>CM026421.1:18697980-20058543 GCA_014871385.1 Ceratodon purpureus
GTGAATTGCAACCTACATGTTTGGGAAACTACAGAGTGAACAAAATGAAAATTCCCCCATTGATGGAGGGTGAAAGTTTCGAGCTGGGATAGCAGATCATGTACATACTACTATCCAATTTTAGAGCCCAGGCTTGTATTGAGAGTCAGAGAGATATACCTGATAGGAGTTCTGCAACCAATGCAGCTCACACGTTTCTTGGCAAATTTCATGATACCACTATTCGAAGGTGTTGGAATATTGAGACAGATCGTGTGTGGCTTCCATGGAGTAACTCCCTGCTTGCATTCTTAAGGATGGGATCGAAAATTCGCAGAAGCGGCTGATCAAAGTAATGACAATCAAATTTTACGAAAGGCCCTGTGGAGAAAGGGGCCTTGGAAAACATCCTTTTTAACTTGATTGATGGTGGATTTCAATTTTCACAAACTGTTCTATACAATGTATCACCTTGACTTTCCCTTGCCATTTCTAATGTTTGCACTCCTGCAGTCCTTAAAAGAGCATATTATGAAAGTTCTATGTTTACATGTAATCAATAAAGGAGAACAAGGGTAAGTCTTAAGAAATAACCTTCTATGAAAAAGTATCTGGTAGAGATAACCAATCCAGAGTCTCAAAATATAAATTTGATTAAGTTGTGATAATACCTTGCTAAGCTGGTTCTCCAAATAGTACTTGTGGGGTCAATTGGAATGTTGTTTTCCAGAACAAATATTGGATCTTCTGATTTCTCATATGCCTGTTAAAAATGCAAACAGAATTAACCTCCAGTCAAAAATGATACATTAAGAGTTCCTTCCACCTAAACAGACTGGAGGGCAACCTACAGCATCAACAGCACCTGCAAATTAAAGGGTGCCAGCAAAACACAGGGACTGAACTGCTAACCTTTGCACCTTTGGCTGCTTTGATGATGACATAAGGTACACGATCACCCACGCTAGGAGCAGTTGCAGCATCTCGCTAAATGCAAAAGCCACACAAAAGCCGAATTTGAATTATTTTGGTTTGCTTAACCTCTTAAGATACTGGATAACTCTAATGTAAGAAGGGAATGGCCAAAGCAAGAAACACAAATAGGTATTCCAGTGCACAACTTAAGGAACTGCAACCTATATACTGTTACCTTGTGTGAACATTGAATACACAATATCATCTACCCAAGAAGGAGGGCCCCAGCAAGAGTGTGCACTTCAAGAAACTAAAGAACTGAGACTCAGCATGTTGCTTCGTATCCACCTTTCGCATTCGTTTCAGCTAGCTCAACATGGGCAGTTTATTCTCATATGCATCCCCTGCCTTTGTCAGGCCCTGTCAGCACATCCCAGTCTGTAAGTTGAGGAAGCGGAAGGGACCATACATTGCAAGTTGTCTATATACACCAGTTGCGACTATTTTGAATGTATCAGTAGGTGCATCTAGGAATTCATAAAATAGAGATATATAGGACCATGAAGAGAGAAAGAAGAGATCAAGGTGACATGGAAATGAGCCTACCTTTGTAATAACAAGAAGCGACAGATCCATTCGATTCATCAAGAGGTCTGAAATGGTATTTTTAACAAACTGAACAGCTCCAGGAATGTCACGGTCAATGAGAATCTTATGGAGGCACTCTGTCACCAAGTTCTTGACAAGCAGGCAATTGTCTCTTCTCACTGTCTCTATCCCTGCATCCACAAAAAGAGTAAAGAATGATGCTGCCTCTATTTAACAATGAAATCTCTCCGTCAAGTATTTACCCCACTGACCAGTTTTACCAAACACACAGGATACCTATTTCAAATAACAAACTGACTAAGTTGAACCTTTAGTATCCATCTTATCATATTTCTCTGGCTTGGTCCACAGAAGTCCTGCATATCTTTTCTTGCTGATAAGAAGATATGGCCAGTAAACCTTCTCAAACTCCAACTTGATGGGCTGTTGCAAAACCAGCAGAATACACTTGTCAGCAAAGAGAGAGGCAACGAATCTGTTATCATTTCCGAAAATTACACATATACATTCATGATGAGACTCCATGGGTTGTCAAAGAAATTACAGAATCATGCATATAGACCGCTCAAGAACCCAAAAGTAACCAAGGCAATCTTCTCAGTAGGTAGTAGTCAGCTCTCTTCAGAAATTCTTAGTCAGCTTAAGTGGGACAATTAATATGGCCACCTATTTGACCAGGACTACATACAACTAGATCAGAATCTCAAGGGTTACCTTGTGAAGGTATCACTGATATGTTGTGCTGCTTCCCTTCCTAAATTCATGGCCTCTTCAACTTCAGGGAGTTCCAAACTGCACATCACTGAATCGGTGTCTCCATAAACAACCTGATCATCCAAAAGCAGCCACACAATCCAGCATAAACGACCAATGATCACAAAGCCATGATGACTTACAGGAGAATCATCTGTGTAGCATGTTTCGTCAACTTAAGAGAGTGCACCACGTCAAATAGCATGTTTATGCATCATTCATATTCCTCCTATTCATGCAGAGCTGTAGAGATCCCTAGATACATACCTCAGCATCATAACTGTAAACCATTCCCTGTATTGAACTTCTCTTGCACTAATTTCTTGGTGTGGTCTATCATCTGTCGCCCTGTTACGCAACAATGTGAACATTAAAGAACTCCAGAGTTCCATCACAATACGAAAGGAAGCACTTCACATCACTCTACTCATTCAGATTAACATCCAAGTCAAGAACTCAACCTGGCAATCACCATATTGACAGTCAATTCTGATAGGAGCAAAAAGTCTCTTCACTGGCAGCACAAAGAAAATATGATAGAAACGGAACATGGAAAAGGACCAAATTGACAATAACATTTTAAACTGTGCACATGTTGCTACTGCATGTATCACCATTGTCACCTTACCATAGCTAGTAACACTAGAAGATATTTCCAGACAAGGCAACTGCCCAATGGTTGCACCAGTAAAGCCATACACAGAATTTGCACTCACCTGCAAATCTGCTTTTGAAGTCTGCTTTTGAAGGCTAATCTCTTTTAAGCTCCTAATAGAATAGCTTTGTTTGAATCTTCAATGACTCCAGAAATGTGTTTTGATGCTTGTTTTACATGACTTCAGTGGATTACAATCATGCAGCCGAGCATAAGATAGGTCTTAAGAAAACTATGAAAGAAATGAATAATATGGGCCATGAACTCCTTCTCTGTGGATATTTGGGTGTTATATAAATCCTTAAACCCTAAACCTGAATTCTAAACAAATGTCGTATCAACAACGACATTCTGGTGGGGTAAAACCAGAATCTGCACTCTGCAATATTGCAAATCAAATTGCATGTTCCTACAGTTCAATTCTTTGGCAGCAAAACTGGCCAATTAAGAGACATCCGGAACTCAATAAACAGAATCATCAGAAACCAAAAATCGAGAAGTATGCAAGTGTCACCTTCTTGGGTGACCCCAAACATTCGCAGCACTGCAGCAGGTCCACTCCTGTAAGGACATAGGTCCTTGTGGCTTTCACCAACAATGTAGTCAATTTCCAACTGCTGAAACACTGCAAATGCACTTTCACCTCCGTAAGATGCATTGCATAGGCAGTCGATAATGCCTATGACAAATCATCCATGCGTAGCTTTATTCCCCCCATATGCAATCAGCAATTGCATCTACACGAGAACCACTAAAACCTAGCAGGATCAACCTCAACGTTAGTTCAATCAGCACACATGACTGGCGCGCTGGTCCTTATGGCTTCCACCAACAATCTAGTTGATTTCCAGCTGCTGAACCAGTGCCAAAGAACTTTCAATTCCGTAAGATGCACTGCACTGGCATTCAATACTGCCCAAGACAAATTATCCATACACAGCCTTATTCACCCTAAATGCAATCAGCAGTTGCCTGTACACGAGAACCACTAAAAGATAGCATGGTTAACCTCAATGTTATCTCAATTAGCACATATTCCTGGCACACAGGTCCTTGTGGCTTTCACACACAATGTAGTCAACTTTCAACTCCTGAAACAGATGCAATGCATTGGCGGTTGATAACACGTATGATTAATGATCCACGTATAGCCTAATTCCTCCCAAATGCAATCAGCAATCGCATGTACGCGAGAACCACTAAAATCTGGCGTCGTAACCTCAATTAGCACATTCCCTAACACTCAGGTCCTTGTGCCTTTCACCCAGAATGTGGTCAATCTCCAGCTGCTGAAACAGATGCATTGCATCGACAGTTTATAATGCCTATGATAAATCTTCCATACATAGCCTCATTCCCCCATGTGCAATCAGGAATTGCATGTGCACGAGAACAATAAAATGCAGGCATCTAACACGTTGCTTTGAGTCCCACAACCTATACTCACAACCCTCAATTGCAGACTTTACCGGCCCCCTCAATCATTCTTTAGGATTGCGCTGCTTCTGCCCCTTCCCGGGCTTCTTCCTCTGCTCCTTCCCGGGCTTCTTCCTCTGCTCCTCCCGCTGCTCCTTGGCAAACTTGTTGTACAAACCCTTGTTCGCGGCCTCGACCAGGACGTCTTTACTCACGCCAAAGTAATCTTTCAGGACGGGCGCCAGGTCGTGCGAGGTGCACAGCTCAAAACTTGTTGTCGAGCCGTCGCGAGCCTGCTGCAGCTTCCGGGCGATAGTCGATTGCAGCGCTTGCTCCAGTGTCAGACCCTCCCTTCCCCGGAAAGAAAGCAACGCACAGGCCTGCTCCGGGGAGAAATACACCGACGACATGTAGAAGTTCGCCGTTGGATCCTGCAGGAGACGCAGGCGCGCTCCCTCGTCTTTCCCGAACACCGCCAGGTCATGGATGAAATACTTCAACCTGTTATACAGGTTCTTGTCCGCCTGCAGCGCTTGCAACCGCGCGGCGTACTCTACGCCTGCTGCGTCCATCGCTCCAACACCGACGACGACGATGACGACAACAACAACAAAAAAACTCCCCTACAAACAAGGTCTAATTAAACTCCCCTACAAACAAGGCCTAATTAGTGGGACGCATGCTTTAGGGTTTTCCTGCACTCTCGATCAGATTGTTTCACCCACAAGACAGCTCGTCGTTAGACTCTGATGTTCAATTCCTCGTGCTGCTAAGTTATGTTGGGCTATCTAATTTATATCCTTGCACAGCAGGACGACAGTAAAAGTAAATGGAAACATAAAAAGCAAATGTAAAAGTGCCCTATTCCAATTCTGCAAGGTAAAGTAAAAGTTAATAAAAGCATATAATTATGTTTTGGTTCCGGCAGCCAAAGAATGCCAAAGAGGCGCGAGAGCTCCGAAAGTGCTTGTTTGGGGAGACGGAGAGCAGGGAGGGTGGCAGATCCACCAAACAAGTTCGGAGAAGAGCAGCCACAGCAAGAAAAGCACTAAGTTAAGAAAGCAAACAGGGAAAAAGCATACAACACAATAACGCTAACGAGAAGAAGGAGAGCGACGAGAGAGCAAGGAGCACGAGGAGGAGCTCCTAGTGATGGCACCCTCCCTAGAAAACACTATCACCAAGTCATGAGATCTTTGGTTGGTTGGGGAAAGGCAAACAAACTCACTTGTTTTTAATTTTAGATAGCAAGTTTCAACATTATTCTAAAAATAATTATCTATGAACAAATAATAAAATTCACCTGATAGCCGTACGTAATAATTCTTTATTTTTTAGAATTATTTATGAACAAAAATATGAGAAATTGTGTTATGTGATATTTTTCTTTAAATCCATTTAATGTTATTTTAATGTATTTTTGGAAAAGATAAATATTTTTTTTTGGAAAACGAACCTTATTTTTGCATTAAAAAAATAAATATTTGTTCAAGGGTAAACAAACATGCTATTGGTGTACGAAAATAGGGAGCACAATTTTTTTTTAGGCTTTGGCGCTTGATGTGTTGTTTAGTCGAGTCCAGGATGAATACGACTTGCTTGTTTGGAAACTCAAATTTTTGTTTATAATGTGCTGTACAATTGGTATATTTTAGTAAATATAATTATCTTTGCATAACTCAATCCCACTCAAGCCTATCAAATTTCAATTTGAAGAACATAAAATTCCGTTTTTGGTGAATTTCTTAAATCAGTTTCTATGGTTTTACATGCTATTTTTTTGTAAATTATTGGTGTTGGATTTTTAAAGTTTAATTGTAGATGTATATAGAGAACGTCTATTTACACATCTTTTTCTTTGCAAGTGTCTCCGAAAAAAGTTTTATAGTTCCTTTTGTAGAGATTTTGATATGGAGGTGACTAATTGTAGACATCACTACTATGTAATGCTTCATCTCATTTTAAGCCCAATTGTTTTAGTAATAGATGTATCTTTATTATAATTAGATTTTGTTCATTTTTCCTTCATGTGGTAACTAAGTTCATACACTTGAGCATGATGGTATGGTTACTTTGCCAAAATCTAATTAAAATGTAAAGATATATATTTCACAAAGTTTGGGTATATAACACTTCTTATTGAACTCTTACTAGAAGCTTAATGAAATATTTTACTATATGAAATGTTTGTTATTTAATGAGATGATTTTTAATATGAAACGTGTGCGTATAAATGCTCTCTATATATGTATGCACCTGAATTAGAAAAATTCATCACCAATTGTTTGCCTTAAAATTTTGAAACCACAAAAATCAAAAATCAAATTCTTTAAAAATTCCTCAAAAATCAAATTTTAATCTTTTAAAATTGAAATGGAATGCTTGATTAGAAGTACCTAAGGATGCAATGGTAATTATGAAAAAAAATAATAAAATTCAACATTTTTTAATACTACGCAATAAAAATAAAATGGCTCAAATAGAAAGTTTGCAGTCATCTTAGACTCAATTGTTTATATGGCCAAGTTGGTTTTAGGTGCCAATTACAAATACTAAATAAATGGAGGAGCGCACCATTAGGATTCTATACCCAAGTTATACAACTTGCATCACCAAGAACAAAGGTATAGAGCAGCAAGCTATCAGAGACTTCATGAATCAACCTAGGATTTATAAGCTAGGCAACAATGCTATTGATGTTCTAAACTACAAACCGTACACTCCCAAATTCAATAATGAATGATCAAAAGCATAGCAAGAAGCAGATGAGATGCTTCGAGAACTGTAAGAAACTACATCAACAGAAGCAAGGTATACTTCACCACAATGGCCCAAAATACAACACTAAATTCTACAGTATACATATGTTGGAAAACAATTCACGTAGAAACTTTGCAAGGGGAAAGCAAGAAGCAAGACCATACACCGAAGAAGCAAAACAAGGACAACATGGCATACAAATTTTGAGGATCCGGACTATACAACAATTGAACAATTACTAACATCATACAACAAATATAAACATGAAAGCTACCTCCTACTTGCTCTTTTTTTCTTTTTCACGTACATACCATAGGTTACTAGCACCTTAGGCAGAAAATAATTCATTAAAAACCTACCTAAATTTTTTGGAAATTCTTCACTGGGTTTGCCCAACTTTTAGACTTTATTTCCCAATTTGTAGATATTGTTTGCTTGACTTTGAGATATCATTGCGTCATATTACTTTGAAAAATTAAAAAATGCCCCACTTTGAGATATTATTTTTTGAATTACCTAACCACTTTTTACACTTTAATTAGTTATTAGGCAAAACAGTGCCCAAATTGCTAGTAACCTACAGTACTCTTCAATAAGAAGCAGAAGGACACAATAGAAACAGACAAGCCTATTAGAATAATAAATAGGAGAGAAACGTGATTAGTGGAACAACAACCTAATTGGCAATCATGAACGATATATAAAACATGAAAAGAGAACACATGTACCTACTAGAATCCAAAGCCTTATACACAAGATAGGTAGAAGACATATATCACAAAGACAACAATCTTATAAACAAACACCAAATTAACCTTGTACATTAAAACACATCACCTGAACTTCTTTTCTCTCGTTAAACATCTGTTTCTGCGCCAGTAGAAGGGACACCCTACCTAGGAAAGGAATCAGGGATGGGTGAAGTAGACAAGTAGAACTAATCAGTGCGGTATCACCAAATTTTCATTCGATGAAGGTATGAATGAGCAGATCGGGAAGAAGAGGTTTTAGGCGTGATTGTTTGCATATTGGAGGCAGTAGCAACCTAGTAGTGTTTTTATGTATCACTTAATTTTGGTGAAAAGTCAAGAGGTAAGTTGCTTACTTATCTCGCAAATCACAGGTAACAATTGTTGCCCATTGCTGCTTTTCTGCACTGTGCCACAGATAAGATGCGGGTAATTGAAAAGAACCTGTTGGAGCATAGGCATAGGAAACAATGGATACAGGACCACTACAGCATGCTGCCGAGGAGGACTAAGTATCTCGTCAGAGGACAAGCGCCTTACAAAAGGTAAACAGTTTCGTCTTGAACAGGCTCACAGGTCAGCAAGTTGAGAATCAACATCTTTCACACTCTACTAGTCTCATCCTATTTCACAAGTGGAATTGCAAAGTTACAAGCTGTAATACATTCTTTTGTAATAATAACTTGTAATTCAAGTGGCCCCAAATGGCACTTAACTGAAACAATTAAGAATTCGCATTTCCAGACCAAAACGGCCGAGAACTATTGACGAGAAGCTCGAGTCGATCCGCAAATGGGCAATGAAACACCATATCAGGCAGCAGCCGAAGCCCCCAAAGCGTGGATTTTTGGCAATGATTGCATCAGTGTTTTCAAGTCCACCAGTTGAGGAAGTCAAACAACTCAGCCTCTCATCAGTTACCGAAGGTTAACACCCAGACTCTCCAACATAAGCTTTTGCTTTCAAACTCAATCAGTGACCTGCTTATTTCCAATGCCACTTAAAACAGTTGATTTCTTCTTTCCAAAAATTGGCAATCAGGATTATGTTTCTAACTCAACACTCCATGTTCTGTACATGCTTGGAGGTAGTGTGGTGGTTTGAACTTAGAACATTCTAAATCAGCTCACCACAGGTCAAACTCAAATTGGCATGCCAAGAGGTGTTAAGATGAGTTTGACCTGTAATGAACTGAAATAGGTTGCTCTTCATTCAAATTCGAATACTACTACAAGCATGCACAAGTGGAAAGAAATTATTAATATTGTATGCATAAAAACGATTGAAAAATCATCAAGGGACCAACTCTCGACAAAAAGGTCCATTAACAAAAAAGGTTTTGTCTTGAACTAACAAACACCTACTCCTAATTGCATTGCACTAACTTGGGACACTCCATTCTACACTGGTGTGTTAATTTCGCAGAGGAAGCTAGGAAAGATCCTCAACTAGCTATACTCAAAGAAGTCCAGGAAGCAGGTGACCCTCACTTTTAAGAATAAATAATGCCGATGAGGCTGCCAAGGTAAATGAGACTGCTGCATTGGTTGATCACAGGCCAAGTACCCCATCTTCACACGCCATACCTGGTGTAAATATTGGAGTACCCTACAGCGATTCACCACCATAGATAACCATTATGTGGCTAAAAAGTGAAAAACTAGTCCGAAGATAGTGGGCCTCTATTAGGTGAACATCACTGAAAAATGCACAAGAAACTGTTGATGCTGCTACACAAGCACACCCGAGCCAGTGGCTTAGTACTATCTAGCAGCATAGAACTGAGTGAAGCTATGTTAAGATTTTGAAAAATTATTCACATAGCTAATTTGTCATACGCAAATGACAAACTCGGGGCTCAACATTCCGCAAGTCAACAATGAGACCTGTAAGCCTTGACGCTTTGTAAAATGTCAATTGACGTTTCACCTGAAAAAAGTCGATGTCCCAGAATTTGTACATTGACTTGAAATTGAAGAGACTAAGCTTAACAAACAAGGGAGAACAGGCGATAACCGAGAGCAAGACAATAATAAATCTGACAATCGTTCAGTTGAATGTTGTTTACAGCCCATCCGTTGGTTTAGCCATTGCAAATGACCTTACCACTGCATCAAACCAGCAGGAATCTCCATGGATCATTTTCGTCCTTCCCACTTGTGCCTCCACCTCACATCCCACCATACTGATAGTTTTTTTTTTGAGAACTGGGTCTATTGGAAGTGCTTCACAGATTGCAGATATTTAGGTAAATGCCTGACAGACCATTTGGAAGTTTTCCATTCCCAGAACTGCTAATACCATTTTAGAATTACAATTAAAGGGGTAAAAGAAGGGGTTGCAAGGAGACACATTTAAACAAGTGGAAATGCCTTCACACAAAGCCACTCAGACATACCATATGAAAATATGGGGAAAGTCTAGGAGATGAAATTCAGAAGGTCAAATGCCATCCACTCACACTGGGAGTACCAAACAAGGACTGACAATATGATCATATAGTCCTTGTTGCCAAAGATGAATTTCTTACAAGAATTAAAATTCTGAATTTTTTTCTTACCTCAACTAGTTTAGATGTTACAAGCAGGGTTCTAACCTGAGATTTTAAGGCTGAAGTTGACCTCAAATTTCAAATGATCCACACTAATATCTACTTGCAAAAATTTGTACCACAATTGGTTCGATAACCTGCTTCTGTACACTCTGTGGTCAGAAATCCCATCTCTCTAGCTGCACTTCCGCCTCAGAGAGGTCTTTTTGTGCCTTTTTCCGCCTATAGAAGATAGGGCAGTCTCGGCTGCAATTCCAAAGTATTTTGTTATTTCAAAGCAATTTTGTATCTTATGTACGATAGCATCTGCCAGAAAGAAATTCAAGACATTGAACCATATTGCAAAAGCTAAGAATCACTAACCAGTGGCCATTTTTGTAGTGAAATTTCAACTAAAATATAGAAGAGAACCTGAAACAATAACTTCTACAAAAGGTAACATAATACGAAGGACATACCTTGTACACAAAACATCTTGATGTAGGGACCCTTGGCAGCGTTGGCATTGTGTCCACAGCCTACCGAACAGCTGTTCCAGTTCCCTCACTAACATAGATATTTCAGAGAGCACCATCAATATATGAATAGTCAAGAAGGGTGAACATTTCAGATGAGCACCATCAAGTAAAAATAGTAATAATTAAACACATTTGCAAACATTAGATTCACATCATTCAGAGTTGAGGATCTGTAGCAAACCAATGAAACGCAGATGCAAGTGCAGAGAATACCATTAGAGACTGTCTTCTGATATAATTGAGCCTCACGACCTTGACAATGCTTGCACAAAATCTGATTCTCTTCACTGCAAAAATGCACATACTAAAATTGTGAATTGCAACCTACATGTTTGGGAAACTACAGAGTGAACAAAATGAAAATTCCCCCATTGATGGAGGGCTGAAAGTTTCGAGCTGGGATAGCAGATCATGTACATACTACTATCCAGATTTTAGACCCCAGGCTTGTATTGAGAGTCAGAGAGATATACCTGATAGGAGTTCTGCAACCAATGCAGCTCACACGTTTCTTGGCAAATTTCATGATACCACTATTCGAAGGTGTGGATATTGAGACAGATCGTGTGTGGCTTCCATGGAGTAACTCCCTGCTTGCATTCTTAAGGATGGGATCGAAAATTCGCAGAAGCGGCTGATCAAAGTATATGACAATCAAATTTTACGAAAGGCCCTGTGGAGAAAGGTGCCTTGGAAAACATCCTTTTTAACTTGATTGATGGTGGATTTCAATTTTCACAAACTGTTCTATACCATGTATCACCTTGACTTTCCCTTGCCATTTCTAATGTTTGCACTCCTGCAGTCCTTAAAAAGAGCATATTATGAAAGTTCTATGTTTACATGTAATCAATAAAGGAGAACCAAGGGTAAGTCTTAAGAAATAACCTTCTATGAAAAAGTATCTGGTAGAGATAACCAATCCAGAGTCTCAAAATATAAATTTGATTAAGTTGTGATAATACCTTGCTAAGCTGGTTCTCCAAATAGTACTGTGGGTCAATTGGAATGTTGTTTTCCAGAACAAATATTGGATCTTCTGATTTCTCATATGCCTGTTAAAAATGCAAACAGAATTAACCTCCAGTCAAAAATGATACATTAAGAGTTCCTTCCACCTAAACAGACTGGAGGGCAACCTACAGCATCAACAGCACCTGCAAATTAAAGGGTGCCAGCAAAACACAGGGACTGAACTGCTACCTTTGCACCTTTGGCTGCTTTGATGATGACATAAGGTACACGATCACCCACGCTAGGAGCAGTTGCAGCATCTCGCTAAATGCAAAAGCCACACAAAAGCCGAATTTGAATTATTTTGGTTTGCTTAACCTCTTAAGATACTGGATAACTCTAATGTAAGAAGGGAATGGCCAAAGCAAGAAACACAAATAGGTATTCCAGTGCACAACTTAAGGAACTGCAACCTATATACTGTTACCTTGTGTGACATTGAATACACAATATCATCTACCCAAGAGGAGGGCCCAGCAAGAGTGTGCACTTCAAGAAACTAAAGACTGAGACTCAGCATGTTGCTTCGTATCCACCTTTCGCATTCGTTCAGCTAGCTCAACATGGGCAGTTTTATTCTCATATGCATCCCCTGCCTTTGTCAGGCCCTGTCAGCACATCCCAGTCTGTAAGTTGAGGAAGCGGAAGGGACCATACATTGCAAGTTGTCTATATACACCAGTTGCGACTATTTTGAATGTATCAGTAGGTGCATCTAGGAATTCATAAAATAGAGATATATAGGACCATGAAGAGAGAAAGAAGAGATCAAGGTGACATGGAAATGAGCCTACCTTTGTAATAACAAGAAGCGACAGATCCATTCGATTCATCAAGAGGTCTGAAATGGTATTTTTAACAAACTGAACAGCTCCAGGAATGTCACGATCAATGAGAATCTTATGGAGGCACTCTGTCACCAAGTTCTTGACAAGCAGGCAATTGTCTCTTCTCACTGTCTCTATCCCTGCATCCACAAAAAGAGTAAAGAATGATGCTGCCTCTATTTAACAATGAAATCTCTCCGTCAAGTATTTACCCCACTGACAGTTTTACAAACACACAGGATACCTATTTCAAAATAACAAACTGACTAAGTTGAACCTTTAGTATCCATCTTATCATATTTCTCTGGCTTGGTCCACAGAAGTCCTGCATATCTTTTCTTGCTGATAAGAAGATATGGCCAGTAAACCTTCTCAAACTCCAACTTGATGGGCTGTTGCAAAACCAGCAGAATACACTTGTCAGCAAAGAGAGAGGCAACGAATCTGTTATCATTTCCGAAAATTACACATATACATTCATGATGAGACTCCATGGGTTGTCAAAGAAATTACAGAATCATGCATATAGACCGCTCAAGAACCCAAAAGTAACCAAGGCAATCTTCTCAGTAGGTAGTAGTCAGCTCTCTTCAGAAAATTCTTAGTCAGCTTAAGTGGGACAATTAATATGGCCACCTATTTGACCAGGACTACATACAACTAGATCAGAATCTCAAGGGTTACCTTTGTGAAGGTATCACTGATATGTTGTGCTGCTTCCCTTCCTAAATTCATGGCCTCTTCAACTTCAGGAGTTCCAAACTGCACCATCACTGAATCGGTGTCTCCATAAACAACCTGATCATCCAAAAGCAGCCACACAATCCAGCATAAACGACCAATGATCACAAAGCCATGATGACTTACAGGAGAATCATCTGTGTAGCATGTTTCGTCAACTTAAGAGAAGTGCACCACGTCAAATAGCATGTTTATGCATCATTCATATTCCTCCTATTCATGCAGAGCTGTAGAGATCCCTAGATACATACCTCAGCATCATAACTGTAACCATTCCCTGTATTGAACTTCTCTTGCACTAATTTCTTGGTGTGGTCTATCATCTGTCGCCCTGTTACGCAACAATGTGAACATTAAAGAACTCCAGAGTTCCATCACAATACGAAAGGAAGCACTTCACATCACTCTACTCATTCAGATTAACATCCAAGTCAAGAACTCAACCTGGCAATCACCATATTGACAGTCAATTCTGATAGGAGCAAAAAGTCTCTTCACTGGCAGCACAAAGAAAATATGATAGAAACGGAACATGGAAAAGGACCAAATTGACAATAACATTTTAAACTGTGCACATGTTGCTACTGCATGTATCACCATTGTCACCTTACCATAGCTAGTAACACTAGAAGATATTTCCAGACAAGGCAACTGCCCAATGGTTGCACCAGTAAAGCCATACACAGAATTTGCACTCACCTGCAAATCTGCTTTTGAAGTCTGCTTTTGAAGGCTAATCTCTTTTAAGCTCCTAATAGAATAGCTTTGTTTGAATCTTCAATGACTCCAGAAATGTGTTTTGATGCTTGTTTTACATGACTTCAGTGGATTACAATCATGCAGCCGAGCATAAGATAGGTCTTAAGAAAACTATGAAAGAAATGAATAATATGGGCCATGAACTCCTTCTCTGTGGATATTTGGGTGTTATATAAATCCTTAAACCCTAAACCTGAATTCTAAACAAATGTCGTATCAACAACGACATTCTGGTGGGGTAAAACCAGAATCTGCACTCTGCAATATTGCAAATCAAATTGCATGTTCCTACAGTTCAATTCTTTGGCAGCAAAAACTGGCCAATTAAGAGACATCCGGAACTCAATAAACAGAATCATCAGAAACCAAAAATCGAGAAGTATGCAAGTGTCACCTTCTTGGGTGACCCCAAACATTCGCAGCACTGCAGCAGGTCCACTCCTGTAAGGACATAGGTCCTTGTGGCTTTCACCAACAATGTAGTCAATTTCCAACTGCTGAAACACTGCAAATGCACTTTCACCTCCGTAAGATGCATTGCATAGGCAGTCGATAATGCCTATGACAAATCATCCATGCGTAGCTTTATTCCCCCCATATGCAATCAGCAATTGCATCTACACGAGAACCACTAAAACCTAGCAGGATCAACCTCAACGTTAGTTCAATCAGCACACATGACTGGCGCGCTGGTCCTTATGGCTTCCACCAACAATCTAGTTGATTTCCAGCTGCTGAACCAGTGCCAAAGAACTTTCAATTCCGTAAGATGCACTGCACTGGCATTCAATACTGCCCAAGACAAATTATCCATACACAGCCTTATTCACCCTAAATGCAATCAGCAGTTGCCTGTACACGAGAACCACTAAAAGATAGCATGGTTAACCTCAATGTTATCTCAATTAGCACATATTCCTGGCACACAGGTCCTTGTGGCTTTCACACACAATGTAGTCAACTTTCAACTCCTGAAACAGATGCAATGCATTGGCGGTTGATAACACGTATGATTAATGATCCACGTATAGCCTAATTCCTCCCAAATGCAATCAGCAATCGCATGTACGCGAGAACCACTAAAATCTGGCGTCGTAACCTCAATTAGCACATTCCCTAACACTCAGGTCCTTGTGCCTTTCACCCAGAATGTGGTCAATCTCCAGCTGCTGAAACAGATGCATTGCATCGACAGTTTATAATGCCTATGATAAATCTTCCATACATAGCCTCATTCCCCCATGTGCAATCAGGAATTGCATGTGCACGAGAACAATAAAATGCAGGCATCTAACACGTTGCTTTGAGTCCCACAACCTATACTCACAACCCTCAATTGCAGACTTTACCGGCCCCCTCAATCATTCTTTAGGATTGCGCTGCTTCTGCCCCTTCCCGGGCTTCTTCCTCTGCTCCTTCCCGGGCTTCTTCCTCTGCTCCTCCCGCTGCTCCTTGGCAAACTTGTTGTACAAACCCTTGTTCGCGGCCTCGACCAGGACGTCTTTACTCACGCCAAAGTAATCTTTCAGGACGGGCGCCAGGTCGTGCGAGGTGCACAGCTCAAAACTTGTTGTCGAGCCGTCGCGAGCCTGCTGCAGCTTCCGGGCGATAGTCGATTGCAGCGCTTGCTCCAGTGTCAGACCCTCCCTTCCCCGGAAAGAAAGCAACGCACAGGCCTGCTCCGGGGAGAAATACACCGACGACATGTAGAAGTTCGCCGTTGGATCCTGCAGGAGACGCAGGCGCGCTCCCTCGTCTTTCCCGAACACCGCCAGGTCATGGATGAAATACTTCAACCTGTTATACAGGTTCTTGTCCGCCTGCAGCGCTTGCAACCGCGCGGCGTACTCTACGCCTGCTGCGTCCATCGCTCCAACACCGACGACGACGATGACGACAACAACAACAAAAAAACTCCCCTACAAACAAGGTCTAATTAAACTCCCCTACAAACAAGGCCTAATTAGTGGGACGCATGCTTTAGGGTTTTCCTGCACTCTCGATCAGATTGTTTCACCCACAAGACAGCTCGTCGTTAGACTCTGATGTTCAATTCCTCGTGCTGCTAAGTTATGTTGGGCTATCTAATTTATATCCTTGCACAGCAGGACGACAGTAAAAGTAAATGGAAACATAAAAAGCAAATGTAAAAGTGCCCTATTCCAATTCTGCAAGGTAAAGTAAAAGTTAATAAAAGCATATAATTATGTTTTGGTTCCGGCAGCCAAAGAATGCCAAAGAGGCGCGAGAGCTCCGAAAGTGCTTGTTTGGGGAGACGGAGAGCAGGGAGGGTGGCAGATCCACCAAACAAGTTCGGAGAAGAGCAGCCACAGCAAGAAAAGCACTAAGTTAAGAAAGCAAACAGGGAAAAAGCATACAACACAATAACGCTAACGAGAAGAAGGAGAGCGACGAGAGAGCAAGGAGCACGAGGAGGAGCTCCTAGTGATGGCACCCTCCCTAGAAAACACTATCACCAAGTCATGAGATCTTTGGTTGGTTGGGGAAAGGCAAACAAACTCACTTGTTTTTAATTTTAGATAGCAAGTTTCAACATTATTCTAAAAATAATTATCTATGAACAAATAATAAAATTCACCTGATAGCCGTACGTAATAATTCTTTATTTTTTAGAATTATTTATGAACAAAAATATGAGAAATTGTGTTATGTGATATTTTTCTTTAAATCCATTTAATGTTATTTTAATGTATTTTTGGAAAAGATAAATATTTTTTTTTGGAAAACGAACCTTATTTTTGCATTAAAAAAATAAATATTTGTTCAAGGGTAAACAAACATGCTATTGGTGTACGAAAATAGGGAGCACAATTTTTTTTTAGGCTTTGGCGCTTGATGTGTTGTTTAGTCGAGTCCAGGATGAATACGACTTGCTTGTTTGGAAACTCAAATTTTTGTTTATAATGTGCTGTACAATTGGTATATTTTAGTAAATATAATTATCTTTGCATAACTCAATCCCACTCAAGCCTATCAAATTTCAATTTGAAGAACATAAAATTCCGTTTTTGGTGAATTTCTTAAATCAGTTTCTATGGTTTTACATGCTATTTTTTTGTAAATTATTGGTGTTGGATTTTTAAAGTTTAATTGTAGATGTATATAGAGAACGTCTATTTACACATCTTTTTCTTTGCAAGTGTCTCCGAAAAAAGTTTTATAGTTCCTTTTGTAGAGATTTTGATATGGAGGTGACTAATTGTAGACATCACTACTATGTAATGCTTCATCTCATTTTAAGCCCAATTGTTTTAGTAATAGATGTATCTTTATTATAATTAGATTTTGTTCATTTTTCCTTCATGTGGTAACTAAGTTCATACACTTGAGCATGATGGTATGGTTACTTTGCCAAAATCTAATTAAAATGTAAAGATATATATTTCACAAAGTTTGGGTATATAACACTTCTTATTGAACTCTTACTAGAAGCTTAATGAAATATTTTACTATATGAAATGTTTGTTATTTAATGAGATGATTTTTAATATGAAACGTGTGCGTATAAATGCTCTCTATATATGTATGCACCTGAATTAGAAAAATTCATCACCAATTGTTTGCCTTAAAATTTTGAAACCACAAAAATCAAAAATCAAATTCTTTAAAAATTCCTCAAAAATCAAATTTTAATCTTTTAAAATTGAAATGGAATGCTTGATTAGAAGTACCTAAGGATGCAATGGTAATTATGAAAAAAAATAATAAAATTCAACATTTTTTAATACTACGCAATAAAAATAAAATGGCTCAAATAGAAAGTTTGCAGTCATCTTAGACTCAATTGTTTATATGGCCAAGTTGGTTTTAGGTGCCAATTACAAATACTAAATAAATGGAGGAGCGCACCATTAGGATTCTATACCCAAGTTATACAACTTGCATCACCAAGAACAAAGGTATAGAGCAGCAAGCTATCAGAGACTTCATGAATCAACCTAGGATTTATAAGCTAGGCAACAATGCTATTGATGTTCTAAACTACAAACCGTACACTCCCAAATTCAATAATGAATGATCAAAAGCATAGCAAGAAGCAGATGAGATGCTTCGAGAACTGTAAGAAACTACATCAACAGAAGCAAGGTATACTTCACCACAATGGCCCAAAATACAACACTAAATTCTACAGTATACATATGTTGGAAAACAATTCACGTAGAAACTTTGCAAGGGGAAAGCAAGAAGCAAGACCATACACCGAAGAAGCAAAACAAGGACAACATGGCATACAAATTTTGAGGATCCGGACTATACAACAATTGAACAATTACTAACATCATACAACAAATATAAACATGAAAGCTACCTCCTACTTGCTCTTTTTTTCTTTTTCACGTACATACCATAGGTTACTAGCACCTTAGGCAGAAAATAATTCATTAAAAACCTACCTAAATTTTTTGGAAATTCTTCACTGGGTTTGCCCAACTTTTAGACTTTATTTCCCAATTTGTAGATATTGTTTGCTTGACTTTGAGATATCATTGCGTCATATTACTTTGAAAAATTAAAAAATGCCCCACTTTGAGATATTATTTTTTGAATTACCTAACCACTTTTTACACTTTAATTAGTTATTAGGCAAAACAGTGCCCAAATTGCTAGTAACCTACAGTACTCTTCAATAAGAAGCAGAAGGACACAATAGAAACAGACAAGCCTATTAGAATAATAAATAGGAGAGAAACGTGATTAGTGGAACAACAACCTAATTGGCAATCATGAACGATATATAAAACATGAAAAGAGAACACATGTACCTACTAGAATCCAAAGCCTTATACACAAGATAGGTAGAAGACATATATCACAAAGACAACAATCTTATAAACAAACACCAAATTAACCTTGTACATTAAAACACATCACCTGAACTTCTTTTCTCTCGTTAAACATCTGTTTCTGCGCCAGTAGAAGGGACACCCTACCTAGGAAAGGAATCAGGGATGGGTGAAGTAGACAAGTAGAACTAACACTACAAGGAAAACCCCCTGCCATCAAGAAGAAAACAAGTGAAAATTCTTGGGATCAAGAGCAGACCGCAAACTGACCGCGAACTGGGGTTCCGCCTGTTCATACCAAGAGAATGGGGGTTTCGATCAACTGAAATGTCTTGTAAAGTAAGAGAGCCTTCCAAGAGTACCATGGGTGGGAGTCTGAAGAAGAGGTCGTCTCAATTTCATAGATTTCCGTGGCTGGATTTGACACAGGACGCGTACATCATAAAGCCATGTCCGACATATGGAGATATGGTTCTGAAATATGCACTAGTAGATGTCACATGATGGAATCTACAACAAAATCACTCCAAACCCCAAAATTTTCATCAAACCTCACAAACTAAACCTTTCACTCAACATTCCCCTCCAAAGCTAACATCGTCAATCAGCGCCGCCCTTCTCCCGGCAACCATTCGAGTCACCGATGTGTGCATGTGGGACTCCTGTAGCAGCCGTGTATGTGGATCATGCGCCTGGGAACATCCGTCTCTCGGAATGCGTATGGCTGTCGCACTTTCTACTCTAGGGTTCTTGTTGTTTTTGTTTTTTTTTTTGCGATATTTGGTGATTGGAATTTGGGTTTCTCTTTCTCTGTCTTGATTCTATGATTGTTATTGCAGGCTCAATGCGGGTATGCAGCTGACGAGTATGTGGAGTGCGAAATGATGGTAATTATTCGATTCGCCCTCCTTGTTCTTACTCGGATTTCAAGGTCTTCTAGGGTTTAGGGTTTTAAGCGATTAGAAGGGCCACTTCTTCGTTCTCAGTATCTTCTTTATCAATCTTTTAGGAATTCAGCAAGAGCAGCGTTAAACCTTCATCTCCAGGTAGACTCTGATCGTTTCCATTGCATCGCTCGCATTCAGTCAACCCTCGCCCGTCGTTTGTCTTTTCCCAGGTACCTGTAGTACTGGCACTCTTCCAGAACAAGGTTAATTTGCAAATGTTTTCTTGAAGTTATATAATGGTAGGTATTAATGAACAAATTCAGTCCATGAGATATTGGAATTTCATCCAGCATCTTTAGTACACGAAGCATAAAATTGCTCACACCGGATTGCTAAACGTAGCCAGTTTGCTGCAGGTGGCAGAGGCCCTTGGTCACACTGTTCTCGGTTGGCGCCGCATAAAAACCGACAATTCCGACTTGGGATATTCAGCAATCCAGACCGAACCTATGATCGAGCAAGTGTTTCTTACCAAAAGCTCTATGTCTACTATTGATTTCGAGAATCAGGTGTGTATCTTTAACTCTCAGGACATTTCACACACAAAAAATTGATTACTCTTCCGAATTACAGTGTTTGGCATGGAATTGAAATGCGTGTCCCTACACAGATGTACATTCTAAGGAAGACTTCAATGTTGGCAATTCGAGCTGCTCTTAATTTGAAACGAGGAGCCTCCAAGGATTTCTACATTTGCTCCCTATCATCCAGGTTCAGCCCCTCTCACCTAAGCTCGAAAACTCCGATTTATGGTGATTGAGAGACAGATGCCATGATATGAAATTCTGTGTTAGGAACTAGTAAAGACGAAAGCTTTCCTCGCTCAAGTTGGTTTTCTTTTTTCAGCTGCGCCTTTGGTTGAACACCCCTCTCTATGGAAGTAACACTAACATTTGCATTGGATATCGCAGGACTGTTGTATACAAAGGCCAACTGAAACCGAATCAACTTTGTATCCTATTCATTGCTGACCCCAAATTTTTGATTAGGCAGAGCTTAAGCTTCTCATTGACTCTGTCCCACTGGCATACTACAGATAGTGTGGTTGGTTTGGATCTTTTTGTTCTCAGGATGGATATGCTAGGGCAGGCCAATTGACATGAAGGATCGGTGAGACAGGGACCAATGTCTGGGACCTATGTTCTCTGTACAAGTTAATCTTTGTTTCTTCTTTTGTCTGTGTATCATGTATGAACTAAACGTTTTCTTGATTTTTGTTTGTTTTGTAAAATGATCAGCTCGATAGCAGTTGTCGATGTTGACCATGAAGCAATCAAATGCAAGGTAGGCACTGTTATTGACTCCAGAGAGTTTCGATTAATGCACTGGTGTCGCACTTGGTGAGGTTGCCTAATTTTGCTGCTTATTGTCTAGTTGTTAAAATTTAATTCCTTTGAAATATTGTGGCGATAAAATTGTGCTGGCAATTTTGAATACGGGAAGAATCAGTGGTTTCCGATTTTTTGGCTAGCATGGAGAATGTTTTTCTTTGCAAGACTGCAGACATATTGAAATTGACTAGAGTTTTAGAAACCAATTTATTATTACATAATGTTTAAGAGGAGGGTGCACTGATTTTCTACGCTCTTGTGAGATTTGACCAGGTTTATCTCCGGCCTCAAGGTGATTTGTGACTGATCGTTGCACACTTGTTTGTGGTTTCTGCAGGCTTTTCCAGGTCCTTGAGAGCCAGGTGCTGTTGATGAGGTCACCGGATTAGTTTTTGGAAGGCTACATATCTCATGTATTCAAATTTCAAAGTGTTAATAAATCACCAACTTTGTACAGAATCAATGATCTCAACGGTGTACATTTTATGAGTGTTCGGGCACTGTAGATATGCAGTGACCTAAATGAATATTGGCAGTGGTAGATTCAGCTCCAGGAATAACATGAGACGAAGATTCAGCTCCAAGAATAACATACGTAGATTTAGTTCCGGGAATAACATGGGGATCAAGATGCATTGATCACCCAGCTGAACATTTCAGAATCAAACATTTCAGAACCGAACATTTCAGAACCAAACATGCATGTCGAAGTGAAGACCACCTGTCGCCGCATACTGGACTTAATATTCGTAGATTTCGGACTTTGATATGTAACTCCCGTGAATCCAAAGTGTAGATCCTACTCTAGTAAATACTTCAATTTCATAGATCCTACTCCAGGAAATACTTCGATTTCATAGATCTCACTAAGACAGTAGGGGATACCAAAGCAAGAGATAACTGTCCACAGTGTCCGCCACCAAGATGTCCGATTCAAGAGGGCTTTCTAAGACATTTCTCTTCAATTTCTCTTCCTGGGCAGTGCGTTTTCCTTGTAGTGTAATCAGTGCGGTATCACCAAATTTTCATTCGATGAAGGTATGAATGAGCAGATCGGGAAGAAGAGGTTTTAGGCGTGATTGTTTGCATATTGGAGGCAGTAGCAACCTAGTAGTGTTTTTATGTATCACTTAATTTTGGTGAAAAGTCAAGAGGTAAGTTGCTTACTTATCTCGCAAATCACAGGTAACAATTGTTGCCCATTGCTGCTTTTCTGCACTGTGCCACAGATAAGATGCGGGTAATTGAAAAGAACCTGTTGGAGCATAGGCATAGGAAACAATGGATACAGGACCACTACAGCATGCTGCCGAGGAGGACTAAGTATCTCGTCAGAGGACAAGCGCCTTACAAAAGGTAAACAGTTTCGTCTTGAACAGGCTCACAGGTCAGCAAGTTGAGAATCAACATCTTTCACACTCTACTAGTCTCATCCTATTTCACAAGTGGAATTGCAAAGTTACAAGCTGTAATACATTCTTTTGTAATAATAACTTGTAATTCAAGTGGCCCCAAATGGCACTTAACTGAAACAATTAAGAATTCGCATTTCCAGACCAAAACGGCCGAGAACTATTGACGAGAAGCTCGAGTCGATCCGCAAATGGGCAATGAAACACCATATCAGGCAGCAGCCGAAGCCCCCAAAGCGTGGATTTTTGGCAATGATTGCATCAGTGTTTTCAAGTCCACCAGTTGAGGAAGTCAAACAACTCAGCCTCTCATCAGTTACCGAAGGTTAACACCCAGACTCTCCAACATAAGCTTTTGCTTTCAAACTCAATCAGTGACCTGCTTATTTCCAATGCCACTTAAAACAGTTGATTTCTTCTTTCCAAAAATTGGCAATCAGGATTATGTTTCTAACTCAACACTCCATGTTCTGTACATGCTTGGAGGTAGTGTGGTGGTTTGAACTTAGAACATTCTAAATCAGCTCACCACAGGTCAAACTCAAATTGGCATGCCAAGAGGTGTTAAGATGAGTTTGACGGGTCTCTCTATCTGTCCCCTACGAGCGTTGCACTTCCTTTCTTCGAGGGCAGGGGCAGCCCCGTTGCTCCCGACCCTCCCACCGTCCCGACCCTCCCCGCGCCCGTCCCTGGCCGCGACCCCACCGGGCCCGTGGTCCCCCGTCCGGCCCCGCCCGGCCGTGCTGCATCCCCCCGTGCCCGTGCTCGCACCGCGCCCGTCCCCGTTCCCATGCGCGCGTTCCCGAACAGTCGTCTCTCTCGCCCCCGTCGCCCTCGTAGCCGTCGCCTCTCATCAATGCCGCCGGCACTGTAGACTGGTGCCGGGCTTGCGGTTTCTTGGCGGCGCTTCTTCAGTGATTGTGACGCTCGTCGCTGCAGCGGCGTTTCGATACTGAGCGAATTCGGATCCGCGGTGTAGTTGAATCGAAGGAGTTGTTTCTGGAGTGGAGGATGGAGTTTAGTGGGGAGGTGGAGGGCGGTGATGAAGATGCGGAGCGCTTCGATTCCGATAGGACTGGATGCAGGTTCGAGGGAGTTCGGCGATCATGACTTCGGGATCATGAGCAAGAGCCGAGGCATGGGGCAAATTGAGTGTGATGGAGGCCGAAGGTCCAGACCAGACTGAGGAGAGAATGGCAGAACGGGAGTCTCTTTATCCTGTCATGGAGGACTTCAATGCATGGAACTTCGATGGGGATCCAGGACAGGAGGGGTTGAGGACGCCCACCACTACGTGGGCAACATTTGAGCGGGACGAGGTTCGGGCGGTAGCAGGGCCGTCGCATGCGCCAGATCTCGCAGGACAGGGTCACGTAGTCGACCTAGCGGCTGTAGAGGACAGCATCAACTGGGGCGACGGTTCTTCCAGTCCAGCTGACTCGGGAGACTCAGTCCCGGGGGGTGATGGTTTAGGGCAGGACGATGATGGTGTTGGTCCTGCATCTGATATCGCAGATGCAGTAGAGCACACCATCCAAGTAGAAACTGAAAATGGAGTTCAACCGAAGGAGAAGAAGAAGCCCAGGCCTTCTTGGAGGTATGTGGCAGATAAGGTGAAGGGCTCCCTGCAGATCCCACCTCCTGGTCCCTTCTCTAGGACAGACCTACAATGGGAAACGAAGTGCAATCAGGGGCGTGGTAGGCGACGTGAAACACAGCAGGCAACAATACCATGGGACCGGCTGGAGGACTTCTTGGAGGGTGAAATGTCAGCCAGGCAACATCCCTGCACGTTTGTTGAAGAGACAAGGAAGTGCATGAAGAAAGGAGAGAGGAAGCAAGTGCGAGCGGAATCAGCTGTCCAAGAAATCAGGTTACGCTTCTGAGGTCTCCATGTGTCCTCCGTGTTTATGCCCTGTCTTTGGCATACACTGTATGCTCTAGCTTGTCCTAAGTGTCCCCCTGCCTGGCTACAGCACTGTATGGTGTAGGGTTGTCATGGGCCTAATCTGCTCGGTTCGTCTTTCTAGGTTTAGGTCTGTCCTAATGGTGCATTCTGTACCCCCTGACTGTGATCTCATACCCTGTCATGACCAATTTCCGCAGATATTCCTGCCAATATGGTCCAGAGGATTACACGAGGCAGTATAAGGTGGAGATTCAGAAGGTATTCGCTCATACCCTAACGCAGAAGAAGAACTCGACAAACCAAAGAAAAGCCTTACAACGTGCTCAGAAGATCGTGGACAAGGCAGCGAAAGAGGCAGCCACGAAGCCACGTCCTAAAAAGAAGAGCAAGACAGACCCCGTACCTGACCTAAATGTTGAGGCTGTAGATGAGGATGCAGAGGAACAGACAAGATTGAAGGAGGCGAAGGACAGGCTTCTTCAAGCCCAGGCCATGCTGGATGCTGCTGTGAAACCAAAAAGGAAGACCAGGGTGGGGAAGAGATATGCTGGTATGTCCATGAAGCGAGGCTGTCAATGTAATTTCGTCGCCAAACAGTTGGAGGTTGATGAGAAACTCTGTACCATTCAGTTCCACTGTATGGATCATGTCAACAAAGCTGGGAAGCCCTGTCATGGCGCAGAATTCGGAGGACAGCGTGCTGGGCTGTCTGGTCACCTATCAGCAGCAACAAAACAGTGGATTGTTGACTCACTTAGGTCAGGCAAATCGCCCGCTCAAGTCATGGCAGACCACAAGGCGGAAGTGCTCAGGTGTGCTCAGAACAATCTCCCTGCCACTCGAGATACCTTCGTCATGCCCTCGGATGTGTACAACATCGCCAACAAATTGGCTAAAGAGTTGTGGGAAAAGCATCCCAGGGATGCTATGAGCGTCCGCATGTGGACAGACGAAAACCCTGATTGTTTCTATCATTATAAGGAATACGGTAATATAGAGCTAAATGACCCCCCTCCGGATGAAGATGATCCATTCTGCTTGGCCATCCAAACAGATTGGCAGCTCGAAATGATGATAAGACATGGCCACCGTAGACCTCTCTCCATGGATGCTACATTTTCAACAAACGCCCCGAAGGTGAGTTCTTTGCTTTGACCTGCCCTTCATTCTACTGTACTGTGCGGAATCGGAAATGTGGACAGGCTGTCCTCAGTCACGTGTCCTTCCTGATACGGATGTGTTGTTTTCTGTTTGTGAAGTACCCTCTCTACACTGTTATGGTCTTCGACGAGTGGGAGCAAGGCATTCCAGTTGCTTTCACAATCCAGGGCAGATCTAGGGAGGTGGATATAGTTCCATGGTTGAAGAAATTGAACGAGAGGTGTATTGCTGTCCAACCCGATTGGAAACCGAGTTCTTTTCTGGTGGATAATGATGACGCCGAACTAAACGCTATAAGGTGCGACCTGTACGGCCATGTGCTACTGCTGTCCTGAAGTATGTCGCTGTCATGATCCTGTCCTGATGTTCGTGTCATCTGTCTTGAATGCAGGAAGGTGTGGCCTGAAACTGAGGAAGTTCAGGGGCAAAGGAATGACGACGTCAAGATTCTATTGTGTTTATGGCATACCCGGAAGGCATGGCTGGAGAATGCTATGCAAAAGATAAAGGCCAACTATTTAAGAGCAGAAGTACTGGGGGCCTGTGCAGACTTGATGTACGGAAACGGGATTCTGCAAGGTGATCTAGCAGTCAAGGCAGCTGAGGAGAGATTTCAACATTTGAAGACAAAGTATCCACAAGCCAAAGCGTTCTTTACTTACTTCGAGAAGACATGGATACCAAAGATTGAGATGTGGGTGAAGGGGTATAGGAACATACCTCACGCAAACCAGGACACGAATGCCGCAGTCGAGAGCTACCATGCGAATTTGAAAGCCATTCTTAGGACAAGCAGACAGAAATTCGACGGCAGGAGGGTGGATTGGTTGATATACCACTTGGTTAAAGACGTCTTGACACACTATTGGTATGCTGTTCAATGTAAACTGTATGGTTTCATTAAAAACGGTAAAGCTGAAGGGATAGTGGCAAGTGCTGTCATGAGGGCCGCAGAGATTCCTGATGAACATGTGAGAATCTGTGAGGAGGAAGACGTCGCCTACGTCGCTTCGCAAACCAATTTTCCTGAGATTTGGGCTGTCATGAGCCCCAATTCAGACTGGGCTAACTGTAACTGTCCCTTAGGACAGAGGGGCAACATCTGCAAGCACGTTGTTAAGGTTTTCCGAATGATAAATACAGAGGTCGAACCGGCCGATATAATCAGGTACGCTGGATCCCTGAGGGGGACTATTGCCGCTGGGTACAACACTGCCGGCCTTGATGCTTTTGCTGATGGAAGGGAGGTTGACACTGTCATGGATAGGACAGCCGCTGAGAAAACCGATAATCCAGAGAGGGACCTAAGTGATTTCAAGGATATCATGCGAGAGTGTGAAGGGATTGCCGTGGGGAATACGAAGCTTAGGACACACTTTGTTGCTCTTGCTCAAGAGTTTAAAGGGAAGTTGTCAGCACTTAAAGTGAAGAGCGATAAAGGACTCCTTCATCCTTTGTCACAGCCGTCCTTCAAGGTCGGGGATGGTCCAAAGAACCTCCGTCGTTTTAAGGCCTTCTCGGAGACAGGGAGGAAGAAAAACAGTAATAGGACAACTAAGAATACTGTGTAGGACAGGTGTACCTTCGTAGGACAGGTTGACCATCTTCACATCTGCGATATCCATTGTAGAATTCTGAACGCGTAATAGAAATGCTCTAATTTTTGGGTATTCCTGTATGTCCGTTCTCCCTCGGTGGTGTCCTCGCTGTCCTGTAGCCCTGTCATGTCTGTCCTCTAGCCGTGTCATGTCTGTCCACTAGCCGTGTCATGTCTGTCCTCTAGCCGTGTCAGGTCTGTCCTCTCTGTCCTCATTTTCCCTGTCCCTCCTGTCATGTCTGTCCTCTCTGTCCTTGTTTTCCTGTCCACTGTCATCTTCCTCTCTAGCCCTGTCATGCCTGTCCTTCCTGTCTTGAATGCGGTGTGGTTTAGGTTATAGCTGTGCTTGCTGTTCTCGTGGGTTGATTATTTATTTTATTTTTTTTCTTTGAATTAAATGCTAGAGAAACTGCTAGAGAAAGTGCGATTTCAAAATTTCAGATTTCACCATGTTTTTTGTTTTCCCAAAACGTAATTCTTAAGGACACTCACATGATAAGCCAGACATGGGAAATGTCTGTCCTTACATACTCCAATGACTTATCTACCCTTCATAATAGGGTGTCACCCCCGAGGGAAGCTTGTACGTGAGCGGAGAGCGCAGAGCGGAGAGCGGTGAGCGCAGATTTGGAGAGCGGAGAGCACAGAATGGGGGACAGAACCTAAAAATAGCAACTTTTTTACTAAAAATAAATTATAAAATTAGAAGATCCGAATATTCTTAGTGTATTTTTGGAAAAATACTAATTTTAGTAATTTTATTGACCCTATAACCGTGGAATAATTACAGTGTTTTCATTGAATTTGTAGTTCGATTTCTCTTTTTTTTGATGATTAATTTTTTAACGTGCACCAATTACTATGCTCCAGCTCCTTCTAACTAGTTTAGGCATACATTAATTCCCTTTATCTCCTCAAATTTATATGCAAATTACCGCATAAAATGTATTGGTATTAAAGCTCTTAAGAGGGATAAAGTAACATTTAATATCGTAACAATTTCTTAACATTGTTAGAAATCATCCGCCATGGTGTACATGGTTTATTTCTTTTATTCTTCATATTAACTTCCATTACTCTATCTATCTTTCCTTTCCTTTAATTCTCTTTCATTTTCTTTTCTCTTTCATTTTATTCTCTCTTTCATTTTATTTTTCCTTTCATTATATTTTCTAGTTCCTTTTATTTTCTCTTTCATTTTATTCTCTCTTTCATTTATTTTTTTCTTTCATTTTATTTTCCTTTTCATTTTATTCTCTCTTTCATTTTCTTGTCTCCTTCATGATAATTTCTCTTTCATTTTATTTTCCTTTTCATTTTATTTTCTCTTTCATTTTATTTTGTCTTTCATTTTATTCTCTCTTTCATTTTATTTTGTCTTTCATTTTATTCTCTCTTTCATTTTATTGTCTCATTCATTTTATTTTCTCTTTCATTGCATTTTGTCTTTCATTTTATTTTCTCTTTCATTCTCTTAGTCGCCTTCATATTATTTTCAACCTTAATATTTATTTTTGCTTTTTTTCCTTTTAGCTTTTATAATTTTTTTAAATTTTTTTTTATTATCTTTTAATTTTAAAAGCTAAATGACTTCTGCTCAACCCTCATCCTTTTCCATTCAGTTGAGGAAGATGCAACTTTCAAATGAATGAATATCCGATTTTCAAGGGCGCCAAGCATCTCCTTCAGGGATATTTAAGATAAGAGTAGGGAATGTCTCAGCCTCTTTTGTGTTGGTGTTTTGTGAAGCTCTTTTCCGTAGTGCGGGACAACAGCTATGGAAGACGTCAGAGATATTGTTGTTTCACTTGCTGACGATGTTTGTCCATTTCAACCATATGTTGAGGTGGACGACGAAGAAGAGGTGATGGGCAACAGCCAAGGGCGTCCTTCGACAAGGGATGTTGACGTACAACCGGATGTAAGAGCTGACCCTCCACGTTCAGAAAATTCGGATGATATCAGAGTGCTAGAGAAGGACGCAGATGTGCCTTTGCAACCACATGCCTACTCGAAGGTTGGAAAGATCCCAAGGGGAACCTATTCCAGGGAATCAGTTAATCAGAGGCGGGGAGGTGGGCCATTGCTGAAACGATCATTCCAAGGACATTTGCCAAGTGTGGGAACGAAAGTGAATGCGAATGTAGTTTCTCCTGTAGTACAGTCAGCGGCTGGCAGTCCTGCTGATAGTGTAGTGGGCAACCCTAAACGTGTTAGGTTCGAAGATTAGGACATCTAATTACAAGTATATGTTTGCCTTAATAAAGGGTACATGTCAGGGGATACGAGGTATATAGTGCACTTCTTCAAGATACAATGTATTGAAATAGAATGCAATCAATGTGAACGCCAAAGCCTTTAATATAATGAAAAAGTCAATACAGCTACTCAATAGCTGACTTAGTATATGGTATATTACTAAAATCATTCACTACGTGACAAATGGCCATTGTGGAAATGGCAGTTCTAAAGTAGGAGGGCTACCTACTTCTTCGCCAAGGGGTGACGCAAGATTCCACCCTCTAAGAGTAGCTTGACCTCGTTGAAGCTGAAGGTAGGCGCATGGATGAAAAGCTCCGCTTCGGGATCACGGTTGCAGACCTTCAAGAATATGTAGTATAGGTGCTTACAATACGTGAACTGAGTCTTCCCACGGAACGTAGTCATTGTCTTCTTGAATGCTGCGCAAGTGCAACCAGGGTAAGAACTGATGGTAATCTGGTACCGTGTGATGTGTGGAGCGACGCCGGAATCCAGCCCAATGATGCAACCGTGGCCCGGCTCAGGTATCATGGTGACGGAACGGAGGCGCGCTTTAAGAGATTCGGAGGAGCCCATGGAGAGTCGCTGCGCTTGATTGGGACGAGTGGCAGTGCGCTTCACCATCTTGCCGTCTCTCTTCCCTGGGTAGCGGTCAGCGTCTGCAGGGACTGGCACTGAGCTGAGATTTGCAGGAGGCGGGGCTGAGGAGAAGAGGCGTCTTGGGGAGACCGGTTTCTTCTGCGGAAGTTGAAAGCCCGCTGCTTCGAGGGCAAGAATCTCAGTAAGTTTTAGGTTAGTACCTAGTTTCACTGGCCACACCTCTGGAATGGAGGGGAATTCCTGGTCCTTTGAGTAGTGTGCTACCCACTTGCGCTTAGAGCCTTTCACGCAACGCTCAATATCGTCGGAGCAGAAGAAGAACTCAGTCTTCTCCACTAGGTTCCTGCGATAGTTAGTCCAGAGCCCAGTGTAGGTCGGTGCAGCTGTGCAATGGGGCCCCCTGACGATTCTCTCAGTGCACTTCTTCTTCGTTTCAGCTCTTTGGGCCCAGCAACACTTCGCAGAAAGTTTGTGAAGTCTCGAAATGTGCCACTCCTTCACGTCCACCTTGGTTTCTTCAACCGCGTTGACATGGCGAATGCCGCCCTTGTTCACAGGTGAAGGTAAAGGGGAATCAACTTCCAGGGCAGGAGGTTGCGTACATTGTACCTCGGTGTCGTGTTCGGAGTCGTCTTCCACAATGACGGGCATCTGCATAGGGCGAGCCCTGACGGCACGTCTTGGGCCTCTTGGGCGTGAGAAGTTGGTCTTATCCGGGCGATGAGACTCTTCGTCAGCTCCGATAAGGACGTCGGCTTTTCGCTTCTGTGAACCGAAGACTTCCGCTCCTGGCATGATAGGCTGACGGGTGCAGAACTCATCCGCGCCTGGCATATCGAGCATGGGCTTGTCAAGCAGTGTAGGATTTCCCCATTTCTTCGCGTTGCGTTCCGCCATCCGAAGCCTGAGTTCCTTCTTGGACGGTCCTGTTCCGCCGACGTCACCTTTGAGGAACTGGTAGTAGTTGACAACCTGTAGAAATGCCCGAACGAAATCGTCCACGGTAGCAACGTAGAGGTCGTTCCCGTTGTTTCCAGAAGCTTGGAGCCACTTGTTGTGAACTGTTTCGGCGAGGTTACAAGTGGGCATCTCTGTGAGTTCTTCTTTCGTGAATTTCTGCAGATTTGACAGTACATGCCGTTAGATTCACGGATTAGAGTTCTGTAGGTTAGGGCTAAGAAACCAGTATCAAAAACATCAAAGCAGAGTGCAGAGATAATACGTCGGTCATGAATCCCCCCCACTGGCGGAAGCGGTGGTGCCAGAATGACAGCCACTGATCGAGTTTGATGAGCCCACTCTCGCCAACGACCCCGGTGGATGCCCACCATGCTCGCAACGCGTGGTACAGAGTTTCCGCCTCTGCCATGCTGGTCGCATTCTTGTACTGAGTGCACATCTTCTTGTGCTGTTCCCAGAGTTCTTCGGGGAAGTGCTTCTGCGTATACGCCACCATGTTCTGAGTCCAGTGGAACAAGCACGACCTCTCCCGGTCCTCCATTGGGTCTTCTTTGTTGCCATTGCCGTAAAGGATTCGCACTGCATTCCAATTCGCCTGTGCGTTATCCGCCATGAACCCCTTGAAGTTCGGCGCTGCAACGCCATTGATCTCCATAACCAGGTTCAGGTTTTTCCAGAAGACGAGCTGGGCGTCCGTGTCCTCGGACTGCATGTCGCAAGTGGCGATTGTCATCACGCGGCAGTAGGTGGCGTCGTACACATGGCACGCCATCGTCGACCAATCTTTGACGCGTTTGACATGGTCGAACATGATCCATGCGTTCTCCAAATCGCCACCAGCTTGCATACGGCTGACCAAGTCGACACCACTGCCCGGCCCGACCTCCGACATCTTGAAGACAAAGACTTTGTCACGCATAGATCCCTGACCAGGAAACCTATTCTCCTGGACATACGCCCAGAGACTGTTACCACGGAGCTTGGTGATACCGTCCATGATTCCGTACCTTACGAATTTTTTGAAGGTGGCGACTTTGTTGCGGATGTTGGGCGACGCCATGTCTTTGCATCGATCCAGAACAGGAACCAGCTCCTCCATCGTCAGTTTCCTCGGTGGTGCATCCTCGGGCTGTAGAAGGTAGCTCCCGATGAGGAGTTTGCTCGCCTCCAAGACAACGGCGCTCTTCGTTGCTTTGTTGTTCATCTCTACCTGCTCTTCTATTAAGCTACTAATCTCTGCTTTAGAGTCTCTGTAGTCTCCAACTTTCACTGGATGATGATGTGTTCCTATGTGAATACAAGCTCTAGTCTGATTCGGTTTGCCCACTACATAATAAATCTTAGCCTCGCATGTAGCTACACATGATGGAGGTTCTTTACATACCTTGCACACTAGCGTGGAGTCAGATGGAGGAGGCTGGTCCATGACAAAAGCTTGCAGGGTACAGCCTTCGAACTCAGTCTCGTTGACCTCGAAGATCTTGGGAACACGCTTGAGAAAGTCACACTCCTGGTTGCTGCACCGGAGCCATCCGACGCAGGTGGAACTTCGAAAAGAGAGTCCGAAGTCGTTCTTGATGTTTGTTGTGATGGTCTTGGTCCACAAGTGTCCGTCGTATCGTTTGTCCATTCCCTGCATAGACTTGGCGGCGAGCTTAGAGGATCCTGCAGCAGCTGGGGGCAACTCAAAAAGAACCGGACCATCAAACTTCGCAGGCAAGTACTCTACTCTCTCGTGTCTAATAGTGGAATAGTCTATCTTCTTCAAAATGTTTTTGGACCCACGCGTCTTAGCAATCTCTTGAAGGAGCGGAACAATGCTAACTGTGACCTGGGACAATGGAGGAGACACATTGGAAGGAGGAGCATCTGCGTGGACCTTAGGCACCAACTTGACGGGACTGACTTCGTCATCAGAAGAGAGAGATATGACGGTCGGAGGAGGTTTCTCTACATCTGAAGTCTCGGTACCAGGCTCGACTTTGACTTTGACATCACGAGGTAAGGGAGTCTGAATTGTGCAAGTAGAAGAGCGACGGGGAGTGAGGATCTCAGTGGATGCAGCCATAAGAGAATCAGTAAGACCGTAGACTCTATAGGATCCAGGGAGGAGTCTCCACTGCAACATGTTGTTCTCATCTCTCACTGAAGGTTGCCCGAGGGTGTGGGTAACCTCGGCAGTAACGTCATCAAAGATCTCCTCCTCTATACTGATGGAATCCTCACGAAAATGGAATCTGAGACTGAGGCGAAGAGAAGACACCGTAGCTAGACCATCGTCATCTACGCGAAACCTAAGAGGGATGCCCATGCCTTGGGCGTACAGACAGACCATCCCCATATTCGCAGGCAACTCAAATATACTAGAGGAAGAAGGAAGAAGAGTGAGTGTACTAGCAAAGCAGTATCGCGAGAGCGAAGTGAGAGGAATGATGCATCGCTGTTGATCATTTTATTCAAATTGGAATGTCCATGTGGACGACTAGGTAATGATTCATTCTGCTACGTAACGAATGTATGATTAAAGAGAGACGGCGCTAACTAATTATGATGTTGCTTTTTGCAGGCCCATAAATATGTAGGAAGATTTTTAGAATACTGCTTCGCGTATTTGAGTGGTGGAGCAGATTCTAATTTTTATGGGGTGTGATTGGATTAAAAAGAGCCGTCTACTCTTTCTGCATTTAAAACAATAAATATATAGAATTTGAATAAATCAAATTCATGCATTAGTTTTATATTTATAGGACTAATGCAAGCATATGATTTATTCAAATTCTATATTTTTTTCAGTGTTAGAGTTTCTCAATATTCAAAAGAAATTACTGGACAGACAGACTGTGAGTGAGATTAGAGTGAGCCGTCACTTGCATCCATATTTAATACAAGTATTTCTGTGCTTAATTCAAATCTTTTAATATTATGTGGGCTTTGTTTATTCTCTTCAAATATAGATTGATCTCATCAGCTTTAATTCAAATTGCAATTTATTTATAGTTTTCATTAATTCAAGTAGGTTTAGAATATGGGAAGTATTTATAGCTGAGTCAGGGGGGTTGCAGGTTTGGGATATAAGAGTTAGAGGAAAGTTAGAAGAAGAGCTGTATTGTGAGGAGAGTTCTCTCGTTAGTTAGACACATGAAGGAGAGTGGAGGGTCAGCTCCCTCCACTTATGTCACTCCTAAACCTAGAAGAAAAGCATATGGTACAGATTTTACGAATAGGAGAGCGAGGAAGAGGAGAGAATCACGTAGAAAGGAGAAGTCGATAGGCAACCTCTTGAGTGCACCTCTGAAGGTTCGAGGAGCTGGGCTTCCTTTAGCAATTAAATTTTGTAGCATTCGTAAACTCATTCTAGAGTCCATAGTAGAGGTGAAAGAAGAGGATTTAGAGGTGAACGTAGTTGAGCATCAGGAGCATGAGGTAGAAAGTACCCAGGAGAAAGACATAGAGATGACAGAAGAATTAGGGTTCAATTCCAGTCCAATTTTGGAGACACCGCAACCTTCTTTCGGATTTAAGGAGTGTTCAACAAGAGGGACGGGTACTCAATCGGGCGACCAGTCTAACAAGGATGTGGTAAGTTTCTTAATTTATATGCTTCACGTAAATTATGTATATTATTAGAGGTATATTAAGTTTTATGTATTGTCTTCGTTGCGGGTTTATTTATTACTGCAATGAACTTTGGATGCGTCATGAATCGAATGGTTATTTAGAATAAGAGTCCCGAAGTAGTAATTATCGTCCTAGTCTTGAACATTTGCGCAGATTGACGACTGGTTTAGGATTGAGCAAGAAGTTGTAGAGGAGAAGACGCCAGAAGTGGATGCGGGCGAGGAGTCAGATCCAGAGACATTGATAAAAGTCGCTCGGAGAGCGAGACGTGAAATCATGGAGGCGGGCGAAGGTGGGGTTGTAACAGCTGCTAGACGAGCGGGGCGAGGGCACCCTGAAAGTCCTACAGAGACTAGTGGGGAGGATGTTGATTTGCTCGACATTGCGGTAGGCCCAGGAGAAGAGGATATGGATGAGGGGTCGGCCCGAGGGAGAGGTCGGGGAGATGAGGTGCGGGGTCGAGGTAGGGCTAAAGGTCGAGGTGGGAGAGGGAAAGCATCTTCGCACGCCCCATTCAAAGACACACCCGCGGAACCGGAAGAGAGAGAGACTGTGAAGGAGATGGAGGGGCGAGGAGAGGAGCGTGTGGAGATGGAGGGGCGAGGAGAGGAGCGTGTGGAGGAGGAGATGGCGAGTGAGCAAGGTGGATCGGATCGGGGCCCTGCTACCGAGGAGGTAAGTATTGGTGTTCTATGTGTTGCTGTTGTGGGTGTGGGTGTACAGGGATAGTGGATTGAGAACTTGAGTGTTGTGGCCGCGGAGGTGATTGTGGAGGAGGAGGGGAAGGTTGATGGGGAGGAGAGGCGCAACTAGATTTGGGAGATGGAGGCATCCATGGCAGAGGCCCATGTGAGCGGAATCGACAGCCCTCTTGCGGCCTTTGCTGCATTGAATCCAGGGGAAGCGAAGTGTACGGAAGGGTTTGCTTAGCAGTCCGCAGCCACTGCCGCGAAGTTGGAGGTGGGTACTGAGGCACAATGGGAGGTGGGTACCGCAAGAATGGACACAATGGCCGCGGCTGCAGCCACTGCCACAATGGGGAAGGCGGATACCGCAGCGGAGTGGGAGGTGGGTACCGCAAGCAAGGAGACCATGGCCGCGGCTGCAGCCACTGCCGCGATGTGGGAGGTTCGTACCGCAAGCATGGAGACCATGGCCGCGGCTGCAGCCACTTTTGCAATGTGGAAGGTGGGTACCGCAAGCATGGAGACCATGGCCGCGGCTGCAGCCACTGCCGCGATGTGGGAGGTGGGTACCGCAAGCATGGAGACCATGGCCGCGGCTGCAGCCACTGCCGCGATGTGGGAGGTTCGTACCGCAAGCATGGAGACCATGGCCGCGGCTGCAGCCACTGCCGCGATGTGGGAGGTTCGTACCGCAAGCATGGAGACCATGGCCGCGGCTGCAGCCACTTTTGCAATGTGGAAGGTGGGTACCGCAAGCATGGAGACCATGGCCGCGGCTGCAGCCACTGCCGCGATGCGGGAGGTGGGTACCGCAAGCATGGAGACCATGGCCGCGGCTGCAGCCACTGCCGCGATGTGGGAGGTTCGTACCGCAAGCATGGAGACCATGGCCGCGGCTGCAGCCACTTTTGCAATGTGGAAGGTGGGTACCGCAAGCATGGAGACCATGGCCGCGGCTGCAGCCACTGCCGCGATGTGGGAGGTGGGTACCGCAAGCATGGAGACCATGGCCGCGGCTGCAGCCACTGCCGCGATGTGGGAGGTTCGTACCGCAAGCATGGAGACCATGGCCGCGGCTGCAGCCACTTTCGCAATGTGGAAGGTGGGTACCGCAAGCATGGAGACCATGGCCGCGGCTGCAGCCACTGCCGCGATGTGGGAGGTTCGTACCGCAAGCATGGAGACCATGGCCGCGGCTGCAGCCACTTTTGCAATGTGGAAGGTGGGTACCGCAGCGGAGTGGGAGTTGGGTACCGCAAGCATCGACACCATGGCCGCGAGGGAGAACCCTCATGAGGTGTGGCATTCTGTACAGAATGCCCCCCATGAGGAGAGGGAGATTTCGAGGAGAGGGGCCGCGGACGTGGGTACCGCAAGCATGGAGACCATGGCCGCGGCTGCAGCCACTTTTGCAATGTGGAAGGTGGGTACCGCAAGCATGGAGACCATGGCCGCGGCTGCAGCCACTTTCGCAATGTGGAAGGTGGGTACCGCAAGCATGGAGACCATGGCCGCGGCTGCAGCCACTGCCGCGATGTGGGAGGTGGGTACCGCAAGCATGGAGACCATGGCCGCGGCTGCAGCCACTGCCGCGATGTGGGAGGTTGGTACCGCAGCGGAGTGGGAGGTGGATACCGCAAGCATGGACACCATGGCCGCGAGGGAGAACCCTCATGAGGTGTGGCATTCTGTACAGAATGCCCCCCATGAGGAGAGGGAGATTTCGAGGAGAGGGGCCGCGGACGTGGGTACCGCAAGCATGGAGACCATGGCCGCGGCTGCAGCCACTGCCGCGATGTGGGAGGTGGGTACCGCAAGCATGGAGACCATGGCCGCTGCTGCAGCCACTGCCGCGATGTGGGAGGTGGGTACCGCAAGCATGGAGACCATGGCCGCGGCTGCAGCCACTGCCGCGATGTGGGAGGTGGGTACCGCAAGCATGGAGACCATGGCCGCGGCTGCAGCCACTGCTGCGATGTGGGAGGTTGGTACCGCAGCGGAGTGGGAGGTGGATACCGCAAGCATGGACACCATGGCCGCGAGGGAGAACCCTCATGAGGTGTGGCATTCTGTACAGAATGCCCCCCATGAGGAGAGGGAGATTTCGAGGAGAGGGGCCGCGGACGTGGGTACCGCAAGCAATGACACCATGGCCGCGGCTGCAGCCACTGCCGCGATGTGGGAGGTGGGTACCGCAAGCATGGAGACCATGGCCGCGGCTGCAGCCACTGCCGCGATGTGGGAGGTTGATACCGCAAGCATGGAGACCATGGCCGCGGGGGAGAAGCCTCATGAGGAGAGGCATTCTGTACAGAATGCCCCCCATGAGGAGGGGAAGGATACGGGGAGAGTGGCCGCGGAGGTGGGTACCGCAAGCATAGACACCATGGCCGCGGGGGAGAAGCCTCATGAGGAGAGGCATTCTGTACAGAATGCCCCCCATGAGAAGGGCGACGATACCGGGAGAGTGGCTGCGGAGGTGGGTACCGCAAGCATAGACACCATGGCCGCGGGGGAGAAGCCTCATGAGGAGAGGCATTCTGTACAGAATGCCCCCCATGAGGAGGGGAAGGATACGGGGAGAGTGGCCGCGGAGGTGGGTACCGCATGCATAGACACCATGGCCGCGGGGGAGAAGCCTCATGAGGAGAGGCATTCTGCACAGAATGCCCCCCATGAGAAGGGGGACGATACCGGGAGAGTGGCTGCGGAGGTGGGTACCGCAAGCATAGACACCATGGCCGCGGGGGAGAAGCCTCATGAGGAGAGGCATTCTGTACAGAATGCCCCCCATGAGGAGAGGGAGATTTCGAGGAGAGGGGCCGCGGACGTGGGTACCGCAAGCATGGAGACCATGGCCGCGGCTGCAGCCACTGCCGCGATGTGGGAGGTGGGTACCGCAAGCATGGAGACCATGGCCGCGGCTGCAGCCACTGCCGCGATGTGGGAGGTTGATACCGCAAGCATGGAGACCATGGCAGCGGCTGCAGCCACTGCCGCGATGTGGGAGGTTCGTACCGCAAGCATGGAGACCATGGCCGCGGCTGCAGCCACTATTGCAATGTGGAAGGTGGGTACCGCAAGCATGGAGACCATGGCCGCGGCTGCAGCCACTTCTGCAATGTGGAAGGTGGGTACCGCAGCGGAGTGGGAGGTGGGTACCGCAGGCATAGACACCATGGCCGCGGGGGAGAAGCCTCATGAGGAGAGGCATTCTGTACAGAATGCCCCCCATGAGGAGGGGAAGGATACGGGGAGAGTGGCCGCGGAGGTGGGTACCGCAAGCATAGACACCATGGCCGCGGGGGAGAAGCCTCATGAGGAGAGGCATTCTGTACAGAATGCCCCTCATGAGGAGGGGGACGATTCGGGGAGAGTGGCTGCGGAGGTGGGTACCGCAAGCATAGACACCATGGCCGCGGGGGAGAAGCCTCGGGAGGAGAGGCATTCTATGAAGAATGCCCCCCATGAAGAGGGGGAGGATTCAGGGAGAGAGGCGGAGTGGGAGATGGGTACCGCAAGCTGGGAGAATGCCGCCCATGTGATGGGGGCAGCTGTTTGGAAATTATTTGAAACGATTAAAACTCTTGCTTATTTTTATGATGCATTCTATTCATTTTCTATAATCTATAAACTGTATGTTTTGCAGGAGTTCACGGATCAACTCACGGCGACTGAAGGTGATGGTCCTACTCCTGCAGAAACTGAGGTAATTTAATCCATTTTCCTTTTTGTATTGAATTTGGCATTGTCAATTAAACTTCCTTTATAAGTTTTGTAAACTAAAATGGTAACTTGACAATGTCTTTGTTCCACTTCTTGTAGGTATTCTCAGATGCACCCTTGTCCATCAGTTCCCCGATCTCAATTATCAATCTTTCCGACCTTTCGGATTCATTTGATCAGCCCCATTTATGTAGGTGTGATTTAGGAAGCCCTGTACGTGTAGGCAGTGGACCTCTCGAGTTCCACTCCCCTCAGTACATGCCTACGTCTCCTGTCTATGAGCCTACATCCCCAGGCTACATGCCTACTTCTCCACGGCTTGGTACCCCGCCGATGTCTCCACCTTCTCCTTCCTCCCCTATTAGAGTGAGGAGGCCAGCCCATGTTGTCTTCGCCCTCCCGGCGATACTACCATGCCCTGTCCAACAGACCAGGCGTTTTTGGAGGAGGCGCCGTCATTGGAACTGTAGACAGGCTAGGGAGTATTATAGCCGTGCTCCACGTACATAGTTGCCTATGTACACCTTTCTACTGATGACGATTGGTATCAGTACATGAAGCTATTGTTCTATTCATTTTCATAATTGCATTACTTGTTTTGATCCTTATCTTGGAATCAATTTTGAAAATGTAGTACTTCTTGCAGGTAACTCAGACACAGGATATGTTGCCAGCGCCATCTTGTCCTCCTGATTTGACGAATGTAGTGGACAGTGAATTGGAACATCGGGTACAACACAAGCAAGACTCCAATGGCGTCATCAATAAGCTCCGAATACTTCCAAAGACAAAGTCGCGTATCCAAGTTCCCCTTTGCAGGATGCTCTCAATGGCCAGAGTGCGACCTGTAGGAGAAATGGGAGTTCAACATTTGGAGCGAGAGTTTGTCAAAGGCTACAGAGATGGAGACCGTGTCATGTACATTTCCATCTACAACCACGAAGAGAAGACAGCCGATGTCACTGAGGAGATGAAGGCTGACTGGAGCCCGTGTTGGCAAAATGTTAATGATGCTTTTGAAGATGAGCTCTTGGCCGACCCGGATTGGAAGGAGTTCTCCGGGAAGATGTTCTATGTCTGGGAAGGTAACCATCGCCTTGCCGCATGGTACAGACATATCAACAAGCATCACAGCGACGATCCAGCGTGGCACATCTCTGTGCATTGCATTGTTCTTGACCCTCGCGGTCATGTTGGAAACCTTCTTCATGCCATGCATGACATTAACTGGTAAGAATTAACTCTCTCTACTTTGTCTATACCTCTTGAACGCCGATTGAACTTGTACTTTATGCTTATTATTAACTTACGTCTATTTGTACAGGTCTACGGAAAATGATCACGTGAAGAGTAATATTCCGGCAAAACTTTATCGTATTCGCTCCTTTGGTGTGATGAAATTGGAGGAATTCAAGGATCTGCTTTCACCACAGGAGTATGCTTTAGCATTGAATCACAAACCAGCTACTCCATCCTGGTTTACATTGCCAACAAAAGTATTCATCGCTTTTCTTTATCGGGTAAGCACTCATTCCTCCCCCCCCGACGCTTCCATTTGGCAATTGATTTACGGTGCTTCATATAGTTCCTCTAACATTGCTTTGTGTTCCAGCGAGAAATTGTGGTAGCTTCTGATGAAGCTGCCAGAATCTACAAGGAGAAAACACCCATTGAAGACCAAACCGCGACTGGTGTTTGGGATGCCATGAATGCGGCTTCAAACAACATGGTGGAATCGATTAAGAGGAAGGACTTCACCAAGTACTTGGCAATTGCAAATCCCAAGAATGGAGACGACTTCCTCAACGAAGTGAGACCCTCATCGTGCCTGAGTTCACTATTTTGTATCACAACAACATTTACGTATTCTTTTTTTCTAAAACTCCTGTACTTATTGCAGATTAATCGGCATTTCAGTGACTTCTCAAAACCTGAGATGTCACTTGATAAGCTCCAGAAGATTGTTCCAGCGGCCGTTGAGGCCAAGTACAAGGCTCGTTGGTTGAGGTGGTGGAACTCATCTCTGAGTTCCCGATTGTCTTACAGATTTCCACCACTTGAATTCAAGGATACCGAATTCGACCCATGGTTGAATAAGGCCTCATTCTGGGCTGGGGTACAATTTCTTAAAAAACCTTTCCCATTACATTACGCATTACTCTCTTCGTCGATTCATTCTCTTTGCTAATTAATTGAATTCTGAATTACAGTTGGAGGAAGCCGTTATTAACACATTCGAGGACATATGCAAGACGGAGAACATCGTTATCAATTGGAAGGCCTTTCCGGAAGTACAAGAGCCGGGCGATTTTGTGGAGAGTTCACGTATTCTCTTGTGGGACAAGGCCTTCCCTACGTTCATTGGGAAATCGGCAGATAAGCCCTTCGACAAGAAGTCCATTTTTGCTAAATTTCCTGGAACCGCTCAGGTTGTCAAGCGGGTTACTTACCGGTACGATACATTCCTTTTAATCAGATTCAAATTCCATAACGAGGTCTCTTTATCTCTTTGATACTAACCTTCTACATATTGGTTTACATAGATACTTCAAGCGAGAGCTTCTTCTGAAGGGGGCAATCAAGGTTCAGCAGCTCCCCCCCTACTTCCTTGCTTGGACGTCGAAAACCTCGGACCAGTGTATCTATTCTCCCCAACAGTTGAAAAGGTACAAAGCTCCTCACTTGCTTGAAGGATGCTGGTATATTGATTGCTCTCGTGGTTTCACGATTGACTCAGAGGTAGACGTCAAGACTCTACACGATGGGGGTGAGGTTGTGGTGGAGGACTCCGTGGATGATGCAGAAGGTCGTGAAGGAGAGCAGGATCAGTCTTCTGCTCCACCACCGAAGAGAGGGAGAGGAAGGCGACTGAAATCTCTGCGTTCTCGGTCGGAGGCATCACAGCAAACTGGTGCGGAGTCTTCCGCGCCAGCTGAGAAGGCACCAGAGCCGTCTCCGGGTGTTGTCGTTACCAACCCTTCTCCAGCTTCTTCGCCGGCTCCTTCATCGATTAGTGCTTCGGAGATCACCAGAGGTCTCCTTCAGCAGAGGAAGGCCAAACTATATCCTCAAACAACTTCTTCCGCTGGAGCTTCGATTTCCACACATGTTTCCGTCTTCAACTCATCTGTGGATTCTATGTTACGGCGAAATAGGAGACAGGAGAGAAAAGGTGGCGACCCGGATTGGATCAAGACTCAAGACTTCATTCGCAAGGTTTGTTCCTATATTTTGACATTTAATGGATTCTGCCACCTCTACTCGCTATGTAGTTACTAACTCTGCTTTCTTGTTTCCTCAAGTTTGGAGCAGGCCGCGAAAACATAGTTGGGGACCGGTGCAAACAAGAGGACCATCTGGGAGTCGATTTGATCATTGCCGACATCCCTGAGAATCTTCCCGTCCCATCCGTTTCCGTTCCCCCCACGAGTATTCCGCCTTGGAACTCTCGCTACAAGGATTATTTGTACGACATCTTCCATTTTGCAGATGATTTTCTGCAGAAAGATGGTGCCATCTGCCTCATCTACAACACTGATCAGAAGCTGGCTAAGGATATCGAGGAAGAAGCTGCTAATGGTGGATACGTGCTGTTCAAGGACTGGTGGGGTGTCAATGTACTCGGCCTGACTTCTCCTACGAACCCCGAGAACTTGGTACTTTTCCTGAACATGCCCTTCTCTTCGCTTACTGATAACCCTTCCGCTTCATTTTACTCACTTGTTTTGCTTGACTGCAGACTATGCGATTCTGGATTCGCGTCTACGTTCGTAGTGGCAGTACTTTCTCCTTCCAGACGAAGAAGGAAGACCTGATACATGGGCTCCTCAACATTACCGAGAGTGATGCCATTTTCAACTTGACCGATGTGGATTCGCAGCTCATGAATGGGGAGGTGCCGTGGAGAGGCCCAAGGGAGAAATCCATCGAGATGATGCAGGGCATACTTGAGGAGCTGTCGAAGCCCGGCGACATAGTTGTTGATTGGAATGCTGGGACAGGTAACTCTTCATGCATATCTTTGCTGAATTATTCTTCTCGTTTTTACCACAGTTTCTCATTTCTTAGTATCTCTCCGAGTTTCAGGAGCCTCCATCAAGGCTGCCCAGGCTACTGGTCGCCACATTCTCGCTTTTGAGGAGGACGAAGCCATATTCAACGCCCTTCTTAAACCATCCGCCATGGGCCCTCCTAAACATCCAAGGCCGGCAGCAACAGACGAAGCGCCTCCAAAGAGACCAAGACCTGATAAGTGGTGTAAGTCTTCTATTCTTTGTTCAAATTATCCATGCATTACTTCTCTTTGCAGCTCTACGTACTCGATGTAACCACAGTCCGTTCTCTATTGCAGAGTAGTTTCAGCAACACCGCCACGTGGGCCAACATCAGTGTCCACTCCATCCTGGCGTCTTCATTCCAGCCCGATTCAGCCTTTCATACTTCCGGACTACGCAGAGGACTTAGCACAGGCGTTTCAATCTGGAGCCCTTACATATGTTCCTAGTCGGCCAACTACTTTTGATCACAGAGCCCTTCTATTCGTCGATGACGAGGCGGTAGAAGGAGATTCAGAGTCATCTAGTTCTGAGAGTGGAAGTAGCGATGGTAGCATGTTTTGAGTTTGAAGGAGGCTTCGGTCTTTCATTGTTTTTATTGGATTTGCTTTGATTTAATTGGAGTTCATTGCGTAATCCTTCGTCTACTCTACTACCCTGAATCTATACTTGTTACATTTCCAAATCGTCTCCTCCTATGTAGAGGATGAAATGTCACAACTGTAATGCTCAAAATATAATATGAAGAATGAAATGTTACAAAAGAAATGCTCAAAATTTAAATTGCGCTGTAACTTATATTTTAACCATTCAAAATCCCACATGTTTTAACCATGTTACCTATTCTTGACTTGGTGTACATCTTGGTTTCTTCTACTCCATTATTCTACAGGAACTCTGAAATATTCCACGAACTTTGAAGACCATCTCTTTTAGTTGGTTTCGAGTTCTCTTATTCCTAGAATCATCTATATTATATAAAACCATTATGCTGGAATACTCGTATCTAGATCCAATGAATGACCAAATCTTAAGGATTGTATTCGAACACCCCACTAGACTTCACAGTACTAATCCTTCGAAGGATATACAGTCCAACTCTTGTCCATATCAAACCAGCAAGTTTCGCCATCCGATATGATCACTTCGGGCAGCTCAACAACTGGATTCTCATCGATGTTCGATAGCAAGGGATACGGGATTAGGGACAACTCCATAATACGGAGAAGCTCATTGGTACAAAGCACTGTCCAACGCCATTCACCTTCACCAACATGCAGGCTTCCGATGTGCCTAAACGGTGGCAGGTCCATGCCTCGTTCCCTGGCGCGCTCCACCTCCAGCAGCCACGGCCGCAGCTCCTCATAACTCGCCGGTGCCTTTGGGGGCAAACCTACAGCCGCTCTCGTCCTCCTGGATCTCGCATTACACACCTTCGGCATCGCGCAACACACTGAATTCTTGTAGTCTTAAAAGGTTCCACATAAGCCTACAGATTGACCCCCCTGAACTCCATCGCTACCTTCGCATACAACAGAGAATGCCAAGGACTGTGTCACTATCCTAATACGCCACCTAGAAACAAGCTCAAGAAACCAAGAGTGACCTCCTTCTCTGGAACCCAGCTTACCAAGTGTTGTTTCATGATGAAAATCTCCTACTTGTATCACTCAAATGAAGATGCTTTGCTGCCTACGAAGAGAGAGTAATCTTCGATGAAGACAAGGACTCTAACAAGGTATATCTTGGTTTCAGCAGTTAAGATATTATACACGAATTTTGAAATATTCCAGGAAGTTTTCAAACCTTGCCTCCTTTACGTTCTTTCAAATTTATTTTTTTCGTTGTGCATTTACGTAATCCTATGAAAGAATTATTTGTTTGATCTTAAACTTAACGCCTGATCATTGTATCTTGCCTAAACCCATGACAAATCTAAAGGAATGCACGCATGACGTCATCATGACATCAGCCCTAATTTGTATCTTTGAGAATAAACGTAGTAAATTCTTACCAGAGATAATCTCTAATTTCCACGGTAATATACTCTTTTTCTAAAAAAAGTGTCAAAATTAAGCCTTAATTTAGTAATTTTCCACGGTTATAGGGTCTACTTTGCTTTTGAAAATTTTCCTAATTGTCAATTCTGTGCTCTCCATTCTGCGCTCACCGCTCTCCGCTCTACGCTCTCCGCTCACGTACGAACTTTCCCCTGTCACCCCCTGTCTTAAAAAACATTAGTAGGTTACCATGGCGTACCGATGTGGTTACACCGCATTCCAGTACGCCACAGCACCAATTTCTGTGTCCTATACTGGCACGACTGTGACCTAAACCTCAAGAACAGCATGACTGTCCTCGCATGTACCGCATATGTACAAGAAAACACAAGATCAGCAGACTAATAAGGCCCCTTGAAGAGCACGACGGGGGTAATAGCTCCTGCCAAGTCGTCGGACCCCTCCACCACACCGGAAACGCTCAGCTCCTCTGCCATTCCTGTACTGCCCCCCTCCAAGTTGATCCCCCCGCTCAGTTCTTGGCCAGGCTCTGCGGGTTCCTTGGACATGCCACCCCGTACACCCACAAGCCTGATCACCTCCCGCCCGAGCTGAGGTCGGTCTCCTTCCTCCTGAGGCGAATCATCTGCAAAGCGGGAAGAGTCGAAGGTGCAGAGCACCTGTGAAGCCCGAAAGTCGTCGAGGTCCACGAGGTCGTCGTCGACGTTCCACGCAGTCAACTTGGTAATACAGGCTGACACGCTTTCACGACGAAGACCTCGAGCAGCCAGAAAGAGCCCATCCCCTGCATTTGGCCACACACCTAGCGCCTCCAGGGACCCGAAACAGTAGCCCAATTCGATATTCTCGCGGAGCAGCATGATCTGCCGGAAGGAAGACAGGATAGAGTCGCGGTCGACCCCCTCACGCTCCACCCACATATCACGGAGAACGTGCTCCTGCTGAGTGGCCACCATGTCCCGACATGCCTTAATGAAAGTCCGACGTCGCCAAAGTGTAAACTTCTCGACCTGCCCTCCCCGCTCAAAACCCAGGTCGAGGACAGTCCTGAAATCTTCAAAGTCCGGTCCAGTGGTGTCAAGAGTGGGGAAAAAGATCTTACCTACTCGGACGAGCTCCTCCATAGCAAATAGAACCTGTTGTCCCCTGTCATTGAGCCGGCTCTGTGTTAGGCCACCCACCTGGCATAACATTGGCATCCTCCCACCGACCTCTGACCGCGCGAAGAGCTTAAAAGCCCTGGCCATGTGCGGGGGCTCGGTGCACATATCAAAACTGTCGTACTCGTCCTCAGTCCACCGAATAATGGCCTCGAACTCTTCCACGGTATGAAGGAAGGGGCGCCGTAGGATGGAGGGGGCCGGTACAGTGATGAGCTCGACAAACAAGGGCGACCATGCCCATGCCTTCCCCTCTGCCTGAATCCGAATGCCCTCCTCGAACTGAACTAGCTCATCCGCCACATGCCTTGCTCGGTTCTCCTCCACTTCCCGTTTGCTCTGGTTCCACGCACTCTGTGCCACCGAGTAGTTCAGGACGTCGTCGTGGTGCAAATGGAAGGCTTGAATCTCCTTCTCGATTTCGTCCTTGTCCCTCCCCTGGAACGCTGCTTTGCATTTGTCGACTCCCTCCACTACAGTGCGAGGGAGTGTATCCTGCCAAATAAAACGTCACCGGAATTTTAAATGCCTAAACCTCTGTCCTAAAGAAATGAGGAGAACATGAAAGCATAGACACAGTAGGGTAAGAACCCTCACCATTATCTCCGGCGTGAATTTCAGTACCCCCCATGCAGCCGCAACTCTCTTCTGTAAGTGCCCCAGATCTTGCATGGCCCGTAGATTGGTCGTCGCTGCCTGCAGATCAGTCAGTAGCTCTAATGGGATTATTTCCCCGCTCTGCTCTACCAAGCAGTACAGCCCCGGCGGCGGCCCTGGTGACTTCGGCTCCATGGCTGGGTCGACGTCCGGGAATATCTCCTTAGCCCGAGCCCTCGCCTCTCGAATGCAGTCGAACCGCGCTCTTGCTTCGGGGTCGAGTGGCGGCATGTCCTGCGCCTCACGTCTCGCCTCTCTCTCTGCTCCCGTCGCCGCTTGAGAAGGCTGTTTCACCTTCTTCGCCCGACTGCCTGCACCCGCCCCGTCCTCGCCTTCTCCGGCCTCTCTCCTTGCCTTCGCCCTCGGGTCCTCTTCACCCCGCTTTGCCCCACCCGAAGTCCCTTCCCCTCTCGTCCTCTTCCCCCCTGCTTGACCCTGCACACCTGCTGCTGCTGCTGCTGCTGCTGCCGCCGCGGCTTGGCGTGTTCTCCCTTTCACCCCACTGGTCCCTGCCGAGCCCCACTGTTGCCCGCCTACACCCCCAGCTCCCTTACCGCCCTGTTTTCCCTTACCTCCATCCCCAGCCCCCCCTCCCTGAGTCCTCCTCTTTTCCTCGAGCACCTCTGCAACACTAGGGGCGAATGGGTCAACCCGTGCCTTCTTCGAAGTGGGCGTGACCTCCACTGGCGGAAACTCCCTCGCCGCCGGCAAATTCCCTCCACTGCCGCTGCTGAGCTCAACCACATCGTCCCGAGTGTCCTCTGTGACACTGTCGTCATCAGCAGACTCCTCGTCGTCCACCACTCTGGCCGTCCTTCCCGCCCCTCCAGCCTTCGGCATCAGATGCTTTCCCAACATCTGCCAAGGTATGCTGAGGTTGTATTTCTTGAATACGGCCCGTGACTCCTTGTTCCCATCCAATCCCCGTGAAGGATAAATCTTCAACCTCCCGAGCTTGGATGAGTCGTAAACAGGACACATGTCCATCTGCCGATGCCACCCCAGCATGGCCTTGTCCACCATGTCTGTGTTGCAGTACCTGCAAATGAAGGGTATTTTGTATCGAGCCTTACCAGAACCCTGCGAGGAGACATAGGACCGGCGCCATAAGAGATTCACCTCCACCATCATCCAATCGTATTCGGAGATGGTGAAGGCGTCCCGATTGGGGGGGTAACACGTCCATGTGCTTTGGCACAGAATTACCTCCTCCGGCCCTTGCTTTCCCTGCACAAGGAGCTGTCCAAGTAAAACACCAAGTCAGCTCGGAGCGAGGGATACCCGAAAGTCCAAACAAAAAGAAAAGGCGTAGGACAGGCCCTTACCCCTGGGACAGGTCCCGGCTGGATCTTCTCCAACTTCGCCTGCCACTCAGTTGACAAATCCCTGACATCCAGCACCGTCGCCCGATGTCTAAGGACTTTGCACGCATCGTGTGCAGAGAGCCCACCGAGGTCGGGAGCCGTCTTCTGACTCACCTGCGCAAGAAAACAGAGCGGGAGGAAGAACATCAGACATGCTAGAATAAGGACAATGGCGGACTAACCTGAAACCCTAAACTATGGCACAGATAGGACAGGGGACAGCAGGAACAGGGAACATTAAGAATACAAATTGGAAAACAGCCACCTACGTATCGGGACAGGAACGCAATCACATGGAACGGAGACGTAGCCAGAGAATCATAAGAGAAAGAATGCTACACAATGAAGAACAACCAACATACACAAAGGGGGGAGAAGGTCCCCAAGGGAAGCACGAAATCGGAGGAGAGAGGACATAAACCCTAGGACAGGGATCGGAGGAGTGGATCGGTAGAGAGAAAGACCACTTACGAGATGATTCAAGTTCGCCATGGACATGAACTTCGAGCCGTATGTTGCCGATAGGGGTTTCGGTGAGCCTAGGTCGTCCTCTTCAGTAGCCGCAGCAAGAATAACTAGGCCGGCGCCAAAGACATCCACTCTCCACAGATTTCGGCGATATCCTCCCTCCCTTTCCACAACAGCAGCAACAGCCCCGGACAAACTAGGCAAACCCTAAACACTCACAGAAGAAACCGAAAAACCTTGCAACCCTCCCACAGAATATTCGACCATGGCAGCTGAAATGGACGCAACACAACTCCAACATCGGCAGAGAGAACGAGGGCTACGAGAGGCGACGGCTACGAGGGCGACGGGGGCGAGAGAGACGACTGTTCGGGAACGCGCGCATGGGAACGGGGACGGGCGCGGTGCGAGCACGGGCACGGGGGGATGCAGCACGGCCGGGCGGGGCCGGACGGGGGACCACGGGCCCGGTGGGGTCGCGGCCAGGGACGGGCGCGGGGAGGGTCGGGACGGTGGGAGGGTCGGGAGCGACGGGGCTGCCCCTGCCCTCGAAGAAAGGAAGTGCAACGCTCGTAGGGGACAGATAGAGAGACCCGAGTTTGACCTGTAATGAACTGAAATAGGTTGCTCTTCATTCAAATTCGAATACTACTACAAGCATGCACAAGTGGAAAGAAATTATTAATATTGTATGCATAAAAACGATTGAAAAATCATCAAGGGACCAACTCTCGACAAAAAGGTCCATTAACAAAAAAGGTTTTGTCTTGAACTAACAAACACCTACTCCTAATTGCATTGCACTAACTTGGGACACTCCATTCTACACTGGTGTGTTAATTTCGCAGAGGAAGCTAGGAAAGATCCTCAACTAGCTATACTCAAAGAAGTCCAGGAAGCAGGTGACCCTCACTTTTAAGAATAAATAATGCCGATGAGGCTGCCAAGGTAAATGAGACTGCTGCATTGGTTGATCACAGGCCAAGTACCCCATCTTCACACGCCATACCTGGTGTAAATATTGGAGTACCCTACAGCGATTCACCACCATAGATAACCATTATGTGGCTAAAAAGTGAAAAACTAGTCCGAAGATAGTGGGCCTCTATTAGGTGAACATCACTGAAAAATGCACAAGAAACTGTTGATGCTGCTACACAAGCACACCCGAGCCAGTGGCTTAGTACTATCTAGCAGCATAGAACTGAGTGAAGCTATGTTAAGATTTTGAAAAATTATTCACATAGCTAATTTGTCATACGCAAATGACAAACTCGGGGCTCAACATTCCGCAAGTCAACAATGAGACCTGTAAGCCTTGACGCTTTGTAAAATGTCAATTGACGTTTCACCTGAAAAAAGTCGATGTCCCAGAATTTGTACATTGACTTGAAATTGAAGAGACTAAGCTTAACAAACAAGGGAGAACAGGCGATAACCGAGAGCAAGACAATAATAAATCTGACAATCGTTCAGTTGAATGTTGTTTACAGCCCATCCGTTGGTTTAGCCATTGCAAATGACCTTACCACTGCATCAAACCAGCAGGAATCTCCATGGATCATTTTCGTCCTTCCCACTTGTGCCTCCACCTCACATCCCACCATACTGATAGTTTTTTTTTTGAGAACTGGGTCTATTGGAAGTGCTTCACAGATTGCAGATATTTAGGTAAATGCCTGACAGACCATTTGGAAGTTTTCCATTCCCAGAACTGCTAATACCATTTTAGAATTACAATTAAAGGGGTAAAAGAAGGGGTTGCAAGGAGACACATTTAAACAAGTGGAAATGCCTTCACACAAAGCCACTCAGACATACCATATGAAAATATGGGGAAAGTCTAGGAGATGAAATTCAGAAGGTCAAATGCCATCCACTCACACTGGGAGTACCAAACAAGGACTGACAATATGATCATATAGTCCTTGTTGCCAAAGATGAATTTCTTACAAGAATTAAAATTCTGAATTTTTTTCTTACCTCAACTAGTTTAGATGTTACAAGCAGGGTTCTAACCTGAGATTTTAAGGCTGAAGTTGACCTCAAATTTCAAATGATCCACACTAATATCTACTTGCAAAAATTTGTACCACAATTGGTTCGATAACCTGCTTCTGTACACTCTGTGGTCAGAAATCCCATCTCTCTAGCTGCACTTCCGCCTCAGAGAGGTCTTTTTGTGCCTTTTTCCGCCTATAGAAGATAGGGCAGTCTCGGCTGCAATTCCAAAGTATTTTGTTATTTCAAAGCAATTTTGTATCTTATGTACGATAGCATCTGCCAGAAAGAAATTCAAGACATTGAACCATATTGCAAAAGCTAAGAATCACTAACCAGTGGCCATTTTTGTAGTGAAATTTCAACTAAAATATAGAAGAGAACCTGAAACAATAACTTCTACAAAAGGTAACATAATACGAAGGACATACCTTGTACACAAAACATCTTGATGTAGGGACCCTTGGCAGCGTTGGCATTGTGTCCACAGCCTACCGAACAGCTGTTCCAGTTCCCTCACTAACATAGATATTTCAGAGAGCACCATCAATATATGAATAGTCAAGAAGGGTGAACATTTCAGATGAGCACCATCAAGTAAAAATAGTAATAATTAAACACATTTGCAAACATTAGATTCACATCATTCAGAGTTGAGGATCTGTAGCAAACCAATGAAACGCAGATGCAAGTGCAGAGAATACCATTAGAGACTGTCTTCTGATATAATTGAGCCTCACGACCTTGACAATGCTTGCACAAAATCTGATTCTCTTCACTGCAAAAATGCACATACTAAAATTGTGAATTGCAACCTACATGTTTGGGAAACTACAGAGTGAACAAAATGAAAATTCCCCCATTGATGGAGGGCTGAAAGTTTCGAGCTGGGATAGCAGATCATGTACATACTACTATCCAGATTTTAGAGCCCAGGCTTGTATTGAGAGTCAGAGAGATATACCTGATAGGAGTTCTGCAACCAATGCAGCTCACACGTTTCTTGGCAAATTTCATGATACCACTATTCGAAGGTGTGGATATTGAGACAGATCGTGTGTGGCTTCCATGGAGTAACTCCCTGCTTGCATTCTTAAGGATGGGATCGAAAATTCGCAGAAGCGGCTGATCAAAGTATATGACAATCAAATTTTACGAAAGGCCCTGTGGAGAAAGGTGCCTTGGAAAACATCCTTTTTAACTTGATTGATGGTGGATTTCAATTTTCACAAACTGTTCTATACCATGTATCACCTTGACTTTCCCTTGCCATTTCTAATGTTTGCACTCCTGCAGTCCTTAAAAAGAGCATATTATGAAAGTTCTATGTTTACATGTAATCAATAAAGGAGAACCAAGGGTAAGTCTTAAGAAATAACCTTCTATGAAAAAGTATCTGGTAGAGATAACCAATCCAGAGTCTCAAAATATAAATTTGATTAAGTTGTGATAATACCTTGCTAAGCTGGTTCTCCAAATAGTACTGTGGGTCAATTGGAATGTTGTTTTCCAGAACAAATATTGGATCTTCTGATTTCTCATATGCCTGTTAAAAATGCAAACAGAATTAACCTCCAGTCAAAAATGATACATTAAGAGTTCCTTCCACCTAAACAGACTGGAGGGCAACCTACAGCATCAACAGCACCTGCAAATTAAAGGGTGCCAGCAAAACACAGGGACTGAACTGCTACCTTTGCACCTTTGGCTGCTTTGATGATGACATAAGGTACACGATCACCCACGCTAGGAGCAGTTGCAGCATCTCGCTAAATGCAAAAGCCACACAAAAGCCGAATTTGAATTATTTTGGTTTGCTTAACCTCTTAAGATACTGGATAACTCTAATGTAAGAAGGGAATGGCCAAAGCAAGAAACACAAATAGGTATTCCAGTGCACAACTTAAGGAACTGCAACCTATATACTGTTACCTTGTGTGACATTGAATACACAATATCATCTACCCAAGAGGAGGGCCCAGCAAGAAAGTGCACTTCAAGAAACTAAAGACTGAGACTCAGCATGTTGCTTCGTATCCACCTTTCGCATTCGTTCAGCTAGCTCAACATGGGCAGTTTTATTCTCATATGCATCCCCTGCCTTTGTCAGGCCCTGTCAGCACATCCCAGTCTGTAAGTTGAGGAAGCGGAAGGGACCATACATTGCAAGTTGTCTATATACACCAGTTGCGACTATTTTGAATGTATCAGTAGGTGCATCTAGGAATTCATAAAATAGAGATATATAGGACCATGAAGAGAGAAAGAAGAGATCAAGGTGACATGGAAATGAGCCTACCTTTGTAATAACAAGAAGCGACAGATCCATTCGATTCATCAAGAGGTCTGAAATGGTATTTTTAACAAACTGAACAGCTCCAGGAATGTCACGATCAATGAGAATCTTATGGAGGCACTCTGTCACCAAGTTCTTGACAAGCAGGCAATTGTCTCTTCTCACTGTCTCTATCCCTGCATCCACAAAAAGAGTAAAGAATGATGCTGCCTCTATTTAACAATGAAATCTCTCCGTCAAGTATTTACCCCACTGACAGTTTTACAAACACACAGGATACCTATTTCAAAATAACAAACTGACTAAGTTGAACCTTTAGTATCCATCTTATCATATTTCTCTGGCTTGGTCCACAGAAGTCCTGCATATCTTTTCTTGCTGATAAGAAGATATGGCCAGTAAACCTTCTCAAACTCCAACTTGATGGGCTGTTGCAAAACCAGCAGAATACACTTGTCAGCAAAGAGAGAGGCAACGAATCTGTTATCATTTCCGAAAATTACACATATACATTCATGATGAGACTCCATGGGTTGTCAAAGAAATTACAGAATCATGCATATAGACCGCTCAAGAACCCAAAAGTAACCAAGGCAATCTTCTCAGTAGGTAGTAGTCAGCTCTCTTCAGAAAATTCTTAGTCAGCTTAAGTGGGACAATTAATATGGCCACCTATTTGACCAGGACTACATACAACTAGATCAGAATCTCAAGGGTTACCTTTGTGAAGGTATCACTGATATGTTGTGCTGCTTCCCTTCCTAAATTCATGGCCTCTTCAACTTCAGGAGTTCCAAACTGCACCATCACTGAATCGGTGTCTCCATAAACAACCTGATCATCCAAAAGCAGCCACACAATCCAGCATAAACGACCAATGATCACAAAGCCATGATGACTTACAGGAGAATCATCTGTGTAGCATGTTTCGTCAACTTAAGAGAAGTGCACCACGTCAAATAGCATGTTTATGCATCATTCATATTCCTCCTATTCATGCAGAGCTGTAGAGATCCCTAGATACATACCTCAGCATCATAACTGTAACCATTCCCTGTATTGAACTTCTCTTGCACTAATTTCTTGGTGTGGTCTATCATCTGTCGCCCTGTTACGCAACAATGTGAACATTAAAGAACTCCAGAGTTCCATCACAATACGAAAGGAAGCACTTCACATCACTCTACTCATTCAGATTAACATCCAAGTCAAGAACTCAACCTGGCAATCACCATATTGACAGTCAATTCTGATAGGAGCAAAAAGTCTCTTCACTGGCAGCACAAAGAAAATATGATAGAAACGGAACATGGAAAAGGACCAAATTGACAATAACATTTTAAACTGTGCACATGTTGCTACTGCATGTATCACCATTGTCACCTTACCATAGCTAGTAACACTAGAAGATATTTCCAGACAAGGCAACTGCCCAATGGTTGCACCAGTAAAGCCATACACAGAATTTGCACTCACCTGCAAATCTGCTTTTGAAGTCTGCTTTTGAAGGCTAATCTCTTTTAAGCTCCTAATAGAATAGCTTTGTTTGAATCTTCAATGACTCCAGAAATGTGTTTTGATGCTTGTTTTACATGACTTCAGTGGATTACAATCATGCAGCCGAGCATAAGATAGGTCTTAAGAAAACTATGAAAGAAATGAATAATATGGGCCATGAACTCCTTCTCTGTGGATATTTGGGTGTTATATAAATCCTTAAACCCTAAACCTGAATTCTAAACAAATGTCGTATCAACAACGACATTCTGGTGGGGTAAAACCAGAATCTGCACTCTGCAATATTGCAAATCAAATTGCATGTTCCTACAGTTCAATTCTTTGGCAGCAAAAACTGGCCAATTAAGAGACATCCGGAACTCAATAAACAGAATCATCAGAAACCAAAAATCGAGAAGTATGCAAGTGTCACCTTCTTGGGTGACCCCAAACATTCGCAGCACTGCAGCAGGTCCACTCCTGTAAGGACATAGGTCCTTGTGGCTTTCACCAACAATGTAGTCAATTTCCAACTGCTGAAACACTGCAAATGCACTTTCACCTCCGTAAGATGCATTGCATAGGCAGTCGATAATGCCTATGACAAATCATCCATGCGTAGCTTTATTCCCCCCATATGCAATCAGCAATTGCATCTACACGAGAACCACTAAAACCTAGCAGGATCAACCTCAACGTTAGTTCAATCAGCACACATGACTGGCGCGCTGGTCCTTATGGCTTCCACCAACAATCTAGTTGATTTCCAGCTGCTGAACCAGTGCCAAAGAACTTTCAATTCCGTAAGATGCACTGCACTGGCATTCAATACTGCCCAAGACAAATTATCCATACACAGCCTTATTCACCCTAAATGCAATCAGCAGTTGCCTGTACACGAGAACCACTAAAAGATAGCATGGTTAACCTCAATGTTATCTCAATTAGCACATATTCCTGGCACACAGGTCCTTGTGGCTTTCACACACAATGTAGTCAACTTTCAACTCCTGAAACAGATGCAATGCATTGGCGGTTGATAACACGTATGATTAATGATCCACGTATAGCCTAATTCCTCCCAAATGCAATCAGCAATCGCATGTACGCGAGAACCACTAAAATCTGGCGTCGTAACCTCAATTAGCACATTCCCTAACACTCAGGTCCTTGTGCCTTTCACCCAGAATGTGGTCAATCTCCAGCTGCTGAAACAGATGCATTGCATCGACAGTTTATAATGCCTATGATAAATCTTCCATACATAGCCTCATTCCCCCATGTGCAATCAGGAATTGCATGTGCACGAGAACAATAAAATGCAGGCATCTAACACGTTGCTTTGAGTCCCACAACCTATACTCACAACCCTCAATTGCAGACTTTACCGGCCCCCTCAATCATTCTTTAGGATTGCGCTGCTTCTGCCCCTTCCCGGGCTTCTTCCTCTGCTCCTTCCCGGGCTTCTTCCTCTGCTCCTCCCGCTGCTCCTTGGCAAACTTGTTGTACAAACCCTTGTTCGCGGCCTCGACCAGGACGTCTTTACTCACGCCAAAGTAATCTTTCAGGACGGGCGCCAGGTCGTGCGAGGTGCACAGCTCAAAACTTGTTGTCGAGCCGTCGCGAGCCTGCTGCAGCTTCCGGGCGATAGTCGATTGCAGCGCTTGCTCCAGTGTCAGACCCTCCCTTCCCCGGAAAGAAAGCAACGCACAGGCCTGCTCCGGGGAGAAATACACCGACGACATGTAGAAGTTCGCCGTTGGATCCTGCAGGAGACGCAGGCGCGCTCCCTCGTCTTTCCCGAACACCGCCAGGTCATGGATGAAATACTTCAACCTGTTATACAGGTTCTTGTCCGCCTGCAGCGCTTGCAACCGCGCGGCGTACTCTACGCCTGCTGCGTCCATCGCTCCAACACCGACGACGACGATGACGACAACAACAACAAAAAAACTCCCCTACAAACAAGGTCTAATTAAACTCCCCTACAAACAAGGCCTAATTAGTGGGACGCATGCTTTAGGGTTTTCCTGCACTCTCGATCAGATTGTTTCACCCACAAGACAGCTCGTCGTTAGACTCTGATGTTCAATTCCTCGTGCTGCTAAGTTATGTTGGGCTATCTAATTTATATCCTTGCACAGCAGGACGACAGTAAAAGTAAATGGAAACATAAAAAGCAAATGTAAAAGTGCCCTATTCCAATTCTGCAAGGTAAAGTAAAAGTTAATAAAAGCATATAATTATGTTTTGGTTCCGGCAGCCAAAGAATGCCAAAGAGGCGCGAGAGCTCCGAAAGTGCTTGTTTGGGGAGACGGAGAGCAGGGAGGGTGGCAGATCCACCAAACAAGTTCGGAGAAGAGCAGCCACAGCAAGAAAAGCACTAAGTTAAGAAAGCAAACAGGGAAAAAGCATACAACACAATAACGCTAACGAGAAGAAGGAGAGCGACGAGAGAGCAAGGAGCACGAGGAGGAGCTCCTAGTGATGGCACCCTCCCTAGAAAACACTATCACCAAGTCATGAGATCTTTGGTTGGTTGGGGAAAGGCAAACAAACTCACTTGTTTTTAATTTTAGATAGCAAGTTTCAACATTATTCTAAAAATAATTATCTATGAACAAATAATAAAATTCACCTGATAGCCGTACGTAATAATTCTTTATTTTTTAGAATTATTTATGAACAAAAATATGAGAAATTGTGTTATGTGATATTTTTCTTTAAATCCATTTAATGTTATTTTAATGTATTTTTGGAAAAGATAAATATTTTTTTTTGGAAAACGAACCTTATTTTTGCATTAAAAAAATAAATATTTGTTCAAGGGTAAACAAACATGCTATTGGTGTACGAAAATAGGGAGCACAATTTTTTTTTAGGCTTTGGCGCTTGATGTGTTGTTTAGTCGAGTCCAGGATGAATACGACTTGCTTGTTTGGAAACTCAAATTTTTGTTTATAATGTGCTGTACAATTGGTATATTTTAGTAAATATAATTATCTTTGCATAACTCAATCCCACTCAAGCCTATCAAATTTCAATTTGAAGAACATAAAATTCCGTTTTTGGTGAATTTCTTAAATCAGTTTCTATGGTTTTACATGCTATTTTTTTGTAAATTATTGGTGTTGGATTTTTAAAGTTTAATTGTAGATGTATATAGAGAACGTCTATTTACACATCTTTTTCTTTGCAAGTGTCTCCAAAAAAAGTTTTATAGTTCCTTTTGTAGAGATTTTGATATGGAGGTGACTAATTGTAGACATCACTACTATGTAATGCTTCATCTCATTTTAAGCCCAATTGTTTTAGTAATAGATGTATCTTTATTATAATTAGATTTTGTTCATTTTTCCTTCATGTGGTAACTAAGTTCATACACTTGAGCATGATGGTATGGTTACTTTGCCAAAATCTAATTAAAATGTAAAGATATATATTTCACAAAGTTTGGGTATATAACACTTCTTATTGAACTCTTACTAGAAGCTTAATGAAATATTTTACTATATGAAATGTTTGTTATTTAATGAGATGATTTTTAATATGAAACGTGTGCGTATAAATGCTCTCTATATATGTATGCACCTGAATTAGAAAAATTCATCACCAATTGTTTGCCTTAAAATTTTGAAACCACAAAAATCAAAAATCAAATTCTTTAAAAATTCCTCAAAAATCAAATTTTAATCTTTTAAAATTGAAATGGAATGCTTGATTAGAAGTACCTAAGGATGCAATGGTAATTATGAAAAAAAATAATAAAATTCAACATTTTTTAATACTACGCAATAAAAATAAAATGGCTCAAATAGAAAGTTTGCAGTCATCTTAGACTCAATTGTTTATATGGCCAAGTTGGTTTTAGGTGCCAATTACAAATACTAAATAAATGGAGGAGCGCACCATTAGGATTCTATACCCAAGTTATACAACTTGCATCACCAAGAACAAAGGTATAGAGCAGCAAGCTATCAGAGACTTCATGAATCAACCTAGGATTTATAAGCTAGGCAACAATGCTATTGATGTTCTAAACTACAAACCGTACACTCCCAAATTCAATAATGAATGATCAAAAGCATAGCAAGAAGCAGATGAGATGCTTCGAGAACTGTAAGAAACTACATCAACAGAAGCAAGGTATACTTCACCACAATGGCCCAAAATACAACACTAAATTCTACAGTATACATATGTTGGAAAACAATTCACGTAGAAACTTTGCAAGGGGAAAGCAAGAAGCAAGACCATACACCGAAGAAGCAAAACAAGGACAACATGGCATATAAATTTTGAGGATCCGGACTATACAACAATTGAACAATTACTAACATCATACAACAAATATAAACATGAAAGCTACCTCCTACTTGCTCTTTTTTTCTTTTTCACGTACATACCATAGGTTACTAGCACCTTAGGCAGAAAATAATTCATTAAAAACCTACCTAAATTTTTTGGAAATTCTTCACTGGGTTTGCCCAACTTTTAGACTTTATTTCCCAATTTGTAGATATTGTTTGCTTGACTTTGAGATATCATTGCGTCATATTACTTTGAAAAATTAAAAAATGCCCCACTTTGAGATATTATTTTTTGAATTACCTAACCACTTTTTACACTTTAATTAGTTATTAGGCAAAACAGTGCCCAAATTGCTAGTAACCTACAGTACTCTTCAATAAGAAGCAGAAGGACACAATAGAAACAGACAAGCCTATTAGAATAATAAATAGGAGAGAAACGTGATTAGTGGAACAACAACCTAATTGGCAATCATGAACGATATATAAAACATGAAAAGAGAACACATGTACCTACTAGAATCCAAAGCCTTATACACAAGATAGGTAGAAGACATATATCACAAAGACAACAATCTTATAAACAAACACCAAATTAACCTTGTACATTAAAACACATCACCTGAACTTCTTTTCTCTCGTTAAACATCTGTTTCTGCGCCAGTAGAAGGGACACCCTACCTAGGAAAGGAATCAGGGATGGGTGAAGTAGACAAGTAGAACTAATCAGTGCGGTATCACCAAATTTTCATTCGATGAAGGTATGAATGAGCAGATCGGGAAGAAGAGGTTTTAGGCGTGATTGTTTGCATATTGGAGGCAGTAGCAACCTAGTAGTGTTTTTATGTATCACTTAATTTTGGTGAAAAGTCAAGAGGTAAGTTGCTTACTTATCTCGCAAATCACAGGTAACAATTGTTGCCCATTGCTGCTTTTCTGCACTGTGCCACAGATAAGATGCGGGTAATTGAAAAGAACCTGTTGGAGCATAGGCATAGGAAACAATGGATACAGGACCACTACAGCATGCTGCCGAGGAGGACTAAGTATCTCGTCAGAGGACAAGCGCCTTACAAAAGGTAAACAGTTTCGTCTTGAACAGGCTCACAGGTCAGCAAGTTGAGAATCAACATCTTTCACACTCTACTAGTCTCATCCTATTTCACAAGTGGAATTGCAAAGTTACAAGCTGTAATACATTCTTTTGTAATAATAACTTGTAATTCAAGTGGCCCCAAATGGCACTTAACTGAAACAATTAAGAATTCGCATTTCCAGACCAAAACGGCCGAGAACTATTGACGAGAAGCTCGAGTCGATCCGCAAATGGGCAATGAAACACCATATCAGGCAGCAGCCGAAGCCCCCAAAGCGTGGATTTTTGGCAATGATTGCATCAGTGTTTTCAAGTCCACCAGTTGAGGAAGTCAAACAACTCAGCCTCTCATCAGTTACCGAAGGTTAACACCCAGACTCTCCAACATAAGCTTTTGCTTTCAAACTCAATCAGTGACCTGCTTATTTCCAATGCCACTTAAAACAGTTGATTTCTTCTTTCCAAAAATTGGCAATCAGGATTATGTTTCTAACTCAACACTCCATGTTCTGTACATGCTTGGAGGTAGTGTGGTGGTTTGAACTTAGAACATTCTAAATCAGCTCACCACAGGTCAAACTCAAATTGGCATGCCAAGAGGTGTTAAGATGAGTTTGACCTGTAATGAACTGAAATAGGTTGCTCTTCATTCAAATTCGAATACTACTACAAGCATGCACAAGTGGAAAGAAATTATTAATATTGTATGCATAAAAACGATTGAAAAATCATCAAGGGACCAACTCTCGACAAAAAGGTCCATTAACAAAAAAGGTTTTGTCTTGAACTAACAAACACCTACTCCTAATTGCATTGCACTAACTTGGGACACTCCATTCTACACTGGTGTGTTAATTTCGCAGAGGAAGCTAGGAAAGATCCTCAACTAGCTATACTCAAAGAAGTCCAGGAAGCAGGTGACCCTCACTTTTAAGAATAAATAATGCCGATGAGGCTGCCAAGGTAAATGAGACTGCTGCATTGGTTGATCACAGGCCAAGTACCCCATCTTCACACGCCATACCTGGTGTAAATATTGGAGTACCCTACAGCGATTCACCACCATAGATAACCATTATGTGGCTAAAAAGTGAAAAACTAGTCCGAAGATAGTGGGCCTCTATTAGGTGAACATCACTGAAAAATGCACAAGAAACTGTTGATGCTGCTACACAAGCACACCCGAGCCAGTGGCTTAGTACTATCTAGCAGCATAGAACTGAGTGAAGCTATGTTAAGATTTTGAAAAATTATTCACATAGCTAATTTGTCATACGCAAATGACAAACTCGGGGCTCAACATTCCGCAAGTCAACAATGAGACCTGTAAGCCTTGACGCTTTGTAAAATGTCAATTGACGTTTCACCTGAAAAAAGTCGATGTCCCAGAATTTGTACATTGACTTGAAATTGAAGAGACTAAGCTTAACAAACAAGGGAGAACAGGCGATAACCGAGAGCAAGACAATAATAAATCTGACAATCGTTCAGTTGAATGTTGTTTACAGCCCATCCGTTGGTTTAGCCATTGCAAATGACCTTACCACTGCATCAAACCAGCAGGAATCTCCATGGATCATTTTCGTCCTTCCCACTTGTGCCTCCACCTCACATCCCACCATACTGATAGTTTTTTTTTTGAGAACTGGGTCTATTGGAAGTGCTTCACAGATTGCAGATATTTAGGAGAATGCCTGACAGACCATTTGGAAGTTTTCCATTCCCAGAACTGCTAATACCATTTTAGAATTACAATTAAAGGGGTAAAAGAAGGGGTTGCAAGGAGACACATTTAAACTAGTGGAAATGCCTTCACACAAAGCCACTCAGACATACCATATGAAAATATGGGGAAAGTCTAGGAGATGAAATTCAGAAGGTCAAATGCCATCCACTCACACTGGGAGTACCAAACAAGGACTGACAATATGATCATATAGTCCTTGTTGCCAAAGATGAATTTCTTACAAGAATTAAAATTCTGAATTTTTTTCTTACCTCAACTAGTTTAGATGTTACAAGCAGGGTTCTAACCTGAGATTTTAAGGCTGAAGTTGACCTCAAATTTCAAATGATCCACACTAATATCTACTTGCAAAAATTTGTACCACAATTGGTTCGATAACCTGCTTCTGTACACTCTGTGGTCAGAAATCCCATCTCTCTAGCTGCACTTCCGCCTCAGAGAGGTCTTTTTGTGCCTTTTTCCGCCTATAGAAGATAGGGCAGTCTCGGCTGCAATTCCAAAGCATTTTGTTATTTCAAAGCAATTTTGTATCTTATGTACGATAGCATCTGCCAGAAAGAAATTCAAGACATTGAACCATATTGCAAAAGCTAAGAATCACTAACCAGTGGCCATTTTTGTAGTGAAATTTCAACTAAAATATAGAAGAGAACCTGAAACAATAACTTCTACAAAAGGTAACATAATACGAAGGACATACCTTGTACACAAAACATCTTGATGTAGGGACCCTTGGCAGCGTTGGCATTGTGTCCACAGCCTACCGAACAGCTGTTCCAGTTCCCTCACTAACATAGATATTTCAGAGAGCACCATCAATATATGAATAGTCAAGAAGGGTGAACATTTCAGATGAGCACCATCAAGTAAAAATAGTAATAATTAAACACATTTGGAAACATTAGATTCACATCATTCAGAGTTGAGGATCTGTAGCAAACCAATGAAACGCAGATGCAAGTGCAGAGAATACCATTAGAGACTGTCTTCTGATATAATTGAGCCTCACGACCTTGACAATGCTTGCACAAAATCTGATTCTCTTCACTGCAAAAATGCACATACTAAAATTGTGAATTGCAACCTACATGTTTGGGAAACTACAGAGTGAACAAAATGAAAATTCCCCCATTGATGGAGGGCTGAAAGTTTCGAGCTGGGATAGCAGATCATGTACATACTACTATCCAGATTTTAGACCCCAGGCTTGTATTGAGAGTCAGAGAGATATACCTGATAGGAGTTCTGCAACCAATGCAGCTCACACGTTTCTTGGCAAATTTCATGATACCACTATTCGAAGGTGTGGATATTGAGACAGATCGTGTGTGGCTTCCATGGAGTAACTCCCTGCTTGCATTCTTAAGGATGGGATCGAAAATTCGCAGAAGCGGCTGATCAAAGTATATGACAATCAAATTTTACGAAAGGCCCTGTGGAGAAAGGTGCCTTGGAAAACCTCCTTTTTAACTTGATTGATGGTGGATTTCAATTTTCACAAACTGTTCTATACCATGTATCACCTTGACTTTCCCTTGCCATTTCTAATGTTTGCACTCCTGCAGTCCTTAAAAAGAGCATATTATGAAAGTTCTATGTTTACATGTAATCAATAAAGGAGAACCAAGGGTAAGTCTTAAGAAATAACCTTCTATGAAAAAGTATCTGGTAGAGATAACCAATCCAGAGTCTCAAAATATAAATTTGATTAAGTTGTGATAATACCTTGCTAAGCTGGTTCTCCAAATAGTACTGTGGGTCAATTGGAATGTTGTTTTCCAGAACAAATATTGGATCTTCTGATTTCTCATATGCCTGTTAAAAATGCAAACAGAATTAACCTCCAGTCAAAAATGATACATTAAGAGTTCCTTCCACCTAAACAGACTGGAGGGCAACCTACAGCATCAACAGCACCTGCAAATTAAAGGGTGCCAGCAAAACACAGGGACTGAACTGCTACCTTTGCACCTTTGGCTGCTTTGATGATGACATAAGGTACACGATCACCCACGCTAGGAGCAGTTGCAGCATCTCGCTAAATGCAAAAGCCACACAAAAGCCGAATTTGAATTATTTTGGTTTGCTTAACCTCTTAAGATACTGGATAACTCTAATGTAAGAAGGGAATGGCCAAAGCAAGAAACACAAATAGGTATTCCAGTGCACAACTTAAGGAACTGCAACCTATATACTGTTACCTTGTGTGACATTGAATACACAATATCATCTACCCAAGAGGAGGGCCCAGCAAGAAAGTGCACTTCAAGAAACTAAAGACTGAGACTCAGCATGTTGCTTCGTATCCACCTTTCGCATTCGTTCAGCTAGCTCAACATGGGCAGTTTTATTCTCATATGCATCCCCTGCCTTTGTCAGGCCCTGTCAGCACATCCCAGTCTGTAAGTTGAGGAAGCGGAAGGGACCATACATTGCAAGTTGTCTATATACACCAGTTGCGACTATTTTGAATGTATCAGTAGGTGCATCTAGGAATTCATAAAATAGAGATATATAGGACCATGAAGAGAGAAAGAAGAGATCAAGGTGACATGGAAATGAGCCTACCTTTGTAATAACAAGAAGCGACAGATCCATTCGATTCATCAAGAGGTCTGAAATGGTATTTTTAACAAACTGAACAGCTCCAGGAATGTCACGATCAATGAGAATCTTATGGAGGCACTCTGTCACCAAGTTCTTGACAAGCAGGCAATTGTCTCTTCTCACTGTCTCTATCCCTGCATCCACAAAAAGAGTAAAGAATGATGCTGCCTCTATTTAACAATGAAATCTCTCCGTCAAGTATTTACCCCACTGACAGTTTTACAAACACACAGGATACCTATTTCAGAATAACAAACTGACTAAGTTGAACCTTTAGTATCCATCTTATCATATTTCTCTGGCTTGGTCCACAGAAGTCCTGCATATCTTTTCTTGCTGATAAGAAGATATGGCCAGTAAACCTTCTCAAACTCCAACTTGATGGGCTGTTGCAAAACCAGCAGAATACACTTGTCAGCAAAGAGAGAGGCAACGAATCTGTTATCATTTCCGAAAATTACACATATACATTCATGATGAGACTCCATGGGTTGTCAAAGAAATTACAGAATCATGCATATAGACCGCTCAAGAACCCAAAAGTAACCAAGGCAATCTTCTCAGTAGGTAGTAGTCAGCTCTCTTCAGAAAATTCTTAGTCAGCTTAAGTGGGACAATTAATATGGCCACCTATTTGACCAGGACTACATACAACTAGATCAGAATCTCAAGGGTTACCTTTGTGAAGGTATCACTGATATGTTGTGCTGCTTCCCTTCCTAAATTCATGGCCTCTTCAACTTCAGGAGTTCCAAACTGCACCATCACTGAATCGGTGTCTCCATAAACAACCTGATCATCCAAAAGCAGCCACACAATCCAGCATAAACGACCAATGATCACAAAGCCATGATGACTTACAGGAGAATCATCTGTGTAGCATGTTTCGTCAACTTAAGAGAAGTGCACCACGTCAAATAGCATGTTTATGCATCATTCATATTCCTCCTATTCATGCAGAGCTGTAGAGATCCCTAGATACATACCTCAGCATCATAACTGTAACCATTCCCTGTATTGAACTTCTCTTGCACTAATTTCTTGGTGTGGTCTATCATCTGTCGCCCTGTTACGCAACAATGTGAACATTAAAGAACTCCAGAGTTCCATCACAATACGAAAGGAAGCACTTCACATCACTCTACTCATTCAGATTAACATCCAAGTCAAGAACTCAACCTGGCAATCACCATATTGACAGTCAATTCTGATAGGAGCAAAAAGTCTCTTCACTGGCAGCACAAAGAAAATATGATAGAAACGGAACATGGAAAAGGACCAAATTGACAATAACATTTTAAACTGTGCACATGTTGCTACTGCATGTATCACCATTGTCACCTTACCATAGCTAGTAACACTAGAAGATATTTCCAGACAAGGCAACTGCCCAATGGTTGCACCAGTAAAGCCATACACAGAATTTGCACTCACCTGCAAATCTGCTTTTGAAGTCTGCTTTTGAAGCCTAATCTCTTTTAAACTCCTCATAGAATAGCTCTGTTTATATATTCAATGACTCCAGAAATGTGTTTTGATGCTTGTTTTACATGACTTCAGTGGGTTACAATCATGCACCTGAGCATAAGATAGGTCTTAAGAGAACTAAGAAAGAAATGAATAATATGGGCCATGAACTCCTTCTCTGTGGATATTTGGGTGTTATATATATCCTTAAACCCTAAACCTGAATTCTAAACAAATGTCGTATCAACAACGACATTCTGGTGGGGTAAAACCAGAATCTGCACTCTGCAATATTGCAAATCAAATTGCATGTTCCTACAGTTCAATTCTTTGGCAGCAAAAACTGGCCACTTAAGAGACATCCGGAACTCAATTAACAGAATCATCAGAAACCAAAAATCGAGAAGTATGCAAGTGTCACCTTCTTGGGTGACCCCAAACATTCGCAGCACTGCAGCAGGTCCACTCCTGTAAGGACATAGGTCCTTGTGGCTTTCACCAACAATGTAGTCAATTTCCAACTGCTGAAACACTGCAAATGCACTTTCACCTCCGTAAGATGCATTGCATAGGCAGTCGATAATGCCTATGACAAATCATCCATGCGTAGCTTTATTCCCCCCATATGCAATCAGCAATTGCATCTACACGAGAACCACTAAAACCTAGCAGGATCAACCTCAACGTTAGTTCAATCAGCACACATGACTGGCACGCTGGTCCGTATGGCTTCCACCAACAATCTAGTTGATTTCCAGCTGCTGAACCAGTGCCAAAGAACTTTCAATTCCGTAAGATGCACTGCACTGGCATTCAATACTGCCCAAGACAAATTATCCATACACAGCCTTATTCACCCTAAATGCAATCAGCAGTTGCCTGTACACGAGAACCACTAAAAGATAGCATGGTTAACCTCAATGTTATCTCAATTAGCACATATTCCTGGCACACAGGTCCTTGTGGCTTTCACACACAATGTAGTCAACTTTCAACTCCTGAAACAGATGCAATGCATTGGCGGTTGATAACACGTATGATTAATGATCCACGCATAGCCTAATTCCTCCCAAATGCAATCAGCAATCGCATGTACGCGAGAACCACTAAAATCTGGCGTCGTAACCTCAATTAGCACATTCCCTGACACTCAGGTCCTTGTGCCTTTCACCCAGAATGTGGTCAATCTCCAGCTGCTGAAACAGATGCATTGCATCGACAGTTTATAATGCCTATGATAAATCTTCCATACATAGCCTCATTCCCCCATGTGCAATCAGGAATTGCATGTGCACGAGAACAATAAAATGCAGGCATCTAACACGTTGCTTTGAGTCCCACAACCTATACTCACAACCCTCAATTGCAGACTTTACCGGCCCCCTCAATCATTCTTTAGGATTGCGCTGCTTCTGCCCCTTCCCGGGCTTCTTCCTCTGCTCCTTCCCGGGCTTCTTCCTCTGCTCCTCCCGCTGCTCCTTGGCAAACTTGTTGTACAAACCCTTGTTAGCGGCCTCGACCAGGACGGCTTTGCTCACGCCAAAGTAATCTTGCAACACGGGCGCCAGGTCGTGCGAGGTGCACAGCTCAAAACTTGTTGTCGAGCCGTCGCGAGCCTGCTGCAGCTTCCGGGCGATGGTCGATTGCAGCGCTTGCTCCAGTGTCACACCCTCCCTTCCCTGGAAAGAAAGCAACGCACTGGCCTGCTCCGGGGAGAAATACACCGACGACATGTAGAAGTTCGCCGTTGGATCCTGCAGGAGACGCAGGCGCGCTCCCTCGTCTTTCCCGAACACCGCCAGGTCATGGATGAAATACTTCAACCTGTTATACAGGTTCTTGTCCGCCTGCAGCGCTTGCAACCGCGCGGCGTACTCTACGCCTGCTGCGTCCATCGCTCCAACACCGACGACGACGACGACGACGACGACGACGACGACGACAACAACAACAAAAAAACTCCCCTACAAACAAGGTCTAATTAAACTCCCCTACAAACAAGGCCTAATTAGTGGGACTCATGCTTTAGGGTTTTCCTGCACTCTCGATCAGATTGTTTCACCCACAAGACAGCTCGTCGTTAGACTCTGATGTTCAATTCCTCGTGCTGCTAAGTTATGTTGGGCTATCTAATTTATATCCTTGCACAGCAGGACGACAGTAAAAGTAAATGGAAACATAAAAAGCAAATGTAAAAGTGCCCTATTCCAATTCTGCAAGGTAAAGTAAAAGTTAACAAGAACGGTCGAACCGTGAGGCTCTGTCCTCAATAACCCAGAAAGGGCCAAGTGTCCATTCCACAAACAATTGAAATTTTGGGCAAGTTCCTATGATGTTAATTTGCAAAAATATATTTTAAAAATAAAACAAAATAATGTAGCAAACTTTTGAAATTTTTTAAAGGGAGATATTTTCATTATTGAAATAATTTCTTTTGGAAGCCTAAATAGAAATCATATTAGTGACTTGTATAAAAAATCTCAAAGCCACTAAAGGAATGTGGAAAAAATTTGGAGTTCATCCATTGCTGAGGAAAAATGACTTAAAGGAGCATAACTTCTTTTTTTTGGAGTTATAGTGGAACGACTAATTATATGTACTAAAAGCTCTTGTAATTTCTTATGTCCACAAATGTTTTCAAAAAATCACATTGAAAATTGACATTGTAGGAACTTGTGTAGAATCTCAATTGTTTGTAGAACAAACACTTGGTCCTTCAAGTGATAATAGTACTTTGTTAAAATATTGCTATCAAATTATTATTATTATTGATAAAGACTTGTTGTAATGGTGAGCAACTTGCTTTAATTGATGGCTAAAATATGTTTACAAAAAAAGTTTAATTTTTTCTAGAAAAATGTAATATATAGATTTCATATGATATGGAAAGATCATGTTTTATTGAACCTTCGATATTACAAATTTTTTCAAATAAGACTACATTCTAGCTTTGTTAGAAATAACATCACAATAAACATTTAGATATTATTCTGTTAAATGAAATGTAATCAACTCCACCTCTATTGAATGTGATAAACAATGATTTGACTAATAAAAATAAAAATAATTTCAAATTTTTGTTGAAAATGTATTGCATTTTTTTGTATATAATCTTGTAAAATTTCACTTCCTAGTTGTTTTGGATATTCCTAATGTCTTACATAATAATAGAATCATTGTTTATTTACAATAAAAAGAAATTCACCAAATTTTGTAGAGATGTCAAGCAATTAAAAAAATTACACTTCAATGTTGAAAGTTTATCTTTTCCAAGGTCATAGTCATAAAATTACTATAGACTTTTGAGCTAAAGTTGAATCTTTGGAATACTTTAGTTTCAATATATCATTATAAAATAATTGTTTGTTGTCAAATTTATTATATAATCTCTCATAGAATGATAAAATTATTGGTTATTAAAAAAAATAAAAAATTTCCAAACAATTGATTTAGTACCATGTAACTTTCGTAGATTAATATTTTATAAAAAATATAATTTAAGACACATAGCATGCATTTTAAAACCAATAAATAATAATATTTATCTTTTTAATTTAATGCATATAAATAGTTACAATGTTGATTTAAAAAAAATAAAAATTCTAATGATCTTTGAAAATAGTATTGTGCATTTTTATTCTAAATTAAATTAATTAGAATTGGACAAAAAATATAGATATTTTTTCTCTTTGTTCAAATAAAACTAAATTCGTTTAAGACAAACACATTTGTTTTGTTAATCTTCAATAGAAACTTGATCAACTTTCAATTAAAAGATGAAAACAAAACCATTGAAGTAAAATTATTCAAACAAAACCATCGTGTAAACAATACTGTGTAAATGAAATCATATAAGCAATACTGTTGAAATAAAATTGTTTGAGTGAAACTGTTTGAGTAAAAATTGTTTAAGCAAAACTGTTTAAGCAAAACTGTTTAAGTAAAACTGTTTAAGCAAAACTGTTTAAGCAAAACTGTTTAAGCAAAACTGTTTAAGCAAAACTCTTTAAGTAAAACTGTTTAAGCAAAACTGTTTGGGTAAAAGTGTTTGAATAAAAAGACTGTAGATGTAAAAATGTAGATGATAAGTTGTGAATGAAAGGATGTAGATGAGAGACTGCGGACTGTAAATTGTAGTTTCCTTCCTCCCAAAACTCTATGAAACCTTGGCCAGGTGGGTTCTGTAAAAACACATGTGTCCTGTAAGTTATGAGGTGAGATCTCAAAAAGGATTGAAGGACAACTAACAGCTTTTGCAGGCTCTGAAATTAGGACTGAATCAGGCAAATGAGGAAACATATTCTTCAGCGCTATCTGAGTAGCTAACATTTAATTACACATATTCCACCAATTTATCAAGAAAGTATTCAATCGCTACTATCTACAAATGAATAATTCCAGCATGTGCCCATCCTAAACCCCAAACCCTACCGCAAATTACATCCAACAATTACAAATCGTGAAGCTATTCTCCCAAGCGGTGTAAACAAATTCTCCTAAGCTATCATGATCTTCTGGCTCACGAATTGTCTGCATCATCAAAAAACAGCAATACCGTAATAAGTAACGCTTAACAAATGTTGAAACCGAAAGTGCAAAACCGAAACACAAGGAGACAGTGTCTGTGCTCAACCCCTTCACAAAGATCGCGTTCTCTAGATGTTCATAGCTATGTCAATAAATTTAACAAGTCTATTCACAAATACTAACCGAGATACATGCTTTCATGAACGCCATCAACCACTATATTTGTGTAGATTTACTCCAACCTATCAACAGGACATTCTTCCATTTAGTACGACTGCAAATTCTAAAACAAATACTCGATATATTCATCAGCTTTTTCACAAGACCCAGACTAGAACGATGCCACTTTGTTCATTCCCAAGACCAGGACACAGAGATTGTATCAGATAGAATAAGAGTAAAGAAAAATAACACTTCAAGAGGGCCTACATTGCATCTCACCCGATGGCCAAGTAGGCAAACCAAATACTTCAATTCCACACCAAATGCAGCAGACGCAGGAATTCAAGATCGAGACCCCTCAGGCTGTAGCTGGTTCTCCGCCCTCCACATTGACATCTGGCTTCGGCAAGACAGCTCTTCGCTCTTCAAGAACAGAACACAGAACATGCGCACATCACTGGGATGCTGAGCAATATCTCACGTACACAGTAGTAACGAATCCTGGGATCATCACGCTCTACTTCTCAGACGAGTTGGGGCCCTCTTCTTACCGAATCCAACAACTGCAGCATACACACAACAAAATCATGTCAACAACAATGATCAGATCAATCCAAAAAAGCACTAGAACTAGTAAAGCCAAAACCCTAGCATCTGCCCCAAAACGCCCCGCTCAACAAACCCTACTGACCTGCAGTCACAAACCGGCGGTTGTACATCCTCTTGTGCGCACGACCCTTCGGCTTCTTCTTCTTATCCTGCTTGGCGACCTTGGGGGTCTGGCCACGCACCTTTCCGGCACGGGCGAAAGATCCGTAAACCTTCCCTGCCACGTTCCAAAACACATAACTACCAAACATGAGCAGGTAAACATAACCCTAAACCTATGCACACTCGAACGACAATCCACCCGTAGCAAAACTCCAACCAAAAAAACTCACATTATGGCGAGTGCCCTCAAACTTCGAACCCGGGTTTCCCAATCCAACAATCAGCCACGGCAAGTTGTGACCCGAGGAAGGCGAAGCACCCGAACCCGACCCCGAACTCGAAACCCAACTCGAAGCGCGGATTGCGAGAGAAGCCGGACTGCTGCGCAGGCGAGATGGCAGCAACTGCAGCAGCGCCAGGGAAGCGCCTCACGGAGGTGTGCACAACCTCTGCAGCCTCGTCCATGGCTGCCTGTGCATGTGCAAGTTCACTCCAGCCCGTCCACCACCACAACATAGCAACCCTAACAGCCTCATCGCGAGTTGGGTCGCCGCGACACACAAATACTGTTCATCAAACTGTATGAAAACTGCCACGTCACCACCCATCGGAGCGACACCCCAAAGTGTGAAAACGGATACAAAATATACCCGATCATGTTTCAAAATGTGAAAAGGGTTGTAGATAGGTCATTGGACTTTCGGATCGAGTTGATGGGGGAAGTCTCCACATAGTCTCTGCCTAAGAGGACAGAGACAATAAAAGCATATAATTATGTTTTGGTTCCGGCAGCCAAAGAATGCCAAAGAGGCGCGAGAGCTCCGAAAGTGCTTGTTTGGGGAGACGGAGAGCAGGGAGGGTGGCAGATCCACCAAACAAGTTCGGAGAAGAGCAGCCACAGCAAGAAAAGCACTAAGTTAAGAAAGCAAACAGGGAAAAAGCATACAACACAATAACGCTGTCGAGAAGAAGGAGAGCAACGAGAACGAGGAGGAGCTCCTAGTGACACATGGAGACTCCAGAAACTTCCCTTCCACAGTTTCGACGACCCTCGTCCTCGATCGTCGGCGACCGTTCTCTCGTTCGAGGCGGAGACATTTTACTAAACTGTGGATGGGGTGACGCCCCTTTCAATCAATTGCCATTTCCTTTTTTTTGGTTCTGTCTGCACACAGAGAGAGACTATGCATCAACTTCTCGAGCAAATTTCCTAACCACTTTGCGTTGACACGCGGACGTTTTCTTGTTATTTTTGGTTCAGTTTATTTAATGTGGATTAATTTTCGTTTTATTTTTTATACATATCTAGTTAAACTTTAGTTGCTCCCCAAAATATATAAAAAAATCTAGTTAATTATAGTTACTTTGGTAGTTGTTAATTGTTTATTTTAAATCCGGGTGATAAATGAGTAGCTTGAGTCCTTGACCCGCATTTGAGAAGAAGGTGCACAAATTCCAAGAAGGTATGAGCAAATATAGACACTTTATAATAGTTTCCCCCTACTTTAGACACTTTATAACTTTAGGAACGTTTTAAGTGATGTGAGAACCTCCAATTTTGATAAATAATAAGAGTAGATTTGTTTGACTTTGACCAAGAGACAATTATATGATGCTCAATTTCTTGTCAATTTTTTGAGAGTATCATTTAGGTGCTTTCAAAAGTGTGCCATGAAAGTCATTTTTATATAGCCATTTTTGGGTCAAAGTCAAACGCCTCCACTTCAATATACCAAAATTTGGAATACGGACACCACTTGAATACTCCTTAAACGTTATAAAATTGTCACACGTGAGGCAAAGTTGAAAAGAAGATATATTATCGTTCAACAGAAAAGAAGATCATCATACTCTGCAAAGTGAAATTATATATTTACCAAATAGATTTATCAAATATAAATCAACGTCAATATATTGATATAAACGAGGTATTAAAAAATAAAACCTATTACGTGTTACAAATTATTGGTATAATGTAGGTGATTGTTTATTTGACTCAATATCTTATTTATTGTGTTACAAGGAATCATCAACAATATTAAGAACTAATATGATGCATCATTTAAAAAGTTGTTTACGTAAAAATACTCCAAAAGTTGAAGAAACTCATTATAAAGAATTAAAAAAAGAATTTCTAAAGGATTTATACAATGGAAGAGTTTCAAACAAAGATGAGTATATTGAGAAAATGTCAATAAGTGCAAGTGTTGGTGGAATTTGGGGTGATTTTACTGCTGTCAATTGGATCTCCGATTATTTGTCTACGCCAATTACAGTATGGAATATAAACATAGGTTATAAATTAATTACTTTTGGTAAGGAATTTAGTAACAACATTATACATTTAGCATTTGATTCAAAAATGAAACATTTTAAGCTCATTGAAGAAATACTTGGATTTAATTTTTTATTTTTTTTAAAGAAGCAGAAAAAATGATAACGTACATTTATATGAAGAATCAATAATTCAATCAAGTTCAATTGCTTCAAAAAAAATGAATAACTCCATACCCTAGAAGTTATGAATGTAAACATATTAAAATCAAACATAATAAATGAAATTGATAATGAAAACAATCCGATAGAGAAACCAACTTCCAAAACAATACAACATGAGTTTTTTCATAATTTTGAATCAAAATATTCTTCATCAAATTTTAGAGAAAAAAAAACAAAGAATGTACTGGTCAAAACAAATGAATGAATTTTTTTAAAATGCAACAGAAAATTCAAATCTAGATTACAAAGCTATAGCTATCAAATTCAATTTCTAAAATGTAGGATTATGCGTTACATTTCCACAAATTATTAAACATATTAAGTTGTTAAAATAAAAAATCCATTAATCAACAACACTCAAACAAGGATCATGAAAACAACGAATTCAAAAATAGAAAACGTCCATATGTTCATTGGAGAGATTGTGATATTTATATTAAAGATCATATCATATATAATCACAAATATGATAATATACAAACATGATAATATATGGCAACATGCAGCTTTCTGCTAAGAAGCCATGGAAGCTAGCACCAGTTGGACTAATCCCTGAGAGGCCTACATTAGTAACATAACACACCATACTACCTGCACATAGAAACAGAAAAAACAATGCTTGCTCTAACATATATCTATGAGCTAAATTATGTACAACTGGTCAAGATCCGCCCCCGCTACCCTAATTACATAGTTTAGTGTATTGAGTTTTGTAACATCTAAGTTGGTCTTCCATCCACCTTGGATGAAAAAGGCTCTATGGGTTGAGGTTAATTAATTTGAATTAGGCCATGCTAGACTAACTCAAGAGATGTTATTATTTTTGTTTAACCCCTAAACGACCACGGCCACCAAAATGGCTTTTTGCTATTTCGGGCAGCTTAGATGAAGGGGTTTAAATTAATATTTTCGCCTAAGATTTTTACTGGAGACTCATTATACTGCAAAGTGTGTGTGGTAAAATTTGCAAAGCCAAATTCCAATTTTAATACCTTCATCTAGAAATTTTAGGTTTAAAATTTCGGGCGGGCACTTTGAAATTAGGTTTTTTTAAGATTTTTTTTCTTGAAACATGTTCATAACCAAAGCACTACTCAAATTCCAAAGAGACCCCCATGAAAAAGTTTACCATTTTTACAAGGGCAGCCTCCAAAAATTACGATAACAAGCTTCAAAATTTTTGAATGAATTCTTTCAAAATTTACCAAAATTTGAGATTTTGGAATTTTTCAAAAATAATTTCTTTCAGAAATCACAAACCCATAAAGGGACCTTACCACCGTTTAGATTTCTCTAAAACCAAATATATGTAACGTTATGCATGTTTTACTATATCGTTGTTTTCAGATCTGCTTATGAAAAATGATTTTTATGAAGGTATAAAAAGATGAACGAGTCTCTCAAATTTTTCATGGAGGTACCCAACTTGATTAGCTACATGGAAAAAAATATTAGCATGATGTTTGATGTAAAAATCTTCAACTCCTCCTTTGCACCATGAAGGCAATGCCTCTTGAGCAAGGCCTAAAAAAACTTTTGAAAAAACTTTGGATGTTATGATCATGCAAATGATAAACATCCAACAGTTAATTTTTTGGAAGGTAACTTGATTTAGGCTTATGTAGAGGATCTTACAGTTGAAAGTTTTAAATAAATAAACAAATTTGGTACATACTCCCGGGAGTGCATAGAGGTAGAAAATCGCAGTTTTGAGGTTTTAGAGCTCCAAAAACACCATGGATTTTTAGGGGTTAATTCAAGGTGGCTTAGAAGTTACCATCATGTGCTATAGAATAGTTGGTTGCATCTTCATCTTTCCAATGTACGCATTTAATACATGGACATTGCATTGAGGCTCATAGGCTTGCACGTGTCCACCCTCCTTCAAGACAAGTTCAATAATCAATTTTGAGGAGGGGGGGGGGGGGGGGGGGGGGGGGGATTTGAGAGGTGAAACATAGAATGGGATGTGTAATAGATTACATTCCCAAGGTTTGTTTTTAGCATTTTTCACACAAGAAAAACTAGCAACCTCGCAATAACCATTAATTAAGGATCACATTCAATTTCTATTCAACAATACAAAAGGTATAGCAAGGCTTGTACAATGTTACAAGGAGGTTGGACTACCGTATGCGTTTGCATCTAAGTGTCGATTTTGAGTTTTAAATTGATTGCATTTATTGGGAAAAATAAACAACTTCTTATATGAATGCAATCCAACAACCACACTTGGATGTGAAGTTTGAATTGTACACCATAGAACCACATACCATATAATACACAAGTTATCCACAACTTCATTTGCTGATGATATTGGTAGTAATTTATGGTCATGAATGCATAGTAGAATACAATCATAAAAATCACCCATATCAAATTCCTACAAAAACCAACGTGTCTCACATTAATTTTTAAATAGGGAGAATTGAGAGTCAATATAGCCCACAGCCGAGACTCTCCCGCCACTCCCTCGCGGTTCCAGAACAGCCAAAGAATGCGAAAGAGGCGCGAGAGCTCCGAAAGTGCGAGGGGCGACGGAGAGCAGGGAGGGTGCCATCACTAGGAGCTCCTCCTCGTGCTCCTTGCTCTCTCGTCGCTCTCCTTCTTCTCGCTGCAACAGGCAGCGAGAGAGCGAGCGAGCGAAACTGAGTCCGCGAGAGTCCGCGAGAGTGGCGACGTCGCCCCCGTAGTGCTTTGCAGTCTGCTCCCGCCCTTCCCCCGCCGGGAGCACGCCGGGAACCCCACGGGAACTCTTGAGGGCACGCTTGGGAACGTGGTGGGGACGGATTGGGATCAACGGTAGGCGCGGGAGCTTGTGGGAGCTTGTGGGAACGCTTGGGGAGAAGGGGAGGGAGAATGAGCTCCTTCTCTTGCAACAACCTCACTCCAGCACAGCCGGGAGTGGGGGGACGGAGTGCCATGAAACCTCTATTGATGCTGCAAATGCTGCATCAACCTGTACACATCTATGCAACACAATTTTATCTGAACAATTCAGACAAGAGTGGAAACTTGAATGTATGGAAAATATTCCAGAAAGTTTGGGAAATAATGCTTTGGTGGAGAGGAACAATTTCTGTAGCATCGAGCAATGAGAATTTGTCAACAATTGATTGCCACTGTCATGCTGTGCTTTGCATGTGAGAATTAGTGGAGACAGATTACGAGCGATAATTCGTTTTAGTTGAGAAAAACCATTCATTTGGGTAGATGGTGCAAGACCAACAATGAGTAAAAGTAGAACAAGGATGCCAAAAAGGATGCTATCAAGTAGAACAAGGATGCCAAAAAGAAAATTGAAACGAACTGAAAAGCAGAGATGTCAATTGCTTCTGTGTGAAATGGTATTCCTCTGTCAATTGAGTGTGAAGTGCACTGGCCAGATCTCTCCGTAGAAAAAAACTGCGTCAAATTCAAAACAGAACTGCTGAAATCTAGCCGAAGCTTTCTGGAATAGGCCTAATCACCTTGGTTTGAAGCCATTGGTGCTATCTAATCTAAGATCCAATTTAGCAGAAACACGTAAGATAAAACCTCATGGTTCGGCACAACATATGCGTCTTAAACATTCACCTCTAAACGATTATACTATACCACCTCTGCCTTGGTACTATTGGTTCCCGCACTCGTCTACACTGCGTTGCTCTCCAGGTTCACGAGTTACTGGATCTAAGATTCGGTTCCGTCCGGAGCCACTTTCTCGAATCTCTCAAGTCTACGGTGCAAAATCCACATTCTCGATTAAGGAGCGTGATCTAGTTCTTCTTGTACAAGAAAGGAGTCCACCAGTCTCCCTCGTACTTGGGGTATGGGGCAATCCACTTCGCTGGTCTCTCGAACTCCACAGTGGTGAGCTTGCCTGCCAATGCTTCCCCCGGAGAGTCCACGGTGAGCTCTCCTTTCAGAACTCTGTCCAACCGCAGCTTCATGAACCTGAAAACACTCAAAAAAGTTATTCTTCCATGAAGATTAGGTCGAAAATGGTCACAGTTCAACTGGTTGAAACAGGAAGCCTGATAGGTACATATATAACTAGAAACTCATCTAACCAAATTCAAGAGCCGGTGTTCGTAGCAACGCCTTAGCAAAGTGAAGGATTTTTAATGAAGCATGCAGAGACGAAAGTTTGGGATTATGTGATGGTGAAGCGAAAACCCACGTGATCCAAACTTTGTCGGTCGACACAAGAGCGGCACACGGTCTGCTCACACGCTTGGCAACCTCTGGGTGCTTGTCAAGGAACTCGGGTTCAATGACCATCCAGAAATCCTGTTCTTTGTTTCGCTCTCCGTACATACGCAGCTTTTCTTGCATCTGTTCTTGGAAGTGCTCTTCATCGTCCAGCATAAACTTGGCGTTCGCAATCAAATAGTGGTAAGTAGTTTTTTGCGAAGTGGGCGAACTTGAGGATTCCTTACTGCAGCAATCACAGAAACCACGCGTTACAGAGCTGTGACAGAGGTGGCATAAGCCTGTACACTACATAACAAAATAAGTGATATTATCCAATTCATCCTGAACTACTGCACGAAATGTTTCTCCAGTGCTCATGACCACGCCTAAAAATTCACTCCAAGTATTCTCTTCCATGAATTCACCACATTACCCCACTCTAAGTCCAGATTCTTCTTGACCTATTCAACAACCTAGGTAAAGAAGAATCTGAACATAAAGCTAACCAGGATGGATTGATGAAAAATCACGTACACTCAACCTAAACAGACAGCACGGGCTAGATCAGGATCCCAAAGGACTTGAAGCTATGAACCGCACTTAGCTGCAAAGACAAAACCCGAACTCACAATGCATACGGCATTAATTAGAGAACAATCTTCAACACATTGCCGAAATTACGCTCAGAGTGATCAAGAACTAATGGGACACTATGATCCATGGTGCAAACAGGCACGTACGATGCAACGTCATTGTCCACAGCCTGCGCCCGAATAGGCTGGATCCTCCTCACCACGTCGTAGGCATTCTGCCTTCCTCCGAAGGCCTGAACCTGCACCACAAACGATACCACAAGGACTTCAGAATTTGTAAACATTATCCAGTTTTAAGATAATAGCCACCGAAACCACATTCGCAACCGTCTACCAACTGATGACCATCTCAAAGGAAGTGATTTCAAATGCATCCAGTTGCACAAATGTTCTCTGCCGGGCCTTCAACAAGAGTTTCACACCCAAACTGTTAAACCCTGAGATGGTTGTAAGAGTCCGAAGAAACGACCCCACGTCAGACACAAACCTTCCGAGTGAAATCTTACAGATAAGGCGAAACGAGTAGAACGACACACCGAAGATAAAACCCACAGAGAATGACACGAGCATAAGAATGTCGACAAAAACTACGCTTCCAACACTCAAGCGGCAAAATCCAAACCAAGAAGCCAAGCACGCACCTTCTTCACGGAGTCATTGAGAGAGAGGGCGCGCGGCGAGCACCTCACATGCCCAAGTGGGGCCTTGAGCGACACGCTGCTGGTGCTGGTCCTGGTGCTGGCATCGCAGAGCTGCAAGCCAGATGAAGCTGCCGCCACCACTGCTGCACTTGCGCACGCCATAGCGCTGCCTGACTCGGTTCGTTCGTTCTCTGGCACTCACTCTCTCCCAAAAACACTATACCAAAATTCACAGCTATGGCGACAAAGTGAGAGGCTTCACTGCGAGATGGCGACCCTCAAAAGCAAATCCTCGCCTCTCAAAGATAAGGTATGTCATCCATGGCTCTCGGCCCGGATACGAGACCCGGAGCCCGGATATGAGTCCGGCCATCTTCCTAATCTCGGCCCTAATCCGGTGCTCGGAGGGACCCATCTGCTAATCACGTCCCTGATCCTGCAACAAAGCCCACTAACATCACCATAATCTCACATCTCACGACTCCGAACTCGATTTGCAGCTCATGTGTGCGTGTTGCAGATAACTGAACACAATCACATGTCGGTCGCATATGCCGTGATGTGAGTGTTGATGTTGCTGGCCCATCAGACACCGTACACGGTGCTTGCCAATTGTGCGGCTGTATCAACAGGGTGGGGTTCTTTTCTCTTTGGAGGTGGCAGATGTTGGTTTATTTGAGTTCATGTGGGTTCATGTGAGAGTTGGGTTTGAGGGGAAATCACAGAGGCGGTGAGGGAGTAGCGGATTTGGTAGTCATTGTTTTCGGGTTTGGAGACTGGTGAAGATGGCGATGGCTATGGTGTGCTCGCGGATGCTGCACCGGGTGTTGATGCCAGCACCACCTGAGGGCGGAAATGTGAGGAGATTTAGCTCAGGGTCCTCCTTCAGCGGTTCCAGCAGTGGTGGTAGCATCAAATTGTGGGCTAAACCCCCGCGGTTCAGGCCAGGGCGGCGCATAGTTGCTGCGGGCGCAGCGTTTAAGAACTCCTCGAATCAGGTTACGTTTCTTCTCCTCGTTGATTGCCCCCGCAATCTCGTTCCGCAATCTTCGTTATCGTGAGAGCGTAATGACGGTTTGGTCTGGAACGAATAACCCTTTACTGGACGGAAGGGATAAGTGCTCCTTGGAATGGGTGTTACAGAATTTGAGCTTGCTTTGGTGAGAAGGGAGTGTGCCAGTTTCGTGTTTAGAACCCACCGGAGAGCATTTCGTGGTGATAATACAAGATACCTCTTAGGGCCAATTTTAATGGGTTGTTTCCTTCTATCGAGTGGTGTTCTCATAACTCCACAGTCAGCCCTTCCATATGCCCTTGCTGATATGGTGTGCGATTTCATTTCACTTCACGATAGTCTGCAGTCATCTGGAGATAGCTACTGGAACCGTTGTGGTCGGATGACCGGTCTCTTTGGGTGGGTATAGACTGTAATTTTCGGGGAAAAAAATTGCGATAAGGATTGGTTGTTTTCGGTGCGAATGGCGACTTGAATTTTAGGGTTGGAACGATATCTAATGTCGGAATGCCGAATGATTCTCTAGGTTGTGTTCTATTCTTCGTGAAGTGAGGTGCTTCGGTGGAATAACAGCTATACTTTAGCTTACTAGCACTCTTTTCTCTTCTGCGGGATCACCACGTTTCCACTCTGTTCAACTGTCTTAAACCCTGAACCCTTCGCGATTCTCAGACCCTTCCATTGGTGAACTTCTGCAAGTTCCATTGGTGAATATCTTTCGAGCTTTCATTTTTCTGCCTCTGCTATATCACAGTTAGCTCTCACGTCATTTGACTGAAGAGATGAAACGGGACGCAGTTGTGGGTTACCTCTGGTTGTTTTTCCAGAGAATTAGTTTACTGAAGTAGCTGTATATTAAATCCCTAGGAGGTGCCTGCTATTCAGGGTCAAATTCATTACGTAGCATCACGTGTTGTCTCCATTGCATTTGACATGTGAGATACCAGACTAATTATATTAATGTATGCATTGGCTTTGGAATCACAAGAAACTGATGAAAAGAATGCAGAGGGTTGCAGATTGGGATATCTAGCGTCAATGAATCATTTAGATCAACTCTTCAGCATCGAAGTTTTACGTCACCAGCTCAGGTTCAGCAATGTAGGAAGAGAAGCAGCGGAAGAATACATAGTAGCAAACAAGTATTAGCTGAAAAAGACCGGCCTGGCAAGCCCACAAAACCCAGGCGGAAGCTGCGATTACGGGGTCGTTTTAGGCTTCTATTACGTTATGTACGTCGTGGGCTATTACCTCCAAAAGGCTTTTCCTGGAAGCCTGTCTTTCTGGCTGCTTTGGTCACGTGCACATGTACTCTTGCCGCAGTTATCTTACGGGTCACTGCTGGGCCAACTCCTCAGAACATTCAATATTCTGACCTTATAGATCATATTCATGCTCGCACTGTCACTTCGGCACTCTTTGAGGAAGGCTCCCAACGGCTTTTGTTTAATGTTCAACCAGTCGTCAGTGAACCCGAACCTTCACCTGTAGTTGTGGAACTTCCAGGAGTGACAACGGTGGAAAGTCGAAGCTCAGAGCAAGTGGGTGGAGCCGAGGCAAGTTCTTCTGGTAATAGTGTTAGTGAAAAAGCTCGTGTCTCGAAGGTGCAACCGAAGGGCGAGTGGCAATATGTTACACGTCGAGTACGAAATGATGAGGCGTATTTGCTAGGGCTCATGAGGGATAAGGGCGTCCGGTACAGCTCTGCCCCTCAGTCTGTCAGCGCATCGTTAAGATCACTACTTTTTACAGTCATTTCTCTCTGGATCCCTCTCAGTCCTTTACTTTGGCTACTTCACCGACAAATCTCAGGAAATAACTCTTCAACTCAGAGGAGACGATCAAAGAGCCGGCTTGTCAACTTTACTGATGTTGCAGGAATAGACACAGCTAAAGCAGAGCTTGCAGAGGTACACAGAAGGCTTCTCAACTTTTACGATTTCGATATAATCTTCTGAATTACTTTCCTTTTCAAGGAATTTCATTGCCTATTGTTTCTATCCTCATGTTACACAAGCTATTTGGTAGCTCTCTGAGGTTCTTGAGATTTGCTAGCTTGTGAATTCCTTTTTGATTTTCAAGATGCATGCGGAACTTGTCGGTCATTCTCAGGTGTTTCTTCATAGTTTTTTTGTTCTTCTGTGTTAACTCAAATTTGCGTGCAGATTGTGGCATGTTTAAGAGGCACGTCCAATTATTCCAGCCTGGGAGCTAAACTTCCAAAAGGAGTGTTGTTGGTAGGACCTCCTGGAACTGGCAAAACTCTGCTTGCACGGGCTGTAGCTGGTGAGGCTGGTGTCCCATTTTTCGCAGCCTCAGCTAGTGAGTTCGTTGAGATGTTCGTCGGCAGGTACACCTTTATATGACTCTACTGTTGTCGTGCATCTTTGTGCTTCTGTAGCTCGAGCTGTCTGTGGAACTCACGTACGGCATTAACTGATGTTTAGAATGAAAGATTACGGAAAGATCACACACAATAATAGGTTAAACTCTAGAGGCGTGTTTACAGTGGCGACATTGTTTAAATGACACTGATGGGTTTTTGGACACTGATGAACAGGGGAGCAGCACGCATTCGAGAATTATTTGCAGAGGCTAAGAAGAACACCCCTTCAATCGTGTTTATTGATGAGTTGGATGCTGTGGGTGGTAAACGGGGTCGTAGTTTTAATGATGAAAGAGATCAAACACTTAATCAGGTATCATCCCCTCTCCGGATACCGGTCGTAAAGTACTCTTTTAACAACTTTAATTATCCACTTAATGAATAAGGCCACACACATTGTCGAGGTCAAAGCTTAGACCCCTATCAAATCCTGTTATGTTGGAATCTGTGGGTCTTTATCTGTTTTATGATTAAATACTTTCAATGGAGAATCTAATCAGAAGTGAACTGCTTGATTTTCTACTATATGCAATAAATAAGCAGACAGGAATTAGTATTTCATGGTATCTATTCGTATTCGACATGCAAAGTTACTCGGTATAACGTGAGATTGAGATTGTGCTCTGGGTTGCAGTTGTTGACAGAAATGGATGGGTTCGACTCAGAGACAGGAGTGATGGTAATTGCAGCTACAAATCGGCCAGAAGTGCTTGATCCTGCCCTTACTCGACCTGGGAGGATATCACGGAGAGTGAATGTGGAGGCGCCTGACTTCGCAGGGAGGCAGCAAGTGTTGGCTGTGCACATGCGTTCAACACCAGTGGAAGGGGATGCTGCCACTTTACGTGCAGTGGTGGCATCTTTGACACCAGGTTTCGTTGGTGCGGATCTCGCAAATGTGGTCAATGAAGCTGCCCTTCTAGCTGCACGGCAAGGTATAGTTCGTGCGTTTGTACCTGATTTTACATGTTTTGAACAAGATTATTTAAGAACAGTAACGAATTGTTAACAGTTCGAATTAGATATCTGCAGAAAGCGTTTTAGAGCTTATCCATGATTTCGATTCCTTCGATTTATTTATGTATATATTTTTGCGCACATCAAACGTTGTTGAATTGCATTCTGATTTTGAATTTTGCGGAGCGAGCAGGTCGATCAGCTGTGACCTTAGACGACTTTAAAGAGGCCGTTGATCGTGCTAAGTATGGGGTTGGCGAAAATAGGAATGTTACTAAGACAGTTGAAAAGCAGTTGAATCAATGGTTCAATTGGGCTTCAAAGTCACAGAGGAAGCAGTTGCGAGGCAACTCGGAGCCTCCTGAAGGCTACCGGACTGTGCCTTACAATGGTTAGTATTATCCAACTCGATGTATTCCACGACTTCAAAATTACAGAACTTGAAGTCGATGGTATTTGTAGATTTAAATCTCAGATCCATTTAGCACTATGGAAGTTTGTGGTTCGAATTCGGCCATTTCAACTCCATCGACTGCTCTTGATTAGATAATGACACTTCAGGCAGATGATCGTCGGGTGAGACTCTATCCTGTATTTCTAGATCTGCTCGCCTATGAATCAAATTATTGGCTACATCATTGCCACTTTAGAGCAAGAATTATGTGAACATCTGTCTCCGGCGTTAACAACAATCAACAATGCACATGTTTCAACTGAACTTATCACAGTACTTCTGACTTTGAACGTGCACCCGAAGCTCTAGTAAATCTTTTAGGTTTGAAACGTCGAACTCAGTAGTGTGCCCAAATTAGCAACTTGCTGTCACTGAAATTTCACAAAAACATTCCGTATCAAGGGGAACACAACCTCCGGATGTCCGAAGTACGGAATCTTATACTAACCCCCGATTAACGGCATAATGTGAGGACAGACGTGGTACTCAATGTCAATGTTGGAAAAGCATCATCGTGCATGGAATCTCGGTTGGTATTCATGTTGGCTGTTCACATGAAAGAACATAAGTTCCAGAATGGTCATAGGTTATGTTCTTTCATGTGAACAGCCTGCCAGCGTTGTGAATTGGAAACGAGAAACTTGGTCTTGTGATTGCAGTGCATTGATGTCAGAAGGGGGGAAACCAGAAATCAAGGACCGTTACTGTAGAATATTCAAATAGGAATGCCTATGGAAAATGTGGTATCTATGATTGATGGCCTGTGGTATGTGACAGGTATGTGTACCCCAGATGGGATTGCTAAAATAATGACACTGAACATTGATAACTTGTATTGTCATGATCATGGTGTGGACTGTGGTTCATTCCTTTGCCATAGAGCAAGTTCTCAAGGTTATCCTCCTGATTCCAACTCTGAACATCCCAGCTCATGTTGCTAATGGCACATAACTCTGCTACCGAACCTCACTAGCTAATCAACAAACCTTCCTCTCTGACCACATGTCCTGCATAATATGTTGGACCGCTTTAAAATGTGACGTAAAAATTCAATTTGACACGTATCTTTCCAAAACTGCCTTCATTATTACAATAAATTTTGGTAAAAAAAAATTGCTTCATATTTTTTTGCCCACATATACTATAATACCATCAACATAGATTTAACAATAATTTCCTACTTTTCAAAGAGAGGCAAAAATCCTTCTCCAATCAAAAAATGTAATAATTACTAGAGTCACTTAAAGATAAATCAAGCTTTCCCATCTCTTTTTGACATCCCAAAGTAATATTACACAGAGTAACTTTATTTTCTAAGAATTCCTCTGAAACCACCAAAGTATCAACAAAAAAGAAACCTCTGATTGAATCAAAACTTTACGAGAGATTCATAACACGGCAATATACATTAAGTTAGTAGTAGTATTATCACACCGTGGTAAGTTACTGCAGTCCGATAAACGAGTGTAGCAGTGAGAGAGAGCACTGTAGAGGAGTAGATTCAGTGCAAGGTAAAGGAAATGCCTCCCTGTTTCGCCAGAAACATCATTGCAGCGAGTGACGATGATGCACTCAACTCACTCAACTCATTCAACTCACTCACTGCCAGCTTCCTCACACACACTCAGAGAGAGAGAGAGAGAGAAGAGAGAAAGAGAGAAGAGTTGCCAGGCAGCCAGCTTCGTTTCCTTTCTCCCAACATCAACACAACAACACCACAACACCACTCGCAAGCTATGGCTCCCCATGTGCACCCTCGCCTCCCTCTCCCCTCCTTCTTCCCTCTCTGATTCACTCCTCATCTTCCCCCTTCTCACCTAGTCACTGCAACTAACTTAACCCCACCAGGAGGATCACGTCCATCAGCAGGGAGCTCATTACCAGGAGGATCATCGGGAGGGTATTTATCACCTGGGAGCTCACAAGAGGGGGAAGCAGTAGGAGGGTGCTCGACACCAGGGAGCTCAGCGATGGGGAACACCTTCCGCAAGCTCTTCGACTCCATCTTCGGCAACAAGGAGATGCGGGTATGTGGATGCTCCTTTCTCACACGAATTCTACCTTCTTTTGCTTCATGGGTTTGGGTTTTTTTTTTCGTTTTCTGGTGAGCTTGAACAGCGTTGGGAGCGTGCTGCGCGGATCTGTGGTTGCCTTGAGAGGCGTATGAGGTTTAGATCTGCGTTTCGAACGGGTGTGTGTATTGGGTTTTGTGGGATGATGAGTGGATGGGAGTAGACTGGAGTAGGTCGAGTAATTGAGCTATGTTGGTAATCTGAGCTGAAACAGGGGGGAGGATAGTAGGTTATGATGTGGGTGGTGTTTGTTTGCGAGAGCGATTTCGACGAAGTGGTCTTGGAGTTTTTCTAATCCCGTCGTGAGAAATGGGTTTGTATTGCCTCAGGTTTCGGTGATTTTGTCTAGTAACCCTAAATTTTTGCTTGTACTTGGAACGGGAGTCTTGGTTACAGAGCGTGGGTATTTAGGATTCCGGCGTTCGAGTTTATGTTAGGGTTGTAGCTTAGTATTCAAGCTACGGGGCGTTGTCGACGTGCTTATGCTGTCATTGTAGCCAACGCGGGATTGGGTGGGGTCATGTGCAGAGTATTGGCGCTTAGACTCGACTTTAAAATCTGCATTTCATCTGTGATGATTGTAGTAATCGGCGCCTAGTACCTCTATATTTGATACATCTTCTCTCATGATTGATGCTCATGGGTTGTCTTACTGTTGCTGTAGTTGTTGATGGTATTATGGAGCGACTGCGTGATTTGTTCTAGGTTCACCCTGGGATAGTCTAATTTTCTCGTCACCGTAATTGTTGGTTCTTTGTTTTCTGAGCATCTGCTATGCTATTGTTTTCTAGCAATGGTTGGAAGTAATATACATTGATTTGCAATGTAATTATTGAACTGTTTCTTGTCCGGATTTGACGCTTGGGGGACTAGCAATCAAGTTAGGTGGAATTGAAAATTCCTGAACGTAGGAGATGATAGACTGGTTCCGGTGTTTAGCTATTGTGAGTTCGTATTAAGCCACATTTTTTTCCAGCTCCGAAATGCAGTGGTGATTGCTTTGTGATTTGAATCTATTTTCCCGCTCATCTTACATTTAGATCCTGTTTTTATTATCCCTATACTCCTGCTGCTCTTCTGTATGTCCTGACATGTTGATTTATGTGTATCTACCTTTCAGGAGCCCTTCTTCCTTTTGGGGCTATTGGCTGATGAATTTAGTCTGCCTGTTTATGAATGCTTTTATAATTATAATTCTTTGCTGATAAAAGTTCATTCGCAGAAATGTATCCTGTCTTACTAATCTTTTTGTGTCGTTATGTTTGTGGCAGGTAGTGATGCTTGGGCTGGACGCGGCAGGCAAAACCACTATTCTTTACAAGCTGCACATTGGAGAGATTCTGTCCACCGTTCCCACTATTGGTAAAGTACCACAGATTGCTTGCACTTGTCCTTTTTGTCTCTAAGATCGAGTGACTATTTGTTTCTGTTTACATTCGATAGTGGGGTCATCAGAGCTACCACTGACTACCTACCGTAGTAGCCCACTCTGAATAGCTCCTTGTAAATCCAATTCTGGTTACCTACCTGTGTTCGATGGTCTGATGGTTTGTGCCGAATGACCTTAAAACAGCATTTAGGTAGCATCCGTTGATAAATACTTGTGGTGATGCATTATTCAGGGTTCAATGTGGAGAAAGTTCAGTACAAGAATGTCGAGTTTACAGTGTGGGATGTCGGAGGTCAAGAGAAACTGCGGCCTCTGTGGCGGCACTACTTCAACAATACCGATGGTTTGGTAAATGACCTTCAGAAGTGGTCATCGTGTTTTTTGGTACTGAGGATAATAGAGGATTTAGGCACGCACCACAGCTCTCTAAACCTAACAAAATGGTAGAGAACATAGTGTTTAATTGCACTGCTCAGTTCTCGATGAGCTCAGAGTTTTGTTGTGAAGTGACTTTTCTGAACATTTCTCTGAAAGTGTGGTTGCAATTGGTCAGAATTATTTAGATTCATTGGCTGACATCAAGTGCGATGCTCATGTTATCACTGCTGCAGCTGTGTATTGATTAGAATGAAAATGTTACGAATTTCACGCACTTAGGAGTCTCTTATACAGGCTTGAAGTATGTAGACAAGATATTGTGAAACTCTGAAGGGTTTACAGGCTCTAGAGTATCTGATGGCTGTAAGTTGTGCTGTTTCGCACAGATTTATGTTGTTGACTCCTGTGATAGAGAACGAATCAGCAAGGCAGCCGTTGAGTTCCAGGTACTACTCGAACTCTAGCCTGCTTCTTGGATGATTTTTTGAGTAGATCTAATGGTTTCTTTAAACCTGCTGGACATATACTATAAACATAGCTAAAAATAGGTTTATCTCCTTCATTCTACACTTCCTTTTGGACCTATCTTGATGTACTTATTACGCGTTCTGATGCAGTGTGACACGGTCCGATGCAGCAGCTTCTTTAGTATTATGTAGTTTAGTGGGAGAATTGTCGACAATTGTACTCAATTCTTGTGAAAGCTTTCTAAGAATTTTTGTTATTTTAATATGTTGTGCAGCAAATCATTAATGATCCACTGATGAGGAATAGCGCAATTCTTGTGTTTGCAAACAAACAAGACATGGTAAGGGGCTACACTCAGAATGTTATCAATGTGATCAGATCTTAAATTGAGGGACTAAAGTCAACTGGATAATGAATCATTTATAATATAGTATTTTGTTTTATTTTGATTTTTTTTCTAATTTATTATTTTTGCGAATTTGGTTACTAACATGTAACTTCTTTATTCTTTTGATGGTGCTTGTTGAGCACAGAAAGGAGCTTTGGATACGTCAGAGGTCTGTGAACAACTAGGGCTCTTTAATCTACGTAACCGAAGATGGCAAATCCAAGGTACATGTGCTCCCAAAGGTGAAGGCTTATATGAGGGTCTGGATTGGTTGGCTACCACTTTGAAACAGATGCAAGCAGCTGGGATTTCCACCTCCGTGAAGGCTGCGTGATACCTCATGTAGATTGCAAATTGCTCATCCTTCTGTTTCATACGTCTGTATGCCAACTCATCCTTGGGGACGAGGGGAAGAAAGCTTTTCGCTGATCTTCAAGTGCTTTTGTAATTAGTGGCTTGTGCAAAGTCTCCTAGTCCACATTTATGTGTAGGGAAGACCTCAAAGGGAAGTTAAATATTTGATACTCATAGATTCATACTTCGGTATCTGCAACGGTGGCAATACCTGTGGAGGTTTCTGGCTATTCATTAGGGATTTACAGTAAATAGTTCCTCTGCTTAGTACTATTTGTTGCACATTCATTGCGGCTCTGGCGATTCGTTCCAACATTGTCATCAGAGGGTTCACTCTTTCTTTGCCTCAACTGCCTGTTTGGCTACGGCACTATATTTCCGTGTACTAAACAATTCTTTGTGGAGGAATTGCACAGGATATTGGTTTCGAAGTGTGCTATATTACCTGAAGTAATTTGCAGGAATGGATTTTGAATGGAGTTGTGTTGTAAATACCAAGGCGGGCTACCTAGTGTTTCAATGATATTTGTTTTTGAGGCTGTATTTCTTTCAATGGGTCCCTCGAATGCTTTGTGTTAGGCCGTTGCATGTACCTACTCGCATTGTCTTGAGGCTTGACAAATCAGTTCTCTGAGATCACAGAATCTCCTTTACAATGCACACCTGCGTCACATGGCAGGACATATCGAGAGGGTGAGCATGAAGCGAAGGGCTCATAGTAACCAACAAATTAATTGGGCGACTCTAATAAGTCCAATTTCTCAAAATTGGCGAAGTAAAGATTTATGAAATTGCATAAGATTATTGAAAAATCATGCAAAAAGTATCTCATGAAATTTGACCATATTAATTGAAAGATAGTTGAGTTTGAAGTAAATATAATTGATTTTTATTCTATCCAAATAAGATTAGCAAGCTCTGACTTCTCTTGGTGTCAAAATTTTGTACTATACATGATCTAAATATTGAATTATTATAGTTAATATGATGTTTGTTTTTGTACACAAAATACTACATGTTGTAAAGGAGTGTAGCATTGCATTAACCCCTAATGTTGAATGTCCTCAAAATTGCAAAAAACCCTCAAAACTGTCATCTTTAAATGCAAGGTGCAAATTATTAATTTTTAATGTATTTTTTAGTATGCAACCGTAAGATCTTGTACCTAACTTGTATGTGCATATGTATGTCAAATCTTAAATTCAAATTCCTTACCAATTGTGAGATCAGAATGTTTAAAGATGGAAAAAGAGTTTTTTTTTTTGTTGGAGAAAGGGTAATTGGTTTTTTGAGGGCCAAAAAAACCATTTTTGATAAAACATTTGATATGAGGCTCTTCAAATTCTTGTTTTTAGCTGAGTTAGGAACACGCCTTTGCAATTTTAACCCTCATACGACCTATAAAACGTAAAGAAATGCTTAATTATTCACATAGAGGTATGCTGAGATTCACCTACAAAAGCCAATCTTTGACAATAAAAAAAGGCCTGATAAGAATAATTGGATTGAAAATTCAAACGGTGAGATCATGCGTTAAAACCTTATTTACTTGAAAAAAAAACAAAAAATTTGAAAAAAGTAAAATCTCAAATTTTTGGTGAATTTTTGAAGTTTCTGCAATTTAATTGATTTTGGGCAATTTTTGAGAATAAATTAGCATATACCGCAGTTTGGGCATTTTGGGCAGATTTCAAATAGTGTTTTTAAACTTTGACTGTAGATATCTCCTAATGTATGAGGAATTTTGAAGCATGAGATGACTTTTTGAAAAGTCATGAAAAAACTCTACAATCTGCCAAAAGTAGAAACTTCATTTGATCTAAATTTAGTATCTTCGAGCTTGACCGGACCAAGATTGACCCTGATTGGGTTGATTTCGACATTAGGGATTAAACAATGTGAAAGAAGGATGAATTCATATTATTGCTAATATTCACTTTATTGTTTTTATAACTCTTTTTCTTGTAGAATATTCATCTAAACAATCAAAACAAAGATTTGTGCCTATTCTTGAAGTAGAAAAGAATTTTTTTTAAATAAAAAATAAAAATCTCTTCTTTTTAGGTGATAGAATTTTATTTTTATTTTTGCTTCTCAACCAAAAACGGTGAGAAAACTTTGACTCATGGAGTGAAAATTTTCCACAGTGGAAAGGGTTGTTTTTGACAATTGCTTAGATGATAGTTATTTGTATGAAAATTTTCAAAGGTAAATTTTTTTGAAGTTGACCCATATCAATGAAAATTTTCAAAGGAAGAAAGTGGTTTTTTCTAGAGTCTTGATGGAAAAAAATTATATTTTCATAAAGTTCTTGTAATTTCCTACATTGACAAAAAAATTCAAAAAATCACATTCAAAAATTAACATTGTATAAACTTGCGTCAAATCCATATTGCTTGTCAAATTGATAATAGTATTTTCCCAGTAAAAAAAACTCCATACTTGTGATAATTCTTTCTACAAGCTAAATAGTACCTATTTAGACATTATTATGCATAATGCTTTTCACTAATACTACATGAAATTTGCATCTTATCATGTATTGTGATCATCGAATATTCAAATTGACTATACTTCTTTTCAATAATAAACAAGATGGATTCATAGTAAGTAGGAAAATTTGATAAAAGTGATAGTATATTCAAATTCATTATAAAATCAATATTATGACAATGTCTACAATATTATCTATAGACAATAAACTGAATAACAGTCGTTTTTTGTGGCCTTTTCTTTTTGTATATAGTCGAAAAGGCATTGAAACCAAAAATTAATAAAAATTAGATGGTTACCTACTAGAGACTTGAAAGTCAAAAGCCATAGGTGAAATCAATGGTATGTAAAAGCTTGAAGTATGTTGTAATTGCATGATGAAACCTTGGAAGGGCATGTTGTAATACTATCATATATGAGTTATATTAAGGTACTAGGACCAATTCCCATCCAAATTAAGGGTTTGCTTAGTGTGGAATGTGGAACAAAAAGTTTATAAATTTTAGCAGCTTTGCAAAGCTATTACAAAGCTATGCTCAAAAGAATCAAAGATTTTGAACATATCTATAGGTTTAGATTCGAGTCAGGGCGGACCCTGAAGTCTGTCATGTCTGGCCCACTTCTCGATCATCGGAGAGCCCGTTGCATGTAACCCTTGCAGCAGTCGTCATGTGTTGGCCTTGACATGTTCCCGCCATGATCCGTGGTCACCCTAATATGTTCCTACCATAGCCCGTTGTCGCCCGGACCCGTGCCCACTCCATAATTTTGTCTTCCATTTAGTGCTATGTCACGGTTGAAGTCTCCGCACAAAATGTATGTATAATTAGGGTGTCCAATGATTTGCTTTGTGATTACAGTTTGAATGTGGGGAATGAGGCGAATCTTTGAGGTGTGTAGGCATATATAAGTGTATAATTAACCATGGTAGTAACGGATGGTTGTTTATTTTTATTATTTGTAGATACGGGAAAATATTTGCTGGTATAGGGATTTTCGTAACGTTTCCATAAAAAGCATACTTATTATGTATAAATGTGAGTAGACCTCCTTTACCGGGAGTATAGGGCATTTTTTGCTATATACATCCTCTGAGGGCGTGTATTATTAAAAATGCATTATATTCAGGGAATAGATTTTGTACATATTTAGTGGATTTGATTGCTGTGGATTTTATTTCTTGGATGTTTATAATTGTCGTATTTATTAAGGAGTTGTTTATGAGGCTTTATAGGTTTGGTAAAGCCATATTAAGTGAACATGCATTCTAAGTTATTATGTTTGTTTCATAATTAGTATTGATGTTTATTCTAGGTGTAGGTGTTGGGATGTTTGGGAGAAGTGGTGGGTATGAGTATTCATTTAGACTTTCGAAACAACGCAATGCTTCAATTATTAGTTTATTTGGTAGAAAAAGAAATTTTCTTTGGAGTAGGGTTGGTGTTGGTGGTGTATCTTGGTTGTGGATAAATTTGTATAATTCATTATAAATAGAGTTTTTTGAGGATATTTGGTCTTGGTTTATTTCAATCAATTTAGTGTACATGTGTTGTGTGAGGATGTGTCTTCCGGAGGGGTTATTGAGGTTAGCTAGTCTAATTATTAATGTATTAGTCTAAATATTATTAAAGTAGTAAATGTGACATTGAGCTAATATATCATTACATTATTTACTAATGGATGTATGGTAACGACTAATGGATGTATGGTAACGACTAATGGATGTATGGTAACAACTAATGCATATAATATTGAGGTAGTGGAAATTATATTTGTGTTTGTATATATTGTGGAAATTCAATGATTGCGTAGTAGTGTAGATGGTGGTTGATTTTTAAAATGGAAGCAAATGAGTTTGCAATGTGTTGGTATTCCTAATATAATTTAATTGTATTGAGGATGGAGTATGTTTTAACTATTTTTTTATGTTTGAATGGATGAGTTCTAAGTATCTTAGGCATTGGCACTGGGTTTAATTCAATGTCTCCACATTGAAGTAAGACTAATTTGTTATAAAGTAATATCCGCAATAAATGCTTGATTTAGGGTTTTTATCGTTTAATTTATAATATTTAGTTGTTATGAATTTTGTTGTGTTGAATAGATCAGGTAATGTAGGTATCATTCAAATAAAAATGTAGGATGCATGGACTTGTCGCTACATTTGAAGTAACTAGTTTAACAAGTCCATGCATCTTTTAATTTCGGCAGTGTTGGGATGGTCAACTTGAAGAGCTTCAAGAATATGTATCATTTGTTTCTTCAATTGTTCAATTTGAAATCTTGAGTTTTTTGTTAGATTCTGCTTCTACCTTGTCTGCATATGTTCTTGTTTCAATTAGTATTTCTTCTTTAAATGTGTTCATCTCTTTCCGAATCTCCACCATTGTGGTTGCCGTGTCTTTGGAGATTGCATCTTCTATCATCTTTTGAAGATCTGCCTTGGAATATCCCTTGGAATGTGCATTTTCGAGGGCTTGAATGTTGTTGGCTAAAGCGATATTGACATCTCAAAACCTCAATCTAACTAATTTATCTTTAGAAGGTGTACTTACTCCATCCAAACTCTTGGGATGTGGTGCAAATTCCACCCATTTGTTGAGTATTTTTGCACTTTGTTTGAAATGCTTTTTGTAGACTGCAATATTCAGGCATTGCACATTGCAAGTGTTCACATGCTTTCTTTTCTCTAGGCGGGAACAGGTGCCTACAACATTGCTAAACCCATATAAATGACTTCATACCCTTTTCCAACACATCAATTAACTTGGTCTTATTGATATTCTTAACAATAAGGACCATAATATTCTTCCTTGCTATCCAAGTATTTTTCATTGAGAGAATAAATTGAGACTTTTGTCACAAAGGATATATTTGTTGAGTATTCCGGATTTGCGGGAACATCAACTTCAACCTTTTTAACAAATCAAGGTGAAAAATTACGTCCGGTGCTGGCATTGGTTTGGGTGAAAGTGGCAACAAATGGTGGATTGCAAGATGATGCAAATGGAGGGTTTACAAGCTCTGAAAGTGAAGAGAGGGTAGCGAAAGGTAGTGAGAATACCGCAACTATACTCAAGTTGCAACTACTGCCTGAAGGATATGAGCGCATAGATGATTTTCCAGGAACAATCAAGTCTAGAACTTCGATTTATCAATGAAGTTGGAAATGGAGGAGTCGAAAGAGAGGTCCATATTCAAGTTGGGACTATATCATTTAAACTTGGTAGGGACAAAAATGGAAAGCAATTACCTTGGTACCATGAGAACCTTAAAGTAATGTTTGGATTGCTCAATGAGGATACTCAAAGGTACCGTGTGGTGATTAAAGATAGGAGCCTTAAATCTCTAAAAATGAGAGTTAGAAAGGTCAATACGAAAACATCCTCTACACATGCACACACCACAGGGAATGAGAGTATTGGTAAATGTGGTGTATCACTCACACCTTATGGGGTTGGATTATATGAGGAATTCCAGCAAAAGCGGAGTTGGGGAGACACTGGAAACAGCTTTCGGAGAACCCCTTTTGAAAGTATAATGCATTATACCATTTTTGCCCTTGAGATTGGGATTCGTAATTCTCACAGAAAGGAGACTTGCTATGGTTATGGCTATGGCATCAAAAGTTTTACAAATTTATCCTCTCCAAAAAGTGGTTTCATCCTCTTTCAAAATGAAAAGACGAATTGCCTTCATAGCCACTAGCATGACTTTCCTTGTCATCAGAGTCCTCTTTTTTCTGGCTCTTCCACTCTTGTGGAATTATATACCTCTTCCCTCTTTCAAACCTATAGTTAGGTTGTATGCATGTGAACATTAAATTTTTGTTATAAGGCGAAATTCCAGTTTTTCTAAATCCAGATTTTTTGTTTTTTGTCAAGTCTTAGATTCATTGCTAAACTCACCAACTTAATCTTTTTTATCTTCTTTAATGTCCTTTTGAAATGTAAAATTCTTGACTAAAATAGCCATTTGATCATCCATGCATTTGGTTGCATTGCTATGGCTTCATATGCCTCACACTTGCTCACAATGTCTTCAAAATTTAAAAATTTGGAATTTTTTCCTCCTTCAGCATTGATGTAGAATGGAATTGACAAGTGTTCTTTTTAACAAGCACAAATTTGAAGCATAATTTGGCAAAAACAGTTGCACCTCCACTCCTACTAGCACCAATCTCATCACATTTCCAGATGAATAAATGAGGATAGTTGAAGGTATTGTAAAGGTTTATTGCAACTAGTTAGGCATGTTTTAGTACGAATGTGCTTTGTTTCTGATGCAGTACCTGCAACATATGCATCCTAGCTCCGAATTTACCTACAGTATGTCACCTTTTAAGACTTGCGACCTCTATGCAATCACCTTGGAGATTAGAAGACCAAACAACTTAAAAGATTAGCACACCAACAACTAAAACGAGTCTTTAAAAACAACTTCAAAGACTTTAGCCAAGACTTCTTAGAGAGTCTTAGATCACTACAACGAGTCTTTTTAATATGTATAACATGGGCCACCTTTATTTTTAATTTCATTAGAATTAAATGATGTCCAAGATTTTGCATATTTTAAAACAGTAATCAACTATTTTTTCTTCTTCATAATTACTTATCACTATTTTAAGCCCTTCTCTCTCTCTCTCTCCCCCCCCCCCCCCCTCCCCTCCTTATAAGATTTCTATGTTTTTTATGTTGGTTTTTAGTGGCAACTGAATTGACATGCAATGTAGGCAATGAATTGATGAATCTATCTCCATTTCCAATGTGTTTACATGAGCCAAATAATCATCAAAACCTAAATAATTATCAATATCTTTATAATTTGTCCATAAGCATATTAAGGACGCAATCATTGTTATAAGTTCTCACATTGTATCTCTTAAACCACATCTTCAGTGCTTACAACGTTCATCCTTTTAATACTAAACCCTCTATTGCTTTCTGTAACTTCCTTCTTTTAAACACATCATGCTCATTTTTCCTCGATCTCTGAATTAGCCTTTTTAGATTACAATAATGACCTTTTTACATTTGCAAATTTAACCTTAGAGGCTGCAATTAAGATCAAGCGGTCACTTGAACTCATGCAATTCGGAATACAAAATAAATGATTTTCATTACTAAATCAATCCTCAAAGAAGGAATTTTCTTCAATCTTCAAAGAATTCATTAACTCTACAAAAAAAATTAAAAAATTGATTTTTCCCCCTAAAGACAAATTTACTTTATTCTAAATTTAATTGAATAGAATAAAAAAGCAAAGTAAAGCTCAAAGAGAATTTGAATTTTGTACTTTGTAGACATGAGATTTAAGTCCTTTTTAAATGCATAAATTAATAATATTTACATTTTATATATTGATTACATGATTTGTTAAAATTCACCCTTTATATCAATTTTTCACTAATTTGTATTCAATTCAAATCATATTTACTTTTGTCAACGATATAAACATTATGAAGGCATATAGATATTATAATTAGATTTTGTACATGTTCTCAAGGCATATAAACTTTCTTCAAAATAATTCTTTATATTTTTTCCGCTACCAAAAGTCTTCTCAATAATCATTCTTGTGGAAGATTAAACAAAATTCTTGTGATACTTTGCTTTTGGCAATGCTTCATTTTCACCTTTGAAAAGTAGATTAGACCATGATCTTTTTGAATAAAGAATATCACCAATTAAATTATAAAATAATATATTCTATTTCATTATTCTTTTTATTATTGTTTAAATTTTGAAAAAATGTTCAATCATATCATTGGTCAATGTGTTTAAAGTCAAGGTCCTAAAATTAGCATATGTAGTCAACGATACTTAAAAGCATAATCAAACCATAATTCTTCGAAAATTTTAGAAAATGGAATTTATAAAAGGTGCAAGAATTGATATATATTTTCCACATACGAAGTTCACCAATTACATATTATACACCTTTTAATGCTAGTAAACTTTATAACCATTCTTCTGAAGGTAATTGTAAAAATCATTTCAATTAAGAATGGTTTTGAATATTTGTTAATTTTTATACAAAGTTTTTTTAACAATAATAGATACATAACATTAATAAAAACCATATGTTTTTATACATCTACATAATGATTTTCTATTATAAAATACAATGGTTGAAGTCCAACTCGAGTTTAAATTAATTATAAAATTGATTAATAGCATGTATAAATCTAAGTGTATTAATGAAGGAATTGAGGATTTTTCAATATGGTAGCAAAAAGTAAATCATAAAATTAACCATAAACGGATAATTTTATTGATAATAAAATTTAACCATACATATAGGCACCTTCTAGTGTCCACAAGTGTTCAATACGACAATCTTTTGAATCATAATATACGTTTGTATTTTTTATTTCTTTTGTTTTTGCTAATAATTATTCAAACAAAAAGTTTTTATGCAATGAACATTCTAAATAATTATAGCTTCAATGACATTCTCTAGCTTGAATACACCACACTTACCATCTAGAATCATGTTATAGAGAATACTTTAAGCAAATATGATGCAAACTGCTGTATCATGAAGTACTCTAAAACAAAGTTCCTCATCTTTTAGACATGATTCCTACCTACATGCAAAATGTTTCTTCTTCTCATCATTATGTGAAGAATACTTAAAAGAAAGTAATTTCATTATAAATTAATATTATTTTCCAAAAAATAGTATTAAGTGTACATTTGGCTTTAATTGTAAATGTGATGCCACGTGCTTCACAAGTAAAAAAATCATTGATAAAGAAAGATGGATTCAACACATTTATGTCATTGTTTGAACCTAGAAGGCCACTAAGGTAGAAATTGTGATTGAAACAATTGCCCTAAAATCATAAAATTCATTAAGACCACAATGTGGTTTTAGCACTTATGGGCACAATATTTTAAGCTTTTAATTTTTTTGAATTTTCTAATATTCTTAATTGCACATAGACTTTGCTGATAGCTTTTCAATGGCACAATTTTCCAAGCATTTTAAGTTACGATAAAAAAGTTATGAATTTGAGGAGGATTTGCTCTAAATCTTAGCAACCACTAATCAATCACAATCTTGCATTTCCTCCCTATTATTCACAAGGGCATAAAGTGACAAGACTAAATTTTAAAAGATGTGCACTTGCATTATAATGGCCTAAATACTTTTCATTCATACACTTTGTTGACGCTTTTCATCTAGTGGACAATTTTCATTTAACTAATGGTTTCTATCTAGAGGGGTTGTTTTCATCCTTGCAAAGCTCTCATCTGGTTGACATTTACTATCCATAGGTTCATTTTCATCTACATTGATTTCTACATTTAATCTTCAATTATCATCCGGTGCTAACATATATCATCCTATTTTTGCAAGGTGGTAGTTGGTCCATCCACAAGATCCACTATTTCAAAGCTACCCCTTCAAAATTGCATGAAATAATATCGCCTCTACTTGAACAATTTTCATAAATTCAAGTTCTACTATGATTTTTTGATTTTTTGTGTGTTTTTTTCACATTGATAGGAACATATCTATTGTTTGGATTTCCAACTAGACATGTTTAGGTTCTTCTTTCGGTTGTTTTAAATTTGTAGAATGTAAAGAATTTTTAGCACTCCCCCAATGAATAAAACAAGGATTTTTGCCCTTTCCAAGCATGTACGGGTTCAAATTTGGTGAGTGTAAACCTTACTTCCATACCTACAAGAATTGATGACTATCATGAATCAAATGTGTATGCAAAGTATGCTTTTTGGGCATTAAAACTTTAGTACATTGCTTGATCAATGTCAAAAACAACTTTTTTAGTGACTTTGAACATAATAATTTTCTAATTTGTACAATGGACCGTGCTTTACTTTAATGGTACGCATCTTTTCATACAAGGTATATACAAGATTCTATGGTTACAAATGGTATGTGGTGTCTAAGTTTAAAAATCAATAGATTGTTATCATGAAGGGTTTGTTTTTGGCAGATTTGGCTCCAAAAACACCAAGATACTTTTGAAGTTAAGTATTAGAATTGTATAAATGAAGCATATCCTCTATGTTTTGCATGGATGTTATTTGTTTCTATTGATTTTGAATCTTATGCTTGTAATAAAATTGATCAATATACGTATTTATACTTTTCTAGAGAAATATGTTACAATACAACTTTGAATAAAGCTTTTTGAACAATCATTTAATCCCTCCATATCCCTAAAACTAAAGTATAACTTTTAGAGATTTTGGGCGGGGTCCTATAGTATCAAAAACAATTATTAATTTCAATTTTTTTATTTGTACATGCCAAACCTTGTTTAGACTCCATTATGTAATGCAAAAGTTGTAAATAATTGAAGGTTTTACAACTCAAAATATACAATCAAAATATTTTTAATTTTTTAATTAGAAATAAATAAATTAAAAATCACCTTTTTGTAGACATCTGTATCTACATAGAAAGCTTTGAGCCAATGCATTGCAAGAAAGACAAGACCAGTCGCATCACAAGGGTAATTTGATCAACTCTTCACCAAATAAAATTTGAACAATTCATTTTATATTAAATTTTAACAGTTTAAAAAATGAAAAGAAAGAATGATTTCTTGTTAATCATTTTTACCATTGGAATTGGCATTATCCAATTTTATGTGGACATAATTAGGATTTTTTATTTTCTTTTTATTCTATACCTTATTGTAATTCAGATTTTTTTAAGTTAAAAGTTATTTTTTATTTTTAACTTTAAAAAAATTAGGATTTCATATTTTAAATTTTCAACTCTCAAAGTCATTTCTCTGATAGAATATGAAGTTGTACATCCTAAAATTGGAAATCTTATTAATTTTAAATTAATAAGATTTGAGGTTGTCCAAAGGTTGAAAAGAATTTGTTTTTGAATTTTGAACATTATTATCTTGCAATTGATTTCATTTCTCACTCTCAAAAGTGAAAACAAATGTTTCAGTATATGAACTATAAGATCCCACTATTGCTAAAGAATGTTATGAAGTTAGGAAAATCAACTTGCTTTCCTAGCCAGAAATCGTCAATGACAACCAGGATTTAACTTACAAACTTAAATACACAACAATTTCATCAAAATGCGTGGAAAATAAACAAATACAAAATTCTGTTGATTGAAAGTAGCACCACTTGCTAATTTAAGTTTCAAACCACACTAATTTTATGACTCTGCAAAATAGAGTATGGTTTCGGAATTAGTATTAGCCAAGAGGAGCCTTGTCCTAACTTGTTCATGAAATCGACATTGAGGACGATGGGCTATTGAACAAACGGTGAAGTGACTGTAACGATGGCGGCCACAAATTCCATCTCGGAAGCTATTATAGTATGATATCAATAACTCCAGTGAGCCGGAGATCGATCGCTGTTTTTCAGGCTTTCCATCATCAAGTGGCCCTCGAACACCGCGCACACTGGATTGTGGACCTCCTAAGATTATCCAACACCACACCCCCTTCCCCCGATTCATGGGAAAGGTCGTCCACACAAGACTATCGTGCTCCCATATTCTGATAGCATTTGATCTCCGAAATAAAATTACTCTCACTCTGACATCGATTGTGCTCTCCCTGCTGATGTCATTCACCCGATCTGATTTTACCCGGTTTCGAATCATGAGACCCTCGGTCATCGTGAAATATGATCATATATTAAACTGTAGACTGTTTGGCAGATTCTGTTCTCCCTCTGCGGCATCAAGGAAACTGAATTCTAACTATAGCTAATTCTTTGCAAAGTGATCAATTTGAATAGAACTAGTCAGAAGTGCCCATCATGCAAGTGACTCAACAAGGTACACTGAAGGAGCTAACTTGGGACCCTATCATATCAGACTCTTGGATGGAAGCTAAATAATCTTCTTAGGTTGCTTTGGATTTTTGAAGTGAAAATTATCAGAGTGTGAGAAATGTGTAGTAACTGGGGAAAAAATGATGTGAGGCGGCATCTTGGAGCCGTCGGACTGACGGTACACTTCCTTTAGAAGCGGATCCTGTGTCCAGGGAGTCAAACCATTCCACAATCCCCGGTTCGTCAAGAGTTACAGTTGACAAGATTCTACTATAGTTCTGAATGCGTCACAGATCTCATCATCTTCATAAGTAGTGGCTCGGACAGCATCCCAGGCTCAGAGTTCACTTTTGAAAAATCCTGTCGAGTATCTAGTGGGAAGGGCGTCGAACTTTCGTACCTCTTTTGTAGACTTCTTTTGGCATAGCATCTCATTTTGCAAAGTTCGCTTGGTTCTCTTGGATCCAAAGGGCGTGGCTCCAATGAGAGAAGTCAGGAATCTTTCGGAGCATTCGTAGCGGGAAGTGAGTGTTGGCGGAATGCCCATGTGGTGGAGTTCTCAGGCAGCGTAGTAGCACATTAGGGGCGGTCCAATATTTCGAAGATTTAGGTTAATCCTCTCAGTGTCGTCGCAGAAGTCGGAAATCATGGATGTTAGTGCTAGCAACCCAGACGGAGAGCGTAGCAGAGAGAAACAGGAAAGCACTTCACCAACATTCCAGACATTGAAGAGCTTGGAGGAGCCACAGAGAAGCATTGAACCTCCATCGCATGGTATGAAAGCGGGTTCGAAAGAGGTTCTAGTGTGGTGGGATATAGAAACGTGCCCGATCCCCTCAACAACGTCGTCAGGCTCGTCCAACGCCGCGACTTGCTTGTTACAAGAGCTCCAGAGGCAGGTGACTTGTGATGACATTAGTGTCACAATCAAATTGTACGGAAACGGCGGACCAGGCTCGAAGGCGGGCCTCGATTCGCTCGTCACCAGAGGCATCGCCATACTACACCGCATCTTACCGTGCAAACAACCTGGTAAACCTCTCCATCCACAGAAATCTTCCATGTTGAGATCATTTAGCTAGTCTATGTGAGGAATCAAACTTACAGTCCACCCGAGACGAAGTTTTCCCAGATACATGATGAGGTCCGCAATGTGGTTTTCCCTTCAGGATCTGAGTCAGCTGCCTTGAAGACCATGATAGTAGACATCGCACTCTGGGCGCTCACCACCCCCGCCACGGCTGACGTCTTCCTCATCTCCGCCACCCGCGACACAACCTTCCGGGACCTCATCAACGGACTACACACTCAAACCTACAACATCCACCTCGCGACGAAGTTCAGTTTCGTCAACGATTCAACGTCGCAGGTTAAAGACTCCGGCACGCAGTTCAATTCCATGCCGCGCCACTGGAGCGTGTCGAAGCAACTGTTCGTCGCCCGCACTACCCCATCTCGTATAGACGATGCGAATCCGACGCCGAACGTCCAACTTCCAGAGAAGCTCGAGCAGCTCCATCTCCCCTCCTGAGGAACGGTAGAGGGACATTATCTGTGAATTTCCTAGATTTTGGCGATCCGAATGTTCGTCCTTGTTACATGATGGTGGTTTTAGGTGCAGCGCTGGGTTTGATACTTAGTGAATTTTGAGCACGAAACCGAGCATGCAAAGTTGTTGTATCGAGCAGATACATCGTCGCCGAACTGCGCCTACTCGTCTCCAATCTCTCAAAGATGGTGATCCGCCACCGAATGTAGATCGACAGCCTTAGAAGCTCTCGATCTTTGAGATAACCGACTGAGTATCACACGGGTATCACATTAGTATTACATCAGTAGGGTATGAAGATTGAGCAATTCGGTTTCCAGTTGGATTATTCATTTTCTTCGTGATCACGACATTCTTACAGATTTTTCTGGCATGTGCCGATTTGTAGATTTTAAATCAGGGGTTTCAGAGATCATCAAATTATGGAGTGATGCTCATTGTTTCGCACTGGCATGTGAATCAGCGTGGTAACTAGATTTTGATGTGGCTCTAATTCTTCTTTATTGATGTTCAATTTTTATGTAAAATGTTTAAAGTTGGATTGAGGTATCTCGGTTTTTGTTTGTACTGTTAAATCTCTCTTGTACCGTTATGCAGAGGATTTTTGTTTGTACTTTTAAAACTAGAATACCGTTTGCAGAAGCTCTTGATTTATTTAAAATTTAAGGAAATTGGCACAGTTCATCGAAGTCTGTTTATGAAATACATGCATATGTGCAGGTGAGGGGTTCTGTGTTTTTGTAAAAATGTTTCATCTTTGGGGATTCTGTTAAGAGTTTTGGTTAATCAGATGAAAGCTTAGATAACTGTGGTCCGTCTGGTTTCCTGCACTTGTCTTATCTACTTGAAAGTAAAAATTTGGATGTTTCAATACGAACATACATTTGGATTAAAAATTTGGATGTTCCAATACAAATTATGTTCATATTGGAACTTGTATGGTATTTGCATTTATAAAAAGTTATAGGTGAGGGAAAGGTCTACAATGAAGCTATTGAATAGTAAGAGTGTAAATAGATTTCAAAGAGAATTTGTTTAAAAAAGGCTTTATTTCATAAGAATACTACCTAAATAAGTAGTTCATTAACTTGAAGATTATGGATTAGAATGTTGGAGAATTGGTTGCTTTGGAAGTAACACTGACTAACAAATCCTTTGATGCCTCAATCCAAAGTCAAAGAGATAATTTTTGTGACGATTTGTGCACTAAGAATAGACAATATGCTTTGTGGGATCTTACTAATGGCCATGGCCAATTTTGTATTTTGTTTCAATGTTGAGTGATTGTAGTTGCTTGTTTGCCAAGGAGAAGTTGTCAAGGAGAAGTGTTGGCCTCTTTTTTTGGATGTCCTTACTTTCGTTACCACAAAAATGTGCAACAATGTATACTAGGGCTTCGCTGCTCTCCGCATTACCAGTGACGATTGGTATTTACGATTGATAGGTGTGTAAATGTAATGGTAGATAGGTGTATATTGGGAGAAGGTGGTAGGTTTTTATGATGGTCATGGTTGAATAGTTCATTATGTTGTTTTTGGAAAAGGCAGTAATTTGAATTGTGTAATGCTATCTCGTAAATGTTGTCGCATATTAGGTATACTGTAGATTGACGTTTCAGGATTTATGTCATAAGCAATGTCCGTTGCATATGCTAATGCAAACACTCCACATGATGAATTGTCTGGCTGTTGCATTACGTCTGCATATATATATCGGAATCGTACAGATGGTATGAGTTGTTGGAGTTTTTGTGTTATGTCATGTGGTAACAACGAGTTTTGAGGTTTTTTGGAATCGTATATTATGGCTTGGTAATGTATATTATTTGGTTGTATAAGAGCTAATATCCAATGATTTCCGTTTATGAATAGATGTTGGAGACAGTTTGTTGTATATTTTGATCTTCTGTGCAATGTGGCATAAGAATGTTCTTCATAACCTTGATGTTGTAGTTGGCTTTCATAGAGTATTTGCATTCCGGCTCCCATGTGCTCATCACTTAACCATCCTGAAGGATTCAGTAATGTCTTCTCGTGATTTTGTGTTAGTTGATATTTAATAATCCAGTAGTTGTTGGCTACTTGTTCAATATTTTGTGTTTTTACCTTTGTAGACGATGGTGATTGAATATTTTTAGATATAGATGATTGTGTATGTTCCTTTTTTGGTGGCTTATTAGGAAGGTGTGTCTTGTAGTTCTTCGTGTCTATTATAATGTTTTTGGGAGGATGCTTGAGTTCTATATTGTTTAGTTGATTATTGGGAGTGGTTTGATGGTTCTCTAGCATATATTGTACACTTCCTTTGTTAAATTTATATTTATTGATTTCTTCAAATGTGATGTCTCGAAGTATTACGAGGCCTTGTATGCTACGGAGACGTGATAGTGTTACATAGATGTTGTGCATACTGAGCGGTTTTCCATCTTGAGGGTTTTGGAGATCTATTATGAGATGTGTGTGAGTTTGTCCTTGTGCTTTGTAATCAGTGAGGCAGAATGCAGGTATAAGAGGTAGTTGGTATCTATTTATTTTAAATGTTTTGTTGTGTTTGTACTCATGTGTCGGATAATCAAACACCATAACTCTGGATATAGGTGCAATGGGTACAACATTTTTAGGTAGTCCTTCAAGTTTTATTTGAGGTAGAGTTGGTTGGGTGCTCATGAATTTTGAGAAATCCACCAAGACGTGGGTTGGTGCGTGCATAGAGGTCTTTGTGGATGTATTAGGTTGCTCAAGGAGGACTTGGATGATTTCTCCTATTGCACCGTTTACTAGGCCCAATTTTGTATGTATGTTTTCGGTCAACATAACTTTCATACCCTTATATAATTTGAGGAATGGGAGGAGGTTTTGGCTCTTTTTAGGAGGAATCGTTTGTCGCACTAATAATTGTATATCTTGTCGGAGGGGTTGTTTTTTGTATGTGTCTGTAGCTACAATGGTGTAAGATGTATGATTATGTTTTTTTAGGTTGTGTTCAATCATGTAGTGATTGATTGCATTTCTTAGATCATTGCGTGGAACAATGTAGCATGCATCTTCCCATGGAGGTACGAGGAGGTTGATTTTTAGATTTGTTAGAAATCGACTACTTAATAGTTCATAATCTTGTTTAGAGAAATTCTCTTCTCGTAAATTTTTTAATAGGTTACTATATTCTAGATCTTCTGCTTGTCTCATTTGTTTTGAGAGAATGGTTGTATTTGGTCGAACATAATTTTCCCATAGGCTTTTTCCAATAATTTTTTTCTGTGTATGTTTTGTGAAAGCGAATGTGGGCTCAACATTTGTGGTGTAGAGTGGTTCGTCATTGATAGGTGGAAATTGCATGAAGTTGCCCATGAAGAGAATGTTTGTTCCTCCGAATGGCAACATGTTTGCTTTTAGTTTCTGTAGTTTCATATGGAGGGTTCCAAGCATATTGCAACCTATCATAGATACTTCATCAATGATCAAGTGGTCTATTTCTACCCATTTGTCTGTGCTTGATTTAAGTATGATGGAATCTATTTGCGTATCTATTGCTATTCCTACTAAAGAATGTATAGTGGATCCACCTATTAGTATAGCTGCACTTGCTGTGTAAGCGCCTACTTTTAGTCTATGTTCAATATGAGATTCTTGAAAATATTGTTTGATAGCTCTAATGATTTGTGTTTTTCCTGTACCACCTGCACCTCCTGCATACATGAGTATTTGGTTCATAGATGTAGTTGTTCGTAGGTGTTGTGTGTACTGTACAAAGATTTGATTTTGTTCACAGGAAAGATTGAATGTGCTCTGTATTTTCTTTTGTAGTGACGTGTCGTATGTGGGATACGTATTTATATCATTATTGTCATTAGGTAGATTTAGAGTATCCTGATTAGTTAAAGATCTTAATAATGGTGCACTATGAGGTGTATCGTATGTTTTTGTATATTGTTGTGTGTTTTGTTGTGTGTTTGTTTGAGTGGATTTTTCTTGAGTGCGTAATTCTTTCATCCAATTTTTAATGGGGGAAATATAAGGTTTCTTGGATATACCAAAAGTGTCTTCTAATGTATTTTGAGTTGGTGTATTTGTGGTTGTAGTCATGCTCTGGAGTGTCTCTATTATAGTAGCCACATATCTTTTCATATGTGTGTTACATCGTATGTATTGTAATTCTAGGGTCTTATCGTTTGTTGGACTTACAACATGTTCATCTTGTATGATATTTATACATATGTTTTCGTCTTCATCTAGTTCATCTTCTAAGGCTTTGTTGTAAATGGGGTGTTTTTCTTCTTCTTGTTCTTCTTCAACTTGTTCTTCTTCTTCGTTGTAGGTATTTGTGGATGTATTTGATTTCATTTTGTCAATTATGAGTCTCTCTGCGTCTCTGGATTCTTTGCACTGTTGGATAACTTCTATGTTTGATATGATTTGTTTATTATACGGTGTTATACTTTGTTGATGTAGTGTATATACTTCTTGCCAAGTATTACATATTGTTGGTTTTAAATCGTGTATTGTACGCCATGATGTAAATAGTATGCACATGGCTCGACTGTAGTTTTCAGGATCACTGTTTTTGGAAGGGATGTTGTAACCTTGAATGACTGGAATCTTGGCATTTCTGAATTTGTATAAACTATGAGATTGAGATTGGGGATGTTCTTCTAGATATTTGAATCCGTTTGAATGGTTCGTTTTGGATGTTGTGCTAACAAATTCATATGGTGACATTGAGGCACAAATAAGTGGACTATATTGGTAGTCTATGCGGAAGTTATGCAGTACTATTTGATTTCCATTCTTTTGCTTGGACAATTTAAATGTTTCAAAGCGTCCTCGTTCATGTTCGGTATCTATGGATTTATTCATGTGTTGCTCTTGTTCTTGGACCCAGTATGATAAACTATACCATGGAATGTATGTGAAATTATAGTTTGTTATATGATCGGGATAATTCATGAGGTAACTGATGGCCCTTGTTGCGGATATCTCTTGTTGAGAACCTATGGTATTTAAACATTTTATAAGTAGCCGACGACTACGATCAATCGTATCTTTACATGATTCTTTGTCATATGTAGTTTCAATCTTCTGTACAGCAATTTGTAGGAGAGAGCACATATGAGATGTATATATTGAAGATTTTGTGATGTAATCGGTAATATAATATACAATGGCCTTAGTGTCTTTTCCAGAAGCACCTATAAACTTGATGTCGTGGTTGCATCGACATGCACTTAGAATCCATGGATTTGCATTATTTAGCCACTTGTCTTTTCGTCTGATATGTAATAGGCTTGTCTCTGTATCGAAGTGTGTTTCGGATATTATTGGGGCAGGGTATCCGTATCTACATAGTTTTGTATGTGCATCTTTATCATTTTTGTAACATGCTGGGTTACAGACGTGTCTATTGCATACATTCATTAGGGTTATCACATCATTTTTGAAGTTGTTTAAGAAATTTGAGTGGTTTGTATTTGGAGCTCGTGTTGTGCAAGGGTGTATGCTTTCATTTATGAGGTTTGTATCTTTGTCTTCTATGTGTGGATTTTTTCCAATGGGTTCGTTATTGATGGTACTTTGAAATGATGGAAGTGATATTTTGGTGATTTTTATAATTGATGGAAGTGATATTTTGGTGATTTTTTCTTGAGCATATTTTTCTCTTCTCTTTTTGTTTCGCATCTCTTTCTTATGTATGTCGCTATATGATAGCTTTTCGTTTTGTGCACACACCAATTTTCTATTTTCGTTTATTGTACAAGAGTTGTTGTTTGTTAACATTGGTTCTTGAATGCGAGGATTAATATGTACCTCCATACGACGTGTGTTTTTTACATCTTGTATATTATTGAATAGAGTTGGTAATTGATCTTGGTTTGCATTATGATTGATGTCTTTATTTATAATTGATGGAAGTGATATTTTGGTGTTTTTTTCTTGAGCATATTTTTCTCTTCTCTTTTTGTTTTGTATCTCTTTCTTATGTATATCTATATGTGTTATATTATCAGTATATCTGTTGCGTTTTATTGCATTAACAGCATATTTAGTAGTCTCTTCCATAGTGTATTCATGCGTTGTATTCTATTTTTGTACTCGTATGTTGTAGCTCTGATATTGAAAAAATATGTCTTTTCCAGAATGCTTGTTGGCATAGATTATATAGTATGTAGTAGAGTATATGTATAGAGTAGTGTTATATAGCTTTGTATATAACTGTGTAGTATTTTGTTGTATAGATTAGTGTATTCTATGTAGTGTATTATGGTATTGTATAGTATTGAATGTTGTATATTGTATGATATGGCTGGAATGTAATGAACACAATAAAAGTAGTAGAAGAGGTACTTAGATTTAGTGGGTGCACCAATGAATCTAAGCACCACTTATACTACTTTTATTTGTCTCTTGTGTCCTCCTCGCTTGACTAGCATCTTCATTGACAAGGAGAAGCAATACCCTTTCTGCCACATAGAGGTTGTTAGTATAGACGGTGGATCTTTGATAAGATAAGTTCAGGAAATCTTGATGTACGACTCCCATCATATGATAAAAATTCCACTAAGTGCAGGTGCATTTGCAGAACTGTCAAGATAGGCATCAATTTGACCCGTACTTTTGGCATGATCTTCGAACCATGCAGATCAAGTGTGTTCGAAGGAGAATGTCTTCAGCCGTGGTGCTGGTGATCCTCAGCTTGAACCTTGAGCTTTATGCCATCCGCGCAGTGGGTGGGAATGGAGCAGATGTAGTAGTGGACGCCTGCCTTGCTCAGCTTTATGGAGGTGTTGCCATCTGCGAACTCGGGGCTGAGGGGCTTCGTCATGGTGCACTGGTTGTAGTCTTCCTCAGACCCCACCTCCACGACATTGTGCATTTCTTGCATGTAAGTGAACTCTGTTGTCATCAACAACATCAACATCCATACAACATCAATATTCACACAACGTCAAGGTATATCAAAAACATCCAAGATAGGTTCTACTCTTGACTTCAGACTGAAATTATGTCACACGAAGACAAAATGCAAGTAGTTTTCTATCATCAGCATTCTTGTTATAACGTTCTTATGAACCTCTGAATTTAAGGGGTCAAAAAATTCGTACACAAGGTGACAACGTCCTCGCCAGGCCATAGCTCTATTACTCTCACTTGCAAACCTCTATGTCAGCGGTACTGATGACATATTTTCACTAGAGAGAAAGGTTCCCACATAACATGAAAGAAAGTCAAGTATAATGATACACAGAAAATCACATTGTGACCAGCAAACGGGATTGAAGGAGGGAGATGAAAATAGCAACACTTACTCATAGTGTCGCCAACATTGAAGGACTTCTGCTGGAAGGCGCTGTACGTGTTCTCCGCAGCGGGGAGCTTCCACTCCACCTGGTACTCCTTGGCTGCACACATCGCTACCATAGCAAGGAGTGCCACCAGCACCAACTTCTTCCCCGCCATCGCCATTGAAGCAGCTGCAACCTCAACCGTCACCTTTAACTCCAACTCCAGAAACGGGAATTCTAACCAGTCCTGCATATTGATTATATAGTCAGAGTCGACCAAGCCATAAAATTCAAATCAATCTAATTTTCTGTGAAATTATACTCAGGGATTGAACTTGGCTTCTTTTCTGGTACCAGGATTAACGGAAACTTGAGAGTGCTTTAAGGACTACTATAAATGAAGGACTGCTAGAAGTTGATTGCTGGTGTCAAGAAAAATCAAGTCTCTCGAAGATGTCGACGCTGACACATATCATCAGAATTTTATGAAAAGTTGCTTTCCGTCTATACAAATCACCACTTGAAATGAGATCTTACCGCGTCTGTAAGTTGAGGTTTTCCATCTACAAGACCTCGAAAGAGGTGTTCCTGAATGATAACATTGTCGTAGAGCACTTGTTGTCCACAACCAGAACGAGGATTATATTTAAAAAAACATAGTGTATTTCATTTAAGCAAAAATGACATAAAAAATTCCATATGCGAACTAGCTACTTCTTGAACAAATAAATATGAACGAGGAATAATGAACCATATGGTAGGGTAGTATTCAGGGACTTACTATGCGTGTCAATTGAGGAGATTCAGGGGTATTTGGTTCTTGAGTGGAGGTTCTACGTTTTGCTGGAGGTTCTTCATCCTCCAGTAAGGACACTGAAGGCAGAGGGATCGAATCGAAAATTCGAGTAGCCATAAGACAAAATCCACTTGGATTTTGGCCTTCAACGCCTATTACCTGATGAATCACCGCAGTGGAAACATTAGCACATTTGCAAGTTTCATTTGTCAGAAACAGATTCCAGACAATCCCGAAATAATTACATCTAACTGCAAGGTACATCTAGCTCTGACACCATAAACAGAATTTGGCGCAAACGAAGAGTTTCTCATGTTGAATACACTACTGTTAAGTATCCTGTGGATGCTCTTGAAAGACGAGAGGGCATCTACCTGGCCTGGAAAGAATGAAAACTTGGGAATATTACGAAGATCGAGGCGTACGCGCTGCCCGTTTGAGTGCTCTACGCTATACATAACAGACCAGTACACGTTTAGATAAAATCAGCTCAATGGCAAAGCAAAAGACTCCATAATACATACCTCTGATGAGAATCAGAATACTTTCTTAACTAACAGAAATCCTTTACCAAGGACCAACTCAGGAGCGCAAAGTAGCCAAGTCCAAGATCTAAATTACCTACCCGCTGCAAACTTCATTTCTCAGGCATTGGGTGCCAGCATACTCACCTCCCTTCTAGAAGAACAGAATTATCATTGAGGTGTCCCTCTCCTTCACAACAAACCCTACCCACCACTACTACTTTTTCCTGCACAGCCACTTTCAAATGAGAGACTGAATAATTATCCCACACAAATATTATCCCACACAAATAATAGGACAGTCAGGAAAAAAACAGAGAACAGGTAACAAGGGAGTGCACCTGAGAGGCATGAGCAACGTGATCATTCTCGATCTCCTTCTCTTTTTCCTCATCAACATCTCCTGAAATCCACAAGAGTTGCAATTAGATGCGGCATGAATGATTTCCAAGACCAATGCTATTTAATCCACATATTGAGTTAAACGCAACGGCTATTGTAGAAACCAAAAACATCACAATCCCTTATTAAGTCCACAGCAGTATCTCACCAAGTTCAAGATCTTCTTTGCTAATGTCCACAAACTTCTTGTCTTTGTAAGATTGCAAGTTGGTGATAGCAACTTCGTCAATGGGTTCCACCAGGAACAGAACATCAATATCTTTCTTAACAAGCTCTTCTAAGAAAGGTGCACTCTTAGCACTCTTGATTGTGTCAGCAGCCAAATAGTAGATTGCTTTCTGGTCTTCTTTCATGCTTTCCACATATTGGTCAAGACTGATCATTTCCTCCTCGTTCTTGCTGGAGTTGAATCTAAGAAGTGGCGCTAATCTCTTGTGATTCGCAGTGTCCTCGATACATCCTAGTTTCATGTTCTTTCCATAACTGCTCCAGAACTGTTTGTAATCCTGAGTAACCAGAAAACAATAGGTGTCGTCAAAACAGCTGAACACACAGCGGCTACCTCTAAAGATCTAAACTTACAACCATCTTAGTCAACTGAGCACAGCATAAGCCAAAACAGATGAGAATAAAATCCCTACCTCTTTATTTTCACGGTTCGAAATTTCCTCAACCATATCAAAGGTCTTTCTCACCAGTCGCTTCTTCATGATACGAACCTGCGCCACGAAAAATAGTTTATGACCGTTATCACAAGCGGATGGAACTATTACAAACCAAGATTAACAAGTTAACAGTCTTCTACAACAGTCGCTTTCGAGCTATCTCGGCTCACTGTCATCATATCAGACCATATGTAACAGATGAACTTCATCTGCTAGAACTACCTGCTTGAGTAACTCTGCAGCACGCTATTACTTCTGAAGTTAAATAGAAAAGAAAGACTCACAATTCGGCTCTCTTGAAGAATCTCACGTGACACGTTCAAAGGCAAGTCAGTGGAGTCAACAACACCCTTCACGAATCCCAAATAGCGTGGAAACTGCCAGATCGTTACAGAATGTTAGCATCAACAGAGTCTATAGTATCACAATAATAAAATGCAGGAGCAGGAATTTCCAAAATACGATCTAATGTAAATTGGAGAAACAGCAACCCATCAGACCAAGTAGCATAGTAAGTGGAAAACGTAACCCAATTTCTTGTCACGGTCAACAAGTCCATGAGAGAAAATCAGAACACATGGTAAAGTAGATTACCAATTCGCCATCAAACTCGTCTGAGATGAAAACTCTCTTCACATACAGCCGGATATTCTTTGTCTTTCCACTAAGCATGTCTTCGGAGTTGAAAGGAGCCATTCCTGGGATATACAATAAACTCTTGAACTCGATCTCTCCCTGCCATAACGACCGACAAATTTTAAGAGACGTATTTTGCACATGTCCGAATTAAAATTGAAACCATATCTGCAAACAATGATTAACAGAAATATCTTTCGACTGCCAAAGATCCAGTACAGTCTTGGTCAACTCGCATACCTCGGTGGAGAAGTGTGTGTAGGCCTGAGGGTCGATGAATTCCTTAAACGTGCTCTTGTAAAAAGTATTGTAGTCCTCCTTCGCCACTTCCTTAGCATTTCGCAACTGCACCAGATATATAACCACATAAATATTGAACCCGCAGACGTTGACAAAAATACAAGCAGATCATAGGTCAGCAGTACTAGCAGGAAACAGCTGTATATTGATAAGGAGGAAAATCCAACAGACGACATACCCAGATGGGCTTTGTTTCGTTAACGAGTTCCCAATCCCAATACTTCTCAGTGATGGTCTTCTTTTTCTTCTCCTTCGGGGTATCATCGCCAGACTCTTCAGTCTCATCGACTTCCTCCTCTACCTGCCCAACAAATTGCGACTGTCATAAGCATGAAATCAACAGTAAAACCATATCAACATTCACAATGAGCTTCAGCAGCCTTCCAATGTACACTAGATCAAACAGTCACAATAAAAGCAGGCACTTTTCCAGGATGAAAACTTGGGAATATTACGAAGATCGAGGCGTACGCGCTGCCCGTTTGAGTGCTCTACGCTATACATAACAGACCAGTACACGTTTAGATAAAATCAGCTCAATGGCAAAGCAAAAGACTCCATAATACATACCTCTGATGAGAATCAGAATACTTTCTTAACTAACAGAAATCCTTTACCAAGGACCAACTCAGGAGCGCAAAGTAGCCAAGTCCAAGATCTAAATTACCTACCCGCTGCAAACTTCATTTCTCAGGCATTGGGTGCCAGCATACTCACCTCCCTTCTAGAAGAACAGAATTATCATTGAGGTGTCCCTCTCCTTCACAACAAACCCTACCCACCACTACTACTTTTTCCTGCACAGCCACTTTCAAATGAGAGACTGAATAATTATCCCACACAAATATTATCCCACACAAATATTATCCCACACAAATAATAGGACAGTCAGGAAAAAAACAGAGAACAGGTAACAAGGGAGTGCACCTGAGAGGCATGAGCAACGTGATCATCCACCTTACGATGCAATCTTTCTTCAAGTACCTTGGCAAAATTTTGTAGTCGCTTGTCCACTGCGCCAAACTGGATGTCCAGTACCCCAGATGTCCATCAGGTTTTTCAGAATATACAAGACTACAGTAAGCCTTCTCCAGCTGGTACATAAACAAATCAACAATTAACCTCCAGAAACTCACCCTGTTCTCAATCTGTTCGAACAAATATCGAGTTCCTGACTCAGGTCCGGTCCCCAACACATCAATCTCACAACGCCGAACCGGCTTCAAGCGCTTCAATATATCATCGCTATCAGTATTGGAGGCGGCTTCTCCGCTTGACTCCAAAGAAAGATGATCATTGAATGTAAATTGCACAGCGAACTTGTTCACGCGGCGTGCAAACGGAGTATCTGAGGGTTTGAGAGCAACATCAGCTGGAGTGTGCAAAGAGAAGCCACGGTTTTTCAAAGTAAATGGAGGGGGTGTCAGCTCCGTGGGGTCGACATAAGATTCTGGTGTAACCTTCTCCTTCGAAGGAGTCTGTGGTAAAGGTTTCTCTTCCCATTCAGTTTCCTGCTTGTCATCAAGCAACCTGCAAAAAACACATTCTCCAATCTGAGCAGAGAAGATACTCGATTAAGACTTAAATTTGGCATGAAAAAACATTTCTCTGCAGCTTACAATCTGTCTCCACAATTGAATGCGAAGGGCATACATGCCAACGTCATCTTTGGTGTAAAAATGCAATCCAGTTTGCTTTTTCCGAAAAAACTCCCGCCTCTCCTTCTCCAGAAACTGCTTGAAACCATCCAAATCCGCCTTCAAGACCTTCACTCCGTCCATCTGCCTAAACCACATGCCAACACTTTAATTGAACACTCTACCACAAATCAGTCCATAATCATGAAACCTTTCGATCCCTCAAAACACAACCTAAGCATTCTAATCAAACGCACTCTACACACAACCACCCTACCGAAGCCTAAAACCACACCCTCTCAACGTCAAGCTCCGAACTACATCCCAAACACCAAAACCTGCTGCATTGACAGAGCATCCGCCCACAAGACTCACAGATTAAGGTAAAAGAGCTCCCATTTGGAAACAAACTCCTCCGGCTCCATCCCCAAGCTCGAGCACATGGCCGCACCTACCAAACACCAAAAAGCCCTCAAAAACCCCTCACTCCCGCATTCAAAGACGACTTCCAGCAGTAGCATGTATAACGACTACATAACCCACAACAATTGCACACCAAACGACACTCCCTCCGTATATAACTCCCGCTCACTCTTCCACCTCAACGCAGATTCTGCAACGCTGTAAGTGAACCGCTACGGGGAACGTCGGAACGCCGGGAACGCGATTACTGGGAACCCAAGTATCGGGAACAATGTTGGAACTGTCATGGGTGACGAAATGGAACTGTCGTGGGTGACGAAAATGGAACTGTCGTGGGGGCCGAAATGGAACTGTCGTGGGGGCCGAAATGGAACTGTCGTGGGTGACGAAATAATTGTCATGTTGACGAACGACCCTCCCAGCCATGCTAAACCAGATCCGACTTAGGTCGTCACTGGAATTTCACATTTCAATGAAGTGTGGTGTTTGATGACAATTCTTGGATGTGGCTATGGGCAATTTTGATGGTGGAAGAACGTTCAACGTTCATTGATTTGTTTTTAAATGGCCTCTTTTTTTGGATGTCCTTACTTTCGTTACCACAAAAATGTGCAACAATGTATATTTCACATTTCAATGAAGTGTGGTGTTTGATGACAATTCTTGGATGTGGCTATGGGCAATTTTGATGGTGGAAGAACGTTCAACGTTCATTGATTTGTTTTTAAAATGCTTTGTTTTCCTTACTTCAAGTTAACCCCTAAACGCCTAAACGACCAAACACCGGTCGTTTTCATTTTTCCAAGTTTCATAACTGTCATCCAAATGACAATTTTTCATCCATCTTTTTTTTTTTCGTGGTAAATTTGAGAGAGATCTATCTAACCTCATTAAAAAATTCTCAAAATAATAATTTCATGAATTTTGGTGCCTCCTTAAAGTCAAAAAGATCAATACCGTGTGTGTATTCAAAAATTCCTCGATACAAACAGCTGAAACACAATTTTGACTATCGGGATGATCTTTTTTGCAGTTGAGGTAAACTAACGAAATGTATTTTGGCAAATCTATTTTCCAGTCCAATTTAAAATTTTGAAAAATACTTACAATTGAGTGATTTATAGCTGGTATAAGATGAAGGGGTATAACCGTGGCTACTTCTTGATTTTCCACGGTTTTAGGTTTTTTCATCATATTTTTGAATTAAAACATAATTTTTGAGCACATTAACTAATATAAGGTTTTTGGTTGTCATATTCATCTATGGTAAATATTTCATAATTTTTTAGTATAACCTATATTTAATATGAATTTTCTTTGTTTGTTTTGATTTGAAAATTTATATTAATTACATATTGAAACATTTAATTTTGATAAAATCATTTCTTGTAGATAACATGTGTATCTAGCTAATAAAAGTTTAAAATTCATATTTTACATTATTTATATTAGCAAAATAGAGCATCCAAAGTCAAAGTCTATTTCCGTGGTCATAGGCTCAGGCATTTGGGGGTTAATCGTAGCATGCACGCTGCTCACCACAGCTCGTAGAATCCCAACCCAGCATATCTTCCCAGCAAACATTCCATAATACATCATGCTACAAGTTTTCGTTGTCAACTTTCTTTTTGACATCCGCAATAAAATTCACTGCTCTGGAACTCAACACAGATCTTCTTCCCTCACCTCGAAGATCTCAAGCAGCTGTCTGGCTTCGGTCCAATCGTGTTATTATTGTTGCCCAAAATGTAACCATTCTGGAGCAACCCCTCGGTGGAGTGCTAAGTTAGCCGCATTCTCTTCCGCTTTCTGACGCGAATGGGACTAAGCTGAATGTTCGTGTTGCCGGGAAATGAGCACCATGTAAGAACCGGCCACTTGGTTCACATCGGCAGGCCGCAACAAGTGCTTATGTCCATGAGCTAAGTTACTCCATGGGCTTATGTCAGGGATAGCCCTAATTATGTCCATGAGCTACTCCATGGGCTGATGTGTGGTAATTCTGTCTTCTCGAAGGCCGATATATGGAGTCATATGTCATCATGACGAAGGATGTAGTAGACCACTCCAGCTTTACTTAAGGATGCTAACTTAGGGTTTTCATGAAGTCTCTGAAGCTGGGGAAGGTGGCAGCGATGGGGATGAGGCCGCATGAGTCCGTTTAAGAAACAAGCCATGGCGTGCTCACAAATCCCGTTCTGCACATCGCGACCCTCACGGGAGAGATTAGCCTTCAGAAGTCACTCATGTAGGCTTTGTTGAAGCATGCAAGGTCGGTACTTCCGCACTGAGACGAGGAGGCATAGCCATGGCCACGCCATGTTCTTGGCGCTGCTCCTCTCGCCCGCTCAGGTTGGCCAAAGCACTGGCGGAACGATCTTTCAGCGTTCGGGACTCTACCGCCCAGCTCTCGCGGTTGTTGGCTTCGAGGAATGGCGATATATTACGGGTTAGTGGTTGCGCGCATGATGCGTCGACGGTTCCGAGTGATGGCTTGTCCGTTAGGGCTTTGGAGAAGTTTTCGAGGCTTTTGTTCAGTCGTTTGGGGGCGAGCCGCTGCTGCGGCGATGGAGGTCGGGATGGATTGCAGGGCATTTTCGGATTGGATCTCGTCGTCAGTGAGGGGTCAGGTAGCAGAGTTGGCTCAATTAGGGTTTGGGGGCAATCTGGGTTTCGTGGATTTAGGTCGTCCTCTATCACGAATGCCAAGGTTAAGGTAGGTCCCTCGGGTTCTGTTTCGGGGCACAGGTACAAGGGCAACAAGAGGCCGAATGATAAAGGAGGAGCATCGAAAGTCGCCGCAACTACTTTGCAGCAGCAGGAGAAGGAAGATGTGGTCGTTAACATTTTCAGCGGAATGTCGGTTGAGGAGCTTGCGGCTCGAATGAGACAGCCTGTGGAGGCAGTCAAGACGGCGTTGATGGGAATTGGAGAGCCTGGGTTTCAAGCTGTGAGTGCGGATGCAGCGGAGTTAGTGGCGTTGGAGTATGGGATGAGCGTGAAGAAAGTGCCGAAGCATGACGCGGACTCCGGTGGAGAGTTGCCGCGATCACCCGTGGTTACTGTTATGGGGCATGTGGATCACGGGAAAACCACCTTGCTGGATGCGCTCCGGCAAACTTCACTTGCAGCGCGGGAAGCCGGAGGCATTACGCAACATTTGGGTGCATTTGTGGTGGCCATGCCATCCGGAGCTTCCCTCACGTTTCTTGATACTCCAGGTCACGCTGCTTTCAGTTCCATGCGAGCTCGCGGGACGGCAGTGACGGATATTGTGGTGTTAGTAGTAGCTGCTGATGATGGAGTCATGCCGCAGACTCTTGAGGCCATGTCTCTTGCTCGAGACGCCGGTGTCCCTGTCGTGGTGGCCTTGACCAAATGTGACAGGGTTGAAGCGAATCCTGCCCGTGTTCGACAGCAGCTAGCTGCTCAGGGTGTTGAGCTTGAGGAAATCGGTGGCGATGTTCAGGTCGTGGAAGTCTCAGCAGTTGAGAAGTCCGGACTTGAGAAATTAGAAGATGCACTGTTGCTTCAAGCGGAGTTGATGGAGCTCAGGGCTTCCTCCGATGATGAACTACACGCTGTTGTAGTGGAAGCGCGTCTTGATCGTGGTCGGGGTCCGCTTGCCACGGTCGTTGTGCGTTCAGGAAATCTCGTTCCTGGGGCAATTGTTGTGATAGGGGCGCAGTGGGGACGAATTCGAGTGCTGAAGGATATGCTCGGACGACCAGTTGCGTCTGCAGGGCCATCTACACCTGTTGAGATTGACGGTTTGCGGGGCCTTCCAGAAGCGGGGGATTACATCCAAATTGTATCGAGTGAGGAGAGAGCCAGAAAGCTGAGTCAGGCTCGGCGGATCAGATTAGAGGAGAAGCGGATGTGGCATTTGAAGCGACGAGTCGTTGCTGCTGAAGCTTCCGCTGCGGTCGCCGCTGTTGGAGAGGATGGTACGAAGGAGCTTGCTTCGGAGAAACTGGAGATGGCATTAATTGTGAAGGCGGATGTGCAGGGCACGGCAGAGGCAGTGAGCCAGGCGCTCAACCTTCTAAGCTGTACTCAGGTTGAGGTGAATATTGTGCACTCAGCGGTAGGTCCAGTATCTCAATCAGACATTGACCTTGCAGCGAGTTGCAGAGCACTGATTGTTGGATTCAATGTGGGTTTAATGGGATCTGCAATTGAGGCATCTGCTCGACTTGCGAAAGTCACGGTCTTGAAGCACCGTGTCATCTACCACCTTTTGGAGGATGTGGGAGCTCTAATTGTGGCCATGGCCCCAGGCGTGAAAGAGGATCAAATAGCAGGTCAGGCGGATGTTCTTAGCGTTTTTGAGTTGAAGGGCAAAGGTCGCATTGGAAAGGGGGCAACGAAAATTGCTGGATGTCGAGTGGTCGATGGACGCCTAGAGAGGGCAGCGCGAATCCGGGTGTTGCGTAGTGGAGAGGTATTATTTGAAGGTCTCATGCAGTCACTCAAGAGAGAGCAACAGGATGTGGACACAGTCGAGAAAGGAGTCGATTGTGGGATGATCGTGGATGAGTGGGTCGATTTTAAGGTTGGCGATGTAATTCAGTGTATCACAGACTTTCGACGGATGCCCAAGTTTATTTCGACACATAATGGATCTGCTCGTATTGAATGCTGATCAAATCTTTGTGCGTCAAGAATGCACGAGATACTCTTTACCCTGACTTCATTTTAATCGTTTATTGAGAGGGTTCTTGCCCTTGCAGAAAGGGTTTTGGTATAGATATAGTTTTGGGAAGACATTATCATTGTGGGCAAGTAGATGGCATTCCATTACGTAGTGGACCACGAAATGGACCGATACGCGGGTGGAACAAATATTCTCAGGAGACTACAACTTGAGCACCTCAATTTTGCACTGGAGGTTACAGGTGTCATACAGTGCTTGTGATGACTGTGGCCAATGTGCTGCATTAATGGTTACTAGCATGCTCAACAGCATTATTTGTGCTATGTGTATCTGCTTATTGACGTGATAAATTGGTGTATTGTCCTTCAAAAAAAAGAGGGCACTGCTGTCCGAATGGGAAACAGATGATCAAAATAAAACTAAATGTGGACATTGATGATCCACTACATGAAGAATCTAGGAAACCAGAGGAGAATGCCAACTTATAAAACAGACACTATGGGAAAACTCAATTAATTGTGGGTTGAGAGATAGTGGTTCTGGTATCCGCTATTATTAATATGGGTTGGAAGTGTACTAGGGTGGGATATCCTTAAGGTATACACACCTATGACCGATAACTTAACCCCTAAATGTCCTCACCCATGTCCGATTTAGGCAGTTTTGTAAAGATGCATTATAAATGCAATTAATATGAATATTTAGAACTTGATGTATAAATAAAAGTTATACATCTTAAATTTTAGATTCTATCTATATAGTTAGATCTATGACTACTTTGATTAATCTTTTTTAATAAATTTTGAAACATAAAAGAAAAAATTATTTTGTAATTCAATTACAAATAAGATATTGACAATAAGTGGATGAAATTTTTTGTGATGGATTATAATGTAGTACTTTGGGTGTAGTGATTTTTGGAGATTTTTTGGATGCTTGATTTTATGAGTTTATTTTTTCAAGAACACTTTTAGACTAAAATCTTCAAAATTTTGGATGAAACACTGCAACACAAAATGAAGCATAATTTCTTCAAAAATTGTTTCCTTTTCGATCGGATGACACATACGAGAAGCTAACTTCCCATAGAAAATTCAATTAAAAAATCACACCACAAAAAGTGCATGACGGATGAGAAAATGCGAATGGAATCTGTACATCAGGCCAAAATGACGTGCTTGAGCAGTTAGGGGTTAAATCCTTCTAATGCAACACTCGCATCCTCAATATCATTGGAAGCTTTCCAGGTTCGATTTCTGTGGGAACACAGAAAGTTAGTTTTTAGCTAGATAGTAGTAGAATTAGGTTAGGAAAATTGTTTCAGTGTTATTTTTTTAGTTAGATAGCACAAAAGTGATAGTGGTAGATAATTTATCGCATAGAGCCAAGTGTAAAAGGGCTAGAGAGATAAAAGGGTTGAGGAGAAGAGTGGCATTTCCACCAGAAACAGATTAGAAAATCTGGATTGAAAGATCTGAGTGCAAGATCCGGGTGCAAGATCTGGATAACCGGTTCCGGAAAGGAAAGGATTTGGGTTGAAGAATCTGGGATCTGAAATTCACGGAAGGGATAGGATTCCGGAATTTCGGTGGAGCGCCAAATGGGCGGTGCTGAGGGCGCGTGAACGCTTGATTTGATTTAAGGTTAGGGTTAGCATTGTGTTAATAAGGAAGAGAACTTCCGATTCTCCCCGATCCTCTTTCTTTGTTTTCTTTTCCATATGAAGTAAAGCCCTATCTAGAGTTTTGCTGCAAGTGTTGAGTCCGGAATTCCTTATAGACGTATGAGTGAGCTTCGAGAAGACCACTTGGAGGGAGGGACTTAGAGGAGTACCCAGATCTATCTTAGAGTTTGGTTTTGGGGTTGGTTAATTAAGAGCTGGTTGAAAGACTACGTGTAGTAGGAGTGAAGCCTCACTGGGTGTGTTTGCTTGTATAACTTTGATGTGGGATAGCCGCTGTTAGCTTGGATACGGTCCAGGAAGAACATGGGAAGGGCCAACCGACATGTTGAGAGGTTCCACAATATCTGAAAGGAGTAGACAGTAAGTGGTACGGGTCGCCTAGTTATTTAGTCACCAAACTCCTTCCCAAAACCAGATCCGAATCCGGATCCAGATATCCGGAAAGAACCGAAGGGAATCGGATCCGGAAGGAACCGGATCCGGATAGGTTCGTTATTGTAGTATTGGTAGGATTGTGGGGATTTCCTGCGTGACCTAATGGACCGGATTGTCAACCCGAAATAGTTGTGAGGAAGTAACTGCATCCTTTGAGTTTGTTGTTGCTTTGTTGTTTTGATAGTGGTACTTCAGCCACTCAAATCTCTAGAAGGGTAGAAGCCATCCTTCATAAATATCAAACGACATCATCTGATATAGAGGTTAAACTTCATTTTTGTGTTAACTTGTTGTGAACCAAATCCGGATTGGAAGATCCGGATAACCGGATCCGGGAAAGGAAAGGATCCAGATTGGACCCGGATCCAAAAAGGAAAGGATCCACATATGAATTTCCGGAAAACTGGATAGGGGGTAGTTTAAACCTCCAATTTTGCTTACCTTTTGGGTTGTTTGACACCTTCACTAAATTCACTTTACTGTGCTCACTTCACAGAATTAGGAACGATACACGAGTCACTTTTAGGGTGTTTTATCACTTTTGAACACCTGAAGAGAATATTTTGTACAACCTGACAATTCCTAAATTGAATAATGTGTCACAGAGCAACCCTCTCTTGAATGCAAGGCTCGTCATGATCAGAAATCAGAACCCCGAACATCACCATCCATCACATTAAAATTAATCCTGATGCACACCAATTGACCCCCCCCCCCTCATCATGCCATCACAAAGTGCAGTCTACACATCAGAATCCCTGCGCATAATCTATGTGATCTAGCAATCCCCCAGTAAATTTCCAATAATAATTCCAGATGCAGTAGATATTCTGACATAGTAAGGCCATGGCGATGGAACACTTAACCTCTAAAGCATCAACTCAACAAAAATGGTATGATTTAGGGTCCAATCAGACTCCCCATAAGTCATTTTTTATAGGATGAAGTTGTAATTTTGGCACAATGTAGACAATTATCATGTCTTACTAATAAGGGCCCCTTTACACTAGAGGCGAGAGGCCGTCATAAAAGAAATTTCAGCCAATCACATGCGTAGGAATTGAGAGGAGGAAGAAATGCCACTTTACACCTAAAATTTCAGCCCAAGGGACAAGGAGAGGAGAAAATGACATGGACAGCACTTTTGTCCTTGGTGGCAACAAAAAGGCACATTTTTGAAGACCCCCGGATTTTTAGTTATGTCCACCTAAAGAGGTGGGCCTGACTAAAAATCCGGGGGACCATATGGCCAAAATTCTCATAGCCAATCATTTCCGTTTTTTAAATATTTTTTCATAACCCTACATTAGAAAATGTATTAAAAATTTCAGCACATGTTTGTAGGCCCCTTCTCACTTTACACTATATCCAAAGGACGTCAAATTTAGAGTTGGTCTTTTCAAGAATGGGCTCTGGCCCTAAGACCATTCATGCTTCAAAATTCCTCATACTTTAGGAGATATCTGCAGTCAAAGTTTGAAAACACTATTTGAACATACTGAAATCTGCCCAAAACTGCAGTATATGCTCAAAATCTGCCCAAAATTAATGAGATTACAAAAACTTCAAAAATTCACCAAAAATTGAAATTTTACTTTTTATTCAAGTTCTGGTTTTTTACATGTAAATGAAATTTGAAGGCATGACCTCACCGCTGAGATTTTTAAACCAATATTTCTCCATATGCCTTTTTTACTATCATAGACCCGCCTTTGTATTTGAATTCCAGCATGCCTCCATGTGAAAAATCAAGCATTTCTTTAGGTTTCATAGGTTGATTGAGGGAAAAAAGTGCATGGACATATTCCTAACCCATTTGGAAACAAGAATTTGAAGAGCCTCACATCTAGTTTGCTTTTGAAATTGTTTTCTTTTGGCTCAGGAAACACTTGAAACCCATTTTTCAACAAGGGTAAATTTTTTTTTTTCAACTTAGAATGTTATGATCTCACAAACGGTAAGGAGTTTGAATCTAAGATTTGGGGTACATATACATGTACAAGTAAGGTACTAGATCCTATGGTTATTTCCCCCAAAATACATAAAAACTTAAAAACTTACACCTTGTATTGAAAGAGTCTAGTTTTGAAGGTTTCTGGCAGCTTTGACGGTTTCTTGCAGTTTTGAGGCCTTTGAACTTTAGGGATTAACTTTCATCAGAACACACTGCTACGATATTTCTGTTTCTTCACTTGACTGCGAAAGAGCTCAAAAACTTGGCCAGCCATGAAACCAAAAAGAAGCTTTGTGAAGTAGTACACGAAAAGAAGAATTCCGAAGGCACTGTTGTCCGAATGGGAAACTGATGATCAAAATAAAACTAAATGTGGACACTAATGATCAATTTGTAGAGAATAGACCCCCTGTTTTTGCACAACCAGGCTCTATGTTTAGTTTACCAAATGCCTTTGGTTTGGATGTACATCACTCAGCCATTGTGGAAGGACAAATGTATGGTTTTAGAAATTTTGGGCAAGGTTTGAACCTTAACCCCTAAAAATCCAGCCGTTTTTTGAAGCTCCAAGTTCCAAAACTGTCATTTTTGACCGCTTTGTGGGAATGACGGTTTGGACCAGTTTTTTTTCCTTTTTTTAGACATCTAACCGTAAGATCTTAAACTTTACCCTCTTTAGAAGTACTGACAAAATTTTCAAGTGTTGGATGTTTACCATTTGTGAGATTATAATGTTTAAAGTTGCAGCAAAACATTTTTTTGGTATAAACCGAACGACATAGGGTAAATGGTGAAAATCGGGACTTGATGTTCATTAGTCCAAACATTTTTCTCATATTTTTTTCCATGTAGGTAATCAAGTTGGGTACCTCCATGCAAAATTTTAGAGACTTATTCCTTTTCTAGGATCTTCATAAAAATTATTTTCTAGAAGCCGGTCTAAAAACGTTGATATCGTAAAACATGTATGACGTTATGTATACTTGGTTTTAGAAAAATCTAAACGGTGGTTAGGTGCCTTTATACATTTTTTATTTTTAGGCGCAATTATTTTTGAAAAATTTCAAAATCTCAAATTTTGACGAATTTTGAAAGAAATAATTCAAAAATTTGAAGCTTGTCATTGTAATTTTTGGAGGCTGCCCTTGTAAAATTGGTTTATTTTTTGACTTGGGTCTCTTTGGAATTTGAGTGGTGGTTTTGTTATGAAAATATTTCAAGAAAAAAAAATTTAAAAAACCCTAATTTTAAGCTGCCCGTTTTGGACTTGAAACCTAAAATTTCTAGATGAAGGTCTTAAAATTGGAATTTGGCTTTGAAAATTTTACCACATACACTTTGCAGTATAGGGAGTATCCAGTAAAAATCTTAGGCAAAAATATGAATTTTAACCCCCTCATCGTGGCTGCCCAAAACAGCAAAAACCCATTTCGGCTTTCCTGGATTTTTAGGGGTTAATGCCGATTTCTTCTCACAATAAAGAGTTATATTTGATTGAGCAAATCATCTATCTTTTCCTTTGTCCTTTAAGCCTCCACAATTGATCTAAGGTATGAAATAAGTTAAAAAAAGATCTTAATTATGAATTTGAAAGAAAATGATAAAAAGATAAATTATGAATTTTGAATTTAGAAATGAACTAAGGTATAAAAAATTCTTAATTCTAGATTAATGAATCTTCAACACTTCAACTTCAAAATTATTTTTTCAATTAATTACAAATGAGATATTGACAATTTGTGCTTGACATTTGTAATAATATGATGAACAATACTCTAAGTCATTGGATCCAATGACTTGGGGTTCCCCAGGCTTATTGAGCTTGAATCCAATGATCCCAAGTCTGAGGACCCAAAGTCATTGGAAAGTCAACAATCCAATGACTTGGGGTCCCTAAGGTGCAGAGCCTATGGCTTCAATTCAATCCAACGATTGCCTTTTTAGCCCAGTAAATCAATAAGGAAGATGGTTATAAAAATCTTTAATGTAAGTGCAAAAGAAATTTGTCCATGGAAAAAGTATGATGCTTTAACAATTGAGTAGTGTGAAGCAATCAAAAGGGCAAGGAGAAATATTTTTGGCGATATTCCAAGAAAACATGAGCTTAGGACCAAGGCCAAATCAATTTTTTTTGCCAATGGAGGGTGGAAGTATTACTTCTACACAAGCTCATGTTACAGATACAAGACTTGGATATAGAAGCCAGAAGAAAAAGAAAAGAAAATTAAATTTTGAAGTCTTGCAAGCGGAGAAGAACAAATAATCCAATTGCCAACATCGGTTGATGGAATCAAAGTATTGTGAAGAAAACAACTTATGCAAGAAAAGCGCACAAGGGTGAAATTGCCAAAGTTATACTGAGAAGAATGTCCCAAATGCGAAGGACTAAATATATTCTTTGATAGTAGAACATTCATTGAGTGTCACACTTGCCAATATATTATTGCAAAAAGTCGTGATAGTGGTGCATTAGAGAAAGATGAATGTGAAGGTGAGCAAGATGTGGAGTTGTTCTTCAAGGAATTGAATATTTACTAAATATGCAAAAGCAAAGTCATATCTTCGTATAGAATATTAATATAACATATTATGCTTAATGCTTTGTCATTTACAATTTTGTATAATACAAGTCCATGTAATGGTGGTTTTTAATACCATTCTACTATGGTCATTATGCCTTTCTAAATTATCATTGAATGCAATTCCAACTTTTATGCATTTTGAAATCATGCATTCTATATGTAAAAGACAACACAAATGCATGTCTACATGTATTAGTTAGATTGTTAACGAAGAAATAATGGGTTTCAAAGAATATAGCTCTAATGAGACTAATGTGATTAATACCAACATGAATGATTAAACACATTAGTCACATTGAATCTATCACCTTTGAAACTATTACCATTATAAAAATCATAAGAACTTAAATCAAGATATTCTATCTTTAATTCAAAAATAATCATTATAGTAATTTTTTATTTTAATCATATGTAAAACGTTTTTTATTTTTTTGAAGAGTAGTTTCAATTTAATTATGAAACTAAGTGCAAATAAATGGTGTGATACACATATTAGAATTGCTTATAAACTTTTCGTTTTTGTGTTAAAAAAATTTGAGTAACCCAAGAGTGATGAAAAGAAAAGTAGATAAATTACAATAATGATTGAAGTATGTGCTCTAATATAAATGAAATTGAGAATAAGAATTAAGTTGTAGGTGAAATTTCAAATAACTCTATTATGTTTCATAAATTAGCTCATATATTTGGGTAGAAGCACAATAAAGTGTACCAAAACAGTGCTTAACTATTTGTCAATTTTAGCCTTTTGCTAAAATTGTGCAAAAGTGATGGAAAAATGTTACTGAAGTCAATTTTTTTTGCTAATATAGATTATCAACTTATTTTTGTACAACTTGAAAAAGTTTCATGCAAAGCAGACACTTTAAAGTTGTTGTATGAGGGCTTTAAATCCAAGCAAAGTGAATGTGAACATATGAAAAAATGGTTAGAAAAGAATAAAAACTATCTAAAAATCACTTTTGATGAAGTGGGGCCTTCTATATGTTTAAGTGGTATTCTAAAATACTCAATTCATATACTCATTTATTGGTTTAGGGTTCCAAAAGTACCGCAAGGATGGTTTTTAGGAGGATGACTTCCGCAGTACATTTTGTGAGTTTTTTTCCACCGAATATTGTTTTTTAAATTGAAAAAAACATCCTCTAAAGACAATAGAGGGCCCCAAATGAAGAAATTGTAACTTTGGAAAAATTTATTTTCATGATTTAGACCTAGTGGTCAAATTAAGTTTCAATTGAAGATGTTCTTTTATAAAGATGCATATGAGAGACCTTATGACACCCTAGAAAGTGACTCAAATGCTCAAACTCTACACCGAAATGCTCAAAATCAGCTTTGAGCTTTGAAAAACAGCACACTTCATAATCACTTCCAAGTGATCACATGTGTCACTTTGTGGTCCACTTTACGGTGCTTCCCCGTTTAAAAAAATTGAGAATAAATTTCAAATGAATATTTATTTAATTTAATTTGAAGCTTATAGTAATTTATAAAATTTGAAATAAAAACATATTGGTTCCTGCCTCATCCACCAAGCTGGACCATAACACTACAGTACTCCAAACCCTCACCAACTAGGGGGCGGGGGCCAGTTTTTGGGGCGCGATGAGGCTCCGAGAGCGCCCTGCGGGTCGGCAGGGATCAATCGCTGCGTGGATTCTCCACACATCGCTGCCTTGTGTCTAGATCGTTTCTCGCTCAATGCGTGGTAGGTTTGGGTCTTGCTTCAACCTCGATCTTGTCAAGATCTGGTGAAGGACCTCCAACTGCCGTGGAGTGAGGTTTAGGGTTCCTAAATTGCGGTGTTCTTTTCGTTCCGATCTAGACTTTGTGTAATTCTGTGTTTAGGGTTAGGGTTCCTTGTTTCCTTTGTGTTCCGACTTACGGTGTGTGTGAGAGTGCTTAGATCGCGACCCCGATCTAGCAGTGGGGCGAATGGCAGGGACCCAAGTACCAATCGCCGATGCAGGCAGGATGGAGGCCCCGGCTGCTTCCTCCTCCAGCTACGCGGAGACTTTGAAAGCACGCATGGCGCACGCACCTATTCAGCCATCGGTGAAGGACAATCAAGCATTGGCAGAGAAATTGAAGTGGCACGAGACTGTAGAGCCGGAATTCGTAGCGGCTGTGACGCATCTCGGCCAGTTTGCGGCGATCCACCCAACTATTGCTACACCCGGTGAGGAGCTCCCGGCTGGGGTTGAGAGGAGCAGCGCCGGTTTTCTAATCAAGACAGAATCTCAGAAGGTAGAACTGAGTTTGGAGAAGGTGCAGAAAGAGATGGAGTTTTATCAGAAGAAAGTAGTCATCGCCTACTTCGTTGGGGGGCGCCTACCGTCAGCAGCCATGCAGGAATGGATCACCGCAGTTGCTAAAGAAGTGAGCGGAGTATGTGAAGTAGGTAGAGACCTTGGGCACGGCTTCTTCCAGGTTTCCACTGCGGATGAAGCCACCACCCAAAAAATGCTAATGCTCACTCCGCATCTCTCACGCTGGGGCACCTGCATCATGCAGCAATGGACCCCTGGTTTCAATGCGAGCAGACCCACAGGGACCCGTATGCCAATCTGGATCACTCTAAAAGATGTGCCTGACGAGTTTATCACGAGTGCGACGGATTTGGCGCAGAGTCTCGGAGCAGTGCTGGGTAGGCATAGGGGCAATCCTCACAACTCCGACCAAAAGTTTTGTATCGCGGTGCAGAATGGGGCGCCATTTGTAATGACTCTCGAGGCCACGAACCATGTCACAGGTTTAGTTTCTACCATCCAAGTTGATTACAACAATCTTCCCATTCGGTGCCGCTTTTGCTTGTCCACATCACACTTAATTAAAGAATGCACTGCCTTCAACGGCACGAGAAAACCCCCACAGAAAGTCGCTGCCCCGGCGGGTCCAGGACAAGGAGGGAACCCGGAATGGAAAACTCAAGGGCGGCCAAGGATGCGGGCATGTTTGCTGAGAGGAGCTAGGAGACCCTCGGGAGGTGGAGAGCAACGACCCAGCGCACAAGGGAACCAGGTCATGGGACCTCCGAAGGAAGTCACACAGGTGGGCAGCGGCAGCAGCATGCCTAATGCCCAGGACCAAGTCGGAGCAGCCAACCGGCTGCCCCCAGATAAAGGCAAAGACCAAGCAGCCCCGTCAATCCCTGAGCATGCCCAACGTCGTAAAGGAACTGTTGACAAACCGAGTGCATCCCTTGACTGGAATGGCTGGGTACAGAGGTCACACGAGCGAGGATACGAATCTTCACCAAATTCTCACGAATTCCCGGATGCGCTCGAATTTCAAAAAGCCCGGGCAGATTGGAAGCAACGCCACCAATCGACCCCTGCACAGCACCCTCAGACACCGTCAGGGACGGTTGGCAGCCTACAGGTCCAGGAGCTGAGAAGGCAAGCATCCTTCGATGAGCATCAACGGCGCCTAGAGAATAATTCCCAGCTTCCTACACCCTCTCGGGACTGTCCCTCACAGAGCGCTGTGTATGTTACACATGCAGCTCAGACAATGGTCAGATTCGGCACCGATTCCCCTGTGGAAGGAGTTACCGGCCTAGACCAGGTGGCGACCCCCCGTGGCTCATTCCATGAGCAAGGTGAAGATACCGAAATGCGTGATTCAGATCGTAGAAGCGAGGGAGGGAGATATGAGGACTCCAGGCAGTTCGGCCAATTTGGACAGGACGATTCCTATGCGTACACTCGCAGTGTTCTCGAAGGGGATCGCAGAGAGGGTCACGAATTAAATCAAGAAGTCTCATCTGGAGACTCTGGACGCCGGACTGATGCGCTCAGTTTTGGCACCTCCGGAGCCCCCCCTCACATTGCTCTAGGCCACACAATGGCTGCACTAGCTCGGCCCAGCAACCTTGCCGAGCAAATCCCCCCACATCTCATCCCAGCTATGAAGGAATGGTTGCGGGAGAATGGGGTACAAACTTGCTTCCCGCCGTCCCCTGTTCAGCCGAGGCTCTCTCATCAGACTATGCTACGGCAGAACGTCCAGCAATCCCCAGGCAAGGCGAAATCAACTCGTCACACATCCAGGAACGTAAGGTCCACCCAGCGAAGTCCCTACCCGCGGCCAGTTGTGGCTAACCTCGCTCCAGAGTTTGAATGAAGTTGACAATAATCAGCCAAAATCTACAGGGCTTGAACGACAGAGCCAAAGTAGGTAGAGTCAGGAATTATTACAGCACCATTCTCAAGGAAGTAGACGTCATCTGTACGCAGGAACTCAAACTAAGGGGGTCCAAACTCCAAGCGATCCATAATCTCATGTGGACTGGCGCTAAATTTTTTGGGGTAGAAGCTCAGGTAGCATATAATAATGCCTCGAATGAAGATGGGGCTGGTAGTGGTGGTTTAGGTATGTGGGTAGCACCTCAATTATCCCACCTTATTCATGATTCCGGCCAGTCCAGAGCCGGCCATGCTCAGTGGGTCTGCCTCAGAGGGACGCCAGGCGGGGATATTTCAGTCCTCAACATGTATGCCCCGCATACATCGGCTGAAAGGATCACGCTGTGGATGGAGCTCATTGCAGGGCTACCCAGGGGCTGCCGGTGGCTGATGATAGGCGATTGGAATTTCGTAGAGAGAAGGGCCGACAAGTCCAACTTCCGACTGTCCAGCGTCTCAGAAGAGGAAAAACGCATCTTCGCAGAATTCAAGGAACACTTCCAAGTGGAGGACCCTTTCCCGGCCGAGAGTCGTCTCAAATTCTCATGGGATAATAAGCGGCGGATGGGGGAGAGGCTCCTAGCTCGGCTTGACCGGGCCTATTCGTTTGTGACTCCAGGTGCCGTGGCTACCTGCGAAGATTACAAGATCCTCGGTAGCAGCAACCACTCCGATCACCTGCCTGTTTGGCGAAGGGTCTGGCTTGAGCAAGAGGTCAAAAGACCCTCAGCATACGTCATGAATGCCTCGCTGCTGAAGGATGAAGAGGTCCAGCTTAATATCCGAAGAATCTGGGCCAGTAACTCCCGTCTCCCTTTTTTCGGCAAGGTTAGAAAATGCGTCCGCTACTTCAAGAAGTTCTGCCTAGACCGAGCCCAAGCTGATCGAGCAGAAGAAAGCCGATGGCGGGCACAGCTAGAAAGGGCGGTCACTAACCTACAGGCAGCTCCCAATGACGCCCTCGCTCAGGAGGAGCTCTCTCAGGCCGCGACACACCTTCAAGCCATTGAGGACCATAAGCTCGAAGGACAGTGGCTTCGGGGCCGGCTGAAGTGGAAACAAAAAGGTGACCAGGGCTCAAAGGAGTTTTTCCAGGCCCATAAACACCGGTCCTCAGCCTCCAGGATCACAGTACTTGAAGACTCCCTAGGACAGCTCCATACCAATCAAAGTGAGCTCGGGAACATATGCCAGGCTTATTACCAGCAGTTATACACCGCCCGGGAACCGTCTCCGGAAACAGAGGCTGCCGAAGTTGTGGTCCTCGAGTGCCTTAGCGACAGAGTCCCGGCTGACATGAAGGCAAAGTTGAGAGCGCCAATCACGGCCAGCGAATTACGCGCAGCAGCTTTAGACATGAAGACGGGGAAGGCTCCTGGCCCTGACGGCATCGCCTTAGAATTCTACACCATTTTCTGGGACGTGCTAGGCCAGGATTTCTATACCATGGTAGCCGAGAGCATCCAGCAGGGAAGGTTGCCCAAGGGAGTCACCCATGGAGCCATTGCACTACTCCACAAAGGCGGGCCTAGACAGGCCCTAACTAATTGGAGACCTATAACTCTCTTGAACATGAGTTACAAAATATTTGCAAAAGCACTACAGCTGCGACTGCAACCTGTGCTCATGGAAATTATAAGTCCAGAACAGTCTGCATTTCTTCCGATGAGATTTATCCTGGACAACCTGGTGCTCACGCAAGAGACTATGGCTTGGGCCGAACACTCCAACCAAGCTCTCCTCTTTCTCAAGTTGGACTTTTCGAAAGCATATGACATGGTAGAATGGGGGTGCCTCTTTAAGGTCTTGGACAGACTCGGTTTTCCAAGTGAGTTCATTGAGATGGTCAAGCTGTTATTTGAAGATGCCGCAGCCGTCGTAAAGGTCAACGGAGTGGCTTCTCCTCAGTTTAAGATTGGGCGGGGAGTGAGGCAGGGGTGCCGCCTCGCCCCCTACCTGTTCATTATCATCTCGGAGGTACTTAACATTCTGGTAATGAGAGAAGCAGCTCGCGGCAACGTCCAAGGCATTCGACTTCCATTCCCTGGGCGGCAGCAGATACTTGCACAATATGCAGATGACACATCTTTCACCCTCCTGGGAGAGGAGGTAAAGGTGCGCAATCTGATTGGCATTTTGGATCTCTTCTGCTCAGCCACCGGACTGGTCCTAAATTGGACCAAATCCAAAGGATACTGGAAATGCCCCATGCAGGTAAACCGCCCGGCCTGGACCGACAGTCTCGGAATTTCCTGGGGTGACACGGCAAGTGTGAGTAAGCTGCTCGGAGTTCCGTTCGGTCTTTCACTGACAACAGCGAACGTCAACACCTTTCTCCAAACCAAGCTTGCAGCCAAGCTCGCACATTGGAGCACTACGAAGATTAATCGGACAGGCCGGAGTATCATTGCCAACAGTATTCTTCTGTCATCGCTATTTTTCTTCTTCTCAGTCTGGGGTGGAACGAAGAAGGGTGTAGCTAAGCTAAAATCCTCTATCCTGAATTACCTCGCAGCTGGAAAAGTGGAGCGATCGAGGGCGCGCGTCAGTTGGATTCAATGCTGCCAGAGTAAGGCCAATGGGGGAATTAATCTAATTAACCCAGACGATGCAGTCGCGGCTCTTATGGTCAAATGGGTCGTTAAGGCCCTTGAACCGAGTACCTCGAACCTTCACCTTCTTCTCAGGCTCAAGTTATCTCAAGCACAGCCCTATGGTGGCGGCCGCTGGCCCGAGAGCATGGACTATTGCTTTGTACCACGGCATCAAGCAAAACGGGGGTCTATCGTATGGAATAGAGTAGCTCCAGCATGGAAGAGCCTACTCCACAAGTTGGAGTTTGCCCCGCCAGAAAATTGGGACGAACTGATGAGTGTTAGCTGGTGGTGGAACCCAGCTGTTCAGGCAATTGGCCCCGGATTCTCCAAAAACCGTGCTGCCATTCTCCATAGAGCAGGTCTGAAGAGATATCGGGATGCTTGGAGACGCGGCCGGTTTATGAATGCAGGTGAAGCTCAGTTGGAATACGGCCTGCTGCCGGACGAGTTCGGAGCCTGGGACGCGGTGATTGCTCAGGCGAGGGGCGTGTGGCAGGCAGTTATTAGGGGTCAGCATGATCCGATCGTCAACGAATGGGTTGGAATCTTCGACGATAACCAAGTCACATGGCCGACCCTTGTGTGTCAAACTAGCGAATCCTTTCACCCTAGACCGGGCCCTGGTTATCACAGTGTGCCATTCTCAGTCCCTGTGTACACCGTGAGACATCAATCTGCTGTTCTCGTTGAAGTGTTGGACAGACCATGGTCAGCCACATACGATTCCAGGGGAGACGATTTAGTCTCAGAGGTGATCGGGTGTGTACGTCGCGTGAGAGTCACCGAGATCAAGCGGGGGCCTAAAAAGACCACAGTGCTCTTATACTACGGCAAAGTTCAAGAACTGGAGTGGGACCCTGCTCGGTATGTGTGGCCCAAGCGTCTCCCACTGATGAGTTACACAGCGCAGATTGGGAGGACCCTGCTCCTCGCGACTCACCCGGTCCCGCCAGTGGTTGAAAAGAAATGGGGCGGGATTCTCCCTACTTCGTATAAACTACGATGGTTAAATACATGGGATGGAGAGCGAATCAAGAAGGAGGCAGGGCTGCTGTGGGCCGTCTGGCACAAAGGAGTTGAAGTGAATGCATGGAGAGGCCAGGGATCCCCCCTGGTTGATCAATGTTGCTCGGTATGTTTAAATGGAATCAGAGAAACTGTCTTGCATTGCTTCTGGGAGTGTCACGCGGCCTACAAAGCATGGCAATGGGGACGTCATGTCTTGGAACTCTTAGTCCCACGGGAGGAAAGGGGCACACCCGGGGAGGCCACGAGGTCAACCCTCCAACAGGCGCAACGGGACCAACAGGGGCCGAATCCACCTCAGCTTGACTTAAACCGGGTGCCTCGTGCTTCCGGCTCAGAGCAATTTTCGGCACAATCGCCTGCACAGAGCCCTGGCCACAATAGCCGTGCACCGAGGGCCAATCCGGTGGCTCTTACCTGGAAACACGGGATTTTTGCCCACCGCATGCCCCGGCGTTACAAGAAGGTCAGCAGAATTTGGCTACTCCTCCGGGGTTCCATTGTGTGGATGTTGTGGACTCAGAGAAATGATGCGGCCTTTAATGGCAGACACTGGAATATTGAGAAGTTCTGCTGTAAAACTTGGTTATCCATGATTGACTATGGCAGGATCGCTTGGGGGAAAACGCAGGAGGCGGTCCTGAGATGCAAAGACGAACCGGAGAAGTCTGCGAAGGCTTTGGCGAACTTCGCTACTTTGTGGTGCCAGAGGGACCTGTTCGCTAAGTGGGATGGTATCTCCCCCAGCTGGCACCTTAGTGGTCCTAGCTTTAGGTCCCTTAGTTGAGTCTTATTTTCCCCGGCCTCGCCGTAAATGGCGGGGTTGGTTTGTATTTTATTCTGTTTCCTCCTCGCAGTAAAGGTTCCCTTTATTTGTGTCAAAAAAAAAAAAAACCCTCACCAACTGCTCAAATTCCATGCCCATTGGCCCCATGCCATCGTCACATTAAACATTCTGCTCACACAGCCAGTCCACTCGCGGGCCCCACCCAAAATTAGAATGGACGTTCAAAATGGACCAGTTGAGATCGACGGCCGAGATCTGCCTAGCCAGTCCTCGAATTGACTAGTGACGAGGATCTAGAAGGTTCGTAGTCTTCTTCCAAGGGACTCACTCCGACAGACAATTGACCCTCGAGCTACTTTTGTCTGTGTCTGCAGTGTGGTAGTTTTGCTCCTAAAGATCGAGTACCATCTTTCGATTTGAGCAGGTCTTATCAGCAGCGATCGATCAGTGGTTTCCATCTGAGAGAAAAGAGCTACCTACGATGTGGATTGAATCGGCAGGGGTTCAGTGAAGCTTCAAGAGGAGGGTTACAATATTTCTTTGACTTGGATGATCACCAGCTCCTCAAGAAAACACTGCTCTTTGCCGACCGGTGGCCATACTTCTCGATCTATCGCCTGTGCGCGATCTCAGGTGCCTGGTCTCGTCCTAGTACTATGAACCTTGTTGAAAACGGCATGCTTAGATTTGCAGCAAACATGCGTCTGCCTCAGATTCACAGTTATGGTTCTCATTTAGTTGATGGGTAACTTTCTTTCCTCTAGCTAGCTTATTGTTGTGGAAGGAGACGCTTAAATTAGCCAAATCTAGTTCTTTGATCTTCGGACACGCATCACTTGTTCACACAAGACACTTTTTTTGTGAATTTCAAAGATTCATCAAGATTTACCTTCCGATTTTCTTTGTTTTTGAGATTTCCCTCTGCTTAAAGTGCCAAAGGGAAATAAATTGTATCAAATTTTGCAGGATATGTTGGTTTCTTTTCTACAATTTTTTTTCTTCATTACCTAGATTTCCCTGCCACATTTCCCTCCAACATTATCTGACAACAATTTATTTCCTTACGTTTATACACAACTTGTCATCGTAGAAGAGAAGTTACTGTAAAGCCCTAGTAGAGGGAATATTGTAAAGCTCATTGTGTCAAACTGGAAATATGTTGTTGAGTATGTTATGTGGTGATTTAACCGGGTAAACTTTACGGTGAAGTTTGGAATATGATTGACCCAGAGTGAGACGTGACCGGTGGCATTTACTGTAACTTCTGTAGGAGTATATTTTGATATTTTTGTGAAGTGGCTGATGGTGGATCGATGTCTTGAAGGTTACCGACTGTATTCTTCTTCGAGTTTGTAATTGACAGACATGCATGTGTCGTGCAGGAGATGTGCGATGATTAGGAGCTTCCAGACGACTTTGTGGAATTTATGTTTGGATTGAGTGAGGTATTGGATTCGTGAGTTGGGCTTCATGCGCATGTGCATGTTACAAGCAAGTAGGGCTGATATATGCTGCAGTTGCTGAAACGAGAAGACGAACAAGAGCCTGCCTTGGAGCTTCGTTTTAGTTGAGGACTCGGCGTCGAATACGATCGTTCACATGGGAGCACGCCCGGAGCCAGTGCCACAAGTAGTGCAAACACCTGCAAATTCAGTGTCAGCACTACGAGGTGAAGTGGACGATATCTCGCAAGCCATCAAGGCGTTACGATGGGAACGGCAGCTGCAAGAGGCCCAGGGGAAGCAAGTGGCGGCCGAGCCATCAAATCCCTTGACTTCTTCCTTGACTTATTTCGGATCGTGTTTGTGTGGCATGCCCAGTCACTCCTCCGAGAGGAAGGAGCTTGGGGGGTCCGAAATGGACGAGAAGCTGCAAGCTGCAAGCTGCAAGTGTGTTTGCAGGCTGCTGATTTTACTGAGCGATTCGTATTTTCGTCTCAGCCGAGCGTACAGAGAAGATGGTCAGTTTACACTCGCCCTCAACGCTCTGGAGTTCGCCTGCTTGACGCGCGATTTTTCCCTTCGTACCTTTAGGGATTTTTCCTTTCGTTACTTAAGCGATTTTTCTCTCGAGGAGAAGTTAGAGAAGCTTAAAGATGTCCGCCATCCGAAAGCAGCGGAATTCGCCTGGCGGATGCGCCGACTTACTCCCCCACCAAAAGAGGAGTTCTTTCCCAAGGGCTTGTTCGAGAGCCACGCGTGGATTCTCGCGGGCGACGCGTACTTAGGAGCGCAGCGCACTTTCGATGACTCCCATGTTGCCATCCCGCATCAAGAGGAAGAGGAGCTTAAGATGTCGCAAGAAGTCAAGGAAGAGGTGCATCGTGTGAAGTGGATCAGGTGCAAGTGCTTCAATCCCAGATCATCAGCTAGCGGCGTATTTTTATTGGATCGCAGGCTGCCAAGGATTGTAGAGAACGATTGGGAGCAGAATCTGGTAGTTGCTGCAGATTGCTACTTTAACGCGTTACCATGTTCTGAGTACTTGGAATGGAAGCTGGAGTACACCCAAGATTCGGAAAGTGAGGACACCGAAGATGAGGACTCAGAAAATGAGGGTTCAAGGTTAATGAAAATCGCATGTCGGAAACTGGGGTTTGTTTGTCACGAGTGCGGTCGACGGCTTGCGGAGTTAGGCTGGCATGCAAAGGACGAAGCGGACAAATACTTCCGAAAAGCCATCAAAGCATTTCATAAAGGAAAAGATCTGCCCAACTTCGAGTTAGCATTATGCAGCCGCATTGAGCACCATAGGAAACTTGCCGAATTTTGCGAAATGCATCAGGATCCTGAGGGGCGTATAAAAACAATGGAGGAAGCACCGGTACAGTACCAAGAGGCGTTGGATCTATGCAGTAAAGCCAAGAACAGGCTAATGAAAAGGGGAGATGGACTGCACTGTAAAGAGGTTGACAGAGAAGAGGCACTCACATATTTGAAGCTGGGGATGTCTCTCTTGAGAAAGGGCAAGCAGGAGGAGCCAAACAGGAATGGACAGATCTCGGCCAAAGAGGCGATCCGCAAGGCAATGAATTTGTACAATAAGGTGGATCGTAAACAGGAAGTTACTTCATATTCTCAATACCAATTATTGGATTGTAGACTACGAGAGAGGTTGTTTGAATCTGACAATAGTGACGTTCCAGTTGACACAGAAGAGCCAGACACGTATTTGAAGCTGGGGATTATGCTCACGAGACTGGACGACAACCAGGAGGAGCCAAACAGGAAAGCGGCCAAAGAGGCGATCCATGAGGCCATAGATTTGTACAAAAAGCTGGATTGTAAACAGAAAGTTGCATATTCTCAATACCAACTGGGTTGTGTACTACGAGACATGTTGTTGTCTGAGAGTGATGTTACCCGGCTCCGGGGAGATAAGCTCATTAGATCAAGTTGGCTGAATGCGTCGGAGTACTACCTTGCTGTTCGTGATACTGATATGTTTCTGAGGATTCGCATGGAACATTGCGATTTGTACTCGGCTATACGACAGAAAACTCAGACGAACAAGGTAAGCACACTTACATGCAATTTCCTCGTAAGAGTAAGCAATACTTGTTTGCCAAAGAACCTATCAGCTGTGTTTAGTTATCCCTTCTTTGTTTCACGGCGATTCCAATGTATTACCTGTTGATTTCTTTAATGTTACACTTTGCTCCGGGTGACACTTCTTTGGAGTGTGCCATGCGGCCGGATAGTGGCCAATCAAATACGCCCGCCCTAGCCCTAGTTCTACCCTAAAAGTGAAATCTTAGAAGGTGATGTTTGAGGGGGTGAGAATTTTGGAATGTGATGTTTGAGTGATTGGGTCCTACCTAGAATGTTATTATAAGGTCAAATTGTGATTGCATAGAAACATTTAGAATTGTCAACATGAGCATGTGATGGTTGTGGATCAGTTGTGTAGACTACTTGAGTTGTAACACACTGTAAGAAAAACAGTTGAGTATGGCGTCTCAATGACTTCAACAATCGTATTGTAGTCATAAAGAATACTTCAAAACTCAGTTTTGAAATGATACTCTTATAGATTCCCAGAGAAGGTTCTAGAGTATGGAACTACAAAGTCCAGTTGTTGAATTGCAAATACATAAAAATGATCAGCTCCAATTTGCACACATAGGAGGAGTTTTGGATGCTTGGCAACCTTGATTCTCATTACAAGTCCACCTTGAGATTTTGAGCATGAATATGTGCAGGGGTGGGAGCAAGCTCTAATACAAATGCTACAAGGATGTGGTGCGGTGATATTCGATGGAAGTTCAGTGTTAGAAGAGCCTTTTATTCGGAAGCTATTGCAACTTCTCAGGGACATGTGTAAGGCTGCAAAGTTACCACCTAATATCGCAAGTAGCAGTAGTCCATCCATGGCTGATGACTATAAGTTTCTGGCAGAGATGTACAGATGTGCTCTTAAACTCAAGGGAAAGAAAGACTATCGTCCCTTGCATAACATGTGGAAAACATATGCAAGCGTAAAATCTCGAAGGTAGCTTATTACTTAGTGAAATTGTTTGTTCAATGAGATTGAACACAGTTTGGAAAATGAGAGTCTCAAAACAATTAGGCATTGCTCATAGTTGATAAGAAGCTATCTAAGACTGCAAGGCAACAAATGAGTGTATTGTGGAATTTTTGTATTGGATATGCATTGGATATGCGATATAAGTAAAAGCAATCCTTTCTTCTTTATTCCAAACATCAATAGAGTTATAGTTATAGTTATAGTTTTCTTGTACATAGTATGGGAAGACTTATGTTAAGACTTTGTGTGTCACAGTGTCACCCTTTTTCAAAAGCTAAAACCATAAAATTGAGGTTCCTTTCTTTTATTCAATTTTGTCGTGATAAGTTTTTGGTTTAACCTCTAATTAAACTTGACTTTAACATTGCTTTTATAACTTTCAAATCAACTTCAAGTTTACTTCATATTGATTTTAGAGTAACTTCAACAACTATCGTTAAACAGACTAGGTAATTACTTTCACTTTGTCAAATCTAGACACAGAAGTCAAACTTGGCATTTACGATATTTACTGCAGTCCTCTACAAAATTCCATAGCAAACGGTAATCGAAAAAACAGAAAACTTGCTTAATCTGTCAAGAGTATGCACTAAAAGTACAAAAGAATGTACATTCAAGTATACATGGTTTTACGATACAAACGAGTTGCCATAAGATTGGTACAGAGTAAAATCTATGCTACACGAAAGAAAATCTGCTTTGCAGTCGGCAGGGTAACAAGATCCCCGCCCCATATGCTCATCGCAAAACCAGATTATTTATGCAGCAGCAATGAGGGGAGCAGCAGCATCTGCATCATCGTCCACTACAGTAGCTTGCTCGAGGTTCACAAAATAGCTCAAAAGAGCTCTGAGAGCTCCACATCCACCGAGCGTTCGCCATATCTTGCCCAGTAGATCCAACCCCAAACAGCAGGAATACAAGCATGTCGCACCGTAAAACACTGCGAACAATGCCATGAGCACCATGCATGTGCGAAATACCCACTTCGCTACCTTCCCCACCGTCCCCTTCCACTTCGCACCTACAAACAAACAAGTTGGCAAAATTCCACAAAATGAAATCAGTTAGCAGATCTTCTACATATTTGCTTAGCTTTTGAAGTTACTCTATTACTACTCTAAAGTTAACATGAAATTGACTTGGAAGCTGATTTCAGAAACAAAGTAAATTATAAGCTAAATCAGACGTAGTACGACCAAAATTGATTAGAAGTAAGAAACTTGAAATTGAAGAATTGACATACAAATCATTTTATCATTTTATCATGTTCAATATTAAAATGGCATGCACGAATTCCTCGCACGGAGGAACTTACACAAAATCCTGAAACTCAACAAAGGAAACACATGATGTCTGCAGGGATAAGAAAGCTTCCGTGGCAAAAACAAATAACGCTATGTGGAGGCAGAAGAGAACATGAAACAAAGCTACTTGATGTATCTTAGAAACCTTTCAAAGAGAAAAGAGAACATAAAAGCAAAGGTACACTTGATGTAAAAATATCTATAAGAGAACATAAATCAGTGGTACTTGCAATTGAAAGTGTCAGCAACACGCCGTACCTTGAAAAGTAAAGATGGGACGATCCTCAGCCTGCCACTCGCTTAAATTACGAGGGGATGACGACAACTTCTGCACTTCACTGACAAGAAACTGTTTTTAATCTGGAAGTATCACTAGTTTTGAGAAGACGACTTATGAATCTATCAGTTTTTGAAAGATGGGTAATTCTTCACTCATGATTTCAGTGTAGAGCACAAACATAAAAACTGAAATTCAATTCCTGCAGATTCAAGAAGGAAGAGAACCCTAAACCCTAGCGAGCGAGCGAGCGAGCGAACCTTGTAATCAACGAGGTGGTATTGAACTCGGTGGCGCCATTTCGAGCCAAGAGCTGTCGAGATATTATCCAAGTTGGGTATGAAGCGCCCGTGCGAGAGAGATGTAACACCAGAGCAATGTAAGCATGAGAACGGCATGCCAGGGAGCGGCCATCGTTCCGCATCGGATTTGAATCACTACCCTAAATTAGTTTTAAGTCCGGATAATCGGGATGTTGGTTGGGACCGAATCGCTTGTTGTTAACCTCGATTCTTCGGAAAGCCATCGATTGAGGCGAGGAATCACTCTTTCGCGTCGAGGGTATGAATAGCTGGCGACCTCGAGAAAACGTCTTGTGGAGATCTTGAGGCGTGGTTCTATTCAAAGATTTGAATTTGTTGGTAAGGTGACCTATTCCCATGCATTTAGGGATTCTCATAGTATTCTCCACAAAAGTGGAACATGAATTTTTTTTCCTTATATTAGCAAATAATTCTAATTGATTTTCTTTTTATTGTGAATTTCTTAAATGGAAGACAAGTAGATTCCTATAATTGGGCATACGGTAGGTGGGCCATAAAATTGTGCAATTTCTTTTCTAATTCCCATAGCATGTTCACCTACTTGTGGACAAGGACTCTCCAATCGAATGAAACCACCTAGTTAGTGAGTAAGACATAAGCATTGAATTGGCTCCACTTTAACCCCCTAATGCTCGAGTCCATGACCACGGAAATAGACTTTGACTTTGGATGCTCTATTTCACTACTATAAATAATGTAAAATATGAATTTTCAATTCTTCTTAGCTAGATATACATGTTATCTACAAGCAATAATTTTATCAAAATTAACGGTTTCATTATGTAATTAATATAATTTTTTTATTAAAAACAAACAAAGAAAATTCATATCAAATATAGGTTATACTAAAAAATTACAAAATATTTACCATAGATGTATATGACAACCACAAACCTTATACTAGTTACCGTGCTCAAAAATTGTGTTTTAATTCAAAACTATGATGAAAAACCTAAAACCGTGGAAAATCGAGTAGTAGCCACGGTTATACCCCTTCATCTTATACCAGCTATAAATCACTCTATTCAACATATTTTCCAAAATTTTAAATTGGACTGGAAAACAGATTTGTCAAGCTACATTTCATTACTTTATCTCATCTGGAAAAAAGATTGTCCTGATAGTCAAAATTGTGTTTCACTTGCCTGTATTAAGGAATTTTCGAATGCATACACTGTATTGATGTTTTGGACTTTAAGAATGCACCAAAATTCATGAAATTATTATTTTTAGAATTCATCAATGAGATTAGATAGATTTATCAAAACTTTATAACATGAAGAAATAATGGATGAAAAATTGTCATTTGGATAACAGTTATGGAACTTGGAAAAATGAGATTGACAAGTTTTTGTCGTTTAGGTGTTTAAGAGTTTAGTGGTGACATGCCCGATTTTATGTAAATTAGGGCGGATATGACTAGAGGTGAAGACCAATTTGAACGTTGAAGCCACTAAAGTAGAGTTGCCTCATTAGTGTAGGAGTTGAGGCAAGCCCCAATGAGTTTACATTGAAAATGGAGGCAATAGTATATTATAGTCTCCTTCTTCTACCATTTTAGCTTTTTATTTGCATGAAAGAGCCATTGACATGGCCTCCCAAGTCTCTCAAAAGAGAGCTCCCAGTGATCTATTTCCATTCCCTTGGAGCGATGTCAAATCATTTAAAGCTCATGCATTAATTAGGGTTGATCACCTTGAGAGGCAAACATTGCCTATCGTGGCCCCCACATATGGTCTAAAGAGGCCCTTAGTAGGGTTCGATTTTAGGTGGCTGCTCAATTCTTGGTAGGTTGACCGTAGAACTTATGTTTTGCTAATTTTTTTATTACACTGAGTTCTAGATTAGTACAAAGAGAAATATGTAGGTCTTAAGGCTTGTTTCTATTCTAAATACAATTTCTTTTTATTTTTGAGGTGACTGTATCTTCCATGCAAGCTGAGGTCATCCAATTTGTAATAGCAGTTCGTTATTTTAGAATACATGCTTGAAAGGGGCTTCGTAAGCCAATATAAAAATATGGTCTTCTCCATTATTCATTTTAACCCCTAAAGGTTCAAGCCGTTTTTGGACCTCCAAGACCAAAAACTGTGATTTTTGATAACCTTGTAGAAGTTGAAGTATGATTCTTAATTTTTTTAATTTTTGATGCATCCAACCGTAAGATCTTAAACCTAACTACCTGCACTAATAGCATGTCAAATTTCAACGGTTGGATCTTTACCTTTTGTGAGATTATAGCATTCAAAGTTTACTGTTTTTTTTTTTTTTTGCTTTGCGCAAAAGGCATACTCTAAATGGTGCCAAGGAAGACTTGATTACTGTTACCTCAAACATTTTGCTCATATTTTTTTCCAAGTAGGTAACTAGGTTGAGCACCTCCATGCAAAATTTTAGAGTCTCATTACACTTTTTTGGCTTTCATGCAAATTATTTTCTAGAAGAAGGTACAAAAACTACAATATGGTAAAACTTAAATGATGTGAAATGCTTTTAGTTTTTTTAAAAAGTGAATGGTTAAAAGTTAAGTCCTTGAGTTTTTAAAATTTTTTAAAAAAAATTCCTAAATCTCAAATTTTGACAAATTTTGAAAGAAAAATTTGTAAAAATACCAAAAACTTAGAAGGTTGTTTTTGTAATTTTTGGAGGCTGCCCTTGTAAAATTGGTAAACTTTTTGACTTAGGCCACTTTGGATTTTGAGTAGTGAATTGGTTATGAACACATTTCCAAAAAAAAAAATCTAAAAAAATCTAATTTTAAACTGCCCGTTTTGGACTTGAAACCTAAAATTTCTAGATGAAGGTTCTAAAAGTGAAATTTGGCTTTGAAAATTTTACCACATACACTTTGTGGTATAAGGAGCATCCAGTAAAATTCTTAGGCAAAAATATTACTTTTAACCCCTTCATCTAGGCTGCCCAAAACAGCCGAGAGCCATTTTGGATTTTCAAAACCTTTAGGGGTTAAAGGATTCTCCTCAACTTCAGCACCATTTTTGGTTGCTTTTTCTTTTGAAGACATGTCAATGCTTACATAGTGTTTTCATTAGTTATTATTTTATTAATTAGCTAAAGAAGGTGGAGGGAAGATTGTCTACATAGACAGATGTGGGGTCTTAGCATTCGCTCAGTGACGTGACGGACTTGACGGATGTGTCTCTATTGGACGAACTCTACACGCTTGTATGACAAGCTACAATATCTTAAAAAATTACGGCGTGAAATTACTTATTACATTTCATAGAAGTTCACCACAGTATGGTGCCATATGGCAAAAAGGAGCGAGCGCAAGCGTAGTAGGGGTGCGAGCAGAAGTGGGCGCGAGCATGACTGGGGCACAGGCAATAACAAAATGGAAGTATTAACATGATATACACTTATTACAAATAGATCAAATGTAAATGCAATTATATTATCCACAATTTTGTAGAGATATATGTAAACATCCATACAAAGCTCAAGAGCCACAAATACTACACTTAGTTATGTTCTAAGTAAAAGTTCCTAATCTATGTATTCAAACTCCACAAAAAATTAAATCCACTACCAAAAAAACATGTCTTTGTACTTTAATTTTCTTAGGCATTATGATAAGGTATTATACTATAGTCAGCACAAAATTTTATCAAATTGACAAATTACGACACAGAAGTCAAACTTGGCAACCCTTAAAGGTCTACCACAACCCCTCGAGCTTGGTTCTATTTTGGAAGAATCATACTCCATTGCATCAAATGAATTTTTTAAGTATGCCAAACCGAGCATCCTGAAGAGATCTTTACTTCTTCAAAAGAGAGCCAATGCAAATTAAAAACATAAAATTATGCTTAAAATGGAGTTTAAAAGAGATTTTGCACTACGATTTTAGGCAAGGAACTATCCTTAAAGAAAATAACCTCTATAGTTCCTTGATGTCTTTATTACCTTCAAAATATTTGTTGTTCTTTTTCCTTGTGGAGACTTCTCTTGTTCAGTGTCATATATTTTCTTATATACTCATGTGGGTGGGTTGCTTTTCCACAGCAAAACATTCTACTAGAATTTTCTCAGCTTACATTTCTTTTTATGAATGTATAAAGGGCGTTATAAAAGAATAGTTAGGGCAGGTACTACAACAAACCACCATATAAAATGGATGAATAGTTTAGGTAAGCGCATTCGTCCATATGTCAAGTTATCATATATTTGAACAATTCTTCTTCTGATATTTTGGAAGAATTATACCACAATATTTCATGAAAACAATCATTGCCATGGCCATCGTTCGAAAATCCTGTGGCCACAGCAGATGGAGATATCGAGGCTGTGCATGGAAATTGGAAGCATAGAATCATAGATACCCAAATCATAAATAGGTCACGGGTGTGAATGTCTCCCATTAAATGGAAAAATAACGTCAGAACATATGATTGGAATCATGTCCTTCCAAATTCGGTCCACCATCCCCACTGCCAGGCTCCAAGATACACTGGGCCCGGGCAGGCGGAGACGCTTCTCCACGGGCAGGGACCAGAATATTCAGTGACGCAGTAATGTGAGATTACAGTGTAGTGTGGGCTGCACTCTAGGACGGGCTTAGGGACAAGTTCCAAATGTAGGTGCTCGCTACATGAAGTCTCGGCTTTAGGGGCAATGAGGGTGCGCGCAGGCGCGACGGAGCCGCTGCGAGGAGAGATAGACACACAGAGCGAGAGACAATATTGCCATGCGCACCCCCCAACCCTCCATTGCTGTTTTCGCCATCGCCATTGCCATCGCCATCGGACTGTGACATCGCTGCCCGTCCGCCACCGAGCGTCACACCACCGCCTCGCAGCTCCTCTATCCTTCAGGTGAGACGACGACGACGCTGCTGCTGCTGCTGCTGCTGATCATCGTACGGGCGATGGTTTCCCCCTGATCTCGAAACCCTTGCTTGCAATTGTTGGCGGTGACCCCGTCCCACAAACTTCCCAAGTGACGCCAAGAGTGTGTCGTTGGTGGACTGGATGGTTGCGTTTGATGTCCTGTCCGCCCTGCGTTGCTCGCGCTCGCCCGTCTCTCTGTCTCGTCTTTCTTTGTCGCTGGGTGATCGCTGCCGCCGTGGGATCGTCTGTCCCGGCCCCCGCCTTAACTTCTCTACTCTGTATTCTTCTCCGTTTGGGTTGCTCACACTTGGTGTTTCTGTTAGGGTTTGTGCATTGACGTGCTCCTCCCCGCCTGGGGGTCAGTGTCGGTGTGGTTGCGTGCGCTGGGATATTGTTGGGTTTGCAGGATGGTGGTGGATTTGTGGTGGGTTTGTGGGTGGTGGTGGGTTCGTCGGTGATGTTGGGATGTTAGTGGGCTTGCGGCGCGGTGATGGGTTTTGTGGGGACCGTGGGGTGCTAGTGGATGTGTGGGGTGGTGGTGGGGTTGAGGGATGTTTGTGGGGTTGAGGGATGTTTGTGGGTTTGAGGGATGTTGTGGGTTTGAGGGATGTTTGGGGTTGCTGGATGCGTTGGGGTTTTGTTAGGGCAACTGGTTTTTGTAGGTCGCCAACTTCACTGTTCTCACCCGTGCCAAATTTGGTCGCTTTCTGCAGATGGCCGAGTCACAAGGCGCATCTGCAGATTCCAAACCTTGTGGAGCAGATATGACGGCTGGGCCTCTCTATGCGCACCCTGTGGCCACTGGCGGCGACACCGACCCGCCGATAGGTAAGCGCCAATTTCTTTTTTTCTTTTTTTTTGATGCAAATGAAGAGATTCATTGCAAAATAAATAGGCGCCAATTTCGCCCCATTTCCGTCGTTCGTACATGTTGGCATGGCAATAGGGTCGGGAAGCATTGTTCTAGGTCTGCGGGGCTTTCAAGGCGATACCGCCACTAAAAAAGTTCGTTTTGTTTGTGTGTGGTTGTGCCAGGTGGGCCACTCGTGAAAGTGGACCCCGTGAAAGCGGCTGCCCAGGGACTTGAAGTGGACCCCGTGAAGGCGGCTGCCCTGGTAACTGCAGTACTGCACTGAATCTCAGTCCAGGGTGTCGGTCTTATATTATTTTCTATCCTGTGGTTAACTGTTTCTCACTTGTTTACTGTAGTGAATGCTGTTATAAACTATCTGTCATGTTTCATATTTTTACGCTAGGAATTCACACAAATAAGTCAAGCTAATGAGTCCATCTGTTGGAGAAGGGAGAAAAGCCTTCAGGATTCCGCATCCAGATGGGGGAAGGATGATTCTGTATAAATGTTATTTTATCTCATTGTATACGTTTGGGTCAACGGAACATTTGGGCAGAATCACGTGATTGGTGTTTAGGAGAATACGCTGGAATTGGACGAAATATCGAAACAACCGAACGAACACCTAATCTTAAGAATCCAGGATGTATGACCCCGGGTAGTCTGGGCTACCAGCCTCCAGGTATGCGATATAATCTGTCTCGGGATAAGTCGTGGTCCAGTGTATGTGAAGTGGTGAGGTTTGCCCTGGCCTTGATATTTGGTGTCATGGGCATAACGATCCCCTCGTTTCGTTTGTCTGCAGGACGAAAACCAGGCAGTGAACGACGACCAGGCTTTGCCGGACGTCAACCAGAATGTTTTGGAGGGATCAGAGCCTCTGCGCCGCAGTGCGCATCTGAATCCACAAGGTACTTGCGGCTTCGTAGCGGCTTGTGCCTCGTTTGATTCTCGTAGTGTATGTGTGCCTGGGATTCAAATGTAGGGGGTGGAGTAGGAATGTCATGTTGTGGGTTCTCGATCCGAGCCCGGTTACCTCCGTAGGCTCCGAGCAGCCGATTTGATTTTGCATTGCATTTATCTAGAGTTTGCGTGGTTATGAGTAGGTTCTGATATGTTGTCAAATGTGATGTCAACAGGATCCCCCGGTCGTTATGCTTATACCAGGGCTTCTCGTTGGGATATTCTTCCTTTTCTGGTGAGTACCACTATCAATGAGATCTTTGCTGGGATGGACCGCCTTTCCGTCTGGGTTCCGGTTCGTCTGTGTCGCGCCGGTTTCCAAATGTGATGTTCCTGTTGTAACAAGGTTGTTTGTTTGCTTATATATAGGATGTGGGAGATGCCAAATACCAGAGCATGCTGGAAGAAAACAGGCTTTTGCGGATGCGGAACGAGGATTTGGAGGAGGAGATCTTGGGTTTGAAAGAGCAGGTCCAGATTCAGGCGGGAGTTATCACGGGTTTGACCTGTTGCAAGCACTAAACGGTGGTGGAGCTGGCAGTTTCTTACTTTGCTCGTTTGAAGTGCGGGATTGTCGTCTCCTTGGGTTCGGTGGCTTGCTTCAAGTATATTACGATAGAGCTATATGTTTGACGAGGTTTGGAGGTGAATTTGTTTGACAGGGTGGTTATTTATGCTCCTAATGTAGAACACGTGTGAGCAGTTGGTGGGTATAGAATAGGTAGTGATCATTGTCTGTCACATCAGATTGTTTTATCGTGGGTTACCCTTGCTAAGGGGTAAGTGTTAGTAACTGTGTAGAGTTCCACACACCAGTAACTCTTGTGTCGGATAGACCATTGTTGCTGAGGACACTTTAACACCCTCCGACTAGGACATAATAAATGTGGCTGTTCTTGGTTATCTTCACTTTCGAAGCATTGGCGTTACAAATTATGAAAAGGAGGTTGGTATCGCATGCTTCCTTCTTGTGCAGGGCGTATGGTTGGCCGAGTTTAGTTCTGGTCATTCATCGAAATTACCTGTTTTTTTGTAACAGTAAGAGAGCTAGATCGAAGAAAGCGTACCGTGAATTTACCTTGATGAAAGTAAATACCGCACCTTGACTAATTTTTGTACTTTGGACTTGTTTGTCGAGTAATGGATGGTGCAGATGGTGTGGATACTCGCTGTGGAATAGGACGGTTCATGTTCTGGGTCTTGTTTGCATGTCAATGATGTGGGCGTGATCACACGATAAGAACCAGTGAATTGCATGAGCGAACAGAGTATAACTCACCCAATGTTCACGGTCTGCATATTTACTGTAAAAGATCTGTACTTGCCTGTCAGTTGTGATTGAGTGATCCTGTCCGGTTGTGCTTCAAGTGCGAAAAGCAAGAGTAACCAGAGGTGTAGCAGTTCTAAACCTAACAAAACAATGTGATGTGAATTTTACTGGAATGCTTCAGTTGGGGGAGATAGACGGCTCTAGAAGCCCCTCATACGATTTCAGACAGTGACCTGGTTGCTCAACTTAAACACAGCATTCGTTCAAGAATGACCGTCTCCTGATTAGGTCACGTTATGTCAACAGTCACAAGAATCTCCGCGACGAAGTTACAAAACACCCAGTCTCAACACTGAATTACCGACACTAGAATACTGTTTCCACACTCCACATCTGCATCGAACGGTATACCTTACTGGTTTTGGATGTTAAGTCGAAGTCACCAACACTCAAAATGCCAATGTGGACAGTCCGAATCGAGCTCCGACTAATGAATAGAAGAGTTGCGCTTGCTGCAGACTTGTGCTGGTAACCTGCACTACTTCCTTGACACTGGGCACCTGAGTTGACATCGTCAGCTGCTTGGGAAAACATCGTGACTACGGTATTAGCACCAGTTGACGTGACAGCTGTGGATATGTGGACTGTCATTGCTTCCAACCATAAATTGAGAGCATTGAAAGTCTGCATTCGAATCATCGTTTGCTACGGCGTGCCATTGTGGTTAAAATTGAACTTGTGCTTAAAATTAAAACTCAATTGCATCATTGTGACTAAAGTTTTCATTCAACTTTACGTATGTTGTAGATAGAGACCAGTTGGAAGATCTCAGAAAATTGAAGAAAACTAGGGATGATTTTTGTAAAAAATAAAAGAAAATAACTGAATAAAATCTTGTAATGATGACATGTTATTATGACTTTAAAGTGTTTTTATAGAAACCTAATCCAGTAGTAACATGATGTTACAACAACTCTCCACCACTCCATGCTTTCAAACATGGTAGCGGTTTGGGAGTGGGTCCTTTAGGGTGTGTGAGTTCATTTCTAGGCTTTTTCTTGCGAGAATGTAGACCTTTTGGTTATTACATTGAATAAAGTTGTCACTAACGTGAACTCTGTCAGAAATGAAAACTTGATTCCAGCTGCCATAGTGAAGCCAAAACCTTAGAACTCACTCGTTTTTGTTTTATTCATTTTTTAATTTATACACTTAAATAATTTAGTTAAATAATCTTATGATAAAATTTTGATGCGAATATTTACAAATTAAAATTTAGAAATATAACTATTATATTTTTTATTTTCTAAAATAAAAATTTAACTTGATTGATTAGATCAAGTGATTATTTATTGATAAATGATTTTATATAAATTTTTTATTGCACCATGATTCTTGGATTTTGAAAATTTTGAGTTTTATTTATTTTTATCATTATGGAGATGATGAAATAAAGGCTATAAAACCCAAAATCCAATGAGATCAACCCTAGCTATCCCGCAATCATTCTTTTCAGTGAACCCTAAGAAATAACTAGCAACTGGTCTCATCAAACCCGTTGCCCTGATTCAAAACCTTCTTGCTCCGCTCGATCCGTTTTAAAAGCCTTATGTAATTCATATAACTTTATGAAAAAAATGCATTTTCTTTATAGAACTTAATTGAATTTATTAAAAATAAAATTATTTTCCTAGTTTTTTCCTTAGAGGAATAGTTACAGTAAACAATTAAAATTGTATATTTCATTCAATCCCAAATGAAAATATGTTTCTATCTCCATCCATTACTAGTTCAGTAACTTCTAGAACTTTGAACGGTCAATTGACAGGGGACGCACACCCTAAACAATCTACTCCAAACAATGTCCTCCTTTCAAATACCTTAATGAAGAAGGTGGACCAAGATTTTTAGGCAAAAGATTTGTAGTTATGAAGAACAGCATGTCAATAAAATCTGGTTTAATAGATGTTCTACCTCACTTTTCATTGAAGTCACTTCCTTCGTTAACCTCTAGAGTTTCACGGTGTCTTTGGAGCCAAAACTGCCAAAAATAAGCCCTTACTAATAGCAACCTATTACTTTCTAAACTTAGATATAAAATAGAATATGCAATTGTTGTATCTTTTATCTACATTGTCAAAAATGGTGTGTGTCAAAGTAGAGTATAATCCAACAAACACATTTAAAAACTATAAGGTATTAAGTCACTAAATAAGTTTATTATGACACTACCCCAACATTGTATTTAAGTTCTATGCCAAAAACGTTTACTTTGCAAACACATTTGACCCATAATTAATCATCAATTCTTGTAGTTGTGGAAGTAAAGCATACAGTCACCAAATTTGAGCCTTATAGGTGCTTAGGAAAGGAAAAAAATCCTTGTTTTTATTAATAGAGGTGTACTAAAATTGCTTCACATTCTCCAAATTTAAAACAAAAAAAAACGGTAATTTGAACATGTCCAATTTGATATGTGAAAGGTAGATATGCTATTGTCAATGAGAAAAGATCCCCCAATTTTTTAAATGAAATTGGAGTAAAACTTGAATTTATAAACAAAATTGAAGTACAAATGGTATGATTCTCTGAATTTCTAAGGGCAGCTTTTGTGATAGTCGATTATCTAGATGGACCCGCTTCCATGTCAAAAAGAATGGATGGAATATGTTAATTACGAATGAAATTTGATGATTGGATGTATGATTTTATGTAGATGAAAAATGTATTTTGAATGCAAACTACATTATGGATGAAAACTTTGTAGGAATGAAGACAATCCATCTAGAGGGAAACCATTAGTTAGATGATAGATGTTCATTGGATGAAAATTGTCATCAATGTATTATGTGCATAAATGAATAACATGGGGCCCAAATTTTGAAATTTAGTCCTGCCATTTTTTGCCTTTGTGAATAAAAGACAGCTAGGGCAAAAAATGGGAGATTATGATTGGATATTGAATACTTAGTTGTAGAACACATTCTTTTGAAATCTATACCTTTTGCATTGTAACTTCAAATGCTTTGAAGACTGTGCCATTGAAAACTACCGATGCAAGCTATGTATTGTAAAGTATAATACGTCCACAATATGGTCTGAAAGGAATTTAGAGGTTAACCCTTGAAGGACAATTGCTTTCCTCATACCACACCTCAAATATCATTTAAACTCCATTTCAAGTACGATTCTCTTTTTAATTTACTTTGGCTATATTTTGAAGAAGTGTAAGTCTCTTTATTTTGAAGAAATATAGGTCTCTTAAAGGTGCTTGGCTTTCCATCCTAAAAACCCCATTTGATGCAATGGAGTATAAGATATGTGCAAGATTCTTCCAAAATAAAACCAAACCGGAAGGGCCGGGGTTGATGTTTAAATTCTAATAGGCTATTGTCAATTACATAGACATTTCAGATTTTAGATAGGTTCCTGCAATGTCATTTTTCTAATGTGAATTTTATAAAACATTACAGCATGTCGAGTATTCCACAAACTTCATGAAAGTATAACTTTTTTTTACATCCTTCTAGAAATTAGTGGTATTCATTAAAGTCAATTTTTTTTCAAAAAGGGCCAATTTTAAAAAATGTGCTACAAGGCTCTTCTACCTTTGAGATTTGTTTTATTAGTAACTAATATGATTACCTCTGAGGTTGTCAAAAAAATGACTTGGGAGGTTGGAGATGACCTTGCACTACCCAGGTGAAGGCAAGCGGCACCCAAAGTAATGCCCGAGGTTGAAGGTTCGACAACAGCTCGGAAATCCCCCCTTGCCTGATGGGATCTTTGCCATGAGAGCAAGAAAGCGCTCCTCATGTACTGTGCGCCCCCCCCCCCCCCCCCCCCGGGAAAAAAAAAAAACACTGTCCAAAAATTTCAATTTAGACATGTTGAATAATTCAAGATGCACTTCAAATCAAAAATAATAAAAGTAAAACAAAACATACAATTGCTTTTTCATACATTAGCTTTTGTCAATTTGTGGTTCTGTGGTTCTGGGCCGTAGTAAGTATCGACTTTCATACTGCAAGACACTATTTCCATGTGAAATAAGTTGTATAGAAACATTAACTTTCGAACAAAACAAAAAAAAAGGAGCTTTCCAATATGTTGTTATAATTAGCACCATAAACTTTGAAGGGGTTCATAGAGGAATGTAGCAAATTGTCAAAGTATGCAAGTTCTCATTATGTCCATATTAAGTCCCTGAAAATTGTGAATTCTCTTTCTTTATTACCTTCAAAATATTTGTTGTTCTTTTTCCTTGTGGAGACTTCTCTTGTTCAGTGTCATATATTTTCTTATATACTCATGTGGGTGGGTTGCTTTTCCACAGCAAAACATTCTACTAGAATTTTCTCAGCTTACATTTCTTTTTATGAATGTATAAAGGGCGTTATAAAAGAATAGTTAGGGCAGGTACTACAACAAACCACCATATAAAATGGATGAATAGTTTAGGTAAGCGCATTCGTCCATATGTCAAGTTATCATATATTTGAACAATTCTTCTTCTGATATTTTGGAAGAATTATACCACAATATTTCATGAAAACAATCATTGCCATGGCCATCGTTCGAAAATCCTGTGGCCACAGCAGATGGAGATATCGAGGCTGTGCATGGAAATTGGAAGCATAGAATCATAGATACCCAAATCATAAATAGGTCACGGGTGTGAATGTCTCCCATTAAATGGAAAAATAACGTCAGAACATATGATTGGAATCATGTCCTTCCAAATTCGGTCCACCATCCCCACTGCCAGGCTCCAAGATACACTGGGCCCGGGCAGGCGGAGACGCTTCTCCACGGGCAGGGACCAGAATATTCAGTGACGCAGTAATGTGAGATTACAGTGTAGTGTGGGCTGCACTCTAGGACGGGCTTAGGGACAAGTTCCAAATGTAGGTGCTCGCTACATGAAGTCTCGGCTTTAGGGGCAATGAGGGTGCGCGCAGGCGCGACGGAGCCGCTGCGAGGAGAGATAGACACACAGAGCGAGAGACAATATTGCCATGCGCACCCCCCAACCCTCCATTGCTGTTTTCGCCATCGCCATTGCCATCGCCATCGGACTGTGACATCGCTGCCCGTCCGCCACCGAGCGTCACACCACCGCCTCGCAGCTCCTCTATCCTTCAGGTGAGACGACGACGACGCTGCTGCTGCTGCTGCTGCTGCTGATCATCGTACGGGCGATGGTTTCCCCCTGATCTCGAAACCCTTGCTTGCAATTGTTGGCGGTGACCCCGTCCCACAAACTTCCCAAGTGACGCCAAGAGTGTGTCGTTGGTGGACTGGATGGTTGCGTTTGATGTCCTGTCCGCCCTGCGTTGCTCGCGCTCGCCCGTCTCTCTGTCTCGTCTTTCTTTGTCGCTGGGTGATCGCTGCCGCCGTGGGATCGTCTGTCCCGGCCCCCGCCTTAACTTCTCTACTCTGTATTCTTCTCCGTTTGGGTTGCTCACACTTGGTGTTTCTGTTAGGGTTTGTGCATTGACGTGCTCCTCCCCGCCTGGGGGTCAGTGTCGGTGTGGTTGCGTGCGCTGGGATATTGTTGGGTTTGCAGGATGGTGGTGGATTTGTGGTGGGTTTGTGGGTGGTGGTGGGTTCGTCGGTGATGTTGGGATGTTAGTGGGCTTGCGGCGCGGTGATGGGTTTTGTGGGGACCGTGGGGTGCTAGTGGATGTGTGGGGTGGTGGTGGGGTTGAGGGATGTTTGTGGGGTTGAGGGATGTTTGTGGGTTTGAGGGATGTTGTGGGTTTGAGGGATGTTTGGGGTTGCTGGATGCGTTGGGGTTTTGTTAGGGCAACTGGTTTTTGTAGGTCGCCAACTTCACTGTTCTCACCCGTGCCAAATTTGGTCGCTTTCTGCAGATGGCCGAGTCACAAGGCGCATCTGCAGATTCCAAACCTTGTGGAGCAGATATGACGGCTGGGCCTCTCTATGCGCACCCTGTGGCCACTGGCGGCGACACCGACCCGCCGATAGGTAAGCGCCAATTTCTTTTTTTCTTTTTTTTTGATGCAAATGAAGAGATTCATTGCAAAATAAATAGGCGCCAATTTCGCCCCATTTCCGTCGTTCGTACATGTTGGCATGGCAATAGGGTCGGGAAGCATTGTTCTAGGTCTGCGGGGCTTTCAAGGCGATACCGCCACTAAAAAAGTTCGTTTTGTTTGTGTGTGGTTGTGCCAGGTGGGCCACTCGTGAAAGTGGACCCCGTGAAAGCGGCTGCCCAGGGACTTGAAGTGGACCCCGTGAAGGCGGCTGCCCTGGTAACTGCAGTACTGCACTGAATCTCAGTCCAGGGTGTCGGTCTTATATTATTTTCTATCCTGTGGTTAACTGTTTCTCACTTGTTTACTGTAGTGAATGCTGTTATAAACTATCTGTCATGTTTCATATTTTTACGCTAGGAATTCACACAAATAAGTCAAGCTAATGAGTCCATCTGTTGGAGAAGGGAGAAAAGCCTTCAGGATTCCGCATCCAGATGGGGGAAGGATGATTCTGTATAAATGTTATTTTATCTCATTGTATACGTTTGGGTCAACGGAACATTTGGGCAGAATCACGTGATTGGTGTTTAGGAGAATACGCTGGAATTGGACGAAATATCGAAACAACCGAACGAACACCTAATCTTAAGAATCCAGGATGTATGACCCCGGGTAGTCTGGGCTACCAGCCTCCAGGTATGCGATATAATCTGTCTCGGGATAAGTCGTGGTCCAGTGTATGTGAAGTGGTGAGGTTTGCCCTGGCCTTGATATTTGGTGTCATGGGCATAACGATCCCCTCGTTTCGTTTGTCTGCAGGACGAAAACCAGGCAGTGAACGACGACCAGGCTTTGCCGGACGTCAACCAGAATGTTTTGGAGGGATCAGAGCCTCTGCGCCGCAGTGCGCATCTGAATCCACAAGGTACTTGCGGCTTCGTAGCGGCTTGTGCCTCGTTTGATTCTCGTAGTGTATGTGTGCCTGGGATTCAAATGTAGGGGGTGGAGTAGGAATGTCATGTTGTGGGTTCTCGATCCGAGCCCGGTTACCTCCGTAGGCTCCGAGCAGCCGATTTGATTTTGCATTGCATTTATCTAGAGTTTGCGTGGTTATGAGTAGGTTCTGATATGTTGTCAAATGTGATGTCAACAGGATCCCCCGGTCGTTATGCTTATACCAGGGCTTCTCGTTGGGATATTCTTCCTTTTCTGGTGAGTACCACTATCAATGAGATCTTTGCTGGGATGGACCGCCTTTCCGTCTGGGTTCCGGTTCGTCTGTGTCGCGCCGGTTTCCAAATGTGATGTTCCTGTTGTAACAAGGTTGTTTGTTTGCTTATATATAGGATGTGGGAGATGCCAAATACCAGAGCATGCTGGAAGAAAACAGGCTTTTGCGGATGCGGAACGAGGATTTGGAGGAGGAGATCTTGGGTTTGAAAGAGCAGGTCCAGATTCAGGCGGGAGTTATCACGGGTTTGACCTGTTGCAAGCACTAAACGGTGGTGGAGCTGGCAGTTTCTTACTTTGCTCGTTTGAAGTGCGGGATTGTCGTCTCCTTGGGTTCGGTGGCTTGCTTCAAGTATATTACGATAGAGCTATATGTTTGACGAGGTTTGGAGGTGAATTTGTTTGACAGGGTGGTTATTTATGCTCCTAATGTAGAACACGTGTGAGCAGTTGGTGGGTATAGAATAGGTAGTGATCATTATTTATCACGTCAGATCTTTTTCCTTGGTCCTTATTGTTTTTTTTTATAGCGTGGTTTATCCCTTTCTTAGGGATAGTAGTTTTATAGATTTGTACACACCAGATAGAGTAAGTTACACTTGTGTCAAATAAACTCGCGTTGCTGAGGAAACTTGTAACACAGTCCGACTAGGACATATTAAATGTTGTCGTATTCGGTGATTTTTTTTAATTTTTTTTAATTTTTTTTTTTGAGTATTCGGTGATTTTTACTTTCGAAGTATTGGTGTTACAATTTGGAAAAACGAGGGTAGCTAGTATCGCATGATTCCTTTTTACTCAAGGTTAGCTGATTTTAGTTCTAGCGTTCATTTCATTTGGACATAACACAGCTCGGACTGTTTTCACTCAACCATTCCGCGCTGGAATCCATCGATGAGTCAAACTGAGAGCATCCCCAATCTGGCGCCATACAGCCATGCTAAGGGCATCCCCAATAGCACACTAAAAAGCCTCCCTCTAAACCAAATCTATCTTTTGACTGACCTAAAATTAGACATTGAAATTACCATCATTTGAAGCGCATTAATATAAACGTGAGATATTTCTTAAGAAAAAAAAATTGCAAAAATTTGACAAAGTTGAAATGTCCCATTGAAAATACCACATATTCAAAATTTAGAGGGAGTGCACCAAATCTTGCTTAAAAATGGAAAGATCCACCCACACTCCCTCTATATTTCAGTGGTATTTTCAATGGGACATTTCACCTTTGTCAAATTTTTGCAATTTTTTTTTCTTAAGAAATATCTCACGTTTATATTAATGCGCTTCTAATGATGGTAATTTCAATGTCTAATTTTAGGTCAGTCAAAAGATAGATTTGGTTTAGAGGGAGGCTTTTTAGTGTGCTATTGGGGATGCTCTAACGCAATACACCGAGACGCAAAAAAAAAAAAGGCCCCAATAGTCTCTCCATTGTCCACGCTACCCTAGCGCGACACTGCAAACATGTCCTGGTCACGTCAAATTTTCTCCATGTACCAGGAGATAATCTCGACCCACCAAGTCAATGCCAAACTAATCAATGCTAGCCTCAGCCCACGCATTAGCCGGATCTCCCTGACACCAAGGGTCCACCACGGAACCTGCAGGTACATCGCGAATCCCGAGGCCAGACAACTTGTCCCCATGCGCCACGGTGATAGCGGGACTTGATCCCGGGACCTCTATCCTCCAAACGATTGGGGCTTCGGCGTGCCTATATGGCGTGCCCCACATACCGAGACTCGCCAAGCGCCCTTGGAGGGGCTGCTTGGCATGCAACGATTGGGGATGCCCTGAGCTGCGGGCATCCCTTCATACACCATCCCTTCATGCTTCTAATTGATAGGACTCCTAGATTCTTGGTTTCTGTGTGTAAACTCAGGGGATATGGTCTAGGCAAAAAACCGTTACTGCACCTAATGACGGATAATGTCTGCGAGGGATGTGATCTGGAGTGGGGGTATATATGGAATTGGTGTAGAAGGTGTGGTTGCGGATTTGGGAGCGAAGCGCACAGGTGGTGGTGGTGGTATTGAGAGGGGAGCTGAAATGAAGGTGGGGCGATGGTCTTTGCAATCGGGGTTGTGAAAGAGCTGCGAGAGGGGCTGGTGAAAGGGATCTCAAATCTTTGAAGAGTGTAGGAGGGAAGGGGTGTAGTGTAGAATAGTGCATGGAAGTGCATTGTCTTGGTGTTCTCTGAAACTTTAGTTGTGGCCTTGCAAAGCTTGTTAAGGAGGGTTTTGTTTTGTTGTTGCGCAATACGTGATCACTCTCCAATAGGTGTCTATCTCCCCCAAGTTTCCAAGTGGATTTGCTACAGCTTTGCCTTTGCCGCAATTTACTGTTTTTTGAGTGTTGTTGTGGGTAGTTTAAGTCGCTTGTAGCACATGCTTTATGCAATTAGTGTGAATTACTTCGTCATTCACATTTAGAGATTTATCATCCCATACCTTTGTAAAAGTTAGTGAAATTTTGTGAGAGTTTATTTTTTTCTTTTTGTGATATAGTTTTGTGGTGGTGAATGTCGTGAGTGTGTTGTATTTTTTGTGTCGGTGTTACAGACGAGCTAAGGATGGCATAATAGATTCTACTTCACTTTTAGTATTGTCTATGCGTACTTGTAGGTCCTCATTTAGAGATAGACGTTTAAGATTAAGAAGACTTTTTATACATTATGTTATTTTTATAGCAGAATGGTAGTAAACATTGTGATTTGTCTCGAGACAATATATTGTTGTATAGAAAAGGAGATAATATGTATATAGGTGTATGTCACTAGAATTTGTATGTAGCCTATAGACTTCCTCACCAATTCAATTATCAATATGGATCACAAAGGGAAATAGAAGCAGATAAATTGAAACGTCCTAAGGTGGATCCTTCTTTAAATCCTAAACGTCCTCACCCATGTCCAGTTTAGGTAGTTTTGTAAAGATGCATTATAAAATGCAATTAATATGAATTTTTAGAACTTGATGTACAAATAAAAGTTATACATCTTGAATTTTGGATTCTATCTATATGGTTGGATCTATGATTGCTTTTATTTAATCTTTTTATATAAATTTTGAAACATAAAATAAAAAATTATTTTGTAATTCAATTACGAATAAGATATTGACAATAAGTGGATGACATTTGTTGTGATGGGTTATAATGTACTCCCTCAGTCTCACTAAAAGAGCATGGTTTGATAAAATAATTTGTCTCAAAAAAAAAGAGTGGTTTCTAAATTTGGCCAACTTATTTCTAAATTTGGCCACTTATTTCTAATTTTGTCTAACTTGTTTCTAAATTTAGAACTGTCCTTAAATCTACTATTATTAGCAAACCATGCTCTTTTAGTGAGACGAAGGGAGTAATATTTTAGGTTTAGTGATTTTTGGAGATTTATTGGATGCTTGATTTTATGAGTTTATTTTTTCAAGAACACTTTTAGAATAAAATCTTCAAAATTTTGAATGAAACACTGCAACACCAAATGAATCATAATTTCTTCAAAAACTGTTTCCTTTTTGATTCGATGACACATACGAGAAGCTAACTTCCCATAAAAAATTCAATAAAAAAATCATACCACAAAAAGTGCATGACGGATGAGAAAATGCGGATGGAATCTGTACATAAGCCCAAAATGGCATACTTGGGCTGTTAGGGGTTAATGAGTCTCTATGGATCAAAAAGAGTTAAATGTAGTTTAGCAACTCATGTATATGCTACATCAAGATTTGCTCTTTGGATTATGGTCATGATGCACAAGAAATTGGAATTTCAAAGGATTTTTTTCAAATGTACACTACGGGCCTATTGAATGTGAATTATGCAAATGCACACAAACATTATTATGTACTTTCTAAAAAAATAAATACATTTTAACAATTAATACCTTTGTTGAAGATTTATTCAGTAGAATGTAATTGAAAAATAAAATAAAATAGAGCCTAGAGGCAATGTTTGAGGCATTCAATGTATATTTTACTTTTCTAAATAAACCCATTTCATATATATTTTTTATTCTTGAATCAACTTATTTGAAGTCCATAAAAGATTTTAGCATTAAACTAACGTCAATGTGCTCAATGACAGAGGTCCCACTCGTCATTAATATAATTAATCTTCAATCTTCAAATACTCATTTATTTAAATCCACCTTTCAAATGTCTTATAAAATTTACATTTCATAATATTCTTCTTACTAATATTTTTTTTGAAAAAATAATTATTAGTTGATGATTTATAACATCAAATATGCAAAATAAATTATGGAGTTTTTATTATTTTTAATTAGGGTATTATACTTAGCATATTATTGAACCTTTTCCAAAATACTAACATACTTTTATCAAGATAATACAATAAAATTTGATATATTTTAAGTAACTATTATTAATTTTGAGTAATTTAATATCTATATCATGAAAGAAACTATGTCCATCAATCCATTTGAGAATTGATAATTCTGCAAAAAACTTTATATGAAATTAAGTTTATGTGTCTTTCCAATACATGTAACCTTTTTTACAATTCAAAACCTTGTTTATGTGTCATTTGGAAATTATCAATTATATTTGATGTCTCTTTTTGAAAAAAGCTACATCAAATGTGTTAATGTATATATTCACACACAAGTCTATTAAAAATCTTTGAAATTTTCAAAACTAAAATGAACTTAATTTAAGTTTTGTAATCTTTGTAAAATTTAAAATTTGAACTTAAAACTTATATATTTAATGCAAGAACCTTTAACACAATAAACAAAATTACATTTTTTGTATATATTCATATGAAATGTACATTTAAAATACATTTAAATTACTAAGAAGGTATCACTACTTTACCATACATTTAAATTACTAAGAAGGTATTAGTACTTGACAAAGTGTTGTTAAACTTTTAATTATTTATCATATAAATTTATAGTTTCTTACATAAATGATTGGACTTTGTTACCAAATGTGCTAATCTATGAAGGGCCACAAATTTAGTATAACATGGAAAATAGTGTATGCTTGTTCATTTAACAATCGGACTTTCACAAACCAATTCCATAAAAAATCTTATATGAATCCTAATTTATGTGTCTTTTTGAAACATATATAACGTATCTATTGACACAATGTACTTATTGAATTTATATACATCTACACACACATAATACACATTATTATAGATTCATGATTTATTGCAAATTTTTTGGAAATATTGAAAATTGAAAAAAAAAAACTTGTAATGTAAAATTTGAACCTAAACTTGATTGTAAGTGAAAAAATGGTTTAACACATTATGGAAATTTTATATATTTATGTGTGTTTTTTTACAAACTCTACTTTTTAAACATCTATTATTATATATATTTATATTAAATATAAAAAGACTTTAAATTTATTATTATATTACAATGTAAATTATTTTAGAATATATTGGTACTTTGTGAATCTAAAGCATCATAATGAAGTAGATGTATAATTTTTTTAATTTTATGATTTTATAATGTCTTGTAAATATAAATGTGCAATACAGTTATAAACATTAATGATTTGCAGTAGTTAATAAGGCAACACCTAGTTCAGTATTTTGTTTTCTATCAATTTATTATTAATTTCTTTGCATAGTCTTTTTATTATATGCATTTGTACGTTTTTATAAAATACACTACTACTACTACTACTTCTTTGTTGTTGTAAAATTGCATTTGCAAAAATACAATAATAGAATAATGTATAAATTTATTTATTTTATTTTAAAGATTTATAATTATTTGTAGAATGATTATGATTTGGCATCAACAGCGCTAAAAGTTTGTGATGAGGATATGCCATCACATAATATAGTTATTATTAAAATAAAAGAGAATCCCAGATATAGTCTTGGATTCTCTTAACGGACCAGGCGGTCCCTTCAAAGACATCCTCGTTTTGGAAGATCCAAGAACCCCAAAGAACTATATCGCGAAGAAGGTTCATTAGGGGAAATTTGACCTGCCCGGGTTAGGTAAACCAACTGCCCAAAGGCCCCTCTACTATTGCCAGCAGATGCTAAAAATGCTGCCCGCACATTTAAGAGGAGTGCTCGGTGGCGCTGACTTGGCTGAGGTTGAATGGTTGAATATTTAGACTATGCTAAAGTGTGTATCCTCTCATTAATTCGATGCCGAATACCCCTACTGACACGAGCTGGCCGACTTAGGATCTGTGCCCAGCAACTCCGCAATGTGCTGTTAGCGCTACCACTGTAGCAACGCTCGACACACGAGGGAGCCCGAGGTGATTAGTTCGACCCCCCTCACCGGCATTGCTGGCACCACGGTGGCACCATTGGTGCCCCGTCAAAAGTGCACGGGCACCTCGTTTTTTTCTTCTCACATGCCAGTTTGTAAGGCCCCTTTGTAACCTGCTTTTTCCCCTAATGCCATATTCGGATGGTTCCCATCCTGCGAAGTCTGATTCTCCTACCAAAGATGCATTGGTCAAGAAAGAAAGTCTTGGCAGGTCCAATATTTCGTTGTCCTTTAAAAAGCCAGTGGATAATCGTGAAGGCGAAGGTCCATAGTTTCTTGGACTCTAGACACTGGAAGACTCAGTGCGAGTAGGATATCGGTGAATTATTTAAACATACTGGACAACTTGGGTCTGCATTGGGGTTGAATTTGTGCCTCCAAGTGTTGATTGCAACAACTTGGTGCCAAATTGACCATACAAACGCCGCTTCTTTCTGGGAGCGGTATTTCCAATTCGCGAGCGGCAAGGTGATCACAGCCTCATTTCTCCATTTTTTGTCTATTGAGGTCCGGAGTTCTTGCCTGTTGGAGAGAAGTTTCCTCCCTACTTTTGCACTATACATGGTTAGAGGGAGGTTATTTTTCCAGCTCCAAAGTGGCGGGTCAAAGTGTGGCAGCCTTCCTATTACGCCATAGTAAACATAAGACGGGGTTTGGATAGACTTCTCAACCGGGCCACCCGGGTAACTTTGATCATACCTTGCCAGCGGCGAACTAGGTGCTCCAATCGTCACGTTGTGTCTAGGATGAGGCTTTTGGACTGAGCTCCAACTGGATACATTGAATGTCCATGGGGGAGGATCATCAAGCAAATTGGATCTTGAATGGTGGCCGGTTGCCAGATTCTGCTGGTTTGGACCAGGAAGAATGGTGTTTATTCTTCTCGGTGCTCGAATCCTCCTATCCACATACCCTGTTTGAGGATGAGGGGGTCAATAGAGAGCACTCTCCCATACTCTTCTTCCGTCCTTCTGCAGAGGGATTCCACACTTTGGGATTCTTCATCGGAGAGGTTGAATTTTGTTTGCAAAGTTGCCATCGGTTTGGGTCGGTGGAGGATCGGATCCCAAAGGTCTGCTACCTTCTGCAATCTCTTGTTGTATAGGGAAAGTGCACTTTGGCGAGAGAGGTTTAGGTCACCTCCTTTGTAATTAACGCCTAAACGGCCATTGTCCTATAATGGATGTTTTTGAAATTTGGACAGGTTTCTAAAATTTCAAATTTACTTGAAAATTTTTAAATTTTTTTGTGGAAAAAGGTTTTTTCAAGAGGTTTATGGGGATTTTATTTTTATTTTTTTTGGATGAAGTGAGAAAAAGTTATGCTTCTCTGAGCATAAAACACCCTTCCATGGGCAAGCTCTCAGCCACTGTGAATGTAGCAATTTCTGCCCAAATCTGCCCAAATCTGCCTAAAGACAAAACTTTGAAATTCCACCAAAAATTGAGATTTTTTCATATGCCATTTTTATTGTCAAAAAACGAATTTGTTTGCGAATTTCAGTATACCCTCTAGCGGAAAATGATTATTTTGGCAACCTTCCACAACTTTTTTGAATATGATTTTTTTATCTCAATTAGCTAATTCAGTCTTTTTTGTCGTGCATCCAAACCCCCAAAATCCATAATGCAAAAAAATGGTTTTTTGGGCCTTCAAAACTCTGTTGATCCCTTTTTGCGCATGGAAAAAAAACTTGTTTTCCAACTTTGAATGTTATAATCTTGCAATTGGTGAGGAATGAGTGTGTAAGATTTAGTGGACATGTAGACATAGAAGTTAGCTACAAGATCTTACGGTTCAATGTACTAATTAAGACCTCAACTTTGCAAAATCCACCTTGCTTTGAAGAGGGGCTGTTTTGAGGCAGTTTTGATGAAAAATACCCTCAGAACTTTAGGGGTTAACATTGACGCAGACAGACGCTCTTGTGAACAATAACTTGGATAGTCCGATGTAATGAGGGCCCAGCCCCATCTTCTCCATACATATGAAAAGAAAATGCCAATTAACCTTATCAAAGGCTTTTCGGAAATCTACCTTAAGGAACAACAGAGGTTGTTTGGTACGTCAAGCAATGTCTATGGTCTCATGTGCCACGAAGACATTATCGAGGATGCTTCGGGCCCAAGTTTCATCTTCGGGCCACGGAAAACCTTGTCTCCATTGCACCACATGGGCCCAAAAATTTGGCGCCAAATTACTGCCACATAAGCTGCCATGTAAGATATGGTGATGCTTGGGATCGGCCCTAGTATAAAACCCTTGGGCCCAATTTGAGAGAATGGAGCAATCCTATTGGTTGAAAATTGGAAAGTTTGGGCCGGCCCTCAATCGGGCCCCAAGTATAAACTGGGCCTAATTCTTTCCAGGTGTGAACGTGTGAACACTGGGGGAGGGATCCAAATCGGACATAGTCGAGTCAATCCAAATCGGACACAGTAAGCACGCTGCGAGGAGAGATACACACACAGAGCGAGAGAGAGAGAGCGACTATCCACGCTCACAATCTAGTCCCCCATTTGCTCTGTTCGCCATCGCCATCGCCATCGCCATCGGACTGTGACATCGCTGCTCCCCGTCCGCCACCGAGCGTCACACCACCGCCTCGCAGCTCCTACATCCTTCAGGTGAGACGACGACGCTGCTGCTGCTGCTGCTGCTGATCATCGTACGGGCGATGGTTCCCCTTGATCTCGAAACCCTTGCTTGCAATTGTCTCGTCTTTCTTTGTCACTGGGTAATCGCTGCCGCCGCGGGATCTTCCGTCTGGAACCCTGCCTTAACTTCTCTCCTGTGTTTTATCTTCTCCGTTTGGGTTGCTCACATTTGGTGTTTCTGGTAGGTGTTGAGCATTAACCGACTTCTCCCCGCCTGGGGGTTGGTTTCTGTGTGATTGGGCGCGGTGGTGGGTTTGTTGGTGTCGACGGTGGGGTGTTCGTGAATTTGTGGGATTTGTGGGCTGGTGGTGGGTTCGTGGGATGTTGGTGGGTTTGCGGGGTGATTGAGGGGTGTAGGCTGTTTGTGGGTTTGCGGGATTTTGGTGGATGCGTGGGGGGTTTTGTTGGGGCGCCGGGTTGTTTTAGTTCGCCAACTACACTTGTCTCACCGGTGATCAATTTGGTCGCATGGGTGGGCCTGTGCGTCCCTCTGTCTAGTTCGTTTCCTGTTGCTTGACGATCGCTGCCACCGCGGGACTGTCCCGCAATCCCCCCCTCCCGCTCGGTTTCTTCTCTGTTTTGGGTTGCTCAAATTAGGGTTCGGGGTGTTTTCCGGGTGGTGCGAGGTGCGCTGGGGTGTGTTGCGGGGTGTGGATTGCCGTGGTGATGGTGGGTGTGTCGGGGGGTTTGTTTTAGTTTTTTTTCTTTTTGGGGAGAGGGAGAGACGCAGGGGTTTCGTTCTGTGCGCCGGGTTTTTGTGGTTCGCTAACTTCACTGTTCTCACCCCCGCCAAATTTGGGATTGGTACATTCCAGACCTCGTGGAGCAGCCCGCCTCTCGAAGCGGAACAGGTGCCCGGTGTCCGAGTCGCCGACTTGGAGGGCCCTTTCGGTAGGCCCCAATTCTCGCTCTATTTCAATCTTTTGTACATGTCGGTATGGCTATAAGGTAGGGATGCATGGTTATAGGTCTGCACGGCTATCAAGGCGACACCGCCACTAAATTGTTCTTTTGCGTGATTGAGAAAACAGAATCCATGAACACTACTTTGGACGTACAGAATCTACTGATGGACACGCAAGGTGACGTAATCATGACAGAGGCTGGCCTGGTAACTGCACTGAATCTCAGTCCCGGGTGTTGGTCTTATGTTATTTTTTTCCTTTTGTTAAGTGTTATTCGCTAGTTTACTGCAGTGCACGCTGTTATGAACTATCTGTCATGTTTCATAATTCGCACTAGGAAGTCACACAACTAAGTCATTGAGTCACTCTGTTGGAGAAGAGAGAAAAGCCTTCAGGATTCCGCATCCAGATGGGGGAGGGATGATTCTGTATAAATGTTATTTTATCTCATTGTATACGTTTGGGTCAACGGAACATTTGGGCAGAATCACGTGATTGGTGTTAAGGAGAACAGGCTGGAATTGGACGTAATATCGAAACAACCGAACGAACACCTAATCTTAAGAATCCAGGATGTATGACCCCGGGTAGTCTGGGCTACCAGCCTCCAGGTATGCGATATAATCTGTCTCGGGATAAGTCGTGGTCCAGTGTATGTGAAGTGGTGAGGTTTGCCCTGGCCTTGATATTTGGTGTCATGGGCATAACGATCTCCTCGTTTCGTTTGTCTGCAGGACGAAAACCAGGCAGTGAACGACGACCAGGCTTTGCCGGACGTCAACCAGAATGTTTTGGAGGGAGAGCGTCTGCGCTGCAGTGCGGATCTGAATCCACAAGGTACTTGCGGCTTCGTAGCGGCTTGTGCCTCGTTTGATTCTCGTAGTGTATGTGTGCCTGGGATTCAAATGTAGGGGGTGGAGTAGGAATGTCATGTTGTGGGTTCTCGATCCGAGCCCGGTTACCTCCGTAGGCTCCGAGCAGCCGATTTGATTTTGCATTGCATTTATCTAGAGTTTGCGTGGTTATGAGTAGGTTCTGATATGTTGTCAAATGTGATGTCAACAGGATCCCCCGGTCGTTATGCTTATACCAGGGCTTCTCGTTGGGATATTCTTCCTTTTCTGGTGAGTACCACTATCAATGAGATCTTTGCTGGGATGGACCGCCTTTCCGTCTGGGTTCCGGTTCGTCTGTGTCGCGCCGGTTTCCAAATGTGATGTTCCTGTTGTAACAAGGTTGTTTGTTTGCTTATATATAGGATGTGGGAGATGCCAAATACCAGAGCATGCTGGAAGAAAACAGGCTTTTGCGGATGCGGAACGAGGACTTAGAGGAAGCAGATAAGCTCAAGAATGAGGTGATTAGTGGTTTGAATGAGGCGATTGGGATTTTGAATGAGGTGATTCGGGTATACGTCCGGATTTAGGCGGGAGTTATTACGGCTTTAACCTGTTGCAAGCAAGAAATGGTTGTGGAGCTGGCACTTTTTTACTTTGCTCGTTTGAAGTGCGGGATTGTCGTCTTATTCGGTTCGGTGGCTTGCTTCGAGAATATTACGGTGGAGCTAGATGTTTGACGAGGTTTGGAGGTGAATTTGTTTGACTGGGTTGGTATATATGCTCCTAATGTAGAGCACGTTGGTAGGTGATCATTGTGCATCGCATCAGATTGTTTCTCGTGTTATTTTGTACGGCGTGGGTTACCCTTGCTGAGGTATAGTAATTGTATATAGTTCCACACACCAGTAACTCTTGTGTTGAATAGACCAGCGTTTCTGAGGAGACTTGTAACACCATTCGACTAGGACATATTAAATGTGGCTGTTCTTGGTTATCTTCACTTTCGAAGCATTAGTGTATCAAATTGTAGAAAGGAGGTTGGTTTTGCATGGTCCCTTTTTATGCAGGGCGCATTGTTGGCCGAGTTTAGTTCTGGTCATTCATCGAAGTTACCTGTTTTTTTGTAACAGTAAGAGAGCAAGATCCATGAAAGGCTACTGTGATTTATACCCTTGTAAAGGAAAACACCACACCTGGACTAGTTTTGGTACTTCGGACTTGTTTGTGGAGTAAGGGATGGTGTAATGTGGCCGTGGAATGGGACGGTTGAGGTTCTGGGTCTTGCTTGCATATTGTGAATGATGTAGGCGCGATCACAAGATAAGGACCAGTGAGTTGCATGGGTGAATAGAGCTATACTCACTGAATGTTCATGGTCTGCATATTTACTGTGAAAGATTTTACCTGCCTGTCAGATCTGTTTCAGTGGCTGATATCGTCCAATTGTGTTTCGAGTGCGAAAAATGGAAGTAACCATAAATGAATGTAACCAGAAGTATGGCAATTCTAGACCTAACAAATCAATGTGACGTGAATGTTACTGGAATGCTTCAGTTGGGGAAGAAAGACGACTCTAGAGGCCCCTCATACGATTTGAGACAGTGACCTGGTTGCTCAACTTAAGGGCAGCTTCTCACTGTGGCCGAAGTCGAGAGGAGGAGGGACTGTCCACTGTCCCCAACTTGGTCGAGAGGAGGAGCCTTTGGGCTGAAAAGTAATCTTAAAATAATCCACTTGGGAGCTTTGGCCGGGCATAGTGTGAAGGCCCAAAGGAGAAGGCCAAAGGCCAAGAATTATGTACCAAATATTCAGACATTTATAGAAAATAAAAAATTAAAAAAAAATTGGGGAGGTGTATAAACTAATGAAGAATACGTGGAAAAAATTTCAGCAAATTCTACATTGTTATGACAAAGTTATGAGTGATTGAAGTTCAGCTTATTTTTGGACAGCATTGGTCTAAAGCCAATGATTGTCAAAAGGTTCATTAAAAAGACCTTCTCCCTCGAGCAGTGCATATTTGGAAGCCGACTTAGGCTCCGTCGAACGGGAACCATTCGAATTTGGAACCTCCTGCGAGGCATCGTTCTCTGGGGCTCTTGGATCCTCCGCAACGACGCTGTCTTCGAAGGTACAACCTGGACAGCCCGGAGAATTCAAGATTACATCTGGGACTCCTTGCTCGAATACGGGCGTATCGACTGGATTAAAACCAAGCGTAGACACAACCGGGCAAAAACCCCAGAGAAAGCTCAGAAAGCTTTAGATCAATTTGATGCCGCTTGGACTCAGAATGATATTCTTTGTGTTAGAAATGGTCTTGCTGTTGCTTGGAAGTCCATTCCTGCTAACCGTCTTGTAATTTTCTGGTAACTCTCCTGCCCTGGGTCTCCCCCGATGAGGGCTTGTACTTTATCTCTCTGCAATGAATTTTGCTTCAAGAAAAAAAAAAAAAAAAAAAAAAAAAGGTTCATTAAAGAGAAAATGACAAGGCTAGTGGAGCATGACCAGCTCTTATTAGCCCATGAGCCTTGTCTTCTTGTGCATATTTTAATGAAAAAAAAGTTTCTCCTCTAGATGGAAGTTTGGGTCGAGCATTTTGCTCGACCTAAACTTTGGTCGAGAGGAGAAACTCTTGGCGCCAAAACTTGCTAAAAGTGTTGCTACCTAAGCTCTTTTGGTGGTGATGTCCTTTAGTGTGAAGGCCGAGAGGAGGAACTTTGGCCATTCCAGCGTTTTCATTGGTTGGGATGCTTCTCCTCTCGAAGTTTGGCCATAGTGGGAAGCGGCCCTAAGACACAGCATTTGTCCAAGAATGACCAACCCCTGATATTTTGTCCAAGAATGACCGACCCCTGATTAGGTCACGTTGTGATTAAAGTTCAAACTGCCAGGCTGCTCTGGAGGTGAAATCCGTAATTGGAAAGCAATATCCAGAGTATAGCGAGTTCTTACTTTGTAGACAAATAAAAGGATATTCTGAACATGCCATATTTTGCCACGAAGCCGCAATCCCTAAATTTGCGGTTTTACTTATATCACCCATTATGAAGTTACAAAACACCCAGTCTCAACACTGAACTACCGACACTAGAATAATGTTTCCACATACAACATCTGCATCGAACTCTATAACAATCTGGTTCCGGATGTTAAGTCGAAGTCACCAACACTCAAAATGCCAATCTGGACAGTCCGAAATCGAGCTCCACCTAGTGAACAGACGAGTCACGCTCGCTGCAAACATATGCTGGTGAACTGCACTACATCCTTGACACTCGGCACCAGAATTGACATCGTCACTTGCTTGGGAAACCATCGTCGCTATTAGCAGCAGTTGACGTGATAGCTGTGGATATGTGGACTGTGATTGCTTCCGACCATAAATTGAGGGCACTAAAAGTCTGCATTCGAATCCTCGTTTGCTACGGCGCACCATTGTGATTAAAATTTAAACTCAATTGCATCATGGTGATTAGAATATTCATTCGATTTTACGTGTGCAGAACTAGTTGGTTGGAAGATTGCAGAATACTCATGAAAACTTGGGATAATTATAAGAAAAAAAACCAATTGAATAGAATCCAACAGTGATGACACATTATTAACCCCTAAAGGCCCATTGTCCTGGAAGGGGTATTTTTTAAAATTTGGGCAAGTTCCTAGAATTCCAATTTAATTCCTAGCTCTTTAAAAAAATAAATTTAGGTAGGCATTTTGAAGAGGTTTGTGCAGAATTTTTAATTTTTTTTTTTAACATACTGAAAAAAAGTTATGGGGTTTTGAGTGTCAAAAGCTGCATTCAGCCAAAGTTCGGGCAAGCTCACAGCCACTGTCAATGCAGCAAATTCTGCCCAAAACTGCACAAAATTTACCAAAATTGCTTGTAAATTTCAGTATACCCCCTAGCGGAAAATGATTATTTTGGCAACCTTCCACAACTTTTTTGAATATGATTTTTTTAACACAATTAGCTAACTCAGTCTTCTTTGTCGTGCATCAAAACCCCCAAAATCCATAATGCAAAAAAATGGTTTTTTGGGCCTTCAAAACTCTGTTGATCCCTTTTTGCGCATGGAAAAAAAACTTGTTTTCCAACTTTGAATGTTATGATCTTGCAATTGGTGAGGAATGAGTGTGTAAGATTTGGTGGACATGTAGACATAGAATTTAGCTACAAGATCTTACGGTTAGATGTACTAATTAAGACCTCAACTTTGCAAAATCCACCTTGCTTTGAAGAGGGGCTGTTTTGAGGCAGTTTTGATGAAAAACACCCTTGGCCGTTCAGGGGTTAAGACTCAAAAGCCTGATGCAGTAGAAACCTGATGTTACAACAACTTTGCACCACTCCATGCTTTCCAACAGCTTTAGGAAGCAGGCAGACCAAAATTTTAAGGCAAAAGATTTGCAGGTGTAAAGAGCAGCATGTGAAAAAGAATTGGTTACCGATAAAAGATGAACATGAAGAGATTCTACAAGTGAGACACGCTAAGCAAGTCTTGCATCTTTAAAATCATCTGGGAGTGTGCGCGCCGCAAGTAGCTGCTTTGTTCTCTCTAGCACGGCAAAGAATATGGAGCCCCCAATACCAATCCACATCACCCTTGGTCCGATGCCCTGCAAAAAGAAAGCATTCAACGAACTCAGAAAAATCTCAAAGGCAGAAGGGAAACATTAAAAACAAAATCTCAACGCACACCATATTACGGCTTTATAATTTATGACTAAACTTTATCCTTTCTTAGAGGAAAGCAAACTATAGTACTCCCAGAAGGGACCTCAATTAGCTCATAAATTAAATAAGACAGGAGCTACGTCCTTGTTAACCTATAACATACTCTAAATGGGGACTGAATCTGTACCTTCAGTAGAGCGCCTGCACCCTCTTCCTTTATGATCTTCGAAACGCAATCACCTATACCCTTGTAGTGCCCCTTCGCACCCTGCACGATCATAGTCATACACAATTTGCACATTGCTGGGGTTAAAAATAAGAAATCATCAAAAAGGTAAAAAAATTGAAACAAATAGGAATAGTGAGGAGACCCCAATCGAGCTTATCCAGCGTCACGCACGACATCAGACGCATGTGAAGATTAGAAGGCATACCTGAGTCATGAGTCGGGTCTTGATAACATCAAGCGGCGTGGTCACCGCACCCGTAATTGCTCCTGCAATGAGCTCGACAAATCAGCATCTACAATAAGAGTCAATTTAAGCCAAACTTGAGTTTATTACAATTCCCTCGGACGTTGCTCCTCACCATGAGGATGAAGTGCTAGACACCCTATTTCTGTTGGATACTTTATGTTACCACTTAACGTCGCATGTTAAGGCTGCATCGTTACTTAGACTACCAATCATCGACAAATAGGAGTTTCAAACCCCTGTTTATAAAGTATAGCTCAACCTAAGCCTCAAGATATCATAGAAGCAGAAATAAGAAGGTTAGAAATGTAATATGTGTGCAAGTCTGTACCAGATGTTGCTCCAACAAGGGCAGTCTCCACGTCTAAAAGATCCCTGTTAACCTGAGCAATTACAAACCGGGAATATAACTCGATCAATAAATCATGGCTCTAAAGTTAACATCAAGTACTACTTCCTGAGAGACTCATTAAGTTGAACTAACCAAAACATACTTTGAAAAACCAGTCGTTTTTAGAGTAAAATTCAAAATTATATTGCACTTAATATGCGTCCTGGAATGAACTACAACCTTAGACAATTCCGACCGATAGACTTACCGTTTTCTTTAAGCCTATCCTAAGCTGTTCGTATATGCAAAACTGAATGGCATCAAATGGTAAATCACGTAGAAGGAAAGATCCAAAACCCTGCATCAGAAAAGGTCATTCGACCTAAACAATCAGTACAAGCGATGAAGGGAAATAAGAAGAAAATGGCAGGATCTTAATTCACAGACCGACAAAAGTTCCTGAACTCTTCAAAAGACAAATGGGAAGAGAGATAATATACCGCATACAGACCACGCACACCCTCTTTAGCCAAAATTTGCCTGACTGCTGAGTGTGCAGATGGGAATTGACCTGTCTGCATTCTCTGTTTCACAACCTGCAAAATTCCACAAACAGATAACATGGATAAATGAACAAAGGACCACGCGTCAAGAGCTTCTCTGGTGTATCCATACAAGAAAGTAGTTTGGCCGCGAGCCTCTGCAGATAGAATTCAAGTGACTGAGATAGTAAACTACACCCTTATCTCAGGATCACAGAATTTCTTAAGTTCAATTCGGACTAAGATATTCCGCCAAAATGAGACCAGAACATTCTTCATCTACCAGAAACATAACGATGTAATGCACACCCAGATATTCTAGGTCATATGCACACAAATGTAAACAACCACAAATGAACATTGCACAGGAACAGAACATAAAATTGCTCACCTCTGTAGGCACACGTATCAGTGACGCAGTGGCACCTCCAGCTGCACCTGCAGTCTGCCACAAATGCACGATATCATCAATCACAAAATCCTTAGAAAAAAACGATTATCTTTCCTAGTTCGGTAATCGAAAACGATTAAAAACTGGATTTCGCGAGCAGGTGCATAAAAATTTAGTTTTTTTGAAGGAAAGCGAACACTGTCATCTGCACTTGTACCCAGCCTTACCAGATGAGCAACAGAGCTCAGGTGGTCTGGGAAGACATCCAACAACTTCCTTTTCAGTGGTTCGTAGACACCCACAAAAATTGCTGATGCCCTGTAGCAGATACACATTACAGCATTTGAGTTGGGACAACATCCTGATCAAAGGATTACTATAAAATGTCATGCGAATGAGTTTTCAAATGTCAGATGAAGCATCGTAGCCACCATTGACCAATCGGCCACAGACAACAGGTGACATCCTAATTGTTGATATGCCCCTCCGGTCACCAAATTTTGTAAAGATTTGCATTCATACAAACCAGCAAAATAACAACCAACAAAAATGTCAAAATGAGAGAGTACGGGAAGTTACGGACGGTAAAACACCAGCAAGGTTGCCTGCAAGACCTGAGTACAATCCTTTAAAAACTATCTTCCCACCGGACCTCGCAGCCTGACACCCATTCACATCACACCCTCCATGAGAACGCCCTGCAGGCAACCTGCAACCGCTGCCTTGTCTCAACAAAATGTCACAATTGACGTCTAAACTTAAGCTGTAGATTGTCACCATGATACAACACCCTTATGCTCCTAGATTGATAGAATTCACAAGCCACGGCATTATAGTTTGGGTACTAAAAGAAGGTGTTGAAAATAGCCTATGTATCAGTACAACTGCCCAACTCATCATTCGCATCTCAGCTAATACAACAAGTCAGCTATCGGCAGCAAGGTGCTCCATTAACCTGTAGACGGGTTTTAATAGTGTCAATCGGATAAAGAGCTGTCTCAACAACAACCCCAGCTGTAGCTCCAGCTATCGCTCCTTCTGTTATCACCATTAAATACAACCATTCAACAGCCATCAGACACGACACACCAAATGGCATGCAGCTGACGAATCCCAAATACATTACCATAAAAAGAGCAGAAAAAACCACCATGTCACTTACCAACCAGGATGCGCAAAAAATTAAGCGGCTTTTGAGGAGTCTCAATAACAGAGTTCGCCACGAAAAGCATAGAAGGCCTTTGCGCAGTCACACTCGCAGGACCTCTTCTTCTTCTGCCTCTCTTCATGTTGTCATCTGCAACGTAAAATTGAACAAGCAGCTATTAAAATATACAACTCAGTCTTCAATGTCAAAACCCTATCCACAGAAGCATCAAAAACCGAATCCCAAAACACACAATACCTGTAAAGTAGTCAGCTCGCCCATGCGAATTCACCTGCATTATAATCAAACACCACATTCATCACCAAAACTGTTAACCCCGGAGCAGAAAAAACCTGTCAAGAAAACCAAAACCAAATTCCAAGAACAAATTCCAAGGAATTTCATCTCCAAGCAATGCTAGCTGCCATCATGAGCTTCATACCTGGTTCATGTGATACAACGCCGGAGAAGCGGCAGCAGATGAGAACCTGGAATTGGCATGATTGTGGTCATTGTCCCGACCCGAGCCGTGGCTCATCCGCAGCATGGACACGGACCCCATCTCTCCCACTCCTCGGAAACTTAAACCCTGACCTTCCAACCAAAAGAAAAACCCAAATACTGAACCAAAAAATGAACCGAAAATTGAACCAGAAACTGGGAAAGAAGGCGCAGAAGATGGGAATTGAGGGAGCCAAATTGGGGTGCGCCTGAGGGAACAATCCTCGGCACCCTAACGCCAGGAATGTGGGCCAACTCGGAGGTACCTGCGCACTTGTTCATGCGATCAGATAGCACCCACGGTTTACGGTGTTTTGTATCCAAATCCGTTATTGCATCTAAATCCCATACTGTTCCTAAAGCCGCTATTGTCTCCCTGGGCGTACATTCGAGAGGTAAAGATCTACGATTTGTATGGATCTCTTTTGCGTGGAGTGTTGCTTCTGTGTACCTCTTGTTGTTCGATGCTGTGTTTGTTTTTTTGGTAGATTGTGGGGTTGTGAATGTAGTTGGGTGGTAGAGGAGTGTGGTAAGGGGGATGGTGACGGTTTTGGTTCGGGTGGGTTGGTGTTGGGCATGCAGGGCGAGTTCTGGTGGCCGTTGGATGAAGATGAGGGTGGGCTTATCATGGTCTGGAGTTGAATCATGGGACGGAATCAAAGAAATGGCAACAAGAGGATATCATATTCAATGTTGACCTACACATTTTAGTACCCAACCTTCTGGATTTGTAAATGGAGAACTACATCTTTTTCGGTGCATGGAAGATGTATGTTTTATAAGGTAGTATCACCTTAGACCGACGGAATAAGGGAATTGGTAACCGGGGAGTGCAAAGAGCATGCAGTGAAACCATGAATGTGTTAGCAAATTGGAGATAAAGTATTGGGGTCTTGGAATCAGAATTTTTGGACAGATGAGCAATTTTACACAAATTTTTGAAGTAGAGCTGTTGTAGACACCTATTCAAAATTGTAGACTTATCCAAAATAAACAGAAGCAACATCTCAATATAACTTGTCAATGCTTCCATCTCATTGGTTTCATATCATTGATTCTAGTAAAGTTCTAATGAAGTTGTGGTCAAGTTTAGGTTCACTCTCAATCACTTTGAGGTAAAATTATAAGAGTCAAAATTAGGTATCTCACAATTTAAGGTGATACTACCTTAGATGCAAGCTTTTCATACAACCTTCTTCAATCTACTATTGTATGAACACCTATCCCCGGATCCAACCCCCCCCCCCCCCCCCCCCCCCCAAAAGGCGGACACTATCAGATTCTTGCTCCACTGTAGATTTATCACCCTACAATTACCTATAATTTACCCCATGTGTATATGCAGCAGGGTGTCCGGCTATATATTAACCTATATTGGTCACTTCTAAAATTTGTTGTTATTATTGTAAGTGCTTATAAATATCCCAAAAATGGGGAAACTTCGTCTTTTCTTATTAGCAATCACTGGAAAATAGTGAGGCACTCATTCCACCACTCCAAGTATAGTGAATTCCTTAAGTGTACAAAAATAGGTGTTCGAACCATACATAAAAATATTTTTACATCTTAAAGTTGCTACACAAAGGTAATTGTACAGAAGTCTCATATCAGGTAGCAATTTTGCCTCCTGGTTGTCATTTTAAGACTTGTATGGATGGAAAATACTATCAAGCAATGTAATATGTTTGGCTCTGGGTCACAAGCAACTACTTCACTATGATTTTGTATCAACTTCAACTAATTTTTTTGAATATACAGCTCACCAGACTCTCAAATGTGGTATTCATTCACATATATTTAAGAATGTGACAATCTTTCGTATGTCATACACACCTTAGTTTCGACTTGCAGTCTTAACCTCATCCACTAGCATTCTAAGCCTTTATATATTTGACAAGGTCCATCTCGTATTTTGCAAGTTTTAGTTAGGCATATCCAATTTTCATTTGACAATCTCTTCAGAGGATTTTTGTTGTAAATGGTTTTTAGAAAAAGGATGCCACTTTTCATGTATAATTGGAGTTATTTAAGTTTTTTTTTTTTTTTTTTTTTTTTTTTACATTATATGAGATCATAATTACCAAAAATGGTAAAAATTATCCAACATGTACTACAATATTTTTCATTTCGAACATTATTTTGCTAAATCTTCATTTAGGCCATGAAAATTATGTCTACTACATTTTGTGTAACAAACTTAATGGACTTTAAAGAGGTTAATAGTTGTTCCGTTTGAAAATATTGGGAATTTTAAAATTGAACATTTAATTGCATTGTAACTTGTGTAACTATTAATGTAGAAAAATCATCTTTTAAAATTCTTGTATAACATTCAATTTTCATCCGCCAGCATGTTCCTCATCATATTTTACATATATAGTAGAAAACACAAATTTCTAAAACAAGTTTTGAAATTAATGTAAATTTTCTTCCAAATCCCTTCAAAAATTTCTGATAATTCCCAATTGTCACCAAAACATGTGAATTTCACTTGAGTTGTAGTAGATACTTACTTCTATGTATTACATGCATAACATTGGATTTTTCTCTTTCCACAATAATGAAAATAAAGTGTGAAATGTTCAGCTTCATCCTTTGTGATTAATCCCATTATGTAAAGATTAATGTCCGACATATATAATGTATTATCTTAAGGACTTAGGCTTAGTGGTGAAACAATCAGACACATTCGGAGACCGGAGTTTCTCTTTTTCTTGTTGGTAACATATCAATGAGGAGTGCTAGGGTGTTACCATAACACAGAGTAGGTTCGGTCTTCAGCAAAAGAATTTTTTTTTGAAAAATTAAGGTTCATCTCTTAAAATTTGAATTTCTCAATTTTTGTTTTTTAGCAAAAAATCAGTAAAAATGATCTTAAATGGCTTAGAAATAACAGAATATTTGAAATACTAATTTATTCTATTTTCAATTTATGTTTTCATAATTTTCATAATTTTCTGTTTTTAGAATTATTTAAGAATGAACCTGCTAAAGTGTTACGATAGTGTGTCCACAGCAACTGCAGCGGAACTATTCAGCAGCCCATTTCGTGGTTCCCAGTCTTTCCCAGTCTCAAAGTCACCCTGATTCAACTTTTTTGCAGCCCAGAGAGGAAGCAGCGCTCTTTGTTGACCCCAAACCAACTCCCTTGCTAAAAGCAAGCACACACCACACTGGCACACACCCACCGTAGTCAACAACTTGCTGTGTTATCCACTCTAATTCCTTCCATAACTAATCCAAGCACAAACCAAATACCCATATCCGTCACTGCACCCAAAGCCAACTATTAACATGAAAGAGGCCTAACTTTTAACTTCTGAAACCTGAGAAATGCACAAACAATAGTAGTTTGGGTTACACATTTCTTCCAAACCAAGTAGACTCATGAAGTCTCCCAGTTTTGGTCTAGCTCTAGCATCACATTCCTCAGAGTGGTATCTAAAATCTACGCAATAATAGATCATTTGCCGGCTTAGCACGATATGGTAAAAATTATGAGATTTAAAACCATCCACGAATCATTATATCCAGGTTTGGAAAGACCAACAAAGGAATGACAATAAAAAACGAACATCATCCACAAAAAACCCAGAAAATACACATCTCAAAATCTATGAAACCCATGGATACCTGGTGCCTTAGGATACAGTGACGGTTCTAGAACCCCCATGCTAAATGGAATTAGACCCAATTAGAATCAGTAAATAATCCGGTTTAGATGAAACCCACATATGGATGACACCAGAAGATGAATGAAGATGTTCATCCATTTGAAGCCAGAAGGGAAGAGTTGAGGAGTTTGTTTTGCGGAGGAAGAGCCTAGAGTTGCAAATTTGCTGGGGCTATGGCGACCATGGCAGCACGCTGCGCTTCCTCACCGCTGCTGGGAGCACTGGAGCCACTCTCGACGGCCAGCTCGTCGTCCCCGACCTCGGCGCACGCGGTGACAGCTTTTTTCCCGGCCAGAAACGGGCTAGAATTCGCGTCACAGGCGTCTGTGAGGGGCGCTGGTTGTGTTCGGAGTGTGGTGAGGAATGTGGGTGGGGTGTGCAGGGGTTGGAAGGGGGTGAGGGCGAGCAGCGCGGGGGTGATGGAGAGCGCGCCTCCCGCTGTGGAGGATCCTGTTATTGTGAATGTGGACCTGGGTGATCGGAGTTACCCTATTTACATCGGTGCGGGTTTGCTTGGCCGCCCTGAGCTTCTGCAGAAGCACGTCACGGGGAAGAAGGTGAGTGGGTTTTGGTTGCGAGTTTCGGATGCTGTGTTTGGTGTTCGCTTCAGGGCAATTGGGTTGGGAGAATTGGTGGTTGAATGGTAGGTAGTGTGTAGCCAACAATTCCACCAGTTTTTTCCGTATGGTCTTGGGAATTGGTTTTGCAAGGGTTAGGAGCGTTTTTTCTCATAGATTAGACTAGCCTGATGTGTTCAATTTGGTAGCGTGCAGTTTCAATGGTTATGGTGTTGCTACTTATGTTGCGACCAACTAGGATGGACATCAACCATGTCGTGAATTTTGGGTTGTTTTTCTTAGTTGTTGTTGTCGTACTAGAAGTCTTACAGTAGTAGGGGGTTATGTTGATGCTTTCGGAGGTATTCCTAGCACCTGCTAGAGAGGGTTTTCTTTTTCCTCGCGGGGTAGGTTTTGGTGGTAGCAAAGTGAAGTTGATGAATGCGTCCTTAGTTGTGTGTAGACTGTTATGTAGGGCACTTTTGATTGTTACGAACCTGCGTCGGGGAAATGAATGTGCGTTGTCGCGTTGACTTGTTATGAATAAGCTTTGTGTGCATGAATGGTTTGTGATTTCTGTTCCGTGGCTCAGATGGGGGCCGTGATTTGAAAGAGTGTTTCTGGTGTTGATTTTGGGAGAGAGCATGAAATGGCATGTGAAGCACAGTTGGGATTTGGTGTTTTCTCGTTGATCCCTGATTGAGGTGAAATGTATTGCAGGTGCTGATTGTGACAAACGAGACTGTGGCTCCAATCTACTTGGATAAGGTGATAGCAGCTTTGAAACATGGGGGATTTGCTGTCGAGATTGAGAGCGTGATTCTTCCGGATGGAGAGAAGTTCAAAGACTTGCCAACATTGATGAAGGTCTTTGATAAGGCCATGGAGACACGGATGGACCGGCGATGCACATTTGTTGCGTTGGGAGGCGGAGTAATTGGTGATATGTGTGGTTATGCTGCTGCCTCTTATCTTCGTGGCGTAAACTTTATCCAGATTCCCACTACACTCATGGCTCAGGTAAAACTGGAAATTCTCCTAACTCTCAAATTAAAAATTGTTACTGGTTTGTGACTATCTTCTTGTATAGAAAGGAAGATTTGGATCGTATTGTTTGATGCAAACAATATAAGTTTGCAGGAGTTGATCGAGTTTTAGACCTCCATTTTTGGAGAGGATCATGACATTCATATGGATGAATTGTGCAGGTCGACTCTTCAGTTGGTGGAAAGACAGGCGTTAACCATCCACTCGGAAAGAATATGATCGGCGCTTTCTATCAGCCCCAATGTGTGCTTGTGGACACGGATACTCTCAGCACACTTCCTGATAGAGAACTGGCATCCGGGATAGCTGAGGTGACCAAATATGGACTTATTCGTGATGCAGAATTCTTTGAATGGCAAGAAGAGAACATGGAAGCTTTGCTGAACAGGGACCCGAAGGCTCTTGCATATGCAGTTAAGAGGTCCTGCGAGAACAAGGCAGAGGTAGTGGCCCTGGACGAAAGGGAAGGAGGGCTTCGAGCAACTTTGAACCTCGGGCATACATTCGGGCATGCAATTGAGGCTGGTATAGGTTATGGGGGTTGGTTGCACGGTGAAGCTGTGTCAGCTGGGACGGTCATGGCTGCTGACATGTCCTTAAGGTTGGGATGGATCGATGAGGCTCTCTTCAACCGGATTGTCAATCTGCTAAAGCGTGCGAACGTACCTATTTCTCCCCCAGAGTCGATGGATGTGCAGACTTTCAAGACAATCATGGCTGTTGACAAGAAGGTTGCTGATGGCTTGTTGAGGCTCATTCTTCTCAAGGGTCCTCTTGGTAACTGTGTGTTCACCGGAGAATATGATCGGAAAGCCCTTGAGGATACTTTGTCAGCTTTCTGCAAATCTTAGATGATGAGCAGTTTTTCAGTCTCGAATAATACGGGTAGTTTAGTCTCAAGAATTTCAACTCCTGTATTGCAATTAAGTCGCACTTAGGAAGAGAATAATGGAACTGAGTCACAATTCGTAATGCTTGTACTACTTAAACATCACTTGAGTCCCTGTTAGCTGGATAAAGATTTTTGGTTTTTTACTTGATTCTACCTGATCACGCGAAGTTCATCGCTGTAATTACATTTAGTTGAAGCATGGTAGTCCCTAGAGTTGAATCAGTTGAAACCATAACCTGGTGACGATCTATTCAAGATCAGGCTTCTCAAATTCTGACTATTTAATTTATAAATTGTAAGTGTATACGGGATTATTTTCTTCACGAATTTGAGGCATTTCCCGAATGCATTTGATCTTCCAGAGCCCGTCTTTTTGCTCCCAATTAGACCTCGATCAACTTTCTTAGGCAACTGGGTTTGTGTCATGTATCACATACGATTCATCATCTTATAAAAATGATTATAATGCTTTCAACGGGCTGTCTTGAACTTGCGACAAAAGCTCAGGTGAAGGCAAGCTTTACGTGACATGTTTCAAACAGTTTCTATGGTGGTCAACTCTTCACAAAAAGGGAGGAGAATGTCAAAAAAACTCAAAGCAGAAAAGACGAACAAGGAAGGGAATTCTTTGCATTTCATTCATCAAAGTTTGGGTCCCTCCAACTCTTGGATTGTTGATTGTCTGCCCTACAAATATGACAAATGTTCTGATTTATACATGCTCAAAAGTCCTTCAAACTGCAAAGCTGTTGATATACTAAAGAGATGCTCAAGGACATAACATCCGAGCAATCACGACATCAAAGTTGCCACTTGTGAAATCCGCCACAAGAGCCAGTGGGTCAAGCATCTCGGATGATTCAAGCCAATTCACCGTTTCATCCATCCTGGAGGTTTAGGGTTTAAGCCTCGCCCTCCAGAATTCACCTTCGAAAACAACACCCATGCATTGATTCTAATCTGCATACACTCGCGAAATCATGTCTTTTCTGGAGACCCATCAGTTGCAACACATTCGGAGCAGATCGGTAGTCCACTCGCAGGGCTGCACAGGGAATTTTTTAGTAACAGCAATGCAGCGCTGAGTGTGTTGCTATTGCACAGTAGCTCACGCTGAGAGCAAGAGAGAGCATATACCTCTTTGCAATGACGCTGCTGCATCATCGTCTGCTGTTGCGAGCCCAGTGTTGCTGCACTCTGCCTGCGCCCGTGCCTCTCCCTTTCTTCCTCGCTTCTAGTTAGCTTCTAGTGCCAATGAGATTTAGGGTTTAGGGTTTATCGGCATCATTGCACGCGGTTCGATCCATCTCCGATTCAATTCCAAGGTTAGTTCTGTGAAGTTATGTGCAATAGGTTCTTTAAATCATGGCTTTGGAATCATCGAAATTAGAATTAGTGCGTAATTGTTTTCTGATCCTGTGGCACGGTTGAACTGGAAGGAGAGTCCCTCATGAGACCTCTGTGCTGTTGAAGTGTCTTGCTCTAGGAGGATGTTCGGGTGTAGTACTGAAGGCAATGTCTGTGTGTTTATGTTTAAGCAGGCCTATGAAGAGTTGGTAGAATTTCATCATGTGGCGTGTCGTGTTTGCGGAGAGCCGCAAGCTCGCAAGAGTTGGGTTGGTGTCAAATTCCATCATCCAAACCAAACATTTCAATCACTATGCCGGTGGGGTGCCATCGATGGGTGAGGTAGCGAGATGCGGCACCTGGATGCCCCAGGTTTGGGGTTTTTCGAATGAGCAGGTGAGATCGCTCCACTGTGGGATTCGGATGGAGATGAAATCAGCGGTTCAGGAGCAGTTTCATGGTGATGAACAAGGTGAAGATCTATCTTGTGAGGATTCTCAAGCCACTTCTGGGGATGGCATTGAGTCTAGAAAGGGTGACTCGGCAGTTGAGAGCTTTGGAGACTTACATGTTGTAGAACCTAGTCGGATGCAACAAAGCCTTGACATGGAGGTGGAGAGCACCTGCCGGATATTGGCGAGGGGGTTCTGGGGAAGTGATAAGGAGGTCGCACTCGCAGGGTTGGGTTTAGGGTTCCACCCAAGTTATGACTGGAAGGTGTTGCAGAATCTGACCAACGTGGATATGGCATACAATTTCTTCAAGTGGGTGGGCACTCAGCGGGGAGGAGCTCATAGCTTCCGAGCGTGTAATATCCTTGTAGCTATGCTTGGAAACGCAAGGCGGTTTAATGAAGCGGAGGAGATCTTAGTCGAAGTAAAGAAGGCTAGAGTCAAAATGCTACCCCGGACTTTAATTGAGCTCGCACGAAGCTATGCAAGTGCGGGGATGTTGGAAAAGTCTGTTGAGGCCCTAAAACGAATGGAAGATCATGGATGCGCGCTCACATCTTCGGCGTACAATTCTCTCATTGATGCCTTCGTCAAAACAGGGTATCATCAGAAGGCACTGGCGGTTTACAGAGTAATGGGGCAATCGGGTCTGCGACCTGATACGTACACGTTTAATCTTCTTATGAATGCGTTTAAGAAAGTTAAGAAGATTGACTCAGTGTGCAAATTGTTTAAAGAGATGCAACATCAGAATTGCAAGCCCGATGTGGTCTCTTACAGTACGTTGATAGATGCTCTCTGCAAGTGTGGAGAAGTGGAGGAAGCGGTGCAAGTATTTGCAGACATGAAGGCTCGTGGATTCAAGCCGAATGTCTTCACGTATACTTCAATGATTGATGGACTGGGCAAGACCGGTCAAGTTGACAAGGCATTTTTTCATTTTGAGGAAATGACCTCGGAAGGTCTTGTGCCCAACAGAGTTGTCTACAACTCCCTCATTTATGGATTAGGGAATGCCGGTCGAGCTGATGCTGCTGGGAAATTGTTTAGAGAAATGGTTTCGAAGGGTCTGCAACCTGATCATGTCACGTTCACCTCTCTTGTGTACGGGCTAGGTGTTGCAGGGCGAGCAAGTGAAGCTCGCCGTATATTTCAGGAAGCGAGAGAAAATGGCTGTGTATTGGACGCTAGTTTGTACAATGTACTAATTGACACTCTTTGCAAGGCCAAGAGACTTGACGAAGCATGGGAGATCTTTGGAGATTTGGAAGGTGAGCTCCTCAATCAGCTTCCTTGGGAACTCGTTAGAGTCGTGTATTAGTTACTAGTTAGATGATTAGCTCTTAGGTGATTTTGTGAATTCTGCAGCCTAGTCCCTATTTTTTGTTATTTACAAGTGGCTTTGCTTGTTTCCAGAGGACGGTTTGGTTCCAGATGTCTATACATTCAACGCTCTTATGGACGGGCTTTGTAAAAGTGGCCGTGTTCATGATGCTTTTACACTTCTTGGAGACATGAAACGTGCTGGATGCTCTCCAGACGTTACAGTTTACAACACGCTCATTGATGGACTTCGAAAATCGAGCCGGATTGAAGAGGCTGGGGAGCTCTTACGGGAGATGCAATCGTTTGGTTGTGAACCTGATGTGGTCACTTACAACACACTTATAGACGAGTCATGCAAGGGAGGCCGTATTGAAGATGCTTTGAAGCTCTTCGAAGAAATCAACGCAAAGGGATTCGCAAACACTGTCACATACAACACCGTACTCAATGGACTTTGTATGGCAGGCCGTGTTGATGAAGCGTACAAACTGTTTGATGAGATGAAACAGAACGAGAAACTCAATGGTGAAATTGACCCTGACTTTGTCACATATACCACTCTTTTAAGTGGTGCGCGGCAGGCTGGGTTGTCGGAACTCAGCAACTCGTTGAAGAGATGGAGGCACGATGCACGAGTGTAGTCGTGCTTATGCATTTCCATGACTACAACCGTATTCTGTTTGTTATTCTGGAGGAAAGAAGTCTTCGCTACATTAGATGGGAGCGCCAATTATTGTGTTCCGTCGGGAGAAAAGCTTACTGCAAACCATCAAAATATGCAATGATGAGCTGAAAATCCATGACGTCGACATGCAACTGAATCTCTGCGGTAAGCTCCTTTCACTTTTTATTCCTCCGGCTTAGGCAAAAAGAAGAGTTTAACTTAATGGTGTGGTTTGAAAAAACAGTGTGATTATTCCACTCAAAGCGTGACTGGTTTTCTGGTTGGCAGGGTTTGGCCGCAGATATTACCTGCTAGCTGTGCGTTTGGGTACATGTTGACGTGTGACATGTGGACGGTTGTTCCTGAATGTTTGTTTCGTTCCAATTTCCCTGAATATTGTTTTTTGGAGGTTTGAACCTAAAGGACTCTGAAGAACCAGGTACGAGTGGACTCCATGACTACCATTAAAGATTGCTGGTCTTATTAACGCATAGTAGGATCACAGTAGGATGTATTCCTATTCTGTTCACGATCTTCTGAAGACTTGAAGCAGGAGTTAAAAAGCAAAATAGTGCATCTGAATCCCATTTCTAAGCCCTTTCTCGGCGTCTAAGAAAGTTTACCGGCTTGTGTTGCTCCTATTGAATGAACAATTTTCTTAGCAGTAGTGCCTTAGGATATACTTAAACCCGATTAGGATTGTGGCTCTTAAAACGGCAGCTTCTGTTGGTTTAGAGGAAGATTTGTTCCAGGTTGTACCAGCACTAACTTGCAAAGCATCTGTAGGCATCTCGTGGTCCCAGATGCTGTACATTCGTCCTACTAAGTGAACGCGCTCAGTCCCTCCACGAAGGCCTCCATAAGAAGAGAGACGTTGGTTTTATGGGTTGTGGGGAATCAGAAAGTGACCTCCACCTAATCCTTTGACACTTCAGTCACGTTTCCAAGGAAAGATATGAAGGATTTTGGATGCAACAACAGGGCAAGTCACAATGAAAGTACTGTGGTGGGTGTGGTGTTTTCACACATTTAATAAGAATTAAAGTTCAGTTCTTGTCGAATATCGGTGTATCTGTGTCATGTACGGTGTAATATTATCTGACTCCGAAGTACAGTTACTGTATGCCACCGCCAAAGGGTATTGCCCTTTTAAGCATTGTGTGCAGTATGAATTATGGGAGACACATCATGCCTGACAAACAAGTCAAAAGGAAAGATGTATGTGGACTTTATAGCAACATCGGTTGAAATGCAGACACTTTGCTTGTAGCTTTTGCCCTCCAGAGCTGCTGGTATATTTGATGTCATTCAACACAAAATCTGGCGTTCTTGATGCTGTTGGGAGAAGCTAAGCTGAGAAAGACATGTCTAAAGACATTGCTATTTGTGAGTTACTTTCTTGAGTATCAACCAGTTTGACATGCACAAATTATTTACACAACTTCTGGCCCAGATGATCACAATCAATGCTGCTCATGAATTGTGTGGATGTGCCTAAGTGAGCTGCAACAATCTGGAAAGGGCAGAAACAGTTCTTTTATGATCTTAATTGATGAGAGAGTCTACAATCTCAGACTCTATGAAACTGCATAGCTCTCAATTCTAGTTGCACCAGACACCTTGACAGACGAGGAATACAAATTCAACAAACTTTGTCTTTCTTTTGCATGCCTTGGTCAGTGTGATGTGTATTAATGACAGCATTACCCTTGGAGGACATGTGTTATGCCTGACTGTTGATAGAATTTACATGTGTCCATGACTCTAATCTCTAAACTCAACTTTACCATGACTCTAAACTCTACTTTAAGGTGACTCTGAACTCTAAACTCACCTTTACCAACTGTAGTCAATCTCTTTTGACAAAGAAGCAAAAGATATCCATATCATGAATATCTTCAACTGTATGACATGCTCGTCTGATATTGTGCTGACAAACATGGATGGACATAACATTCTTGAAATGTGCAGGCGGGTCTTTTAATAAGTTGGGTACTTCAAAATCCTATTAAGAAAGAATTCTAGATAAGAGTTTTAAAATGAAAGGGTCATAGAATGTTATGAAGCTCTAAGAAATTATGCATTTTATTTTAAGTTACATGTTTAAATGTAGTAGGTTGAACCAGCCACATGCTCAGGTATAACCAGGTACTCAGAATGTACATCAAAAGAACAAATGAAACATGTGAGCAACAATTCACTTGGAATTATTTCTGCTTGTTGATCAACTTTTTTGCATCATCAAGCATACTTTTCAATTGATGGACTCATGTATTCGTACGTTCTAGAGTGATTGCAAAAGGGTCGGTGTGCCATGATACAGATTCAGCCTCCCTAGCTGTGTAAGAAATGAATGTCAGCCTGATGGTGGCATTGCAAAAAGTTGTGCTTGAAGAAACAACAAGCCATCATCTAAATTCTTCCATCACAGCCAGGTATGACCTCATGACTTGCTGGAGAAGGTCCCAGAACCAATTCGAACCCCAGTGGTGATGACATCATAGAAAGCCATCCACTGGGTTCATGTTTTTGCAACGGTACTTCAACAAAACAGGTGAGAGGAAGGTAGAAAGTGAAAAAATTATTAATGGTGGGCTACCAGACATATCCACTGAAGCAAGCAAACACTAGTAAACATATCCAAAGAGTAAACCATCAAAATTCCACACAATCACAAACTCCCCTTCCCAAAGCCTGAAATCAAGGAAATCCAAAATACTGTCACTTATTTTTGGTGTTCCTAACTTACAGCTCAGGCAGCATAGACTACATTAGCATTATAAATAACATAGAACACACAACCTTGAAACATGGTAAAAAAAACCTCTGTATCACATTCAAAACCATTCATCATAGATCACATCACCTCCCACATCTCTGATTAACATGAGCTTCTAGAACAACTAACCAACAACCTCTACTAATCTGCCGGAAATTTGTCTCACTTCACCGTAACTCCAGCACCCGGAAAGATATCCCAGACAAACTAAATCCATTTCCTAAGTCCCAACCTCCAAAGCACAACACACGAGAAAAACAGTCTACCTCGGTGAAACAGGTATTGATTCCGAGGAATTAAGTTAGTTAAGTAACTTTGTTTCGGAGTCCACCAGGGAGCTTGACCGAAGGAGCACCAACCAAGTATTATAAAAACACGGCAGGCTCTCCGTCCTCGATGGACTCCCACGATCGATGCATCTAAAGCGCCGTCTCCTTGTCGTGACTGTTCCCTGTGCTTTTCTCAGGCTGCTAGAAAATCAGTCAATTCTTTAGTAAAGGAAGTTGTTTGACGCATCCATCAAGTGGAGGTTTTCATGGACACTGGGTTGTGACGTTGGACCAGCTGCATGCGTAGCAGCTAGCTTCACGAGCTGACTGCTGTGTGTTCATCAAGAGTGGTCGCTTGTCAAATGCAGGGACATTTATTCAGGAGGGTGGTTGTGCACCTGAGACGTTTGTGACCAGGATTATAAACTCGTTTTTTTGTCTTGGTTTCTGGTGCATATGGAAATTGGGAGCGGGAGTTGTTGACTTGAATGTGGAGTGATCTGCCATATCCTGGGCCATGTGCACGACTTTGGGTCGGTTTTGAGTGACTCATCTAAGGTGGTGAGTTTGATTTGTTAGCGATTTTGTATGAAGAAGCAGGAGAAGGAGTGGAGGGCGAGTTGAAGATCAGCTTTGGTGGGCCAAGTAGGGGAGTCACTGGTTTGGAGAGCGATCGAGTGGGATTTTAGGTGCAAGTGGTGGATTGGGGAGGATGGATTTGTTCGAAAGGCTGTCGAGGGTGTTCATGCGGAGGAAGTACTCGCGAGTGGATCAGGAGCAGCGAGACCGTGCAGAGCGCTTGACTAAAAGCAAGTCCGTAAAGATTCCTCGAGAGAGTAGGTCGGAGCGGAGATTTGCGGCCAAGCAGGTGGCTAGCTCATCAGCGTCACAAAACCCTGAGCCAGTGGTAGCGCTGCCCAAGAAATTCACTCTCCGCTCGTCGTCCAACGATGTCATCGATGGCGCTTGGTTCAATAGCGCACTTCGCCGCTCCGTTGCCGAAGGACGAGTCACTTTGAGCTAAATTCCATGCCACGTTCCATTCTAGCACTCGTTTTGTATATTCTAAGCCGGCACAAACAAGATCACCGAGCTGCTGTTTCATCGCTCCATGGATTCATAGCACATGAATTACCGAAATGATCTGCTAAGTAGGTTATTGAGACCAACCGATCTGGCCGAATCTTGAATCTGCATCAGGTGCCAGAATAATTTCCAGACGCAAGTCCCGAGTATCAGACTTGTTACTAGTGATTAGAACCTTCCAATGTGCAGGTCACTTCCATAGCAGAATAGCTTAATATCTAGAACCGGTGAGGAATTAGTACCAATTTTGCACAGAGTGTTTCTGAATTGGAATAATTAGCGCCATTCCTGAAGCTTCATTAAGAACTCACCTTATGTGAATACTTGAATATGTAAAGTGAATGTCCTGCGGGCACAGACATGATGGCACATGATCGTTCTACTCATCACTTGATGGCTTTAATCTAGTTTTGCTGCAAATTAACCTGGACTTGCAAGTAATCTTTCCCTTTCTCAGCTGCAGGGACTGATGCAACTTTCTTCACCAGTGGTGAATACTGTGGATTGATTGTTCTAGTTTGATTGTTCTCCTTGTTTGATTAGTAATCCTTGTTCGGAGTCTTAGAGTAAGGATGATATTTGAGGAGTTTGTTGCAGACGTGAAGCTTGTGTGTGCGAGCCGTGACACGAGGCCGGCTTCTAGAGGCTTCCACGGAGAGTGTCATGATCTCGTCACAACATGTGTTGTTTGTGAATGAGGCTGCAGAGATCACCGAGGGCCCAACAATAATGGTGCAGAGAAGGGCCTGCCACCGGATTCCTGGAGCATATATTTATATTGTCGACCAACAGGGCAGCAGGCTTTGCAGGGGTTGGAGGCACGGGCGAAGAGGAGCTGGCCCATGTCTGAGAATCTGCACAGGTCAAGCTGGCAGAATGAAATCTGCGTGCAGGCGCTCAATACAAGAGATTCATCTGATGATATGCAGGACGATCATTGTAGGTCGTGGCCATGGCCAGAGTGGACCCAGCTTTGTGCACAATCGACTCCGGTTAGAACAAGTAATCATCTGAGGAGGAATGCTCTGTGAAAATTATATCTGTCACGAGATCTGTGAAAAAGGACAATCTACAATCATCTTCTTAGGCTCAGCATTGCAATGTACATGTACAGAATCATGTTTGTCACCAACTCTCATGTACAGGACTGTACAACAACAGAAAAAATCCAAATGACGGAGGAACTGGACAACGTGATGCAAAGTACTCCGTGCAATTGCAAGTTCTGATTCCTTAGCTTATTTGTGTTTGGTGAGTATGTAACTTTGAGCACAGTGCTTACTTAACCCTTAAACGTCATATGCTTTCCTGATACCACTCCCAAAATCTCTTTTAAACTCCATTTTAAGCATTATTCTATTTTTAATTTGCTTGAGCTCTATTCTAAGAAAGTATAGATCACTTTAAGGTGCTCAGTTTGACATTCTAGAAATCCAATTTGGTATAATGGAGTGTAAGTTATGAGGAAGATTCTCTCAAAAAAAAACCCAGCCCTTCGGGCTGGGTCTGACGTTTAAGGGTTAACCTATCACTTGACTTATCAGTAAAGGTGGCATTTCGAAGAATGATTCAACATGTTCCAGAAGCTTGATCGGTTTTGGTGAGTAGGGGTTGACTTTAACTCATCATAAAATTCATTTAAAAAAATTCATGCACAGCACACCTTCATCTGACTTTCAACAACTTATACGACACCAGTTGCCTGCCTTGATGAACCGACTCAGGTTTTCATGTCATGCGCTAAAATTGTGATCTTCGACAGCACCTTTTTGGACCATTGCGAAGCTTAAAATATTCAAGATGAGAAACAATAGTCATTCTTTTAGCTTTGCGTAAGAATCAGCCTACAACATCCAGTGACGTGGACTAAAGAGCGAGCAGGACATCGTTCACAGGAACAGCAAGGCAGGACCAACGAAGGGAACAAGGAGAATGACATCGTTCAAGAGGACACATTAAACTGCATTTTACCACCTTCGTCTATGCATGCACCTACGCTCTGCAATCTTGTGAAATCAAACGAGACCTTCAACCTCACCTTATTCCACAACCATAAACATACAGACTACGTTCAGGGTTTTGGACAGGTGTTCTACAGGTACGAACGTCAGACTCAGGTGTTACTTGAACCAAGCTGCTTATCGACGATATTCACTGCCAAACCATTGATCCAAGCCCAAACCCATTTCCATACCATCGTACAACGAAGTACTCCTGAGCAAGTAACAGCAGCAACAAAGGGTCAATGTAATTCTCAGCAGGTCAATTCAAGTGATTGATACAAACTGAGGCAGAGTGCAAGAGACAAGCCTTCGTGCTTAGAGTCTTTCATTCGCAGTTCAGAAAGCAACTAAAGAAAACTCTTCACAAGAATCAAAATGCAAAGGCAATGTTACAACTACTCTAAGGATCTCATGGAGTTCTACAATGTACATTCAACTTGTAATATTACGCCCAATTGTCCCTCCATTAAATTAGGATCATCCAGCATGACTCATTATTGTTGTCAACGCTCAAACCTACAGATCGGATGTGCATTTACGTATAAAGACGTTTCATAACCATAACCAGATGTGCACCTTGTCGTGATTGCAAAAATTGTCCAGCGTTAAGTGATAAACAATCTCATCACTGTTTGTCGAAAGAAGCAAGGGCAGATTTGATGGTCTGAATATCCTCCTTGATTGCTTTCTTCTTCATGTCAATGAGTTTGTCTCGTTTTTGCTTCCGAAGTAATTCAAGCTCTGACTTCAAGGACTCCATCCTCTGGACCAGCTCATCGCGTGCAGAAACTGCTGGAGGAGCAAACGGGGAAGGTGGTTGAGCGGCAGGGACAGGGGCAGGGACCGCTGGGGGCAAATTCTGCACAGTTGCCGGAGGAAGAGGTCTAGGTTGGGGCTGGAGTGTCATTGCGTAATACGATCCACCTACAATCGCAACTCCACCCAAAACAGCGACTAAACCAACTGCTCCTCCTCGCCCTGTCTTCTGAACACCTGCATCCTGAGCCTGTGACAACAATATAGGTATAAAGGATCTGGGGGATGACCTCAGTAATTTCCTATCCTTAATACTGGAAATTATCATCACAGCAATAGTAAAGAATACATAAAAATACCCTCAAAAAAAGCACATGCCAATAGTATCGATGACTGACTCTAACTACAAGCTCTAAGCGCAAATGCAACAATAACTCAAGAAGTTGACTGACACAGCAGTAAGTCAAGTTGCTTTTCAAGGCATTCTCACTAAGCACGATACGGTCTCTCAGAATAATAGCTGCCATCAAGACCAGCAACGATGATGACACCACATGCAGTTGAACTTCTGGATATGCTTACCACTGTAGAAACAGAACGAGGTAAAACATCAACGCGTGGTCGGAGAAGTTTGCGGCCAGCTCCAAGCTCACGAACAAGAACCCTCGACATGGTTCCCCAGAGCAGCTTGACAGCTGCAGATTGCCACAAACCACTTTGAGTTCGTAACTCAATTATTGCAACAGTAAAAACAAGGCACAATTCTTGCCTACAAGACAGTGACACCACATACAAGTAGTAGAACAAGGAACAAGAAATCCATTCGATCGAAAAACAAGTCAAGACCCATATGGGTCGGCTTGCATTACAATTGCAACACCTCAGCATTCATCTCCAACCTACAGAAAGAGACACCGAATTCGTCACTAAACCAACGAGACCACTTGGACACCACGCCATCTAACCATGACAGACCCTGAAAGAAAATCACTGCAGCATCGGCCATTCACGAGCTAAAAACAAGCTTAGCAATGCAGTCTCTCTAACCAAAGCAACTAACTGAAACTCCATCGCATAAACCTTTCCAGCAACAACCAATTGCGATAAATTCTGAACCAAAAAGACGTAAACCCACCACAGCAAATACCAGAACAAGAAATTCAAAAATTCACACCTCACGGTAAGAAAAACCCCCAAAAACGACAAACCCAAAAAAGATTAAAATATCATATTTGAAAACCTAAAAATATCACAACTAAAGACACCGAAACCAGAGAAGCTCAATAACTTAGAGTGCCCTCAGAATCATTTCAAGAACAAATGAAAACTCAGAAGCTAAAACCCTACACCATCCCACATGACTAAATGCGCTCACCAAGGTTTAAGGACAGAAACAAGAAGAATCCTGCCAACGAAGCTGAATGGCATGAATTGCAGAAGCCGAAAACCAGAGGAGACCAGCGGAACAACCTCAGAACCAATTCAAGCACAAACGAAGACTCAGAAGCTAAAACCCTATGGCATCCCACGACACCAAACGCTCTCAACAAGGATTAGCGACAGAGACGAGGAGAATCCTACCAACGAAGCTGAATGGCTACCAAGAAGAAAACCAACCACCGATCGCCGCAACAGTGAGCAACAATGCAGGAAGAAAGCAAGCAAGGGGAGGGATCGCACAGGCAGGGGAGAAGCGATTTACCGGAGCAGTAGGGCACCAAATGCGACGCGGAGGGGCTCGATGAGACGAGCACAAGGAGGCGGAGCGGGGAAGCGAGGCCGCGAGGGAAGAGTCGTGCGAGAATGCGGAATGGCGGGTGCGGAGGACGTCGTGATGGGCAACAAGTGCGCAACGCAACGCATCCTCCTCTTGCTTACAAACATCGACGCACACGCCCTCGCCATTTCTGCAGCACTCTACCCTGGAGGGTATTCCAGGGTATAGGCGTAGTATTACCTGGGTTTGTGGCGGAGTATTGGGCTAGTGTTGCGCTGGTATCGGACTAATATCGACAGAGTATCATGTGGTTATAAATCGAAATAGTGGAGTGGCAGGGTTGCACCGTATGAGACTGGTTCTTCCATCTGGGGGAGAATCGAGACCCGCTCTGAAGGGTTGCTTTACACTACAGTGGAGGAGTCCACGTGTCATGGATTCCAGGGAAACGGAACCATTATATTGGTCAGAAATGAGACTCTTGTTTGGTTGGGGTTTCTACTTTGTGATTTTCAATTTAATTGATTGTAAAACATATTAAAGTAGTTTGTGAAGGCATTTAAATTGTGAATATGATATCCATTTATAATTTTGAACAATTATGACTTTCACTAGAAATATTGAAGTCATTTATAATTATCATTGTAGGATGTGATGTGAATTATAAATATACAAATTATGGTTAATTTTCATTCTATTAGGTTTTATTCAATAAATGCTTCTATTGCATGATTAATTATAGCAGATTATTTAAGAAAGAAATTGGATTTCTTTCGGTCAACAAAGTTGTAATTGGTAGAATCATAAATCAGTCTTTTTCTTTCATCCAAATTTCATTCAATGATAAAAAAAATGTATGATGAAAAAATCATTTGAACTTCAATTGCATACAGTGTAGTAGGCCTTTTATACTACAATTATATCCAAATTTCATTTTACGATTCCATGTTTATTTTCAACTACTGTATAGCAATCTATCACATTTGCAAAAAGCATTGATGGCTACTGTAAATTACCAGTACGCATTCAAACCTTGGCCTTCATCATCACTTTTTTGTAGCAAAGTATGCAGCTTCAGCTTTCCAAGAGGAAATCCACTGAAACACTACATTCATCTCAAGTTTTTTATTAAAAGTTTGGAGCTAAAGCAGAGGCTCAGATATCCAGTACTGTGGTCTAAAGAACAACCTCAAAGCACTCTTCAAAAGAAGGGCAAAAGAAGGGCAAAAGAAGCGCATCATCTCATTCAAAAGAATCCACTCAAAACTATAACTTTTTTAAGGCTACCTATAGCTATCCAAATACTAAATAACTAACAGCCATCTTCACCAGCACATTGTGCAACAAATCAAGCATACCTCTCCCAACATTTAGTTCATGGTTTTGAGCTAAGTTAATTCTACTCATATCCAGACCACAAAACACAGAAACCTCAAAGACATGGTCACATAATTTAATGATAATCAGGCCACATTGACATAACCTTAATCAAGCACCACAACTTACACAACAACCCCTGAAACGCATGCACGCCCACCAGAGCTTAATTAATCAACATCACCACACTTACAGATCATGAACTTACACACCATACCGACCACCCCAATAACACGAGCACCTGAGAAAGAACTTGTCAAAGATCCACCAGCACAAATCACCACAACGTGTGCACGAGTCAAGAAAGATGACCCTTCACTACTTTTAGAAACTCAGTAACATCATACCCCTTTGAAGCTCCCATCCTCCGTTGAAATAAATACCATATAATATCATTCCAAAACAATAGAATATCATTCCAAGCCTTCATGAACAGAACTTTCAAGTCCTGACTAGATGGGTCACTCTGATAAGTGAGACGAAATGAACACAAAATGAAGACAAAATGAAGACCAAACAGTCTGCAACGCTGTGTGGAGTTGAAACTGGGATGATGATGATGATGAATTAGTATTCTAGTAATGGAAGCAGGCCGCCCCATGCATGGACTGAAGAATATGGTTGCGTTTTTCATATAAGAATCTGTTTCGAAGGCTGCTGATCGATCGTGTAGATTATTGTCAATGATCTGTCAGGTACGTTCTGACGGTTCTTCTGGAGGTTTGTGGACATTTGTTGCAGCAGGTTAAGTTAGTAGCTGATCAGGTGCAACCGGGATTGAGTAGTATCGGTGTATACGGTGTACTGCAACAGTTGTACAGTTGCAAGCGCTAGTGGGGTTGTGGTGACGATCGGGAGGAGATGGATAATATGTATGAGAAGTTGTCGCGGGCGTTGATGCGGAGGAAGTACGAGAAGGTGGACAGGAGTAGGTCGGTTGGGAACCACCGTGACGGGTTTGTGGTGAAGAGGAAGACTGTGACTGTGAAGATTCCCAAAGCGGAGAAAGGAAAGGAGAAGGTTGATGATCATGGGAAGGATCATGTGTTGGAGACGTTGCCGGTGGTGAATCCCAAGCGTTTTACGATCTTGTCATCGGGTAACGATGTTGTTGATGAAGCGTGGCTCGCAGAAGCGCTTCGCCGTACCCTCGACGAAGGGCGGCTCGAAGTGCTTACGAAAGGTTAAGTTTGGCGCGGTGAACGAGGTACTACTCTTCAGAGTTGTGATGGTTATCACACTCCTTGAAATTGGACTATTTTTTTGGAAGGTGTAGAGAGATGGTCGAGGCAGGATCAATGACTTCCACTCAGAGCTGCGCGATGTTCATTGAAAGGCTCCCCTCTTGATCAGTTGAGGTCGGCGATTTGGAACAAAGGATCCTACCTGCGGCCCTTCCGGCCGGATTCCCAAAGGAGAGGGCAAGAGGAGGTGCCCAAGCATGAGAATTTGCCGAGTGGCAGCGAATCTAGCACCGGCGATGATCTGCTCTCACCACCATGCTCCAATTGAGCATTGGGAAAATCACGCAGATAATTGCAAACAATTTTCAATCATCAGAGGAGAACATATATTAGGTTTGGCCGATCATTACTCTTAACATGAGGCTTCACAAGTCAAAAGATCAATCGCCGCACACACGATGTACATTGGAGTGCACAATACACAAATTTAATTGTGCCATTTGCCCTCAATTTATAAAGTTTGTATATTACATACCTCAGTTTCTCCATCATTCACTTCTTCATTTGAAATTAGGGCTGATTTCTCTAATCAGAATGGATCATAAGTGGGCATCTTGCATAGTTCGTGGTGTATAGTCTAAAATCTTGCATATTTTATAATTATGTTCTTGATGTGATTACTTTTGACTACTGCAAATACATGTGAGGCGCTAGGTCTTGTCTGTGGTAAAACGTCGCTAAATTTTTGTATCGAAGTGTGCATTCAATTCCAAAGTGAGGACAGATATGTTACAACACGAACATCAGACTCAGGTTTTATTTGAGCCTGAGTCTGATATTCGTATTTGACCAGTCTTTCTCGAACTGAGCTCAATAAACAGGGAATGCCTCATAATTTGATCCCGTTTTCAAACCATGCAACCGTACAAAATTCCTTTGTAGAAGTTCCTGCACAGTCTCCGATTCTCGCAGATACTACCTCCGCTGAACAGGAGATTGATTGAGACACAGGTTTCATTTGATGGTTAGAAAATCTTTCATTTTACAGCCACTTCAGAACCGGATTTTCACCTTCCCCTTCCACTCCTAAGTAAACTCATGTGCCATTTCTGCCGTTCTCTGTTTTCCGATTGTGGGTCTAAACCTTCTGTTTTAGTCCAAGAGGGTGGCCTATAGAAAGTATGTGATATGGGTCTCTTTGCTTGGTCGGAAAGGAACCTTATCATAGATTTTTCTATATTTTTTTAACATATTATCCAGCCGATGATCCCCGAGATGATCGATGGTCAAGTTGACTGTCAAACCAATGTTGCTCCAACTCGAAGGGTCATATCCACATTGTCGTACAATGAAGTACTTCTCACCATTTTGTAATAGCACAAGCAACGCAAGGTGCACACCTGTTGATTCAATCCTTCTTGACAAACTGAAACTGAGCAGTGCAAGGCTCGACAAGACTTAGAGCAAAAATCTTTCATGCCCGTTTCAAAGAGCAACGACGGACTCTCCCACTTTCTGGACAGACGCCAGATTACCGAAGATGACGTCTGCTTTCAAACGCAAGCAGCCGGAAAACAATCCAACTCTCTTTTGCTGGTGAGAAGAATGTGTCGCCCAACTTGACTTTCAACGCCTAGATAATACGCCAAAGAGTCCTATGGTGTATATGGCCAGGCGTCCATTTTTACTTTGGCAGTGTGTCGTGATTTGTTGAAGGATTCTTACATTGACTTTGGAGCTATCTATCTGACTTCTTCGGCAATGAGTGTGCTCAGTTGAAAAACAAAGCTATGCACAATTATGAACTTGCAAAGTATCCTGAATACATGTGTGATTCTGAGGCAGAGGAAGAGTAGGTATATATTCTCATGTGTAGACAAGAAGAATTAAATCTCTTTGTAGTACAAGATGGTGAGTGACAGGCTTTCGTGATCCTAGGTATGGTTGGCAGAGATGGAGCTTTTTTCGAACTGCTTTGGCATATGAGATGAAATTTTCATTGGAATCGAAAAAACAGCTTTTGAAGCACTGTTACATAGCCGAACATTCTATTATTCTAAGTCTAATCAATCGAGAAAAAAAAACAAAAAAAAAAAAAAAAAAAAAAAAAAAAAAAAAAAAAACAGCTTTTGAAGCACTGTTTTACAGCCAAATATTCTATTATTCTAAATCTAATAAGAATTAGAAGAAAAGGACACACGATTGTATCGTGGCAGGTTAGTCAAGCATATTTTTCAACACTTGGGAAATTGCGGCTTGCTCTTCACCCTTGAAACCATTGCGATTCGACAAAGACGCATATGCTCTTGACCTCCTTTGACTATATGAGCCAGCACATTTGGAGGTAACTTTTCACCAGGGTCTGTGATATGTGAACAGAGACTCTTACTAAACTCTCCAGGTTCTGTGGACTTAGTTCAATAACACTCCTGAAAAGCAGAATCAGAGTATGACATTATGCACCATTAAGCCCCTAGTCAATTGTCACATGAATTACAAGGTATCAGACCCACAATAGACTTGTCAACACCTGATTGTGATAACAGCACCAATGAAGGTAAACAATGACAGGCGTAAGCAAATTGGGTCTCTCTTGTGGAAAGGTCATCTCTGAAACCAAGAGTATTGTTGTCCTGTGTCCCCACAGTGATGTGGTAACTCTTCACTATTGCCAAATGCCATGCATTAATGATGCAAGCAAGGCATCCATGTCGGAAATCTGCTCCAGTTCGTGCAACACCCAATGACTCTCAGCTGTAGCGACTAATCACGGAAGATCACCTGAATCTTTGTACACTAGATCACATTCCACTAATACTCTAGTACTCCAGGCATCCACAGCACTGGTAGGGATTATTTTGTAACTGACAATGTCATTGGATCTCGTGTGTGCAATGTGCATCGTCCTGCCAGCCAACTTGAACTGCCCTTCAAAGTTCACACATTCTCCGTAACGCCTTCATTCTTTAGCCGAAGGGTTAAAACAGTACACACCAACAAGGTTAATCATCCAGGCTCCAGCCATAGCAACTTAACATTATCCAAGCTCAAGAATACCCGGGCCGCAACATCTGGAATTCAAGTTCCACTTGTCAATCTCGTGGACAACACCTTGCACTAAAATACTAAAAATAAAATTATCAATAATCAAAAGCATTACTCAAAAGAATCCTCCGTTGAAAGTTTCTCAGTTTCTTTCTTTTGAAGTCACCCCAACAGGACACAGATATCCACATCATCTTCACCACATCTTGAGCTCCATCTTCCAAGTGTGCAGAAAAGCAGTTGTATCAAGTACTGCCTCTCCAGGAGAAAAATTTAATAAGAGTCGTCTCAAGTTGGGTCAAACAGTAAGTTAACAAGTTGTGCGTAAATCATGGACTGGTAAGAATTCTAGCATACATACAAGTGGAAAAAAATAGAAGTTTCCTAACTGAAGCTCCAACTGCACTTGTGTCCTTCACTCGAAGTCCCTCCAGAGAGAAAATGTCCCACTCTGCAGGCTCTCTTCACTTAGTTCTGGGGATGTTGCAGCCCTGCAGAGAATCCTGAGCGGGGCAGAGCAGGGCAGTGCTTGTTGGATTAAATCCCAACACACTCAGTCTGGAGGAGGCTGCCATGTCTGCCCACTTCATCGCAAACCATACCTCATCATTCTAGCTGCCAGCCTGTGGCCTGCTCTGGCACCGCAGTTGTCTATCAATCTTCTGCACAGCTCTGAGGTTTGCAGCATATGAGTGAGCTTGTAGCAGTACATGGTCGCTGTATGATTGCTTGAATCGGCGCCATCGTTGGAATGGAGATGTATGAATCGTTTTCCAGGGCGCTGCTGCGGCGGAAGTACAGGCGGATCGAGGCCGGCGGGGGCGGGTTCGTGGTGAAGCGGAAGCGGGTCAAGGTCGCGCACTTGCAGCAGGACGTCGACGTTGCCCAGCGTCGACGCAGCACCGCGCACAGGCTGAAACTGCGGTGCTTCCACCTGCGGTTCCTGGTGCCGGAGAGGCTCGTGGCAAGCTTGAAGGCGACGTGCGGGAAGCTGATGCAGCAGGTGGCTAATTCGAAAGGGAAGCCTGCAATTGAGCACACCCCGAACCCAGTGCTAATGCTGCCCAAGAACATGCCGCTGCGGTCGTCCAACAACGATGTCATCAACGAAGTGTGGTTCCAGCAGGCCCTCCGCCGCTCCATCGCCGAAGGGCGGTTGACAATCTGAAGGCACTGGGCGCTCTAGACGTGAAGACGACCATCTCTGAAGCTGAGTTGGCTTTTCCTATACCACGACCCATCCGAAGGCCTTGTCGATACTGCTTCTAGCTCCTCTTGCGCTTCCAAAGTGGGAACTAGGAATGGGTTATGGTAGAATTAATTTAGTCGACCGCCACCGCCAGAAGTCGTCATTCTCGGAAGGCAATCGGTCACATAGAAACCAGTTGGTAGCACTCACCAGATTGCGTTCGTAGTGGTGTACTTCTTCTTCCATAGCTCCAGAGCACCTAAAATCAATCAGCATTTGCGCAATTAAGTTTGGGGCAGATGGAGGAACCACCTGGTGTGGAAAGTTGCAAGGCGTCGGGAAAGTGTAAAGATCTAGTCCAGAGAAGAGACTGAAATTATGCAGTGATGAGCGTGTGAATTGGTGTTCATGATCCATTAACACAGAATTTGCACACAAGTGTCACTGTGAGGTTCAATGTGTGAGATTATGTCTCTTTCTAAACATGTTTGAAAGCCTTCAAGAAGCTGATCATGCTTGCTTTGTTTCGAAAAGGATGAAAGTGTGTCTCCTGCGATTAACATTCTGTTTCTCATATTCTCGTAAGACGAGGTTGTTGTGTGTCAATATGGTGTTGGAGAGGTGTGGAATGAGCAGCTCCAGACTTGCAGACAAGTTTTCCTGTCGGTACACACTTCATTTCTGGAGCGATTTGTGCGATTCGAAAGGGATGAACCGGATGTGTCATCGTTAATGACACAATTGATGACTTGATGTTCACACTTCCAATACTACTTGCTTACTAGTCAAACTACAGAGTGTCGTCAGACTTACACATTGTCAGAAGTTTTAAATCGCTCTAATTCTCTTGTCTACTGTAGTGATGCGCATCAACTTCAAAGATATGAAGCGACCTATAGGTAATTCAAGTGAAAAGACATGGCCATGGCTTGTCAAGGCAAAAAGCATGCTGTACGTCTCTAGCATTTCTTGCTGTGAGTCTTCGATCAGGCTACCGGTATGTATTGATATATACCTTGATTACATGTAGATTTCTTAAAAGTAATCCACCATTGATGGTTGGGAATTCCTCGGTTCTGGAAGACGAAATGAGCACCTCGATCCCAAGCGGCAAAAAATGCGACCCGTATGACTCCTGGTTCTCTGCTATCTACACTTCAGAAGCGATATTCAATGATTTGCTTAAGCAGTAAGCTATTCCAGATTACATGTTTCCTGCTTCAAACCAGGAGAACCCTCAAATGTCAACCTAAATCCCTTTTAAAGTCAACCATAACCCCTCGAAATGTGAACTAACGAATTCCAGTCATGTTTAGCTGACTGACGCTTGAATGCTTTCAATAAGATCAAAATCAGGCGCAAGAATTTATCCTGCTATGCTGTCAACGAGTATTCTCAATTAGGGTCATCAATCTATTCAGTATATACTGTGCAGTGTATGAGGACTCATCATCCGTAAAACCAACTATTTGAGCTTTAAAATCCTAGTGCCTACAACAGAAGGAAAAAAAAATTACTCAAGACCTAACTTGCCCATAAAATGCGCAACTGCGCAATATGGCGCAACAATTCTTCCCTGCCTTGGTTAGTTTCAGAACTTGTCATTATCCATGGAGGTGTATCGGCGAACATAGGTTTCAGTCTGTCTAGAAAGTCCTTAATGTTTTCTTCTGGTTTCCGGCCTCCGTTCTTTTTCTTTTTCTTCCTGTCGCACTTTGTAAACACGACAGTGATAGGTATCTGTGGACCAAAAAATGACAATCATCACATTTAGTTTCAGATCACCGAAGTTCAGGTTGTTTCCCACAGATGGATACCGAAGAAGGATCAATCTCATCAGAAAAAAAGTACAACAAGAGACTGAGATCGAAAGAACTTGAAGGACGAGGTCGCTCTCAGAAACGAGTTAAACATGGAACGACCCTCAAGAGGGCATCCCATCGAAAATAAAAGCGAGGTACCCATGTTGTCAATCGTTACCTTTTTACGCCCAAGCCAGTCAATGCAATCCAGATCGATTTGTTGAGGTTCAATGCTAGAGTCAACAAGAAGGAACACGCAAACAAGGGTTTCCCGCTTCAAAAAATAATCCTTCGTAAACTCATTCCAATCAGTGCGTATTGCTGTTGGAGCCTTTGCAAATCTGGCACAACCACAATCAAGTGCATCAATTGCCAACTTCCAAGAACAAAATACAACATTTCAGAAAATACAGCCTACTGATTTACAAGCAATCGTGTAACTTGGACCAAAAACAGTGTAAGTGATGGATAAATTTAAGAGTGAAGAGTGCCTACCCATAACCAGGAAGATCGACCAGGTACCACTTGTTGTTGATAAGAAAATGGTTAATGAGCTGAGTTTTACCTGCAGAGTTCAAAATTTTGCTTATTATCGTAATTCAACATGCTCAACCTTGAGAGTTACAATTTATAATCCTGCAACCCAACTTAAGAGCAATTAAAAGCATCAAAGAGGTATATTAAAAAAGAGGCTAACTCAAGACCAAGGTCTCACTTCCATTATGCACAAAGCCAAACACATTCAAAACCACTAACAACTAGAGATGTCTTCCTTACAGCCCATTCTTGTCACGATGCACAACATCATTACCAAAGGATCAGGAAATTCATAAACTCTAATCAAGGTGTAATGAGAAACCTACTGTAGTTTGCCTCACAGCACTGAGCCAAAAATGAACTCGATAGTGAGCCTAAACCCTAAACCTCTACATCCATCGACAAGGAAGTACTCCTTCTTACAGTGCCCCCAAAGAATTATGCAAAGATTCCAGCTCAAGATCATCGTTCATAGCAGAATCCCCATGAGCAGCACCACATTAAATTCAGAGCCACAAACAGGAATCCACTAACCAGGCTTCTTGGACGTCTGCGCAAGCTCCTTGCGACGAACCAGCGAGTTAATCAACGACGACTTGCCCACATTCGACCGCCCAACGAGCGCAAACTCAGGAAACCCCGCAGCAGGGCACTCCGACTCTTTACTACTACTCTTGATAAACTCAGCCGACTTCACAATCGCCAGGCGCCCCACATCCGCCCCCGCAGTAAGCACAATATTCGACCCCGGCATCGACTTCAACCCTTTATCCGCCCCATCCCCCGGTTGCGCACTCTGATCCGTCAGGTCCACATCCGCCTCCTCCGTGTACCCGACCTCCGCCAGCACCGCCCGGCTCCTCTCCACGCGCGCGAACCGCCTGCTCGCAAACCCCCGCTGCAGAAACTCCTCAAACCCTAACCCTCGAGAACACAAACTCGAAACCCTAAACCTGGAATTCAACCTCGCGCTTGCCACCATACTCAACACCGGAGCCGAGCTCGTAGCGTGCGCGTGGGACAGCGTCCGCGACAGCGCCATGGAGCACTGCGGCAGCAGCAGCAGACGGTGATGGAGAAGCGCCATTGCAACAAAATCACTTCTCCCACTCTAAGTCTCAATTGATGGTTGAATGCAATCAGTCCTCCATTTTTGTTGCCGTTTGAGAGTCCGGCAGTTGCAATGCATGAGTTGAATTGCGCAAGCGAGTGTGGAAATTAGTTGAGGTTCGGTGGAGTATTGGATCACTGAGTCGGTGTATGATTCGTGATGGGGTTGGGGAATGTGAGAATGTGCGAGAGAATGGTAGCGAGGATAACAGAGTGTTGGGGTTTTACAGTGGGAGCGTTTGGATAAGGGTGAGCGTTAAACCCTAGTCTCTGTTGCAGAGATGAAGAGGTGGATGGATGGATGGATGGGCGTGTAGGTGGATGGATGGATGGATGGATTTGTTGTGGTTGGACGGACGGACGGATGTTGTTTGGAAATATAAGCTCATTAAACCGGGTGTCCGGGTATTCGGTATAAGGCGGGGACAGACTCTCACCATTTGGAACCCTTTTCTTGTGAGGCATCTCCACCTCTCTCAAAGCTCTCAAGCAATCAGAGCAGTAGTTCAAGATAATTTCACTCCGAATTTAGAAAGGTGGAGGTAACCTCGGGAGTGAGTGGGGGAGTACCGGTTTAAATAAGTATACTATGTCTCCAATTGAAAAAATAAAAATAAAAATTTGATTTTCTAAGTAATTTGGAGTAGATAAGATTAGAAATAAAAATAAAAATTTGATTTTCTAAGTTGGATGCTCAACCACTAAGTTAATGCGTACAAGGCATATGTTAATGGTATATAATAGATAATAAATATTATTATCTTTATTGAATCTAAGTTTCTTATGGTTGTTCATTTGGTTTGATAAGTGCTTGATTATTTCAAATATTCTTTGTTAGAAATAATGGACATGGCATATTGAATGGAAATGGTATTGATGATTTTGAAGGTGTTTTTGACAAAGGTTTTGAAGGATTTCAATTTTTTTTCTTTAAGTAATTTTATCAAAGATACATTTGTAGTTGTTCTTGCTCCATTTGTAATAATTTTTCATTGATGAGCCGTTTCCTCTTCAAATTTGCGCAAACAAAAAGTTTTTTATTTTAAAGATGTTTTTTGAATTTTTTTTTAACTGTAATGATTCTTATTCAAATTCCTACTCAAATTATCAAATTGTCCAAATTAGAGTATATATTAAGTTTTATAAAAGTAGGCTTCAAAGTTTGAGAAAAGAAAAGCTTCATTTTTATTGAAAAATAATTTTAGCCCACTTTAATCTTTATGATCTTACAAATGAAGAAAAATCAATAGTTCAATTTTGGTTTATGAATAATATACCTGGTTAATTTAAAATTATACGGCTAAATCTTCCAAAATAATGCTCACATTGAGATGTAATAAATGTGAAGTTAAAAAAGTTATTTTTGGCAATTTTGCTCCAGAAACAGAAGGAACTATAGCGGTTAACTTGCTTTCTCATTACCATATATATTATGGTGTACTCTTACTTTGTATAGGGATGTAAATTTAGTATTTTATATAAATTCATTTTAATTTAAACAATTGCTTCAAATGTGGCAATCACATGGAAAAAAACCATTGAATAATTTTATTTTTTAAATATAAATGATAGTATTTTATGTTTTAAAAATATATTAATAAAAAAAATTAAATATAATTAAACCAAATTACAATATTTAAAGTTAAAAAAATAAAAGTGATTAAAGACATTACATTGAAATACCATAAATTTCATCAAATCAATTCTTTTTTTAAGTGGTTTTAATTTTTGAAAAAAATATTTAAAGCTGATTTAAATCATCATAAAAAGAAAGAAATGAGAAATTCATTATTGTAAGTAGTTTTTATATATTTTTTAGTTGACGTCAAAATTATTATTTAATATTTTAATAAAGAATTGTTTTAACAATTTTAAAATTATTCTTATTTGACATTTTTGAGTATATATTCAAAGGCCCATTTTGTCACCTTTATTATCTTGTATTATTGAATTGTGACAATACTTGATTACAAATAAATATATACATCTTACTTATAAAAGCCATATTTTATATTTTGATGAAAAGGTGGTACAATTAATAGAATTAGCATCAAAGCCGCATGCACTAATTGCATATGACTTCAAATACACATTTGTCAAAAAGGAACTATCGATTGTAAGCCGTAGTCGGTTGAACGATGGAGAAGAAAATTGGATGAAGGACAAGTTGTTATCTCATGGAAAAAATTAATGCTTGTGTTGGAAAACATTAAGCATCTATTTAGAAAACATTAAGTGTCTATTTAGAAAACATTAAGTTCATTTTGAATAGCTACTAGATATAAAAGGGCTTGTTGGTGTTTTTGTATTTTGTGTAGAAGAGTGAGGTGTTTTTTTAACTTTACATTGAATTGATTTTGCCTCCAATTTCTTCTTTACAACTCAATCATCTCTATTGCGCTCATGAGTCTAATACTCCCCTAGAGCAACGTTGCTTTGTATTGTTTTACACATTGTAAGAAACATTTACTTTCTTCCAACATGTATTTATTTTTCTTGTTGTTTTGAGGTTCAGTGTGTGTGGGTTGGAAGGAGGGGATAGGGAGGTGTGGAGGTTGCTTACGATCCTGGGATGCTATATGTAATTTTAATGCTGAGATGTTACTTGTAATTGTAATGCTATGATGTAACTTGTAATTGTAATGCTAAGATGCTCCATGCAGGTTGCTCCTTTCTATAATGGCAGAGGATGACAATAACCAGGCTTTGGTATTAATTAAAATGATCGTAGCTGAATACCTCCTGGACAAACCGTGTGATTCTTGTGAGTTGAAGGAAGGATATTGCTTCAACTACTTTTGTGTGCCATGCAGATAGGTGAGTTTTGCTCTACACAATTCTAGTTCAAGGCTAGCCTTCATTTCAACCACGAAAAAATCCAAGTGTTTTAGACAAGTTATCAGTATGTGTTGTGAGAAGCCGATATGAAGCAGCACTGGGATTAGAGATATTGTAAGGAGTGGAGGATTTGTGCAATATTTGAAAGCTAGATATTTATTATCATTGGGTTACCATATCTAAGACTATATTGAGAATATACAGGGTAAAAAAATGTGATATAGCATTGTGTTTTCTATACCATATTCATCATTTAATAATAAATTTTAAAGCAAAAATTTCATTAAAGTGATTACAAACACATGTATCAGAATAAAACAAAAAACTTTAAAACCTCAAGAGCTGTAAGAGTGTTGGATGTACAAATTGTTATTGACCTTTAAACATCAACCATTTAAGTTTAGCTGATTACTTTTTAAGTTTTTAATTTTTTTAATTTTTTTAATTTTTTATTTTTTATTTTTTATTTTTTATTTTTATTTAAAAAAAATTAATTATAATAATTTAAATACAAAACAAAAATCAAAAGATTTGGTATATACAATTATACAAATAATGTCAAATATTTAAATAGTGTCAAAATTTTTATTAGCTTTTCAATTTTAGTAATATAAGTACACATTCAAATTTCTTTGTTAGTAAGCTTTTAATAATATGAAATTCATGTTTTTTATCACTTGCATCTATTTTATGCATACATAATTATCATATTAAATTTTTCTATATTATCTATATTACAATACATGACTTATATGTATGTAAAATTTGAGTCTAAAATTATTAATTAATTCAAAATAAAATTGACATTTATTTCTATATTCATATGTAAATTTTCACAAAATTTTCATTTTAACATGCATTAATGTTTTTTTTAATTACAAAATATTATTATTTTAATAAAATATAATAAAATATTAAAATTTTATCATAATATATTGCTATGTTGTTTTACAATGGATGATAGAATTTAATTTGCATTGGCGCCTAAGCTTCAATGACTTCTAATAGCCTACAAAGCCACCACATAATCTAGTTTTAAAGATTATTTTAATTATAAATATAATAAAATATACATCAATATTTTTACATGTCATATAATAAAATGGATACTTACAAAATTACACACAAAATACAAAAAAGATAAATAGATATTTTTGTTAATTGTGTTTCAAACTTTAGCCTAAGATGAGATCTTCTTTCAATACAAATGCTTGTTTGGCAAGTGTTGAACTTGCAATAGCACTAAATTATTTTGTTTTTCAATGTCCGCTGATAATTCAGAATGTGTGACTATTATGTCAACTTTAAAATTACAATTCATCCTTTTGTGCACTTTTAAGTTTCAAAATTATTACAAAACTCAATAAAAAAATTGAAAATTAATTAATACAATATTAGAGTGTTATGAATTTAAGAAGTGATGTCTATGATAAAATTGGAAAGAAACTGCTTTTCATAGTTGCTTTATTTGCAAATTCAATGAATACAATAATTTTTTAAGTTAATCATGATTTTGATTTTTTTGGTGTTTTATTTAACAAAATCATAATGATGTTCCTAAAAATCGAGTCATTAAATCATTTCCTATTATTATGCTTGTTTTTACTTGAAAAGAGGGAAATAGATCTTTACTTTCATACCTTTGACATGTGGACTTTAGATTGGGAGTAAATTTAACAAACAGTTAATTCACGTTGATCTTTTCCGGAGACCGAAGTTTTTCTCTCCGCGCGTTTTTATTCAATAAATAAATAAAAATAAGCAATGGTGAGGATAGCTCAATCAAATGTTTTCTAAATGATATTTGTAATTATAACTTATTAATCATAATTTTCACAAAAAAATCACTTCTTTTTCATATTAATGATGAATACATTTCCTTGAAAACACATCCAAATACTTTCCGGAATCACATGCTGGAATTTCATGAATTTTGTAGTTCCATTGAATAACATGTTAATGAATGGTATTGGTTCTCAGTTTGATTCCAAAATACTTACCATATTTTCTCGGGCATCCACAAATAATTTTGAAAGAGTTTATGAATGCATCAATTGTAGACACTTCCGAAGAGTTTATGAGAAGCAGGAACGTACCAAACAAGTAGCCACTCCATGTGCATGGCCACTCCAGCTGCGTGTGCGTTCGTTGACTAATGTAGGAATACCATGTGCACGGCCACTCCAGCTGCGTGTGCTTTCCTTGATTAATGTAGGAATACTAGAAACGGTGAAAGTAAGGTGATTCGACCAGAAGGAATGGAGTTAGAAATTATGTGAAATTTTTTTGAGATGAAGAAGAAGAAATGATGAAGAATGCAATTTGTTTTGTATTTTTATTCCACTTAAATAATTCTCTAGAATTTCTCAAAGTAGGAAGTTCATCAAACCCCCTTCTTGTATACTAGACTCTTCTTGAACCAAACGTGATGGTTTATTGTTTCATCGTTGCCAATTCCTTTTTGGAATTTAACTGAATTAATAAAGTTTTTGGAATTTTGATTTTTAATGGATTTTCTTGTTATTGAGTTCATTATGAAAATTTATGTAAACGACGAGAAATGTAATAGTTGAGGTTAACAACTTAGAGCATTCCTAGTCAACCCCTAAGCCCTTAACCCCTAAACGCCCAAACAACCAAAAACTGGTCGATCTCATTTTTCTAAGTTCCATAACTGTCATCCAAATGACAATTTTTCATCCATTTTTTTTTCATGTTGTAAAGTCGTGGAAGATCTATCTAACATCATTAATGAATTCTCAAAATGATGATTTCATGAATTTTGGTGCCTCCTTAAAGTCAAAAAGATCAATATCGTGTGTGTATTCAAAAATTCATTGAAACAAACAGCTGAAACACAATTTTGACTATCGGGATGATCTTTTTTGCATTTTGAGGTAGCGTGATGAAATGTAGCTTTACAAATCTAATTTCCAGTCCAATTTGAAATTTTGAAAAAATACCTAAAATTGAGTGATTTATAGCTGGTATAAGATAAAGGGGTGTAACCGGGGCTATTTCTTGATTTTCTACGGTTTTAGGTTTTTTCATCATATTTTTGGATTAAAACATAATTTTTGAGCACGGTAAGTAGTATAAGGTTTTCGGTTGTCAATTACATCTATGGTAAATGTTTCGTAATTGTTTGGTATAATTCATATTTGATATGAATTTACATTGTTTTTTTTCATTGAAAATTTATATTAATTACATAATGAAACCATTAATTTTGAAAAAATTATTGCTTGTAGATTACATGTGTATCTATCTAAGAAAAATTAAAAATTCATATTTCACTTTATTTATAGGGAAAAATAGCGCATCCCAAGTCAAAGTCTATTTCCGTGGTCATAGGCTTAGGCATTTGGGGGTTAAACCTCCATCCAGCTTCATCCGGGTTAGAGGCTTAAGGGTCCTCTAAGCTCCCATTGGTGACCTCTAAACATGTTTCTCATCCAAGACGAGACCTCTAAAGGGCCGTCAACCTCTAAATTTCAGCCCATTCAAGGTCACCCTTAAATCGCCGGAAGTAGAAAATTTCAAGTTCTCATCTTTCTATCTTCTTTCCACTACACTTGGGTTTGGATTTTTTTCACAACTTGTTAAAGAGTTTCACAACAACCAAGTAAAGAAACCGTTTAGATGTCACATTCAAGGGAGGACCAAAATTCCACTCAACCTATAATAGTGCTCTAACTGTTCATCAGTAGACTTTTAGGGGATTACAGGTACACCACCATTGGGGATGCTCTTAACCAATCCATGTTACAGTTCCTTCAAATCTTCTTCTCCTCAAACTTTTCACCATTAAAGATTTTGAATAAATAGTTCATGAATTATTGTTCTTTCCAATGTTAGGATTTGGTATTGCTAGAATATAGTTCTTAGTGTAATTATAAATTTTGAAGTATATAAAAATCTGACTGATCCAAATTTGAGTTGATTTTAGTTTTCAAATGGTCTAAAAAAGTTGAGGTCACAGATTTAAGTAACAAAAAAATTTCAAAAAATATATTATAAAGAATATTGCATTTAGAACCAACGCAACAAGTAAAATTAAAAGATGTTGGTATTTATCTTTTCATAATCCAATTTAAAAGGAGCTTTTAGTATGTACCTTTGGATATCACAATAAAATATCAATACTATCATCATTGAATATAAATGTACAGATGGAATCTAAAATTCAAAATCTTCAATTTTGTTTATATTTTATCTCGAAAACACTCTTCATTACAATACTTTACAATGATTTTTGAACTTTTCTAATTTAGAGACCACTTAAGCAAACAACATCCTTCAATTTTTGATAAATTTAACTTAACTTTAATTACAACCAAATTAAATATTTCTTACACTCCATCCGGAAAAAAAACAAAACAATGATAGAATCTAATTTCCCATCCAACAATTATCCAACTCCCAACCACATTCCAGAATTTTATTTTCAAAAATAAAATAAAATAATTAAAACAACAAACGACACCTTGAAGAAACTACAGTAAACCACGACAAGCCAACATTATCCCAAATCACAAATACTTTTCTCCACAAAAAAGCTTCCGAGTTCCAACTCAAGCACCCAAATATTCACATCACACGTGGCAACCCCCAAGTCGCCAAGAATCGCACGTCACCCCAAAAACTAAAAAGCAAAAGCGACATATTAAAGTACTGCGCTGCGTTCCCACCCATTTCCCCGAAAGTACGAACCAGAGCCCCGAGCCCCAGCCAACACGTAACCACCACGTCAGGTAAAAAGTTACAGTACTTGAGAACGATACGGGAACGCGGGCGGCAAGCACCGGCTGCAGGCGGTCACCTTCCGGTAACATGAAGTTTAGGGTTAGAGTTAACGTGAGAGAGACAAGCCTTGCTTGCGAGAGAGCAAGACTTCGAGAGTTTGAGGAAACAGTGGAGTGGCATCGCTCTCATGCGGGTGAGCTTCATGCGCATCGTCTCCAGGTCCGCATCATCCTCGTAACCACCATGGTTGATTCGTTGATTGCATGGTGGGAAGCTTCTCATGGCGGAATTTGGTTCATGGTGGAAGACTGGAGGGTGATTTGAGTGGGGGGCACGTTTGGGGTTGGATTGGGGGAGTGGTTTGGGATTTGGGGGAGGGTTAGGGTGGATGAGAGTGGGAAGGTGAGGTTTACTCTGGTTTTAGAGACGAGCGTGAATCGGGAGTTTGTGGTAGTGACTAGGGTCATGTAAAGATGGTGGGAGGTTTTTGAGTTTTGGTTTTGGGTGTGGGAGAATTGGGTGGATTAGGGGTTGATTTGAGAGGTGGGTGTGTTTGGGTTGGGGTTTTTGAGGGGGTGGTGTTGTCGGATTAAAGATTCGGGTGGAATTGAGTGCTTTTTGGGTGGTCAAGAAGGGGAGTGACTTTGGGCTGAAAAGGAGCGTGAATCGGGAGTCTATTTGTAGGTAGGGCTTTTGAGTAGGCCATCGAAGGGTAGGTCATCGACGGGGTTCAGAGGGGAGGGTGTTCTTGGAGTGAGGGTTGTGGTGGAATTGAGCGCATTCTTTTAGGTGGGGGAGGAGAAGAGTTGGAGGTTTTTTTTTTCTTCTGAATGGCAACATGAATCGAGTGTTTGTTGGAGATGAATTAGCTAGAGGGGGTTAGAGAGTGCATGCTCCTTCTGAAACTTGCATAGCTTGTGGTACCTTGAATGGGTTCTCTTACAGGTATCCTTTGGTGGTGAATTTGGACGTGTAAAGTCTCAGTGTTGGGGTTTTGGATGGATTTTTTCAGTTTTCTCTGCTGTGTGTGGTGGAGAATCTGGAGAAGAGCCTCATCTTGGGTGGGATGCTAGTTTAGTAAATTTTGAGCAAGTTGAGATGGGAATTGGGAGAGATGGTTTTGAGGAGGACAAGTGATCTGGCAGTGATCTGCATGGTCGTGTTTTTCGGAGGTTGGTGGAAGAGTGATCGTTAGGTTTTTTGAGAAGGAACTTGTTGTGGACGAGAATATCGAGGGATTAGTTAGTGAGATGGTTTTTGATGTTGTGCTGATAAGATGTGGTTGTTTGGTATTTGCAGATGTGGTTAGCATTTCAATTGGGATAGTGTAGGCACCTGAACGGGGCCTGGAAGGGTGAAGATGCCAGAGAATGATAACTCAGAAAGAGCACAGTTGTTTCAAGGAGTGGTTTCAAAGAGTGGGGTGCTGGAACTGGAAGCGGAAGCAGGGTGTGTGGTTGAATGATAGGGCAGGAAACGGGGGCTGAAGTAGCACGTGGTCGACCGGACTGGCTACTCAAGGGCAGCTGCTAGTTCGACACTTCCTTTTTTCTGATGTGTATATATATTGGCCGGTTAATTTTTGTACATAATACTGCAAGTTCGTGGATGCGAGCATTGTCAGTAAAAGCAGCGTGATGCTCACGGTTTCGGAAATCTGGGCGAAAGGTTACAGAATTCTGGCTAGTCATCTATTGCAACTGTTGGGGTTTGAGTTTAGGAGGAAGACATCTTTGGAATCATGAAGTTACTGCACGAGGTTGCGACTGCTGCCGTTGCCGTAGGTTCTGAAAACTCTGTGCACACATGGGCTGTGGCGGTGGCTGGAGTCTTCGTCCTCTTTTCCCTCTCGTTATCGACGTTTCTTCTTTTTGATCATCTCTCGACCTACAACGATCCAGAGGTTCGATTCTCTTTTATTAGACTCTTATTGTGTTTCAGTGTTCTTGATTTTACGATGCTTTACAAGGTGTGTGCGCCAACTGTATTGTTGCCCAGCTGTTTAGGGTTCAGGGCAGCCTTGCTAAATTGGACTTCAGAGTCTGGTTATGTTGATGAAAATTCATGCAAGTTATTGTGGATTACTTCTCGTTTCTATCAATTTTTTGTGCTATCGGTTGCTGGGGTTCTGACCTACATCGGTCTTGCAGGAGCAAAAATGGATTATTGGCATTATCTTCATGGTCCCAGTCTATGGAGTAACTTCAGTAAGTGCGTTGTGCCTTTTATTTGTTGTGAGTTGAGATGTTTTTGGAACTGATGATTGGCACTCTTAAGGCTTTGTTCCCATGAAGTATTTGTCGGGGGAGTCGTTGACAGTCCATCACAACTAATTGAGACTTCTTCTATGGTTTACAGTTTATTTCACTATGGAAACCGAGCCTTTCGCTGAAGTGCAGTATACTGGGCAATTGTTATGAGGCCTATGCACTGTACTCATTTGGATGCTATTTGATAGCATGCTTAGGTACCTGGATTTCTATCTCGAACCTTATGTGTTGTTCTCTTGTTGCTGTTCAAGTTTTCTTTCATTATTCTTACTTGTGGGAGAGAAGTGGGCATGGGCTGACATAATTTTGTTACTCGCGCCACGAATGTTGCCGTAAGTACCTCATACCGTGGAATCTACATTTGAGAGGTCGCGTTTTCCTGGTGTTACCTCTTGAAACTGATGAGTTGTGATTTTTATTGGTTCAGGTGGGGAAGACACAGTGATACAGAAGTTAGATAGGCAAGGGTTGATGGGGCCACGCACACCGTTGTTAGAACACAGTGCAGGAATCAGGGCATTGGTTCAACATCCCGCACCGCTGAAGTGGTGTATGGATCCGTGGGAATTGGGGCGCCCTTTTTATAATGCTGTGAAGTTTGGCATCGTACAGTATGTAAGTCGCTCAATATCGATTGTCTACTTATGTTCTTTAAAGTTAGTATTATTTTATTTTTTTGAGTTTACGTAGGTGTATCAATCGACATGGATGGTCATTGACATACATAATAGATTTTTTGATTTTTGATTTTTTAAGGGGTCCTTTCTGGGTCCAGTTCTTCGGGGTTTTTGGTTCTTGAGTTAGTGCTGCCACCTTTCGTGGAGACTTGTAAAGGGATTTTTCGCTTAATGCAAGCTTCGATTGTGCTTACACACGTTGCCGAACATTGTGCAGATGATATTGAAAACAGCTTGTGCCTTGGTTGCTCTCTTGTTAGAGCTTTTTGGGGAGTATGGGGATGGGGAATTCACATGGTACAATGGGTAAGTGGACATCTGTTTTAGTATTTACATTTGAATACGTCGCTCTGTGTTAGTGCTTCCACTCTGTCTGCATTAAAAGTTGAACTCCACCCTTCAAACCTGCAGTAAAAGTTTACCTGGTAATGGTAATGATGTCACCGTTTTTTTAATTTGCAGGTATCCCTATATAACGGTGGTTTTGAATTTCAGCCAAACATGGGCTCTTTATTGTTTGGTGCAATTCTATTATATTACTCATGAAGATCTACGGGACATTAAACCTTTGTCCAAATTTGTGTGTTTCAAATCTATCGTATTTGCCACCTGGTGGCAAGGGGTTTTCTTAGCCTGCTTCTTCTCATCACCTTTGGCAAAAGCGATGTTTCCTCATGATGCTACTACTGGGGGAAATCTTCAGACCAGTCTTCAGGATTTTTTGATTTGTATTGAGGTATGTTTCTCTAGTAGATTCATGTACGGGGATGAGACTATGTAGTTGTGTTCTACAGGAATTTTGGAAGAAAGATGCGCTATGATTCTTTTCGTTGATGTTTTGTTTGAAAGTATAGTAGATTCTGAATGTAATTAGTAATGTGTTTATCTTACCAATTTGTTGTGGTTCTCTTTCTTGATGTCTTTTCACAGATGGCAGTTGCAAGTGTTGCACATTTATACATATTTCCTGCTACACCATATCACGAGTTGGAAGGTGGGAAAGATCGCAGTGTGAAAGTACTTGCTGACTATGCAGCGTTTGACTCTCCTCTTGATCCAGAGGAGATCAGAGAGAGCGAGAGACCATCTATGGTGAAGTTCTTTGGTGTAGATGTAGAGAAGGGAGCCACCAGCGTCAAAGAGAGTGTCCATGATGTGCTTGTAGTAGGTGGAAATCATGTAAGTTCATTCCTAAATTTGACTCACTCACCTATTTTCTTATCATTTTTTGTAAATCTGTAGGGTTTTATTACCTTCCTTGTTTGCATTTAACTCTGGTCTCCTTTACCTCTGGTTGATGACCATCTGATGATGGGTTCTATGTCTGTCACTCATTAGGTGGTACATGATATGAAGTTGACCATGTCTCAAGCGGTGGAGCCCGTAGAGAAGGGCTTCACAAGGATAAATGAGACTATCCAATTTTGGGGAGGGAAGCAAAAGGAAAAGAAGAGGCAAGTGAGTAAGGACGATTCCTGGGTAGCCTCTCAATCAACATCTCGTTCTCGTTTTGAGGATGTGAGGGGTTACGATGATCCCCTGCTAACGGGAAGTATTAGTGACAGTGGGTTTTGGCGAGCCAGGAGGTCGACCCATTCATATGGTAGTGGCGAGAGTAGTGGGGGAGAAAACAGTGACCCAGGATTTGGAGGTTTCAAAACATCTGGGAAGCGATGGACTATTAAGAGGTGACACTTGAATGTAATTAGTTATACCTCGATAAACTTGCTGCTGCTACTGCTGATCAAGGTACTAGAGCTCGAATTCGAGCAAGAGATTGGCCTCCTTAGCGATTATCCTGTGAGTAAAATTGAGGCTGATGGGCTGTAACTCGCCCCCCTCGTGTACACTATCAATAACGTCTGGGTGTGGCTTTCAACTTGCCATTTCAGAACGATCTTTGGTATTTGACTTGGCAGTCTTTACCCATTTTTCTTCACATGTTAAATAGACTTTTTTTCCCATCCATATTTCGTGGATATGTTGTTGCTTTCAGCCTTGTAACGTATCACACTTTTCCTGTTTTTCCATTATTGATTTCCTGACTTCAATCCAGTAGTTGAAGCCATTAGTGGGCTTGTGTTGTATACAGAATGTTCCATTTCAATTTGTATTACTTAGCAATGTCGTTGGTGGTCATTTTCCTATCAAGAAGGTATCTTGGAACCAACTCAGGACGAAGTTCACCAGGTAATGATGCTGCTGTTGCACTGAGGATTGGAAGGAACATCCTATCCGTTGGCTTTCATGCGGTAAATTATCTTGAAGTCAACAATTCATCATTGCCAGGATTCTTGGCAGAAATATATTGTTCCTTTCTTTTTCAAGATTGTAAATAATTGGGCTGGCTCATCGTCTGTCCTCAAAAACCCCGAATGAAACAGTTACTCTTGAGTGACTGCAGCCGCTGGTGCACAAGACTGACCATTAGGAAAGGGAGAAACGTCAGACGAAGGATCCATCAAGTTGACATAAAGTTACGGATGTCCAGAACTTCCAGAACCTCTAGTTCTGATATGCACTAAGGTAGAAATACTCAACCTCTTGAAAAGCTATCTCATGCTTTTAAGATTTTATCTTCAATACAAATAAGATCTTCATATTAAAATTGTTTCTAATGAGTTATCAGCATCACAGAAGAACGTAATTAGTGGAGTAAATTCATTCATTTGCTGCAAGCTATTGCGGAGCTTCCCCATGCGGATGAATGTCTGGGGCGAGAGTGACGAGTCTGAGAAGCTGGGAGAGTGCAAGAGCAGTGATCCATAGACAGGGAGAGTGGGAAGGGTCCGTTGTCGACCCTCTCTGATCTCCAGAATGCGTCTCTTCACTCGCCTACCACCACATTCCCTCACCCTCGCAACCTCTTCGCCGTGCACAGCATTAATCTTCTCACATGATAATCCTAAGTCCACCATGTTTTCCATATTCCCTTCACTCAACTTCAGACCAATCGGCATAATCTTCACTGACTTTGAACTCCACAACTCCCAACTTGCTTCCCAAGGGAATGAAAATTCTACATCCTTGACATAACAAGCATGGTGAGTTTGATGCAGCTCAATTAAAAGTCTTCAAGCTGTTGATAGTCACAAAAGTGAGCTTGAATGCATCTCCCTTCGTTGTGATTTCTGAGGCTTTAGAGTCTGATGATTTGCAACCGCAGTTTGACTAGACAGAGGAACGTTAAGTATACTAATTCACAGCAAGAATTTGCTTCACTGATCGATCAGAAAGTAATGAGCTGCAGTGATGACTATTTGCACAAATGTCATGCGCCTGGTGTTATCAAATTGCCATGTGATGAAAAATCCACGTTTTATGGCAGCTTCAACGTTGATTGCAAACTCTTGAAACTAGGATTCTCTACGTACCAGGATTGGCTTGAATGATGTTCACGTTACGAAAGAGGCGTCTGAAGAAGGTGAGATTGAAAGGGAAGGAGAATTGCCGCCGGCGCTGCCACCGTCGTGGTCGTCGTTGTCGTGTTTGGAAGGACCAACAGGTTCGAGTGAGGAGAAGAAGTGGGGCCGGAGCCATGTCGGAGTTGGGATTGCCAAGCGAGGTGATGGAGCTGATCTTTGAGCGGCTGCCCACTTTGAGCCTGCTGCGATTCACGACAGTGTCCAAGCGATGGCGGGACTCCATCGCTGCGCGGGTGGCGGCTCCGAGGGATGGGATTGCAGTGACAGAGGACTGGTTGCTCATGATCACTGATGGACTTCATCTGGGGAAGCTCTCGGCGTACAACCCTGCGCGCGAGCAATGGCATTCCATAAGGCTCCCGGTCGACAGCAACAACAGGTTCCCGTTTGCCGTCGCAGCAGACGGCAACCTCGTGTGCATGAGCGACCGCTGCTACCGCAAGTTTGGAACGTATGGTCGGGTTGCGGTGTGTGACCCCCTGCTCAAGCAATGGCACGAGCTTCCGCCCCTTCGCAGCTGGGGCGTCATCCAGGGCATGGCCGTCGACCCGACGACGCGCGCCGTGAAGATCCTCGCTACAAACTTCCTGGACAGCGACGACGGCGCGTACAAGCTCACCTGTGCTGAGCTCTACGACACGTCCGCTCCCATGCAAGCGCTAGCTCCATCCGCGCGGTGGAAGATGGTGCTGCCCCCGACTTCCCTCCTCGCTGCGGATTGCTCCTCTGTCTTCTGCAGCGCCCGGTTCGTCTTCCTCGCCCCAGACTACAGCCTCTTCGCCTTCGATGTCAGCAACGAGAGCTGGATCCGCGTGCCGACTGGCAATCTACCTGAACCGCGGCGGTCGCTTCAAGCGCATAAGAAACTCGTTGTCTGCAACAACTCCATCTTCTTATTCACCATCGAGGTTAACAGCGACGACGCCGCGAGCCGCAACCTTGTGGTCTGGGGCTTGACCGCCGCGATGGAGTGGGTGGAAGTCGCCAAGGCACCCCCACTGGTGACGAGCCGATTTTTTCACCACGCAGACACAGATCAGGATGGTCCTCCTCTTGTTGAAGACTGTGCATCAGCAGAACATCCAGGAGTCCCCCAATCGAATGGATACTCGTCTTCGCATCACTGGACGGCCTCCGGGGAACCGCACAGCGACGTGTTCCGCGTGTGGGCCGTGACGGTGGGGAAGTCCGCCATCTTCCTCAAGAACACCATGCTGCCGCAGCTCCTGCAGGTGGACTTGTCCAAGGCTGGCGATGCCCGGTGGCGATGGGTCCTCTGCCCACACCATGTCCCCCTCTCCGCCCGCCCCTTCCGATTCGCCTTGTGAAGCCGCCGAACTGCCTCATTTCTCGAGACTGTTCATCACTGCAACATTAGAGATGGTCGACATCATTTCCAATTTTCGGATCCAGATCCATGACGAGAAACTAGTGTATGTGTACAACTCAATTCGTTCTGAGTTACTTCGCAAAGTTGATTCATTGAGGTTTAATCCAACAATGACACATGTATGATGCGAGTCATTTCTCAAGTCGACTTAGCATCCGACTTCAAGCTAAGCATACTGTGCATTAAACCGATCGCAGATGGAGATCTTCTGAAGTGGAAGAGTAGCTCGATCTGCCTGGCTATGGCGGCAGTTGTGCTCATCACCTGCTCATCTGCGACCTCTGTGCAACGGATTCGCGCCTTGTAGAGATGAGAGAAGCTAGCTCAGGTGTCACATGGTGTACACAGAAGGCAGCAAAACACAAATGTTCAACTCGATTGTCAAGTCAAGTGAAGTTTATGACCAGGCTGCAACTCTCAGTCCTGTAGTGCGACAACTTTGAAAACGAAAATGTTCTAGCTAAACATACATGTGAACAACCTTGCCGCTCTTGAAGTGTGTATGACGACACTACCGTGTAATACACTGATAATCTAATATGGTAACAGAGCCAATGGCTTCTGCACACAACTTCATGTCGTTTAATTTCAGGTGATCATATTCACATAATGAGCATAAATACAAGAAATGATATTATGTACCTTGGAGAATGAGATCATTAACCTGGAGATGTCATTGGCTAATGTTAAGAATAGAAGGTAGTGAATGAGAATGTACAACTACGTAGAAAATATCATACAAAAACTGCCTGACAATTCGATTGACAATCTAGACATCCTGACCATGGCCGAAGGTTTAGATGTATCTACAGAGGAGAGAAGAGAACTATGGACATATGTACAGTATACTTTATTGTAAATGGCACCAAAAAAATCAGATGTTCTCAAAATTATACACCTTCCAAAATCGGACTTGCCATTGCCACCAGATGCTGAAGTCCGGCTTCAGCTAAGTTTTGGGAAGAACATATGCGTAAGTGCGTTTCAAAAAGCCATGCTTACTTCAATTACTGGACAGGTGTCGCCTTCACACTGCCAACAACGACCAGCCTTCGAAGAGAAATGCAGCTGCGGCTACCATACATTATACCCACTTGTGGATGCGAAATCCAGGCAGTTTGCATATTAACATGGTTAGAACACGGGGCACCCCTTTTTCACAATCCCGGGATGCGTAGGGCAGGTTGCTAGGGGGCAATTATCAAGGTTCTCACCCCACCAGGACATGTTCTTCTCTTCTAGTTGAAGAACGAAGTAGAGGAGGACTCCCATAAATGCCAGTCCCGCATCAAGAGCTGCAGAGAGTACATAATTGTAGCGCTGCCACCATACCTTTCGGTATTTAAACACTACATAGTTGAAGATGAAACCAACCATGAACCAGGAGGTGTAATTTACAGCCGTGGCAGGGGGCATCATTCCCGTTGCCCCGATAAGAATTGGGGTGTAAACGTATGTGGGCCATTTCTTCTTTGGAAAGATCTTGTGCAAAATCCAGAATGGAACTGGTGCAACAGCTCCAGCCAAGAAAAACCAGTTGACAGCGTTGTAGTTTCCAAGTTTTCCAAACATTCGCTTCGGTCCTATGAGACCCCATATGACTGATGCGTCAAAGAAAACCTGATCGGAGGGGCATGTCCATGGGCTATTAGCAGGAAGAATCTCTGCTTCACAGATATTCGGGATAGACGTCAACAACCACCATGCCGTGCCCAGATTCATGATCGCAGCAATCACTGTTCCAAGTATCTGCATGAAAATGAAAAGTTCATTGTCAATATTGGTCCAATTCAAAGTCTGACATAAGCCCGCACATAAGAAATTACAACACTCAAACTAATCATTGCGCTTTTAACATTGAGTTACGAGTATCGAAAACGACCCTGAACAAGTGAAACATTCGTTCCTTTATCAATATGTCAGTAACGAAATGAAACTTATCTATCTGTACCGTAATCCTACTTCGATTTTCATAAACAAACATGGTTGAGGTTGATTTCACAGAAGGTTGAAAGAATCCTTCTTACCTGAACGTTGAACATGGCTCGTGGAGGAATTTTCATGTAGTGACCCAGCTTAAAATCAGAAAGGAAATAGACAGCTTGAGTCATACTGATGTATCCATATGTCTTGAAGCAAACATTCGCCACCGGTCTACCGGGGGATATTATACCCATCAAATACTCAGTGATGATGTTGAGTCCAGGTGTCTGTGATACCATCATGAATTATCAATATTAATCACATAGCTCTTAACAGAAATTGTCCGATTGCAGAAATCACATAAGCTACTACAGAGCAAATTCACGTCACGAGGAGAAAGGCGTATGGTACAACAGAGTACACACCAGTAATGTCTTAGCCATGTACTATGAACCTTAGTTAGCAAAACAGATGTGAACGATTAGACACTCCAGAAGGTAATTTCTAACGACAAAGAAAAGTTATGTACCTGATTAGTAATAGCAGTGATCACCCCGATTGGGAGAGTGAAGAAAAGAGCCAGCGCACATGCAAGGAGCACTCCCCACCATCGCAATTGCAGCTGCTCATTATACACCTCACATGCCGCAATAGAAATTATGATCATACTGGCCAGAATTCCGAGGAACCAAACTTGAGGTACTTCTTTATATTTTCCCATCAACCGAGTGTGTACGTCAGGCTTTTCATTTAAGCTCGACTTGCTCCGCTGCCATATTTCCCTGAAAATTCAACACAAGCCACCAAATTTGTCAAACAAATACAAGTTAATCTTCTAAAGTATTTGGAATCCTCAAATCTATAATTTCACATTGACACGATAATCTCTCCAACTTCGATTACAAGATTCAACGACTAATGGAACTGTTGGCCCGAAGAAAATATTAGTGGTACCAACATGTGCAGGGAGGTCTTGCTAACATATATGTATGTATTAGTATTTTTACTACTCACATCACTAAGTAATATCAAGCAGAAATGACAAGGGAGTTTGAGATGTATCATACCAGCCATGGAATAGCATAACGTGGGTTAAGGTGGATGTAAGAGCAGCGAATCCGACTCCGTAGGTGATAGCGAAAAATGTGCTTAGATGAAGTTGTCCATATTCTTCATAGGCGGCCTCATCTAGGTGAAAGTTTGAGTTGATCACCTTATTGATGTCATAAGGCTGACCATTGCTTCTGAAAAACCGACTTGAAAAGAGAGGGAATGTTCTAGCGTGGTATAGATCTGTGTAGTAAGAAATTGGAGTGATCACATACATAACTATAAGGAAACCCAAAAATATGTTGGCTATGGCAAAGAATGGTGTGGCCAGTGGGCTCCCAAGATAGGAAGAAACTGATGCCCAATCTAAGGCGAAAGCACCAACGCCGAGGCCTTTCATTCCTGATCCAACTTGTTGAGCTGTAACAGAACGCGGCCATGCCCAGCAGACCCATGAAAGTGATGATAGTATGGCGAACATGTAGCCCGGAAGAGCATAGTAACAGAAACTGCAGGTTAACGCTATGAGGAAGAATTGGATGCGGGTCAGCCCTCCCTTCAGTCGAACATCTTTCTCATGGAGAGTCCTGAATACCACAAATATAAACAGTGATCGTGTTAAGCCATTGATACAACGCATAAAAATTAAGCCCTCTCTCAAGGTCCTGTTTCAAGATAGAGCCTACAGATGGCTTACCTAAATAGGGATACTTGAACCAGATTTGCGGGCCACCACATTTGCGCAGGTTTCACCAGATACTCTCGAAATATGCCCGCCCACCCGTACCCCATCATCTGCAGAGGCACGTTTCAAACGAATTCATGTCAAAGTATAATAGATTTCATTACGCTTCCACATTCATAAATGTGTATTTCTACACAACCATTAACATGATTTACCTAGGGAAAAAGCAGGTAAAGATTGAGCTAAGAACGACATTTGAGCTCCCACAACTGATATATGCCATCCAATTATGTACCAAATAGAGCAGACAAGGGAACACGACGATATATTCGATAGGAATGGTCATACCTGGGTGGTTATGGTGATCAGCAGTCCCACAAAGAATGTAATCTTCTTTTTGTAGTAAGCCTTCACTATTGTTACGATACCAATAGCATACGCCCCACCAGCGCCCGAGTTTGCGAAAATAGTTATAAGCACATGTTCCTTCACATTAAAAGGCCCAGGATTCATGGTCCATTTCCAATTGGTAAAAGGAACTCTGTACACTGTAGTTGGTAAAGTTGCCGCCATCAGGCGTCCCAGAGGCAAAGCTGCGATTTGAGCAGAGACTGCCCCGATTCCCAGAGGCTCAGACCGGTATGAGAAAAACTGGTTGAGGAACGCAAGTATTGCACATGAAAGAATACCCAATGTCCACATCCGAAATGTGTACACCGGAGTCGATGGGTCGTCAACAGTAGACACTGTGAGGGCCACCTCCTCAATAGGTGATTGATCCGGAACAGCTTCTTCTCCATCTAGACCCTTCAACTTCTGCTCATTACTGACGTAATTGGAGTTGTCTGCACCACCAGCCCCAAATCTTTTCAATCGAATGAAATAAAAAACAAGAAAACGACTGGCCGCATTACATAAATACAGGCGCCCAAGCTTGACCGCACAAACCTTCAACAGAAAAAAAGACACAACACAGAACTTGGTTTTCATACTAACGAAGAGAGTTAACACTACTAGAGCCAGAGGACGAAACAAGATTTCCACAAGGTTGACATTAGAGACAATAATGTATGCTCCTACAGTTACACGAAGTCAAGCAAGATTCAGATGAAAAGGAAGGAGAGCATTTCAGCAGTTAGCGTTAGGAGAGTTTGTTGAAGATGTGCCCATGGAGAGAAGGATTTGAGAGAACACCTGTAGGTTTCACCGGAGACTCTTGGTGGTTGTGACTGCTGTTGTCATGGTGCTCCATATTATGCTCATGGTTGTTCTTCTCAGGAACTTCTTCCGCAGAGGAATCCACGACCGGAGCGGTGTCTTCTGTCTGTGGAGCCATGGCCTTCGCTCTTTCTCTGCCGCTTGGACAACAAATCAGTGTCTTCGTCGCTAAAACAGTCTCACTACTAAATAACTGTCAACTCCGAGCCACCCACCTCACACCAGCCACGTCCTCCCCTCCTCAACACTTCTCCCTTCTGTGGCCCTTTCCGAGGACCTTGGTGTCCTCTACGGGAGAGCAACCGCCGGATTAAGTACCCCCCCGCTCCAAATAATCACTGCAACATCTCCCCATTGCCACATATCCGACCCCTTAGTGCTCATCACCTATCTATCGCCAACTTCAAACACCCCTTCAGGTTGGCTCCCGAGCTGCAGTGATTGTACCCCCAAACTTACTTGACGAGTATCTATTCCAAGAGATTAAAGCAGTCCTTTTTTAAAATACAGATTCTCAGGTGGCTATTATGACGTGCAGGATTCAAGGAAGATTTCCCAAACACAATGCCCAAGGTGACGAAATCATTCTCAACAGCATGAACGAAGCAAATGAAAATAACTGAAGCAACATGGGGCTGGAAAATGAAAGCGAGCTCCCCACCCGTAAGCTTATTCACTCATATCCCGAAGCATACAGCACAGACGAGTTCATTGAAAAAAAAAAAAAGGCTTTGCACACAAACCGAAGAAGACTCACCCCCGCTGAATGCTAAAGCTTATAATGACTATCACAAAGGGATATCAGCATTGTCAAAGGCGGGTGAGAAAATTCAGATACAACCGAGACTACATCCACAGTAGCCGGTACTACACTAATTGGCCTCACCGACCGACAAGCTGCTCACAACCGTACCCTCCGCCCCATTCTTCCTCTCTCCCCCGCTTCCCTCCGCACCCAACCCCTCCCTTACCAAAGTCACCACCTCAATCATTCCGCCGGACCAAAAAGTCCGCATGCAGATGCAGGCTCAGATTCCGCAGTCATCCCTGTTGTACAATAATCAGCCCCTACCGTGATACCATATCATTACAATGAATGCACCAAGACGCAAAGACGTACATGGCGTTGCAATGATCCAGTACCCCCAACCCCAACCCCAACCCAACCCACATCGATCTCACCAAGAAACTACAACCTCACCCCCATTCCATTCCATGGCTTCCGGAAAAAAAAAACAACCACCCTCATCATTCAATTACCAAAAAAAAAAAAACCACAACAACCGAAACTGATTAATTCAACAGAAGCAGACGCATGCAAGTTGCAAGTTGCAGGTTCATACACATTATAATTCCCAAGACAGCACCTGCAGGCTGCAACTTACAACATGCAGTAAGTCATGATCAGTACTCACCGCTGACACGCACATTGAATGAATGAACATGATGACTCGATTGACATGAAACAGTACGAAGACCAACAGTGGGACTGTGGAGGTGGAGGGCAAATGTGGGAACTTGGGACGGGGCGGAAGAATTAGTAGGAGAAAAAGGGAGGGAGGCTGGAGCAACCACCGAGACGGGGATAATTAGGGTTGGCAGGGATCGTGGACAAGAAGTACACTGCACCTTGAAGGGGATCAGGACTGCCGAGGCCAGGAGTTAAGTCGGAGTTTTGGGCCAATGCAAGCTCCACTCACACAGACACACTAACAGACAGCCCAACTGACGGTGCCATCAATGCAGACATCGCTCCCACATGCCCGGACTCCGGCTATACCCTCCTCGCAGGGTGATATGCCCAATGTGGTTGTCTTTCGATTCACGTCTGGTTAAGTCTGAGTTCGGATGGCATAACCGACGCTAGTAAAAGCGCCGGACCTGTCGATGGAATCCATGATGCTGGCCTTGCATCGGTACCCCGGATCCTAGCCTAGGCAATTGTACCAGGGGACATACACCTAGCAACAAATGTGAAATGCAAATGAGGAGATTATGTGTTCCACGATGTAATCTCCATTTCAGATAGACCCTGACAACCAACTTCGGTAAAGAAAAGTTTTGGACTATGAGTTCAGGTTGAATCACAACTGTAAATATTCCACCTTCATGTGCACTGGAAAATCTATGTTGCTGACCACTGATTGCACTGGTGCACGTATTTTGGGCTACTGATCATCATGTGCTCGTGGTGAACGGGCCCTCCCGAAACTGGGCTCCCTACCTTGTTACCAGTAAACAGGGAGTTTTGTTGGAGTTTAATTTGTTTGAGTTTTGTTGGAGTTTAATTTGTTTGAGTTTTGTTCAATGAGTTTTGTTTTGAGTTTTGTTTGAGGTGTTTTGTTTTGAGTTTTTGGCGAGTCAAGGCGTCCAGACGTGCAGAGAGCGAGAGCCCAACTGATGGAGGTACCAATCATGAATGGCATGATCAGTTTCATACCTCAGTGGAATGGCATATCCGGTGAGGGTGTGTCCAGGGGCGATGTTTGGACTGACAATCTGGGATTCTGGTGGGATGGTGTGACATTCCACCCACCTGCATTATTCGGGGGCATTTGGTGATCAGTTTGTCAGCATCCAAAACCACGATCTCTGCATAAGTTATCTGATGTTGAAACTCGGTGATGGTGATCATGTTGAGTGAGGAAGGCGGTGGAGTGGTTTTTACTTCTTCCGGTCGAGGGAGTAGTCTACTCTTCCTTCATACATGAGCCGTTGATACACAGACTGCATGCCGTATATTACGTACTAGTCTCTTCTTGGGGCTGATTAAGGGAGAACATTAATTGGAGTTTAACCCTTTAACGTCCCGATTCATCACTGTTTTCAAAGATTTGTTATAAAATGGTTGATGAAAATGAAAAATGGATTTGATGCACAAAACAAAGTTGTAGATGTCAATGTGAAGTTAACATCCGTACGGTTAGATTCATCATATTTATTAATAATATTTTTAAAGTAATTTTGCAAGGTTTTCCTTTGTAATTCAATTTAAAATCCAAAATTAACACTAATTTTTTTTAAAATATTGTAATGAGATTGGAATAACATGCATTACAAGATGGTATAGTTTCCATTATTTGATTCTACTTATTATGAAAAATCATGTTTAAGGTCTCTCTTTCTGAACTAAGATTGAAACTTGATATAAATCACTTTTGTAATTTTTCAAAAATTCACATTATCTTATTCTCAAAATCCAAACCGTACAAATAGTATAAAACTAGCACAAGAATTGGAAAAAAAAAAAAAAATGGATGAAAAACATCCTGCAGGACAGAAAACGAGGTGCTGAAATTCATCCGGCGTCCAAATTCTGGACGCCGGCGCGTTAAAGGGTTAACATGTCACTTCTTCCTTGCTTCTCCCGCAAGGTGATATAATTGGTTTAGCTCAAACTCACTATTAGGTTTAGAGCATGTTTTCCCTCGGCGATAAACCTTGATGACACCCATTGGTTGGGACAGAAAGCTCCCTACTCATATTTTATTGATGCAAAAAAATCAATGAATTAATTTAAGATTTTAAAAATATGTTAAAATTATCTAAAAGTAATGAAGTGGGTTCCAAAGACTTATTCAAGGTCTTGATTCCATTAAAAAAAAATCAAAATTACTAAAGGAAAACCATAGATTCTTTAAAATCAAAAGTAACGAGAAGACGATGAAAGGGACGGTCTGCCTTATCATTAAGACAAGGGCGAGTTTTATTGCAAGGGCATATTTTCATGTGAAACTTTAGTATTATTTTTGTGGAGGATGTGTGATTTGAAGAAATGAAAGAATGGCATGCCCACCATTGCAATGGGCTTTGTTAAATTTTTTGTTTGAGAGAAGAAAAAGGCATAGTAATGGAAAGTCTTACATCAATGATTACGATAGTACCAAAGCAAGTTAGTCCAAAAATAATTTTATAGATAGAAAATTAAAAAAATCAAAAAATTATGAAGATGGATAGATAAAAACAGAATAAAATATTTTTTAATATTTTATTATTTCAAGTTATTTGAGAATTTTGGTGCTTTTTTGCTAAAAATGACAAAAGAATTCAATATTTTTGAAGGTGAATCTTATTTTTCAAAAATATATATATATATATATATATATATATATATATATATATATATATTCATGCAACTGGAAGAAAACTTGCTATAGTGCTATGGTAATCAGTCAATCATGCTACCAAAAAAATTGTCGAAAATATTGTGAACAAATTGGACTAGATTAAGGTTTTACAAGAAACTATAAACAACATGTATTCAACTTTGATTTAAGTTTAAGTATTAGAGTTACGATGCAAAAGTTATGGATTTTAGAAGTATCTGCTCTTAATATGGACATTTAGTGACAAATCAAAATCTCCCATTTTCTTCCAAGTTGCTCGTCACTCATAGGGGCAAAAGGTGACAAGATTAAATTTCAAAGAATGGACACTTTTGTAAAATAATGGGCACAATATTTTTTCATTCCTATACATTGATGACAGTTTTCAACTAATAGACAGTTTTCATTTAATTTATTGTTTCTATCTAAAGGGATTGTCTTCATTCCTATTTTTTTTCAATCAAATGATACATATCATCCAAAACTTAATTTGCATCCAAAATATTTTTTTTCATTTACAAAAAATCTTACATAAAATCTTCATTTTTCATCAAAACTTGATATATATAATATCTCATCCAATATCTATGATGTGGCAGAGGTCCATTTCTACAACCCACTATTTTCAAAAGTGCCCTTCGAAGTTACATAGAAATATACCATGTCAGCTTCAAAAAATTATGGAAATTCAAGTTTTACTTCAATTGCATTGAAATTTTTTGTAGTTCTTTATCTCATTAACCTTTAAATGCCTATGATGAATTCATATCAAAAATTGTCTTTCAACACTCTTCATTAAAGTTGAAATCTCGTCTTCAATGAATTTTCAAAAATTACGCTTTACAAATTTGAAATAGGCAACTTCATATTCTCTTTCAAAAATGACTTGAAAATGTACAGATAATTATTCAAAAGAAAAAACCTAGATTTGCATCTTCAAAAGTTATGTAAATTAGAATATAATGTAGAAAAAGAGGAAAACTAAATTGTTGATTACATCCACATAAAAGTGAATAATGTTGATTCCAACCGTAAAAATGATGTGATACATAACCAAAAGTTGTTTCCTTTTCTATTTTTTAAAGTTATTAAAATTGAATTTAAAATGAGTTATTAAAGTTATTTTTCACAAAGGTTTGATTAAAGTACTAGCATAACATGACTTGTCATATCTCTTACCTTACTTATTGGAATGGACACAATCAAAGCATCTTATGCAAATATAAATCTCTACAAAATAATGGTATTTTTATTTATTTTAAAAATATACATTTGAAATTTTTTGTAGATGTCCGCGTTGAGATTTCAAACCTTCAACCATTTTTAACTTTTGCATTGCAAATCCAAATCTTATGAAACAAAGCTTGATATGTACATAATGATCCATATACAAAATTTTAGAACTTGATAATTATTTTTGACACTGAGATCCTGCCCCAAATAGCGGACAACCACATTTTGGTTGCATTGGAGTTTAGGGATTAAAATGAATATGTTTACCATATGGATTTCCAATTGGACATGTTTAGATTATCCTTTTGCTAATTTTGAATTTGAAGAATGTAAGGCATTTTTAGTACACCGCCTTTTTCAAAATTAAGGATTTCTCTTACTTCATAAGCCCATATGGGGCTCAAACTTTGTCAGCATAGTGTCCAAAAAAACTTTAAAAGTGACTTTAAAACTTAAGATTTCTCAATTTGTTCAATAAATTGTGCTCAAATTTGGTATGCATTTTTTTGGATAAGGTAGGTATAAGATATTACGTTTACATATTCCATTTTAAGTCTAGGTTTAGAAATTAATGGGTTGCAATCAGTAAGAACATGTTTTTTGCAGTTTAGCTTCAAAAATACTAAGAATTTTTATGGATTAAAGTATTACTTGTCTACAATAAACATATGGCAAACAAAATTTGAAATATAGATTTTGTATAAGATTTTATCTCAACCATCATATATGGTATCCTTAGTCACAAAATTAATTCAATAAGTTTTAAATGAATTAAATTTATTGCCAAATTTACTTTCAAAATGTGTTTATTGAAATACAATCAAATTTTCATTAATCATTTTATTTTCCTTGTTGATTAAAATTTACTAAACTTTTTAACTTTAATTTAATCTGTTCTACCATTTGAATCTAGATAATGAAGACAATAAAAATACTCTTGTTGAAGACTTTTCAATAACAAGATGTCATCAAACCTATATATATAAATTTGAGGTCTATTTTACAAATGTTCAATCAATTATAGCATCCCTATGTTCAATATGTACTGAGAAAATGTTGCTCCAATTGATGTTTTTTCATTCAAAAATGATACATGTTTAATTGATTTTACATCATATTCTTGTGTAATTTTCTAAAATCGATGATCGGTGTTATCAACCCTAAATATTTATTCAAGGCTATCATTATTTGTACACAAAATGAATATTCTTACCACAAGCAAAGATACCAATAACATTCATGTAGAGAATCTCCAAAATTACAAAGGTTAAAAATAACCATCAAAATCACACAGTTCTAATATTTTGAAGTCTATCGATGTGGGCGACACTAACTAGAGTAGTTGTACCGCGTAACGAGTCATATTACTGTAACGTTGCAAGTCAAATGGTCCGTTTGAGATGGGCAATGCATAAAAGGTGTAGGAAGCAGTGCTGGAGTTCATGGCTGACCTAACCTCTGAACAACCATCTCCATTTCCAAAACCTACTCGTGCATGGTACAACAAAATGAAATCTGAACAACAAGCACAGTGAAATCTAACTGAATAGCATGAATGCTGGTATATTCTTGGTGTGCAACATCATCTCGAGTAGGTGAAGGGATCTTGGAATGGATCATTGGACTTCTTTTTTATGTAGAAAGACTCTGCACTTTGGTGTAGTAGAAGCAGACTCACACTCAGGTGTACCCTCGTAATCGCGCATTGCTGCGTGATCCTGTGACTTAGAATTTCTCCACAAAAATAACAATATAAACCGAGTCTGTGCTCTCCATACCTGTTCTCTCTATTTTCACAACATACAGATCTTATCACATGTTTTATTATACCTTTTTGTGTTGTGTTTTAGCAGTGTTAAATGCTGTAGACCCTCTATTTCATGGTAAGGGTGAAGTTGCTCTTCATACCTCCTCTGTGTACCGTATGTTAATAGCAGGTTTATTCATGAATAATTTGTATCTATAATAGAATCCATTTAGGTGAATTTTCGTTGAATTTTAGATGAATTTGGGCCAATGAAAGAGCTCAAAGCCTCCTTTGAGAGCCAAAAAGCCAATATATTTTAAAATACATTGGAATTAACAAAATTCATTGGAATTAACGTATTTAGATGGTAAAGAGATAAGTGTACTCCAAATATAGGAATATAGAATAAAAAATCTATAAATTACATTTATTTTTGGAACAAAAAACAAAAAGACTAGAGGTAAACACCTTTTTTTCTAATGTGTCCTAAAGACACGGGTCCTATATATTAGTTTTAAAATAAGAAAATAAGAGAACTAAGAATTAAACAAAAATACAAAAAATCTAAATATTTGTCTATTTTTAGTCATATGTGGATATTTTTAGTATTTTTTTCAAAACAAAACACAAATAATCAAGTTTTTGATGGACAAATCTTATCTTTTGATAAAAATTACTTTTTCTATGGGATTAAACTTGCTATCGACATATGGTATCATAGACACAAGTGCCAAAAACTTGTGACAATTCTTTAGGAGCCAAGATTCTTTTACTATTATTTTACCATATTACATTGGTGAACAAAACCATGCTACAATTTTGAAGCTCTAATAAACTCTATATAGTTTCCAATCATCAATAAATAAAATAATTTATTTCAACTATTATTTTATTACTAGGTATAGAGCACTTCCTATTTATTAATGGAAATTTAGAATAGGTTAAAAAAAGGTTGTATTTGTTTCAAATGTATGTTCTTTGTTTATCTATAGTTGTCTTGCAACTAAGATACTACTACAAATTTGAAATGTTTGTGTCACAGGTATGGATTATAAGTATGGGTTACAAGAATTGTTCATCCATTTGTGCATGTGTGTGGAGTGGCTGTCACTTGACTTACAAAGAAAGTGCAAAAGAATTCTTTGATGAAAAAGTGGTATTCGAAATTTAAATCTTAATTATAATAGTAGATGAAGGTTGGTTGACTGTAATCACGTCATCAATGTCAAGTCATGTCACTCTATGTAGAAAGAAAAGTACATAAGGTCTTACTTAAAGGGCTCTTTGAAAAAAATTGATGTAGCAAAGTTAAGAAAAGACATGGAGACATGCAATATATCCAATCATTTCCACATCATGCATGTTAAAATAGATTGATATTGTATGTCTAAGGTTCTTTATATCTTGTTGAGAGACAACAAAGAGATTTTTAAATACATTGTGATTTTTACGTGGCAAGTGTCCAAGATTTTGCGAATTTTTAAGATGTTAAAGTGAATATTGAATTTTTGAAAAATAAAGGTTTTGTACTAGAAAATAATATTGATGAAGATATGGTTTTGTGTGATGATGTAAGAGATGTCAAAAAAGTAGAACTTATAGATCAGGTTTTTTAAGTGATGATGTAAGAGATCTCAATGAAGAAGAACTTATCGAATCATATGTTTCAAGTAATGATATAAGAGACGTCAACAAAGGAGAGCTTACAAAATCAAATGTTTCACGTGACGATGTAAAAAATGTCAAGCAATGACCATTGCTACGTGACGATGTAAAACATTTCAACCAAAAATCAATACTTTGTCGATCAAGCCACCTCGTACCCAGGATTAAAATTAACTACAATGAAAATATTTAAATATGTTGAATTTCATATCATTAGGATGAATATCAAATTTATCATGAATCAATTAGAATGGATCAATAAAGGTGTATGTACCCATTGTGTAGAATGTTAAAAACTTGAGCAAAGAAATAAAAACCTTAGATCCAAGATTTTTAAAAAAAGCAAAGATAAGATTTGTTCCAGCCAAGATCTTTTTAAATAAATAAAAAAATCATGTCATAACTAAGTATTGTTAATCATTCTCTTATACTCTGGCAATGACATGCATGACCTGACATGCAATGGCATAACATCAATGATATGTCTTACAAATTGTCCTTCTAAGCATGTCACTTAGATGCTAATACACAATTCTAAGTGAAACCATAGCATTTAAATCAACATTAAACCAATTTATGATTTATTAAAAAATCATATAATATGTAACAATAAATGATGTCATCCAAATGGATTCTCATATCATTTAAATGATGTTTTGATAATATTTGTTTGAAAAAACAGTGTATCATACTCAATAACAACAATTTAAAGGTGAAAATCATTATAGATGTGAACATCAAATGCACAAGTGGACTTTCTTCAACTACATTTTATTTAAAAACTCAAAAATAATATTAATTTTTTTATGCAACTCTATCTAAATCGGTCATGTAGAACCCAAGAGTAGCCCTTGCATCGCAAATATTAAATTTGTCAGGCTTTATTGCACCTAATCATACGTCCAAATAGTAATTGCATCTTCATATATGATATTTATGACTTCTATAACTAAAGACTAGTCTAAGATTAGTGTTGAGTGGCGGTGTGACTTATTTTCACATTGTCACAAGATGCCTTATTATCTTCGATAGGACTTTGGTTATAGATTTTAGGCAATTGAGAAAGTGTATACTTTTTGCTGAGTTGTGCTATGACAATACTCATAGTACAACAAGATGCTCTAAAGTATTGTATTTCTTTATTGTTGGGTAGCATTCAAAACATATTTTATTATAATTTATTTTTTTAATTTACAAATAATGTTAAATAGTGATCCCTGACTTCTTATTTATAGGAGAGTAAAAGGCACATGTCAAAAGATAGAAAAATGAGCTGGTTAGCAAAGAAAGCTCTCAGAAATTGAAGATCCATTCAAACACAAGTTTTTTTTTTTATGATTACTTGGTACCTAATTCTAAAAGCACCCTAGGGGTTCATTATTCGGGAAAAATTCATTCACAATTAGAGAAGTTGTACTTGTATACCCCGTTCTTTAAAAATCATTGCCTTTTTTGAGATCTTAGTACGAAAAAATTCATTTGCCATGGGTGTAGGAAGACAGAAATTTCAGCAGATGTAAAAAAGTTAAAATCACATTTACTGAATGTACATTTTGTGAGTTCAGAGAAAAAATATCCTGACACTTTGAACTCTTTAGGAGCATAGTTCAGGTATGGAAGAGCTTGTTACTCTTTCTAGAGTTTACAAGGTTAGGCCAAAGGTGTATTAGGCAGAAAAGTTTAATTTGGAGGATGAGTGTGGAAATTTCTAAGAAGTTGCAGCTCCCCACTCTGCATTGAATCAAATGCATATGGGTTCCAATTTTTACTTGTCAATGGCAGGTTTAGTTCGAGTGCCCTCACAACTATGATGGAGCTTGGTATTTTTTGAAAACCAAAGGATGTCCCTCAAAACGTGGTGAAATTAAAATGGCAGATTATGATGCAAAAATTGTGACTTTTGAACATCGCTATGCTGATGAAGAAATTGGAAGGTAAATATCAAAAGCCTTGAGATTTTGAATGTAGATTCATTTAGATAAATGTCATTTTTATGAATATTTTTATCATTACAATTTGAATGATATGAGCTAATGTTTATGTATGGTTTTTATAGGTTTCGACATAATGTTCAAGGTTGCTACTATCGTGCTGATCAGTTAGCAAGTATGCTCTGTGATCATTTGAAGATCTAGTTTCCAAATATTTTTGAACATTTGGAGAATGTATTAAAAGAAGAAGACACCGATGATGATGTAATATCTGCCTAGGTAATACATCTTTCACAACAATGTGTATTACCAAAAATTATCATTGTAATATCCATACAAATATAGATGATGTATCATATGGCTTTTTCATTTGGTTCGGCCAATATGGTAAGTATGTAATTCATCATTTCTTATTTTTTTAAATGTAATCTGCTAGGTGCCTTTAATTATTGTATTTTTTATTTTTATTAAATGGATTGTATTTTTTTATAGAGACTAAAGATCATAATGGTAACGAGGTGAAGTTTTAGTTGGCTAGAGTGAAACTATTTACTATTCCACTTGTTGATGATGTCATGCTGTACAAATAAAAAGAATTGTGGCATTGTATGAGGACAATAGATGACAGGGGGCAGTTTGGTGTTGCCTTGTATCATAAATCATCTTTTTTTAGATGGTATTCTATACTAGAAGGTCAAATCCTGAACAATATTGTAGACAAGCTTGTGGTTTCATAACTTGATTGTTGTGACATTGAATACTAAAAGTATTGTTTGTAACCTGATTTTTTCACAACTTATGAACATATAAGTTGTAGGAATAAACCATTTTTTATATTACCATGTTTATCATATTCATTGATATTTTGACATTGTTTACTAATTTGTTGGATATTTAGGCTCAAATTCTGTTCTAATCTTCACTTTAATCTTAATCGTTCAAGTCAATCTTATCTGAAGTTGAAACAAATGAACCTAGAGGTTGTACTTCCATTATAAATCTCTATGTAGGTTTGAAATTATCTATGAATTACACTTGAGTGGTTGTTTCAATTCTGAGTTGGTATATAACACCTCACATAACAAACTACATAAAAAACAAACTACATCAAATAGTAAAGTATTAAAAGTTTTTATACATTATTTTTTAAAATTCATCATAGCCATTCTAAGTAACAAATTAAGGACATACTCATGATGAGTTTATAGATAGTTGTGGGAACAAACCATTTTTTATACTACTCTTTGTTCAAACAGCTCTGCCCGAGGATGCTGCCTTGGCAGCGGAGGGAGGCACGTGAATTACCATACATTTTTTTCCCTCCCTCGGTCCTTTCGGATCCGAAGGGACGGTGGGTTGCCCTCAACAGTGCTTACTCTAGAGCTTCCCCGAGGATGCATCCACCTCGGTTGAGGGGAGGCTTTTGTTTATTTCATAAATTTCCCACCCCTTCAATATTATTTCGAATGAGCTTTTGTCTTGGGCAAATTGGGCAGGATTTCAAGAGGAAAGGAGGTGGTTTGCAATCAATGGGCTTCCATTGACTATACCAAATAAACCTTCCTTGACTCACAAATGCTTTATGGTGAAATGCTTTGTCTGGAAAGAGAACATTTGTGAAGGAAGAGCAGCATCTGGTTTTGTTTTCTATGACAGGTCAGAACAAGCTGCTCAGGGCATCATGTCAACTGATGGTCATGTCATGAACTGCATCAGTGTCGATTCCCTAACACTTGAATCAAAAATCGCAAGCCGTTTAGAGGAGCTCGTGAGAAGTCTCTCAATTTTCTTGAGGCTCTTGTGGACCTTTGCACCATGGAGAATAATATTGTCATGGACCTCACCACATCCACATGTAGATTAAATATCCTTTTACATAAATTTAGTACGTTATATTTGTTTCTAATGTTTTTACTCTTATTAATCCTTTATTCAATCTTCAGGTGCATCCATTCGAGCTTGCAAAAGCATCAACCGACATGTCATTGCTTTTGCATATGAAAATGTCTTGTACAAGGAGGTACTAGTCCCTCTGCTCCCATAGCTTGGTGAAATCCAGTCTGAGCAAGCGCCTTTACCTTCTCCAAAGAGGAAGCGTCCCTTGGAAAATGACTATGAGCATGAGAAAAAGATAGCCCTTAAGCGCTCTTGTAAGAAAGTCTTTACTATTAGCTTTTGATGTTTGTAGCGATTTCTTCTTAGGAAAATACGGTTTTGGCAATATTCTTTTTTTTTTTTTTTTTTTTTTTTTTTTTTTTTTTTTTTGCTTCAAACGGGGGTCGAAAGCGTTGAAGACTCAAGGAATTGTCTCAAGGTATCTCAGCAAGATAAGAAGCCTTATTTGACCTTTTCGTGTTCCTTTAGTACGTAGAGAACTTTGCACAGGCAATGACGGCTGCTCCTTCACCACTTTCTTTCACAAAGCATCGTAGTCCAAATCGTGATGCCGAGCAGTATTTTGAGCTATTTGTAGAAGTAGATAATATGGTATTATGTGATGACAGTGATTCCAAGCATACGAACATTGAGGAAACTAATAATGACAGTGACTCTAAGCATGGGTACATTGAGATATCTAATGATGACAGTTCCTCTGGTTGATTTATCATATTATTCAGAGGTGTGTGGCTTTATGATATATTAATCTTTTTTTTTTCTTATATTGGAATATTATTTAATTATGTATGTAATTTAATGTTGCAATGGATTACTTCTATCTTTACGACTTTGCCCTCTTTTTAAAATTGTAGAATCTGTTGTAAACGAGTGCAAACCCAAACCCGGAGTATTCTCTAGACAACATTTAAGTTACTTGACTCTAGTGTCCCTAATGAAGATATGATATGTTCATGTATTCTAACGCAATTTAGTGATACAAAAAATTACTAAAATAATATTGAAAAAAATATCCATGGTTATAGAATCTTCTTCTTCATTCTAACAATATTTTTAAGAAAAAAGTTTCAAGTTTTGAAAACTACTGCTCGCAGCTCACCGCTCACTATTCACCGCTCACAAGATAGCATTCCTGAGTTTAGAATTTTATTTCACTTTACTGTTTTGGATTAAAAAGTTTTTTCTAATAATTTTTTAATTTTTGATTTTGCATTCTTCTTTATATCCCTCTAAATTCTTCAATTCAATTAAGATATCTATTAGCTATGGAACTACTAAGATATATACTAGTATATGAAAAAATGAATTGAATCAATTTGGCATTGGATGAGCCAAATACAATACATCAAAAATCTTGAAGATCTCTATGATCATAAGCTGAGAATATATATTAATTGGAAATCAATTGAGGAGAATTATTTATCCATATTGTGTTTACAAATTGCAAAATTCATGTTTCACGTTTTTAATAAACAACTATACAAAAAACTTACCAATTAGATTCTATATGGAACAACCTAACTTCAAAATTAAATTTAAACTTCCTTCAACTCCAAAGTAAAAAATGAATTTAATTCTAAATCCCAAATTCAACCACCACCTGGACCATGCAAGTATGACCCAAGCCTTCAATGTTAACTATACGCATGCAAATGGTGAATTGAGTCTAAAGCATGGATCATATGCTTGTAGATTGAAAATTGAATGGCATTCTTAACACATTCCTTACATTGAACATGGTAGAAAATGAACATCCAAAAATTGGAACGCAGCAAAATGACAATATTTTGTTCATTGGATTGATAATTCTCTGAGACTTTATTTAACGGTGAGGGGTGGAATAATTAGTGTTGAATATTTTTCTCTCCAATCCAACTAAATATCTTTTTGCAGCCTATAGCTAAAATCTATTTCAAACTATGAAGCCCCTCAAAATTCATAAATTTTTTCAATATTTTAAAATTATATTTCAAATATAAGAATTAGTTTTTAAAAAATTCTCTAATAACATTCTTATAATTTTTGATATTTGGTATCGTATATAATCCTATATCACTTCTAAATGGTTTTGGATAATTCAATGAAGTTGTTTTGGTTCCTAAAACATAATCATAGTTTATCTTCAACGAATAAATGGTACCCCATTTCAGGTCTAATAAGTTTTTAAGATTACTACAAATATAACATCTTGTACCAAAAAACTGATCTTTATTCTCTATGTTCCCATCCTTAAGAACCAAGGAACTCATAGTTTAAAATTCGAGCATCTCTAGATTGGGGTCACAAAAAACTTTATTTCAAAAACATGTCTAAGACATAAAAAAGATTTTTAACTCTATGAAAGTTTCAAGTTTGACCTAAGTATTATTTTAATAAAGCCTTGCACAATATTTTGGTATTATGAGAATAATGTCGCATAAAAATACAACGACTTTATTCCAAAACAATTTTGTTCTAATTAAATATTTTATATTATCCAATTAATTGAAAATAAGTTCTTTGAATTCACTTAAAACTCTTTAATTTTTAGACTACTTATGAAATTTTTATAACATTAATCAATTGATTCTTTGTCCCCCACTCCCCCTCCCCCCTTTTTAAAATTAAAATAACATTTTTTTGAGAATTTATTGGGGACTAAGTGTACTATGGTACCAAGGTATTTGAGAAATTGAGAAATTATTTTATTTTGATTTTCACCTTAAATGGCTTTTAGACTTTTTTTAAAAAAAAAAAAAAATTTAAAAAAAAAATTATTCGCAAAAGAAAAAAACATTTTTTTTTCCTTTACAAACTATCTGCAATGGGCTATTTAATGAAAACAATTCAAATAGATGAAAATGAATTCACTTGTAAATGAAAAGAATACACATGTAAATGAAAAGAATAAACATGTAAATGAAAAGAATAAACATGAAAAAACTTGGATTTTTTTTCCCCTCCCCACTCCAACAACTAAAATAAAAACAAATAATTTCTCACAAATCCCGCCCTCCCACAAAAATGGCTGGAATAAGAGCAAACTCACAGAAAATGCAAGAGTAGTCGTGTACACTTCGCAAGGCCAAGGCCGAGGCTGGCAAACACGACGTCAGCGAACAAACTCCTCGTTCTGAGCTCAAATCGCAACCCTAATTGTGTCGCAGGAGGGCCCTCGCATCGACATCGTCATCGTCTTCCTCCCCATCGCCATTGTCGGTGCCCTCTCCCCCTCCCCTCCCTCCTCCTCTTCTTCCATCAATTGCCTCCCCTCTACTTGAGAGTTGGATCGGTTGTCGTCGCATCTGGCCATGGCGGACCCCGAGGTGGTCAGGGCAGACTACCGCCGCAAGCTCCTGCAGCACAAGGAGATCGACTCCCGCCTCCGCACTCGTCAGTACCGAACATCCCTACTCCTCTACTGCTGCTGCTTCAGCGGATAGCTCCTCGGGCTTTGTTATCAGTGATTGATTGATTGCATCGAGGTTATGTGCTAGGTTTGGTTGGGCGGGGGGTGGTGATGAGGGTGATGAGGGTTAGGGTGATCGAGGGTTTGGAGTTTTGATTATTGGTTGGTTGGTTGGTTGGGTGTGGCAGTGCGGGATAATGTGAAGACGGCCAGGAAAGAGTTCGACAAGACGGAGGATGACTTGAAGGCGCTCCAGAGTGTAGGGCAAATTATCGGGGAGGTGTTGCGGCAGCTTGATTCTGAGCGCTGTGAGTTTGGTTTCTTTCGATTGGTTGATAGGTGGTCTAGATTGGGAGTTTTGTTTGAGGTTTGGAGTCGTTTGAAGATTGTTAGGTTTACGGAGTTAGGATCGAAATTGGATGTGATTGATCGACTTGGAGTTGATCGGTTTTTTTGGGTGTGTTGAGCAGTGATTGTGAAGGCAAGCAGTGGTCCACGATATGTGGTGGGATGTCGGAACAAGGTCGACAAGGAGAAGTTGGTGGCCGGAACTCGAGTTGCGCTAGACATGACCACTTTAACAATCATGCGAGCGCTTCCAAGAGAGGTGGGCTCCTCGTATGGCGTTCACTAGATTACAGATAATGCGGTGTGGTTGTGGTGTATGGAAACTTGGATGTTGCATTTTGGAGTGGTTGTCTCCATCGTCCCGGGGTTAGAGCTTCCTTTTGGGGATTTCGACCTAATTATTGTATACTCTGTGATCTAGTTAAACTTGGTGAAGTTGACGCTAAGTATGTCGAGACCATGCGTTTGAGCGAAGTGTGGATATGTTTTTCAATTCCTTACTTGGTGCGTGCGAGCAGGTTGACCCTGTAGTGTACAATATGCTTCACGAGGACCCTGGAAATATCAGCTACTCAGCTGTTGGAGGACTAAGTGATCAAATCCGAGAGCTTCGTGAGTCGATTGAGCTGCCGCTTATGAACCCTGAGCTCTTCCTGAGAGTTGGCATTAAGCCTCCAAAGGTAACTATGGACCTATGCTGTTTACTTATTTTCATGTTGTCAATTTATTTACAGATTCATTTGAATATTAATGATCGAATCTGTAACTACTGAATGTGAACTTATAATCCACCCTAAGTTTTCAGATCTGCGGAAGTGGCTGATTTGTGAGAATTATCAAATGTGGCATTGCCAAGGATGTGTTCCTTAGGATGGACCAGCTCTACACTCTCCTGAACTTTCTTCGTGGACGAGGCATATTATGCTGAGAGTTACATGTTTTTTATTGCAGGGTGTGTTGTTGTATGGCCCCCCTGGAACTGGAAAAACTCTTCTGGCACGAGCAATTGCTAGCAACATTGATGCTAATTTCTTAAAGGTACGAGGATTCTGAGATGATTGGTTATGGACTTAACCAGACCTGATTGAGGCAAACCTTTAGCAGATTTTCTCGCAGATTTTCTTAGCCTCTCGCAGTTGTAGTCGCGCCATGTCTGTCTATTTACTTTCGATTCTGTTGTTCCTATTTATTTTGATGTTTTGTGTACCTGTATCAAGAACTTGGTCCTGTCATGAGATCAGTTAGACTTTCTGGCCATAACAGCAGGTTGTGATGTGCTTTTTTTAATATTAAGTGTCGTCTCTATGCAGGTGGTCTCTAGTGCGATTGTCGACAAGTACATAGGAGAAAGCGCAAGACTCATTAGGGAGATGTTTAGTTATGCTCGCGACCATCAAGTACGCTCTCTGTCCCTCTCTTTATTCATCTGTTAAGTTCTTCTAGACTTGGCAGTTGCATCCGATTTTTTTTGCTGTTGGCTTGCTAATGTATCAATCATCGTCTTTGCAGCCGTGCATCATATTTATGGACGAGATTGATGCAATTGGAGGCCGTCGGTTTAGCGAAGGTACTAGTGCTGATCGTGAGATTCAGCGCACGCTCATGGAGTTGTTGAATCAACTTGATGGTTTTGATCAGCTTGGAAAGGTATCTTGTGACTCCTTTTCTATTCTAATAAATCAGTTGAGTTTCTTTGGTTTTCTAGCAATTTGTAATAAGCTGCAGATGAAAATGCTGTGCATGGCAGTTGATGTCTAGTCTCATTTTTCAGTACATGGAATCTGGGCACAGGTAAAAATGATCATGGCCACCAATCGGCCAGATGTTCTTGACCCTGCCCTGCTCCGGCCTGGTCGTCTTGATCGGAAAATTGAAATTCCACTACCGAACGAGCAATCTCGGACAGAAATTTTGAAAATTCATGCATCTGGGATTACGAAGCATGGGGAGATTGATTATGAGGCAATCGTCAAACTTGCTGAGGTACAGTAACTGTGTTTCTGTAGGTGGTAATTTGGTAGTTGTGACAGGTTTTATTTGGAAAGAGAATAATGAACTCTAAGATTAGTGCTGTTTCCGCAGATGCATGTCTCGTGGTTTATGTTTAAGAGTTAGGATTGGGAGATTATTTATACGTGAATAGTGACATGTGGATTCTTGTAACACCAATGTTCACGTATCAATAATCCAGGTTGGGTGAACATTGTATCGTAAGCCCAGTTGCTCTTTTGGTTTGGAAATGGGGCACCATTTATCTGCAAATACCTTGAGAGAAGATTGATGAAAGACAATGTTTTGGTGACTGACTGTTGTGTCTTGGCAGGGCTTCAACGGAGCCGATCTTCGCAATGTTTGTACTGAGGCGGGCATGTTTGCTATTCGGGCTGATCGAGACTTTGTTGTACAAGAGGATTTCATGAAGGTCCGTCTTTTGTTTCTTTTCTTAGGTTGTCCAAATTTGATGGTTATTAGGATGAATTACTGGTAGTTGGGAGCACTATTTGAAGCTACAACTGTTTCATGGGAGAAACTACGACATGGGTGCTTATTGGGAGCCGTTGTGCTGCTTTGCTTCCGGTTTTTGATGTGTTATCGCACCAGCTGTTAGTCTCATCTTTGATTATGTGGTTGCATTACATTTTCTTTTTCTTACATGAATTGTGGTTTCTTTCAGGCTGTACGGAAGCTCACGGATGCTAAGAAGCTTGAATCAAGTGCGCATTACAGCACTGATTTTGGAAAGGAGTAGGATGTGCAATTCCTTTTATGTCACAATTTGCCATCAGAGACTACTCTAGACATTTTTTCCAGAGCCTGAATCCTCATGAGAACAGTTTCAGGCACACTATGTGTATTCTACTGCTCATGTTCTGCTACTTCTGGAAAATAAATTGTCCTGTTTGTATGTACAAACGTTTATATTTTCAATTCTGGCAATCTGCTTATGAGATCATCAAACTCCACTCTTTTGCAACCGTTTCATATTATTGCGATGATGTCTTGCGTCATTGCAGAAAGTAACGAGACCTGAAGTCTTAAGGTTATCCAGCCAACTATTAGTGTTCACTAATACTAATATAGGGAATTTGTTTGAATACTATAGTTCATTTTATAGGGATCTGGAGCTCCTTGACACAAGGAGCGAGGATTATAGTTTTTCTACTGTGAAGGCAACCTTTCTTATGCTGGAGCATCCAGTCGATCTTGGGAGGCAAGAATGAGCTCGCCACTTTTCTTTTTCCTTATCTACTTTCAGAATTGTGGGTTGGGAATTCTCCAAGTGATTCCGATTATCATTGAGGTTGCTTGACCCGGTTTTCCGCTTCAGAATTTCTCGAAGATCTCTATAAAAAATAAAAGGTTAGGATTTGAAACAAGTTATCACGAACTTAATGTGTCACTGCTGGTCCACTCTGGTGACTTCTTTAATCACGTCTCACCTGAGCGATGCAATGACCTAGACGCTGAATAGAAGCGTTCATTGTCTTTCTGCACAACTAACACAAAATCTCATGTCATTGATGTAGCACACGATATAGTGTAATTCATCTCAGTTTACAAACACATAGTCGAATTAAAGGCTTGACTCTCCAATGGTGTTCGTTTTCTACAGAATCATGGACAGTTGCTAACAGAGGTCGGAAAATCAACGGCTCGAGCCTGCACGCAAGAAAGACAGACGCTGCAGATTAATATGCGGCTACACTCCGGAAAAGGGAAGTTGTTTGCCCAATCAAGTCCTGTCTTGATTACGAAAGAGCTCGTCTTTGATCAAAGCATTGTCCGATGAGATAAGAGGAGTGGGATGGCATGCTGTGTTTGGTCCAGGTGTTTGAAAATGCACAGCCCGTGCAGTGCAGCAACACACGACGGCATGGTGGTTGGATTGAGAATCAGGGCTTTTCCGTGTCGACGTTTTGTTTGGGGTTTGCTTCACTCCACCGATGTGACCGATTTTTTCAAGTTTAGAAGAAGATGTACATGTCTGTTCTGGAGAATATGCGCTGGTAATCTCAGTCATCAGTCTATCTTGTAAGCTTCTCCCAATTGCTGTCACATGCACTGGGTACATGTTTTTTTCGTCTCCTTTGGAGATGAACGTGAGCAGTTCTAACCACTGGTGTAAGCTTGTGTATGATGACCTGAAGAATGCAATACTAATATCAGTAGGACGGGATTTATTATTTGTGTACGTCACGTGGGTCACGTGGGGTTTAATCTCTTCCAGGAAGTAATGTTGACTGAGATGTTTGATACTCAAGGCAACACTAAGTTTTTTGTGGAATTGGAATGTCTACGATCGCGAGCTGCAGCCAAATTGAGGACGACAGGACCCGCAGTTTTGCCTTGCAATGTCGACCGACGCGGATTCTAGAAGGCAGCGCGACTACGTGTTTGTGGTGAACCCCAATGGTATGCAATTGCGTTACTGTATGTGCAAGTTCCCTCCCATGGCAGTCAGTTGGAGAGAAGGCAGTTGTTACAGAGCGTTGAGTTTCGTTTTGTTTCTGTAGGTGCAAATGGGCGCACAGGCCAGCAGTGGAAGAAAATGCTACCGGACCTAAAGTCCCGGCTCGGTAAAGATTGTAATGTACGCACCGCCGTATCTGATTCAGTGCATTGACCAAAGTGCTGTATTGATGTTTTACTGTAACACTTATTTCTCTATACGCAGCCTTAAACCCTGTACCCATCTGCTGTGGAGGTTGCAGAGAGTCTTAACACAATACTGTGAAAGTTTAGGGTTTCCATTTGATTGCAGAAGTATCATTTTTTTGTTCTGACATTGTAATATTTGTTTTATCTGTAATCTTATTCTTATGACAGATCCGTGAGGCACTTACATCGGCCCCTTTACATGGAGTTGAAATTGCAAGAAAGGTGCGTATTCTGGTTGATGATGAGAGGGATGCCTAATAGAGACTTTCACTTGCAAAACCCTCGTGTCTCTACTAAGAATTCTCTGTTTTTTTTTTCCTTCTTTTTTCCTTGGAGTAAAAAAATTCAGGTAGATAACCTGCTGTGATATTTCGGGTTTATTGCATTATCTCAAACAGGCGGTACAAGATGGAGCTGCAGCCGTGATTGCTGTGGGCGGGGACGGAACATTGCACGAGGTCTTGCTGAATATACCAATTTCCTCTTAGTAGCTACTTTTATACATCCACGTTGTCTTGTTACGCCTTGGTGCATGTTGAGGGTTTGCAATGGAGCATTTTTCAATAGTAAAATCAGCTTCGTGTTTGGGTATTAGCTGACTGAAGGTGTTTTTTTGAGCAGGTGCTTAGTGGGTTCTTTACGGATGGGAAGTTGGTTCAACCTCGTGAGGCTCGTCCTGGACCACGGACGGCCCTTGGGGTATTACTGATTCTACCTATTTGTTTCTGCTCCATATTCTGAAGTTCTTAGTATTATTCTTCATATTTATAATTGCATTCCTTATTTGTGTGAATATTTGGTGAGTATCTAGTTACTTACTGTGTACTTTTTGTGAATGGACTGAACAAAATTCTTGATCTTGAATCATATTTTTGCAAAGGTTCTCAATGCCGTTTCTTATTCTATGGCAGCTTATTCCTATGGGTACGGGCTCCGACCTTGCACGCCATTTCGGCTGGTGAGTGTCTCAACTTTAACATATCGTTGACTTGAAGTTCTGTGCAGTGTAAACTGCATGATCGTCCATGGTTCTACAGATTTTCAGAACTAATTTGTTGCACAATCTGTAGGTTAGGAAGGGAAAACACATTTTGTCCTACAATGTTGGCTCTTTATTTAATAGGAAGTGTGACTCAAATATCTGTTTTGACAGGAAATCGAATGACAGCCATGAAGCTATTGATCGCCTTGTTAAAGGTTTGTTTTCACCATCCATAGCATGACAAGATGAGCAAAGTTTTGGCCACATACATATCACGTATGTTTTAAGTCCGACTATATCCTTGTGAATGAACAACTCCTTCGATCAGTTGGTATCAATTTTTCAGGTCTTGATTCATTATTATCTACTCTACTTACATATTCGGTTGAAGCAGATCAAAGGCGGAAGATAGACGTAGGTCGAGTGCAATTGCCTGATGACAAAATTGATCGATACTTCCTCAGTGTGGCCAGTTTCCATTTGTAAGTCTGAGGTGACACGATATTTTGATGCTCTTTTTGAGTTTGCTTATGTTTATTACTTCCTATCGTCTCAAGGTTTTATGCACGAAGCCAGCAGCTATATATTTTGATGAGACTAATTGTCTGAAATATTATGATCCTGCTAAGAACCGGCAGCATATTTATGAGGTTTTTCTGGGAATTCAAGGTTTACTTCTAGTTTGTGTCAGTGGATCACTCTTACATTCTATTAGCTTTCCTCTGCTTTAGCTCGGAAAATGAAAGTTGGGTTGCGTCTGAAAGTGATGTGCTTGTCTTCAGGAGTGCGAAGGCAGGTCACATTGCATCTATGTACAAAAAGTTTGGCAATCTCTGTTACGTTATTGGAGCAATCCAAGCCTTCATGACACATGAAAATAAGGACTTGAGAATGCGGGTGAGGATACGTGGATATCCTTTATCTGTACTAATGTTGCCTTTCTTCCCCCTCGAACTTTTCAATTTAAATTTATCGTTTGTCTCGGAGTAGCCAAAGCTGATAGATCCTACTGTTTGCCTTCTGCGTTCAAAATGTTTTAGCTGGACCAACTGATGTAGGATGTGGCGTTAGCAATTGTGGTCATGTGGTCTTAATCAAATCTGCATTGATCGGCAATTATGTCCCGTCTGTGGTGTGTTTGTTTCTTTCAGAAAGATGGGAGTCAGTGGACTGTAATCCCACAAGTCACAGCTGCGTGTATTGGGAATTCTAAGTATTTTGGCGGAGGAATGAAGATTACACCGACTGCTGACCCCTTTAACGGCAGATTGGAGGTAAGAAAGTATTTTCAACGAGCTTAGAGTTATATCATTTATTGGATTTTGAAAAATTCTTTAGACACACGCATTGTCGTCTGTGCTTGAAAAACAGAAAGATCATGGTTGTGCAATGTATGCTCACAGATACAGTATGAATAACTGTTCCCCTGAGAATATAATTGGAATGCTTTGCATGCAGTAGCAATTTACTGTTATTAATTGTGGTGGTTGCAGATGGTTACATTGACGGATTTCAAATGGTATGACTTCATTTTGAAGTTGCACACTTTATACCAAGGGACTCACGTGCATCTAGACAAGGTCACCACAACTAGGTACTCCACTCCTAAAGGTCCCATGGGGATAGTAGATGCGCTGCAGTATATTTGGCATTTGCTACCAACAGGAAGCTATGATGGCTCATCAGAACCACATTAGAACCACTTTAATGTAAATTCCTACTAAAATTTTGACCTCAATCCCATTAAAGTTGGTTCATTCCAGTTTCAAACAAAATATATCGTATTCTACTTGCTACAGAGGCACTCTATTATGTTTAGGAGTTAAGGTCTGTAAGAGCAATGTTGGATTGCTATGTCTTACTATGGAGAGAAATACCTAGTTTTAAGTGTTGTAAAAGTATTCTGAACGCTCGGAAGGGAGACTTAATTTCTTTGTGATTTCTCTGAAATGTGGCAGTGTTCAAACCTTGGAGGTGGAGGATGCAGAGAACAAGTCAAAAGGGAGGGATGTCTATGTGCAAGCCGACGGTGAACAACTAGGTTTCCTTCCAGCAAAATTCTCGGTCTTACCCCAGGAATTAGACTTCATACTTTAAATCCAGTCTTCATACTTTACTTTGAAAGTAAATTATGAAATGTAATTTCGTTTTGCTTGCTGGTGTGGTAAGTGTAAAACTAGAAAGGTTATGGCTCATTTTGATATGAAAACTTCTTTTATTTCCACTTCCTTCACACATGTTTAGTATGACTTTCAACTATTTTGGCCTTGTCCAATCCTACGGAAAGTCTGCTTTTGCATTGGAATCATTCAAGCTACAGTGTTGTAGACACCCGCCCTTTTCAAATTATTGTGCCTCAGCTATAAGATCTGTGCAAATACTTTGACACAGTATTAGCGATAAACCTTGTTATCACTGCAACGAGAAAAACAACAGTTAAGCTAGAAGACTTGCTGAACAGATAATGAAGAATACCTTTCATTGCATAGAAATCCACATTTATCTCAGGATATTCAAAACTTTGAAGAAACCTGTTTGATATGAGAGTCTTTTCCTGTTCACTGTAAATTCTTTGCGTGGTATTTTGATCCCGCAGTAATTATGCATAACTTTATGCACATGTTATTGTCAAATTTCCCCATGTAATTCCTGCAGTACCATCATACCCAGAAGTGAAATGTCAACCATGGGGAACTTCAGTTCATAATATTATACAGCAAGAGATGGTCAAACTTAAAGGGATTGTGTTGACCCAGACTGTTGCACGATGTGAAGTTGAAAAACAAATTTTAGACTTTGGAATGCCATAAGGTAGTGGGTCGTATTCTCGAGGAGGTCATATTGTTGACCCCTACTGATGGGGTCGGCTGCCCAAACAAGCAGCGTTTTTTTTAAGGGCAAATTTTTGCCAAAATCTTACCTCATTTCTTGTGTGGCTACTCATACACTAGAAAATATCAACAAAAAAGTGGATGAAATCGCCAAAGTCTTCTCAAAATTTTACTCAAATCGCCACTTTTGGATGAAAATAACTTATAATAGATAATTTATAAATGAACATTTGTAAATGGATGATTACGTCCATATTTTCCTTACTTGACTGCATTCCTAGGTGCATGTCGCATTACCAGCAAAAAAAAACTTTTAAAAATCTCTGCAAACAATGCTCGAATAGTGACTATGTAGATTTGTAAAAGCGCATAGCACCGTGCTTTATGGCTTGTAGGACGGTTAGAGTCACCCTGGTTGGATTAGGGTTGTGGAGTAGATGAAAAAATATGATTTGTTGTGTAGATGAAAAAATATGATTTATTGTATAGAAATCAAGTGAAAGATGGTGTCATTAATTCTTTGTAAAATCAAGAAATTTCTCATCACCAGTGGGAAAGGTGTACAACTACACTTTGGCAGGACATCCCCACGCTGGGACTTACTAGGTGCAACGAGCGTTTTTCGGAGGGGCACAGTTGATGAGCCCTTAGTTTTTGGTTTTTTATTTTAAAATTCCTAAGGGGGTCTCTCTAGAGTAATTCGGGGCCGCAAGCCCCATTTTTGAATTCAAAATTACCAAAAATGGCCTCAGGGGGAGTCCAAATTGAAATTTTCAGGGTTTTTGAAGAAAAAAGCCAACCAGTGGGAGTGGCTCCTAAAAACGCTCGTAGCACTAGGTAAGTCCCAGCATGGGGGATGTCCTGTCCACGCCGTACAACTATACCAAAGATGAATACCAAAAAATGTCCAATTACACCAAAAATTGAAATTTTTGGTTGTAATTGGACATTTTTTGGTGTTCACCTTTAGTGTAGGTGTACACCTTTTCCACTAGTCCATATCATGGGGTGATTTTGCAATAGAGGAGATTTATTCTATACTCCGGAATATACAATTTAGAGTAACAACTTACTCTTAATAATCATATTATGGGGCTAACCATGTTAGCGAGTTGGAGGAGGGTAGGGTGCCTGTGACATTCCGTAACACCATAGCAGGTTTGTTCTTAAATAATTCTAAATACAAAAAAAGAAAAAATTAGAAAATCATCAAGACATAAAAATGAAAATAGAAAAAATTAGTTTTTGCAATATTGTGTTATTTCTAAACCATTTAAGGTCATTTTTACTGATTTTCTGCTAAAAAACAGAAATTGAGAAATTCAATTTCTCAAAGACGAAACTTACTTTTTCAAAAAAAAAAAACTATTCGTTTGCTGATGACCAAACCTGCTATGGTGTTACGGTAGCTAGAAAGCTAAAACTTTCAAAGAAATGTTTGCAGAACCTTGTTCTTCAAAACAAAAAAAGTATTCCTGAGAAGGTGAACAAACTAAAGCTACCCCACCAATAGCTTTTTCAACGCCACATGGCCAAAGCGGCAACCTTTGCGACCCACTTTCAACTCCTCGAACGCTGAAAAAGCAGAAAATTCATCTTCAACGTCATCTCGCCTTTGACATCAACACTCGCAAAGTCGTGTTGATGTCAAAGGCGAGATGCCTTTGAGACTTTGCGAGATGCCTTTGACATCAACACTCCCGGCTCTCTCCCTCGCCCAATTCTTCAAGCGTGTCGCCATCCCAGTTGACTACTAACTTACTTGATCATTGCCATTCAAAGTGAAACGTATTCCAACCTCAGTACTACACTTCCTTTCAATCCATGACCATCGACAATTCTAGCTTCTGGAGATCTCATACAAAGGCGTTACAGTATGGCACCAAAGGCATGAAGTCTCATGCAACGTCTAAGTCACGGCAGCTAGCTAACGCTCAGATCGATCCCAAGTGGTGTTGGTGTTGATCAGTTTAAGTCTAGAAGTTGGGAGCTTGGATTGATGTGGGAGTAGATTTTTGTGTTTGGAGTGAGGTGGTGAGATGGAGTTCAATGGGATGGTTTCGGTGGCGGTGGCGGTGGTGTTGCTGGGGGCATCGATACTGTTTCTGCAGTCGATGAGGAAGAAGAAGCTGAATCTGCCGCCTAGTCCGAAAGGGAGGATGCCCATCATCGGGCACTTGCATCTGATGGACGACGATGAAGCTGCGCACCGGACGTTTGCGCGGTTGGGGGATGAGAATGGGCCGCTCACGATGATCTACATGGGCAGTAAGCCGACCGTGCTGGTGAGCACGGCCGCCATGGCGGAGCAGGTGCTCAAGCATAACGACCAGGCGTTCGCGTCGCGCCCCTTCCTGACGGCCGGCAAGACGCTGGGCTTCGACTTTAAGAGTATTGTGTTCGCGCCCTTCGGGAATTACTACAAGCGGCTACGGCGCATCTACACCGTGGAGCTTCTCTCTCCCAAGCGAGTGGCCCTCTCCCAGGTACTAGACAAATTCCCAAGTTGGCATGTTTTTGAATCTAAAAACTGTTTCTAGGAACAACTGCAACTCTGTTTGGAGGCTAGTTGTTTGGATGGATTTTTCTTTAGTGTAATGTTATGTGGATTGTTGATGATCTGGTGTCCGTTGTGTGTAGGTGCTGAGGCAGATCGAGATAAAGCACGTGATGGAGTCCGTGCTGGCGGAGTCGCAAGCAGGAGGGCCTGTGAACATGACATCCAAGCTGCAAGAGATGGGGATTGATAATCTGGTCCGGATGATCTTTGCTAAGCCGAACATGGGTGCCACGGAGTGCTTGACCAGGGAGGAGATGGTGACGTTGAAAGGCGTGGTGAAGGAGGCTGTTAATCTCGCTGGCCACATCTATGCAGGCGACTTCATTCCCCTGCTTGACATCTACGATTTCACGGTATGACCAGAAATGTCTTAATTATTTCAATCAGCTCATTTGATTAGGTCCTAATTTCATGTAGAATGTACCTGTTGAATCATTTTTTAAAATGAAATAACAGTGTTTCAAGTGAGATACATGGCAAGCAAGTTAAAGCATCCGAGGTGAACTGAGTAATTTAGGAAGAATGAAAGGGATTGAATTGTTTGATCGTATGTGCCCCAATTTAAACACGTAATCTTTTACTGCGTGTAATTGTTAGGATTGCGAATACTGAGCAAGGTATATTTTTTTGTGGTAACAGGGGCACAAAGCAAAGACACAGAAGTTAGCAGCAAAGATGCTCAAAATTGCATTGCAGTTGATTGAGAAAAACAAATCCAAGGATTCAGGACCTAACATGGATGCGGATAAGCTGAACCTGGTGGACATCCTCTTATCGCAGCAAGGAGATGACAAGCTTCCCGATCACGCCATGGCTGGCATTCTTTTTGTGAGTCCTATAGATTCCAGATTATAATCTTCTGTTACAGCAATTTGTTCCGCAGCGAGAATTAATGATAAACATTAGAAAACCACAAGTTTCATAGCTGATTAGCAAGCGCACTGAGAATTACTGTACAGGAAAATTCACCAAACAATGTGATGGTACTAGATTAATTGGGCGTTTAGTACTACTTTCAAACTAATTAATTCCGATCTTGATTGGCAGGATTTCATTATTGCTGGAAGCGACACAACTTCAGTTTCCATCGAATGGGCACTTGCAGAGCTCCTCCACTATCCACACTACATCAAACGCGCCCAAGAGGAACTAGATGCAGTGGTGGGCAAAGACAGAGTTGTCGACGAAGCCGACATCAAAAACATGCCCTTCGTACAGGCTGTGGTGAAGGAGCTCTTCAGACTCCACCCAGCAGCGCCCCTGGGAATCCCTCATTACAACATGGAAGCCACAACTCTCGCAGGCTACGACATTCCTGCCAGAACCACTGTCATGCTCAACTTGTGGGCCATTGGTCGTGACCCAGCTCACTGGCAGAATCCCACCGAATTCAACCCGGACAGGTTTCTGAACAAGGATATCACAATGTTTGGGCGTGATTTCCAGCTCATCCCATTCTCAGTTGGGAGGAGGCAATGCCCAGGTGCTGGGCTCGGCTTGGCTGTTGTTCAGCTGTCGGTTGCAAGTCTCCTCCATGCTTTTGAATGGAGCCCTTATGGCCAGAAACCGGAGGAGATCGACATGAGGGAGAAGCCCGGGCTTGTGACTCCGCGAATGTCCGATCTTGTGCTTACTGCTGTGCCAAGGTTACCCCTTCATGTGTATTCATAGAATGGCAATCGAAACGGCCATGTGTAGAGATAAATTCTAGACAATAATTTTGAGGAATCAATTAGCACTTTAGACCGCCCAATTCAAGACTCACATAGCGTATTTGACAAATGTTTTAAGACTGCAACTCATGGACGTATCTGGTGGAGTAAGTGGGTATCTACTTAGAAATCAAAACAGTTGTTAGAGACGATTTCACAACTTCTTTTTGGTTGGAGCGCCTCTAATAATGAAACAACGGTTAGAGGTTAGTGTGAGGTCCTGAAGATTAAGAGTTTCATACTCTGCCTCAGTTGTGATTAGCTTACATTTCACATTAAAGTTCGTGAAGATTCACCTGGTTATAAACATTTCCTGATGAGACTTGTGAAGTGAATTCCACGTTTGTCACTGAATTGCAAAGTTTAATCCTAGAGATATTCATTCACTTCATGTGCAGAATTCGAAATGTACTGGCATCTAGTTCACTGTAACTTGGGTTTCTGTGACGCGTGGACCGTGGGAATACATTCAACTTGACTGTACTGCTAATTTCTGGAACTGTCATTCGTATGCACGTTTGTGAACAAACTTGTACTTGGAAGTTCTGCATTACAATCCGCCAATGGCGACTGCTTGTTTACATCGGGTACATGTAGTACCAGCCGATGGCATCTGGTCTAGAACCTAGCTGTGAGTACATAATCAGTTTCAGTTAGCTGGTGAGTAACTTTCAGAGCTGTTCTTGGGCGCTATCAAGTCGTTGTGTATTCTTGTGCATCATTTGTCACAAATTCAACTATGTAATTAAAGAACATCTTCACCTAAAAAAGCTTTGATATTCAGTATGGCTCTGTGAGCTTCGTAATCTTCATTTTTTTGAATCGCGTCTGTAATTTCAAAACACAACACCAGAAAAGGTCTGATCAGTAACCGCAGACATGGAAAACGTCTGAAGGAGCTTCTTACACCACCAGCATTGTCACCGCAATATTGAAGTCAAATGCTTGCCAGTCGATGGTGGACACTGGAAGTACACACGATTGGAATTGAGTGCACTGCTTACTGGAGTCATGATGAGAGAATGAAACCCATGTTTTAGCTGCCACCCACAGAAATGCAATTTAAAAACTTGGCAATGAAACTGTGAAAATTATGTCTTTCATTCGTGATAGATTTTAGAAGAGAACAATTACATGAAATTTCTAAAGATGAAGGATCCAAACACACTGATATTGAAAATCAAATAAATGCAAATTCAAGTTGCTACTCCTCCCTGAAATTTCCATCATAAAACTTTTTACAATACTATGCTGAATTATGGAATTGAGTGCAGGTTAAATGTGCTTGGACATTACTTCTCTCTAACCCATTACTTACCTGGTAATCCATGTAGTATTTGATGAGCAAATTGGACATTGCCAGTTCTGTGCACGGTATATTTGAATTTCAATGGTAAACACCATATGAGGATTTGTACCCAAAGATATGTTCTACCTGACCTTATCCTCATGCATACCGTTACATTGTTATGGTCGGGGAAGGTGAACCTCTGAATTCAGAATTAGGGAGACATGTCCTAGTCACTCAAGGACACCTCAAGGTACAAACTGAGTCCAGTCCAAGTCAAAGCATATCAGACAGACGACGGCAGAGGATACTTCAGTAGTAAATGATCCATAACCAGGAAGGAAATGGATTCAGCTGAACTGCTCAAATTGTAAGCTTTAGTTCTCTGTCCTAATTCCCACTAGAGACATGTAAGGTTAATTATCAACATCACTTGCGTGTCATTCTGTGTTTCAATCTAGAATTTAACCGATGGAATTATGTTGGGCTCTTGTAGGGGAATATATTAAACGTTTCTCAGGACCATTGCAACACTTGAGAGTTTGTGATTGCACCAACTTTGAACATGAGCATGTGAAGAAAGAAGATTTGAAACGCCGCACATGTACAGAATTATAATACACATCATGACCCAACAGAACTGTAAGTACAGATCGTGGTGTACGTCTGGAGGGAAGCATTTCCAGGACAACACAGTCGAGGTGCTAAAGTACTAGGGCCTCAGATACATGTAAACTGGTAGTAAGAATTATTTATTGCAATGATAATGTTGAAATGATACACCCACGCCATGGGGCTGTACATTGGATTGAAAAAATGGCTACACAATAGTGTCAAGGCTGAAAAACTAAGATCCACTTCGGTGCAGGGCAGAAAGATTTCTGTTTACGATTCCACAAACCTGCACAAAATTTTACCATCATGAATCAGTAGACTATACTAGAACAACGACGCCGTGTAAGTAGGACATTGAAAATTTTATCCATCGCATACTGATTGCCTGAACTTATTATTCAAGAGACAAACACTGTCATACCTGTTCGGAAAGAACAAAATGATCAGTTGAGAAAGTAGAGCAGGCTCCGGCATTGAAAGGAGATGAAAAAATAAATGGATTGGAGCTGGCACAGGCTGCTGGTCGAGTATGTGCAGTGTCAAAATTGCTTTTCTGGTCGGGACTTGAATGGTGTTCGCCCATGCTTCAATTGATGCTCAATATATACAGTCTTCACTCATTGGATTCCATTAAACGTCACATGTCTGCACCTCACTGGCCCAAACCAGCAATGGGGTTGGTAGAGTACCCCAACCCACATGGCCGTTCCACTTCCCAGCAGAGCTTGGGACCGTAAGCAAGAGGCCGACTGTAAGCCTCCAATTTGTCGAGTAATTCGCTTGCAGTTGGAGCAGATACCACTATGCTTCTTGCTGAATTATCAAAAAACTCCTCTTCCAGCTGCTTGTCAAAGAAATTTAGCAGTGTGTCATAAAAGCCGTCCACGTTAAGGAGTCCAACCTGCGAGGAAAATAAGAACGTGCGGATAAGAATATTATGATAGAATATGGGATTCACTGTGTAAAAAGCAACTCCGTAATGAAATGTTTATTCTATTCCACAAAAGGGTTGTGGCAATCAAAGCCAAATTTCAGGCATCATACCGGCTTCTTGTGAATGCCCAGCTGATTCCAGGTGATGACTTCGACAAGCTCTTCCAGTGTACCGTAACCTCCTGCAGATCATAAAAAGTAGCTACTTCAGACACTGACCTCAGTCAAGTTTGGAAAAGTACGACTTACAAGGAATTTAAAAACTGTTCAATGGAGTTCGAGATTCTGCACGACATAGACCTGGAAGAGCAATGAAGGCATCTGCTTGGCGAGCCATCTCAGCTTTGCGTTGGTGCATGTCTGTGACAGCGATCAGTTCCCCGACAGTGCTGCCAGTAAGCTGCAATCGAATGAAAGAGTACACAGGTTACAGAAAGAAACCAAGTATACAATCTATCCCGAATTAGTATCAATTATTACTACACATAAGATGAGTAGTGTAAGAAGTTTTATGCGTCTTGAGAACCGGTCTAAAGAGACGTCAGTGACGTTTGAATGACTTCGTTCAAACTAATCAGGTGCAGTTTAAACAGTGTGCACATGAATGAAGACCAGGATCAGAAAAGAGACACACCTCAGCACCGATTAATGCCTTCGGTATCACCCTGCATTCAAAGCAAAAAAGCACATTGACTCTAACATCAGTATTCAACAGCGAGTTCAGATCGACGAAGCTTGGAAAACTGATAAGTAGTTCAGTACCTAGCTACAAATCACTTAAAATCAGAGGAGATCAGAGATGAACAACGGACTCCGCTGCTTTTTGAAACACATTCGCTAAACACTTTGGACAATTACTCCACATCCAAGGTACCATAGGTATCAGCAGACTATCATCCAGAAAAGAACGGCGCCTCCGATCCCACATTGAAATGGACACTGGTCATGAAATACGTTCGAGAAGGATATCACGTGCTTACCCAACTACATGACCACCTCCAGACTTGACAGTGTGGGCCACTTGACCCATAAGGCCAATGCTTCCTCCGCCATACACGAGGTCGATCTTCCGGTTCACCTGCACCACCACGGTTGCAAAATTCACTGAACCATCAGTTACTCAACATCACCCACAACACTATAACCGATCATCTCCAGGCATTACAAACAACTTGTCTCTGGAACTGGATGCAATCAATCTCGAGCTACCAGATGACCAGCCTGAGAAACATCAAACATACCAACTCGCGACCGAGGTTGAGAGCCTCATTGCTAAACACGCCCTTCTTCCCACTGCTGCTCCCACAGAAAACACAAATCTTCTTGAACCGCTTGGAAGGGCAGCTGCTCATCATCATCTTCTCCTTCTCCACATACGGGACCACAACTGCAGGCGTCTCCTGCTCCATCATCTGCTTGGCACCCATGTCGATCTTCCCGAATAACCTCACACAACAAGTTCCAACACTTCACCTTCACCGAGGCACTACTACCAAACAAGTCACCGCTAATACAATCCCGACTTCCACCAAACTCCAATCAAAAAACAGCTCCAAGCTCCTCTGACTGACGATCTAATCCTGGCAGTACTCCACCGCTACCTCCACCAACCTGGACACCACTAACTGAATATCCAACACTCAAGTTCCACCTGAAACCAAAACACAACCCTGCAGCACTCAAGCTCCCAGCTCCTCCCACTGACGATCTAATTCTGGCACTCCACCGTTATCATCACCCAGCTGAACACTACTTATAACAACTCACTGAATATCCTAGACATACACCTGAAACTTAGCACGCAGCAGCTGATCCTAGCACTGATAGCATGAAATTCTTCACTATGTTTGGAATGATCAATGGTGTGGAAAGCCAACTGAAGTAGTTGGAAGCTGAAGACACCAACTTACATGACAGGATGATGATACTGGAGCGGAGGCACAATGTTCGTCGGCGGAAGGAGAGCTCTATATACAGGCTGCAGGGGGCTCGTCCAGCGGTCGGAGTGAGGGCGCGGGGTTTGGGAGGGTGGGGAAGTGGGGACGGGGGGGCGACCAGCGGTCGGAGAGGGGACCCGGAGTTCGAGGGGCATTGAAAGGTGCAGTTGGTTCATGGGCTGTGGGAAGGTCATGAGGCGTCACTCAAGTGGTTGCTATGATGGTCATCTGTGCTATCACTGTTGTTGTAGTCCCTTTGTGGTAACTAATTAGGGGCTTAACCCCATTTATCATTGTCTTTCTCTGATTTGGGGAATGATTTTGGGAATGATTTTGTGATTGACTTGCAAACTGGCTGCACCATTCTTTTTATTTTTCCATCTGGAGCGTCACATTCTTTGATCCGTCATTCTAGATCCATCATTCTAGAAATTTCATTAAAAAAATGTACCTGAGTGGAGTTTGAACTTCTTGAGACAAAGTTCAAACATTTGGAAAGCCCACATCTAATCTTTAAAATGTAGCTGGTGTATTCGCCTTTGAAGAACAATGGTTCAAAATTGGATTATTTGTAAATTTGGAGGAAACAAGCATGTTATTTACGAAGTTGGGTTATTTGCCGTTTAGGAGGGATCAAAATTGAATTATTTGCAACTGGGTTGTTTTGTTATGTTTTGCATTCATATATTTCCATTAACCCCTAACTATCCTTAAAACCCGAAATGGGTTTCAATGGTTCCCGCAGGAGAAAAATTCAGCCAAGTTTGACCATTATTATCTCACAAATGCAAAAGAATCAACGGTTCAAATTTGGTATGTAAGTAGAACTTCAAGTTAACTTTCAGATCCTACGGTTGGATTTTCTAAATAATGCTTAGATTGAGCTTTTTTGGGCCTGAAGTAGAAGAAGGTCAAATTTTGTAATTTAGGCACTTTTGCGTCAAGGAAATTTAGGGGTTAAAGTATTTTTTTTCTTCCATATACTATACATGGTTTCTACCTCTAAGATTTGATATGTGAGTAACTAATTTAGTCTTCTTTGTAGTAGTGCAAACTTATAAAATTCTATGGAATAATTTAAACGTTAATCCAATAAGAAAAAAATTGAAATGATCACAATAAAAAACATGAAATAATAAAATTGTTTCTATAATCTTGAAATGTGGTAAAATTTAATTTTTAGTACTTAATCCTAAAAAATCCTCACTGGATTTTTTTCATAAAATAAAACTTCAAAGTTGTCCTTTTAAATGCAGTTTTATTTGCAAATCCAATCATTGAATCTTAATCTACACAACCAATACAATGTGTATAAATACATTCATAGAACCCACAAGGTTTAAAATATATAACATTCAAAGTAACAAAGACTTTGAAACAACTTGTGTTTTAATTTTTCAAATCATAATTCAACTTCATTACAAATATTTAATAGTGACAAGTAAAACTGAATATGTACATGATGTCAAACAAACAAACATCTATGGTGGCCCTTGTAACACTTCTCTTCAAAATGTGTGTGTGATTACAACATGCTACAAAGATATGTACTGCTAACTTTGTATGTCATAGGCAAGTGGTGAGTTTGGGATTTCTCTAAATACACCCATTGAGTATGGCCCGGAGCATAAGCTTGGAAGGGGTTGGAACAAAATTGTGGCCCTATTATAATGTTGGAGTCACGGTTTTCTACATAGACAGACCGTCTATTAGACCGTCCGCCCGTCACGTCCGTATGATAAGGGTCGTTGACTGATTGACTATTTGTAACGGTAAAATTAATTTACCTAGCGCTTTAATGGGCGCGCGCAGGCAAACCAAAAAAAAAAAAAAAAAAAAAAAAAAAAAAAAAAAAAAAAAACTAGCACCTAAATGAAATGAAAAGCTTCCTAGTGGAAGGCTGGCTCAAACTCTTGAGCACGTGCGTGTGGGCGCGCGCAAAGAAAAAACTAGCATCAAAATGAAATGAATATCTTCGTAGTGGAAGTCCGGCGCGTGCAAAGGAAAAACCAACACCAAGGTCCAAGATGAAATGAAACCAAACTTCCAAAATTTATGTAGATATTTTTTTATATGATTTGAATCTCAAATTTTGTACTATTAAAGTTATTCTTGTTAAATATAGTTTTAAATTTTGTTCAGGATTGCATTCCTTAATAAAATATGTAAATAATTAATATTTGATGTTATTTTTGAATTTATTTACCGTGTTCCATTCAAGTGGCACATACAATAAGTTTACATTAAAAAAATAGAAAAAAAAATACATCATGGAATGGGAATGCTAAAATAAATAAATACATGATAGAATGGAAGACAATCAGAAAATAAATAAAATAAATAAAAGATGGAATGGGAGACTAATGGAAGAATAATTAAATAAATAAATAAATAGTGGAATGGGAATGGAAGAAAAAGAAAACGAGAAGATAGAATGGAATAATAATGTAATAAAGAAAATAAGAGGATAGAATGGAAGAAGAATAGAAAAATTAACAAATAAAAAGATTGAATGGGAGATAAATGAAAAGAAGTCATGGATTAAATGCCATCATGTGTGATGAAGGACATAGTCTCCAATGGATTGACGCATACAAAATTCTTGAATTAATCAATACGAAGAAAATGGAAATGAACACAAAGTGCTTTAGTTTAAAAAAAATTAAACTAACTTCTAAATCTCCTCCTAATCTAATCATCTATGTCTTTTGCTACTATTTATATTCCGATATCATATCATAAAAATGTTCTCATCAATCATCAATCTCCATCACATTGCGTACTAAGCTGCTTGGTCTAGCATCATTTATTCATACACGAGAACTACCCGATGCGCTACTTTCAGGCCCATCACCACTAATGACTCTACGTTTGGCTGGTCGTGTTCTTCTAGTAGGGCCATTTGCTTCCAATATTGGTTCCAAGAACTTAAATTCTCGCATTTAATGAAGCACTTGTAGGGTCTCTGGGCTATGTTGTTCGAATAAGAAATCAAGCGCCGAGGTCATGAAATTTATCTCCACTCATATTCTTCCATGTTGAAGGCATTACAAATGTTGATGTCATCTGGGTAGCGACGGACGCAAGCGAGTCTCACTAGGCGGGAATCGGGCGCGAGCACGATGGAACTGGTGCAAGCGGACGGGGGCACATACGCAAGACGAGTTTGCGCACGCATGCGGATAGGCGCGAGCATTCGCGGGGACGCGCACGAGCACTTGCCTGGACGGGCGCCATCGCATGGTAAAATTCTGTAAAATGAGAACTGTAATTCCGTTGTGTAATTTTTTGAGACACTGTAGCTTGTCTTGTAAGCGTGTCTGGTTCGTCCGTTATGGACACGTCTGTCATGTCCATCACGTCAGTGAGCGACGGCTAGGACCCTTCGTCTGTCTATGTAGAAAACCCTAGTTGGAGGGGGCTGTACTAAATCTCAAGGGTTCCCATGGGATAAATTAGAGCCACATGCCCCCAAATTTAGCAAAAAACAATCCAAAAGTAGCCTCTAGAACCCCCAAACAAGCATGGCCAAAAAATTGAAACATCCAAACATAAGATTGCCTTAGAATATTTCAAAAAGAAGCAATAAAATATTAATGAAGTAAGTTTTCAAAAATCAACAGCATTAAATTGCAAATAGGAATTTTGAGCTGCAACAACTGAGGATATCATAGTTGAGCAACTTCTCAGTTAGGTACAATGAACTGCAAATTGCGTCTGTACAGTGGTAAGAATTAATTGACACATTACCATATGGTTCATGCATTTGGGCAACATGCCCCCAGCAGCTTGCACCATGCACTGGTGTCCTGCTTCACACAAGAGTGGGGTTAGGCCATATTAGGTAGAGGTTGGCTATATATCCATTTCCGAGTTGGTGAATTTCTAGGCACTGTTCTGAGAATGAAGGCTCAGCTAATGGCAAATTCATTCCTTCCTTCCGTGGCTGTAGGGGCGTGGACAGGACATCCCCCACGGTGGGACTTACCTAGTGCTACGAGCATTTTTAGGAGCCACTCCCATTGGTTGGCTTTTTTCTTCCAAAACCCTGAAATTTTCAATTTAGACCCCCCCAAGACCATTTTTGGTAATTTTGAATTCAAAAATGGGGCCTGCGGCCCAAAATTACTCTAGAGAGACCCTCATGGGAATTTTAAAATAAAAAACCAAAAACTAAGGGCTCATCAACCCTGCCCCTCCGAAAAACGCTCGTAGCACTTGGTAAGTCCCAGCGTGGGGGATGTCCTGCCAAAGTGGGCTGTAGGCACCAGACTCACCATTCCTGTACTGGGTGGTTGCTGAGAACTCAAATCCAAAAACAAAATGAAGTAGACGGCAACAAACAAGATAGGCATCCATTAGTTGAAGTTATGTACTAGGGCAACTCATCTTTGGGGAGCACATGTAGTTCCAAATTAAAGTACGTGGGACAAAAGAATAGCGCGCTTAGTTTGGGGTTACATGTGTCATTCAAAAATAAGCTTCATAAGTTACCTTTTGTCAGCTATTCGATGGCTAATGTGTTCATTATCTTTTACTTTAGTAAATCGAATATTCAAAAATTTATATCATATAAGTGTTAGGAGGGTGAAAAATGATTATTGTAAATAAATAGTGGTTTAAGGTTTACCATGTGCATCAATATATAAGACAACTAATTTCTTTTTCTAAGTATTGTTTATTTCAAGGTTAGGGATTTCAAGGTTAAGAAGTAGTAATGATTTAGATCAACTTGAAAATCTTCCTCATCAATGATCATGTTGTGCATTATTAGAGTTGTAGTGGATACAATCTTCATTCTCGACTTACTTTGTGGTCTTCAAATTTGCAAATGACTCCCCAATTGCTTGCAAAATTTCAAATGTCCTTTTCACGTCTTTGTTAAATCCCTCTTGTCGAGTAGAATATCATTTTTGTTCTTCACCTTACGGCTCCAAAAATTTCTTCTGGAAATAATTTGGATACACGTTCTTAGTAAGGAGATAGATTATGTTGTAGTATATTTGTTAATTGTTTATCAAGCATGTAGCACCACTCTATTCCACTAGTAGAAGACTAATGAGTATACTAGCTTGCTGGTAGACTAACATTTTAGACTAGCTCCCTAATGTACTTGCTAGTCTTCCAAGACCACCTTTCTACTATAATTCATGAGTGCTCCATTAACGTGTCTTATTAGTAACATGATGTCATTGCACAAATTAAAGAGTCCAACGTAAGAGTTCCAAATTCATAAGTTTTGAATTGCAATTGCTCCTATCTGAAGCAACATCGCACCATCATTGTTCTTATATTGGCCTTGCTCCCAACGAGGCAACCTCTCATAAAAACTAAGACTCTATGAGCAATTAATGGCCCTTCTAAGCTAAAAATTCATAAAAATTTGAAAAAATGCTCAAAAAGTATATTCTTTTGGGGATGCCTTCGCAATAGCTTTGCGAAACATCCAAAAATTAGAATTTTTTCTTTCACAAGTCTAAGTATGCAAAACTGAAATTCAGTCGCAAATGTGGTCTGCTACCTTAACTCCCAAATGCCTGAGCCTATGACCACGGAAATAAACTTTGACTTTGGATGCTCTATAACTTTTCTATTATAAATAATGTAAAATATGAATTTTTAATTTTTCTTAGCTAAGATACACATGTTATCTACAAGCAATAATTTTATCAAAATTAATGGTTTCATTATGTAATTAATATAAATTTTCTAATCAAAACAAACAAAGAAAATTCATATCAAATATAGGTTATATTAATGAATTACAAAATATTTACCATAGATGTATATGAGAACCACAAACCTTATACTAGTTAACGTGCTCAAAGATTATGTTTTAATTAAAAAATATGATGAAAAAGCCTTAAACCGTAGAAAATCAAGATGTAGCCCCAGTTATACCCCTTCATCTTATATCAGCTATAAATCACTCGATACAGGTATTGTTCTAAATTTTAAACTGGACTAGAAAATAAATTTGTCAAACTACATTTCATTAGTTTTCTTCAACTGCAAAAAAGATCATAAAAATAGCCAAAATTGTGTTTCAGCTGTCTCTATCAAGAAATTTTTGAATATACAAACGGTATTGATGTTTTGAACTTTAAGGAGGCACCAAAATTCATGAAATTTTTATTTTCAAAATACACTAATGAGATTAAATAGATTTCTCACAACTTTACAACATGAAAAAAAATGGGTGAAAAATTATCATTTGGATGACAGTTATGGAACTTAGAAAAATTTGATTGACTAGTTTTTGGTCGTTTAGGCGTTTAGGGGTTAACTCATCAATCCTCACACATTCATCAACAGAATCTATGGCCGCGCCACCAACACACATTCCCATTGCAGCAATGATCTTCCGAAGCAAAAACAATCCTGGGCATCAAAGTCCATCCACCTTGTCCTCGAAACACATAAATTCTCAAACAAAAGAGGCCTGCTCTCAGACACTTGGCCACTTCCACTCCCAATCTTTAACCAAACAAGAATCTGAACAAACTTCAAGGAGGCTGTGACTGAGTAGAAAGTGGTTTATATTTGTGGCATCTATAATGTAGATGAGTGCAATCTCTACTTTATGTCAGAGAATATAAATCCATCTCTACAGAAAGCGATTTGGCTGTGAGACCTGTTTTAGAACCTTCTGTTCATAAAGTGATTGTGATTCTCCGAACAATTAACATAAAATCAACTTAAATATTCTCCAGTTCTGCTCCTAAACCAACTCTTTGAATGCCAATACTGTAGATTATAGGTGCCAATATATTTTTCTATCACGACAACAGTGGGGCCACTTCGACAAGCTCCCTTGTCTTCGCTCCAACTCTCAAGGTCTGTAATCAATCGAAGCTCTTTCAATCAATCTCTTGAGTTTGCTTCAACCGAAGTTGTTCATCCGAAGTTTGCTTCAGCCGAAGTTAGACGAAGTTACCTCAAGCGCAAGTTTGTAAGTGTATCAATTAGTGGAGCCTTTGTATACAGAGACACAGAGCTTTGATAGATTTGAACTTTGATACATAAGAATGATGTCTATAGTACTGAGTACAGAGCTCAGTCGGGTGTTTAATTCATTGCCCACTTCGGAGAGTGTTTTGCAAAGAAAATACTTTCGTGTGATTGCAAGATATAATAAAATAAATTCAAATGATGGTGTTAAGTTGCTCTAACTAATCTCGATTTATAACTTGCCATAATCTGTAGGTGTGGTGGTTGATCAGATTGAGGATTTTAAGGGTTGTTGATATAATCAGAGGGCCTCACCACCTCATTTTATTTCGTTGCCTCAATGAATTAGTTATGATAGAGTACAACATTGCCAGAAATTGGGAAATTCTGTAGTAATTAGGTAGTTGTTTTAAAGGATGGGCCTTGAGCAACTTTAATTCTTGATCATTCCCAGCCGCAAAGCACAGGGCAGACGTTATGGCATCGTCGAACTGTTACATATTATTTTGATTTTTTGGTTTTTTCCCTGCCCTGAAGTAACTTATGGCTATCTGAAGTGATTTTCCCTGGCCAAAGAAGGGTGCTACAAAAATGTCTTGTCAATCGATATTAACTTACCCTCATTGTGCAACAAAGTAAAGAAGAAAAAAGGGAAACATCTCAATAAGATCGACTGACAACTTGATCGGAGAACTGAGCGAAGGCAGATAGTTTAATGTCCATTACCCAACTTAACTTCCTTCAAAAGGATTTTAAAAATCCTTGAAATATCACAACCCTTGAAATTCATTGTTTAAAAAAATCCTGCACCAGATAGTGTACCTAAGCTGTGATGAGTCCTTGATGATTGTAGATCGTTGATATATTCTTTCACAGGTTTCGATTATTCTTAAAGCATTCCTAGCTTCATATCATAGCTGATGATTGCATTTGGCCAGCCCACCCCTACAATAACTAACAGAGTACTATACACTATGCACTTGCCGCAGTCTCCTCCATTTGAGAATCCTCAATCCAATCTTCTCGTCTTCTAGGCTCCATGCGCAGATGAAAGCACACTTTGAACAGTCTTGAAAGTTTCCCACCTAGTGGAGCTAAACTGTTTTCCTTAAGTACACAGATCTTGTCACTGACTGTCACTGAACATATCTGAGATGTGCGAATGATTCTCCATGTTTGGGTCAGGCCGATCTGATATGTTCAAGCTTGCATGCACTCCAAATTTCTAAACGCACCACCCTTGATGTGGGATAGATTCTACACTGGACTTCACCTGCAATTAGCTTGATGATCACTGGTGGAAGTCGATGGAAAGTAGAGACCAGGTACATTTTACTTCCAGGTGACTCATTTCTAGAGTGAAGTAGCATGCACAAGTGGAACTATTTGGTGACAAGTCGCTACACATCTCTAGATGGGAATTTATGCCTGTAGGCTGTGATTCCCAGGGAAGCATAAAGAAGAGCAGCCTAGTTCAAAGGGTAATGAAACCTGCTTTTAGTTGATGGAGGAGTCTCCATCCCAGGCCCTAAAGAATTTGATCTTTTAATTCACTGCAATGAAATTCAATGCTATTTTTCATTTGTTTTCAAGAAGAAATAGAAATTGAAAGAGGGCAATGAAATCCGTCTCCAGACTCTCCACTCATCCAAATTGCAGTCGCACTGGATTCTGAATCAGTAACTTAATGACATTCGATGCCAGTTGCCATTCTGGTTATAAATACTCTTAAAACATTGAGCCATATTGAACCCGAGTCCCGATGGTGGAAATCATTGGCAGCTTCCACAAGCAACATATGTTTAATTGTGTTAAATTAATCTGGCTCTTGAAATGACTGGGAAAGAGGGTCCATGTAGGGATTAGGATTGGGTTAAGATTCAGACTTCTGCGATGCACTAAAAGATTTAAAATGTGATCGAGAGATTAGATATTGTTAATCTCTTCAAGAAGGTTGGCATTGAGATTGGCACCAGAGAGGACTCATGCATGCCTTGAAATTAAATTATACCTCGTGCGGTAATGAGGCAGAATTTGTGCGAAAAGGTGAGCCTAGGCCCTGGGATTTGCCGCCAAGTGGAGGCGGGGTGTCAGGGGATTAACGGCGATGCCACGGAGTTGCGGCTCTCGAGAAGAGCACCACTTAAGATGAAGACAAACTTAGGTGCACCTGCTGCTTATATTAGATTTGCATAGCAGCAGTTACACTAGACTGTGGTTCGGAGCCTGGCCGTCAACAGTCATGTGGGATGGATTTTCGTAGCCTGGAGGCTGGAGCTCTTTCGTGTGTAGCAGCCCTCATCAAGCAGATTAGATTCTCGTCAGGTCCAGGCACCTGCTTGTCGTTGCTGCCCTTTCTTAGCTAGCCTTGCAGAATTCTATTTGGAGTCTGCAGACTCTGCAACTTACATGACCTTTTGCAGTAGCGCCTGAGTGAACCAATCAGTGTAGTACTTCATTCCATTTTCTGCCAAGTTCATTATAATTTAATATTAAGTTGTCTATGTCAACTTCTTGTCCATTTAAGCTCTTAGATAATTCGCTTCAGTCTGTAATGTTAGTAGGTGAGAGTAAACATGTGTCCAGTCTAAGTTATTGTATAGATTGTGTACTACCACAGCCGGTGATTCTTGAGATCCTTCTCTAGATCCTGGAGGTAAGTTTGTACTTTTGGGCCATGATGAAGCTTTCCCTACTCGTGCTCTGGAGGTTTTAGGGGCTGGATAGTTTCTGGGCTGCAGAGACCGTGGTATCAACCATTTGCCTCTGGTGGACCTTCTCCCTGGAAAGATATGAGCAGACGGACTACCGTATGGTTTACATCTCTGTAGCCACTGGCTTCGGCCGCTTGCTGGTGTATTTTCAACCTGGTGATTGTTCTCCGAAGAGCAACGTTTAACGTCCTTGCATGCATCCGTGAAGTACTTGAATCAGTTTGAGATCGAGGAAAAATTAAGTACTTGCATAACTCCAGTCATAATTGTGCCGTGGACGTTGCATCTAAACGTCGTCTGAATCTTAAGTTCTTCCTTTGGTAGTGCATATTTCGAATTCAACAACAATAACTTGCAATCGCGCCAACCTGGGTACTTCAAGATGCGACTCGCGAGCTAATCAAATTATAGCTTCTCCAAAGTTTTGTCAATCGAAACGACATTCAGGATAGAACATATGAATCCTGCACTCGACCTCGTGCAGCATTTAGCTGGCCTACTGCCGCTTCATCAATGTCGACTCCCTCTCAGCAGTGTAAGTTCGCAACATTATTTCAACTTTCAAGTTGCAAATTCTCCCAGCAACTCGGACAGAAAGGCACTCAATCATCTCTGATTCTTAACACAAAACGGGACTATACAATCTTCGAAGTGAATAATCCACATTGTCGCGTTTGCATAACTCAGATTGTCATAAACTGCACAACGTGTCAGCAATTGCGATGAATTTCACCGAGTGGCACAATTCAGTCACGAATTATTTAATCATTCATTCCCATGGATCACGCAAGAAGTTAGAGCTTCCCATCAGCCTGTGCAGTGTATATATGATGAAGTTGTCTATGCAAGAGAACAATAGATTAATCACGTGTTAAGACAAGTGTAACACTAGCACAGTAACTGAGGTCTTAGCTTAATATTACTTTGTCTTAATCTTACCAATTACCACCACTTAACTTACCAGGAACTACGTCATTGAGATGAGATTAGCATTCAAACATAATAGTGCTAGATCACTACTTGCCGCCGTAACCCTATCGAGGGAGATGCCAACTCTATGCTACAACGACGACGCTGCTTCAGCACGACGTCTGTGACACGAGCATTGACGTTGGACAAGCGTGGCATCGAGGTAGGGTACTTGAAACCGGGCAGGTACACACACTTTATGGTGGTTGACGTTACACCAGAATAATTTATTGTATATGCTATTCCAATTTCCCACTTATATTTATTAGCCCACATCATGCGATCACTGCCTTAAAAGTTGATGGGAACATCATTCAGCCATGCGGATTAGAATTAGAAGCTGAGCGCCTGCAGGCTTGGAGGTTATGAACCTGGAAAAATCCATAATGTTTACTTAGGAATTCAGCGTTTTCTATATGAAAAGTGATAATATGTTATAACTAAATTAGGAGTATGATATGTTACTGTATTTGCCGGGAAGTTGGTCCCAATGAACGAAGAGACTCTAGAAGTTGGTCTCTGTGCCCATTGAGACAGACAATGTGGTCTAATGAGAACCTTGGAATCCAGTAGAGGTATTTAGGGTGCGTCTTTGAATAGATCACTACCTCTTCTACGAATATTTTGATATATCTCACAGCTACCCACAGTGACTTTGTCACAACAAGTATGAAAAACGAGGGGCTCGTACTCCAAAATGTTCAAAGACGAGGGCAATTGGGTAAGTGGCTGGGGTTTAAGAGCAACAGCCGTTTTGTAATTATAGCTAAATGGGGTGTTGAATGTCGTAGGTGATAAATCAGGACAAAAATGAGAAATCAATTGTCTGGATCACCAGGAAATGATATAAAAATGCAATATGTAGGTGGTCAAGGTAATTCATCCCTCGCTTGGTCCCAAATTTACTCCTACAAAATGCCACTCACTCAGTGTCACAGATGACTGACTGCCCTTGTCAAATGCGGTCTATGTATTATATTACAATGTTCGAAGACTATACATTGATTTTCAATTCCCTGTTGACTGTATGACCTCTATTTCATCCTGTGAAGGAGCCTATGAAAACTTTAACAAATGCTAGAGACAAATCCCCTTAGTATTCACATTGAGCTACTTCAAACACAGCCTGTGAAAAATGGTTCAAGTATATTGATTCTATCAACAGCAGCTACTAAAATTCGTATAAAACCTCTAATGGTTTCCCACCTGTATGGTGGGAGTATGTGAGCAGTAATTACCACTGTAATATCCTTTTTCTGTGAGCTGGTGTGTTCAACAAACTGTTCAAAATGCCGCTTCTCCATCTGAATTCTTCCAAAATCAAGGGGATTCAAGATATTACACCGGACATTGGCTTGCATTGCTTCTATCCTTGTTCCACAGTGCTCGGAACAGCAGGGGCATGAACCAAGCATTTGGCATCTTCCCAGCAGAGCTTGGGAATGGTTCGGTCAAGAATTGGAGAATATGCCTGCAGAAGAGAGCACCCACTCACAAGTAGAGAAGGTGAGAATTGGCAACAGTGTCTGAGAATAAAAAATCTGAACTGGGATTCATTTCTGTAATTGGCTCAAAGGGAATTCTTGTGAGAAAACGGAAGGATTGCATGCTCTAGTAACATACCTCCATCTTGTCAAGAAGTTCACTGGCAGTTGGGGCTGATACCACAATGTTTCGAGCAGATAATCCAAGAAATCCCTCCTCCAGAGCCTTGTCGAAAAGGGCCAAGAGTGGGTTATAGTAGCCGTCTACGTTAAGCAGCCCCACCTAAAATTCAAGACAATATCCCACCAATATCAGAACGTGACCAAGAATGAAGATCAGTGCTAAATACTCTGTTTTCTTCAGGTTTCTTCTATCAATTTCCGGAGAAGCTGACTCACCGGCTTTTCATGAATTCCAAGTTGCGACCAGGTAATAACCTCAAGCAGCTCCTCCAACGTCCCATAGCCTCCTGAAATGCAGCCAAGGATGCAATGAAATTTACGAAGAACAGATCCGAGTCACAGTATGATAGAAGATAAAATTTAACTACATTTCCAAGGAAACATGTTTGATCACTCAACACTTGGTCCTACTTGATTAACGACTCATGAAACAATGAAATGCCCGAAGTGAAACCTGGCAGAGCGATGAACGCATCAGCTAGTCGAGCCATTTCTGCCTTTCGTTGATGCATATCCAACACTGTAATCAACTCCCCGACTGTCTGTCCGCAGATCTGAACAATGTGAAACAGAGTTTTCAGAATCTTCACCAAGAAAAAATTCAGAGCCCATAGCTCGCCAGGAGCAAACTCACGAAACATAATTAAAATTTCAGCTACGTATTCATCATGAGAAATTAAAAAAAAAAAACTCAACACCAAGATACCATACAGTAAAAACAACTCCAGAAACGTACCTCCTTGCCCATCAACGCCTTCGGAATCACGCTGTCGACCAACAATGCACAACCACAACAATATTCTTAGACCTCCAAGTTCCAATTGCAGGGAGTATTTATTTCAGCCCAGGATCGACGAAGCCAACACACCTAAACCCTATTACATAAGCCGATGTTTCATGAAACCCCCGTACACCATGTGAAAGATTGCGAAGAAAGTATTATGCATGTCCAGTAAATCATTATATCCTCTCCTAAAAACGAATTGCAGAAACAAGAATAAAAAACCTAACTCAGCAAACATCCACAGAGAATTGAGCGGCGCATTACCCTATTACGTGACCGCCTCCCCCATGCACCGTCTGCGCCACCTGACCCATAAGCCCAATGCTCCCTCCACCATACACCAAGTCCACTTTCCTGCTCACCTGCACACACACACATGACTCAATTCAATGAAGCGGTCGCAATATACCAACTCTGCTAACTCACAAACGAAGACACAACCCATCTGACGCTACTCAATCAAAGGGAGATGGCAAAGAAAGTGCCCATTGCAAACCAAGAAACATAGAATTGCATGGAAAAAAAACGCCACAAACTGATCCTGCATTTAAATTAATCCCTGAACCAGCATGAAAGATGGGTGAAGGGCAGGGGGTGGAAGTAGAATGCAGGACGAACCAGGTCACGACCAAGGCTGAGAGCTACGTTGCTGAAGATATCCTTCTTGCCGCTGCTGCTCCCGCAGAACACACAGATCCTCTTGAAAGTCCGCTTGTTGCCACCCTTGCGATCCTTGGCGAGAACATCCCCAGCCGATGGTGGGCTCACTCCGGCCTCCACATGGTCCCCTGGCACCTTCCCCATGCTCCCCACCATCGCCTCTCCCCCTCTCTCTCTCTCTCTCTTCTCCCTCCGTCTGCCAATTCCTCTCTCCCAACACCACGCTATCCCACCTCCGAATCCAAAAGAGAAAACTTCGGCAAACCACCCTGCAACAAGGAAAAAAATGCAAAGAAAACCAAGAAAACCAACGCCTTTAATAAATGCTGTGACCGGCTCCCTCTCACCCACTTCTCAACGAATTAAACCAAAACCACATCACTGAGTTCCTATCTTCCAGGAATGAATCCTCCCAGCACACATGCAGCTACACCATCACTCCCACATCATCCGAAATCCAAACTGGCTTTTGTTAACACCAAATACTTCATTACTTCACCAAGATATATATACACATGTTTTGAGAAACTCCCAAACCTACAAGAAACATGCAACTGATGGTGAAGAACTCTATTTCCTGATGTTGAAGTGCATTGACAGGCAGGAGCACAAGAACAAGTTGCTGCAAGATGAGAAAGGTTTGAATGAAACTATATCTCAACAAACAAACTCACTCACTCACCCCGGATGGTGCAATCCTCCAGGAGCACAAACTGCAAATCAATCGATCAGACTGCAAATCAATCAATCAGAGTGCAAATAAAGCAATCGATCGGAGTACAAGTGATGGCATTGATGGGAGGGCTCCGGAAGATGATGAGAGAGGGAAACGCTTCACAGTGCCGTTCAATGATCAAGGAAGGCAGTGGAGTGATCTGGAAAGGATGGAAATAAACAGAAGAAGAGAGAGCTTGTGGAATTGGAGGATGGTTGCAATGGTTGTGAAATCATTTCAGAGAGGATATTATATAGTCTACAATTGTGGGAGAATGTTCCCAAGCATTTCCATTTGGGGGAGAAAGGAAATTAGGTTCCAAGTCTATGTCATGTGCATCACTGCATGGTATCTCTTGAGGATTCTGGAGTTACACATCGAGTTCCAACTGGCAAGTTATGGATCTGGACAAAAGATGTTGCCTGTTTCAGTTGTCACATTTGCATGCCATGACTAAGTTATGGCTTTACAAGGGCACCATGCAACAACGCTGGTATGTAGTGCATCTGAAGAGGCATACTTTTGGAGGTTCGCGGAAATCAATCTACATGCCAATCACATTGATGGACTTGGGTGCGCTGTGAGTCATCTGTGTGTTGGTTTTGGTTGGCCAGGGGCCATCTGATTGTACTTGCAACTCACAGCACGGCAACAACAAACTGTAACTGGGCCACCATCTTTTTAAAAAAACGAGGGTAGAGTGTTTAAATTTTAATGATTTTTAGGCTTGTGGCACTTGTTTCGTTGCACCTGGGTTCTGTGATTTGTTCCAGAAGTTATGGCAAGCAACAAAAACGGTGCCTATCGATTTCTCTGAGGTCATGGGATGTAGCCTTTGAGCGTGGTTATCATTGCGATGGCCTATGGGAGTAGCTGCATCTAATAGAATCTAAGAATAAACCAGTACCTGTATGGATTCCCATAGATCAGCACTGGAGTGGTGTGTGACCGGTGATACCTTTGAAAGGCACAGGCGGAATAAACAACTGCTAGACTTGGCCCCTTGTGTTGAGTACAAAGTACAGAAGGTATATTGAGGCCCAATGTCAGGGATTTGAAAAGCTTTGAATTGGCAATATTATAATGGGAGTTTTATACGTTTCCATTATTCTGAAGGAAGTTGGTATAACATGGGATGTGAAATCAGTTAGAGGTGTGTTACACGGGATTTGATAGGAATGGCCTTCTCGTGAGCCCACTTATGACTGAATACTGTTTAGTTTAAAAGTAGCCCATGTTACTGGACAAGCATGTAAAGATACTACGATAAGTCTAGGATACAATGAAACATGGATATAAGGATACAGTATGCTTAGTACTTTTAAGTTGCGCACCAATAGCTATGTTGGTTTCTGGATGTAATGCTGCGGAGCCAATTATCAGGTTGCAATGAAATGTTAGCCATGTGCAGTGGGCTCAAAGCAAAGAGGGTTGTCAAATAGTGGCAAGCCCACAATGGCAAAATGATGACGGATAATGATTTGTCAGCATCTGCTATCCACGGCAAGCAAAATCTGGTGTTATTATTGTTGCCCCATACTGATGACATGGAAGTTGGGAAGAGATGTAAAGCGGGCAGCATGCTCTCCACACTCGCCTGTGTAACCTTTACGCCCTACAAGCAAGCTGGGTTATTGCATTTACAAATTGAGATTATTTATTTTGCTTATTTATTTATTCAGTGTCACGTTCACGTTTTCCTTGTTGTGAAGTAGGTTGCAATATTGCACCCTTTGCAGAAGTTGTTTGGAGAACACATGAGATGAAAGGTGCATATACCATTCTGCAATGCTAAACAAGAGAGGTCATGTGGCATCTTGCTTCATTTGTTGGTATACCCCCACAGTTATTGGTAGATGTGATTGACGGATATTCATTTCGGGATTTGTTGATTTTTGTAATTTCTAAGTAGATACGACATCTATTTGGAATTCATGCGAGGATTTCCAAAGGAATGTTTAAAAGAATCTCAATTATCATCCCATGATTGATTACAATGTTCAAGAATGTTTCATATAGTTTCCACCAAAGAACAACTTACCCATCCATCCATTGGTGCATAGTGAGACAATTCATTGGTTTGATGAGCCTAGACACATTTAGGTAGGCCATTCAAACAAGGTACCGTTTATTGTAACAAACTTACTGCAAATAGTGTAGGCATCTGCAGACAGAACCGTACGGAATCATTCGGTTTGTTTGTGCGAACGTTACACTTCGAGGGATGTGCCTCCTATCATCTAGGGAGAATGTGAGCAATCATGATGAAATCAAGACATTGACAACATTTTGTAATCTGGAAACCCACTTGGAAAACAATTAGTCTATTGAAACATGCAATGACTTCCGCAACACTCCTGGAAGCATTCTCAGTATGCTTTGATCCTGAATTGAAAGGAGCCTTGTTGGAAGTCAAAGTCCTTCTCAAGACTTTCACAATCACATGTTTCACCTTGTTTACATTTAATTTCAAAGTAACTGGCAGATGAACAAGCTGCAGGCTTACACTGAAAGGTGTTGATACAAAATGCACTTGAGGATGCTCAAGCAAAATCCAAAATACTGTCTGTAGTAGGTAACGACCACAAAGACTTTTTCCGCTGTACTATACTTTCTGCATGCCTCTTGAATCTAAATATCATTCAGATGGGACCCAAAACCAGACCATGCACGCAAGCACAGGTTTTAAGACCAGCCTCAGTGTATTACAAATACTTCTCGCCAAACATATCAGATGATAAGACCCACCAATACACATACTTTTTTGCAGGTAACGGTGATTTGGTGCATGGAAACATTGAGGGTGCACCGTACATTTGTCGAGCCAGAAGTGGCCACAGTTTGTGTATGGGAATGTCTCCTTCATTGAGTCTTGACCCCTCTCGCCCTTGAGCTGATGATGAGGCAACATAAAGCAGTTAGAATCATGGTCGTGCTGGGGAGTGGAGAGGCACCGACAAATCAGGTCAGGGACAGGACTACTCCCATATTGGTTGTCAAAGTGGGTTCCTCCTCAAGGACAGGACTACGTGCTGTAGTTGGTCAAAGTAGTGTTTGAGAAGCTTTTTGTCTTTGTTTGAATTTTCCGTATTCATGATTTAGCATACTCTTGATACAGCTTCTGAGACAATTCCATCCCACTTCCATCGCACTTCCATCCAACTTGTGTCCATGCTTCCAACTTGGGTGATTTTTCACAAGGTCCCCAACATGTCCAGGGACATGTTATGAAAAAAAAACATTTCCAGTGGACGGGTTCTTCGAAAATGATCCGGTTTTTGGACGTGTAAAATTCACTTTGGACGGGTTCTAAAAATAAATTTTTTTTTGACAATTTTTCCTCAAAAAATGAAAGATGTAAATATCAATTACATCATGTCATATATAGTTATTTGATGTGATTGTGCATTTTTATTTTATTTTTTTGCAATTTATAGAGTGAAAATTAAAAATTTCAAAATTTTGGGATCATTTTTCAATCAATAAAATCTTAATGAATAAAAACTCCAAAATTCATGAAACTTTAACATGTGACTCAAGTCAAGATGTACATTCTTCCTATAAATAGAAATGCCACATTTTGGCTTTTCACAACAAGTTTTTTTTTTCCATATAAATTTCATTCAAATGATAATGGGTCTTAAAATAGTCTATTTAAAGTGAAATTTCACATGAAGGTAGATTCCCTTATGTACTAGAACACGTCCAAATTTCACTTCATAATTTTTATTTCTCAATTTATGAGACCAATTTTTAGGGCGTCCCACAACTTTTGTGAGCAACTGTATGTTCATTTCTTCTACACATTACTTGTTTAACACTTGAAAGAAGATAAAATAATAAAATGTCACCAAACATACCTCAAAGGCTACAACGTGCTCAAAGAAACCAACTGAAGAAGTCCCCTTGGAGAAATCACCTTGCTCCCAAATCAGCTGCGCCAGTGCACCTTGCTGCAAGCGTGCTCACGCTTGCTGTTTGCGAGCTTGGGCAGAGCAGAGCCGGCAGAGTAGCCTGGGCTCTGCAGAGCATCCTGAGCGGGGCTCAAAGGCCAGGCCGGGCCGGGCCGGGTCGGGCTTTTGGGCCGGTCCAGGCCAAGCCTCGCAGCCAGGCCAAGGCCCAGGTTCAGCGAATGTGTTTGCTGGAGCCTTTGGCTCTGTTTTTTTATTTTTTGTTATTATTTTTATTTTTTTGTTTTTAATTTTTTTATAAAAAATTTACAACTACTACGGGACGGGTACTATTTTTTTGAACCGGTTTTGGGACGGGTTGTTTTTTTTTCAACCTTTCCATGGACGGGTTGGTTTTGAGATTACCAGTTTTGGGACGGGTTTCATTTTTTTTTGCCTTTCAATTCGAGGTTCTTACACATGGACGGGTTGGGACTTTGTGAAAAATCAGCCCTGCTTCCAATCCTTCATAAACTACCTGAAGATTCTTTCACACTTGTGTGCAAATCATTCAACTCAATCAGATACCGTGACACCATAGCAGGTTCGTTCATAAATAATTCCCAAAATTAAAAAATGAAAGAATGAAAAAATTATGAAGACAGAAAAATGAAAATAGAATAAATTATTTTTTGTGATATTTTCTTATATATCTCACCCTCCATGGACGAACCAACCTGGTTAAAAATAGAAATTTGGGACCTTATCATCAAAATTGTAGTCTATTCGTAAAACTAAATTTCTGTATGATCTGGTAAAAAAATTCAAAATTCTATTTTTAACCAATTTGATTTTTCCATGGAAGGTGAGATATAAGCCATTTGAGGTTATTTTTAGTGATTTTTTTGCTAAAAATAAATAAAAATAAAAAAATCAAATTTTGAAGGATGAACCATATTTTTCCAAAAAAGATAAATATTTGTTCGACAAAGAACAAACCTGTTACGGTACCATAAATGTTGATCAATCCTATTTAGAATCTGAAACCATTAAAGGGAGTATGATCCATCCATGGGAGGAGAGATCCATTTCCAATCTTCCAAGTTCCAATCAAAGAAAGTTATTTGTAAACTTACCCACTTTTTTGTCTAATAGAGTTTTTCTCGAAGTAATCCAAGTTTGGTGCTTCTTTCCTTGGATATGATATGGTTTAATGATCCATGTTGTTTGATTTTACTAATTTGAACAACAAAAAAACAATTCATTTCTTTACAAAGGCCACAGTCCAAGTTGAAAACAAACAAAATGTTAAAAGGTTAAATGTTGAGTATTTAAGTCTCCTTTGCATTACAGCCTAAAGCTTTTTCCTAGTTCATATTCATGATTGTAGGACATACTTCTACATATTGTTTTTGCCCCATTAAAATGCTTGGATCAAAAATTGAAATGTTTAACAAATAACTCTAATAGGAGCCATTTGACCCTTTACAGTCCAAATGACAACATTTTGGTCGTTGGAGTGTCTTAATTGCAAATAACACAAAATCTGCAAAATAATTGGATTTTGAATTTTGATGAGCAAATTTGGAGAATCAAAACACACATCTTCTAGAAAAATACAATTTCAGTTCTCAGTTGTAAAGGGTTAATCGAAGCCCATAGACAGATATGCGAACATTCCGACAATTTCTTTATGAAGACCTGCGCTGAAATCATCAAAGTTGACAACTACTCTGTTTACTCAACCAAAAAGAAAGAAATTTGAAATACGCTTTCAGAGTAAAAAATACGGCAGGTCGCTCAACGAATATTGACAGTCAACTCAGTGATCCGGTTCTCTTTGAATGCATGAATGGTTTTGTAGCAATATACGTTCACAAGTCTACTTCAAAGCCTACGTTTCTAAGATATATTGAAGGATACAACCAAGCTGAATAAGTAAAAAATCTTGAAAGAATTGGTATTTTGTAAAATCATATCAGTTTGCGCTGTCTTGTTGCTCGTCCAGTTCCACCTTCAGATCCGGCTCTAGAAGGGGTCAGCTGAGACTGAAATAATAAGTAATCCAATCTGGCTAATCTTCCCGACAGCCTAAACCGCTGGGGCAGAAGTAGACTTACACGCTCATCTTCGCATACTTGCTTCTCCTCCCTACCAATGCAGGACCGTGGACATTAGTGCTCTCATAGTGCAGTGAAGAAAGAAAGAATAGACCTAGAATATGTCGAGTACTCAACTTGTTTGAGAAAACCATGTTCAATCATCACAAGAGAGCATGATGAGTACATTCAAGAACGGGATAAAGATACCAAAAATATATCGTTGTGAAAGGCACAAGATTTGTAGTACTGTCAGAAAGTACCTGACAGCCTCGTGCTGTAAAACGGAAGGACCCACTTGCCACGAATCAGAACAGAGACTGTTTGAAGGTGAGATTATGTTCAAAGCTTGATTAAGTCGCAGTTGTGCAAGAACCGCAGCAGATTCTGTACAATTATCGCCTCTGTTGTCTTCACTATAATCATCGTAGCCTAATCTTTGCTGCTCCATGGACGCCTGTAAATCCAGCCCAACAAAGACCACCCCGCGAAGATCAAACAACATTCAGCTAATAGCAGCTTCAAGTCGTCCCACTACAACTGATTCTACACATCCTATGTATTTCACAAAAGCCTCTTCAAAGTATTCATGCATGGTCACATATTCATTTTCCGAGAACAAATGTCGATGAATGAAGATTAAGAATGAGAACATCTGCTAAGTTCTCTACAAAACAAAACAAAAAATTAAACCGAATAAGGAAATCAACAAGTGCACATCAAATGAACGAGAGAATTGATAGATACCTTGGATGCTGCTGCAGCTCGGCAAGACAGAAAATCACAAGCCGAAAGATCATGCAGAACATCGTCTAACAGAATATTGGTGTCCAAACCAGGGGTGATAGATGTGTTCAGCTGCAGACTTCGCAATGCTGACCATCTCTCCTCCATCTCACTACTCGCTAAATTGAGGATTTTATGCTCAAGACTTGAGTCTGGCTTACATGACTCCTCACCCGCATTTAATGGGATTTCCACATCGTTATGAATTGCCAGGTTGGCAGTTGGGACTGGGTTTAGATCTAGTTTTTCATCTTTTAATGGCGTGTATAAACAGGCTTCTTCAATCCTCAAAGGGACACTACTCTCTTTAGGGAGATGAGTGGACTGAGAGCCAGCTTCGGCTATTGGAACCGGTAAATCTACACTTTGCTGAGAAGAATTAACGCCTAAATTAATGACACATGAAGCCGGGACATCGGAGTCTAACCCGAGGGTGCAATTGGGTCCACTGATCACCCATTCAGTCTCCAATGAACGTCGAGCATTCAACTTCACGCATTCTTCATTCTCAAGAGTCGGACCAAATGTTTTCACACCGGACAGACGCAACTCGCACATGTCCTCATCATGTACAATATCAACTTCACGCTCCTCCGAACTGCTGGATTCATGCCCTTCCAGCAAGGACAGCGTGTCTTTGATGCATTCATTGCTAGCAGACCGGGCAACAGGGCTGTCATAAGAACTCTGGATCAGCTTTGTAAACGAAAAATTCTCGGAAGCCTTTGCTTCCCTTCGGGCTGCAGCTTGAAGTCTCCGCAACGCCTTGCGTGCCTCAAACTCAGCATCTTCTTTGGCCTGCAGCAGGTCAAATCTATGGCGAGACCATTGAGAAATTTCATGATCTATCATTGCCATGACTTTCTGATTACCGTCTTCGAGACAGCCAGAAATCTCAGCAGTCACCCGACAGGGTTCGGTACTCGGGAAAAGCAAGGGGAGTACACGATGTTGGCAATCGTGTGCATAGAGCCAGTAGGAATCCAAAGACCTTTTCTTCGAGTTTTCGCTTGAGCCAGGTTCTTCACAAATGCCGGCATTCGAGTCCATCGAATCATTCCTAGGTTTCTGTTCATTACAATCATAATCAGACTCAATACTGTTGAGCTTCTCGCTAGAGAGCTTCTTGTCAGCCGCGTGTATTCTCGTGGCAGGAACCTGAGGACAGCCATCTAACTGCAATAAGCAATTAACCAGATTGGGATCATGCTTAGTGCTATGTAACACCCTCGGATTCTCGACAGAACTAGCATCCTTCAGGTACTTGGTGTCGGAAGGAGATCCTTGGGTCCAGAATTGGAGGAGCATAAGGAGCTTACGAAGATCATGATCACTGTTTTTCACAATATGTTCGACTATGTATGGACTGCATGACACTCCCTCAGCCATACAAACCTGCAGGAACAGGAACAGGACACAATTCAATGTTCACATCTTATCCAAACTTCTCAAACAGACCAGCTTCTAAAAATCACCCGTGCATACTAAATCGGACAGATATGGGATTCCAACTAAGCACACGAGTGACATTAAAGGAAGAAAACTCATCATACATCGAAATAAAGCTCTAGAGCCTGAAGAAATGTAAATAAAAGAACCCACAACTGGCTAAGAGCAAATACAGCGGAAGACATGCCACTGATCGAAGAAGCCAGAAACTACATCAATGATCGGTAAGACATATTCTCTCACCATGTATGCATGTGCAACTAGTTCCGCCGTTGATGCTTGCTCAAATCTGATTTCCTGCAGTCCTGTAACCTGTGGCAGAACTGGTTTTTGACCTGATAACAAGCTTCGTGCATGTGAATATTTAACAGAATCTTGGAAGCATGTCAAACAAAGTCTCCCAATTCACAAATTCTATCTGCTGAACTTCAAATGGAAGGATGGTGGATGCGAGTCTCACTATTGCTGCTAAATATGATTGGGCACTTGGAGGTTCTGGCCAGCAGCGCCAGTGCTCCCATAAACCCAGAGTCTTCCTCAAATACTATGTCCACATCTTCAAAAAGAATGACTCTTAATCCCCGCAATGAAGAAGAGGGCACATTGTTTCGGCAAACACCCTGTGACAGTGGCAGCTGATTCTCAGGCTCTTCGTTGAAGGAAATGCTTCTCCGACAAGGCTCTCCTTGCTTAAACATATGTTCGACATCCATCTGTCCATCGGAAGCGTCGACTTGAGTAGTTGAGCGCCTGCAAAATAAGAATCAATCGGTTGATTTGGTCTCCTCTTGCCCTGAATATTTTGATTAATACATGAGAGCACTCTAAGCCAAGAATCTGTAAGTGATATCAAATGAGATAAGCATCGCACACCTCTTGGTCAGACCATGAGATTCCATAGCCTCTTTAAATTTGTGCTTAATTAATGCTCCACTTCGACATTCGGATGCATTGACCTGGATACATAGGATTTCAGTAAAGAGAGTTAGACGGCATTCTCAAACTGGACTGCTCACTAAAATCCCGTACAAATACCTTCTCGGTATTAATATACTCTGAATCCAGAAGTCCTAATCTGAAACATAGAATGGTTTGTCTGGCTCTATAATCTTAACAGGGGATGGACACACATAATAGGAAGCGCAAGATATAAATCTTGAGTAGTGTTTATTTAGATGAGTGGCACTAAGCAGAGTTTTGAGAACACACCTCAATGACGGTAAAGCCGTGTTCCATAGAACACGCATAAATAGCTGCAGACTTGCCGCACTGCATCCCAATACAGATCACAAGTCATCAGAATATCTGACTAGGATTTTGCGGTTTCTATGGAGCTGAAAACAGAAGAAATGTACACACCGTAGATTTCTCTGCCCAACAGAATTCTGCAGTGTAGAGAAATAGAAAATGTAAGAGTACCTTGAAGACAATTCAATGTCTATAAATCATCCACACAGTTAGAAATAAATAAAACCCACTAAAGACTCTTGACTTTCAGGAACACAAAAGGAGATAGACTTTGAGCAAGCTCACCCCAACAGGACCCGTGACAAGGAGACAATTATGCAAATCGTCATTGTCGTCGATTTCAGAAGGTGAATCTTCAAAATCACTGTCATCGTCACTGGAGCTACTTTCATTCTCTTCTTTATTCTTCGACGCACCCTTTTGCTTAAGAACTTTTTCTCGCCAGCTCTGAAGCCATGAGCTTAGAGACTTGACGCCCTCCTTATTTCCACAAACCTACAATACGTCCAACGCTTTAGGATAGGTTAACTGGAAGGTCACCTGACTACTTACAGCTTATACCAGCAGGGGATAACAGCAAAAGCGACAACCTACAAAATAGTTATCAACGCAAGTTATTACCTTGCATTCTGTGCACTCTGAGCACCAGTAACACTACTGCAAGAAACAGCACGAAGCAGATAACAAAACACTAAGTTTATGGCAAAAGATTAATAACCTCTTGAGAGGTTTGAGGCTGATATCGGTCAGTCCACAATGGATTCCGACTGCTGCTGGGTTTCACTTGGCGCTCTATCAAAGGCTGTATTAGCGCTGAATAATGCTCGAATGAATCCTTATGTCCACAAGGATAGTAATACGCGGAAAACCTGCAAAAGTGAGTGCTCTCTAAACTTCAGGCTTGCAAGCAGAAAGGGTCACTTACGCCACACGAATATATGCACGATCGAGCCCTGATGAAAGGTACTACCATGTGCGACGAGTACACTGAGGTTTAAATTGAGATCATTAATAAGGGGTTTAGCAAAATACAGGAGACAAAAGAAGATACTCACTTTTCCAACAGCTTCTGTGTTTCAGCATTGGATTCCACCTCTTCACTAAGCAGAGATTGGGTACCTGCATCTTTACCCTGTGGCAGCGTGGTAACAGCTATTCAGTACGAAGGAATGTAACTACAAATTTTAGCAATCCGGAACCCCATAAGGTAAAGGATAGTGCTTCCTGACAGTGCGATTATTCCGAGAACCTTAACTAGACGCTTGAACTAGCCTTCGCTAGTTCACGACAATTTTGCAGGAATCTTAGCACCCGTAAGTGACTTATACGAAAGAGAGACATAAACCTAACTATTTGTTTCACACCTAGAAATCTGGGAGTGGCCTTTATGTGATACAAATTCGTTGCGGTACATACCGTCAGATATTCTATAACACGTCCAAAAGCAGCAACTTCTGAAACGGGTCGTCCCCTCCGCTTCCGCTTCTTTGAGGACGGCCAAGTCCAAGTATATGAGGGCTGGTAGCTTGAGAATGACCAGGTACCCTCAATTTCTTCACAATCTGATTTAACAGGCATATTACGCCATGTCCAATTTGGATTCCATGCCAGCTTTGCATCTTCCTCCTGAACATCCTCATCACAGCACCAGTCCATTGTAAACGAACACTTCTAATGCAGATTATCCTCACAAATCCATCCCATTCTAAAACACGATCGATAATTGCTCGCAGATCCAAAACAGACCTTAAGTGACAGTGGATAGAGTCGATGACCTTACCGGCGTGTTTTGAGTTATATGGAGAGGTAAACAAGGAGGTAGAGTATCGCTTTCATAGTTGGATTGAGACTCATCGATTCCTGTGGTTCTCACGCTTCCTAAATTTTGTCGACTGAAGAAAGGGTGAGGCGGTTTGAGGGGGCTCATTCGAATTGTCTTCTGCAGGAAAACATTGAAATTTGAGCTGATATCACAGGGGTATACGAACAGGTTATAGGTGAATAGCAGTAGTAGCTGACTAAAAGAGAATCATGTTGATAAGATATTTAAGATACCAAACGCGTAATGGTTTTGTTTATGGTTATGAAGCATAGAACTGGAGAACCTAGCCTAAATATCTGGAAAGAAACCTCGTATGACGAACCCGAGCAAAGATTTTTGGAGAACTAGGAGGATTAATGTGTAATATAGTGCATGACAGCATGCACTTTGCAAAGAAGTATCCAGTAGATTCAGAATCCATACCTCGGCACGATCGGGTGCTGGATTAAGACTTCGACCGTTCATACTCTGTACCGTCTCGTCTGTAACCAGACATCTTGCCCCACCCGCCTTTGGGCGTGCAAAGAAGGGGTGGGTTGCCTTGCCTGCACTTAACCTCGCATTTTCCTGCAAATAAGACCGAAAAGTTTCAAGCCAAATCAGGATGATTAACGGGAGTGTGAAAGATCGAGCTAGTGGAACCTTAAAATCAAGGGTCCCCTTCCATATGAGCACATGACGTGAAATACCAGCTAGGCAGCTGCTTACTGCACTACCAGCTAGGTCAATCAATTCAATCTCTTGTACAGTTTCGTGACCAGACTTCACTGCCTTACCTCGGCTGCAAGCCTTGCTTGCAGAAAAAGATCGGGACCATGCACGCCAATAGATGGCTTGCTATCAGCAACATTCAGCTGCGCCTTCCGTTTCTTCTTTGCTGGTGACGCCCTCGTTTGTTTTTTGGTGGGTGACGGTGCCACTTCGAGCCTTTGGTCTGAAGGAAGAAAACATAAGACGTTAAATGACATACTATTAGAGCACTCTAACACACAACTAGAGAGGAGAAAGTTTCAAGGGAGACGAAAGAGATAAGGAGTCCAGATTGTAACAGAAATCGGCTCCACATTCGTAATCTCAACTGTTAAAACTGTACGAGTGTTAAGTGAGCAATGACTACTTCAACATTCACAATATTTCTATGAATATATAAGGGAAGCACACACAGGATACGGGTCCAACAAATATACCAGATAGAAGCCCTTCCGTCTGTGCATCTAACAGAGGAGGATCATTATCTGCCTCCCTTTTCTGGTCTTTACCGGCTTTCGCCTTCTTCCTGGATGGTCTTTTGTCAGGCACTGTTGCCAAGATCGCTGGGGGTTCCTGAATAAGTTCAACAGTCCAAGAATAAGAATACGCTTCATTCCAACTCAGTAACACCTAGTTCAATCGGACATCTGAAGACAAAGACAACAACGTAAGTCAACATCTCTCACCCAAAACAGTCTTTTCTATGCATAATCACATATGTAAAGTGCCAAGCTTCTCTAAGCATATAAATGTGCCTTCTGCGCCCGGTACTCTGTTACGAATTAACAAGCACATTCTCGTTGAGAACAGTCCTTCTACACATAACCAATGTGTCCATCGTAAAATCAATTATACGAATTCATCACCAAAATTACTCACCTGGTTACCTCACAACACAATTTCCTTTACCACACCATCAACAATCGTCACTACCAAGTCCTACGAATTGCTCCCACATGATACATTACCACCACAAATAATACCTGAAAATCATCATCGTTCCCCACTTCCTCTACTTTCTTCACAGCTTCAACACTGGCATCAACCTTGGTCTTCTTCGACAAAGGAGTGAAGAAACTGGCCGCAGCTTTGGAATTCTTCTTCGCCTTCACCACAGGCTCATCTCCGGCCAGCCCAGGCTCAGCTCCCGCCAATGCCTGCAGGTGATCATCCTTGGCACCCTCCCCTGCAGCCATCTCGCATCCAAATAACGCCCCCACTCCCCCCTCATGACTCAAAAACCCCCCAAACCCCCAAACCCAAACCCCTCCTCCGTCCAACACCATCCAAGAACTGGAAATAGCTCTCCATCCCTTCCTAAGATCAAACCCAACTAACAACCCAATAAATGGCCCATAACACCTCCAATCAACCCCATGTCCACCCCATCCCAACCCCTGAACCCTAATCCTCCTCGCCCAATGCACTGATCAATCACTCACGCACAACCCATGTGAGAGCACAAAACCCAAATCAATGGCCCCACACTCACTCCTCATACCTTCCGATTCTGGCATCCCAACCCCGTAACACGAAAAAACTACTCTAGCTCACATAAGCCCCATCCATGGTCTTGTCGCTCCTGGTGATGGCGATGCAGAGAGAGAGAGAGAGAGAGCCTGAGCGCAGAGAATTGAATGTGTAACTGACAGAGAAAGAGTGGGCGATGTACGAGGTGAGTGAAAGCCCACATGGAGAGAGCACAAGATGAAATTGTTGTTGGTTCCCGTTGTGGGTATTGGCGATTGGGAGAGAGGATTGCAGAGACAGCAATTGCGGTCGGTCTGTTTGTGTGTGTGTGTGTGTACGAGGAAGGGAGGGTGAGGAGGGCGTGGGGGTGATCTCAGAATGTGGGACAATGCACAAGAGCGAGAGAGGGAGAGAGAGAGACAGAGGGTGGTGCTCAACGGGAAGGGGAGGGAAAAGGAAATGGAAAAGTAAAAGTAAACGTAAAAGGAAGGAGGCTCAAAATGGTGAGGGCATGTTTGGCGCCAACATATAGGTTACAACTTACCTTCCCTTCCCCACCACGTTGTCACTCTGAGGTTTCGTTTTTACACTATTCTGCATCGCCGTAAACTTACTTTTCTGTCCATGTTCATTACATCGACTTTCACTTTTACCTTGTCGACTTTCCTCTTAGCTCGGCTTCTGAATTACTCGGTACTTGTTCTAGAATACCAATACTAGGCGCAGGCGCCAGCGCTCACCGCACCTTCTGATGTGACACTCACCGCGCTTGGGCTCTATATAGTTTTCGTCGCCGCTTGGGTTCCGTAGTGCTTTCTTGCCTGAGCTCTAGATTTCTTTCCTCGCTACAGCGCAGGTTCTTCGGTGCAGCTTGTTGGAGTTGTTGGGATGGGCGCCTCAGGAGATTGTATGATTGCTATAGGACTCGGTTGCATTGGTGTTGCGGTCTACTGTGGTTTTGGCAAACTCGCAGCGGCCACTGAAAAGGCCGGTAAAGATTTGGGGAAGGACTTGAACTATGACATAGCTATCAACGTTACCCCACGGTCGGGGTCGGGACGAGAGGGAGTGCAGATTGTCAGGGAGAAGAAAGATCCCTGACCTCCTTCGTTTTTTCCGGTGTTTTTTAACACCACCAATTACCGAATTTCTATCAACTGCATTCTCATCATCATAATTCTTTTTGCATTCTCATCATCATGATTCTTTTTCCAGTGAGTTGCGTGCATCATCAATGTTGTGTTGCCTGGCATTGTTTGCGTCGTAGTAGGTATGCAATTGCACCGCAGGTGAGACTTGCTGCGGGAGAGTGTTGTTTCAGAATTAGCCTGTTGTTTCAGAATTAGCCTGTTGTTTCAGAATTAGCCGGCAGTGGACAAGCCGTTGATCATTCGCTAAATCTAGATAGAAGAGGTGATGTCGCATCTGTCTCTTCCTGAATGCCTTCTTGTGCGTGTTATGCACTGGAGAAGAGAAGATTTCTGAAGAGAACTTTGGTGTTTCTGAACTTTGCTAAATTCTTCATCAGAGTACCAACATATCAAATAATTGGTGCTGATTTTCATCATCAAGATTTATATCTTGCGCTTCCTATTATGTGTGTCCATCCCCTGTTAAGATTATAGAGCCAGACAAACCATTCTATGTTTCAGATTCGGACTTCTGGATTCAGAGTAAATTAATACCGAGAAGGTATTTGTACGGGATTTTAGTGAGCAGTCCAGTTTGAGAATGCCGTCTAACTCTCTTTACTGACATCCTATGTATCCAGGTCAATGCATCCGAATGTCGAAGTGGAGCATTAACTAAGCACAAATTTAAAGAGGCTATGGAATCTCATGGTCTGAGCAAGAGGTGTGCGATGCTCATCTCATTTGATACCAAGAGGTATGCGATGCTCATCTCATTTGACATTCTTGGCTTAGAGTGCTCTCATGTATTAATCAAAATATTCAGGGCAAGAGGAGACCAAATCAACCGATTGATTCTTATTTTGCAGGCGCTCAACTACTCAAGTCGACGCTTCCGATGGACAGATGGATGTCGAACATATGTTTAAGCAAGGAGAGCCTTGTCGGAGAAGCATTTCCTTTAACGAAGAGCCTGAGAATCAGCTGCCACTGTCACATGGTGTTTGCCGAAACAATCTGCCCTCTTCTTCATTGCGGGGATTAAGAGTCATTCTTTTTGAAGATGTGGACATAGTGTTTGAGGAAGACTCTGGGTTTATGGGAGCACTGGCGCTGCTGGCCAGAACCTCCAAGTGCCCAATCATATTTAGCAGCAATAGTGAGACTCGCATCCACCATCCTTCCATTTGAAGTTCAGCAGATAGAATTTGTGAATTGGGAGACTTTGTTTGACATGCTTCCAAGATTCTGTTAAATATTCTCATGCGAAGCTTGTGATCAGGTCAAAAACCAGTTCTGCCACAGGTTACAGGACTGCAGGAAATCAGATTTGAGCAACCATCAACGGCGGAACTAGTTGCACATGCATACATGGTGAGAGAATATGTCTTACCGATCATTGATGTAGTTTCTGGCTTCTTCGATCAGTGGCATGTCTTCCGCTGTATTTGCTCTTAGCCAGTTGTGGGTTCTTTTATTTACATTTCTTCAGGCTCTAGAGCTTTATTTCAATGTATGATGAGTTTTCTTCCTTTAATGTCACTCGTGTGCTTAGTTGGAATCCCATATCTGTTCGATTTAGTATGCACGGGTGATTTTTAGAAGCTGGTCTGTTTGAGAAGTTTGGATAAGATGTGAACATTGAATTGTGTCCTGTTCCTGTTCCTGCAGGTTTGTATGGCTGAGGGAGTGTCATGCAGTCCATACATAGTCGAACATATTGTGAAAAACAGTGATCATGATCTTCGTAAGCTCCTTATGCTCCTCCAATTCTGGACCCAAGGATCTCCTTCCGACACCAAGTACCTGAAGGATGCTAGTTCTGTCGAGAATCCGAGGGTGTTACATAGCACTAAGCATGATCCCAATCTGGTTAATTGCTTATTGCAGTTAGATGGCTGTCCTCAGGTTCCTGCCACGAGAATACACGCGGCTGACAAGAAGCTCTCTAGCGAGAAGCTCAACAGTATTGAGTCTGATTATGATTGTAATGAACAGAAACCTAGGAATGATTCGATGGATTCGAATGCCGGCATTTGTGAAGAACCTGGCTCAAGCGAAAACTCGAAGAAAAGGTCTTTGGATTCCTACTGGCTCTATGCACACGATTGCCAACATCGTGTACTCCCCTTGCTTTTCCCGAGTACCGAACCCTGTCGGGTGACTGCTGAGATTTCTGGCTGTCTCGAAGACGGTAATCAGAAAGTCATGGCAATGATAGATCATGAAATTTCTCAATGGTCTCGCCATAGATTTGACCTGCTGCAGGCCAAAGAAGATGCTGAGTTTGAGGCACGCAAGGCGTTGCGGAGACTTCAAGCTGCAGCCCGAAGGGAAGCAAAGGCTTCCGAGAATTTTTCGTTTACAAAGCTGATCCAGAGTTCTTATGACAGCCCTGTTGCCCGGTCTGCTAGCAATGAATGCATCAAAGACACGCTGTCCTTGCTGGAAGGGCATGAATCCAGCAGTTCGGAGGAGCGTGAAGTTGATATTGTACATGATGAGGACATGTGCGAGTTGCGTCTGTCCGGTGTGAAAACATTTGGTCCGACTCTTGAGAATGAAGAATGCGTGAAGTTGAATGCTCGACGTTCATTGGAGACTGAATGGGTGATCAGTGGACCCAATTGCACCCTCGGGTTAGACTCCGATGTCCCGGCTTCATGTGTCATTAATTTAGGCGTTAATTCTTCTCAGCAAAGTGTAGATTTACCGGTTCCAATAGCCGAAGCTGGCTCTCAGTCCACTCATCTCCCTAAAGAGAGTAGTGTCCCTTTGAGGATTGAAGAAGCCTGTTTATACACGCCATTAAAAGATGAAAAACTAGATCTAAACCCAGTCCCAACTGCCAACCTGGCAATTCATAACGATGTGGAAATCCCATTAAATGCGGGTGAGGAGTCAAGTCTTGAGCATAAAATCCTCAATTTAGCGAGTAGTGAGATGGAGGAGAGATGGTCAGCATTGCGAAGTCTGCAGCTGAACACATCTATCACCCCTGGTTTGGACACCAATATTCTGTTAGACGATGTTCTGCATGATCTTTCGGCTTGTGATTTTCTGTCTTGCCGAGCTGCAGCAGCATCCAAGGTATCTATCAATTCTCTCGTTCATTGGATGTGCACTTGTTGATTTCCTTATTTGGTTTAATTTTTTGTTTTGTTTTGTAGAGAACTTAGCAGATGTTCTCATTCTAAATCTTCATTCATCGACATTTGTTCTCGGAAAATGAATATGTGACCATGCATGAATACTTTTAAGAGGCTTTTTGAAATACATAGGATGTGTAGAATCAGTTGTAGTGGGACGACTTGAAGCTGCTATTAGCTGAATGTTGTTTGATCTTCGCGGGGTGGTCTTTGTTGGGCTGGATTTACAGGCGTCCATGGAGCAGCAAAGATTAGGCTACGATGATTTTAGTGAAGACAACAGCGGCGATAATTGTACAGAATCTGCTGCGGTTCTTGCACAACTGCGACTTAATCAAGCTTTGAACATAATCTCACCTCCAAACAGTCTCTGTTCTGATTAGTGGCAAGTGGGTCCTTCCGTTTAATCTGGATGATGAAAATTAGCACTTAGTATTTGATACTTATTTGCACTTGTCGTTAACCGCAACGGCTTTGCACTCTCAGAGACACTAGTAATCTTTTGCAAAATACTGCCTCGTGTGATGCTTATCTATCGAGGAAAAGTTTACATCCTTCTGATTCTATACAGTATTTGTTTGTATTGTTGAATTTTGCTTCAGTATCATCATGCAGTTTTGTGACATCCTTTCTTCTTTTGCAGATTTGTCTAAATAATATTATACCAATAATGTTATAAGTAATTGAAATGAGTAAGTTGAATTTATTGTGCATCTCCAATTTGAAATTGAGTGGACTTGGTTTTTAGTTTTCTCCAGTAAGTACTAATGTATATCATGGAGCCATCCTTGAATACTTTACATGTTTAGTTAAATTCCTCTCATTTTCCATTGGTGTCTTTTAATAGTAGGATATCTCATGGTGCAATCCTTCCATGTTTTAAAGTTTTTGTGATAATACATTATTTCCTTAAATGGAAATATCGTTTGTGCTAAAACAACTTTTATAATATTACACCAAATGAAACAAATTATCAAGCAATCAAAATCATGGATACAACATGAGTACGAAACACGATAAGTTGTCATTTCAAGTAATGTTCACTAAGACAATGACACCTTTCAAAAAGTGTTTGGGTAAAAGGTAATCTCTATAGAAGAATTTTTTTTTCTAAAAGTAATAAAAAAAAATCAAAAAATTGAACCAATGTTTATCTTATTTATAAATATATTTTTAATCAACTTAATTAAAACACACAAAATGTCATGAAGTGCCAGGATATGAGAATTTCAAAAAGTGTGGTACAACATTTTTGAATGGTTAAAACTCCGAATTTTTGAATGGTTAAAACTCCGAATTTTTGAATGGTTCAAAAATGCAAACCACATGATCTCCAATAGGTCTACCATACATATGTACAAAATTTTAGGTTTTCATTCTACATTCCCTATGATTTAGATGGCACTTTAGAGCATTAATATGATTTATTCAAAACCACGAGGCTGTTAGATATCAAGGAATTATCAAGGTAGGATAATCAATGGTGAACAAAACGTATTTAACCCTTTCCAGGTATAATATCATAACCATATACAAGGGATAATAAAGTGACTTTTGTACAATGATAATTTGTTAAACATAAATATTTAATCAATAACCCAATTTTATTAACATCTAAATATCATAGAATGTCTTTGTAGCAATTATAATACATTGTTGTTTTTGTTGTATTATTATGGAATAAATCCATGGTTTCAATAGACTTGAGGTCAAAAATATAGTTGAAATTCAATTCAATGTAGTTCTAATAAGTCATTGGAATCATGATACATAACTTTTTGTTGATAAAAAATGTCAAATATTCTAATGTGTTGTTGCTATCTCTTTAGGACCTTGAGGGATTAAATCTTTAAAATTGAAATCATTGCCATAATCATTGGTAGACAAATTCCCGAACTAAACATAAATTCAAGAAATGAGCTTTGTAAGAATACCATTCCGGAATAGCATACTTATAAAAAGAAAGTCATGCTGAAAAAAGACAAGTATGCCCTGAAAAGAAAAGCTAACACTCCAAAGATAAAGTAGCAATGTGAAAAGGAAAGTGGTGACATTGAATTTGAGACAAGGCTTGAAGGAGTATTTGAGGCACACTCCAAAACTTGGGCAGAGTGGCAACTTGGGGGAAGAGAAGGTAACTTGTAAGTTGATGCCAATTATTTAGGAACACAAAAGCAAATGATTGTCATATAAGTTTATTAATTTAATATTATTTCAGTACATCATATTATATTGCATTTTATTTTGTTTGATATGATTTAGCTTTCCTAGGGATTCTTATTCATGACTTTATTAAATGTGATAAACCACATTGTTTCTTTTACAACCAAAATCATGCATATATTGAAAATTGATGAATTCAATTTTCTTTTTCAGTGATATTAGAATCATTTAAGCAAAATTGATTACAAATATGCTTTAAATTTTGTAAAATGAGAAAATATCATATATGCGCACTTTTCAAATGCCACATGCACTTTTATGAGAACCACTGTTCGTAGTGGACATTTTTCCTATTTTTGAAGCGTAGCTTTACATTTTTCAAACATCGCAAAAAACACATGTTTTTTATAGTAAGAATTATTTTGATATTTGACACCAATTTCCTTTGCTTCTATCTTTACATAATAGCATAAAAATAGTATTGCAGTCTACTTATATGGACATAACTCACATTATCTAAACCATTCTTGCAATATGCCGATACAAATCTTCAATGTGAGGCACATACTTTGGACCACTATGGATGATGTATGTTCCTTCTCTTGCACAATCTCTACTCAACCTCTCATGTATATGTTCTATTTGTGAAATTGGACAAAGGAGAGCATATGTAGTGGTAGCTCCTATGTTGATATCTAATTCCCGGTCAGCGCCGTCGTGAAATTGACATTGGCCATGAGAACTATTCCAATTTCCATATGAACTTCGTATCTATTTTTTCTTAAAGCTTATAACTCTCTTGCAATTTCCTCAGTATAATATCTACAAAACAATGGAGATAACTGTACCACTCCAGGCGAGAAGCCGTTCTCTTCACAACCAGTCTACACACTCTCGTACTAAATGCTCTAATTCCTTCCTCACTACTCGAATTTGAACCCCACCTAGTGCAAAATGACGCTTGAAGGATGTCAAATGCATTGAAAGATGATTGCTTCACAGACTCCCTAATTCTTATATACTCATCTGCGTCTCTTATTTACGGATCTAGATAAGGTTTGCTCCACAAAATGCAAAACTCCCCTCACCCAAACAGTCACTTTGTCCACTTAAGCCAAGAATACTTACCAACTATACTACAAGACCTACCAGGTTTGAGAACGCACAAGGCAATTGTAATCAGATTAACCAGGTCCAACTATCTGAGCTGCAAATAATGAAACGGTAGAGGGAAGCCAAGATTAGCTGAGGTTAAGAGCTTAGAGCTGCTTTGTAAGAGCTTGCAGGGCCAGTGGTAAGGGCAGCTTTTGCAGTTTCGATGTCTTCGTCGAGCAAGATGTCCCAGTGACCATCCCAGCGAATGAAAAACTCGGTGTCTTCATGGTACTGCACTCGGTGCACATCGCCAGCAGGTGTATACAAGAAATCTCCAGACTTGAGATCGAACTGCTCCTTCGTTGTCAAGTTCCACACCGTCTTCTTCCCATAAGTGACGATCAAGTCATGTCCGAATGTGTGGTGGTGTGCAGGCTCAACGCTGCCCGCCTTGAATCTAACCACAGCAGAAGTGGGGTCTTCACGAACTATTTTCCACGAGCCGCCCGGCATGATGCTCACGTCTTCGAATTCTCGTGCACTGGCGAGTGCACATATTGCACATCCGTGTTTCACTTCCTCTTCAGCCGGTTCTTTCTCTGCTTAGCCAGTACCACGAAATCCTTAGAATCTTCGAGAGGTTTCTGGAGACCCAACTCAAAGAGCAGCTAGAATTATACATGAACTTGACAAATAGTATGAAGTTTAATTCCTTGGCAGGAGCTTACTTTCTTCAGGAACTTGCTCAGTGACTTCTTTCGCAGTGGCCAACACAATGTCGTCGCCGAAGTCAGCTGTAGAGCCCGCGGTAGATAGTTGTGAACTGATAGGGGCGTGAATTTCTGTAAGACCTCGTCCTACACCAGCTCTTGGTGCAGAGCTGCCTGAAACAGGTGCGTGTATTGCTGTAAGGCCTAGTCCTACGCCCGCTCTTGCTTCAGAGTGGAGACCTGCATCTGGAGCACCGAAACAATTTCATGAAAAACAAGGAAAAGTCCAGAACAGACCGGAACATAAATCACAAACGAGTAAACCTAAACCAAAAGAAGACCCAAACATCAACAAAGGAAAAGTCACAAGGCAATTACTTACTGGACGTATCGTCAATCGAAGGAGCAACCTTAATGGTTTCAAGTAAATTGTTCAGAAGGGCCATGGGGGACCGAGGTATTGACGAAGTTTTCTCCACAACCCCTACGTCCTTACTCGGCGAAGTAGAACTTTCAAGAGAGACATCCTCTTTCTCTAGAGCTGCCTGCGAAATCCTTTCCATTTCTTGAAGGGAATTATCTAGGAACTCCTGAATTTCGTCATTCCAAGGGCATCCATCGCTTGCAGGGCACGGCGCTTTAAACGGAGTTTCCAGCCATGCATCCACGATCTTCTTTCCTTCTTCAACCGAAGAGACCTGAACAGCAGAAAGAAAAACGTCGTCATCAGAATCATATCAAACATCTGTAAATTGATCAAGAAACACTGAAATTAGGGTTGGACACACTCATGTCTGAGCTGCAGACGGATCATTTCCGAGCTAAAAACCACAATTGCGAAAAGAAAATTATCTCCAGTTGAAGCAGAAGAATTGAAAACCTTAGCTCCAAGTGTGAGAACATTTATATTGGTGATTGAGCGAGCATTCATAGCTTCATCTACGGAGCTGCACGGTGCAGCATACACGCCACCAAACTTGTTGGCGAAGATGCTCACACCCACACCCGTCCCACACACCAACAATCCTCGCGAAATTGGCCCTTGAGGCGTCGACTTCTTCTCCTTCGCAAGCTCAGAGGCCACTTTCACTGCAACGGAATAGTACTTGTCCACTCCGAGGTCCACCACCTCGATACCCTTCTCTTTCAGATACTCCACAAGACTGTCCTTCAGGGCACTTCCGAAGCCATCCGCTCCTGCCACCACTCTTTCGAGTCTCCCAGAAACTGCCTCTTCCCCCATCTTGTTTCAGAATATGTGGAGATTCAAATCTGCGAACACCGCAACAAACCCATCAGGTCCCATCAGAGGCATGATATCATCTTCCAAACCTAAAATCCAGAGGTGATAATCTTCTCCAGATGCGTATCCGATTCCCACTTCCATTAGTCTCTCACACATCAAACCTAAGTACTTCAGCTCCTCTCGCTTCAAACCTCTAGAATCTACCACGACCCACTTCAGAAGTCCAACAATTAGCAAGACATAAACCACAAAACAAACACTGCTATTCTCATGCCTCCCCTAACATCCTCAAATTCACCACATGCAGTTCATTCCCAAACACGAGATCGAGCATCAATCTACTCCGATCGCCTCACAACACACTGTAGTATCCACCCCTACCCTCTCAAGAAAAAGAAGACGCCGACCCTGGATGTGAAACTTTGCTCCAACTCCAAATTCCATATGCTCACACCCTAGACACCCGAACAACACCCAGAATGCAAACCTCCTAGACACAAGTGCCATAGCCTATCCGTCCATCGTCACATCCAGAAAAACGTAACCAACAGCAGGAAAATTAATCACATCGGGAACACCGACCCATCGAACTTACCCAGGTCCTCATTCTCTCCAAGGAGATGGATGATATGAAAAGTGTATGTACATACCTTGTTGGCTGGAGTGAAGAAAGATTCGTGTGTATGTGTGTTATGGTCTTGATGAGTGTCGTGCGAATGATCCAAATGGCATGGCAAACATCAAGTCTGGTGTGGACGGAGTGAGGAAGTATCTTCTTCGCATGCAACAGCTTCCGATGTTGCTGATCGGGATTGAATGCAAAGATTGAAAAAGGGATTGCTTCCAGATCAACTAAGTTGGTCAAGCTTGGGGTCATTGTGATGAGAGATGTCCGGTCTGTATAGTACTGAGTAAGCATGTCACTGTGTAAGCATGGCAGTATGACCTGAGACCGTGCCACGTGAATGAGTGTAAGATAGAATTAGTCACGGTATGTGTTGGTGTCATGAAAAGAAGATTGGTTGAGTGTGGTGTCTAATTCCAGGTTTGGGAGTGGTTACTTCAGCATTTGGTTACTGATGCAGTAGGAAGGAAGTAGCTGAGTGGCAAATGTTTTGTTTTTATGACTTCATTTGGGTCATTTGTTCAGCATTGACAGAGGACATCAAGCCCTTGGCTAGATGCTTCGTTCCAATTTCCTTGTGAGAACAATTTGTGTAGACTAGCAGTGAAAACTGCTCAATGAGGACAACACCGGCAGGTTTGTCCCAAAAAATTGTAAAGACAGAAAATATGGAGACAGAATACAAAAATAGAATAAATTAATTTTTGTAATATTTTGTTAAGGTAGTGGCCTCGAAAACCGCGTCGCACTAAGGACCCCCCCTCGAACTCCCCAATTTCGAAACCATGGGCAGGGTATTGCTGCCCGCAAAAAGGCGGCGTCGTGGTCCCCGCCTCCAATCCAGGGTCCACCCTGTCCTAACCAAGGCAACCCGCAATAGCTCCAGCCTGTCTACTCCAGCTCGTTCTGTAGTAGCGATGGATGACGTCCATTTGGAGAGGATGAACATTTGTCGCCCTTGTACTGCAATACCTGTGTCCGTCGAACTAATCCTGTTCTGCCTAAAATTTCGGATCTTAGAATTCAAAATACAGTTCAACAAAAGAGGTTATTCCGGAAATAGACCCTACAGAGCAAAAGGGACGCTGCCGTTCTGCCGTGCTGTATTGGGCCTGCAGTTATTGGTTGTTGTGCTTGCAGTAGGACGGCTATAGGGTGTAGGTGTAGTGTTTAGGGTCACTCATTGCGGTTTAGGGTTAGAGCCGCATCTTCAAGACGTCCTGCATAAAGGGCCTTAGGGATTCTGTACTGCAGTATTGCTAATATCTCTGGACTTAGGGAATTTGTGTTGTTGAATTGTCGTCTGCTTTAATGCTACCTCCTTAGTTTGCTCATTATCTGGTGTTGCGTATGTGCTGTGTTACATGGTTAGGAAGGTTTAGGGTTTTGGGAAATGGTTGGACTGGTTGATCCTTGCACTGGGGACTCTGATTGCATTATATTTCCCAGTCAGCCACATGGATGGAAGCAAAGTGTTGTCCCTGGTTGTGATTTTGGGGCAGCTTTTATTGACCTATCCAGTGATAATGTCACTGATCTCAATAGAGATTCCTTTAGGGTTGGTTCTTTGGAGGTTCCTGTGAATCCCTCACGTCATTTCGCATTGCCCACAGTCCAACCTACTTATGTCGATCTCTATGCTAGTGACAATGATAGTAGTGGACTAAGTCCAAAGGGTGTAGATAGTGGAACTCCCTTTGAATGGCTTGCGGACGAATTCAGGGGAATTCCAAATTGTGTCTTACAAGAATTGTCTGGAGCTCATACATTCATAGAGAAGGAACACTGTCCTTCTAACCATGAGACGCAGACAGCAGACATAAGCAAGAAGGACCAGCCCGCGAAGACAGAAGCTGCTCCCACAACGAAGACAGAAGCTGCTCCCAAGACCAAGACGGAAGCTGCTCCCACGACCAAGACGGAAGCTGCTTCCACGACCAAGACAGAAGTTGAGCCCACGACCAAGACAGAATCTATTCCTATAACACGTGGTCCACGTGGTCCATATCGACATGCCAATGGAGGACCTCGGGGGAAATATGTACGTCGTGGAAGGCCAACGGCAGCACCAATTACGCTTCTTGATGACTGGGACACTGAAGAATTCCCTTATGAAGGACCAGAGCGAGAACGCGAGCTTCTGAAGAAGCTAAGGGACATGAAGCAGACTCCACCACCGGGGCCGTTCTGTAAGGAAGATGTAGCATGGATTCCGATTCGATCCCAGAGTGCAGGACAATACTTTCTTCACGAAGTAGCAGTCATTCCCTGGAGCAGGCTGGACGATTTCAGAAACGGCGAAGGCATGGACAAGATGTTCCCCTGCAGGTTCATAAAAGAGACCCTGAAGAAGAGACCGCCAGGCTCTCTCAAAACTCCTCGGGCAAACAGTGCCTCCAAGGTCATAAAGTGAGTTTTGCTGAACATGTTGTTTATGGCATTTTGTTTTTCATTGCAACTGTTCATTGTATATCAAATCTTGTACTGCTTGCAATGCATGAGCTAAATACCGTGTCACTGGGCTTTTACGTTGGCAGATTCAGCTGCAACTTTGGTCCTGCTGATCACTCCCACATCTACGTAAAAGACCTCAAAGGTCTTCTAATGGCGGAACAACTGAAGAGGCAGAAGAGAATCGCCACTGTTCTACAGAAGAAGCGGCGAGGGAAGAAGTCGCAAGCAGATTACGATAAGATGTCAACGGAAAGGAAGACAGGCCAGCAAAAGCAGCGAATGTCGCAGAAGGAAGCTGGGACGTCCATGAAGAAAGGGTGCCAGAGGCACTTCCTAGCCAAGCAGAACTACATGGATAACTCTTTGTGTCAGCTGGTATACAAGATATCCGAGCATGTGAATAGCAATGGGGACCAATGCCATGGCCTAGCTATTCCTGGTTGCAAACATTCAATGGGAACTTCACTGTCTGATTCGAAGAAAAAGGAACTCACCGCCATGTTCGACTGTGGGTTAACACCTACCCAAGTCATGATCCAACACAAGGCGCATGTCATGGAGTTGGCGCTTGCAAATGCGCCTGTCGGACGTGATACGTTTGTGTTGCCTCATGATGTGAGAAACTTGGCTAACAAACGTGCTGGAGATCTATGGATGAAGCACAAGAACGAGATTGTTAGTTTAAGGATGTGGAAGGATGAGAACATCAAGCGCGTATTCTTCTATCAAGAACACAGTTTGATGGACATGAACCAAACAGAGCAGCAGAACAACCCATTTGGACTTGGATTCCAGACAAAATGGCAGTTTCAGATGATGCTGAAGTTTGGACACGGAGGGGCTCTTGCCATAGACGCCACCTTTGGAACCAGCCATTCTAGGGTGGGTTATCTCTGTAACTTTGAATATGCATCCATAAATGTTGCAAACTCTTTTCCTAGGTTTAGGGCAGCATCCATGTCTTACAGAGCTCCAGTCCATGTCTTGCACTATTCAAAGTTTGTTCTGTTACGTCATGGTGGCATTCCTAGTCTTTGAACATGTCGCAACACAACCGTTTCAATCTACCTGACTGTTTTGTCTTCTCTTTATTGGCAGTATCCTCTCTACACGTTAATGGTCTTTGATGAGTGGCGAAGTGGAATACCTGTGGCGTATTTTTTCACTTCATCTGCAAAGGAAGAGCACTTGAAGCCAATTCTGCAGGCGTTGAAGGACAAGCTGAAGAAGGCAAAGCCCGACTGGGAGCCTTCTTCCATCATTACAGACAATGCACAAGCTGAAATAAACGTTTTAGAGTAAGTTCTTGCGAATTTCACAAATGTATTATGCGTCATTCATGTAACACAATGTTGGTGGTGTTTATACTTCTTCTAATGTTATATCTTTACTGTCTTGCAGAAAGTTATGGCCAAAGTCAAAGATCCTCCTCTGCTTTTGGCATGTGAAGAAAGCGTGGGCCGAGAATGCCAGGACAAAAATATCTCGCATAGAAGACAGGGCAAAGACATTGAAAGAAGTGGGGGACGTGATGTACGGAAAGGGTTATCTTCACGGCATGGATCCTGTGGAGTGGGCAGGTCTAGAGCTAGACAAAATCAGAGCCAGACGTCCTTCTGCAGAGCGTTTTATGAAGTATATAGACAAACACTGGAGGAAGAAGATTGGTATGTGGTGTATTGCAAATCGCAATATTCCGCATGCAGGACAGAACACTAATGCGGCAATTGAGTCGTTCCATGCTAACCTTAAGCGGATCTTGTACCTTGAGAAACAGCGATTTATGGGGCGGAGGATGGACTGGACAGCAGATGACATGCAGCGCGTGGTAACAGCACACTACTGGTACTTCAGGGCGTTGAAGGAGTACGGATTTATTCGTAATAGAAAACAAGAGATTCTCATTTGTAGTGCAATCTTGGCAGCACAGGAGATCCCGGATGATTATGTGCATTTCAATACAGAGGGCGAAGATATCGCGTTGGTTGTATCAATTAACAATTATCCCCAAGTGTGGACGGTATATGGGCCTGATTCTGAATGGGCCCAGTGTGATTGCTTCCTAGGGGAGCAGAGCACGATGTGTAAGCACGTTGTCGTGATGTAAATACATATACCATGTAAAAACATCGAGAGATCAACCTTGAAGTCCTAATTCAAAAATTGGATGGAGATAGAAAAGGGTGGGGTCGTGGAGAGATCCACGGTCTTGGTTTGTACTACATCATGTCACTTAGCTCAGGGGAATAGGGTGGCTGGTTGGCTGCTTATTTCCTGCTATCACTAGCGGTGCCAAGTTGCAGCTGCTCCGACCGAATCAACGGATCCGACGGGATTCGAACCCGGAACCGGCTGGCAGCTTTCCAGGGACTCTGACAACCAACCAAGTCTACAACTTGGCGACAGATATTAGTCCCGGAGTGGTTTTATACCACTGTGGTTAACCGTTTGGCTTTCGACTGACGGAACAGTACTCCTAGGTCTATTCTTTCTCACCTAGGTTATCTTTTGATAAATAAAAAGATGCCTTTGGCTGCTAGTGTTTGTTTTACTATAAAGATAGCCATTATGATTTTATTGGAGTGTTAAAAGTGGAAGCAAGCTTCTCAAGGAAGCTACTAGGTTTAGAATAAAGATAACCAGGTAGCTTTGCTTCTCTTAGTTCACTCTGAGTAGTTTGGGTTTGGATTCAGTGTTTGTGGTGATGGAATCACAAGATCCTGACGATTGGCAGTTGCCCTTATCTCAATTACCGGTTGATCCAAGTCAACCATCTTCTTCAAGGCGGCGTTTGCGAGATGAGGCGGGGCCTTCTGAGCGTTGTGTGCAACCACGAACAGAGCCAGGTATCTCGCAGTTTACACTTCCGGCCTTGCAATTGGATAACAGGGCTTTGGTTATCGTTTTGGAATCTGAGCCTACGCTTTCCGGGAACTATCAAATGGTGTTTGAGGGGTGCTTTGAGAACAACAATGAAGGTCAAATGGTGAGCCGCATTTCTAGTGAAGTTGGCCATCGCTTTTGGCTTCAAGGGCAGCTCAATCTCCTGACCAGGGAACGGAGGGCAAGCTTCATCGCTGCGGTTATTTTGCGTATTTTGGAGTTTTTGAATGTTTGAAGTAGATACTTCCTTTTATTGGGCTTTTAGTGCTGATTTTGGCTTGTATTTAGCCTTAGTTTTGAGTTTTATTTCCACCAATTGATTTTATTTGGAGTTGGATGAAAGCTAGTTGCTTTCTTTACTTCTATCTATTTGACTTTGAGGTTTGTGGACCCAAAGATGACTTAGATTGGTGATAAGATAGAAATGGGGGGAGCCTATGGCTGGAAAGATGCCCTCATGGGCGAGGCATGGGCTGAGGTGGCCGGGTTTGGAAGGATATGGGGGGGGATTCCTCCTCTCTCCTTGTCGTTGTTTTAGTTTGTGAGGTGTGCTGGAGTGAAGAGAGCCGAGACTTGAATCGGACTCTGTGTATTGTGTAAGTGGATTTTGAATACAAAAATTGGTGGAGTTAAAGATGATGAGGATACGCTTCTTTTGGCGTTGATTTCACTTGATTTTGAGCCTTTATGAGTGTTTTGTGAGCGTTTGAGTGAGGAGTAGTCTGCTGTTACCCAAAGCGAGGAACAGAGATTTCGTACCTCTCCTACAGTCGCAACTCTTGTTGAAGCAAAGTGAAATTCAGAGGAAGTGAAGTACTTGTTGTTAGCTTTCCATAGAGATAACACACTTGCAGAGAGCATTCGTGAATCTTGAGTTATGAGCAAATAAGTTGAGTAGTATACACTGCCGCTCAAGATTTTATAGTAAAGTTTGAAGGCTCATATCTTACAGACAGTAGCTGTGTTTCAAATGAAAATTTGATACATTGTAGAAAACTGTCTTAGCTTTCAGAAGAGCTATCACTTATCCAAAGTGGAGCTCTAAAACGTTTTTGGTGACTGTTTTAGTACTGCTGGTCCAGAAGAAGTCCGAATTGAAGAATTGAAGATTTGAAGACTTGAAGAATTGAAGAGTCAAGTGAAGATTTACATTGCGAGGACCTATCCTATGTTGTGGGCATGTGGCTTTGTTATTCCTAGCCTGATTTGGAGGCTCGTTGTGAATTTTGTATTGTAAACTTTGTTGCGGGTTTGGCCTGAGGTAACAATCAGCCTTACCTCATTTTGTGTTGTCATTTTTGGCTTTGTAAACCTTGTTGCGGGTTTGGCCTGAGGTAACAATCAGCCTTACCCCATTGATTGTCGTGGGCAACGAAGTGGGGTTAATGGCCCACATGGTTGAATCTTATGTCGTTCTCACAGTGAGACTGGGTTGATGACCAGTAGACTGTGAATTTGAAAGTTTAGGATCCATATTCACGGACGGTTCAGCTCGTGGTCTGCCGTCCGTTCTACCCGTCCCGTATCCCGTGGTTTCTTATCCCTTCCTTGACCCTTGAGCCCCTAGAGCCATAACAGGATAGGCCAACGGGGAGCTGATTGAAGATTCAAGAACCGAAGGGACATTGATCGAGAATCCCTCCTCCCTAAGTCAATTTCAGCTGCAGCCAGAATCCCTGTGATTTCCCAAAGCAAATTCCTCTCTACTCGACATTTGGTGCTTCCACTGAGAGAGCTTTGGGGCTGCTGATTTGACTAAAGGAGATGGGAGACAGTGGAGGTACTCCTCCTGAAGGGACTCCTGGTGGAGGAACTTCTGCTGGTGGTGGTACTTCTAGAGTTCTTCCTAATATGGAGAACTTCCTTGGTGCTCTTGCATCATTGATGGAGCAGCAGAGAGCACAACCTGCTGGAGGTTATGGTTCCACAAAGGCCTTGAAAGGTGTTGTGGACAAGATTGGAAGATTTGATGGCAAGAATGTCACAAACTTTCTGAAGGTGTATCTATGTGAGATGGAGGTGCATCTGATTCCTGAAGACCGCATGATTCAGGCTTTTGGACTAGCTGTGATTCCCGAGATTCGAGAGCGTGTACGGGAGATCATGCAAGATGAAGCTGTGACCACTTGGGCAGCTTTTGCGGAGAGACTCAGGGATGAGTATTTTGATGAAGACTCTGAAAGGATGACCAAGAGATCCTTTCTTGACTGGGTGGAGCAGCAGCCTGGCAAGACTTTGAGTCCAACAGAGCTCTTGAAGAACTTTGAGAAGAAGTACAACCAGCTTCCGATGGCAGAGAAACACATTTTGGATGCTAGGAAGGCTGAGTTGTTTCTCCAAGCTGCTGATGATGGTCTAGAAGACAGACTTCTACTTCTTTTGGGAGACCGAGCAACGGAGTGCGGTTTTACAAGTGACTGGAGGAGGATTGAAGAGACAGTCACCTTGATTGCCAAGCAACAAAGGGTGAAAGGAAGAAGCTTGGCATTGAGGATGACACATACACCCGCTAAGCCACCTAAGATGACATCAGCACCTACTTCCTCACCATCCACTTCAAAATCTGCCAAACCGGTAGATGAAGGCACCCTTGAAGAGCTTATCAAGGGATTCAAGGAGCTAAAGGTGGAGATGAGTGAGTTGAGGAAGGCACGGGCTTCAAGTTCCACTCAACCATCTGATAGTGGAAGAAGATTTGTGAAGAGATGTGTCTTCTGTGACAAGGAGATCAAAGAAGATGAGCAACACAGACTTCGTGAGTGTGAGGCAGTTGATGAAGCCATTAACAAGAGAGTTGCCTACTTCAAGGAAGGCAAGCTTCATGATGCTGCCACAGATCTACCTTTGGCTACAAACTATGGCAAAGGTGGAATGAAGAAGTTATTGGAAGATAAGTTGGGTAAATCCAATGCTACATATGCTGAGGATGCAACAGCCTACAATGTGAAGGTGGAGTGTTGCCCAAAGGATGCTCCTAAGCCCGTAAAGGTGGAGATGATGAAGAGAGGAGCTCATGCCATCAGGAAGGCAACTGGATGGGTGGATCCAGTAGATGCTTCCAGCATTTTAGCATTTTTGGGAGAAGCTAAAAGCAATGATGAGCAGTTTGAGGCTTCAGTTGAAGAGAAGAGAGGAAGATCTAATGAGGGTGATGAGGTTGAAGGCCCTGCTCAGAAGAAGAGACCTCAAGGTGCCAAAGAGGTTATAGATGAAGAGATGCCTGGTGTTCAGACACGATCCAAGCCTGCTAAAGCCAAATTTGTTCACCCAGAGTATTCACCATTGCCTGAGAAAGTCTGGGGAGAATCTAGTGGCACCAAGAAAGGCAAAGAGAAAGAGGATTCCAAGAAAGGCAAAGAGAAAGAGGATTCTACCAAGGCTAAAGCCAAGGGACCTGCCTACAAGCTCCAGTCTGACATTGAGACTTCTATAGACCTCAAAGGAGTTTTGGAAGAGAGAATCCTGGATGCCAAGATTGAGTTTACACTCAGAGAGGCTCTTGGTATTGCCAAGAAGGATTTTCATGAGCTGATCATTGATATCATCAAGAGAAAGAGGCAAATGACAGCTGAAGCAGTCATGATACATGCCTTGGATACTCACATGACCAAAGATGAAGAGATGGAGATTGGTGAAGTGTTTGCTTTGATGGTTGAGCCAATGGCTGAGAGCCAAGAGGCCTCTATTGATGCAAAGCTTGAAAGTGATCTTGGTATCACTGATGATGAAGCATTTGAGATTTTACAAATGTTTACCAAGGATACTGGCAGTGATGTTGGAGGATCTATTGCCAAGATGAAGAGTCTTGCAATGTGTGATGATGTGGTGGTCAAGAAGCTAGAAGGGGTGGACCATACACATTCAATGGCAACAAACAAGGGTGGATCTGAGATAGAGGTCAATACCTTTGACTGTGCTATTGTTTGCTCTTTGGACAAAGAGTATAGAGAAAGACCAGATTATGTTCAATCATTTTGGGCTAGAGCCACCACGGAGACACGGGTGAAGCTTGGAGGACATGATGACTCATTTTTGGCTCTTGTAGACCATGGTTCAGAGATAAACATTATGTCTCGACATGTCTATGAGAAGGGCAAATGGCCAATTGACACCCAACATGGTTGGGTGATGAGATCAGCTAACTCTGGGCGGACTCAATTGTATGGAGCTTGTCCAGCAGTGTCAGCTAAGATTGGAGATGTAGAAGTGGAGCAGAACTTCTTTGTCTGTAATCATGGTTCTTATCCAGTAATATTGGGCCAACCATACATCACAGCATCAAGGATGGAGACCAAAGTGCTGGATGACGGATCTCATTATGCAAGAATCAGGAGTCTTGATGGGAAGAAGACTGTCCAATTTCTTACAGTAAAGTCTGAGAATGAGAGGCATCGACTTCAGCTCAGAGATGGGCCTGTATCCCCATCTTCACATGACTTTGTGGATTTCTAGAGAGCATCTATGGAGTATGGGGATCCATGGGTGCAGAGGAATCCAAAAGTACAAATTTCCCCGATGTACATACGATTGGTAGTGGATTTTTGAGTGTGACAGAGTGTGGATTTGTGCGTTATACACGCATTGAAGATTTGGACCCTGTACAGAAAAAGATTATCAAGAAAATGGAGGAAAATATGAGAAGTGCAAGCATTCTTTTGGATGGAGAAAGCATTTCTGGAGTTTATGAAGAGAAAGGCATGGCAGATGATGTTTTACAAACCTTGCAAAATCTGCAAGTGGAGGATATTGAAGACAATGTTGTGATTGAGGTGCATACACAAGCATTGTATGATGAGATCTTTGAAGCCATAAAAGTATTTGGTGAGTGTGGAAGCTATGGATTGAGACCAGAAGCTGCAGTGTACACAAAGTACAAGATAGTGGCAAAAAAGGTGAAGCCAGTAGCAACACAATTGCCATCTGATACTTATGAGCATATCAAGGAAGCAAAGAAGGAGCCAAGTCTTAGGAGATCTAAGAAGATTGGCCACAAATTTACAGAAGAAACATTGGCAAGTTTGAAGATTGGAGGAGATGGATTTCTGACAGAGTTGGAAAAGAAGAAGTTTCAAGAGATGCTTTCTAAACATGGGAAAGCCTTTGCTTCTTCACCAGATGAGATTGGATGTGTGCATCCAAGTGTAGTAGCACCTATGGTCATATTCACAGTTCCACATGTGCCATGGGATTTGAAGCCCATACCTGTACCACGAGCTTTGCTTCCCAAGTTGGTTGAATTGCTGAAGGAGAAGGTACGCATGGGAATACTTGAGCCTTCAATGGCTCCATACTCTAATCGATGGTTCACCGTGCCCAAAAAGTCTGGAGCATTGAGATTTATTCAAGATATGCAGCCAGCTAACAAAGTAACCATCAGAAACAAAGGATCTGGGCCTATTGTTGATGAAGTAGCAGAAGCATTTGCTGGGCATGCCATTTATTCCATTGGAGATTTATATTCTGGATATGATCAATTCCAACTTGCACTTGAAAGTAGGGATTTGACAACCATGAAGACTCCATTGGGATTGGTTCGAATGTGTACATTGCCTCAAGGTGCTACCAATTCAGTGGCACACATGCAAAATGCTATGAACCAGATTTTGAAGGACTTTGTGCCGGAGAAGACCATACTTTTTGTAGATGACATTCCTATAAAGGGTTGTGAGGAGGGAAAAAGAGACTCAACCGTTCAAGATGATGGATGTAGGTCATTTGTAAATGACCACATCAATGATGTTGATAACATCTTGAGCAGATTGGAGGAAGTGGACTTAACTCTTTCTATTGAAAAGTCCAAGTTTGGAACCAATGAGATTTTGGTCGTTGGACATCAATGTGGATGGTATGGAAGGAAACCTAACCCTGAGAAAGTGGATGCTATTGGGAGGATGAAGGCATGTAGTAGTACCACCGAAGTAAGGAGGTTTCTGGGAGCATGTGTCTTCTATCAAATCTGGATTCCTCACTTTGCTCATATATCAGAGGCTCTTTATAAATTACTGAGAAAGAAGAGCAAGTTTCTTTGGAAGCAAGAGCAAGATTTGGCTATGGAAGAGTTGAAGAAAACCTTGAAATCACCACCAGTCTTGAAGCAAGTGGAGTATGAGAGTGGCAGACCGGTGATTGTGATGGTTGATACAAGTCCAATAGCCATTGGATGGGCTGTTGGCCAGGATGATGAAAGAGGAAATCGATTTGCTATCCGGTTTGGAGCAAGAATACTTACAGAGCGCCAAAGAGCATACCCTCAAGTAAAAAGAGAACTTTGGGGAGCACTTACAGCTTTGAAGGCAGAGAGAAACTACCTAATTGGAGCAGAAGTTGTGTTGGAAACGGATTGCCTACCTTTGCTTGGCATGATTTCCAATTGCAATTCACCAGACATTGCAATGCTTCGATGGATAGCATACATCAAATCATTGAACCCAGTTTTGAAGCATATTACTGGCAAGCTGAATCCTGTAGCAGATATGCTATCAAGAGCCAGGTATTTTGATGAAGAGAAAATGATGGCTCATGGGGAAAGTGAAGATTTCATGGGTGAAAGTTATGTGTTGGCCACAAACACAGACAATGTGGTTGAAGAAGTGTTGCCATTCAGAGATGAGCTTTATGAAGGAAGACTAAGAGATATTGGTCTTTATTTGAGCACTTTGAAGAGGCAAGAAGGATGGGTGGATAAGGCCTTCAAAGACATCAGACATCAAGCCTATGGCTATCTTCTTCGAGATGGATTTTTGTGGAAGAAAGCAAAGAGGGCTGATGAACTGCCATTGAGAGTGGTTGATGATTCTGAGACCAAATCCCAAGTACTTAAAGAGTTTCATGATGCTCTTTGGGCTGGTCATAGAGGAGTTTGGGCCACTTATACAAAAATCAAGGAGCGATATTGGTGGAAGGGATTATACAAAGATGTTGAAGAGTTTGTATCATCATGCCTCACATGCCAGCTTCAATCAAAGATTCGGTACAGGGATGGGTTGCATCCTACTTACCCTCCTTCTATACATTTCCAATGGGTGATTGACTTGGTTATGATGCCACCTGGAGTTTGGGGCATGAGGTATCTTGTTCTAGCAAGAGAAGAGCTCTCAAACTTTGTTGAAGGAAGAGCTCTGAGAACTAAGACCACTGAGGCAATTTGCCGATTCATTCTTGAAGATATCTTCAGTCGGTATGGAAGTATTGGCCAAATGAGAGCTGACAGAGGAGAGCTAGATGTTGCTGAGGCAAAGAACTTCTTTCAGAGATATGGAGTGAAGTTGAGACTCACAACAGCTTATAATCCTGAGGCCAATGGCAAAAGTGAGAGAGGTCATCCTCCTATCATTCATGCATTGGTTAAGGCTTGTAAAGGGAAGGCAAGTTTATGGCCTAGGCTACTACCATTTGCTTTGTGGGCTGACAGGACCACTCATAGCACAGTTACTGGTTATATGCCTATTGAGCTTATACATGGACACAAGCCCATAATGCCTGGAGAGGAGTCCATCCCAACATGGGTATTCTTGTCTTGGGAAGACAATATTTCAAGAGAAAGGTTGCTGGAGCTTCGTATTCAGCAGCTTGGGAGATTGCCAGAGGATATGGAAGTGGCTTTGGAGAGGCTCAAGGCTGCTAGGCTTGGCAACAAAGAAAGATTTGACAAGACTCACCGATTGAGGATGAAGAAGATTGAGAAGGGTGATTGGGTGTTGGTGTTTGACAGCTCATTAGAGCATCAACATAGTACAGTGAGGAAATTTGCAAGAAGGTGGTTTGGACCTTATGTGGTGGAGATGGTTAATGACAATGCCACATATTTGCTTCGTGAATTGGATGGAACATTGTTCAAAATTCCAATTGCTGGCAAGCGCATCAAAGTATTCCGGAGGAGGGATGGAAGACTTCTTTCTACTGACTTTGAATCCTTTCTAAGTCCACAGACTATGGATGAGGACATTGAAGATGAAGAAGAGGTTCAATCAGAGGACGAAGAAGAGTAGCATTGGCACATGCCGGAGGATGTGCAGGTTTAGAAGGGGTGCATGTCGTGATGTAAATACATATACCATGTAAAAACATCGAGAGATCAACCTTGAAGTCCTAATTCAAAAATTGGATGGAGATAGAAAAGGGTGGGGTCGTGGAGAGATCCACGGTCTTGGTTTGTACTACATCATGTCACTTAGCTCAGGGGAATAGGGTGGCTGGTTGGCTGCTTATTTCCTGCTATCACTAGCGGTGCCAAGTTGCAGCTGCTCCGACCGAATCAACGGATCCGACGGGATTCGAACCCGGAACCGGCTGGCAGCTTTCCAGGGACTCTGACAACCAACCAAGTCTACAACTTGGCGACAGATATTAGTCCCGGAGTGGTTTTATACCACTGTGGTTAACCGTTTGGCTTTCGACTGACGGAACAGTACTCCTAGGTCTATTCTTTCTCACCTAGGTTATCTTTTGATAAATAAAAAGATGCCTTTGGCTGCTAGTGTTTGTTTTACTATAAAGATAGCCATTATGATTTTATTGGAGTGTTAAAAGTGGAAGCAAGCTTCTCAAGGAAGCTACTAGGTTTAGAATAAAGATAACCAGGTAGCTTTGCTTCTCTTAGTTCACTCTGAGTAGTTTGGGTTTGGATTCAGTGTTTGTGGTGATGGAATCACAAGATCCTGACGATTGGCAGTTGCCCTTATCTCAATTACCGGTTGATCCAAGTCAACCATCTTCTTCAAGGCGGCGTTTGCGAGATGAGGCGGGGCCTTCTGAGCGTTGTGTGCAACCACGAACAGAGCCAGGTATCTCGCAGTTTACACTTCCGGCCTTGCAATTGGATAACAGGGCTTTGGTTATCGTTTTGGAATCTGAGCCTACGCTTTCCGGGAACTATCAAATGGTGTTTGAGGGGTGCTTTGAGAACAACAATGAAGGTCAAATGGTGAGCCGCATTTCTAGTGAAGTTGGCCATCGCTTTTGGCTTCAAGGGCAGCTCAATCTCCTGACCAGGGAACGGAGGGCAAGCTTCATCGCTGCGGTTATTTTGCGTATTTTGGAGTTTTTGAATGTTTGAAGTAGATACTTCCTTTTATTGGGCTTTTAGTGCTGATTTTGGCTTGTATTTAGCCTTAGTTTTGAGTTTTATTTCCACCAATTGATTTTATTTGGAGTTGGATGAAAGCTAGTTGCTTTCTTTACTTCTATCTATTTGACTTTGAGGTTTGTGGACCCAAAGATGACTTAGATTGGTGATAAGATAGAAATGGGGGGAGCCTATGGCTGGAAAGATGCCCTCATGGGCGAGGCATGGGCTGAGGTGGCCGGGTTTGGAAGGATATGGGGGGGGATTCCTCCTCTCTCCTTGTCGTTGTTTTAGTTTGTGAGGTGTGCTGGAGTGAAGAGAGCCGAGACTTGAATCGGACTCTGTGTATTGTGTAAGTGGATTTTGAATACAAAAATTGGTGGAGTTAAAGATGATGAGGATACGCTTCTTTTGGCGTTGATTTCACTTGATTTTGAGCCTTTATGAGTGTTTTGTGAGCGTTTGAGTGAGGAGTAGTCTGCTGTTACCCAAAGCGAGGAACAGAGATTTCGTACCTCTCCTACAGTCGCAACTCTTGTTGAAGCAAAGTGAAATTCAGAGGAAGTGAAGTACTTGTTGTTAGCTTTCCATAGAGATAACACACTTGCAGAGAGCATTCGTGAATCTTGAGTTATGAGCAAATAAGTTGAGTAGTATACACTGCCGCTCAAGATTTTATAGTAAAGTTTGAAGGCTCATATCTTACAGACAGTAGCTGTGTTTCAAATGAAAATTTGATACATTGTAGAAAACTGTCTTAGCTTTCAGAAGAGCTATCACTTATCCAAAGTGGAGCTCTAAAACGTTTTTGGTGACTGTTTTAGTACTGCTGGTCCAGAAGAAGTCCGAATTGAAGAATTGAAGATTTGAAGACTTGAAGAATTGAAGAGTCAAGTGAAGATTTACATTGCGAGGACCTATCCTATGTTGTGGGCATGTGGCTTTGTTATTCCTAGCCTGATTTGGAGGCTCGTTGTGAATTTTGTATTGTAAACTTTGTTGCGGGTTTGGCCTGAGGTAACAATCAGCCTTACCTCATTTTGTGTTGTCATTTTTGGCTTTGTAAACCTTGTTGCGGGTTTGGCCTGAGGTAACAATCAGCCTTACCCCATTGATTGTCGTGGGCAACGAAGTGGGGTTAATGGCCCACATGGTTGAATCTTATGTCGTTCTCACAGTGAGACTGGGTTGATGACCAGTAGACTGTGAATTTGAAAGTTTAGGATCCATATTCACGGACGGTTCAGCTCGTGGTCTGCCGTCCGTTCTACCCGTCCCGTATCCCGTGGTTTCTTATCCCTTCCTTGACCCTTGAGCCCCTAGAGCCATAACAGGATAGGCCAACGGGGAGCTGATTGAAGATTCAAGAACCGAAGGGACATTGATCGAGAATCCCTCCTCCCTAAGTCAATTTCAGCTGCAGCCAGAATCCCTGTGATTTCCCAAAGCAAATTCCTCTCTACTCGACAACGTGATGAAGTGTTTTCTGATGAAGCATCCCTACATTGAACCAGGCCTGATTCTCCGAGAGGCTGGAACAAGGCACGGCGTTCAGAGGACAATTCCTCTATCCCAATGCTTTGAATCCATGCCTAGGGAAGAAGACGATTCAGAGGATTCTTCATGGACGAGTGATAGTAATTGTGCTTCATCGGTGGTCTTGCCAAGCGATGGTACTGCGAAGAATCCGACTATACTTGGAAATGAAGAAACAAAAAAAGAATTTCCAATTCAATTTCAGGGACCTGTAACTCAAGATAGCCTTGAGGTGGTCTTCAAGGAGTTACTATGCACTGCAAAGACTCACAGTGAAATCCATCTTCACTTAGTGGCAGATTTGAAGCACATCAGGGGTAAGTATCGAAAAATGATAGCTCAGGGGGTGGTCCGCCCAGACCTAAATGATACCCCCCGATCATTTCCTCTCCGGGAGGGCGATTGGTCTCTTAAGTGCAAGCCAGGTCGGCTGGAGACCTCCAAGGCAAGAAAACGGTGCAAGACATAGTAATATACTTCTAGAAGTATGTAGTGCATCTGGTTGCACAGTTATTTGATACTAGGATAATGCATTGCATATTTAAAATAAATTGCAATATAGGTGGAAGAATGAAACACATTAGTTTGCAAGAGTAAGGTTGGTTGGTTGGCATGGTGGAAGCCTATATTTGTTGACCTACGGTGTAGGTAGCCTTCCTGTGCATTCAAGATTAAAATGTTTGTTATCTGCACTTGTATTGTCACTGATTTCATGAAATATATACGCATTCTGCAAAACAAGAAATCCGATATTGAAAAGGTTCATATTTTATTACTTGTCTCTATGAAAAGAACAGAAGGTATTTTCAAACAAGGGACAGCAATATACGTACTACAACGATTATAGGAATCTCTCTTAACTTCTAGGATACATCAACAGTTGTGAGTACATGATACCATGGAAGGGCAGCCACATACAATGCTCCCGGTCTCACGTACTGGTTTCTTCCACCTAGAGTGTCCTTTCAAAAGGGACACGTAACTACTGCTAGGTTTTACTCCCTTAAACTGTTCAGTTTTTGGAAAGAGGACAACCTTCTTGGCTTCTGAAGCTTTGGAATGGACACCTACAGACACTGTCCTTTTCCGCTTCAAAAGGAGGGGCCCGGATGACAAGGCTTGAAGACGTCCTCCACGATCGAGCCCGCGCATAACAGTACGAAGGGAAGACGGTACTCCTTCTGATGTTTTTGGCGCAAGTGCCTGCACCACATCAGCCATGGTTGCTAAGAACTCCAGTACCTCTGCCTCCAGTCTTTGCATCTGGAGGTTAGCTTCTGGAAGCGAAAGCATTACAGAGGACGACGAAAGCTTAGAAAATGACACTACTGATGGAGTAGAGAAGAGAGACTTAGGAATGTGACAAGCTCACTCTTATATACAACCAGCAGGCCTTGGGATGTTTACCGAGTCCACGTCCTCCTTGTGACACATTGCGATGACGTCACAAACCCTAAACATCTATAAAATATAATACTGCATTGCCACACCAAAGCACAGATGTATAATATACTGGCAACTATATTGAAAATATAGGATTCTTTATCTACAATGTACCTCACTGAAATGAGATAGGATCCAGTAATCTGTACAAAATTGTAATTTTCTCCACCTTTATAATTTCGTCAATCATCTGTCATGTTTCGTCATCCTATGTATATTAATTCTTCTTTTTCTACTTTTAAACCGCTCTTCTCTTTGATTCTTCCAGACCGTCTTCTCGGAGAATTTCTGTCATAACTACCTTGTTCTTGGCTCTTATTGTCTCTTACACTTTGATCATCGAACCCTACTGTCACCTTGCACGTCGATGTCTCCACTGCACCATTAAGAATAGCATTTGCCACAGCAGTCCGCAAGTCATCTTTCATCTCAAGTACCTCCTTCATTCCAAAGGTGTTCGACAACTGCAAAAGGTGATTGAAATGTGTTAGTCCTTACAACTTCATCAGATTTCATTGTAAGGGACCGTAACATGTCCTAGAGGTGCTGCCATAACAAGAATTGCAAGACAAATATGAAGTAAGGGACAAAGAAATGATAAACAGGGCCTCACCTCCACGCCCCAGTCCATAAACTTATCGTCTTCGATAAAAGTTAAGTACAGGACTATATAACACATTACAAAATATCCGCAGGACCAGTCATCTTCTTGCTGGGGAGCTCGCACTCTTATCCAAGACTTTAAGTCAGTTGCATTGACCCACATGGGAGACCCTTCCTCATGTCCAAGCGCCATGCACCATAGTTTTCCAAGCGCTTTGTGAAGCTCAGCTGTGCCATGGAAGGAGTCTCCGCCATTAGAATCAAACTTCAGGAAAAACTGCTCTGAGAGCACCGCCAAGCTCCAGTGCTGTCCTTGCACAATTGGGACCATGATTGTGGAACCTTCGAGGTGCCTAAATCCCGAACTCATGACATAAAAATTTTGTAATGCATTGGCATCGCTTGTATTGCATATAAGATTATGCAATCCAGATGCTAACAGAGAGTTGCAGAGGAGCACGTCGGGAGGCATGCAGTCTTGGAAAATAGCGCAGAAAAAGTCCATCACCGGGGAACTGACCTTGCCATGACTGGAGTCAATGTTTTGCATGTCCGGAGTGGGGTAAAGTATTGTGCTGCCTCCTCGGAAGACAAATGTTAGAAACCCTCTTCCAGCTGGGCCTGCCTCTTCTGCTATGCGTTCCAAGGACAGCTTATAAACACTGCAGAAAAGACACGGAGGAATAATAATGAGTACAACGCAAGGTTTAAACATTACATCTATTTTGCAGTTCAGTGACAACCAAATACAGGAGTCGTTTTCGCTTTTGTAGGGAGGGAACGGTATGTTCTTATATGCTTTAAGTAATGTACATGACAAGGGCTACTTGCTACACTACCTAGACGATGCGGTTCCCAAGGCAGAAATCACTGGTGGTGCAGCACTGATGGGCGGCTGCGTTCCAACCAGCACGACCTCCAAGTCTTTGGGATCATGCGTTTTGAGAGCTGGTGGTGCACTTGCCGTCTTGGAAGGTGCTTGTGCACCTTTCGATGGAAAAGCAACTCTCAACCAGTGTGGTGTAAGACGCGAGGGAGGTGTTGACGGAGAAGATGCGGTAGGACCTGCCTGTGGAGGTGTCGGGCAGACACTTGCCAATGGAAAGGCATTCCGAAAAGTCATTGTTGATGCAGTAGCTCCAGACTTTACCATCTGACCTGTGAATTGAGATGGTTCTGCTAGGTCTTGAGCTGGATAACCTTCCTCCTCCGGTCCAAACTTCAGTGGCCGCATTGGGGAAACAACAAAAGTTCCACATGATGGCCCTATTAGCAGTGCTAGATGAGCTGGAGTTTCTCTGAACCACCCCAGTCCAGGTTGTATTACAGGTGGAGTCGGGTTCTTAATATGTTCGTAAAGAAGCCGCCTCTCTCTCTCCCCTCCATCAGCCTCGGGAGACACCTCAACGTTTGCCCAGTCAATTTGGAAAGATTGAGAGCTAATCAACTGCGAACAGAAGGGAATGTCTAGATGAGTCAGATCAATGGGTGCTGGTGCTCCCGTGTATCCCAATCGATGTAGGGTCAACTCCAACTCCTTCTCCCGAAGGTCCATCAGCGATTGGACAGCCTTGTCAACGTACTGTTTTAGGGAAGGTGGTGGATAGGGGACATTGTCCAGGCCAAGCATGCCCCATCCTACGTCAACATCTTCACGCACATACAGAATTTTTGACGTCACCTATCAGAACAATCACGGAAATATAGAAATTAGTTATGTTTGTACTCTGCAGTAGAGAGCCGCTTTGATAGCACATCCAAGTACAAGTACATTACATTCTTCAAGGAGGATGTCTTACCTCATCACAGTGTTGGCGAAGTGCAGTTGGATCCGCTGGACCAAAAGACCACCACATCGCTGCAAGTTCGTCGCCATAACCTTTAGTTCGATGCATGTCGAGTACAGCACGACGAGCTACCCGGGACAAGAATCCTTCTATTTTCTGCAGAACTGCTTCTTGGTTCCACCCCTCGTAAGCCATTAATGCAACCATATCGTTTGAGCATCTACTTAATGGCTCGCAGAACCCTACTTTGATACATGGAAACAGGGACCATCCAATGTCAACTATGTCCTACACACAGGACGACAGTCTCTGAGATTCTGTCTCCTGTTTTGCAATGAAAAGGAGCTTATCTCTAGTCATCCCATTCAGGGGATGTGCAAGAGGACAAGAACGACCCGAGGATAGGCGCGTGTACAACTTCAGGGCTCGGATTATATGAGGGCACTCAAGCTCCAGGGTCGTAGACTCTGTTCCCGACTCCTTCTGCAAGACAGAAATTATCTTGTCAAGTTCATCTGCAGTATGTTCCCAGGGTCTTTCAGGCAGCCCCTTCACCACTTCTCTAGTAAGGATCCTGAAAAGAGGAGACCATCCCCAAGTCTTATCCTCCAATTTCACTTTCTCCTTTTTTTCAAAGAGCTGGAGCTCTTTATGTATATAGGCGCTGCGCTTCTCTTGTAGAGCAACCTCCGCATTGAGCTTCTTGGAGACGTAGTCTGCCTTCTCTACGAGGTACCTCAGATACGATCCCAATTTTGCTAGCTCAGTAGACCTCCCCTTACTGTCTTTGACGTCAATATACGGATTCCATGGCTTAACAGACATCATAACGAATTGGACAACGTCTGCGTGGTGTTCTCCGTCCTTCCCAGCACCCTGTAGTGCAACACAACACCGTTATAAAACTTCAAGTCAGTACACTTTGTGTTTCACATGACAGTATGAACACCACAGAGGCAGGAAACAATGATGCTGCTTGCCAAGTATGCGCATTCAGATGCACTCAGCTCTTTAGAGTCCTCTTCTGCAGTACAAGAGGTTCAGGATATTACCTGAGCCTCCCGCCATGCCACCCAGGGTCCGATGGATTCAAGAATCTTTCCTTCAAGTTCGCCCTTGTGTTCCAGTTCTTCCAGTGCCCTCATGCAGGTATCAGGGTCATGCAGAACATTTCTCTCCACTATTATTCGCTTTGGTGATTCATGGAGCAGATAATAGAGGCCTGCCATGCTTTGAGGAACTGGGGGTGGTCCTAGGTTGTATTCAGAATCCACAGTGAGGGATGTTGCGTATCTCTTCGCTCTCTCTATTACCGCCTCCTTTGTGATGTTGTCATCGATGTGGTGCGGATTCTCATTGTTCAATGGTACTGCATCACCGCCTGTGGTTTCACTCTCTACCCTCTCGACCACATTAGTAATCACCTCGTTTACAAAGCCCATTTCATCAGAGGTTGCACTACCATCGTTGTGCAGTGGTCTGTGTCCTGCAGGTTCTGATCTATAAAACTGCGACACGTAATCAACGTCCATGGAAGCAGTAGGATCCATCGTCGCATTGGCTTTCGTAGGCGGCATTACCTTGATTTTCTTCATTTCCCTTTTCTCCTCTGAAGCCGCTTTCCTCTTCACTTCAGGTGTGATGGCAATGGCTGCATCCTCCTTATTCCTTGACCTCAGATTCGCAGTTCGAGTGTCTTGTTTCTTCTTCACACCTCCAACACTCTCGCCTGGGTTTATGCTCTGATTCTGTGCTGCACCTGCTGCCTTGACTACTCCCTCAGACGGGTTGGAAGAAACCTCTGCTCCCTCCTTGAAAGTGACCTTCTTCTTGGTACAGTTTACCTTGCTTTCTCCCCCCGACTGCTTCAAAGGTACCTGTGCTCCTCCCTTGTTCTTGACGTTCTTCTTCGTTGAGTTTGTCTTGCTATCTCTGGCCGAGTGCTTGGAAGGTACCTGTGCTCCATCCTTGTCCTTGACCTTCTTTTTGATTAAGTTGAGAGGATTAATCAAAAGTCTGGTCGACTCCTCTGGACCTGTGTCTGTTTTGTCCTGCATCTGCGTTCCCGACTCTGATGTATGCGGATTCCAAGGACGTTTCCCCTCATTTGCAGGGAACTTAAGCCCAGCTTCTGAGAGAATGTCTTTCACAACTCCTTGTTCGCTCGGAAGAAAGGTAGGGTACATCTTCAAGACGCCACGACCCACATCATTCCACCCATCGCACTGATCCTTGTACCTATGGTAAGAGAGTGCATTCTTGTCGGTGAAATCAAAATGACAGTACTTGCACCAATAGTAATAGCGTTTTTCTAGACTTGGATTATGCCAGTAATGATATCGGCACTCATAATGTGCCTCGATTACAAGGTCCTTGTACTCCTTCTCGGTGTAAAGACATGCACACGGAACTCTGCCTTGCTTTAGTTCTGCTCGATAAACAGGCTCCCCTTTTGCAGTAGTAACACCCTACATTGTATATAACGTCACAATACGTCAGTTCATTTTGCAGAGTCGGGGGGAACAAGGAATACAGATGGAAATGGACAATGGAGTGGAAATCGTGAATTAATACCTCCAGCCTTCCCTGACCTCCTCCAGTCACCAAGTCCTTCCATTTCTCGAATCCCAACTCCTGAATGAGGCGCTTGTCTTCATTCACAATTAATTTCTCCTCTCCAGCAATTACTATACGTCCTGCTGTGATTCCAACATCAAATAAAGATAATGATGGCTTACTTGAATCCAGAGCAGGTTCACCCATTCGTTTTTTGACCTTAATCATACGCTTTCCATTCAGGTCCTCGAAGTCAGAGTCGCCACTTGTAGCAGACTCTTCCTGAAATTCTCTGGAACCTTTCTCAAGTATCCTTCCACGCAACCCAAGTAATGGCTCCACAGCTGCCTCAATAGTCTCGTCCTTTCCAGCCATTCGCTGCGTTCTTGCACGTGTATTTCTAACAGCACTATCTAAAACCCAATGCATTTTAGGGTTCCAATCCTTTGTACACTTGCATCAATCCTCAACCCCACTGCAACTCTTTCAAATCCTATCAGAGAATAATACTTGCAGTCCCTTGAAAACCCCGAAATGAGCAGAAATAAAAAAAACCCAACATAGAGAAAATCCATCAAAGATGTAGCCTCCAGCAGCAAGCAAACCCTAGATTCGCTTACCTGAATCAACCATAGACGCAGCCCTCGCACGTCCCATCACAGATAACTACGCCCTCCTCCTCCTCCTCAGACCTCACTCCCTTCGACTCAGGTACCGTGCAGCAACCCTGAAAACGTTTGCGAATTTTTGGAAGTGAACATACTCCCATCACTCAACCAGGACACCCTACCCTCTCTCAGTCGCAAACCAGGACTTCACTATGGCGCCACGGCCCGCGTGAAGAAGGCACGAGGAGCGCAGCACACCGCACAAGACTGTAGAAAGGCCGCACCAGCAGGACAACAACGAAGTAGCACACACTCAACTAAACCCCAGAAAGAAGAAAGGACGAACTTGATGCCTACTAAGGCGATTTTGACGTGGGTGCTGAAACCTCGACGTTCGTGGGAGGATAATGAGCCCTACAATAGTAGTCCTAATAAGTTCATGATACAGTTTTCAAATTGATTAAATTTCATGTCATTAATTACTCTCGAACTTCTTGTATAGTTTCCCTGATCTGATCCAAATCTCACTCCTTTACATCATAGTCTAAAGCAAAACTATTGATGTTACCGCAAAACTTTAATCATGTTGCCCATTTTTTCATAGCTTTTGAATTAAACTATAAGCTCAAAATTTTCCCCCTTTTTTTTTTAAATAAGATACTATTTGCTTAGATTTATTTATTTTTGTCCCTTTGTTATTTTAAATTAATACTTATGTCCTTTATTTCTTTTTGAATTTTACTCCATTATTAATGTCTTCTTGATTAATTGACCATTTTTCATTGATTTTGAATCGAACTATAAGCTATTAATTTCCCTTTTTTTAAATTAAATTAACCTATTCTTTCCCTTAAATTTTTAATTTGTTATTTCCAGTTTTTATTTTATATCAATACTTCTCTCCTCTATTTCCCATTGAATTTTACTCCATTATTTATGTCTTCTTGATTAATTGACCATTTTTCAATGATTTTCAATCGAACTATAAGCTATTAATTTCCGCAATTTTTATGAAATTAACCTATTCTTTCCTTAGATTTTTCAATTTGTTTTTTCCATTTTTAATTTTGTATCAATAATTCTTTCATCTAAGTCCTTTTGATTTTTACTCCATTATTAATGTCTTCTTCATTAATTGACCATTTTTCATTGATTTTGAATCGAACTATAAGCTATTAATTTCCCTTTTTTTAAATAAATGAACCAATTCTTTCCTTAGACTTTTTAATTTGTGTTTTCCATTTTTTATTTTATATCAATAATTCTTTCCTCTATTTCCTTTTGAATTTTACTCCATTATTTATGTCTTCTTATTAAGTTGCCCATTTTTTCATCGTTTTCTAATGGAACTATGAGCTCAAAAATTTATTTTATTTTATTTTATTTACAACACCTTTCAATCATATCCTCGTTATTGTTTTTCCTTTATCATTTTATATCAATATTTCTTTCCTTTATTACCTCTTGATTTTAATTCCAAGCTTTATGTCTTCTTCATAAGTTGCCCATTTTTCCATTGTTTTCCAATGGAACTATGAGCTCTACCCTTATCATTTTCAATTTTCTATAATTTACGTACCTTTGTTTTTCTTTTCATATTTTTTTCCCTTTATAACTGATTCTCACTACTTCTCTCTTTTATTTGGTTTTGAATTTAATTCCACTCCTTATGTCTTCTACAATACTTCCCCCTCGTCATTCCTTTTAAATAAATCTCCTCTGTTTTGCTAAATATCTTACTCTTCCCCTTAATTTTTACAGCTTTTTCTGTTTTCTTAATGTATTTTTTATATTCGTCTCTTTTGTTTTGTTTTTAATTTAATATAATTACTTATATCATCTCTACGATTTCCTAATATTTCTTGGAATCTTAATACCTCTACCATTTTGTATTTTTCCTCAATCTATTATGAACATCCCGTTTTTAAAAAGGTTTTTGTCCCCATTAACTTTTGTCTAATTACTTCTGTCCTTTAATTTGGTTTTAATCTGCTCTAAATATTCATGTCTTCTTTATTATTTTCACCTTTTTATATTTTATTTTATTTTGGTTTCACTTAGTTTATTTTTTTTTTATTTTTTATATTTCGATCTATTTTCTTACCTTCTTATCTATTTGGTTTTGTCAATTTCTTATTGATTTTCGATGATTATTTCCCATCTTTTTTTCCTTCCATTTTGAATTTATTTTAAATATTCTTATGATTTTGCATAACATGGCGTTCCAAATTTAAGTGATCATATCTATTTCATTATTGTGTTTAATTTTTTCTTTCTAATTTAAATTTCATCTTCGTATGATCTAGTTCTCATACTTCCCTTTTCATTCTATTTTCTTCATTTTTATAAATTTTTATTCAATACTCCAGTTGTAGTATAATATCGATACGGTAGTTTTCTTGTATTTCGGTTTATTTATACTACTATTCATTCTCTTGTTCGTGTATCTGCTTTAGTCTTTAAAATTTGTTCCATGTTTTTTGAGACACGGGTTATCCAATGAATAGCCATATATCTTTTATCCAACAATTGAGAATACAGGTGCAATGATCTGTACTGCCGGTATGGAAAGGAACGTGTACATGCCTTGTATATTGAAACAGTCTTTTCACATCATCTTGAAGTCATTTTAGGAGTTTTAAAACATATATTCTATACCATAGACTGAAGGCAATGTCCTAGACATAGAAATAGTAGAAGTCACGGGGCCCCATCGCTACCAACCAAGGTACTGCAGCGGTATGTCCTTAAATGCCCTGCCTTCAAAATCTCAACTACCGCTTCCTTCAAGTCCTTCTTCACCGTATGTATCCCTTCGAAGTCAAAGGCGTCTGACATCTACCATGAACCAAATCAAACAGCAAAATCCTAGTAAGAACATCAAAGACAAGACAAGCAGTACAAATGCGGAATTATTGGAAAAAGACAAAATGCAAGACAAAACACATTACAACATTTTACTTACATCTCCTAACCAGTTCGTCTTACTCGTGTCTTGTCGAAAATTTTCATACATAAGCATGTAGCACATAACATAAAACCCGCAAGACCATGTATCGGTCTGTTGTGGACACTTCACGTGTACCCAGGAGTTGATATCATTGGCTCTCTTCCAAGCAGCACAACCCTTTTGTTTTCGCATCCCAATACACCACAACTTTGCCAAAGCCTCATGTACCTTTTGAGGGGCATGGAAGTTGTTGTTCTGGACATACCCTGAGTCGAACTTGAGAAATCCATCCTCGCATAATATTGCTAGACTCCAATGTTCATAGTCACAAATAGGAACCAACAGTGTACTCCACGTATGGGATTCGAAAGCAAAATGAGCTTCATAAAATTCCATCAAAGAAGAGAAACTGGTGGTCTTGTTCAGTAACTCCCTTAGAGAAATCGCAAATTCAGAAGGGCACACGAAGATGTCGGAAGAAAGAGAGGCTTGAAACCAATAACAGAAGAAATCCATCACTCCCGCGCTGACTTTTCCCTCATCGAGATCTAAAGAAAGCATGTCAGGATGGATTCGGAGTTCTGTTCTGCCACTTTCAAAAGAAAACTGCACGTACCCCTCATGTGCTCGTACTCCTTCATCTTGAATCATCGAAGCCATCATATCTTGCAAACTACAGAAATGAAAAGAATTGCATTCAATTACACCATGTTACTTGGGCAGAACAACATCTTCCTTCCAAAGATTGTTCTGAATTAACATTACAATCTACTCCATCCATTTTGGCCTCATGCAGCGATCTACATTAAGGTGGTCAAAATTAACCTCATCTCTAGGAAATTATAGAGGAACAAGGTAATGTGTTTTTATACCTGGTTTTTTCCTGAGTCTGAGACGTAGAAGGTGCCCCATGATGGTTGTCTTCGTGCACATTGTCTTGCAGAGGATGTACAGAACTTCGAGGCCGCGCTATCAGACTCCATCTATTCTCTTCGATTGGTTGTCTTCTTTCCACTGTCTCGCACTGTTCCGTTTGTCTTTCAATGTCCCCAGGAGATTGGGCCACCACATCTGGCTCTAAATTTGCACCTTGTCTTGCACTGTTGTACCCCAACTTTTTGTATGCGCTTAGGAGCTCCCGGTTACGTACTTCTTGTAATGCCTGCGCAGTCGATTCAGAGGAGTTACCTTCCCCTTCTAGGCTGAAAGCCGCCACGCCAATGTCGACGTCCTCACGAATGGCAACCACGGCCATATAAACCTGGAGGACATTACAATGTAAATGTAGACCTTATCAGATACATAGATATGGAGTAGCAATCTTAGACATTTGTTAGTTCTCTCAGAGTGCACGCAATTAACTGCAATGATACAGGATCAGAATAACAAGCAAACACCAAAGAAGGAATCTTCCTTACCTTAGCACATAAGGCAGGAGTTATTTCTTCGTGCACATCTGAATCTGCAAGCCACATCTTCTCCAACACCGTCGTGTACCTCCTTGTCCTATGGATATCCGCAATGGCTCGAATTGCTACACGACCTAGGAATAATTCTACCTTCGCAATCACTTCTTCCTTCTTACAGCCTTGAAATCCTATCAAGGCATTTAAATCATTCCAACAATTGGAAATAGGTTCTACATTTGATACAAAAATGCATGGAAACAGCGTCCATCCCATCTTTCCTACGAGTTCAGCACAGAAAGACAGTCTTTGGGACTCAGCTTTGTCCTCCACTGAATTGAGCAATCTCCGCCTTGTCATGCCTTGGATTGGATGCGCAATAGGGGCATCCTGGGTCGGAGAAAGTCGAGCGTAAATCTTCAAAGCCCGAACTATATGGGGACAATCAACCTCCAGGGTCTTCTTCTCATTGTCTAAGTCATTGTCAATGCAGGCAAGTAGGTCAGTCAGTTCCTCCCTACTGTGCTTCCATGGTCTTGATGACGCACCGATAGGTAATCTGCTCTTCAGTGCTTGAAATAGGGGTGACCATCCCCAGACCTTGTCTTCCAACTCCAAAAGCTCCTTAGTATTGAAGTCGGACATGGCAATCCTTATCACTGTTTCCTTTGCAGCTTTTAACGCAGTGGACGCCCTTCTCTCATATTCACCCTGATCCTTCAAGTAAACCAAGTACCTCTCGAGTTTCAGAATCTCCTGTTGTCTTCCTTGCACATCCGGAACGCTTAAGTACGGGTTCCACGGGTTTGTAGCCAGGTAGACAAACTCTTCCCTGTTTTCTAAGTCCTTTTTGTCCTGTAGTTCATTCATACATCCAGTTCTTCATCAAACAAATAACAAAAGGAATGAGCAATGGGATTTTATATTCACATACGACATAATAAATTTTCCAACTGAAAATGCATTGAAAGATCAACCAACAACACAATGATAAATGGGAAATAAACTTACCGTTTGGGCCCGTCTCCAGTAAATCCATGGCCCTGTAGCCGCCATGAGTCTATGGCCGAGCTCCCCATTCACTTCCATTTCGTTTAGCTTTGCTATGCACCGTTCTGGAATGTCAAGCAGGTCTTTCTGAATGATTGCTTCAGGGGACTCTTTTAAAATATAGTATAAACCGGGGACCTTCATAACAGGTGGAGGTGATCCTATCTCCGGAACATCCTTCATCGTCAATCTCTCTGCCTGTTTCTGTGCTGCAGCTAGCACCTCTTCGCGAGTACTTTGTGTTGCACTGCTAGAACCCTGTATTGCAGTACAACCTTCATTTAGAACCCTTCTTCGTGGTGGCGTAGGTGTCGTGTCTTCGTCTTCACTTAACTCTAGTGGCTTGGAAACTTCTTGCGCAGAATGATGGATATGAATGTCCCCTGATCTAAGTGCGTACCTTGATGTACTGCTACTTTGTCCTGCGTTAGTTTTCTCTACTACCTTTGGAGTTTTATCCGACGCAAATCTTCGCAGTCTCTTGAAAGAACTTGGTCTAGGCTGATCATCAGAAAATGTTTGGCACTCTAAACCGGGCAATGCATGGCTCTCTTGAATGTCTTGTGTAGCTTCTTCAGAGCCAGGGGTAATTTGGCTTATGGGGGTGTTAGGTTCCTGTAACAATCTGCAAACACTCCCTGCTCCTGATGCGATGTCTATCACCATGTTCTCGGCCCCGCCTACTGCTCCATATTCGTGTCCTGCTTCCACATCCAATCGTACAGCCTCCTTACGAGTTGTCTCCTGGTATAAAGTAGTGCTTGTCTTCGGAGCCCAAGGCCTATGTCCTTCAGGTGCAGGGAAAACAAGTCCTGCTTCTTTTAGGATCTTCGTATAAATCTTTCCATCACTAGGACAGAATGTGGGATACATTTTCAGGATTCGTACAGGTCCGCTCTGCATGTCCTTCCACGCTTGACATTGGTCCGTGTGTCGATGCCAAGACAAACTATTCTTATCTGAAAATATCTGATGGCAAAACCGACACCAATACCAGCGTCTCTTATCTGGGTGGTAGAAATGAAGACGACAGTCATAGTGAGCCTCAATGATAAGGTCCTTGTACTCCCTTTCCGTGTAAAGACACACGCATTGGTTTCGGCCTTCCTTTAATGTGCACCTGTGAACTGCCTCGCCTCCAACTTGTACACCCTAAACCACACCTACTAGGCCATTTAGGGCAATGTCCAGCCACCTCTCTCTTCCCAACTCCGTCATGAGTCGTTGGTCTGCGTTGATGTTCAAATTCTTTCCCAACAGATTCTCGGCTAATGGCCCTGCGGTTATCCCCTCACCATTATAATAAAGTCCACCTTGTACACCTCTGGATCCCGTTTTCTTCAGTCCTAGTCGAACAGACTTTTCTCCCGGGACTAGATTACCTAGTCCTTGTGTACCACTAACGTCTGTCTCGAAATTCGCAGCCACTGAAGTAAGAGCCGCCTCTGAACTACCGTCGCCTTGTCCAAGGAGTGCATATGGTAGCGCGGCATCTTCAACAAGGCCTTCCATACCTACGATCAGATTGTGCCGGCGGTGGCTATCCCATAAACCTAGGTATTCCCTGCATTACAGAATCAAATTAATAACAATGACTACTAGATTAGAGCGTAATACAATATACTTCTACATTGCATTCAAAATGAAATCTGAGCAGAAATCAAATGAATGCGACCTGAGCATGAAGGAGAGACAAAACATGAATACAAAAGTAAAATATACTTTAAATCATGTCTAGTTTAAAATTGCTTTAAAAATAATTTGAATTCCTCATTAAAATTAATCGTCATTTCTTGGACTCTGAAGCACTATGACTTTGCACACAATGTACTAATACTTTCTTTCAGATTCTAGGAGGAAATCCTAGATTACAGGAACTAGTAAACCAACGCCGCGTTATGCAGGTGGCATTTCATTTTCGCCAAAACAACCATAATATTGATGTGAGATATAAAAATACCTTAGAAACTAATGATAAATACGAAGCTTTTAATGATCAATACTGTTCACACTAGGAGACCATATCGCTCGAAATACATTGGACAAAGCATTGTAAAAACTTACTTGACGCTCAACCTGGAGCAGCGTAGGCTCCTCTCTGGTAACCTTGCCCACTTCACTGCCTGAATAGAGTACATCCTCAATTAGTACTTCTCCAGTTTCACATTGCTCCCTAACACTACCCCTAGAAGAAACGCATGCTTCGAAAAGCTTAACACTCCATATCAAAGGATTGAAGAGGTTGTACTGCACTTACGTTCGTTGCAAAGGCAAGAGGTGCCTCATCCCTTAGATTGCACTTCAGAGCGATCAGCACTCCCTGCGAGGTACTCTAGAAAATATGTGCATTCAGAATTTGGAGGCATTGATCAATTCAATGAGAAAATAAAGCAGGTTCGACATGGGAGCTACGGTTCCTAAACCCGAGAATAACTATGTAATTCTAGCAGTACGCATTCCGTTAGTCAAAGTTTTAGATTACAACAACAATTTGAAGTACCTTATTCTTCGTGGCTTTACTCCTTTCATCACTTGAATATGCATGCTTTTTTGATAGACTATGTCCATCTGCCAATTAACAGTGAGACATATGTCGCACAGATATATCGGCAGAGCAATAGAAGAATTAAATGGTAGCTTTGCCTTTGCTGGTGAGGGACTAAATAAGTTGCTGTTTCGGGAAGACAAACTCTCTCTTGAAAACAAGATCCAGTCCTTGTAGTTCTGGTTTTTAATTAACACACATGAAGGTGCACATGGTCAGAGGCAAGGACCAGAACGAGACCAGAAACTTGGAGACAACATGTTGTTTGAGAAGATAGTTTACAGATATGACATTCTGGCTTGTTAACTTACTCGTCAAAACTTGAGAAGCAGGTCCAGACTCAACAAACAAATGACATTGAGGGCACTGAAAGCTTGAAAGTAACTTCAATCAGTCAAATAACGATTAAAGCATACAAAATCTTTACTCACAATTCACAAAAATCTGTACATATTCATTTAGCATACCCATTTAATTCCTTGGCATTCATGGTAGCTACTGCACATTCCGCCACAGCCAAGTGCATAGACAGCACACCTAGCTCTTCAGCACCATAAGAACACTATCACTGAGAGGGGAACCCTAAAGCCTGCTCTCATAAACAGAACTACAATCTCAAAAATGAAGCTCTAAAAACCTCAGAAGGAGAATCAAGGTCTCTACTTCATGCCACAAGAGCAAGACAACATCCTTCTCTGCAAATGTTCCCGAAATAAAACATCACAAGAAGACGAAATGGTCACAAGTAAACTTACCTTCTTCAAGCGTGAAGAGGAAAAAAAAAAAAACAGAGAATCCACAAAGGAATATCGTCCTCGCCATTCACGCACTCCTTCACCCAGCTATGTCCTTCAACATGTCAACGAACTCCTCCTATATTCTGGAAGTTCTAATAACAAGCCCTAAACCCTAAAACAACTATCCACCCTCCAGCCATCGCCGCATCTAACCCATAACCCTCCACATCGTATCACTAAAAACGTACTCCACCATTAGAAAGACAAACATGTGTTCGATTTGGCAGGACAAGTAACGCAGAGCAGCACAAGCTGATCGCGTCTCCACAAGATGTGCACTGAACGAAGGAGAGATAACCGTGTAGACGACAAAGATATATGTAAATAGGACAGAGTCTTCCTAAACATTCACACCCCAGCCCCGACCCAGGCCAGGCTGGCAGCCCTAAACCCTAAATTAACATTCCAAACTAATTTAGCCGTAACAGAATTTAATCCTTCAAAGCCCACCGCAACATGTAACATCTCACCTGCTTGGCATTACAGACACAATTGGAGTATTCGGCTCTGCACAACAAGTCGCCAATCGCAGGACAAGATCGTGTAGTATCCCCGGGACGAGAGCAACACAGAGGTCAATGCTAACACTGTAGATGACAAAACCAGCTCCAACTCCATCAATGTAGACGACAAAGCTAGCTGTAACTCCAACGGTGAAGTAGATGACATCCATAAACCCAGCTCCCGAGACCAAGGCCAGGCTGTCAGATCTCGCGGGTGACCCGTCGTTGTGTGAAGGGTTGATCAAGACCCTTCCCCGGAGACTTTTCCTCGGGCAGGGGTATCAGCCCGCCTTTCGTCAAATTGGGAGTTCGTGGGGGGGTCGCTAACGTCCCGCTCGAAAACCAATCAGTACCAAAAACCAATCAGTAGGGGCAATCACCTGAAAGTTAGATTCTAGCTTCCAACTCCAAAATTTAATGTACAAGGGAGCTAGATATTAGGGTGATTGGTTTTGGGAACCCCTACGATTTTACATTCAAAATTTCAGAACTAATTCAAAAAGAGTTCAAAAATTCTGATTTCATCATCACCAGCCTCCTACAAACTTTGCAGATGCCTCGAAAAATATACCCTTCACCACTCCACAATATACTTGCCAAATCTGAAATTTGATTGGTTTTCAGTACTACTACCATATTACTAAGTCATTTGAGGTTATTTGTAGTAATATTTTGTCAAAAAAATCAATAAATTCAATTTTAGGAAGGCAAACCTTATTTTTTAACAAAAGGAAATACTCATGTGCCAGGTGGGTAACGTGCTACAGTGTTACAATCACCTGAATCACCTAACCTGTAAGGGACAATTGTCCTAGAATGGGCTTTTTTAGAATTCGGGCATGTATCTGTGACTTCAATTGAAGTCGAGATTTTTTGAATCTTTTTGTGAATATAAGCCATAACAAGAACTTTGAGGGATTTTTTTTATTTTTTTTTCAATTGGACATTTATAAAAATAGTTATTGTACCTGAAGTGAAATAACTGCTCGATGGGCAATTCGGGCAGCAATGCTAAATACATCAATTACCTCTGAGAATATTTTTGTAAATACTTCATGATGTCATCTTTGAGGTTTCCCAAAAAAAAAACAACTTTGAGTGCATAATGTTCACTCCACAAAATATCAAAGATTTCTCACCATTTTGAGCACTGTACTAAAAAAACTTCTTTTTTCCTTCATAAAAGTTAGAAAAAGTATTATTTTAGGTTTTTTCTTTTTTTCAGTGAAAGGATGGACATCAATCTTTACTTTGACCGTTTGGATTGGGACTTTCTTGAATAATGGAATTTCTAGGAAAGAAATAAGATTTAGCATTCTTGTGTATACAACTTCATAAAAATATTGTTTTCAACATGCTACACTCGACTTTTGAGAGTAATTTTTTTAATGCAATTAGCTAACTTAGTCTTCTTTGACATGCATCAAAACCCCCAAAATCCATAATGCAAAAAACCTAAGAAAAAAAAAGTTAGAGTATGTCAACCTAGTCAAAAATCTTGTAAAATAAGTTTGTTTTCAAATTTCAATCGCTGTAATCTTCTAATCTCTATGGTCGATTATATTGAAATTTTTTGAGTAATCTATTACAATAATCTAATTGAAGATCTTACGGTTAGAATTTAAAAAATATTATTTTTGAATCATTCATGCATTTTACATTGGAAATGACAGTTTTGGAGCATTTTTTGGTGAAACATAGTCAAGGAACTTTAGGTTCTAAGGTTGATCCGAATCTGAGACTGATCAAAGACTAAATTTACACACCTCATGAGCTCACAGAAGTATAATCTAATTTAAAATTTTTATAAATTAGAGTTGGAATCAAGTGTAATAATGAAAATTTACTAACTTTTGAATCCAAGAACTTGCTCACAAATGAATGGATCTTGGATTGGAATGCTAGGGAAGTGTATTTTAACATCATAAAATACATATACATATAAATCTCAAAATTAAACACGTATTTATGTATTTTTTTACACACTACCCACCATGTAGTACTTCCACTCCTGCTTGAAATCATTGCTTTGATGCACTTTGATAGATTTGAAATGAGTTGTGTGAATTGATCTAAAGAAATGTTTTTGTCAATTCTTCCTTATTTCTTGGCATATTGCAATAAAGAAGCAAATCTATTTGATAAGTTTTTTGGGATGTTAAATATAAGGTAGTAACACATAAAACCGCCCTTTAACTGATGTGCCTACTTGCTATAGTTAGAATTTTTAAATTTCTGAATTTCATTGTAAGCATTTCAAGCAGATTCCAACGTACCAAAGAATGCATGATTTGAATATAGTATGCAAAAGTTTAAACGGGTCAAAGTTTCATTAATAAATGATCAAATATCGCCATATAGTTCATCAATAGATGATCAAAAAATACAATTTAGATATGGGCAGAAAACGATTTTGGGTCAAGTGCGATTTTGGGTGTTCCTACCTTAATAGTGTATAGCTACTATCTCCATAGGATCATGAGGTGTTAAATCTTAAAATATGAAATAATTGCTATAATCAATGGTAGAACAACACTTGAACTCATGAACTTCAAAAGTATACAATAAAAGAAAATAGCAGACCTCTAAAAGAGAGCCATGCCAAGAAAGACAAGAATGCCTTCAAAAGTAAAGCACAATTGAAAAACAAAATAGCAACTTGAAAAAAAATCAGTAAATGGGAAAGAGAACCAAGACAAAGAAAAGGAAGGCCTAACTTACTACAAAAAAAGAAAAGAAGGCTTGTAATGCTAGGCCTGGGCCCGCCCGGCCCTACCAAACTTCCATTAGTTAATCACTAATACACCAACAAGCCCAAAGATCATTGCAATATAAGAAATTAAACTAATGGCCACAATATCTACCAAATACCTACAAAATCTATTTCCAAACCACAAATTGATTATCAACAACACACACGCCTTAACACCTTGCATGCATCAAAGAATGGCCTACACATCTGGAAGAATAATTTGTCATGATAAGTATAATTGTTTATAAATATTATATTTAAGATATGTAATAATATACTCAAGGCTGGAAAATATATTCATTACCAACAACATCTCTAATGCAACTTTTTAGATCATTAAAATTGATTTTTCCTCCTCAAGGAATTAATGTTCCAGAAACTGATCAATAAAAACACATTGGAAAATCTATCATACTAGTCACACTATAATTTAGCTACGTCAATTTCAGATTCATCAATGTATGGATTCCAATGGCAGAATCTGCTGAGCTAAACTGGCAAAGCATGCGAATTCGCCGAGTTGCAGTGGACTTACTCCCAAGTGGACTTTTCAAAACGATATCTATACCCACACGAACCTCTCGCCGGACCCGGGCATCAATCCCACAATCCTGAACGGTAAATGCCGGCGAGCGCACACTATCGCCATAGAAAATAGCGCGGGTCGGTATACCGACCCGCGGAATGTATCCCTTGAAATAGCGGGGCGTGTACCGTGGAGAGCTTCGGCAGCGCCGTGCAAGTTCGCAACGCAGAGTTGCCGGTTGCAACGCCCCGAGGCCTCGCACAGCCAGCAATCGCATGGACGCAGCAGCGCAGCAGACAATCGCAGACTCCTCCCGATCCTCCCGATCCTCCCTCAGGTGATTCGATTGCTGTGTGAACCGCAGAGCGATCAACCTCCGTGCTGTGGCGGAATTGGGTTCTCGGCGTCGGGATGGATTTCAACGAGTTGGAGGGGGTGGAGGGCGTGCGCCTGGTGTGGAACGCATGGCCGAGCTCGCGCATTGAAGCCACGCGCCTCGTCGTGCCGTTCGGGGTGATGTGCACTCCGCTGGGGCCGATCCCGGAGCTTCCGCTGCTCCCGTACGAGCCCATCCTCTGCAAGGGGTGCCGCGGCGTGCTCAACCCGTACTGCCGATATGACACCGACGCGAAGATTTGGGTGTGCCAGTTCTGCTTCCAGCGCAACCACTTCCCCCAGAGTTACCACCAGATCAGCCCCCAGAGCCTGCCCCGGGAGCTTTTCCCCACGAGCGGGGTGGTCGAGTATGTGCTCTCGCATCCCCTGTCCGGGCATGCGAGCCCCTCCGGGATGTACTCGCCTGGCGGAGGTGGTGGCGTGGTCGCCCCGCCCGCGTTTCTCTTCGTGGTGGATACGTGCGTGACGGAGGAGGATTTGGATGGGCTGCGAAGCGCCCTCAAGCAGCTGCTGTCGTTGATGCCCGAGACGGCTCTCGTGGGGCTCGTTAGCTACGGGACCAATGTTCAGGTTAGTGGTTTCTGTGTCTTGCTCAATTTGAGGGTTTTTGGATTCTCGGATTGGTGGTGAGTCGTTCCAATTAGAGGAACAGTTTCTGTGTACATTTGTAGGTGAGGATCGGTGTTTGTTTGTGTTGTAACCCTAATTGTCGTCACTGGTTTTGGGGATTTCGTTATTGGGAGAAGTGTGGGATGGTTAGTGTTGTTAGATTCTGTGACTGGATGGTGGAGTTTGATTGGTTTTTGATTGATGATGATGTTCTTGAATTCTGTTGTTTTATTTAGGGTTTAGGGAGTTATGTTGTAGGTGTGTGGGATCAGTGATGAATTTGGGATGGGCGATCCTGTGTTGAAGTGAGCCTCAGCTAAGGTTTTGAGTGTATGCGTTTATACCATTGGTGAAGGGGTGATTATTGAACTGCTGGAGGGTTTGGTATTCGTTGAATTCATTGTTTGATTCTTAATGTGTTTGAGGTTCCACTATTGTGCGTTTATCATAATGCAGTTGAAGAATTGTGATACTTATCATCATCATGTGTTCTACCAAGAAATGGATCCTTGGTTAGGTTTTGTCATGGCGTTTTTTGAACTCGTGAATGCATATGTAAATTTGATTTTCGAACCAGCTGAAGGATAATCAGTTCTGAATGTTTTGTTCAGATTTGGTAAGAAAGTTGTTTTGGTAATTAGTTAAAGTTGGTATTCATCACCATCAATCTGTTCTACGTTCAGGATCATATCGTTAGCAGAGGGGCCCTGCTTAAATATCCAATGGCGTTTTGCAGGTTCATGAATTGGGATATGCAGATTTATCCAGGGCAGTTGTTTTTCGAGGTGAGAAGGAGGTACCAACACAACAGGTTGGTTTCACCTCTTTTATCTTCGTATTTCTATTAAAATAATCGATATTTTCGCACTGTGTTCTCTTGTGGAAGTAAACAAAGCTCTGACTTAGAAGTGATCGACGCCTGCATCCTTGAGACCATGGTTGATTGCACTCATGCATCTAAGCAGGACAGATAACTAATGTTGAACGTTACTTCATTTGCACCTGTGGTGCGAATTTTTAACGGTATGTAGTTGACTTTCATGCTTACTTGATAGTGGACAACGGATGTATGCTGCAGGTTCATGAGTTTCTGGGTCTTACAACCAAGCAGTTGCGAGGCACTGGGCCTGCTAATATTGCTCTGTCAGGCATTGGCCGATACTTGTTACCAGTCTCGGAGTGTGAGTTCAGCCTGTCTGCTGCTCTCGATGAACTTCAACCCAATCCCTACTTTGTAAAGCCTGGATTCCGACCACAACGAGCCACAGGGGCAGCTTTGTCTGTTGCAGCAAGCTTGATGGAAGTATGTGTCCCAAATGTTGGATCACGCATTATGCTCTTTGTTGGAGGGCCTGCTACAGTTGGGCCTGGTATGATTGTAGACACTGATCAGGCTAAGAGCATCCGAACTCACCAAGACCTTGAGAATGATCGTGCGCCTTATTTTAAGAAGGCTTGTAAGTTTTACAACCAGTTGTCACAACGACTGGTCTCAAATAGTCACGTGCTGGATATTTTCGCTTGCTCCCTTGATCAGGTAACCGCTATAATTCTAGTCCGATCTTGGATATGTTTACGTAGTCTGGCAGTGGATCGTACAGGGGATCTAGTTTTTTCCTTCACTTTGCATGTATATGTCTGATTGATGTCACGTATTTATACTCCGGTGGGCTGGAATTGATATTTTCTTTGGAGCTAAATACAATCTTCTAAACTTACACTTTTCTGTGTCGCAGGTTGGCCTTGCAGAGGCAAAGGTTGCTGTTGACCATACTGGAGGGATGATTGTAATGGCTGAGACCTTTGATTCAGATGAGTTTAAGAAGTCCTTGCAGAGGCTGTTTGCTAGAGATGAGGAGGGTCTTCTAAAGATGATATTCAATGCATCTGTTGAAGTCATGACAACCCGAGAAGTGAAAGTTTGTGGTGCAATAGGACCCTGCAGTTCTTTGCAAAAGAAGGGTGCGTCTGCTTTAATCTGAACTCACTTCTTTGACAAATTTTAGGGATGTGCTCAAAGAATGGGCATGATAAGTTAGTTTCGTTTCAGAAAAACTACTTGCACACCGCCAATGTTCTGTTAAACCACTTTATCGTGTCTGATGTATCTTACAATATAAAATTGTCAGCATGGGCGTTTTCTAATATGGATTGTGTCGATGCAGGTGCATCTGTGAGTGAGACGGAGATTGGTACTGGGGGTACTAGTGCGTGGAAGCTTTGTACACTGTCCAATAAGACATCTCTTGCTTTTTATTTCGAAGTTGTAAACGCTCACTCAAATGAAATACCACCAGGGACTGCCTTCTTCATTCAGTTTGTCACTCAATATCAACATGGAAGTGGTCAGCTTAGGTTACGTGTTTGCACAATCGCAAGAAGATGGTGTGATGCGGCCCAGATACAGGATCTGTCTGCTGCATTTGATCAGGAAGCTGCAGCCGTTGTGATGGCACGACTTGCTGTATTCAAGACCGAGCATGAGGAAGTATTTGATATAATGAGATGGCTAGATCGTATGCTGATACGAGTAGCTGCAAAGTTTGGAGACTACAATAAAGAAGATCCACAGTCGTTCCGCTTAGCTTCCAATTTTTCGCTCTACCCTCAATTCATGTTTCATCTTCGACGTTCGCAGTTTTTGCAGGTTCGGTACCCACTTGTATTATTTTATTTTGATCTTATTCGCAGTTGTTGTTATCCTAATTGTCATTAGGCTGATTCTTGTCATGTTCTGGCTGATGTTGGTGTAGGTGTTCAACAATACTCCTGATGAATCAGCATATTATAGACTGATGCTCAACAGAGAAGGAGTGGTTGGATCCCTTATTATGATTCAGCCGACACTCTTTTCTTATTCATTCGACGGACCTCCGGTACCAGTACTTTTGGATGTCAGTTCTATTGGGCCCGATCGGATACTTCTGTTTGACTCTTACTTTTGGATTGTTGTCCATTTTGGTTCAACAATTGCTCAGTGGCGAAAACTGGGTTACCACACGAATCCACAACATGAGAACTTCAAGAAACTTTTGGAAGCTCCGAAAGAAGACGCGGAGGCTTTGATGTCAGAAAGAAACCCTCTCCCCAGACTTGTAGTGTGTGACCAACACGGTAGTCAAGCGCGATTCTTGCTGGCGAAACTGAACCCCTCTATAACCCATAATAGTAACCAGCAGGGCTCAGAGGTTATCTTCACCGACGATGTTAGTTTGCAAGTTTTTACAGAGCATTTGCAAAGATTAGCAGTGCAGGGATGAAATCAATAGTACGATGAAGTTGGGAGTTTACGCGACAAGAGGAAGAAAATTATTTCTGAAACAAGGATTGCACGGCTGATGCTTACTATCCGAACATGGTTTTTGTAAAATGGGCAAATGGGTCATGGAGTCTGCCCTGCTATGAACTCTGGGCGTCGCAGTGCAAACAGGCTTGATGGTGGAGATTTTTTGACTATTTTCTCACTTCAGTAGAAGTGGAGTACAAGTGACCATTCTCTCACTTGGGCAAAAGTACAGCTCATCACATGGCCTACAGCGCTGGAGGCTTGCAACAATTTAGAGGTACTTCATACCACTGACTTGGAGGTGAAGTCCTGGACGTCTCCAAGTTGACCAGGGCTTAGTATTTGTTATTTGTGCAGTTGGACAAACATGCTACGTTTGTACGCGTATGTATAGAATTTTAAATAGGTTTGAGACTTTCTAAGTGCACTAGTTATTAGGTTCAGGTTTGTTTGCTGTGAGGTTCTGTGTACGATTTGAGCTTGTATCAAATTTCTGAGGACTGAATTAGTTACAGTTATAATCAGATATAGGTGTTATTCAACAGACATGTTATGTTAGATTGTAGTGGAGACAATAAGGTATGTAGATAATTATGGAATTTTGCCATCTTCGAGGTTTAGAAATCTCTGGGTAGTCGCACTTCATCGAATAGTGGGAGTGAGCTTTTGTAGCTTATTGACTATGACTTGATGCTGAAGCATTTATAGCTCACGCATTATGGATCAGTACAAATTGAAAAGACAAGTTCATGGTCACATGCATGCTTGTAATTAGTGTTATGTAGCATTTAGTGTCATGGTAAGATACTTTACAAGCGACATTATTTGGAATGCAGTGACTTGTTGAACAACATTTAGTGTTGGTGACACTACTGTGCTGATTTATATACGTATTGGGCGAGATACAATTGGTGCTTTTCATTTTTAGTGTGCTATGTTTTTGGATTGCTTGAAAGGTTCTTTGAAACTAGCGGTTTCAAAAAATGCTTTAAATGAACTTGAAATAACTAATTTCATAATTGTGATGAGATTAAATTTTACATAATTCGTGATTTTGATTATATTGTATTCATTTTAGTTAAAGCCTCGTAACAATGAACTTGCTTCTAAGCCAATAAATGTGAGTTGTTATCATTCACCAAACAGAGGAGTGAGCAACCAAATAATCATTAGATGGTGTCAAAGTGGGTGATATGACATCCAAAAATATAGCAAAATTTTCTATATCTTTTCAATACTTTGATCATGGAAGAGAGTTACAAGGTGAGTTAGTATGCTAACTATTCTGATTGGGTGAAAATTTCCCCACTCTCCCACTCTCTCCATAATGGATCTTGCCTCTGTGAAGATGAGCGCTAATGCCAACTTTGACACCTCTATTATGAAAAATAAAAGTCTTATTAATCATTCAATTTCTACATTTTTAATTTTTTTTTTTAAATTTGAATATTTGTAAAGTTGATTGAATGTCAAATCATAGTTTGCCCAATTGCATTATTTTTAATACATCTTAAAAGCCACTCTTTGTTATTAACCACAACAATCCAATGTAGATAAAAAACTATTGTGGTATATTCCAAATCTAAATTCTTCTATTCATATTATTTACGTTTTAGCTAAAAATAAGTTAATTGACGTTAAGGCATGTTACGATCTCTTTCTTTATAATTTCTGATTTTCCCTTTTTCAACTCTATTCTCTCACAATCAAAGAACAAATGTTTAATAAACCTATTATAATTTAATGATACAAAAATCCTATCCAAACTGGCTTCATACGGTAACAAACAAGAGTGCAATTCCGCGCCCAAGAGCTCAATTCCACGCTCATCGGCGGAAACCAGGGGACAGAACCCCACATCTTCACAGCCCCAAGATCAAAGCCTCAATCATCTTCGCATTGAGAAGATCTAGCGAGCGCTCATCTTCACAGAGGCAAGATCCAAGTGCCGGAAGCAGGCCGCGCAGGGGTTTTGGCCGTCGCGTGTGGGATTCACCACGGCGCGCTTCGATTTTGTTGCAGCTGCGTCGGCGCAACGGCGATTCCAGTGCGGGGGCTGCATTCGTCTCGACGCCAGCTTTGCAACGACACCCGGAACGTCTCTTAGGGTTTTGTTTTGACCCAGTTCCTGTCCGTTTCCGCGGACGTCACGTACCGGCTCAAGTTGCGGAGCGGGAGGGAAGGAGCGCGCGGAGTGTGTTCGTTGCTGTGTATGCTTTGCGGAGGAGGAGGAAGAGCGTTATTGCTGTGCGGTGAAGCTTGCGAGAGTTTTTGGAGGAGGCGATCATTCGGCAGGTGCGTTCTGTTGATTGCGGTAGTTGCCTGAAGTGGAGAGGAGGTGTGCGGGAGGGAGGCAGGGAGGAGAGTTTACTGTTTGTTGAGTTTGAGGAGTGTTGGAGCACGTGTTGGAGGAGAATGGAGTGGTTTTTGGTGTGGGGAGGGTTCAGGGTATCATTGCGAGGAGAGCTGCGTATGTTTTAGGGTTTAGGTCTTGGTGTACTGTATGTACGCTTCGTAATTAATTTTCAGACGGTTAGGGCAACTCTGTAGGCGACTTTCTACTTAGAGGCCCGGGTAGAGGCTTCGTTTGATGAGAGGCGAGATTGAATCACTAGGAAGCTTTTATTATTTGCGCAAACGGCAGTTTGTAGGTTTAGGTTTTTTGCGCGTATGAAGTCGCTCTGTAATTAATACGCTGAATTTTGCGGAATATGCACACTTGCCACATCTCCTCATCACTCTCCCAGTTAAACCCCTCATTCGTCGCCATCTCACATTAATGATCACACCCCTAATCTCTCACCATCACAGAATCATGTTCATCTCATTCCCTAGGTGCTCATCCTGTCACCTCTTCGTGAGTCTTCTCACGCCCTAAAACCAGCTTTTTGTGTAAACCACAAATGATGATGTCACAAGCAACAGAGAGCACCAGATTAGCACCCACTAGAGCAGGAGATAATGGTGTCATTAGGGTTTCTGGGGGGGCCGTGGGTTTAAGTCCTTGCAACGCTTCACAGATTCCTGATTTTGACCATTCGGGCTGCACCTTGTGATTACATGATTATGAATTTGGCATAGTTTGTAGGAAACTCAGAAGTTGGTTGAGATCGCTTCATAGGTTATCTACCCAATTTGGATATTTTATCCGATTACAATAAGGTGCTCACACTCCTGTGGTGGCTTTTCTAGTGAAGATTAAGTGCGTGACCTAAAGCAGGCGTTTAATTCCAGCTGTGCTTGCGAGTGCAGTTTTTCTAGCAGAAGTGGTATATTGGAGTTCGTGGAGGGTTTTGGTTAAGAGTTTTCGATGGCGGCTTTGAAGAAGCGGAAGGCTGTGAAGTCCCCTTCGCCTTCTTCATCAGAGGGAGAGGAGGAGGAGGAGGCTGTGAATGGGATTGAGGGCGCGAGTGGTTCTGAGGAGCTGGACTCGGATATTAGCACTGATTCTGAGGATGAGCTCAATACCAGCAGCGACTCCGAGCATAGCTCCCAGCCTTCTCAGGTATTTGATTTGAATGGAACCGAATGAGAGCACTGTGATGAGGTTGATCAATCAGGGTTTTAGTTATGGATGCAAATCTACTGTACGCGAATGCTCGAATTCAGTGCTAGTAGTGTTCTCTGCTCTGAAGCTGGTTTATTAGTCATCTTACTAGGCTCTACTTACATGTAGTCTATAAGTATTTCAATGTAGATGGTGAGGGTGAATGTAAGATGATCCTGCAATGAAGCTGGGGGGAAGAAGAAGGATCCATGTGAATGCGATCTTAATAATATGGATGCGTGTTTCTGTAGTTTTAGTGCTGAAAGACCATATTTTGAACCCGTAATTTACTCCACTTATGTAGTCTCTGCAGCGACGATTTCTCGTTCTGTATTTGATATTAACTCATCAAGAGGGCAGATTGCTGAGTGAAGCTTCTTTTACTCGCAAAATGACAGTGTTTCAATTACGTGTGACGATTTTATTCTAACATGATGTGGGCATGACAATGTGGATTGTTCAGGAGGTTGTGAATGTTGACTTTGAATATTTTGATCCGAAACCAGATGATTTTCATGGTATTAAGGCATTACTGCGCACGTACCTAGATGATGAAGTTTGGGATATCAGTGCTTTTACGGATTTGGTATTAGCCCAGACAACCGTGGGTACAGTCGTGAAGGCTGGGGAGGATGACAGTCCTATTGGTCTTCTCACTGCTCTTAACCTTGGGCGCTATCAGGTTTGGGGCTCTTGAAGTATTTACTCAAGTATTTCTTTCAATTTGTAACTGTTTCCTTCCTCCTACCTGTACGTTCATGGCAATGTCTTATAATTTTTCTGATTTAGAATTTAGGGTTGATCACAATCTTGCACTCTGGACCGTTGTTGATGCGCACGTCTTCTCAAACTCTGTTTTCTTGGATTGAGTTTGAGCATTCAGGAACTAGTGGTTTATGAATGTTTGATTTGATAATGCATTGTTCAGTCTTTTTGACGCCTACACTGTGAATGCAGAAAAGTAGTTGCATGACGGAGGTTCACAAATATTTACGTGTCAAGAGTGCTCACAAGGCTGAATCGGCTCTATTGGAAGACTTTTGGGACAAGCAAGCGAATGAGACTGCCCTTTTGATAAGTGAGCGCTTAATTAATGTACCACTCGAGTTGGCTCCTCCTCTCTATCAAGGTCTATTTGAGGAGGTGATGTGGGCTACAGAAGATGAGGTAATACCACCTTGTTCAGATCGGAATTTTCTGGATGTCAACACTGTGTATAAGTGCAATTATCATTAGAGTGGATTGTGATCTGAGCATGAGTGTTTTGTGCTCGTGCAGCATTAATAGCCGATTACAGTTTGTGATTATTACTGTTTCTGAGTGTTCAGGTCGGACGATGTATTTTTGAGTTTGGAACAATTTGACGCGGACCCTCAAAAAGAATGTTATTGACTGAGTGCTTTGTATCATGTTTTCTGTAAGTGCAGCCCACTCAGGAGCTCCGAGACTCATTTAAAATCAAGAACTACTTGTATCTAACGAAAGTTTTTGAAGAAGTATTAAAGGACAACAAGGGTGAAAACAAGGAACAATCGAAAGTAAGCCCTTTTGAACTAGTATTTGTACCTCCTTTTGTTTTCTAAACTAGTTGTTCTTTTTGTGCGGAAATCACTAGTTCTTGACCTGAATCTTGAAATTTCGTGCTGCCTTTGTGTGTCATATGTACAAGGGTATCTGTGAAGTTAGTAGTTAGCGTTGTTCGTACAGTTCCTTTGCTCTGCACATTCTGGTTCTAAGGCTTCAATCGAATATTCTGCCGTAATTTTAGTTGGATAGGAAGGGTTTTTAATCAATTTTATGATCAATCTCATTTTTGTTTATAGACTCAAAGCGAAGGATCGGAAATCACTGGAGAGCTTATATATATAAAACCAGAGGATGAGATCCTCCACCAGGTATTTGTTATTCATCACATGTGATATAATGGAGTGCGTAGAGGGATGTAGGTAGCTAGATCCTAATGTTGACCCTCTTGTTAACACTGCTTTCGCAATCGCCAAAACAAGGACCTTAACAGTAGTAGAATTAATGTGTTTTGGTTCCAATTCTATGTGTATAGCTGATGATGTTTCTAGATTGATGCTTTCTTGAATTATACATTGTGGCTCATTTATTATCAGGAGCCGTTTCCGAGATGAGTTTTCTCAAGTTACTTGGTTTGTGACAATTACGTGAGGGGGTGCAGCTAAGCTCTTGGTCCTTCTCATTCCCGGTGACCGGGGAGTCTACGGCAGCCCGACAGGTTAAATATCACGGCCTAATGTTGAAGCGTTTGTTTTAGTAGAGGTGTAGCAAGTAATAAAGGTGTATTTATGTAGTGAATGAATGACGTCTTTAGTTTGCTATAGATATCTGCAACAGTACGGTTGATTCAACTGAAAATGTTATCAGATGAGAGCTAACTAAGTGAACAACTGCACGCTTGTTGCAGACAAAAGGCTTGCAACAACTTCGGTTAGTGATGGCCGTGGAAGCCAAACACATCGACAAATTTCAAACACAACTGAAGAATCTAGTCGAATAGCAGTGTGTCATCATCAGGGGCAAAGCACCAACGAGTGGGTGAGTGGCTTTTGAGCTTCATCATATTGAGAATGTTGGTCCTGGGCCATCCATTATTCCTCAGAAGATTGAGCTAAGGGGCCTATTTGTTTACCCCGAAATTTTGTTTGCTCTTCTGTCATTCAAGATGTGAAGATCGAGAGAAGTATAGGACAAAGTGGACTAGGTCGATTCCTAGTTGATCAAGTTGAATTATTTGTCCTGTGCACATGAAGGGGCATATTTATCAGTTATTTTATGTACCGTAGTGGTCTCTATTTGCATAAGGCATCATTGACAGTTTAAAGTAACGATCTACTGGAACCAGCGATAAGTCTGACAAGAAAGTGTTTGAAAACATCTGAGTTTTATGTTATGTTGGAGATGGCAACGGATATGTCAGTGTGCTTGAGGTCAATATCACCCGTCACATTTCTTTCTAGAAATGTCACTGACTCCTAACACTTGGTAGCATTCAGTTTCTTTTCTTAAGCTATTTGTATGCGTTTAATATTTTTGAGTAGTAAGATCTCACCTTCACTGGTGACAGTAGTACATGCAGCTGCTTTAATGTTCAACAGTGCGAAATGGGTTGGTTTTGTTGCAATCAACTTTTCCAACTTTTGTTATTGTCCATGCGAATATCCTCGGAAGTGTCCTTCTGTGAGTAAATAAATAATGGAATTGTTGGGGTTTCCTACATATGTACAGAATCTGAAATGGTTTGTTCGAGTAACTTCAACAAAGCTTTGGTTCAGGTGTTATTCGTTTTGTATTCTACCATGTGTGAAATTCACTAATGATTGTAATGAAACAAATTGAGCAACTCCTGAAATTTGGATGGGAATTTCAGCCTGTGTTTTTGATGAAAGGATATTACAATTCCTTAGGGATTAGTCAAGGATTCTTGCCCAAGGCATGGTTATTTGAGGCAAAGGTTTTGGACAAATTGAAAAATTACCAAAAAATCCCTCACAAGTATTTGACCATTTTGTTATGTCGGAAAGAGAAGTTTAGTGGGCATTCTTAATGAAATGACAATTACAACAGCCCGAAAGACGCTTGAGATATCCTTTAAAGGAATTTAAAAATTATAGTTATTCTATGGGAGGACATTATTAATCCCTCAAGTTCTTTGTTGGCTTTGCAATAAAAATGATACAAAATTAGAGCCCTATTGATAGTAAGCTATTAATATTTAAATATTCACTTTATAAAATTTGTAACTATATTATTTTTCATCTATTTTGTATACAAAGATATATATATATCAATTTTGATACCAATCCATTCTTCATATTAAGATATTATAAAATTAAAGTCAATATGAATTTATTTTTATCAGTATTCCAAAAATGTAGCAAAGTTGTCATTTCCAAATTTTTTACTCTCTAAAAACATTTGATCTATAGAGAATCATTGTTACATGTATGTACCTAAGTTGGATTTTCTCTCACCAAACTTTAGCTCCATCCCTACTTAGAAAAAGTGAAAAATCATCATTTTTGTTATAGGAAGTGTGGTAAAATTCATTTAGACTCCTCCAATTTAAAACACAAAACATAACCTTTTCATGTTTGATTGGAAAACCAAACTGTAAACATGTTCTCTTTATTAAAAGAACAATTCCAACAAATTTCATTCAATTGAGAAAAAACTTTGACTTCTAGATATTTTTAAGTTAAAAGAATTTAATTTTGATCAATATTTTTGAAGTAGTTGTTTCACCAAAATAACTTTTGTTCCTTTCTACCCTTATGTATGATGAGGGTATTATGGATTGTGTTCTTAACTGAGGGAATTGGTAATATGACAAGTAAGTGAGTTGAGATTTCACCCAAAAAATATCAAAAAAAAAAAAAACCCTCAATATTTATTTTAAAAAAAATTTATAAGATGGACAAAGGTATAAAATTATAATGAAACCTAAATCACTAATTATGTTGACAAAAATAACAATAATTTTACTTCAACGGTGAAAATATTGTAGGAATTAATTGTAACCTTTTCAGTCTTTTCTTTTTTGAAAATTGTTGAAATTGAATTTACATTGAAACTTCAAAGATTTTTTTTGTTTGAGATTTCTATAACTGCCTATAATTAAGGCTCTTCATTTATTTGCTTATCAGAATGGAACAAATAAAAACTTCTTACATTCATAAAAACCTACACATTATAATTTTATTTTTGGATTTTTTTGGAAAAATGATTTGAGAATTTTTTTAGCCTTGTCCTTCTGCACTAATATGGGCTAAAATCTTAATAACCACATAACTTTTTCAATATGTGTCTGAATTTGATGAAACCATAGTACAAACCAACCCTACTCCAGGCAGATAAAAACAAATAAAAAATAAAATGAAACACCATACCCCAAAATAAAGGCACTTAGAGCATCCCGAGTAAGCTGTAAACCTGTAAGCCTGTAATTATGAGAACGTCGTTCTCCCAAACCTGAGTGCCAAAACATTCCAAAACCGTTTACAGATTTACAGGTTTGCCCCAAAAAACCTTCCAAAATCAGGTTTCGACCTGTAAATTACAGACTTACAAGCTCGAATACAGGCTTGGCCTGAACCGCAATTCACGTCTTTCTACATCTTTCCGATTACAGGTTTACGGTTCATGCCTTACTGGGGATGCTCTTACAGACCCTTCAAGCTGATTCGCATGTGAGCTAGGGAAGGGACAGACGAGAAAAAAAAGGCAAACACAAGGGCGCAATAGATGCGCCGGACTCTACATTTAGAGCCTCCAAAGCCCACTAGACCCACACCTCCCCATCCCAAGCACCTCCCAAGCTACTCACTCTCCCCGATCCGCACATCGGCACATGGATCGACGCATGCCGACACCACCAGTACGTGCAAACAGTGCAAACTGCAAACTGTAGTTACTGTACCACAGCAATGCCAAACAGTACCACGACACTGCAATCTGCTCGCACACTGGCTCATCAACTTCACCACTGTGCACCGAACTTGATGGTAAGCTTATCACATGCTAGCTTAGACCGTGGACTTCGCCTCATGTCAACTGGTTTTCCAAGTTTGCAGTGACGAGTCCACCACGCTCCGAGCCTAGTGGGGCCCCGGGAGGCTCCTGATTCCCGGGGGATGCTCCTCCACCTCGCCTCAGTTCGCGCCTCCCGGCTCACTCCAGTTGAGTCTACCTTCGATGTACGACGTACTGCTCTTGCACATTTCGTTTCTAGGAGAGGTCGGGTCAGGGTCAGGGTCAGAGGCTGGTTTTTCCTCATGATCTGATCCAAGGCTCCGAGTGTTTTTCGTCTTCGAGGGTGCTGGAGTGTTGTGCTGGTTTCTAGCGTGTGAGAGGGGGAGTTTGTTTCGGGTAGTGTTGGAGTTGTGGACTTACTAAGTTGAGTTCTAGTTCAGCTCGAGGGTGTGCATTTGCGGCTGGAGCGTCGTTTTGCTGTGGGGTGTTGTCTTGTGCGGGGTGTAGTGCATTGTGGGGAGTGCTGGTAGTTTGGCAGCTGGTTTGGTGGTCTTGAGAGCGCTTTCTGGAGCTTGATGGTGAAGTGTTGTGGTGATCGGGAGTAGGGGCCAGGTCTTCGTGCGACCTAGTGTTGGATTTTTAGCTTTTCTGAGTGAAGTGGGCGGTTTGCAACCTATCTGGTGAGTGCGTTTTCCTCGCTTTTGGAAATGGTTTCTGCTCAAGGCAATGCGGTGTCTGGATTTCGCGTTTCTGGATTTTGTTGACATTGTTCTTGCTCTGGCGCCGGCCTTGAGTCTGCCTACTTTGGGTGCCAGGGAACTGTTTGTTTCTTGTGGGATGGGTGTAATTACTGGAATTGCGGCATCTGAACCTTTGTGAAGAACAAATGGTCACTGAATTTAACCAGCAGCTGAAGCTATCATTCAATGCAGCTCTTTAGAGGTTGCTTGGTCTATTTCTCACAGAAGTATGTCTCGTCGCAAATGTAGTCTGAGGTTTTACCTGAGTTCGGGTTGTTGGTGGATGGTCTTGTGGCGGTTTGTGCAGGGTCTCAAAAGAGGGACGCCAGAAGCATTGGACGCTCTGTACAAGTATCTGAACAAATATTCATACAGGAAATTACAGTCACGTCAAGATGATGACACGATTCTTAAGCCTCTTTACCCGCCCGCTTCTGGTCACATACTTTTACCTGTTTTTGTACATTGGGCTCTCCTCGGGGGTGATTCTCTACAACAAGGTCGGTGGTACTATTGATCTTCGGTTGCATTGTAGCTATGCTGTTTTACTCTTGGCCTCTGTGCAGGAGTAGTGCCGTAAATTTTTCCATCAAGTCATTTGGTACGATTATTACACAATTTTATGCCTTCTGATTTAGCTGTATACATTCTCTCTGACATTTCTGTGTTGTTGCAGTGGGTGCTCTCAGATAGATTATATGGCTTTCATTACCCAATTTCTCTCACCATGATGCACATGGGCTTTTCCGCGGTGGTGGCATTCATCCTCGTTCGCATTTTCAAGGTGGGTCTCACTTTCCATTCGCAGGTCATGCTAATATGGAATTTGTTTAGTCATACTGTTCTTCCTTGGGGAAGTCATAGTTTCTAATTGATGTACTATTTGATAGAGATTTTTCTGTTTCTGCTGCTGCAATTGTGCAGGTTGTCGAGAGAGTAGAGATGACTTTCAGCATGTAAGATTCCTCATACCAATGCATTACTTTTCACAAACTTCCCTTCCTGAAATTGTTTGTTCTTTTCATGCGCTTCTCGTGATTCTTGTAATATAGCAATCCTGAAGTTTGCTTGCATTTGTGTATTACTAGCATCGAAGGATAAGCTTGCACCAGCTTCTCCTTACTCAATCTGAATGTAGTAGAGACAGCTCAACCCGGGTGGCCACTTGTTTGACATACTTTTTTTTGATCTTGTTGCCTCTACCAGCTACATGACCTGTGTGGTGCCGATCAGCGCCTTTTTTGCCGTTAGCCTCTGGTAAGATCTGCGATTGTCAAATCTTTAGAGAGTTTGTGATCAGCTACAATAGTCTCTGTCGATTGTCCCATACGCTTCTCAATCTTGTAAAGGCCTGAAATTGTGAGTCATATTGTTGGACGTTGAGAGAGCAGTGCTATGGCCATCTGTTGACTTGGAAGCGACCTTTGATATTGCAGGTTTAGCAACACTGCGTATCTCTACATTTCGGTAGCATTTATCCAGATGCTCAAGGCCTTGAGTAAGTTGCAGCTTAGGAAAGACCTGGTGTTGACTGATTGCATTTAGATATTTTAGAACACAGCAAACGAAAGTGCTTGCCTTGAGCTGCGCAGTATATGATAATTGACAGGAATTTCGAATATCTCATTCTTGACGTGGATTGATAATATCAAGGGAAGAAGAGGGAAGACATGGGGCCTGACGTGGTATTTCCCTGCTGTTGACAGTGCCCGTGGCGACATTCTTCATGGCCGTCTTATGCAGAACTGACAAGCCTCGATGCGACATTTTCTGGAATATGGTGCTTATAAGCGCAGGTGTCATAATAGCGTCTATGGGCGAGGTTCACTTCAATATTATAGGGTTTATCTTCCAAATCGCTGGTATTCTGGCTGAAGCACTTCGTCTGGTGTTGACGCAAGTCCTCCTGCAGAAGAAGGGACTCTCTTTGAACCCCATCACAAGCTTGTACTACATTGCACCATGCAGGTATGCTTGTCTGATAAAACTCTGACCAGTTCGTTTCCTCTTCATATTGTTGGAAGGAAGCCAACAAACTCTTCCGTTACTGTAAGAATTTTGTCAATTTCAGGCAGTTGATTGACTGAGGCCTACATGACGTGGAGCTTAAGCAGTCAGTCCAAGTATGCATGTAGAGTATGTCCTAAGCGAGCTTCAAATTCTTAGTCTCTTGTTCGTTCGCATTTTTCTCTCCCATGCTTACACGAGTGCAAATTATAGTTCATTTATCACCTGCTTTCAAGTTGTTGAGTTGTTGAACTTGGATGGTGCAGCTTTTTCTTCCTTGCCATTCCTTGGGCATTTTTGGAGAGACCAATGATGATGGACGCTGAGGTTGTGAAATTCGATATATGGATCTTCGGTTCAAATGCTCTATGTGCACTGGCTTTGAATCTAGCGGTGTTTCTTGTCATTGGTCGGACTGGGGCCATTACCGTCAGAGTGGCAGGGGTGATTAAGGACTGGATTCTCATTGGTCTTTCCACTGTTCTCTTTCCTGATTCTCAAATATCGGTGATGAATGCCGTGGGATATAGCGTTGGTACGTATCCTCAATTGTTTTGCTCTTCATGTTTACCAGACATCGTGTTGCCTAATTTCATCAGTTCATCTCATTCCATATGTGCTCATTGCTTCATATTTATTTTCTTCCCGATAATTGATTTCTCGAGCGTTCTCTAGAACACTGCTACATCACATTCAGGCGGTTCTCTTTTAGTACTGAATCGTTGTGGTCCTTTATCCTTTATGCAGCCTTAAGTGGGGTAGTCTTGTACAACTATCTAAAGGCGAAGGAAGCGAAGGCTGCTGTTACACTGCCAACTGATGCTCCCCCTGAGAAGAAACCTCTTACTGCCAAGGTAATTCGACCGACTGTATTCTTGGTGTACAATAAGCTCTCTAAACATGATCTGGGTCTTTCTGTATCTCTTTTGAGTGCATTTATTACATTCAAGTTGGCGTGGTCCAACAGTAAGCTCAAGTTAGGGAATGTGTGTGTTCACTTGGTTAACTTGTGTGATGATAAATGTGGGCGGGCACTTGCAGGAGAGAAAGCTTGAGCGGAAGTCGTCAGATTTAACTATTTTCGAAAACACTGAAGGGAAGGAGATGGCTGTCCTCCCCACTCTTTTAGACGATGCCGTAGACGAGGAGGCTCCACTTCTGGTCCCCAGCGCCAGTTTCAACGAACGATCACTGGAAGAACCCTTGGTTATCCGTTCAACTTATGTGAGAAAACTTACCCGTTCAACTTTGACTGCATATAACTTTGTTTGTACTTGTAAATGTTCTGACCTCACGACCTTGTTTTTAAGAAATAATATATTTACGTGATGTTGGCTGATCGTAGTGAATATGTTTTTTTTTCAGGATTCAAAGTAGGTTGCGAGAGCAACCACGTTCGGGAAGCAACACTTATAGAAGACTTCATTGCATCTTCGAAGCAATCAATTGCACAATTAACGATTCTTCATCAGACCCAATCGGGTCGGCCCTTGAATGTCAGCAACATGAGTAGCATTTAATGCCGTTTTAGGCACCCCTTGTGACGACTTGGACTAAGAGAAGAACAAGTCAGTATCAACACACATTCATTTTCCAAGTGGCATCGGTGCATCCATCTCAGAGGTTGAAGTCGTTACCCAACCTGAGGTCGTGATGTGGTAGACAAATTCAACAGATACTAAGTTTCAAAGCATAGGTGAGAAACTGTATTTGTAAATACAGTAAACGCTCTTGAGACTATTCTTGTTAGGTGCTTATATTTTTGAAATGATCACGGTTAGTGCGCTGGTATTTTCACAGTATTTTGGCCTGAACGCCGTCCATTTTGTGACGTTAATTCATTATTCAATTATATGAGCAAGCTTTTCAATCTAACTCGACGTAGTATAATTTGAACTATCTGACTATCCCCATTCTAAGCTTGGGACAGTACTGCGTGTCTCTGGAGTCTGCAACAAGCATGGCATCTTCTTCGGTTATGTGTACCATTCTTACTGATTGCAAAAGTGTGACACATTCAGCTGAACCTCTTGCACTTTGACTACGCTGGTTTGTTTGTGTTGTCGTCGGAGCAGCTGCCAACCTTGTCTTTTTGAACTTTGGACGAATGTTGTGAACAGAACCACCCAAAATGTGAACTTGCATTTTGACTTAAGCCAATAAGATTTGACTAAATCCTGATACACTTGGAGCACATCACATCGTCAAAAATGAAAATAACAGGTAGTGGTAGGAGGAGCAACACCCGTAGTGGCAAGGACGTGGAATGATGTGGCGAAATTACAGTAATGTCCAAAAGTGAGTACTTCAGAGATACTGCTAGAATAAGAATGAACTGAACTTCCACCTTACAACTACGCTCGACCCTTGTATCTGCTTGAACACTGCGGTAAACGTAGAGCAAAAACTTTTGTACTTTGATCGAAGTAGCTTGACTCTCAGTGTCACAGATCCATTAAACTTGGCATGTTGGAATTGGATTAAATTGAATTTACAGAAGCCTGATTCGCTACTTTTGATGAGCCCAATCAGACAAGTTTGAGTAGTCGGTGCACTTGTGATTATTTTACCTTCTCCTTTGTTCCTTTTAGTTATGCACGATAATTGCTGCAATACAATTCCGAAGCTAGTCATGTGGCAGACACGCGAAGTTGAATTCGCTCAAAATTAGGCTCCGAGTCTTGGCCAAAACTCAGTAACTTGCACATGCAAGCATCGTGCAGCTTGATTGCCATTCAAGCACCTTGCAAGCTGCGTTAAGAGCATTGTACTTCGAAGTTGTGGAGTAGCATCATTTGCGGATTGTCATGACTCATATCTCCAGAATAGCATTGCAACTTGGTAAATTACCATTAGTAATTGCTCGCTGCTGTAACTTAAAACTTCTGGTTTCAAATGCGAGATTGAAAATTAATCCTCCACTTTCAGTATCTGATTCGCTAATTATTTGCTTAGTCTAATATTTTTGTATTCTGCTGCAGGAAGGAGAAGAAAAAATTATATTGCTGAATTTAACCAAATTGCATGTCTGAATATTTACCATTAACTCAAAGGAGCCTAGAGCTCAGATCAACTTGTCCGTGATGGATCTATGAGCTTTCGGACGTCCTTGGCAGCAAGTCTAACTTTGAAAGCGGCTATGGAGTGAGTGTTGAGGAACAGTTTTTTTAGTATTTTTCATTTCTTTCATGAATTTGAATTTTGAAGTGTTAAGAACATCGAACACTAGGTCAACATCAAACAAGGGCTGACATTGGAGTGCAAAAGGAGCTGATGTAAAATTGGCGCCCTCGTGTGACCAAATTCTAGCAGATGGATATTCCTCTAGAAATAGTCGAAGTTAGTTCAAATCTGTCAGTACTAACTCCGTGGAAGCAGCAATTACAGGAGATCGTATTTTCGTTTTTACTGAAACTCAAGACCTGAGTTACTGAGTTTTATTGGAATAACTCTGGTGCCACTTATCAGAGTATTCATTTAGCTGCATTGTTCAACTTAATACCATGAACATCTGCCTCTACATGGCTACAAATCATGTCCTGGATACACATGTAACAGGTGTGGTGAATTTCCAAAATCACATTTACGAAAAAAGTGAAAATATATCAATGAAATATTTGCAAGCGGATCATTCAAGTCATGAGTCAAGAAGCTGCTTGGCCGACACTAGAACAAGCCTGTGAGCGCCAAATGAAGAGCCAATAGCAAAAAACCACAAGTTAGGCACCGTAACCTGGGATGATGTGCAAGTGGAATTCCGAAAAGGGAAAGCGGGCTCACAATCAAGCTCCGCGCTGCTGCTGCGGAATTGGATTCCACAAAATCCACGCCCATCTCGGACTCTCCCGCCGCCTCCTATCCCGGCAAAGAAGCTCACCTGGAGTAGCATCATCCCCGATTCAAATGTCGATACTGAGGCTTCGTGATGCTCCATATAAGATCCACATCTGCAGCACAGGGTACTCATCACATTTTGCATCTGTTCCAGTCATTTAGCATAGTTTTGAACCATTAGCTTGGATACTACAGTAGTCAAAATTGTAGACACAGAGAGAAGTAAGTTTGGAGGTTGATGAAGACGCAGCGCTGAGGCCCCACTTCCTCAAAGCAGGTAAGGCTTATCATCAATTTAGTGCTACACTTCGATGCATCTCTAGGATTGTGCATATCAAATTAAGTTCCTCACTTCGATTAGTTACTTGCGCATTGCAAGAAGAGTCAATATAGATCAGCATATCTAATTGTAGTCAAGCTCCTGTTTAGAAGGAATCAATCCATTCTTGCGCAATATTTTATACCAGCTTTATTAGCTCTTTTATCAAATGCCATATTGAGTTCTAAGTGAATTGGATGCTGCGATCATTCGCAGGTTTGATCAAGGTGCACCTGCATTCACCGGTGGTCGACGCAACAGATTCAATGGCCGTGACCAAAATGGCGACCGTGTTGCTCCTTCTGGTGCTGGCGGTGCAGTTGACGTCCCTCCACGCGAGGTCCGTGCCTGGAGACTACGACACCCAAGAGTATGTCCCCATCCCCAGTGGAAACACCTTCGACACCCAATCTGACATGCCTAGCTTTGCAACAAATCAGTTCGATACGCCCCTCGAGACGGAGCAGAACCCGTACAACTACGACACCAGCTTGGCTTCCTCGGACTCGGCCGACTCGCTGCCGTTCGACACCTTCGTCGACTCCCCGGAGACCATCAATCCAGTCGTCTTCTCCCAATCTGCTTACGAGAATGACGAGGTCTTCTTTGACACGTCCAATGCCGACACTGTCTACAGGGCCAAGGACGAGTAAGTTGAATGTGACCACCTCTGAATCCAATGCGGAATTTCAATCTGAGTGGCACCCTGTTGTGAGCACATCATCTGATTTTGCTCGACAGGATTGTTCTGATTATAGTGCATGATTTCTGTGTGGCAGTGGATTGAGCCTCGCTTCGACTGATGTGATGAACGTCACCGCCACGGACGACATGCTCTCCACTCTTGCCCAGGCCATGGGGGGTTGCGGCACGGGTAATCCCATTGACGATTGCTGGCGTTGCGACCCGAACTGGCGCAGCCATCGCCAGGCGCTGGCCAGCTGCGCGATCGGATTCGGCCGAAATGCCATCGGGGGGAAGAACGGGCCCATCTACACCGTCACCACGAATGCCGACGATGCACAGAACCCTCAACCGGGTACCCTTCGCTACGGCGTGACGCGCGACGGCCCGCTGTGGATCATCTTTGCCAAGAGCATGACCATCCAACTCAAAGGCGAGCTCTGGGTGACGGCCTTCAAGACAATCGATGCGCGCGGTGCCGAGGTTCACATCACGGGCGGATCACAAATCACTATCCAGAACACCAACAACGTGATCCTCCATGGGCTCCACATCCACGACATAACCCCCTCGGGCCCGACCACCATCCGCGCTTCACCTTCCAAGGTGATCCGTCGCGGCAGGACAGACGGTGACGGTATCCACATCTGGGGCTCCCACGACGTGTGGGTGGACCACTGCTTCCTCGCTAAGGCCACCGATGGCCTCCTGGACGCGACTCAGGGCTCCAACATGGTCACTGTGTCGAACTGCTTGTTCGAGAATCACAACAAGGTGATGTTATTCGGATCAGATCCATCTCACACGGCGGACAGGAACATGAGGGCGACTGTGGCATTCAACAAGTTCGGTAGCGGACTTATCCAGCGTTTGCCGAGGTGCCGGTTTGGAGTATTCCATATCTTGAACAACGACTACTCGGCGGGGTGGTCGATTTACGCAATTGGAGGGAGTGAGGATCCTACGATTCTGAGCCAGGGAAATCTGTTTAATCCGAGTGGGAACAAGGAGGTGACGAAACGGATTAACGACGGCGGGCCGACTTTCGGTGGATGGAAGAATTGGAACTGGGCTTCAAGTGGGGATGTGTTTATGAAGGGCGCCTTCTTCACCGGCTCCGGGGCCACGGCCAGTTCCGCTGGCGTCTATGCGAAAGCTTTTAGTACTTCGTCGCGCCCTGGCTCCATGGTGCCCGCCATCACTCGAAGCGCAGGCCCTCTTACCATGTAGAAGTGAACATGATTTTCCTGGTCGCGCAAGGTGCGAGTTTAGGATGCAACCTCCTTGATCAAGCTTGCGAATGCTTTCAATTCCAGCTTGTGAGTGAAGAGTTGATCTTGTTGTATGCAATTTCGAGAATATTAGATTACGTGCAACCGCTGCTGTGTAGGTGATCGAAAGGTGATTGCCTAGCTGAGCAGACGAGTTGATATTTAGAGTAAAGAATAGCGTAGATGGACTGTTGCAGTATATGCAATTCTAGTGTGAACCGACCGCTCATGTGGAGGATGGTGCTGGAGTGTGAAGAGTTGGTTTGACAATGATCGACCTCACGGAAGCCCCCTCCGGATGCAGAAAGAGTAGGTTTTACTAGGAGTTTTGATCGATCAGGAAGCAGTGTCTTCATGTTGAAAGTGAATGTGTGATTCCTCGAATCACAAGTGCAGTGGAAGTGAACTTTTTAAGTTCATGATCGTCTTGGAAAAATGGAAACAATGGCCAGAGGTCTGAGTTGAATATGACTCTCTGATAACAAAATTGGGTATGCCTTTTCATGAAGCTTCCAATTGTAGCTTTATTCATTCAGTAGCACTGCATAACTTCCCTTCCTAGCTGTTGTGCTCAAACAGACTGCTGCCACAGCTGAAGTTATCGACATTTATGCGCTCTTACGCTTGCTTGATACTTGGTTAATATTTATGGCTATGTTTGGTTCACTCAATAACATACACAAACAGCAACAAATGCCATCCATATACTTCATTTACAAATTTCATTGTACCTCTTCCACTGCACTCGGTGCGCTGCATACCATCCTCATGACATAATCGCCACTCTCAAGTTTCAGCCACCACCACTTGGTGTCGCATCTTTGATTCTATAGCTTTCGGTATCTTGTTACAAGACTTGCAGCTCGATGTGTGGCCCATTCCATCCTACGAGCCTACTTTACTAAACGGTTTACTAATTCGTGGCAAGCCATATAGAAGCGAGCAAAAACCACAGGGCAGGATCTACATCGGCCTTGGTTTGACAACAATCGTCGACTGTACAGCAATGCGATTGCTAAACTGACCAGCCAGCTCGGCAACATCAATCTTATCTACTCCTGGGGGAAGAAGAAGCTCGAAGGACTGCACGAGGCGGCCAAGCACGATGGGTACGAGGGGCATGGCAATAGCGATCCCAGGGCAAGCTCGCCGGCCCGAACCAAATGGCAGGAACCGAAAATCGTTGCCAGTCAACTCCATGTGGCTGTTCAAGAATCGCTCGGGAATGAACTCGTTGGGCTTGTCCCAGTACTTGGGATTGTTCCCGATCCACCACGCGTTCACGTAGATGCGGCTCCCTGCCGGGATGTCATAGCCCATTAGCTTCTCCTGATTAACGTTCAAGTGGGGCACCAGTAGTGGAATGGACATGTGGTAGCGCATAACCTCCTTCACAAATGCTGTCAAGTAGGGCAACTTGTTGTTGTGGGTGTCGGCTTCGCACATTAAGTTGCCTTTGCCCAGAATCTCGTCAAGTTCGTCCCTCATGCGCTTCTGCATCTCGGGATTATTCACAAGCTCTGCCAATCCCCACTCAATTGACCACAAAGTTGTTTCGGTCCCTGCACATCCAGCGAGTGAAAACGGCAAATGATGGCTAAATTCAAGAGTAGTTCCCAAAAGTTCAAGGACTAGCCATAGCCGCTATAACGTCTCCTAGGAAAGAGGTACCAAGTATTTGCGAAAGAAATTCCTGTGAACTGGGAAAATTGTGAGAAGCTAGTACTGATCATCATATTCCACAAGATTTTCCATCGATGTGTTCATTTCTGATTTACCTGCGGCGTTCACATTCTCAATCATGTAGAGCATATTGTCCTCGTTGATCTCTCCATTCTGTTCCGCACTCAGAATGTGGTCAATTCCTGGCTTCCCGATTGACGATTGTGGTCCCTTTACGGCCACAGACTTCCTGCACTTTGCTTTAACCCATTAACATCACCGTACCCCAGTACCAAGACAATTAACCTTTGTATACATGTACAATTCAAATCATCTATGTTCTAATAAGTGTAAGCTCAGTCTGGATGCTTACTTGTGATTGTTAATGAATCCTCTGAAAACATCATCCCGCTTCCTCTTGATATCCCAACAGCGGTCCAAAAATGGTTTCAAGAATGGCCGTAGAATGGGAATGAAATCAGCGTAATTGTACTCAAAGCTCTGAGTCACGCCACTCCTCATGCCATTCAACTCTCGCAGCTTCACAAACAGGGGATCATCCTCGCCTTCAAACCGCGTGTCAAACATCATCCGATACATGATGTTGTAAATCATGAGCTGCAACCTCCGCCGGATCACAACACCGGTGGTAGTGGCCTCAGGGGAGGCCGTGATGTCCTTGATCACATGGTCCGCTTCCTCTTCCCACACCGTGTGCATTCTCTGCACCGATTTAGTGGTGAAAAAGGGGACTGTCATAATGCGGCGCATTTTGCGCCAATGTTCACCGTAATTCGTGAACACCGTATCCTGGCCGCGCCCACTGAAGATGTCAAACACAATGTTGCACGTTCTAGAGCCGAATGCGATCCCTTGCGTGTGGAGAACTTCCTTGGCGGCCTCTGGAGAGGACACCACCACCAAGTTCCTTTTGCCCAGTTTCAGTATCAACACATCCCCATATTGTTCTGCTAGTCCGGCCAATTTGTGGTGATTCAGATCATCCCCAACCTGAAATACAAACACACAAGTAATACCAAAACAGATAAGCAAAATTCAGTAAACAAACACATAGTAGATCACTGCTAATGTTGGATTGTGACAGCCATGATAAACATTGATAAACATTGATAAACATATCAATAGTATTCGGATTTGAAGTCATATAGGAGCATGATAGAGCCAATTATTTCTTCCATAAAGGTGATATTCTAGGTTCAAATTTGACTAATAGTTGCATAGACAGTAGAGCGGCAGAGACCTGGAACCAGTTGCCGACAATGGGTAAGGCAGGAGGACCGGGGGGCAAATTCATCCTGGGAGCCATCAGCTTCATAATAACTAACCCAATCACTACTGTTACAAGCAGCAATCCCACCATTCCGAACAGTGCAGGTGCGATGCCATAATCTTTGCCCACGCCCCATATCTGCAAATTCTAGCACAAGGAACACTAAGAGAACAATTTAGAGAATTGCCCTTCAACTTTTCATAACCAAAAAACTTGTACCGAATCATATCGAACTCAAACATCCCCTAAATCAAGTTGGTATGCTAGAAAAATGGCATTGTTCAAGATAACCATATTGCAATAAGTTCACTTCTAATCAGCCAACTGCGATGTATATACAAGAAAGGCGCACCGTCATCGAAGGAATCATTCCTGAGAATTGTGAGGCACTAAACCACTTGTTCTGTTCCATATTGAGCTCTAGCTATGATAGCAAACCCACTGCGAAATTGGGGCAAACTCCAGATACAGCAGTCGACCCTCATGGAAGCTTAAATACACCCTGCAGATCGAGGAGAAGGAAGTTGAAAAGAATTAGAGAGCAGGAATTGTTTGCTCAAAAGCATGCAAAAACCTTTTGTCACAGGGCCGACTCAATTGTATCCAGGGCCGCCGGGCCTATTATTAGACACCTAAGTAACACCTGGCCATGGTACATGATACTTGTATGTATGCGGTGCCCACCATGAACGCACACCAGCATAACGGCACAACTGTTAGTAGCCCTTGGAAACTTACTATAAAATGGTAAACCCAAATGAGACATAAGCTTTGGAGATTCGAAGATTCGAATTGCCTGAGAATGTGGCATTAGGAAATACTTTCTCTAGAAAGCATGAGGTAGAAGCTTGAGTAGATTTGTGAATTGGGAACTCGTTGCCTCCAGTAGATTGGGATTGAACCTGATCGTCCGTTGACAGCTTTGCCTACGGTGATAATTTTTCTTCTCCCGGTGGTAATGAAGTACAGCAATGAATCGACGGTGACATTTGAGGGTGATTAATGGGTAGAACATGCAAACACACAAAAATCGAGTGCCTCATTTCTCCAGTACAACCCCATTTTCATTTTGCCTGGTGCAATATTCAGTTTCATGGTCATATTGATGCAACCCACATCAGCTAACCAAGAAAATAACCTCCTCGAGCCAGAAATGACTCACCCCCAAAAGTAGCAAACCATCTTGGAATGTTGCTGAGGTTCTAGAAACACAGCCTCCACCTGCCTCGACGCCCTCCGGTTTCCTACACATCTTCTCTCTGAAAAGAGTTTCCGTTGGTGCAGCCCCGGGGGCAGCAGCTTCTGGATCACACTCACAGCGAACGTCCTTTCGGCTGAATCCGACATTATTAGTCTCATTGCAGGGCCGTAGGTGAAACACTTTCCTGCACCAGCAGGTACGATTCTATCAAGGTACGTTCATGCAATGAGTCACACACCATATCAACATCAACTGCCCTTTGGAGTTGATATCGACAATTACCTTGCATGGTGAAACTAGAAAATGTTACTTGGAAAGCTAACTATTTGGAGGATTTTTGAGTCTCTTGAGTCTTGAGTCTCTTGCTAATAGAGCCTACCTAATCGATTTCGTGTCGGATGGCAGGGGACCCTTGCCAGCATTCATGAGACCATCTTCTGGGTTTCGTGATCGATGTCTTTGCAGGACACAGATTGAAGAGGCATCTATACATGCACTCTAGATGAGCATCCTAGTTCTTCTTAACTAGAGAAGTCGGAGTCAAGAGGTGGAATAAAAGATAGATTAGGTAGGGAAAGATGAGGCCATGCGCATGTGCATGGATGGAGGATGGAGTTAGGGATGAGTTAGTGGATTAGTGAGAATGAGGTTGAAGACTTAATGGATGAGAAGAAAAGTTAAGTTAAAGGAGTGGGGTGCATGTGGCCGCAGGGGTGTGTGTGAGAACTCTCTCTTTTTGCATTATGTGTGTGTTAGTCTTTTGGTTAGAAGCTAGGTTTTGGAAGTAAATTAGTTTTTCGGGTAGGTTAGATCTGCTGATTGGGTTCAAGCTGGTTAGGAAGAAACCAGCCATTGGTTAGAGTACCATTAGTTAGAGTAGAAGCGGTGATTTTGAAGGTGGTGGTTGTATGTTCTTTCTGGCTGGGCCGAAAGAATTGTCAAGAGGATCGATGCGGTTGGGAGCTAAGGAGTCGCTCGGTTAGTGTTTACGCTGCGGGGCATCAGCAAGGGCCGGCGGTTATTATTTTTGCTTTTTATTTTTATTTTTATTCTTGTTATTCTTCGATTTAGCGTTGATGCTTCTGGACGTTGGTGGTTTTGAGCAGCGACATTGGCTCGGTGGAGGTTTGGAGTTGGTTCTTGCTGAGTTGATGATTGATTTTTTTTCTTTTATTTCATCTTTTGTTGTTACCCTTGAGTGCGGATGATCCTGCCTTAGGGAATGTTATGATCATGTTAATTGTGGATGTTTCCACATATTAAAATTGAATTTTTATTTTAGAAGCTTTAGTTTTTGCATGAATATTGAATGATTTGAAATTGGGGTTTGGTTGAAGATTGTTGGTTTTGAGTGTTTTTTGCTTATTTTATTTTAGTTTTGATGATTGTGTTGTTGGTTGAAAGTTATTAGCCAAAATTAAGTTGTGGTTGTGATTTAAAGTGGTGTAGGGTTGGAGAGTGAGACCTTCACATTCTGGGCTTTATAGCAATTTGAGTTGCTTCTGCAGCTTGATTGTGGTTTGTGGTTGTTGGTCATGGTCAAGGTTGTGTCTATGACTTAGGCTCATGTGGGTTGGGGAGTGAGATCCTCGCTCCTTGTATTCCATGCCACCTTGAGTTGTTCTTACAAACTTAGGTTGGGATTGCATGTGTTGTATTTTGTTCCGTAAGTCAAGGCCAACCTCAGGGTTGTGCTTTTTGGTTCTACAGGGGACGTAGGAATTGTTTTAAGAGCATAAAGAAAATATAGATTTTTGGCTTTTTGATAACTTTATTTAATAACAGATCAAATTTGAATAATATAAACCACAAGACTTTCTTTGAAAATGCACAAGACTTTTTTTTGTGAATCCTATGGATTAGAATTTTATGAAAGGAAATAAAGGAAAATAAAGAAATAATAAGAGTTTAGTAATATCATACCTTTATCATGATACCTCTTGGTAGGTGATTGCGGAAGTGCCAGAATGCAAGCTTGGGCTCTAATTTGCCTAACGCCTTTTCAGTCACAGCTGTAGTGGAAAGCACTATGTTTAGTACATGTGGTACAGACCGAACACTTCGTCTATGGTCATTGCTCTCATGTATTGAAGACATATCTTCTATGTTTAGCCATGAAACCTTTGAAGTTTAGCGCTTCTTCGCCATTAATCTCCATGACTAGGTTAAGATTGACAAGATTGAGAAGATAATCTGAACCTTGCAATCCTTAGAGTGCATATCGCAGGTGGCAATTGTCATGACACGGTAGTAGGTTCGGTCGTACGCATTATATACTATTGTGGTCCACTGTTTTACTTGTTTGACATGGTCGAATATCAGCCATGCATTCTCGAGCTCTCCGCCGGCCTACATTCTTCTCATTAAGTGGACTTCGCCGCTTGGCTCGACTCTAAACATTTTGAAAATATATACAATGTCACATTCAGTCACTTAACATGAAATTTGTTCTTCTAGACAAAGATCCATAAATTAATTCCGCATACCTCAGTGATAGCATCCATGACACCATACATTGTCAACTTCTGGAAAGTCATTACCTTGTTCCGGATGTTTGAGGATGCCATATTCATGCATTTGTCAAGTACAAAAACTTGTTACTCCATATTGAGCTTCTTTGGCAAGGCATCCTCAAGCTGCAGGAAAAAATTGCCAATTAAACCTTTGTTGGTCTCCAACACCACTGAATTCTTCGTGTGTTGAATTTTATAAATTGTTATAAAAAAATTGTAATTAAGTTTACATTCTATATGAATAGATTTACAATATTTTTTAATTACAATAAAATTGAACAAAATTAAGCCTTTGTATATTAATTATTTCTTAATTTCATTATTTGTCATAAAAAAATTTGAAATCATGTTAATTAAAGACATATTTATTGAAGGTTGTTTTTTAATCATCATTTGCATTTCAATGTTTATAAATTAGATATCGTAATTAGTAAGGTTCAATATACAACAATAAATGGAATTTCAGACATAATAAATTACTAAAATCTATTAATCGTTTGAAATGATTAAATTGAATTGATAAAATTCTTGCTTAAACTACAATAAGCAGTATACTTTTGAAAAAATCACGATTAGAAGTATCCAGATAATAATAATTTGATTTATTAATCATAATTTTTTTAAAAATTAAAATCATTTTATTGTTCCATTTAAATTGGTATTAAAAACTTCAAACTGTTGATTTAAAAAAATAAAACTAAACTAAAAAAATAAAAAACAAATCAATTACTGACTCACTACAATAAATTATCAAATAATATCATATGAATTAGAATATGTTCTTATTTTATTTTAAAACTTTCATTTGAACTCAAATTTCTTTAATTTTATTTATTTTTAATTATAAAAAATAAAAAATAAAAAAGGATGTTTATTAATAACCTTCAAATTACTCCATATATTTTTCGCCGTTTGGATGAACTTTATCTAAAAACAGATCAAATTTGAATAATATAAACTACAAGACTTTCTATTGTGAAAACACAGTACTACTGCATAACATTATATATCAGAAAATAAAATATCAAATATTTCATTTCATATACTTCAAAGTTTTTGGAAAAGAAAATAGTATTTAAAAAAATTGATTTTATTCAGAAATTCTAAATTGTCATATACAATAAATCTTATTATTCAAAATAACAAAATTATCCATAAATTAATCTATAAATTATTATTTTTGTTTGATAATTTATTTCAGATTTTTAAATTATTATATATCAATTGAATATATTATTATTATTCTATTCAAAATTATGTTTATTTTCATAAGTAGATTAATTTTGAGTATTTTAATTATTAGGAATGTCTTAATTCATATGTTTTAAACCTTTATTAAAGTCATATTATAATTTTATAATAGAAATATGTTAACCCCTAAAGGTTCAAGCCGTTTTTGGACAACTTAAATCAAAAACAGTGATTTTGGACAACCTTGTAGTTGTTGGAGTATGATTCTTATTGTTTTTTTTTTTTTTTGGTACTTCTAACCGTAACATCTTGAACCTAACTACCTGCACTAATACCATGTCAAATTTCAACCGTTGGATCTTTATCATTTGTGAGATTATAACGTTCAAAGTTCACTGTTTTTTTTTTTTGGGCCTTGCCCGAAAGACATACTCTAAATGGTGCCAAGGGAGACTTGATGATTGTTACCTCAAACATTTTGCTCATATTTTTTTCCATGTAGATACCTAAGTTGAGCACCTCCATGGAAAATTTTACCTCTTGATTCCACTTTTACAACCTTCATGCAAATTTTTTTGTACTAGGTGGTCTAAAAGCTTCTTCTTTGTCAAACTAGAGGTGGTATTCAAGATCTACCATGAAATGAATTTTTTTTAAAAATCCCAACGGTGAGAATGTGCCTTCTGTGAATAGAAAATTTTGAGTGATTTTTTTTATAAAAATAACAAAATCTCAAAGTGTAAGAAATTTTAGAAGGAAAATGACATATATGTATTGCAAAAATGTCATGGGCAGCCAAGAAGGCTGGGAACCCTCTCTTTGTGGACCGGGTCCATAACTCACATGTTGTGAGAATCATGAATAGGGTGAGATGCCAGTCTTGAGAGCTCAACCGATGTTCTTGAAAACAGTGGGAGGAGCCAAGCTGTGTGTCAGAGGGAGCAGCCAAGCCCACTGCCTGTAATAACGGGGTCAGTCAAAGCCCTTCCAAAACCCCATGCCCTCACCGAAATCACCCTTCGTGCCCAAGCTCTTGCCCCTCAGAATGTGCTCACGCCCCATTGGTTCATCTCTCAGCCCGTGCTGCCGAGTTTGGGGTCGAAAACTAAAATGTGTCACAAAAAACTCTCATTTTTGAATTTGATGCTGAAATTTTTACCACACAAAATTAGTATGTCTATCCACATCTCCACAAAATTTCAGCATCATACGATCAAATTTGACCCTTCAACTGAACTGTCCAAAACAGCGGAGAGCCATTTTGGATTTCCAGAACCGTTAGGGGTTAATACAATGCACATTGAATTAATAATGTTTTTGTTTATAACACTTTAATACTATCATTTTTCTCATTAAGAAGATCATCATTGTCTTTTATTGTTTTTCAATTATTTCCTTAAACACCTTATTTTCATCTTCTAGTTTTCTGTATTTGTCGCTCTTATGAAAAATGTATCCTCAAATTGAAGATTTTAAGTTTTCTCTTTATGTGAAAGCTTAAAATCTTCAAACAAATCTATTCCTTCTAAAATAGTTTAAAAGCAATTTTTTATTTATTTTTTGCATTTTTGTTCATTCTAGATGATTTATTTTTATTTTTTATAATAAAGAAATAGTGAAAATATATGACATTTGTAATTGTATATATCCAGTACATCTGTATGTGAATCAACAATTGCTTGAAGTAAAGATTAATAAAAATAAAATTTACATTTTATCCAATATGTTATGAAATGGTATTGGATCAAAAATATTTTTTCCATCTATTTGTAGAAAATTGAGCAAGAAGATTTGCAATGCTTCAAAACGCAATGCAATATTTTTTGTCTTTGCAAATTTTGATTTTTTAAAATCAAATGATTGAAGATGAATTTTGATACTTTCACAACATTTTTTCACAATAAGTCCAATAATACTCAATTCCATTTCAATCAAATCACCAACTAAAACAAATAAATTCTTCATTGTAAATTGGGTGATTATTATTGTAAGTTTACTTTCAACAACAATGATTTCTCTCACATTTCAATTTTGTCTCTTTAAAAAAACCTTCAAAAGACTGCATAAATATTGAAACATAAATGAATTCAGCGCCATTGCTCCTAAAGTTATATTTTAAAAAATAATCTTATAAAATCATGTATTTAATATCCTCTGTACCTATGAAATTGCCAATAAGACCTTTCAAATTCACCCTTTTCCTTAGTGTGTTAAATTCCACCATTATTATCATTTGATGAAAAGTAAAAATAAAACAAATATATGCTCATTTTTTGAATCAATGATTAAAGAAAGATGTATTTTTTTTCTTGAAAAAACTACTCCATTCCATTCACAAGGTAACAAGTGATTTGACTATGTGCAAATGGTATTAGATTGGGCCTTTAGACTTCGTCCTTGTGGATTTACTCTATGACCGACCAAAGACTTCAATCCATACATTTTAGTACACCTTTTTTAATCGAAACTAGTAACTTTCACCACAAAATTACTCTGAAATTTTCATGGTCAACCGTTTAACTAAATCACAACATGAAGTTAAGCTTAGAATTCAAAATCAATAATCCCTGTTATTGAATTTTTCCATTCTTCTCAACAAGCCTTTTGTGGCGTTATTCGGTGCTCAAGACTCTTTCCAGGTTTCATGTAGAATTCTCTCACGAGGAAAAACCCGCCACGGCAAGAAACTCGGGCAACATGAGATTCCGCGGTCAACCAAAAAAGAACGGGCATTACGCTAAAAAACGCTTCCCGTCAAGGCTCCTAGACAAGGACATCGCCCTTTGGCTCAAGACGAGCTTCGCCCCACCCTACACCCCCATCATCCTCCCAGCCCATGAGCCCCTCCAAGCAGGGGCTCTTCCTTTACATAAAACACTAGGTTCCACTCCAAACCACACTACATTCTCTCACCACCTACACACCAAATCCCAGCATTCCGAATCCCCGCTGGAGATGCCCCCCGCTAAACCCCCAACCCCCAAAACATAAAAGCCCACAGACGACGCTGCAAAACCACCCACGTCGCCCCAGGAAGCGTTCCATGCACACTCCACCCCCTCCCGCCCGCCCCCCGCCGTCCGATCCCCCCATCCAACGACCCACCTCCACCCCTCTCCCAAGCTTCCCAAACCGAGCTCCAATCCCACCCGTCCATCTCTCCCATCCAACGGCCCAGCGCCTCCACCATCCGCGACCGCGTTGTCCCTTTCAAGGCGAAGGAATGGATATGGCCTCCCAAGGCCACGCCTTTGGCACAGCGTTTTGCAGTATTCGGGAAATTCTGATCGGAGTTTTTGGAGATTGCATTTCTGGAGGTTGGAGAAATGGCCACTGCAAGCATTTCTGCCTCCAAGGCTGTTGCCTTCTCTGCTCAGGCTGGGCCTGCCCAGGTGACCCGAGTGGAGTCCCAGAGGAGCTCTGTCACGTTCCGGAAGCCTGCAGCATTGTCATCTGGGGAGGTAGGATCATGCGAATTTTACATGTGATGTGTAGTGAGTTTGGGATTAGATGGTGTTAGTTTTTTTGAGTGAGTAGTTTGAGGTTTTGGATGTTGAGTGATGTGAGGTGTGAGTTGATGAAGGTGTGGATTGGGTGCTGGTTTTTTTGTTTGGTTGGTGTGGGTTTGGTGGTGTTTGAGGGTTGAGGTTGTGAGGGTGAATGTGGTTTTTGTTGAGGATTTTGTGTTTGATTTTTGTTTTTTGCTGCAGGTGCTCGGATTGGGGGTGTCTGGTTCTCTCAGTAACAAAAATGAGCTGCGAAGTGTTCGTGCTTCTGCTAGTGCTAAGCAAGCACCCCGGCTTCGATTGGAGGTTTTTTTTCGAATTTTTTTCTTGAGCTCTCAGTGTGATGGGTCCTCGTACTCTGAAGAGTCTGATTAATGCTCTATCGCTTCTATTTATTTTTCTTCTGTGAGCTGCTTCTTTTTGAAGAGTCTTGGTGAATTTGTGGCATATCGTTAGTGATTCATTGTGTGTTTTTCCACGGCTACATTATGTTGGGTCACAATGTGTGCGTTAATGTATAATTCAGAATTTGTCTCGAATTTTGAATCCGAAAATGGCCAATTAAGGGTAGTTCTTTTTTCAGGTGACTGCCAAAACTGCTGGAGCCGCGAAGCAATACGAAACAGAAGTTGACAAGCCTCTGGGTCTCACCCTTGGCCAGAACCCCGGAGGTCGTGTTATTATCACGGTAATGTGCAATCTGGATCTGCAACTGACTGGCATTTCAAATATTGTCTTGCTGTTCGGTAATGGGTTGCTTTAGGGGATTTTTGCGATACTTTTACATGCTACAGTGTAGATTAGAATGGCAAGACACGTATTCAATGCCATTTCATTATTTTGAATTTTTGCATGTATTTGTCTGGAGGCATTTGGGAGGTATAGAACGATTAAAGCCAACACAGAATGCAGCAGTTTCTGCCATTTTAATGACTAACGGTGGTGGTAGAATTCTATTATTACATTGTTTATTATTACATTGTTCACATAGTTTGAAACATTTTGGCTTTGTATGTCTTTCAGCAAGTTGATGCTCGAGGAAATGCTTCTAAAGCTGGTTTGAAGGTCGGAGACCAAGTTATCTACACGAGCAGCTTCTTCGGTGATGAGCTCTGGCCGGCTGATAAACTTGGTTTCACCAAGACTGCCATCAACGCCAAACCAGACTCTGTCTACTTTGTTGTCGCCAGGTAAAGCTCAAAACGCTCTAATTTCCTTGATACAAATCCGAATTATATCGAATGTCTGTCCCTTACATTCTCACAATTGGGGTATTTTCACTTAATGTTTGAAGTTGGTGAACTAGACATCTGTTTAGGAGGAATTAAATATGTACTACGTTTGTGGATAGAAATGAAGTTGGTGACTGGATGATCCCGTAAAGTTCACATAAGGCAATTGGGTTGGTCCATGGGCTTCTCTTACCGATATACAAATATTGGAGCATATCGTAATCTTATTCCTTGCCGGCTTGAACACCGTTGGATTTTCAGTGTGGAATTTATTCTTTGGTAGTTACGTTCTGTAAGGTTTCAGTGATATGAAAGGGAGGCTATGGCACTGTTTTTGTTTCTGTAAATTGTACGAGGAGTGCTTCTCTTCTTGGTCAGAGCTGACCTTGCTGAGATTTAGTGGTATCACTAGTCTAGAGTCATCTCCTGTCTTGAGTGGAAACCATGTAGCCGTTTGTGACTGACTCTGTTTGTTTCCGTTAATGCAGAGGTGCAGATGTGGAAGTGAAGAGGCTTCCTAAAAGGCCAGCACCTCCTCGCTTCGGAAGAAAATTAACTGACGCTCAAAAGGTGGGGCGGTCAGCCATTTGATAGAACATACAGTCAATGCTCTTGTAGACACGGTGATTGAAATACTTATCTTAAGGCAATAAACGAAGATCGACTAACTCGCTTGTGAATCTGACACAGGCCCGAGCGACGCATGTGTGCCTTGACTGCGGTTACATCTACACTCTCTCCAAGTCATTCGACGAGCAGGTAATACCACCTTAATTGTGTTTTTTATTTGGTTCCAACTCTTAAATAACCTTTCTGCTAGACGCAGGACGAACAATATGTCGAGAAGTTGACCATGATTCCCTTAGCTGATTCTGTAACTTGCACATCCAACATGTTACTATAATAGAAAATTTCGAGTTCAATTCGGGAGGATTATGGACAGCTCATGGTTTGGGGTCAACCAAGCCCTCTCAAAAGATTCCACTGTTGTAAATCTTGTGCTCACATTTGTACAACAACCGCTACTGAACCAAAAATCCGTTACCACGAGCAAAGTAGTGAAGCGATTTAATAATGAAAGTGGTTTTTGTTATTTTTTCAATTTCTGTAAATAAATGCGGCATTCCGAATCTTCTCTTTCTGATTATGTGCTGTTTTTTCGCTGCAGCCGGAGGGTTTTCAATGTCCTCAATGCCAGGCCCCGAAGAAGAGATTCGCTGGCTACGACCCAGAAACAGGGAACATCATTGGAGGGCAGAAAACTCCCATTCCAGTGATCATTGGAGTTGTTTTTGGAGCCGCAGCAATTGGTGCTTTCCTCTTCCTTGGCTTGCAATAGAATATGATATTTGTCGAAAATCAGAATTTGGACCCATAGCATAGATCAACTTCTTTCATTACTAACCTTCGGAACTCGAAACCCAGAGCAAAGAAAAATGTAGAAATCTGTATCTTATTATAAATGTAATAGAGTGGCTCACTTTTTATTCTTCAAGAACCAGGTCTTTGACCCATCTGTGATGTTCTTGTTAATTTTTGTTCTCTTGTGAACCTCCTGTAAGAAGCAAAGGACGTCACCGATCTTAAAGTCAGATTTCTGATCGTTGTCATGTTAACAAGCGCAGAATGCGTCGATTGCTAACAAAAATTCAGAATAAACATGGATGACACATAACTTGCAGAGACTGATACAATGATAATAGTTAAGGCAAACTTGAATCTCCGTCCTTTCGCCCACCTTTCACCTCATCTTTCAATCCTCTCTGCCCTTCCTTGTTTGCCCGGCTCTGTTCTGAGTAATGTGGACCACACCCAGCCGGTACGCTTGCAATTAAATTAATCTTCTCCATGTCAAAACGGAAACAAAAAAAAAAGAAACAATCACGTCGGCCGCTGGAATTTTGAACAGTTGCAAATTGTGTAACCTACGGGATCATGTGCATGCCGCTTCCCAACTTGCACTGAATGCAAGACGTTCAGTAGCTGAAACTGAGACTTCAGTTCGGCTTTGCCCAATCACGTTGGTGGGTTTGAAGAAGAATACTTGATTGACAATGCAGGGCAAAGCTCTTAGAATTAGTAACGAAGTTATCAGCCACGTCCTGATTCTCGGCGGCCGCTATGGTGAGCAGAACATACAACTTGCTCAAATTCTTTAGCCACAAAGGAGGGATTAGACCGCGTTACCATGTTGTCATGCTGCTGTGGGCCAGGTCAAACCGAAACACGTGGGTCGGTTGAACGACCGCTTGCAGTTGCTCCCGGTGCTGCTCTCGAAAAGATACTGTACGTAGTTACATTGCTGAGTGCTCATCGAGTCATCAACTCACATGTCGCGCGCACACTTTCGAATTGAACGTGACCCCTTACATGTGATCACGGTACATTAGTCATCGTGGAGACAACCGTGTTGTGCACGAAATATATGCTTGAATGTGCTCGAGTAGCGAGATACTGGAAAAACATCCTTCTAGCATCAGTGCGAATCTAAAATGGAAATGATATAACAATGCACAAGAAAACCACCGTGACAAAGAAGCCACTGGAACCACAATATCGGTTACTCGTCATGCCTGCCGCTTTGAGCTGCATTTTGTATGTGTACCCCACCATCGATCCCCGAAGTTCTTGAAGAAGCGCCCGCATCAATGTTGATGAACAGTTGATGATTCTGGAATCTTCTCCGGGGTGATATGGACAGTACGATGAAGTCCTATGTACGTTGCAACGTTCGCCACTTGCAGACGACATCTTGGGGACCTGCGTCTTGGCCCGCTCGGCCGGCCCAGGTTGGCGGGGCCGGCCATAGTTCTAACCTCTCAGCAACACCAGGAGTTGTCTCGTTGGAGGACGGTACCAGGCTTCCATGATGTCACTTATCACGGTATTTCTGTTGCTGGAGAAAGTTCAGAAAAAAAAAAACAGAGAAGGGTCACGGGTGTGTTGAGCCCCCTCTTCGAATGCAATCACACGAGAATCGCACCTGAAAGATCTCGAAGATCCCCGCAGGTATAGAAGTAACCACCGCCATGCTTTTTGATTTCCTCTCATTTCTTTCATGTATATGTTGCGGTTGTCATCCTGTTAAGTTTGCGAATGAAGGTGTACTTGTCAAAGCAAAGACAAAAGCAGTTTCAATGCTCAAATTCAACGAGTCTGCTCTTGCTAGAACACTTTCAACAGCCTCTGAATTGCACGGGGAGATGTAGCAGGAAGATCGTTATATTTGGAAAAAAAGACTGCCAGCATCTAACAAGTGCTGGAGCTGGGCATGTTACAGAAACGGTTCTAAATCTAAAAAAATGACAATCAAGTCTCAGCAATCAAATTCATCTTTCAACTACCTGATAAAAAAATCTCCTACATAAAATACTGAGCCAATCCGAATGAGATTGATCCCTGTGACGAACCTTAGGGTTCAAATCAGTATGTCGACGTTGCCACACAAGTAAGCTCCTACCTAATCGACCATTCAATGAGTTCTTAACCTGCAAATGGAAGCCGAAATCCCAGCTTATGTGTCCCAGAAATAAAGCAACGTCGCCAAGTTCGTATGATCTATGAAGAAGAAAGTCTTTTGCGCTGTCTTCCAATTTGCTTGATGCTTCAAAGGGTCGGCGCTTTTACAGCAGCAGCTCTTACTCCTCGATGCACCTCTCGGAGGCTACGGTGGAGCTAATGCGGGAAGACGCAAGCTCCAAAACCTGAGCAGAACAAAATTGGCCCATAAATTGTCAGAAAAAGGGAAATCCACAACACATCAAACTCTGAAAACAAATGCACTCAAATCTGCAAATGGAGAATCAATCATGAGCTCAATTGCATATGTTTACAGAAAGAACAAAGTGGTCAGGTCCCTTACTTGGATCAGTGGAGGTCAAAACGCCAGCGCCATCGAAGGAGCAGCTTCCACCAGCACCCTTGTAATTCTGCCAATAATTGTTCAGTGCCCAGGAAGCATGTCCGGCAACGGTGTTCGGGACATAGCAGCTCTGGCCAGACTGAATGGCCGCGCAGAACTCCGCGTTGACGCCGCAAGCGAAATTCAGAGCATTCTCCAGAGTGGTTGGATCGGCAGCTGCATTGCTAACACACCATGTTCCGGAGCCGGCACTCAGCGGTGGAGTTGCAAGAATTGGCGACTCAACAGTGGGACTGTACTCGGACGCAGCCGTCTTTCCGGTGAGGTCGATGGCGTAAACTGGCGATAGGTTAGGATACAGAAGACCCCAGTTGCGCTCGGAGGCTGCGCCGGGTTTCTGATTCTCGTTGAAAAGAGCAAAAATGTAGGTCGGGATGACGACGCCGGGCTTTGCTGGAGTGCCCACCTGCGATGTGGACATAATTTTACTCACTAACCGCCGATTGTAAGTGGCAGCGTTGTCGATGGTAGCGCCTGGTTGATTGGCGTCGCCGGCCGAGGGCCATCCAGTCTCCCCAACGGAGAGGCGCAACCCTGCGAACCCGAGGCGCGCCGCAGCGGCATTGACTGCGTCGAGCTGAGCGTCCATGAGATTTGTGTAAACGAGCCCGCCGTCCACGACGTCCGTTGTGGCCGTGCTCGCGAACATGGCGTAGGCGAGGCTGATGTCAGTGTTGGTCGTGTATGTCAGGAAGGGATACACATTCACGAACAAGTAGGAGCTCGTTGTGGTGAGGAACGAGAGCAGCGGTTGCATGACGGTCGTGGCAATGTCTGCGCGGAATGTCCCGGTGGAAGGCGGAAAGGAAGTTGCTAAGACGTCGAGCGCCACGGCGGTGGAGACCTTAATCTGCCCCGACCACCCGCGGGTGACGAGAGAAGCTTGAAGGTTTTGCACCGCGGGAACTAGAGACGCCCACGTCGATTGAAACGCAGTGCCGGTGAAGATTTCGTTTCCGACCAGGATGACCACGATGTTTGTTGCAGGGTAATAGGGTGCAATGTTCTGTTGAATCCACGAGTCTCCTGCCGCCGGGCTTGCACCCACCGCAACAATTTCTTCGTTGGGGACCGTTACCACGACCTCCATGCCGCTGTTGGCGAGCGCCGTGAGGATGCCTGCATTTGGGTTGAATAATTTCACTCTCCCAGCTTGCATCGCCTTGATTGCTGCCACCGCCGCCGTAGGGCTGGGAAGGTTGTCGCCGAGAGTTCCGTAGTTGATGCCCACGGCGTGATCCAGCTGACCATATGATCCTGCCAAAACAAACAAACGGCAAACGAAATGAGCTCATAATAATTTAAATCAATTCGTCAAGAGAATTCTGCAAGCAAATCATAGTCAACAATGCTCTGTCGTTTACACTCGCCCATCTTCGCAAATTGAACACTTCTCTACACAATTTGAGCAGCAAAATCAAATTCACAAAATCACACTGACTTATCTCACTGAACACTGGCAAGTGATTCTACTTCAAAAGAGCTCACCGGTCCTTTAATCAATTTCAGAAGAACTGAAATTATTTGTGGAGCTGAGAAGCTTTCAATAGATTAAGCATTCACAAAGTAGGAAGGTTGTGTGTGTGTAACATACCATCTGCCTGGCATTGTCGAACAACCGGCGTGAGGGAGAGACAGAGTAGCATCGCGAGCGACATCCATGATTCGAGAAACATCCTCTTCGCGAGGCCCATGTTCATATTTCTGCTGATCTCCTTCACCTTGCTGTTCGATTATTTCCTTTCGCAATTCCGGAGTTGAATGCTATTTCCTTTTCCCTGCCGGAGCGAGCTGGGTTCTTAAAATTTGTTGGAACAAGGATGCGTTTTCCAGTAATTTGTAGTATTCATATACTTTCTCAAATTCGTCCACCCGACCAGCTGCTTCAGCGCCAGAGCAGATACACGAAAATTAAAGTTCGCTAGTCGAGCCAGTCTACTCGCACTTCGGCGAAGTTCAAGAACTTCAGCTGGCCGCCGTCAGCACAAATGACCAAAAATCGTCACAGAGACAAGTTCGCAAATTTGCTTCCCAAACGGGAACACGAAAACGACTTTGGTGCTGCGCCACTCTCAACAGACGCAATAAAAATTGCGGAATCTCACTAATTGGAGACTACAGGCCAATGTTAAGAGCTTGACAGTTGACAGCCGAGAGCTCAATCCAAGAAACCTCAACTCACTCAGCAAATAACGACTAGCTGGCGCCAGTTCACCGAACCCAAATAATGGCCTAACGACAACCCAATAGATTACAACGTAATCAAACCTCAAAAAATCTCCACAATGACGCGATCAACCAACTTGGGACCAAATGAGTGCACTTGCAATCAACAAGCGCAGACTCAACTAAACGACCTCTCAAAGCAACTTGAGCAAAATGCTGTGACCTCTGCAACCACACTCCACAAAACTTCAGACTCAGATAATCCTTCAAGCTTTCGTACTGAGCTGCAGCTCTTAGGACTCGAGAGAGTCAGAAGCGGCTGCAAGTGGAGCAATGAGCACTCGAAGCGACGGCCGACGTCTTTATATTACAAAATCCAAGGCCGGCGTCGATCGCCTCCTGATCCGCGTTACATCGAAACTTCAGGCACTTGATCATCCCCTTGTTACCAAACACCGGGGAGAATGTTGGCAGGCTGCAGAAAAAGCTGCGTCTCACCTGAAACTAAAAAGAGTAAACAAATTGGCAACAATTTGCACTCACGACGCAGTCAACCCCGTCCGTGATTTCGGAACTGGTCATCCTCCCAACCAGCTACCTTTCAGCTCACAAACTTTCGGAACAGATCAAACTTCTCACGATCACTCTCTCAGTTGCTCTCGTCCTGGAAGAATATTCTTATTAAAAACACGACAACAACAACTGCAGTTACGATCAAATCAAGTCGCGTCTGGACGCTTCTTTCGAGGTAGATCGATCAACTGATCATCGATCATCGTTAACCCGGCGCGTGATGAGCTTATCCAACACCAAGTTATTATTATTCCCTCTCTGTGTGGATCAACCGTAAAATAATAATCAATGAATAATATTCTTGACATCGACATGTTCCAGCTTCACCTCATGGTCCCCACCGCACCTGAATCGAACAGTGAGCGTTGATAAGTATCAACAGGAATCAGGCCATCGACTAATATTTATCAACTTCAATTGAGTCTGAAATGAATTTGTGAGAGTGGTTACCGGATTTGCAATTCATGGTTGGTAGCTTGTTGTGCAATCAGTGAGAATTGGTTAACAGAAGAGGATGTGATTCATTCTCTAAGCTGTCTCGGTGAAGTGCAATTTGGGGATGCTAAACAGCATGCATGAGTAATGAATTTGCTAATATTGAGTGTTTTGGAGGCTAAGTGTGAAGATGCTCTTTGTCTTTGAGTACATTGGGTTTATCAAAGGGTAGGTTTGGTTGGGAATCTAAGATGGACTGGTCATTAGGGATTGAGTGTGTTGCAATTATTTATGTAATCATCTGAGTGGATTGGGATTTTGGAGTTGGATTAGGTAGGGGAGTGGGTATGTGGAGTTGCAGTTTATTATCTCAATGGGACTATCATGGACTGTTTTATTTACGGAATTTTTGGGTGGGTGCTCTTGTTTGAGTGCAGACATTTTTCACTTTACAAAAGATCCAATCCACTTGGTAATTTCAATGTTTTTGAGAGGGAAAGAAGACCTAATCCTTGAGACTTGCATGACTTGTATGAGGAAAGAGTGCAGTCAGTATCACATTATTTTCAAACAACCGTAATTTGATCGTAGGGTGGACACTGTGTACATCATGCATAGGCAATGATACATGGGTGATGTCAAGCCGTTTCATATGTTGTCAGGTCACTCACATGTGTTCTGTAAGGCTGTACGTGATTGTGTTTCCTAAGTTATTAGAGTGACTAGAAATTTTGTCAAAGTTGTGGGGCACTTGTAAGGATCTGACTTGCAACAGTGAACGTCAATACATCAATGTCATATTTCAATCCACATTTAACACGAGCAACATTCTATTGACATGTAGTTTGAAAATACAATGCATAGCAAATGTTTATGTTCAAAATTTATTCAGGTAAGCAAAAATTAGAGGACTAAGTAGATTCTTTGAAAGTTGAGCTGCAATTAAGCACCATTCAATTGTAGCTCTTTAAATTTTGATCAGTTTGGAATAATTTAACAATAAGATGATTTGCACAGAGTGAAACACAAGTTACCCAAATGTGGAGCTAACACAAAGCGACTCAACTAAAGGATAATTTAGCTCATTAAATTTTTAATTCCTTATGATTTAGAAAATAGATTTTACAGTGATATATAATTGCAAGCTATATTTCATGAAGACGCAGTCTTAGGGAAGTTGTTAAAAGAAGACATCATGACAACACAAGCATACTATTGGAAAGAGTTTCAAATCAGTGTGCTCACAGCAACACCCACACTTTATGCATGGATTGCACCAAATGTAGGCTAACTAATGTGCACAATCTCAGTGTTGACATCCACAAACTAACTCAACAACTCCCATCAAATATTGCTCAATCCTTGCAACAACACACCTGTGTGACTGCAAAATCATAGTTCCAACTTACATTGCAGCATGGTACATTTAAAAAACTTATGTTCATAAATGAAAGAGCTTATAAGATTAAGGACCTTATATTCCATGTGAATAGTAGGGCTGCCTGAAGGGTTAGTCAAGCTTGACTATGAAACACCTTGAGTCAGTGTGAAATGGTGGCTCTGCTAATTCCAGATCCCAGCCACCAGCCTCCCTGCGGTGACCATACCAAGTCACCGACTACAGCCAACTCCAGTTACCCCAGGTGCTTTCGATGTTTAACTATCATTTTGGTTTTAAAAAACAAGAACTCCCCGCAGTTGACACAGCTGATTGGAGGTTCTACAGTCATGACAAACTTCCCATGTCCTGATGGAAGATAGTGATCTGGATCAACTTGCCCATTTCAATTGCAACTTGAAATGTAACTTTTATCATGATAGTATGCATAGCCTGATAAGACAAGCATATGCAGTGATCACATGGAAAAAGAAAATTTCACACTTTGACTATTCAAATTTACTTAACTTGTGCTCAAAGGAAACCCCATGATGGCATATGAAATGTTGGGACAATTGAGTGATATTGGCGTAATACAAGCCCAAATTTTATGTGATTGTAAATTCCTTTACACAAAATACTGCATGTAGGTACTTACTGAATAGCATAAACTTAGTGGGGTCAGTTAAGGTCTGACCTGGTCACAACGTAATTACGAGCGTAAAAGGATGATATAACTTGCCTGAGGTTACATGTGATGGGCTTTCTGTTTGTGATCTTGCAGAATATTTCAAACTTGGTCAATCGTCAAAACCCACTTTCATAGGCAAACATGTTGGCATGTCTTGAGGCTGCGGGTGATTGTCTGATTGAAGTATCATACGTTGGGAGTGGGACCTGCCAATTGAGAAGGCCTATCTTCCAGTCACTCATCAATTGGACAGAGGAAGTCAAACAGCTGAGGTCCATGTAGGGCTGCGTGAATCATGCACATGTTCCTTCCACAACATATGTCTATGGTAAACTGTTGAGGCCACTCACGCATGAGCGCCGGTTGCACAAATGCCTAAAACCGCCAAGAACAAATTCACAAGCCACCAAATTCATGGCTTTGGTGATAATGGATGAGAGAGTGGTGGTTGTGGGCTGAAATTTGGTACAATTTGGGTGAGAAAATGATGGTAATGAGAAGAAAAATCAATCCTTCAAATTTAAAATAAAATAAAAAACATGTATTAATTATAGGTTTAGAACATGGTATTTGATTGAAATTAAGTTGATTTTACACACAATGAATTATGATAGTTGAAAATTGACAAAGTACATCATAAGTTTGTCTAGTGGTATTTAGATGAGTTCTACTCTAGCATCCATTAAAAATTAATAATTAATTTAATCCTTATCAAGATGTTATGACTATAGTTGTACGTATTGGTCTCCACGACATTTTTTTTCAAAAAAAAACTTGATATTTCACATGATGCTTGCAAAAGGTTTCATTCCTTATAGTGGCAGCTATAGCTATGGGTTGGTTTGTCTTATGTCCATTGTATGTATTAAGAATAGATAAAACATGAAGTACATTCTATATATTTTTTTAAGAAATTAAGAATTGTTTAACTATTATCTAATTTGAGATTATTGAAGCCATAAAATTCAATTACAAATTACACTTCAATCTTTAAATATATTTATGAATTTCAGTTTTTAAAATGAGTTAAATCATGTAATTTTGAAAGAAGATATACACTAGAATGAACAAAAGTATGATAGAATACATTAGTGAGATCATGATATTTAAATCATTGCAAATCATGTCCATGAATTTATGCCAATACCATTGGCTTCATAATGACATTGTCAACTCATATCAATATGCTATTAAATAAGATTCCATCCAATTATTCTTATGAAAGCTTTTGACTAAAATAAATTATGTTTTTATTCTATCACATATTACATACACTATTCGTGAATTTTATGTGAAACCAACTCCAAATGACCAGTAAAAAATGGAACATGGAACAATATAGAATCTTATATTTTTTGGAATTCTTATGTCAAATTTTAATTCAAGTTGACTTGGTTCAAAGTTGGATGGACTGGGTGCAAAGTCCAGATTCCCAGAATCTTTTATCATCAAGCAATTTGTTTTAAGATGATGGTTTCTCTTCCCATTAGCAGTGATCCCAATCCTACATGGGAATCTGCATAGAATTAAAGTTCAATTGTTTCAAAATTAAAAATTAAACAAAATAAAATCCTACTTAGGACTTTGCTGTCAGTGACTTAAATGTTTGGAAGCAGGGGTGATTCAACGCTTTCAACCCCACAAAGTGCTTGTGTAGTGACTAATGTAACATGATACAATCAGTGAGTCTTGCAAGCAGTTAGTTTTTGGTGAAGTAACATGCTGCTGATTCATGTTAACTTAAGTTAGTCCCACAAAGGACATCCTGGAGGTTATTCTTCCTCCTTTTCATTCTCAATATCAGTTGTTACTTCTTCAACGACTAAGGAATACTGTGACGTGTAACAAGTTATTAGAATCACTTCTTCAAATACCAAAAGGATCTTGAACAGTTGTCCATGAAGAGTGATAGTCAACCCTTGAAATTCAATTGTGTTTAATTAATCAAAAAATAAGGTTATGTATTCTCAATTGGTATTTTAATAATTAAGTAAATGAGTTGAGAATTCACCCAAAAAATATTAATTAAAAGAAGGAACTTGGATACTCACTTTTCAGTATATAATTATAAGGTGGACGGAGGGTATATAATGATAATAAAACCTAAATCACTAATTATGTTAAAATAAAATAAAATATAGTTAATTCCAATGTGAGAATGTGGTAAGAATTAATTTCTTTTTTTATTTTAAAAAAATTTGTTAAAATTGAGTTCAAGATGAAACTTCAACTTTTTTTTGTTTAAATTTTTTAAAAGTGTCCACAAAATATGGTTTTTGTATCATTTGCTTGACTTATTACCATGGAACAAAACAAAACAATTTTATATTCATAAAATCCTCCATGATATATTTTTAATTTTTTTTGAAAAATGATTTGAGAATTTTTTTGGCCCTGCCTTTGTTGTCCCAATTCCAGCTCAAATCTTTACTATAGATTTAGAAATAAGTAAATAAATAATTATTGAGGTGATAGGAACTTGCTCAAATTCACTAGAGATCCATTTGGAGTATCTTGGTTCTTTAGGGATTAAATGTCAATACAACATTACAACAAGCCACAATTTTTATTTTTACATGATATCAATCGTGTGATTATTTTAACTTTAAAACAAGGCTCATCATTACAATTTATATCATTTTTCTAAGTAAATGGAGATCGAAAAAACCAAAAATCCATAACAACATAATTTCTAAATCTATCATCAATTGCCAATTGTCTATTCCATATATAATTGCAATTTTGGGCAAGTTTCAAAAATGTCTATTATGAGTGAAATTTTTTGATGTTTTTTTTGTAGGTATACGAATTTACAAGAACTTTGAACAAACATTTTTCCTTCAAACAAATGTAAAAAAAAATAGTTGTAATGTACTAAATCATTTTTCCTCCTCGAGGGGCAATTCAAATTTTGGTGTCCACTAGTAAAATAATGTTTTTTATAGTGTTCAATTTTTTTAGCAAATAAACCAACTTTAGACTCAACTTTCATCCACAGTGAAGTTTCATTGGATGTCAATAATCTTAGTGACTTCATATGATCACTCCCAAGAGATTCTTAATATATAAGATTCTCAATTCATATGTTGAATGTTAAAATATTTTGTCATCCATCTAATTTTATTTCATGTTTTTTCAGACAAATTGGCAGCATAGTTTTATTTTAAAAATTTGACATCTTTATTTCAAATTTTTCATATTCTTTTTTTGCAGAAGTTGTGTTTAAAGTACAATTATCAATATATCTGCATTTGAAGTTGTATAAAAAATTCTCTGCACCGTGGCTATACTGTTCATTTGATCATATTGCAAATGGAATATTAAATTGTTATTAGAAAAACTGTTGTTTAGTGATATTTTTAGTTAATTATTTACATCATATTTTTTTCTTTATAAAATTTCATCAGATCTTACCTAACAAATTAGAAGATTATAGAGTTTCAAGCTAGAATTTTTTTATTTCAAAATTTACAATCACCATTTTACACAGTTACCGCCCCACGGTGAACCATTTGAAACTGCACCGGTACCCCAACAATATTGTACCGGGGACTGCAAAGAGGCGAACCCAATCAATCGTTCAAACTATCGAACTGTCGAACTCGGAAAATAGAAGGTGGCCACTTCAGGCTGCTCAGTTTGAACCCAATTCGGATATGACCGTTGGCGAACTCCACCTGGCCCAGCTAGAACCACACTCCCAAAACCGTCACCGGTCCCCGAACTCTGAATATCTTATCAGCAGCTACATATTCATCTCCTCCAAACTTCTACTGAGTAGATTTCGCAAGGGATGATGGGTTTGTGTTTCGGTTTCCGCGACGAGCTTTGCCATGCCGATGAGCCCGAACTTCCAAGTGACATCTACTCAATTCTAGTGTGATGCTGGTGTAAAACCCAAGTGATACTCGAGTGATACCCAAGTGATACCGTGGTGATACTGTGTCGGCCCTGGTTGTGAAACTTATGTGAAGACGACGACGTGAACCTGTACAGGCTGCGTTCGCTTTCCTTCGCAGTTGTTGCGGTGCAATCCGTTGCGATCTTCGATTGTTGCGCACGGTGTGGTGACGGTGCTGCTCCATCAATGCTCCTCTTCGCTGTGCTTCTTTTGGTTCAAGTCTCGTCGCATTTGGTCTCCTGTAGCCCGAGTTCGTCCACAAACTTCATCGCATGCTTAACCAGTAGCTCACCTCGCAGGTTCGCTTTCCTGCGATCTCACTCCCTCTGTCTCGCAGTCTGTATTAAGTTACTGTAGCTACAGGCATTTGTATGTTCTTCCTGCGCGATCTTGTCGATTCTGTATATTATTTTGTTTTTTAGCTATCTTTTTTTCGTTCCTTCTTCCCCCTTCAAGGTTGCCGGAATGTTTGAAGGGAGCTTCATGTCCAGTTGATTGATTGCTGGAGAGGAGCCTGTTCCGATGAACCTAATGCTCTGTCAAGCGTTCTTGTTTACCTGTTTTTTCTTGAATTGATTCCGAGGTTGTGGTTCTCGGTTAATTTTCTCTTCAGGGAGAGATAGAGTAGCGTGCGTTGTGGTCTTGGAGCCTGGAGAGAGGTCGGGTGAAGTAGAAGTCGGTTTGACGATGATGTCAATGCCTGCAGTTTGCGCTGGTTAGGTATGTGACGCGCTTGCGTTCATCATCTGGAGCGCTTGAACTTTTCAAGCAGGAGTGGCTACCATGGGGATAAGCGGGGTGTGCGACAGTGACACTGGATTCATGGTATGTTTAGTTTACACTTGGAAGGACGTCGTTGTGTAAGCGTAATGTATAATGTAGGCAATCTGGGAGGCTTAGTGTGTGTTTAGGGGTTGGATGGTTATGGTGTTGTTAATGAAGAGTGAGTGGTTTTTTGGTGTGATCGATTGGGGAAGCTGACCTAAATAGTAGTATTCTTAGGGATTGATTAGGTTTTGGTGAGCTTGAATCATTCTGCTACCTAGTGAACGACTTATTGGGATGCACAGAGGAGTTCTTCGGGAAGGTTTCCATTGTTGTAAGGTGATCTTCGGCTTGGTTGGGCTGCATGTGGCGCTGTGTAGTTGCCGAGGATTGCATGTCCTAAAGTATTTGCCAGCTTTACAGGATAGCGGGTGTCTCAGTTTTCGTCATGTATTTGTCTGATGTTCTGGCTTATTCTATTTTCCAGGGCTCATTTGATACCCCTTACACGTCAAGGTAATTTCTCTGAACTTGATGTTTCTCCTAAACCCTGATAATTTAAAACTTTACCTGTTGAACAAGTACAACAGTATCTCTGTTAAAAAGAAACCAGTCATTATAGAATGTGTATGACTTAATTAATAGAATGAGAGGAAGGCTTTGCCGGTGACATTTCGGGCTCACATTCTGGTGTCTGTACTTGTTCTTTGAAATGTATCATTCTTACGGAATTTTCTTTCTGTAGTCTAAAATTTTCCATCACTGGACAGTTCTGCTGTCTGCGTTATTTCCTCTTGCTAATTGACTCTGGAGATTTTTCTCCTAATTACTATGAGCAGGAGAGGCTGATCTTTTTCAATCTTCGATTCCGCAGGGTTAGCACTTTTGCTGATGTTCACAACCTGGACCAGTGCATTAACTACCTCAACCAGTCCTTGGTCACCCTTGGCTTCTCATCTCAGCTTGATCTTTACTCCACTGAACCTGTAAGTGCTGTCAACTATTTGGTAGTGTAATATCCTGTTTATTTTGAAGTTGCTCTATGACTCTGACCACTGTTTCAAATGATTTGCACCTGCAGGCTTTAATTGCGCGGACATGCAATTGCATCTACGCCTTGATTCAGCAGCGGCAACAGGATATAGAGTTTCGTAAAACAGCAAATGACGCGAAGCAAAGGTGCGAGCCCATTGTAGTCACATGATCGATTAAGATATCATTGGCTGGCTTTGAAGTTCGATACTTGAATTATGCATCTGCAGTTCGAATTATGTGGTCTTTGAATGCCTGTGTCTTATCGATTGAATCTACTCCATACAACGTTCTTGAAATTAACTGTGTGATCTGTGCAGGCTGCTCTCGGACGTGTCGAAGCTTGAAATGAAGGTGGAATTGCTGACTGACCAACTGGCCAATAAGGAACGCGAGTTGCAAGTAATCAAAATCAAGGTACTCTTAGATCTCCAGTTGAAACAAATTTCCCTGGTCTAGACCTTGTTTAGAATGATGTGTAAACAACATTAGACTGTGTTTCAACCTAGACACCCTCAGTCGTCGTTTTGATAATTTTATGGTGAGTTTGTTCTAGATAGTCTAAAAAAATTAATACCTAAAGTGTTGTTTATTAATTATGTTTACTCAGGCCCCTGGAGCATATGAAGATAATGTTTTGACAAGTCGCTTTGGACAGATCCAAAGCCAAGCCCTTCGACACGAGGCTGAGGTAGGAGAAAAGGTCAAGCTAGAACACAAGATGAGACAATGGCAAGAGTCAAAACCCAAAACACCCTCCAAGATACTCCCTCCCCGAAGTCCTATGCGGCCTAAGAGCCCCGCACATGATCGGTTGTGCCAGTTTTCTCCATCTGTGAAGTCTGTTAAACGAACACTTGGTGCTGATAGTACATTTCTAACACCGAGATCCAGGTAACATTCTCAACTACTGAATAACACTATTGACTGTCTTGTATAGGTGAAATTTTGTACTCTACAGCGTACTCGTCTTGATATCTCCTACGGCTCTGAATTCTGATTGTATAAATCTTCTCAATGGGTAATAACCTCGAGTTCACTTTGAAGGCAATTGTAATCATTGCTTTGTGTTTGTATGCAGATTTTCGGGGTCTAATGTTTCTCAAGTTGATGTGAGCCACCAACTCCTTTCAACCCAATTTTAAACTCGTTTTTCAAATGTTTTCTTTCTTGGCAAATGTCTGAACATACACCTCAACATTTCATCATCTGCAGTGCCAAGTCTTAGATGTCCTCAATTCTACCTTGCACTGACCAGTCTTAAATGTCACCAATTCCACCTTTCTATTTAACAGGTCTCAGGGACTATCCAAAGATCTAACAACAAGTTGAAGAAAACATTGGATTTTGAGATAAGGAAGTCCGTGGATATCACAGAGGATAGTGTTACAAGCACCTCTGAAGAGAAGATTGTACAGTGCTCCGGTATGTATGGCTACTTTGTATATCATGAGTTGCACTTTTTGAACAGGTTAGTTTAAGATCACGGTGTCTTACTGTGTCTCTTTTCAACAGGGTCTATTTGTGTACCAGAAGACAGCATTTTTCTGTCACCCCACATCCAATACGATAATCCCATATTCCAAGAAGAGTCTCCCCCGCTAAGTGAAAGGTTGAAATCCCTGGAAAAAAATATGCGTGCCCTCTCGCCCATCCCTATTAATGTAGAGCCCTTGCGTTCGAGGCAAGAATTTTCACCTTCCAAGGCCACCAATGTATCCACAATGATTCTGGAATTTGAAAACTTGAGGTGCACGACCCCTGAGCGGCAGATTGCTTTGCCTGACGAAGGTATCCAGACTCCTGATTCGAGCATTTCCCTGGCCGCCCCGCTTGATTCCGGGTCATTAACTCCCTTCCAGCAGTTCCAGAACAAGAATCCTGACCTACAGGTAAAGTTTTGTACTATGTCTTGTCTGTTCTATTCGACATGTATCTTAGTTGCTCTATTGTTGGATCTTCATGAAGAAGCAATTCTCGTATTCTCATGTTCCAGAATTCGAAACCACGAGGTGATTGCTTTGGGAAATGTGATTATCATACTCTGTCATGGAATTAATCCCCTTAGTACAGAGTTTTTTGCTCTTGACATTTGTTTTCACTTCACTATTGACAGATGACGCTTGTGAAGCAATATCTTACCGTGCTTAATACCGCAACCAGGTTAGTATCATGTGAATTGTGGAGCATGTTTGTGTTAGACTTGTAATTTTTGGATGAGAACTCTATCTCTCCAATTCTAGTAGTTTTTTATAGTTTACGTGCTCATCTTTTTGTACGGCAAATGTCCAGGGAGGAGCTCCTGCAACTCAAGGTAAGCTTTTTTCTTCTTTTTTTTTCTTTTCTTGGAATAAATGATTGTATCCCTCAACTGCCATACACCTACACAAGGATAATAGTAGTTTCTTAGACTTTTTTTTTGTCTGACTTTACAGGGAATTGGACCTAAGCGTGCAGCAGACATTCTAGAGTTGCGACAAAATTGTGAAGAACCATTTAAGGATGTACGTTTCTTTCTCCATGATCTCTCCACAATTGACCTTGGTTTATTACTTGATAAACACACACTTGGACATTTAAATTGTCATCCAACTCATGAGTGAGGATGTGAATTCAATTCCTCCTTGAATTGTTTTCGTAGCTTCATCTAACCTGTTGTTGCTTGCTTTGGTTATGTTGTTGCAGTTACAAGATCTCAAGAGTATTGGGCTTAGTGATCGAAAGGTGTCTTTCCCATAACATGATCTATTATTTTGTACCAGTTCTTATTGCTTAGAAGATTCTTTGCTGAATGGCAGTCTTGATGCTTCTTATCTGTTGGTTTTATGTATCGAGTGAGGATTCACTGATTATCTTGTTGATTGATGCTTGCAGGCATTCTCGTTGTTCAATAGTAACATTGTGCAGAAGGTCATTTTCCCTTCATCTTGACGGTACCTCGCAAGTGAATAGGTGTTCACTTCGAGATTCCTGGATCATGATTGGATCATTTGATCCTACTTTGATAAAAAGTTCAGCTGTATAGGTCTTCACTAAAGCCTACACCTTCTGGTGGTTTGTCCATAGTGAATCATTCAGTGTAGTGTCTAGGTCTGATTAGGCTTTCATTCCGGAGATTGTGATACCGCAATACTGTAAAGCAAAGGAAACTTTCTCAATACCTTGCTACTATTCTCAAGATAGAAATCTTTCCGACTTGTTGAATTCATAAGTTTCCGATCATAGTAGGATTCCCACATCTATGATGTCCCGAGGATTGGCAGGTTTTGGTGTAGTGCAATTGACCACCAGTCTAAGTGATACGATGGACTGGAATAGTATATTTATCTTCACCAAGGCTCAGTGTGATGGTTCTCGTTGACCTGAAGCGGTATCTATGGAGTTCCGGGTCTGGCACGACCGTCCTAGACCTTTCTCAAGAGATGATTTCACCCTGGCCACCTAGTCATTGTGAAATACGTCTGGTCAGAAAAGTGAACTACTGGACTAGAAGGTGCTACCCCCGAGGTCACTTCGATTGTTGGCGAGAATAGGCTAGAGTTACTTGATTTTATTTGGTAGTGCCGTCGACTTTTTTGTTCACCCACTTTGAATCGTGTACTCAACTACTTCGAAGTTCGATTCGAGGTGTCGACAGAAATGGTCTTCGATGTGTTGACAGAAAATTTCAGTTTTCACCGACAATCTCACTGGTATTTTTACCGACATTCTTCTTAGTAGTCTTACCGGCAGTCTCCCTGTGTCGACAGAATATGTCAAACCAATTTTCTCTCCTCCCTCTCACCTGTTGTGTTAGGAAGCATGACTTCTATTCGCAATTATGTAGAAGAGCACATTTAACCTCTCAGTGCCCATTCATTGTGTGGACTGGAAGTTCTTGTTTCTCAAATGGCCAGTTCATAAGCTTCAAGGAAACGGAAGCTTTTGATGATCATGTTTTGCTGGTGTCGTTGTCAGCAATTTTTGAAAGACGTCTGTGCGGGGGCTCCTCATCTGTGATCACTCAAGCTGGTGGATGCGTCAGGTGGTTATGGACAACATTAGATTGCTATTCATCAATCTTGTAAGGTACAACTTATGTAAAGGACAGAATTGCACTGCTCTTCCTTATTAGACAGTTTCAGTATTACCCTAGTGTATGTCTGGTTATTGCTAGGGGTTTTGTGGCATGTGTATTTGTGTATAAGTAGTGATTGAGTGATTTTATGAGCGACGCTTGAACCAGAAGAAAGTTTCTTCTAGAGTTAAAAAGTTGTTCTTGGACGTCACGGATCTCAAAAAGATTCCCCTCAAAAAGTAGGCTGTGGCATTACAGATAACTAGGTAGCTGATTTGCAGCAGGGTGCTCCAATATTAATCTCTAGCCACCAAGCCGAGTTTTTTTATGGCTTTTGTTCAAGATGGCTTTTTGGGTCTTTTCTTGGGGGCAATGAAGCAGATTTGGTGCACTATCAGAGTGTCATGTTGGAAATCTTCAGCTGAAGAAGGAGAATTGGAACTTCTCATGTACCCCAATACTTCAGTCTCGGACGAGGTAGATTTACCGATCCAAGAGTTTCAGTTCAACATCAAACTTTGCAAGCGCTTAGTCAGAAAGATTGCCAAGACGAGGAAGCATATAGAAGATCATGGTCCCTTCACCAACAATCAAGTTCTCCAAGAACTGGATCTTGTAATGAAACGTGCAGAGTACTTACTGCACAAGTGTATGTGCAAGAAGCCCAAGCATTCCTGGCTCTATGCAGCAGTAGCCCTGGTCGACATGAAAGAGGATGTCATGGAGATTGAACTTGACCTTGCATGGTGGACAAGTTTACTGAGCATTTCGTCTCCTGTCTTGGATACGGCAGACTGGAAAGAGGATAATGTTGTCACCATGGCATTGGAGCAGTTGAAGACGTTGTATAACAAATTGTCGGCTGAAGGGAGCTCTCTACGGACAGCGGCTTCAACTGATAAGAGAAATCTACAGGCTATGCTGGCACGGATGTATAACAAGGGTGCTGTATCAGCAAAGGGGAAGGAGGTATACTTTCTCGCAATGTACTTACTGTCACGTCTGAATCAATACAATACAGTTGATTCTGTTGATGAAGATTCCACTTTTGTTGACCAGCACTTCCGTGCTCTAAGGAGGACTGAGTCCGGATTAGGGTCAGGTGCATATGGTAAGGTAGTTGAGGTGATATGGTTGCAGCGAGTGAAGTGCGCTTTGAAGATAATCAAGGCAGAAAGAGGGTCTTCTATTCCTGACCAACTCAAGAAGGAGGGTAATATTCTGAAGTACTGCTGCCATCCCAACATCGTTCAATATATTTGGTCTTGGGAGCAAGAGAACAAAGACAATGAGAATGTCTCCCACATTTTGATGGAGCGCATGCATACGGACTTGTCGACCCTTATTGAGAAGCAGACCAAGGATGAGGTCGGCCCCCCTTTCGAGCTCCCCGTGGCGATTGATATTATGCTCCAGATTGCAAAAGCAATGCGGTACATTCATAGCAAGAAGATCACTCACCGAGATCTGAAACCTGGTAACGTCCTTGTCCAACTTCCTGAAACTGGGAAATTACCCCGTGGAGCCTATGTCCTAGTGAAGTTGGCAGATTTTGGCGTGTCAAAATCATACTCGGGGACTGAAACCTTCTCTTCACAAACTGCAAAGCAAGGTACATCTCTGTATGCCGCACCGGAAGTATTTCTGCCGCCTGCGTTAGACCCGCCAAAGTTGCCCCGAAGAGCGAAGTTTCCTCCAAGGGCGGATGTCTGGAGTTTCGCAGTGACATGTTCAGAAATTCTCACTGGAAGATGTCCATTCACGGGTATTCAGAGAGGGAACCTTCACCACAGGATAATGGAGGAGGGAATTCGGCCGGCTCTTCCGCATGATTTACCCATTTACTTACGGTTCTGCATCACCAGCTGCTGGAACAAATTTCCTGTCCATCGACCCAATTTCCAGAACGTTTGCAGGATGCTTTGTCTAGCAAAAGCCATGAGCTTGGGCATACTTCCGATAGACTTCAGCACGAGGTCGCTGCTGAGGAGTAATAATCCTATGTGGCAAAGTGCACTACACCCGACAGCCCATCGAACAGGGCATGAGGTTGGAGAGGTGGGTATATCAACTCTAGCTCTAATTACTATGTACTATCGATATCGCTTTGGCTTTGGAATGTCATAGCATGAATTGCAATAATGGTTACGGTAGTATGGCATTCATTCTGAGTTTAGGTACATTTGTTTACGTGAACATTGCCAGCTAGTGTGTTTCGCTACTCCTCGATGAGGCAAGTGGAGTGGCTTCTGGAATCTTCATATGAACTCCTGAGTTTGGCATGACGAATGAATTTTTATGGTGAGAGTCTGATGAGAGTGAAGTTATGTTGCACTCATGACTGGATTTTCGATATTAACAGACATACATTCTCATTGGAACGAGCTTTAAGTGCTACAAGAACAAGTCAATGGAGGAGGAGCTTGTCGAGGAGAGGCGCCGCGGTTATTACCAGACAGGCCTAGGAATTCAAGCAGTTCAGGACGAATACAGGTTCTTGAAACCAATCGAAAAGACTATCATGCAAGGTTGTTGTTGGGCCAAACGTATGCAAGGGATTGCATATGGGTGCCTTACGGGGATATTTGTGAGCTCTAAGTCTGAATCAGAATTGAGAAAATTGTACGTGAAAACTGTTGAGGGTGGATTCATTGGAGAGACAGACCACGAAAGCAAGACACAAGAAATTGACAAGCACATGTGGGGAGAGAAGAACCTGGACAAGACGCGACGTGGAATCAGACACGTTGGGTGTTTCTATAGCTTGGGTGAATCCGGGGAAAAGAGATACGCGTATTTGTATTTCAAGTATGGCTTGTCACATCCGGCTTTAATTTCACATCTATGGCATGAGGATTCGTTGCAGCTAGGCGATTGGAACACGGCAGACTTGGCTTCTGCTGATAAGAAGGTGCTGGGAAGCAAGATCTTTACTTGTCGTGAAAGAGAACAGCACTTGACCTTTTACTTGGCAGTTTCTCCTGAGGCTGGTGTGAAGAGTGACACTGAGGAAGCTTCATGAGATGAACACTGTATTGTTTAGGCATTCTGAGATGCACCACCTGAAAGAATTAAGTAGACATTCTAGTATTATACGTATGTACAGTTGCAGAAAGCATAATTTCTCCATCATATTAGATAGTCAAAACATTAAGGTGGAGGCACCCATAGCCGACCAGGTACCCATAACTAATCAGTAGACTTCTCCATTTCCGACCTCCATTTCCAACCACATACTGTTCAAAATCTTGGAAGATCTAGAAGAAAGTATCAAGCATGATTGGTAGAAAGAGAATCAAACGGAATCATACGGAAATATTTTGGTAGTAGCACAGTGATCAAGTTTTGGTGTCATGGTGGTCGGTTTTAGGTGGGCCTACATATCGGTTATATGTATTACAAAAAAAATGTCTTTCAAAATTCATAGTAAATTAAATATTGAAGTAAACATGACATTTAAAGTTGCATTCCTCCTTAAATCTATTTCCCCTTCAAGGAAAAATCTCTCTCAACTTATACACCTCCAATCTTAGTGGCAAATCTCTTAACTGGTCGGTTATAGGTGTCTCCACCTTAATTTGGTAATAGCTCACCTACCTCGTCGTACACTTGAATGATTTATACACGATCAGGAGTTCCAACGAGGTCAATATTTGGGTTAAATTCTTCGGCTCATGTTGGTCGGCGAAGTTCATTTCTGTAGCCCCTCCAAATTCTTCCTGTAGGGCCGCAGTGAATAGTGAACATATTGTAATCGGGATTATTGGAAATGCTTGCTTGATAACAGAAACATCAATACAAACCAGATTATTTGATAATTCATGTAGTCAGTGGTTAGCTTTGATGGCCCATTGTCCACATTCAGAGTATTACGTGGCTCATTTGCTACACATCATGTGTGAAGGGCAAAAATATATTTTCCTATGTAATTCATTTCCAAATTCCATTGTGCAGGAGCGGTAATGGACTTGGTAATGTTCAAGCTGCCAAGCATCCCTGTTTATGACAAATAACTTTGTCAAGTCAGGATTAGTGAAAGAGGAGATAACCAAGGATTGCTCACCTGTTTCTGGATATAAGGTCAATGGTTGGATTCTGTTTTATCTTTATCACGATCATCAATCAAGGTTGGAAAAGGAAAGCATTGGAAATTCACTAGTGGGTCCCGTGTGGTTGAGCATATTGACCGCAACTCGGTTTTTACCTTCAACGGATTCCACCACGGAACCGCCGTGTGAGACAAGACTAGTAGAAATGAGTGTCAACTACACCAGAATCAACACCGAGAATAAGCCTATTTTGAGGTTTGAGGAAATGGAGTACGTAAAACACTATTTGGTGTAGTTGGACACCCGACAAGTCTAATTGAGTCCCATGAGAGAAGTAGACTTGTGATGTGGGCCCTATTCCCCTTTGGAATGCACAAATCTACCTCCTTTGATGTAAATGTAAAAAATTATAGATGTATATTGCGGTGGATGAAGGTTTTAAAATTGTGATGGATGAAGAGTTTTTCGATGATGTTTGCCACTGTACTGAGGTCCATGTCTGCAAGTTTAGATTTTGGTCACTTTGTTCTGTCAACAGATCGGTTTACTTTGTGCTAAGTGTCCCGCTGCGCAAGGTGAGTAGAGTGAGTGGTTGGTCTTATACTCAAGGAGTGACAGTCTGTGTCCAATGCTTATGGGATATGTGGGATCATCAGAACAAAAGCACACCCCAGCCTGGGAATTGAAACACCAACAATCCCAATCTTATCTCATCGGAAACAATATTACACTCAACAGATTGATGGATAAAACCCAAGTCATAATTATCAAGTTAAAAATAAACGACATCTCATTGGTTGTTGGTTTACCATTAACTATACCCCACCAACACATAGCCATCGCAGAACAGTGAACCAAGCCATGAACACCAAAGGCAAGTGTGAACCAATAAGAATGAAGCTCTAATTTTAAGAGTACACCATTGTTGATTTTTGGTGTAATGGGCTGGTGTAATGGAGGTCCCTTTCTACTAGTGCAAAGCGTCCTACATTGTAATATAGATAGCAGTCATAGATTATGGGAGCTTGATTTGTCATGATTATCTATTGGTTGTTTGCAAGCCTTGCAGTTATAAGTTGCATGATGTTATGTCCATGAGTAGAACAGCCGGTAATTATACTAGGGAATATATGAATAATTCCATTATTGTAGGCAACTAGCATTAGTGGAAACCATGCCTTCTATGCCCAAAACTTTTGGTCAAATTGGTCATAATTGACCAGATTATGACCAATTTGACCAAAAGTTTTGGTCATAGAAGGCATGGTGTAGCTACTTCTCAATCTACTATTCATTAGTAATATATTGTCATACACAAAAACATAGACCACATCCCATTGCATACATTTCTTCATTGACAAATGAGATGTCTTACAAATCAAATACCTACTTATGTTATTGACATAGCAATAGGAAACTTATACGTTAATTAAATTGGAATATATTTTTCTTTTCTACTTCTACATGTTACAAATTTATACATTAAATGAAGTAGAAGATAAAAGAATTTGGATCCTTTTAATCTTAATTAATGAGTAGCTTTGCTCAAAAATATTATGGGTCATATCACTCAATTTTGTTTTGAATGTTATGTCATTTTATTAACTTCCATCAATATTTTTACATAATATGAATACGGTACCATTGTGTTATTTCAAGTTTGCAAGTTTCCATCATTTGTTCTTAGCCATGCCACCAACCCAAAATTATTGGCAAAATTGCCACATATCTTGCACTGCCGGTAAAATTTAGAAATCTCATTATAATAAAATGTATTGCAACTATTTAAACAAATCAAATCTATACAAACCTTGAAAAGTGAGTAATAGATTAGAAACTAATCAAAATGAAATTGTCTATAGTCTTTATTTTTAGAAAAACTAGTTATAACCCACTTTTTATATTCATATTGTATTGCACCTTGCCTATAAAGAATATGCGCAATACTAAAATCATCGTCATGATGAATTTCAAGCAATTGTGGCTTCCAAAAAAACCCATTAAAGTATGTACAAAAATATTGTTTGTGTTCTATGTAATGTACTCAACAAATTCATCAAAAGACCATCTAAGCATAACAATCTACCATGGTTATTGGTCAAATTCTATCCTTTGATCTTTCAAATGAAATAGTGATATTATCCCTTATGACTTTTCAAGTCATTTAATACTATATATTCAAGTTGACTCATCGTATTTTTTCTTTCCTTCTTAAAATTTAGTCCAATAGCTTATTAATTATATGTTTCCTAATTTAAGCTTGAAGTTTTTTCTATTTACCCAATGCCCAATGAAGGTAGTGATGTTGTATGGAAAGGGTATCTTTTTTTCGTAAACATATTCTAGAATGCTCCTAAGCAATGAACTTCTACTGCAAATATCTCCTTTAATTTGAAGATGTTATTGAATTGGTTTGTTTCCATAGATTCAAATTTCCAAGACCCACGAACATATGTAGAAAATTATTTCAACCTTCCTTCCAACCTGATGTCCAAAATCTCAAAAATCGTAAACTTCATCCTTACAACAATCTTCATCCCCACGGTTCCATTTCCTCAATTCTGGTCCGATCCCCCCAATATTTACTGCTACAGATTCTCACTCAAGTCCTCTACATTTTCAACGGTTTAGATTAAAAAAAACCAAAGTAAAATGAACTCAAATCTCACAGATTCGGGAACTGCTGGGACCTATTTAAAGTTTAACCAACCTAGATGGCCGAAACATCCGGATGGTTATGACGCCGAGGGAAATAATCATTGAACATCAACCAACAATTGGAAGTAGGGATAGAGTCGTCGTCTTTGTGTGCAGATACAATCCACACAACTTCTGCATGGCTCGACAACACATTGAATATGTTACACCGGAACTATCCTCGCATTCAATCCCGTTCCTCATGCAAGCAAGTCAATCCCTTTCATGCGTGAACTGCGAGCCTATTATTTGATTCTAAACGATGTGACATGTTGTCGAACAATCAACACCGTCATGTCACCACTTCCACTGTAGATCCAGGCTATCAAAAGCCAAGGCCATGATCTTCAAAGCCTACAGCGATCGACAGACACACCAAGCCTCATCCGCCACGGTGATACTGTGCCGAAGAAGGTGCTTGTTCATTTCAATTTAACAGTGTTGATCATTAGTGCACTCTTACCTAGCTTAGGCTTCAATCCTCTGTAGATCAATGATAAGGTTTGTAACTTGGAGGGGCTCTGAACCTGTTCTGTTGTGCAATGTGCAGTGAAGACACCCTGGTCCGTGGAGCTGCTGATTCAGCTTCGCCTTGTCTTCTTTGTGTCGTTTATCTCGAAGTTACCGCTGCATGACAGACGCATTTAATTCTTGTCTGCAGTGGAGCTTACCCTCTGGTTTCAGTGGTTTCTCTTTCGTTTCTCTTTAGTTTCCCTTTGTTTTCCTTTGGCTCCCTTTGGTTTCCTTCTGGCAGCATCTGCTAAAAAGGGAACTAAAAGGAGGCAAAAAAAGATATATAAAAGTGATAGAAAGGAGGAGAAAAGGGAACAGTCTGTATTTGTCTCGAGTAGTGAATCCACAGGCTCGCTATTAATGCACACAGAAACGTGGCTATAGTAAGCATCTGGGATTCAGGGAAAACCAATATTATATGAGATGGAAATAGTAGTGAGAGGAGGGACGCCGGAGATGCTTTCCGGTGCTGGCCCAATGTCATCCCTACCATGCAACAGAGATTGGATGGCTCCGTGGTTGCAATGGCGCAAGCAAGCAAGCAGCCGTCTTTCAATGTCTGCATTTAGTATGAGTCAACTTATATATAGCCTACTGCTACAGTGTACTTCGACACGCGCGGCGTTAACCGGGATTCCGAACCAGCTTTGGCTCTCACTTGATGGAGCTCGCTTCCCAGCTTACCCACATCGTTGTCCGATTGTTCATGTTGTCTTGTGTTAATTAGCTGCATTTGCTTCCCTGACGCTGGCAGATGGGATACGTCACTCAAGTCGTGATCTTGGTTTAAAGGCGTTCGTAGTGCGTTTTCGTCGATATCCTGGCGACTGTCGAAGTCGATCTGAGCAGCTTGTCCGTGCGGGATTACTCTCTTATGGCGCGTACAGGAGTCGGTTCACCGGCTATGGATCCTTCTTGTTGAGTAGCTTGGTAAAGATCAGCTCGATCGAAGCTGGCTCGGTGTCTGGAAGGCAGTTTGAGAGTGTTGCCAGTGAAGGAAGCGATCGAGGTGGAGGACCGGATCTTTCTAGCAGGGTTTAAGGAAGATGGAGCTGGCGGAGCGGGAGCTTTGAAGGTGGTGGAGTAGCGGTGTGGAGTTGGGTGGGAGAGAGAGGGAGTGATAGAGAGAGCCATGAGGTCGAAGTCGCCGAGTGCGCGGGCGCCCTCGCCGTCACTGAGAAACGGGATTCCTGGGAAGGGCCGAAAGCCCATTCCACTTGAAGGACTGGCCAGGTTGTCGACCGATGTGTTCTCGGAGAATCACATCGCGAATCTGTCCATCTCGGAGCCTCGGCCATTTCAAGGCGTCGTCATATGCGTTACCGGGTTCTCGAGAGGTCTGTGTCGAGTCGATTCTCTCACTGGCCTTGCCGACAAACGTGTATCTCCTCGAGAAAGGCTGTTAGTTGTAGTGTAGGTATTCGAGGCTTGGTGCATGATTATTGATATTTGTTGTTGCAGACGCGCGGACCGAGGTGCAGGTGACAACGGAGCGCATGGGAGGGCAGTATAGTCGAGACCTTCACGTCAACTGCACACATCTTGTTGTTCAAATATCCTCTTGATGTGATGATTGAACACATTGGTTGCTTTATGACATGATGATTTCCTTGGAGAATTTTTTGAGTTGAATTAGGATTAAGGCTCAGTTGTGAAATCCTTGACTTTGCTTACAACTGTAGCGGACGTAAGTACGAGCACGCTGTGAAGCATGGCGTGCATCGGGGCTTACACATTGTCACCATGGCGTGGTGGGAGGATTGTGTTAAGCAAAATGGTGAGAATGGAGAACTATTCTTGTGTACTACAATCATCAAGTAAAGAGCATTCTACTGTAGTAATTTACGCGAATCATGCTTGAATTGACGGGTTTTTTGGTAGAGTTTCATCATCTGAAATAGAGCCTGGCCATCTTTGCAGCACGGTTGGACGAATCCCTGTACATGGTGCCCAGGAGCCACCAAGTTGGGTTTCATGATCAGGAGCTCCCGGAAGCGGTAGGCAGCAGCAACGTCCGGCGGAAGTTTCCGTCGGCGGATCATGATATGGAAGCAGCCGTTCGGTTGCAGCCCATTTCCTTTGCCAACAGCTCTGGAGGGTCTTTGAGGAACTCATCTAGCATGCCTCGTACTCCACATTCCTCCCTTGCTACGGATAAGTCCTCACATGCCCTAGCTGGTGCTCGGTTTTACGTCGATCCTGACCTTCCACGTGACTTGCAATTGAAGGTGAGCTGTTCATGTTTATGTTCTTCGAATTATTGATGTGCAGCCCTCGAAGGCTTAGTTCGGTATCAATCTTGTCTTGGAGTTTCAGTTAGGCTTTTGTATATGAAGGCGTAACGCTTGAATTGACGTTTGTGAACCACAGTCTCAGGAATCGGCTGAGTCATGGGGCGCAACCTGTGTCGAGATTTGGTCGAAGGCCACTCATGTCGTCTGTGAATCAGAAACAATCTCCAAGTACATTGGTCTCAATCTGCATCTTGTCTCTGTAAGCAGCTCACTGACTTGCTCTATTTTCCTCAAATAACTTCTGTTGTATCAGTCCTCAAGCTCTGCGAGAAGTGCCAGAAGAATGCTCAGCTGGATTTAGGGTAAACTTAGGGCTTAGAGCACAAGAATGAATACAGCAATTTAGAAAAGAGGTTGGTGACGATGCCATTCAGTTTTAGTACTTCAGATAAAGAATTCTGGTTTTCTATCTCATAACAGGGGAGACTTTGTGCTGCAGCCAATGTGGGTTATGTCCGCTCGAGATGGCTTCCCTTTGCGGTGTGTTCAATATTCAGCAGACCTTGCACGAGACGTGGCCGATTTGCTTCTGGAATGGAAAAAGAAGGGCCAGAATCATAAAGTGGGTTTTAAGTTCCTATTCTGACATTTGAACTACTAGTGCTAAATCCTGTGTGGCAATGAACTTTCTAGGTCTAACTCGTTCGACTTCTTCTTTTGTTCGTCTGGACATTTCGGTCAGTAGAGTCCCAGTCGTAAAATTCCATTAGGAACTGCAAAGACTATTTTGTGATAGGTAGGATCTCAGGTGCCTCACAGAAGAATAATTTCGACCAAAAATTTATGTCATGGTCGTGAACTTCTCGCAGAGTTCCCTCGAAAACTACAGTATTCACCACAATGGCAGGGCAGCTGGGGCCACTTTGCAAGACCGAGAGAAGAAGTCAATAGCTGCTAAGGAGGGCGTGCGTCGAAGACGAGGAAATCGTATGCAGGTAATGTTTGAAGTATCTTTGATACATTGTCAATAGTTTGGGTTTTGAGGTCCAGGGTTTAGGGTTTAACAGTGTCATGGTAATTATGGTGCAATTTGATTCAGTGGAGAAACATATTAGATCCAAGAATGGTACTCATAAGCACGGTTCTCATCTTCATAGAAATCAGGCACGGAACAAAACTAAGACTGAAAGTCGTTAGATTCAGTAAATATAACCCTGAACATAGTTCTCTTTATTCAAATCTTTGGAACCCGGTGTTAAATTGATCTGGCTGTGATTTTGTACAGCCCTGTAGAACACTTCCTCGACCAAACACACCGACAAGCCTCCTAGACTCTATCTTTTGGGTTGTCTCGGACAACCCTTCAACTGCCCAACTATACACAAATAGTACAGGAAAGATGGTGACAGAGAATGGCAAATCATCAGAGAACGGTGCCGGCCAGTTTCATCACAATGGGATTCGGTATCAGGACCCCCTGGATGAAGCTTTAGGGACAGAGATCTACACAAAACCTCTCAGTCGAAGGTAAGCACCTGTACTAGCTCAGTCTGTGTTGAAGTTGTGAGCTAAATTCTATCATACAATGCCATGACCTATGATTACGCCATTAGTCGAGGGACTAACTATATCTACAATGTCCTATTCGGTTGTAGTGATAAGCGGGAGATCGTGTTCCGAGGCCCTTTCTTAACCATCCTGTTCCCCATCGACCGATTCTCCGAGCTGGGCCCATCATCACAGACATTTTTCAGTGAAGTCGGCTTCACCAGAGAGCAAATCATCGAAATTGTCTACGCTTTCTATCAGGTACTCAATCTTCAGCCCACTGCAAAAATTCCAAATCTAAATCCACACAGCTCAGTCAATACACACTCTAAGACTTTTTGTCATAAACGTGGATAATATGGATCCAACAGGAGCCCTTGTCACCTGCGGAAGTGGATGCAGCAATTCACACCGACTCCAAGCATGCTGATCGACTCCGAGCTTTGTACGCCTCAGCAGAGATGGATGAGCTTGGCTATGTCCCCATGCAACGACACCAGTTCCTCGGCAGCCGATTGCAATTCGAAGGCCTGAAGCGAGCAAACCAAGAGCCTACCAGTCATGTCTATGATCTCTGGCTAGGTTCGTGAGACTATCTTCATATCTAATGATCAAATTCAAGGTGGTTCAATTCTCTAGCTGAATCATTCCGAAGTGAAAGCTGCAACAGGTGAGTGCGATTACTGATGAAAACTGTAAACATATTGAAGGCTTCAAAAACCAGTCGTGGTATAGTCTTCATGTGAGAGTTCACGCAGTAGCAAAGCTTGTAAATTAGGATGTCTTATGACAGTGTAGAATGTGGAGGTCTGAAGGTTGAGGTGTATGTACACAGAAAATTATATAGTCAAAATCGTGGGTTCAATCGGAGTGTGCTGTAAGTAATTAAAAGTAGTATTTTTAGTCCCACTGTGATCAGCATGAACTATTTACATATATTCTCTCTTAATACTAATTCTGGTGAAAGTCAGTACATTTTTGTATCATGAAGCTTATTTTTTCTCAGAAATAGAAATGGAATGACTCCAAGACTTTATTTCCTTTTTCTCTTTTTCCTTTTTTCTTAATTATTGTGATGAGTACAAGCAGAGTTCTATTATGAGTTTTTGGGTTGATCCTTTTGGTGAGGTGGTTTTTGTTCCTGTATTGGAACCAGGTTTTTTTTTTAGTGCTTGATTTGGGTTTGGGTAAACAACGTTTCTCAATTTTGCACTGTTGAAATGCCCATGAGCTCCATGTATAAAAATGACATGGCATGTTATTGTTGAATATGGTAAATATTTCACTGTATCCTGAACAGGAAGGCAATAAAACACACTACAATTTCCCAGTTTCTGTGTCCCGGTCAACATGACTATTCCCGTCCGCCTGCCCATTCCGGCAAATGATGTGAGTGTCGTCAAAAAAAATCTTGGATGGCACTAACATCATATGTATTAACAAAAATTTCTTGGTTTGTAATTCATTTTTTTGGAAAAAATCTTCATCGACTTTGCAAAACCCACATATTATAGTGCATCTTATCATGCAAAGCAACTTATCATTCAAAGCACTTGCCGTTGAGATCGACCTTTAAGGTGCTAAGTGGTGCATCGGCAACACCATCTATAGTGATAGAAGAGGTGCTTGGATGACATTGGTTTGTTTGATTGTGCATCGGCTTATGAAGACTACTCCTTTGCATGCGTCCCAATTGTTTATTTTGGACAATCAGCAAAACATAATTGTTGTATTATTGTGGGCAAAAAACAACATCTTAGAGGTCTCAACATTTAATTGTGTGAGGTAATACAAATTTTTTATCACTTCTAAAATTTTTACAAGCCAACAATCTTGTGCAGATATCCAACTTTAACTTTAATTGTCATTTTATGGTTTTGGTGATTTGCCTTTTCCAAGACTGGTATTTCCATATGCCAGTACCTCTTCATCTAATATGAAATGATAATTGCGAGATTCTCTTCTCAAAAATAGGAGGCATGATCGGATCAGAATGTGCTTATGACTTTCATTAGTTTCTGAATATGGCTAACAATGACTAGACTTGCGGGCATCGAGTACAAGTTACAAGGAGAACAATTTACAATTTGGTTGCGTGAATAACAAATGCAAAATGATTTGGCGGCACTACATCCCTCTCAAAGGAAGATGCTACTTGTGATCTTGGTGACAACGACATTGTTTCTACTAACAAAGAGGTGATCTCCGCACTTAAAAAGGGACTAAAGGAAGGCCTAAAATTTTATTAGAAGCTTAAATATGGCGCCTAGCATAGTAGGTCAAAAATAAATGGTTCAGCACTCCTCAACAGGTCAAGAACGACAATTCAAAGCACGTGGCCAAAGTGAAAAATAAGACGCATATGCTAGGTGAATATGGCAATAAAGAGGTCGTGCATACAATTTTGGCAACTCCAAGGAACATTAACAAAATGGAGGCAAACACTCCTTATCCAAAAGGACCATAGATCTAAGATCATGTAGAAGACGACATTGATGTGATACTAGATAAATTGATGTATTTTAAAACTTGAATTCCACAATGCAAATTTCTATGCAATAATTCACACAATTCATGACAATATGTTTGAACAATTCTTTACTTTACTTGCTTTTTACGTTCTGGGCAATTTGCATTGCCGGTAGTTTACTTTACAAACTTTTACATTCCGGAGTTACTATATGATTGGATTTGAATCCATTTGAGTTTTATAATTTTGTGGTTATCTTGACATCTTTTTTAAGATTTCTCTTAAGTTTGATTTTGTTGTAAATCATCGTTTTGATGTTGATTCTATTGCGGGTGACGGCATACATTTCTTTTTGGAATTTGTTGTGGAAGGTAATTAAGGCAATGAAGATGGGTCTGTTTAAAAAAACTAAGCGAGGTGAAGTGGTGCCTGAAAAAGTTCCCGCAAGGCATTTTACAGTATATGTGGGTGACGAGCGTCGCCGATTTGTTCTCAACACCAAGATGTTGAACAATATTGAGTTTTGGTTTTTGTTGCATATGGCGGCGGAGGATCGAGTATGACTACAAGTATGAAGGAGGGGTGCATATTCCTTGCCAAGTGGCATATTTTGAGAGTTTGCTCAAGCACATGAACGGCAAGTGTTGTTCCGCCAAGTGGATTGATTGGAAGTTTTTTCAGGCATTTGAAGATAACGTTAAAGGTTTACATTACAATAAGTGAATGTTAATAGCATTGCCATTCTTTGATAAATTGACGCATTTTAAAACTTAAATTTCACAATGCAAACTTCCTTACAATGATTCCCACAATTCATGACATTATATTTGAACAATTATTCATTTTAATTGCTTTTTACGTTATACTGTTATGGGCTCTTTACATTGCCGGTGTTTACTTTATGAACTTTTACATTCTAGAGTTACTATTCGTTGCCTCTTGTGATTTTAGTAATTTAATCTTATATTTAATTTTGGCTCTGCAATTGCAAATATTTGAATAATTCGGCGTTTTTTATTTTTGTTTCATTTTATTTTGGCATGAATGGCCAGTAATTATCAAAGAATTTAGGCATGCTATTGTTATTAATTAATTTGTTTCAAATTTGCAAAGATATTACAATATTTTTTTTGAATAATTTTTTATTGTATCTTCTCTAAATGCACTATCTTCATGTGTGCCCACTACCCACTCCATCACAAATAAAAATGTTGGTAAAAATCAGATCATCCCTAAGTGCACAATTAGATCTAATAACCCAACAATGTAGAAGATAGTAGTGTAAATGCATATAAATTGTGCATAGATGTATAGGTGGTTATCAAGTTTCTTTGAGTTTCTTCAATCTACCCATAATCTAGCATTAAGCAATGCAACCTTTGCAAGTATCGTGAAAATATCAAATATTTTAGATGGATAGAAAATAAGCCTTTGAAGATTAAAGTAACTGAAATCATATTTTATTGGTAAAATTGAAATAGTAATGGATCTTCAAAGGATGTATTCATAAAAGTTAAAAATTCACCAATAAATTAGCCATAAATCATCTAAGTAACACCTAATAGCCATCAACTAATGGGTGCATATTCAGTTGTAGTAGTAGAATAAACATGGCACTTTATTTATGCTAGTCTCCTTTAGAGATGTTGGTAAACCATGCATTTTGCATTTGAATTTATATAAAGGTTCTCACACTTCAAACATAGAAGATTCAATTTGAAGGTGCATACCAGTGTTGGACTGTTATTGCGGTTCTACCCGGGTATCAGGAAGTGTAAGGATATCTGAGAAAATATCTGAGGTTATCTGAGAAACCGACCAGGGGAGTATGAAGATTGTCGAAACCAGTGACTTATACATAGTGTGTCTGCTATGTGTGTTTTTGAAACTCCGCTTCATACCAGTTTGTGCAGGTTTGTGATGCCGCAATAGAATTATTGGAACTGGCCTTGCATTTGTAGCAGCAAGTTTGGTAGGTTATAGGTGAAGGTGGCGATGTGATTAGCATTAGCATTAAGATGTGTGGTGCGCCTAGTCCAGCCTTGCGATCTATGTTTAGTGCCCACTTACTGCGCTCTTCTCTTTCAAAACTCTGTTGCTTTGTTAGTTTTGACAGATAAGCAGCATTGTAACCGACAGATAAGCAACATTGTATATGACTGATGCTAGTGTCTGAGAAATTTGTGTCTGTGTTGCAAAAAAAAAAACCCTACCCGAGTTGATAATGGACTGGTATCTCATGTGCTGATATTGATATTCATATACTATTTGGAATTTGCAGCATTTGACATTATTCATATCAGTACTATATTTGTGAAAATGGGAAATCTATAATACCATGTACCCTACCCATCTATGTTTCTAGCAAATCTTCAATATCCTAAACCGGCTTATATGACTAATTTTTGATAACAGTCCAACACTGGTGCATACATTGAACTACATTAATTATTGATATTGTTCATTTTAATTTATACTAATTGAAACTACATTACTTTTAACTTCTTACTAATTTATCAACTATGGTATTGTAGATTTACTTATTCATTTAAAAAAAACCAACAACCATGAAAAAAGAACTTTAATAACTTATTTGAATTCAATTTTGACAAATTGAAGGTGAAATTTTAGCTTTTTGAAGGATTGAAAAGATTTTGTTTTTAAATATTAAATGTTAGAATCTTGCAATTGATTTTGTTTTTCCTCTAAAAATTTGGAAGAGAATGTCTCAATAAGTTAGCTATGAGATCCTATGGTTGAAATTGCAAAAAAATTGAAAAACTAACTTGCTTTACAAAAGAGTGTTCAAAGGCAGTTTTTGATGTGAAATTCATTGTCGGCATTTAGGGGTTAAAGTAACAGCATCAATTAGCAAGAAGAACCAACTACTAAGCCTAGGTGCACATATAGCTAAGAATAGGAAAAATCAACAAGAGGCAAATGAAAATAGCTCAAACCAACAAAACTCCTTGGATTTTGGTTCATATTCACATGGTTTTGGTATCCAACTTCTATTTTTATTCACTAGTATCTATTAATAAAAACCTTTGAAATTTTAAATGCAATCAAATACAAATGGGAACAATGTGCTTGCCCCCTCAACATCCCCCTTCTGCCAGATTTTTTAGTATTTTTTCCAAGATTTCTTGCCCAAATCTCCAACCCAGTGGCTCCAAAAGTGATGGAATCTGGTAACTCCACCTCCCACAACCCAGACCATGACATTGCATCCAATCTCCTACATGGAAAAACCATTCTCACATTTGAACATGCAATTCTCCCAATCCGTCTACTGGTCTATGGTATAAAGCCGCTTGTGTATCATATTACTGAAATTATCAACAAGAGAAAATATTACATAGGCTTATATCATGGAATCCTTAAAGAAATTGGCATATGATCCTGTGATATAAGCCTATGCGGCTTACATTATGTTACAATACCAAGTCTACGTATCATACTCAAAATTAACAAGAGAAAAAAGAGGACAAAAACTCAACAGGCACATGTAGGTTGGTTGCATGTGGCAGCCCAGATCAGACTAAACGATGCAGGTAACAAATTTACAATCTGCGTTGTCATGCCCGAGTCAGACTCCAATCCCTTTTGCAATGGGCTTTCTCAGTGGTGCTGTGCTGGATAGTTGGCAGTTACAAATCACGAACCCGTGAAAACCATTTTCAACATTGAGAAGCCACGAACCTAGATGAAGATGTGGTCCAGGTTCATGCAGAGCATATTTCTAAAAGATACCTCCAATGGTCTCACATTCCAGTCAAAAAAGTACTCGTGTGACATTGTGATGTCTCCTATCAGTACTAAGATGTGATCATTAAGATGTTGGCAATGGAAGCTCTCCATGCACCTCAGTGCAAGAAGGGACCAGGTGCATGTGAAGCACCCTCCATGGTGCCAGTTTGAACTTGCAAGTTCCTTAATTTCCTTTGGCCACAGTTTTGGCATGTTTGAGGGAAAACATTGAAGATGAATAGTTGTCGGTACAAAGTCATTAAGATAATATGTTTTATTGGGCCCTGCCATGTTACGGAGGCATATTGCATCATGATCAAAAATTGGTACTAATATGTAATTCATGCAATTTTTTGGTTTTACACTTTTGGTATAGGGTCCTCCCTATCCATCGATATCTTGTTACCATAGATTGTGTAACATTACTAGAATAGAACATAAAATTCCGTTTTTTTACACGACATGAAATTCCGTTGTTTTAAGAAAGAAGAAAATAAAATAAAACAAAAGATACACTAATTACATACATGAAAATACAAGAAAGATTGATGGAGTTGCTCTTTAAAGGTAGATTCCTATGATCTTCAATTGAACAATTTTATCAATAAAATGATGTTTAAAGTTTTGGTAAAGATCTTTTATAGTCTATTTTATATTAATATAACATTGAAATTATATTTCATCATTTACTAATAAAAACTTTCAAGATGTAGTTTTTTGTTTTCAGACCCACATTCCAGATCCCATTAATTATATAATATCTCTTACACAGATATAAACACATCATCACAGCATAAACACATATCATTGAAAAAATCCATCTTCAAGTGAGAAGATAATTTCGTTGAACGCTTCAGAAGTTTATCAACAACCAAAAGAAACTATTCTTCATTTCTGAAAAACAATTTCTTTTTGCCCTTCACTTGAAGTCTGCCAAAGAAACCCAAGGAAACACACATACATACATACATTTATTCACGCCTGCCCGACTGGGTTGGTGTTTCTATTATTATTATTATTATTATTATTATTATTATTATTATTATTATTATTATTATTATTATTATTATTATTATTATTATTATTATTATTACATTCAGAGACATTTCAGCAGTTACTAAACCAAGCGCAGCGGTGCTGGTCCCCCTCAAGTCCAGATACAGTGCACCTGGGCAGCCAACACCAAAACTCTCCCCCGTGCTGCCCGCCCTGCCCGCAACTGCGCTGCCTGCCCACCTTCCCAAGGCATGGGTTTGGGTAATTTGGGAGCCTTCACGCGCTCCTGCGCAACTTCAAACTACTCTCTTGCTCCCTCCCTCACAGCTCGATCATAACTTCCTCATGAATCACTCCGACTCATCACATTCACCTCCCTCTCCGCCCATCCACCTCCCATCTCTCCCATCTCCCTGTCTCATCACCTCCTCTGCTGATCAGTTTATGATAAACTTGCTTATAATTCCAACTAGAAATCCATCAATCAATCAATCTCATGACATGATCTGAAGTTACTCATTCAGTTATCAGTTGATCAGCTTACCATAGTTCTGTAGCTCTGGACTCGAGCTCCTACAACTGGAGGCTCTCTTCTCTGTTGGAGGTTCACATAGGTTGGGTTCTCATCTTTTTCTTTCATGTTAAAAATCGAAGTTTGTGTTCTGGAGAGTTTATTTCAATGTCTGAGTTTTTAACTGCCATTGCTAGTTTTGTAGCTCCAGAGGTGGTGGGAGGGTGGAGACGTGGTGTGTGTGTGTGTGTGTGTGTGTGTGTGTGTGTGTGTGTGTGTCTAGTTTTGGGAGTGGGGTGGGAATGAAGGTTGGTTTTTGTGTAGTCTGTTGTGTTGGAGTTAGTGTTTTGGAGAGTTCAGGTTTATTTGAATTATGAAACTGGTAGTTTTGTTGTTCTGTAGTTTGGCTGAGGAGTTTGTTTTGGTGATGGTTGTTTGCAGTGGGTTGTGAGTTTTGGAGTTTGGGGATTGGTTAGTGGATATCTGTGATTGTAGTTGAGGGATTTGGAGTTTTGTTGATGACAGTCGTTCAGTTGCTTTGTTGAGGTCTAGGCATTTGTGATTTGAATTGTGAATGTTTCGTGTGAATTGGTGTCAGTATGGAATTTGGAGGTAGGAGTGCTTGGTCACGAGCGGTTGTCCCCTGCATTGTTAGAATGTCGATGAAAGAGAACGGGTTGTGAGTCCGTGTGATTTTCTGGAGTTTGTTTGGTGAGTTTGACGGTTGCTGAGTTTATGTTGGAGGAATTTCATCCGGGGGCACAGCTGTGAGAATTTGCATTGAAACATTTCCTGGAATTCAATTCTTTCCAATCCAATTGATCACTTTCATTTGAAGCTGTTTCTGTTGATCGCGAACACGATACTTTGTTTCGCAAGAAAGTGAGTTTTGGCACTCACTTAATTTGTTTTGTTGGCGAAGCAGAGCAAATCTACATCATCGGATAGCGCCTTTCCAATCGCGGGGAGGCTACAATAACTGAAGGCAGAGAGGGGATTACTAACGAGCTTGATTGAAGTACGAGGGGCACGGTCGAGACACAGAGTAGCTATGGGAAGTGAAAGGCGAGCGTTGAGATATGGCATCATAGGAGTGGGCATGATGGGCCGAGAGCATTTGTACAATTTAGCTGCTCTGCCTGGCGCCATGGTGGTGGCTGTTGCCGACCCTCATCCCGGCTCTCGTGAGGCAGCTCTTGCTGCCACCGCTGGGTTGCAATCCGTCGTTCCTTCCCCACCTCTCAAGGTCAGAGCTCAACCTACTCAACCTACTTGATCATCTTTCATGCCATCACGAAATTCTAAGTTGCTCTACTTCCCCTGCCCATCTTCGTTTTTCTACACAAGCAGCTTCATCTCAGAGGACATCACGACGGATCTGAACTTATTTTCCTCCATGTGCGCGCAGGTTTTCTCGGACCATGAGTCATTGTTGGATAGTGGGATGTGTGATGTAGTCGTCATAGCCACCCCCAACATGACACACGCACAAATCCTCCTTGACGTTCTTGCCCATCCCAAGACACATCACGTTTTAGTTGAAAAACCTCTTTGCACCACCATCGAAGATTGCTACAAGGTTGCTACTACTTCCCCTGGATTTTCTGACAAATTTGATGCATCACTTATACCGATTATTCACAATCTTTTGATTTGCAGCATATTGAAATAGCGCAATGTGTTGAAATTTTATGAATGCAATGAAGGGCTTGTTTTCTAAGGGTTATGGTTTTTGGAATCATACCTACAGGTCTTGGAAGCAGCGAAAGCAAGGCCGGATATTTTGGTACAAGTCGGACTCGAGTACAGGTACATACCGGCGGTGGCTGAGCTGCTTGCCCAGGTGAAGCAGAATGCGGTAGGGAATGTCCGCATGGTTGCAATTCGGGAGCACCGGTTTCCGTTTCTCGTGAAAGTTAACAACTGGAACCGGTTCAACAAGAACACAGGCGGCACTCTTGTAGAAAAATGCTGCCATTTCTTTGACCTAATGACACTCATCGCCAAGTCCACCCCTGTGAGAGTTATGGCATCTGGATCACAGTCCGTGAATCACTTGGATGAAAGATACGAGGGCAAGGTTAGCGTACTGCCTTAATTGCTCTCTTTTGCTTGCTCCTTCCATCTGGTTTGATTTCCACAGTTCCAATTGATGCATAGTTTTCTCAATCTCACTTGAATGATTGCAGGTACCTGACATTCTGGACAATGCTTATGTGATCGTGGAGTACAAGAATGGCTGCCGTGGAATCCTGGACCTGTGCATGTTTGCAGAAGGCAGCCGCAATGAACAAGAGATTTGCGTCGTTGGGGATGCTGGAAAGGTATAGCTAGCGCTATAGTTACTTACAAATTAGTTCCTATGTTTCTTGAGAAGATTTAATCAGCGATAATGAGCTTTCAAATTAACACAGAATTTAGCAGTCTTTTGATTTCTTCCTGTCATCATGTGCAGGCGGAGGCTTTTGTTCCGGACAGTATTGTGCGTCTGGGTTCTCGGATGAGTGGGAGAGAAGGGGTGCAGACATACGAGGTCCATGACAAAAGAGTGAGGTAAGAACATATATCCTTCTCAGTATATGTGTAAAACCACACATTATCTGGACAATCGGACGAAACTCCATCGGTATTCTGATGTTGGTTTTGCTGTTTTATGAAGGTATGAGGGACTTCATCATGGATCCAGCTACTTGGAGCATATGGAATTTGCACTGGCAGTGCACTCACATGGTACACAACGCCCTGCCGTTGGGTTAGACGACGGTTTGATGTCTGTGGCAGTTGGAGTGGCTGCTCACAAGTCCATTGAAACAGGAAAATTTATTTCGATCGAGGAAATTCTTGGCAGAAAAGTAGTTTAATTCTTCTATTCATTGTAGATAAATAATGTGTACCAGTATGCGTATTTCTCTGACTCTAGCTTTGCACATGAACCTACCAATTATAGGTATTGTGTGACAATGATTTGTAAATACATTTTTGAGAGTATCACAGATACCGAAGTTTTGAACATTTTGGTCAAAATTCAAGCTTAACACAAGAGACTAGCTTTCGTACTCAGATTGCAAAATTATGACACATAACACAATTGAGCTGGGTATCCATCTTCTATGAAAATCTGTATGTGCTGAGTGCCACAGTAGCTATTGTGAAGCGAATCCACACAACATCCAGCAAATTGGAGTTTTGCAACTATTTGGCATGACTTATGGTGAAGAAACTCCAAGCAAGATACAATGTCCGATTGAAATCCGCTGCATGTAAGTGCAAAGAGCATTTACAGCAAGGAAAGGCAAACATGATGAACACTGATTTTGAACAAGCTCTATTACACAGGAAATCACTATTCCAAAGAATGAGTAAATTCCTACAGTAAGCTGAAATCTTGCACTATCCAGAGAGTATGTCCAGACTCCAACACTTGTGGGGCCTGAAAATGGATAAGACCTCTAGAAGCTTATCCAACGACCAACAGAAAGGAGAACTTTACTAACCTCAGTGCCACCCTATATCATGGCCCTCACGAGATACGAGACAAAAGAAATTCTTCACTTGATTCAAGGACCTTCAAGCCTTAGAAGTCTCGTCGGTGGGCATTCTCCAGAAGCTCCAGAAACTGAAATCCTTCACAAAAATCCCCAAATCCCTGTCTCAAGCACAGTCAAGATCGAGAAATGAACCATGACTCAGCACTGAAAAATCTACAACTCTGCTAAACCTGAACGAACCTTTGTCGAGTCAGGAAAGATGCACTCCCAACTGCACCTAAAACCAAACATCTTCTACCAAAACCAAACATTTCTTGTCACAACTCAACATTTGTGCTTCTCAACTCTACAAAAGCCATAGATGATGACAACTTTGAGCATCACAGATCTATTCGACGAGAAGGACTGAATGAGATAAATTGATGAACGTGAAAATGATGAGGATTATCCTGAACACAAACGCCAAGTGGCAGTTAGGGTTTATGAGAGTGGTGCCAAGTGACGGCGTCCACTTGTCATCACCCCAGACCCAACTCAGAAGGTGGAGAGAGGGAACAAAGAAAAAAATCTTCTCCGATCGTGCCAAGAATCGACACCGCCATCACCACTGCCATCATGCTCATCCAGTGACTCCTCACATTACGACCCATAAAACAACAACAACATCATCGCAAACAAACACAAACACAAACACTGAGTTTTTTCATTCCCATGTCGCAGCTACCGACTGCTTTTTGCATGAAAACGGACAGTGAACTTTGAAGCCAAAGATTGGTGTTTTGGACTGTTTCTGTGGGCGGGATTTGTACCCAGTAATTTGTCTGCGAATTTTTTTTCTTTTTCTTGTCACAGGTATTGCTATCTTCATTTTCATGTTGTCCTTTTTCATGTTGTGCTATCTTCATTTTCATGTTGCTATGCTGCAGCTAATCACTGCTGGTTTTTGGAAACTGATACTTTAGATTGCTGGAGTTGTGCCCAGTTTTGTTTTTTTCTTGTTAGAGGTATGAGTTGAGAGACTGATCGTGTTGGTAGCGTGTTGCATGGATATGAGAGGGATAGGGATGAGTATGTGATTGAATGGAGATCAGTTTGTTATATTGGCAGCTTTTTTGCAGTTTTGGTGGTGTAGTGAGTACTCTGTAATGGTGCATATATGATGTGTTTTGAGATGTAGAATTTCGTTTTGGGAGTGCTAGAACTGGTGAAGTGATGAATATCTCCAAAGATGGGTTTTCAAAGGTCAGGGTTTTGTGTTTGGGGTTGGTGTTAGGGTTAGGATGTGGAGTAGGAGAGGAGTTCATTTGGTTGATGTTGCTCTGCTTAATGGGAGAGGGCATGTTGGTTGTTGCTGATTAGGTGGGTTAGTGGTGAGTTAAGGAAGGAGAAGGTGGAGGGAGGTGAAGAATGGCGCAAGTGGGAGAGAAAGTGGGGGTGCTTCGGGGCACGACTGTGCAGCAGATCGTGGAGCACAAGCACCGGCTGGTGGAGATACCATACATGGCTACGGTGAATGATGCACTGACGACTTTGCTTGCGAAGAACATTTTGGCAGTGCCGGTGGCGGCCCCGCCAGGGCAATGGATCGGAGCAGGAGGCAGTATGATTTTGGAGTCTGATAAAGTGACGGGGGTGGTGAGGAAGCAGTACATTGGAATGGTGAGTGTGCTGGATATTCTTATCCACATTGCAGAGGCGGAGAAGGAAGAAGATGTCGATAGCCGGCTGAAAGCGCCCGTGAGTTCTATCATTGGTCACTCCATGGAAGGTCTCAGTTTGTGGAGTATCAGCCCTCAGACATCGTAAGCTTCTCTACACTTGAGGCCTTTTACATATATGAAAGAGACAACTGTTCGAGTTTTCATCTTTATTTTGTACAGCATGCTTTTTATTCGGTGGTAGACAGTGAGAAAAATGTACGTAGTTTTAGATGCTCATTTGACTGCTTTAGATCATCCGAGCACATGTTTTTCTTCTCTACGGACGTATGCTAGGTCTTCTTGTGGAATTCAAAGAGAAGTGAAGGAATTGTGTTTGCAAGATGGATTTACATGCCGTATCTTCCAAGTACATCCTCAGATAAACTAAGAACAGTGTCTTCTGGACCAGTATTAGAAAATAATACATTGAAATCGAACTTTCATCATGCATTCCATTTTAGTTTTACGCACAAAACTCTATTAACCCCTACATTCACTACTTAGGTCACCAATTTGTACGGATTGAACTTTTGTGCTTTCTCTGTATTAGGTCAGCACTATAATTAAGATTTTATCACCGAAAGAGACCCAAAGTTCAGTTCCTGTTTGTATCCTCTAAAAACTGACGGTATTTTTTAAGCTCGTCTTTAGGTATGCTCTGGAATACAAGATTTCTGCTTTTCTATCCATGTACTTCGAGTGTATGTATCTCATTTTGGAAATGAGTAAGGGCACATGAGGGATTAATTACTTAGAAATGCGTCCTTATTACTGCAGGGTGTTTGAGGCCATGGAGCCAATGAGCAAAGGTATACACCGAGCATTGATTCCTGTCGAAAGCAAAATGGATCATACCATCGGAGTAGAGCTTATGGAGGCTTCACCAGGTTACCATATATTTACCCAGACGGATATGGTCGAGTTTCTTTATATGCATTCCAAGGAGTTGGACTTCATGACCAACCTGAGTGTGCTTGAGCTGGGCGCTGTCCATCCCGAAGTGTATGCTGCACCTAGCTGCATGAAGGTGATGGATGTCGTGAAATGCATGCGGAAGACGTCGTTACAAGCTGTAGCAATCGTGGAGTCAACAGGAGACTTGGATAATGAGCTTGCTCTCGTCAGGGTGTGTATTCTCTCAACCTGAGTTTCTTCACATTCTTTTTATCTTCAAATTTAGTTTGCACCCGCTTGTAGGAAACGGCTAGTGGGTAGATTAGACAGTAAAATAAACTCTCACCCGAATCTTGTCTTAACTTTTCTTTTGCCCTCGGCATACTTCTGTACGCTTTCTGGCACTAACGACAGTGGAGGATTTTTTTCTTCTGAAAACAGGGAAATGGTAGAAAACTTGTGGGTACATTCTCTGCAAGCGACTTACTCGGGTGCACATCTGAGATGCTTCGGGCTTGGGCAACGCTACCAATCCTGAGCTTCTTCAGCAAGGCTGGCATTGCACAGAGATTTGGGATGGGAGCAGCCGTCAATGCTGGGCCATTTGAGTGCCGAGGATTTCAGAAATCTCCTGTTACCTGTCACTTACAGACGCCCCTGGCTGAAGTAATGTCGAAAGCTCTCACAAGCCATGTTCATCGAGTGTGGGTGGTAGACAATGACGGAAACCTCAATGGCGTTGTATCATTTTCTGATATGATCAGGGTGGTGCATGATTTTTTCTCAAAACACAATCCCCAAGCGGATTATCAGTAGGATCACTGGTAAACAGATGCACTATCTTAGTGTTAAACCGCAATGGAACATATAACCCTTACGTATAGATCCTTTGTAGATATTTTCAGATATCAATGCAAGATGAGAGTTTCTCAGGATTGGAAAGGTTGAAGTCTTGAATCTGTGTAGATGTGTTAAAAAAATTCTCCGGCTTACACTTTTGTGTTTGCTGGGCATCTAGGATGTAGATGAAGTTATCGAACTGGGAGCATACTTATGTAACTGGACACTCCCTTTCCTACTTACTACAAAGGGATGTCACACTTGTGGAAACATGGTTTGGCTACACCAGTGAGTTGGTCCTTAAAAAGAACAGTTAATCATGATTCCATTCTGATCTGATTCTGATCTGAATGCATTTCACACAAGTTTGTGAGTATCGTTCTCTTGTTGCTTCTGTCCATGCTCCTCAGCAACTGGCAATTCCAAACACGAACAGATCTTCTAGAGAAATATGGTACTCAAAGATCCTCAAAATCAAGATTGTACAACCACAAAATGTTCTATAATTTTGGTACATCATCAACTTGGTAGTTGCTATAATAATCAGCTACAAATACTGTCTCTATGACATGATTTTCACAAGTCTGGTGTAGAAGCATTTTACATCAACCACCATTCTCTCCATTCCATTGTGTAAACACCACATTAGGTGTAGTTGTGGGTGAACTGGCCAGGACTTGCTTTCAATCATATCACAACACTCGGGCTAAATTATAAATTAAACCATCAACCTATGCTTCCAAAAGCCAACTATTCACGAGGGCCACCTAAAAGAGCAATCAACAGCAACTGTACAATACACACAATTAATAACCCTCGATCCAACTCCAACACAAAACATTAAAAACTCCTGACCCAACATTTGTCCAGTGCCACCTTTCCACTTGGGCACTTTACAATGGCAGCAGACATGACAAAACCACTCCCCAAAAAAAAGCAGACGCTCCACAGACCTCCCCTCGCATTTCCAGAAAAAGCAAGCCCAAAAGAACAAACCCAAAGTAATCCCCCCATGGGCCCCAAACCATCACGAGCCACCCAACACCACACATTCAACCAAAAAACGGATGTGCATCATTAGCCTCAACATGGACTGCCGCGGTCCGGGCATCGTCATGGAACCATGGCGGTCAATCCCCATAACTAGAGTTGCAGTTGCGAGACATGCCATATGGCAAGGCTATGTGCATTGTCCGCGCCCGGCTGCAGGTGTTGTGATGACATGATGGTACGAGTGGTGGTTGTGCGGAAAGAGTTAGCCAGATATTTGGACCCCCTCCATGGTGGCACAACACTCCAACAATTTGCCACGTCACCATGTCGAATTCAAGGATTAGAGCCATGTCCACTTGGCGTCTTCTGACCGGCGCCACCTGCATGCCCTCCCCCCGGGAACGCGCTCCCATACCGGGAACCAATTGGGTCCCAAGGGAACCAAATGGGTCCTCATGGGAACGAAGTGGGTCCTCATGGGAACGAAATGGGTCCCAAAGGGAACGAAATGGGTCTCAAGGGAACGTCATGGGATCCAAGGGAACGTGGATGGGAACGTGGTGGAGCGACTGTTGTCTATCCCGGAGAGAGCATGTTGATGGGAAGCTCTTCGTACCACAGGAGTGCCGTCGCCATAGCCACCACCCTAAGCCGGAGTGGGGCATTCCAAGGGGGCTGCTTTTTAGTAGAAGAGTGGAGTGCGTGGAGCGACAATCGCATTCGTTTTTTGTAGCTCCGGAAACGGTTCAGGGACGAGGGAGAATCAAGGCTGTGAAGTTCCAAGGTGGTGGTTTTGGGAGAGGGAGGTTGAGGATTTGTGAGGTTGGGGCAGGTTACCTTGGTGTGGAGTGGAGTAGAGCTGTGAGTGCATTTGGTTGGAGTTGATTATATTTGTCGAGAATACTGGAGGAGGGATTGGTGTGAAGGGGCTTGAAGGAGGAGGAGATTTTTTTTCTTTCCATTTTGGGAAGAAAACGGTGCAGTGGTTGGGAGTCTGTTGAAATCTATGACTAGAATCTCGGTGGGGGTGCTGGTGTTGTGAGTGAATTTGGGAGGTAGGGAGTTGGAGGATTAGTGAGAGGAGTTGAGTTTGAGGACTGTGTTGGTGTGTGTGTTGGTTGGAGGTGGTTTTTTGGTGAGGAGAGTGGATTTAGTAAGTGGGAGAGGGGTGAGGGTGAAGCTGGTTGTGGAGGAGAGGTGGGAAGAATGGCGGGGGCAGCGTGCATTTCGTCTTCTCATTGCGCGGTTTCGGGGGCAGCAGTAGCATGCAGTGGGAGGGCGTTGCAACAGCAGCAGCAGCAGCAGCAGCATGGGAGCTATCAGCTTGCAATGCCGTCGTGTTCCTTCTCTGGTGACTCCGTGTCGTCGTTTTTGCATGCTGGAATTTGCAGCCCGCTTCGCACTCCGGCTCGGTCTGTGGTTCACCGCAAGCGTGTTGTGAAGCCCAGGGTGGTGGAGTCTGTGCTTGCAGAGATTGCCGAGGAGAACGTGGTATGTGAAGCTTCCGATTACTCACCAATGCATAATTGAGTGTCACTCAGTTAAAATCTGTCCTCGAGCCATGCAAAAGTTTTTGTATCTCTTAACTATATTTAATAATTTAATTTTGTCCCCTCGGTTTTGGAGTCCGTTCACGCGCTCCATTAGAATTCCAGATGAGGGAACTTAGGATCTCATCGATCAAGTCTATGGGGAACATTTGGGGTCATCTCTCTGTCTGGTTTTACAAGTGAATATATTTCTGGTTTGGTATTGGTTTCTGAACCTTGGTCTAAGCTACAGATTCACAGCCGTGTTCCGTGTATGGTACAAAGGCATGTTTTTGTTGCTGGCGTGACCGAGGCTTTTGTTTAGTGCGTTGGTGTGGAGCGATCATGCATTAATCAGGGCTCTATTGTGGAATTGAGATATTATATACCAGTACGGACGCCAGATAGAGGCTCCTTCTTTCTCGAGTGAATGCATTCCTGTGGAGAGTTATTGGATATCTTGAATCGTCTGCATGATGGTCCCAATTTGCGAGGCTTCAATGTCTATTACTGTAACTTTAACTAGAATTACTCGGATCCATGATTTTCTAGGAGTTTTATTTCCCTTGGGTCTTAGTATTAGTCTTCCTTTGAGTAGCAGGATTCTTCCCTCAGTGATTTAATATGGAAAAGGAGGTGGTCGTACCTACCTACTTCATAACTACCCGGATCCCAGTTTAGGTTTAGACCAGAATCAAGTTGATATTTGTTGAATCATTTTTAAGTTTTTCGTGTATTTCTGCAGCTGATTTGAGTTACGATTCCATTATTTTGTCAGTGAAAGTACCTGTAGGTGGAGTCATATCTCAATCACGTCACATTATGGACGTAACAACAGTTGTTCGCTTTCTGTACTACAAGACTTGAAGGATCATCAAGTCTTGATAATACAGTGCAAAATATTCAAGTACTCTAAATCTCGAGAATTGGAGGATCTAGGTGTAAATGAGTGTTCTCTTCAGATGATTGTGGTTAAGTGCGTCCAAGCGGGTACATTTATTCGCGATTGACGATTTCGATACGTTGCGTGGTGATGACTTGAGACGGAAATGATTTGGTGGGAGCTATAATTTTAGAAATTTGAAAACGTGGTGCACAAATGTTGATCGACTTTGTATTTGGAGTTGTAGGAATCACCACCAGCTGAGAAGTCTCGTGTGGAAGCTCGTACAGTAGTATCATTGATCCTTGGAGGAGGAGCAGGGACTAGGCTTTTTCCCCTCACCCATAGAAGGGCCAAACCAGCTGTAAGTACTCCTATTACCTTTCTGCCTGATGCTTCCAATTTTATGTGCACAGACAACAGTTAATATTAGGTCAAATTGTAATAGTTTTTACCTGTATTCCCTCCTCAGAAAAAGAAAAAGAACAATGTTTTTGGACGGCCTCTTTTATGCAGTGATTTTTCTATGGCTTATTCGTGATTTTTCACAGGTGCCGATTGGAGGAGGGTATCGGCTGATCGATGTACCAATGAGCAATTGTATCAATAGTGGCATCAACAAAATCTTCATCCTCACTCAGTTCAATTCGGCTTCATTGAACCGGCATTTAGCAAGAACCTACACTTTTGGAAATGGGGTTAATTTCGGGGATGGATTTGTTGAGGTATTGGCAGCCACGCAGACACCTGGAGAGGCTGGTATGAACTGGTTTCAAGGTACAGCCGATGCTGTTCGGCAGTTTACGTGGCTTTTTGAGGTACGTAGGATACGACCACCTTAGCATGACTTTTCTGCCTTAACAATTTGTTCAAATAAAACTGAGATTTGTGGATTCCACATGCTGAAGGATAATGAAAATCTCTCTTTAGGTGACCTAGATTAAGATACACATAATAGTAAAGTAATACCTTGTATTAATCTTCTGGATTGGAAAATATTCGTAAAGTACGAACTCAAATCATTGTTTGTAATGGGGCAGGACGCTAAGAACAAGGATGTAGAGCATGTTCTCATTCTTTCTGGAGATCACTTGTACCGCATGGACTACATGGACTTCATCCAGGTTAGCATTTTTCATAACATGTTATCATTGCTTTCGGCTACTATATGTTCTTTGAAGTTCTTAGCATGATGTGTTATAGCCAGGTGTTAATGTAACCTGCTGCCAAAATTTTGTGCAAATGTCAGTTGAAATACTTTTGAAGTATGATACGATTGCAAGATGGTTATGCTTAAATAGAGTTCCTTTGTACGTTGCAGAAGCATAAGGACAGTGGAGCTGATATCACCATTTCATGCGTGCCAATGGATGAAAGGTACATCACGCTTCTGTATTGTGCATATTTTCAGCTGAAGCACAAAGTTGTGAATCCTGACGCTCATGGATCATCGAGAAAGGCTTATACATTTTAAATGACATCTTTGACCTCATTAACACTTAGTATTTCCTGCTTCTCTACAAACGCTGATTTTGATGTTGGCATTCACGGGGTCCGTTTTGCAGCCGTGCGTCAGACTATGGTTTGATGAAGATTGACGACAAGGGTCGAGTCCTTTACTTCAATGAGAAACCCAGAGGAGCAGATCTAGAGTCCATGGTATGTTTTTGTGTGCCTTAATCCTCAGTTGGTCACCGTGTATGGTATGCCAAACCTCTGAATGATACGATTCTCCCATTTTTTAGAAATTTTAAAGACAGTTTTCTCTTCAAGTACCATGGCTAATGATCCTCACCATCTTTTAATGGTTTGTCTAGTAATGAAAAAAATCCGTGTTCAATGGAATGCTGTTGGAAGTCGAAACCTGCACCAGAATTGAAGGCACTTATGTTAATATTCTGTCAGAATTGTAACACTTCATTTGATCTACTATTGCAGCAAGTGGACACATCCGTACTGGGTCTATCTCCTGAAGAGGCAAAGAAGATGCCCTACATCGCATCCATGGGTATATATGTCTTCAGAAAGGACATTCTTCTAAAACTCCTGAGGTGAGTGAACATTGTCATGCTCGCCTCTTCTGAATTGTCTCGTTTTTAGTGCTCAATGTACAGTAACAAGAAGTATCTCCTTAGAAACTAATATTCTGGGGTGAATCAGATGGAGGTACCCAACATCGAATGATTTTGGCTCGGAGATCATTCCTGCAGCAGCGAAAGAGTATAACGTTCAGGTTTGTGCCGAATTACTGGGAACAAATCCAACGGTTGAAATCAATAAAATAACTTTCTGTTATCTGTAACATAATCTGAATTAGTGATGTACATGGTAGAGGTTAGGCTCTACAACCAGTAAACGTTGTATTCTTTTATTCCATACATGTTTTCTTTTGTGACAATTGATTAAAGGTTTGTGAAGTATTGTCTCATTATTGGTATTATTCTTGGGCAGGCGTATCTGTTCAATGACTACTGGGAGGACATTGGAACAATCAAGTCTTTCTTTGATGCTAACCTGGCACTCGCAGCTCAGGTAATTTTCTGAGCTGGTCTATACTTCAATTATATTTCTCCCCCTTTTTCCTTCTTGTTGTCATTGTCCGTGTTCATCATAAGTAATACAACGTCTTTCTTTTATTTCTCTTTTGTGAGGTTTGAGAAAGTAATACTTGTCTGTGATTGTTTGGTTGACAGCCTCCGAAGTTCAAATTTTATGATGCTCAGAAGCCAATCTTCACATCACCCCGCTACCTACCGCCAACGAAAGTGGAGCAATGCAGGGTAAGCTATTTCGTCTCCAGCCAGAATCTGCAAGTATTCCGACTCCCGGTTATGTTCAAATCTCAATCAGTTAATTTTATCACAATAAGCAGGAACTAGATTGTTGTCGATGAGAGTCCATGGTTGGTGGATATTACATGTTGCTGTTGAAAATAATACGACGGCTATGTTAGTTACTGATGTATTTTGGATTGCTCATGGGTATGAAACAAGTCAAGTTTTGAACTATTGATTTTTCCATTTTCAGTTATTAGTTTGAATGCTAACAAAGATTTGTTGACGCAGATTATCGACTCGATTGTTTCACATGGTTGCTTCTTGCGGGATTGTAAAGTAGAGCATTCTCTGATTGGGCTTCGATCACGCCTTGAGTCTGGTGTTGAAGTCAAGGTAAAGAACAAATGTTCACGATATACTTTCTCTTTCTTACCTTTTCACATGTATTTTTTGCATTGAAATCTTTTGTAGATATATTTCGGATTGCCATGCAATCTCTTATCACTTCCTTAGTATAATATGCATTGCCTGGTTCATATTACTTTCATATCACTTTGTTTCATCATCTAAAATATGTACTTGGTTTCATATTACTTGGTACTGTGCAGGACACAATGATGCTTGGAGCCGATTTCTATGAAACTGATGAGGAGCGAGCTGCCTTGATTGCTGCAGGGAAGGTGCCCATGGGAATTGGTGAAAACACCAAAATCAGGTACTAAAGAAGCGAGCAATAGAAATCCTGATTTAAGGGCAGTTACTAAATTTCTACGTCACAAATTTTAGGCGTCAGTTCCAATTTCAAAACTCGGATATGGTAAAACTGACTAACAAAATTATTGATGTGGTTTGCAGGAACTGTATAATTGACAAAAATGCAAAGATAGGGAGGAATGTCGTTATTGCCAACAAAGACGTATGAGACTCTTAACTCTTTCTGTGACATGTTATTTTGATAATCAATCTTCTATTCTCGAGTATTTTGCCATGTAGAGCACTAATTATGACATATCACCTCTCATGTTTGATTTTCTTAAGTTTTAGAAAATATTTACAATTACCCACTTACAACTCATGACATTTTCCTCCTTGTTTCTTTTTTGGCAGACTGTATTTGAAGCGGACAGGGCCAAAGAAGGGTTCTACATCCGCTCTGGCATTGTCGTGATTGGGAAGAACTCTGTAATCAAAGACAACACAGAGATTTAGAGCCATTGTATGAAAGGGGAAGCTTCTACTTAACAGAGTTGCCAGATATGCTCACCTTGTATCTTTCGCTCATTCCTGTGTCTCTACTATCTACATTACATAGCAGCAAATATACCATGACATGGAGCGAATATTATGTGGAGCTTAAATTGGACAATGGGATGGAAGGTTTGGATTGTGCAAGAAGTGGACTCAGAAGCAAAGACATTGTCCCTTCCAAGTATATGGTGTCCTTTTGAACATAGAACCGATACAAGTGGACTGCCGGGTATGCAACAATGTAGGCTACAAGATAAAGATTCTTAGTTAGAATTCTTTGTATAATAAATCATCCCTTTCATATGCTGTACTACTTCCCTGCTTTGCATCTGGCATCCTTGAAAACTTTTTAAGATGGTGTATTTTACTACCATTCCATAATTAAATCTTGATTATATTATTGTATTCTTTGTACAGGTCACTGAATATTATATTTGGTCTTTAAAACTTGATCTGCCATGCAAATTACATTGGGTTAAAGCTTGTGTGTGCAATGACAGGAAATTTTGTAAGATGGAATGTGTTGGCAGTTCAAGAAACTTTACCTGAAAATTTCGTTATCTTTTAACACTTTTTCGACTTGGGTTTCATGTTTGCTTGTGAAATTGTGCTGCTTCAAGTTGAAGATTGGTGTGGAATTTTGTTTCGAGTATCTTGGCCTTTTATATTATGTTCATCAATATTATTTATTTTATTTAAGTGGGCTGTTTTCATAATGTGCATAATATCACAGTAAATCTATGAGGTGGCTTTTTTTTCTTCTTTTTTTAATTTATTTATTTATTTATTTAGTCAAATGGTGAGAAACTTTATTGCAATAAACACCGTCGCAGAACCGAGCCATATGAGGTGGCTTTTGAATTGAGACTTCTGAAAAATTATCACATATTTATATTTGGAGAAATCTTCTGAGATTGATGTACAGATGAAAGTTTTATACTTTGATTCTGTATTTCATATATATAGTTTCACCATTACTTGAATATTTCAATATACAAAATTTAGAATTTATAACTTCAAAAAAAATTGATACTAGAAAAATGACAATATCTTTTGGAATAAACTTTCTCAAAATGGATTTAGAAATGAAAATTATTTTTTCTAAATGTAAAGACTATTAAGTTCTTCTACAATTTATTACCTATGTAAAGTAAGGAAATAATTTATTAATCAAAATCCATGGTGTCTAAATCAAATCCTCAATAACTCTGTAAATAATTCTATTTATTAAATTTGGAAAGATCAATGCATGACCTATGAAAAACGTGTAATTGAAACTTCAAAATTTATTTTCATTACAACAAGTGCTAGGCTTTTCGGAAGGAATTCTCAATATTCAGAGTTTGACATCCACATTCTGGTCGTCTGGGCTCCAAAGTGCTAAAGAAATAACAAGTCGAAATGAAAGAAGAGAGCACGGTCAAAGGCACCCACGGTAGGAATAAAGAACAACATCAACAACAACAACAACGGTCAAAGGTACCCACGGTCAACAACCCCCGAACTCCACCCCACAACCTTCCACACAAACAAAAGGGCGGACAAAACACGAAACACCCCAAACCCCGCCACTACACCCAAACCCGTCACCATCTACCTCACACGAACACCACCCATCCCCAAATCCACAAAATCGGTAGAATGTGGCCATTTGCGGGTGCTTCGAGGGCGCCTTCACAGCTTACTACACTCGCGGCATACGCACATCGAAGCGCACTCTCACCGATGGCTGTGGACGATCCGCCGTAAAATTGCAGTAGAATTTGTAGTAATCAATCAATCCGTCGACTAATCGCTGGGTCTGTGAATCCAGTGTTGGTGTGTTGCGAAGAATTGCGAGGAATTTTGGAGAATTTGGGGAGTTTTGGAGAAGAGGGAGTGGTTTGAGGGGGTTTGGAGAGAATTAGGGTTTGGAGGAGAGGGGTGGCGATGGCGACATGGATTCGGGCGGTGCAGGTGCTGGGGAGGAGGGTGGGGGTGAGGCCGATGGTGCAGGAGGGGGAGCGAGTGGCGGCCAGGAGGCTGATTACGAAGTCGGCGAGCAAGGACGGGGGGTTGGGGGTGGGCGCGGTGGGGGTGATGCATCAGGGGTGGTCGTTTTCGGATCGAAGTGGGCTGGACACGCTGCTGATGCCGTCGGTGTTGGAGCGGGGGATGCAGCGGCGGGGGATGTTTATTCAGGTGGAGTCGACGCCGAATCCGCAGTCGCTGATGTTTTACCCCGGGAAGCCGGTGATGGAGGTCGGGAGTTCGGACTTTCCGAACGCGCGTACGGCGATGTCGTCGCCGCTGGCGAAGGCGTTATTTATCGTGGACGGCGTGGTTCGTGTCTTCTTTGGAGCGGATTTTGTGACGGTGACGAAGGCGGAGGAGGTGTCGTGGGATGTGCTGAAGCCTGAGATTTTTGCGGTGATTATGGATTTTTATGCCATGAAGCAGCCGTTGTTTTACGATGCGAAGTCGCAGGCGTTGGACACTGCGATCAACGAGGACGATGATGAGACGGTGGCGATGATTAAGGAGTTGCTGGAGACTCGGATTCGGCCCGCTGTGCAGGATGATGGGGGCGATATTGAGTTCAGAGGGTTTAATGCGGAGACGGGAATTGTGTCGCTGAAGATGCAGGGTGCGTGCAGTGGGTGCCCGAGTTCGGCGGTGACGTTGAAATCCGGAATTGAGAATATGTTGATGCACTATGTCTCGGAGGTGAAGGGGGTTGAGGAAGTTCATGATGGGGATACGGATGACGAAGGGGAGGTACAGACGAGCGAAGCCGGCTAAGTTGGATTCTTGTCACTTGCATGGTCCTTGGGATGTTTAGTGAGAACATTTCTCGTGCCCTTGGGTATCGCACTCTATGCATATAGGTGAGAGCTCTATCTTGGTAGACACACAAGTGATTGCCATTTCTTCATAGTGACATACTTTACAGTTGACAGTACCTAGACAGCAATTTTCTGTACAGTTACGACACTGTTATGGCGAAACTGTACAATTCTGGCAGCGTTGGTTTGGAGTTGGATGACAGGGTCCAAGTTCTTAGAGTGAGATTCAGCTTTGTTTATAGACAATACAATGCTCTCCAGAGTGAAACAATTTTCATCGGGTACCTTATTACGCATCGGTGGATCCTTCTCTAAGGTTCGGTCGATCAAGCTGCCGTATCAATCAATTGTAGTAGTGGGAAATGCAGCAGAATATCTGCACTGGATGATTGATGTCCTACCTATCTTATAGGAAGCGCATGTTAATGGACCTAATTTTTTAAGAACATCATATTACTGAAACAGGCTTCAATGTAATATGCAAAATGACTTCTGCCTGTATGTCTGTGTTTGTTAGAAAGCAAAGAATTAACGAAGATGAAGGACAGCATGAAGCCAGTTCTGCTAGGTTTGACATCTTAAGGTCAGTGGAAGCATGTGATCGATGAGCAAGGAGATTTCGCTGGATGTACTTGTGGTGTGTTACTTTGATGCGCTCAGTCATCTTGCCAGAACCTTCATTGTGTCAGGTACAGTGTGTTGGAGAATGTTGAAGATACAATTTCAGGATTTTGGATTGTGGACAGCTGCTCATTAGATGACAAAGACGAGATTGCTTGTGGGAATGTTCTCCAATGAATGCCTTCGACTATCCTGAAATGGGGTGTTCTTGAAAACCATGTCACTGTTTTCCCTGTCAAGGGGATTACACCTGTATCTAGGTTCTACTATTAGTTTTCTACGAAGACTGAATATATTAATATCTGCAGTTTATGGATATGATAATCCGTTACTCCAATAGAAGTGATGTCTCATTTTGATTCATAATTTGGGTTTTTACTTAAAAGAATGTTTTTGCCAAGATGGTGGATATTGATACTATCCAAGTGGAACTTCTATTGTAATTATGAAAGTAAAAAATATTTATCTTTTAAACAGCTACTGCAGTTGTAAATCGGTTAGTATAGGTGAAACATTAGCCAAAAGTAGTGCGGTTGAAAGACTGAACCGGTTGCAAGCTTCTACAGAGACAAGATCCAATCAATTGGCTCTAATTAAAATATGGTTTGAATTAAAAAAATTACAATCTTAACGGAACAAAAACCCGCTGTACACTACTCCCGGTACAGAATTTCGTTTCTGCAATTGATCGGAGCAACCCTGCGAAACTAACATTCATAAAAATTAGACTCCTTTAATGAGGTCGAATGTGGTACGACGTCCATTAATTCAGCCAAGAAATTTTGGTGATTGAAAAAGGAGGGATGGAGCATTGTCTCTGTATTATCAGAGCGAGGTTTCGATCCTCGGACCTGTGGGTTATGGGCCCACCACGCTTCCGCTGCGCCACTCTGATTTGCCAGGTGGCTTTACTGAAGATGAAGTGTGAGGAACGTTATTTAATTAAATACACACGGCTATTGCACTTTTAAAAAAAAAGTCCATTCTACTGTCTAAATTAGTCCTTCAGTACGGAGATGAAGATCCAGACCTAGATTTTTGGGTCGTCAATAAGTAGCTAATGCTTCAAAACTAATGCTGTCCGAACGTCAGTGAACAATACCGTCACTAACAAAGAATGCAAGAGGCGTATCCTCCCAGTTTTAGAATGAGTCTCTTCACTGAAGCTATGAAGCAAGAGTTGATCCTCTCGACGACTGTGCTATTTGGTGCAAACCCCAAGTAATCGTGTTAAGAGTCGTGGATTCTCTGTAATGAGAATAGGTATTCTTGGTGAAATTGAGGCACTTCTGATATTCATGAAGGCGCTACCCACGTTCTTGAATTTAGGGAATAGTCCCCTGTACGCATCCCGGAAATCATGCATCTGCCAGACATAGACCTATTAAATTTGGACATCCTCTGGCTCTTCGGCATCGTCAATAGTAGCAAGGAACTCCTCACTGAAGATTTGCTTTGAGGGACCCTCTGGAGCTTTTGATTTCTCTATCAGCAGACGTTCCAAAATTGGAAGAGTGTGACGGGTACCAGTATGCCGTGAGTAGAACTCAGCTTCCAATATTTTTCTATCTTCTGGGGATATATCACCGTGCGTTCCCTACAAACACATACAAAAGAACATATAAGGTACAAGATGTATGGAGTTAGCTGGAGTGCAGAAGTATATTTTATGATTTCATTCTAGCAAAATAAACCTTCCACTTCCAGGATGGTTGTAATGTGTCCCACTACTTGGAAATAAACATAAATCCATTCTGCGTAAGGTTCTTTCACTAAACGAACTACTCTGTGAAGAAAAAATGGTAGAAGAGTGAGTTGCCCAGTGCTGGTGCTTTCACGGGCCAAAATTAAGAATGAATAGAAAGTAGGCTTACAGAGCGGGTAATTCTGTCGCGAGCAGCATGATACATAAGTATTCCAGCGGCTACTGAGACGTTGAAAGACTCCACCATGCCCACCATAGGAATATAACACCGGATATCAGATTGTTCTATTGCTTCCTCACTAGAGCCCCTGCAAGAAGGAACAATCTTAGAAATCACACAAAAGGCTTCAAAGCCATCGTAGACAATATGCAATCGCTCAACCAAGAGAAAGAACTGCATACTTTTTTAAGAATAATTGGTTGCGTTCGATGACCTACCAATCAACAAGAACGTACAAAGAAGAGGACCTATTAATAGTTGAAGGATGCTCCACGGTTAACACTTCAAATCATTGTCGCCTATCTTAAGTTCTAAATATGAATAGAGGAAAAATAGTTATTCCTGAATCTTGTTTCTAGTGCATTCTTATGACTCACTTGCACTCAGTACCCAGGAAAACAGCTGTTGGTATAGTCCAGTCCATATCATGAATAGAAACCTGTCAGTCACCACAAACACAATCAGGATAGCAATCAAAAGCATAAATTGAAATAATATCTCAAAATGAGCAGTAGAAGCTTAGGCAAATAATAACCAGCTTTATAGAGACTCACTGTGTCAGGAGCAATATGTGTAACAGCAATACGATAGCCCCGTTTTCGTAAAGCGGCGATGCAATCACTTGATTTCTCCCACATTTCTGCATCCAACCACTTCTCTGTGCCCCTACTAACTTTCCGATTCTTCTTGTATCTGCCAAATATCCCAGCCCAAACCAATTTAAGAGCAGGATAAGCATTTCAAAGGTGTACAAATATAACGGTCAACAACTCTAAGAAACCTGCGAGTTTAGTAGCTATACTCTTAAGGTCTGAAAAGAATTATGTTACTATGAAGATAGTTTGGTCAGAGTTCTCCCTAAGATTGTCACTTGCTAAAGAAGCGTGCAAGTGAAGAACAAAAATCCCTCTAGCATATGCTAAATCTTGCTATAACATTATTTAAAGAACATCCGTATGGAGCCAGCTATCAATGAGACCAAACCATAGTTATGGTAAACGGATGCACCACGAACATACACCCCAGAATTATGGCATCTGAAAGAGTGCAGAGTAAGAAGCTTACTTCTTCTTCGAATCGTTACTTATAACGTGCACGGATTGAAATCCAAGAGCATCAGCTGAGCGGAAGACGGCAGCAATATTGCCAAGTTCTAGAAGTCCCTCAACCGCAATACATACAGAATATGTACGACTTGCAATAACATCCTTGATCCTTTGCTTACGTTCTTCAGCTAAGTACGGAGACAGAGTTGAGATCACTTCAGAACTTGTCAAAGTCTTCTCATCGACCTTAAAACAGTCGTCATGAGGGAACCATCGCTGGATACTCCCGTTCATGGACGAATTTGAATTCTCCAATGTGCTCGTCTCTTGTGAGCCGGTTGAGCTACCAGCCATTTCGTCATACTGGTTATCCCTCTTTTCTTCGCTCATGTCTTCATCTAACCTGTGACCTGGCATCTCTGTCGTTCTTGATTCCGTTAGTGCCCTGGATGGTGTTCCTTAAACCATCACCTTCTCTTTCACTTTTTTTAGAACCAATATTAGAACCACTAGATAACCTAATTTGTTGACGAAGAAAAATACAGCTGGACTACCCAATGCATTTCAATGTCTGAAAAAACTACTACCGTATCATGCTACCAGAGAAAGAACATTCCAGATAGTGAAGTTGCGAAAAATGTTCACAATGCACAGTGCCACTTACAGCTCTAAATGCGTACTTGAATTAAGTTCTGGCGTTCTGACCTAAGACAGTAAGACAAAACAGCTTCCTAGACTCTCACTCCTGAAGCGCTCACCATTAGAGAGACACATACACATCACCAACTCACACGGACATGAGAAAACCATTTCCATCGCCACGTCGAAATACTAAAACACTCCAAACTAAGTACTCTTAAAGAAAAAAATCCAGATGGCATAATAACGTTTCCAAGTTAAAACACGAAGCACGAACCAAGAGTCGACATATCTATATTCTTATCTTAAATCCTTCACTCCTTCCTAAAAACCGAAACAAGATATTAGTAGGAAAAAAAAAGATTCCTAAATATTGCTCACACATTCCACTTCAACTCTTAGACATGAAGCAGAAGCCGGCGCCATATTCCGGAGAAAATCCTGCTTCTTATCTTGAATCCTTAACTCCAAATTAAACCTAACTAAGATTTAGATAAGAGAAACAACAGGCTTTTAAAAAACGCGCACAAACTCTAAATCAAGACGATTAGCAACATTGTCTTCCTCAAAAACTCTAGAAGCAAAAATGTCACCATTCACTCCAACTGATAAACGCACCTCCTACAATCCGATCAAAAAATGTACTCGAGAGAACCTAATCTCCACGAAGCGACACTGTTTTCAGCTGCAATAAACGCGGCAGAAGCTCCAATTTCCACAGAAAGAAAGCTGCGATGAATTCGGCAAAAGCGAAAGTGGAAAGAACAAGAGTGATGCGTCACATACCGTTTCGTCGTTGACGAGAGTGTGTGTGTCTGTGTCTACTCCGCCATAGGATTGGCTCCGCCGCACTCTTGGTCGGGGTCGAAAATGCCGTTTCAAGTGGTGCTCGGAAGCTTTCACTTGATACTTGAATGCTGTTGCTTCACTCTCGACTCTCGCTCTTCAAGTTGCACTTGCATTCCTTTCGCATTTCATGCCGCTCGGGATGCTCACCCAAAACCGTTACTTTAGCCATCTCTACTTGGGGTGTACATCCAGGTCTCTGAATTCTACCTTATGGTGAGTTAACGTTGGAATTTGACTCTTATGACCACAATGGCGGCGGTCGGAATAGTTCCGGTTTTAGGCACAGTTGCAGCGTTAGGGTAAGGAATCAGAATGGCGTCAATTAAACTGGAGTATGGGACCCTATTTCCATGGAGTAGGAAAGTTGTTTAATGTTGTTTGACTTTAACTAGAGAATGGAGAAGGGACAGAGAATTATGGTTTCAAATAAAAATCAGTTATCCTCATTTTAAATACTTGAATTCGTACTGTAGTAATATGGTTCATAGTAATATAATATGGTTCATATTATGTGTGGATAGTGTTTCAAGCATCTAAAATCGTCCTTAAACTTGAAATTTACAAATAATGTAAATTTTGATTGTCACATATGTATGTTTTAGAAACTATCAATTCTCGGGTGCTATGACCATCTTGGATATGTCTATTCAAGAAAAAACATATATATTTATTTTTTGGAGGGAGGGATTTATCTTTTGAATCAATGAACAAATAAGAGAGAAATGAAATTGTTTAAATCGATAGTTTTAAATCCAATGGTTGTCCAGTAGGTGGAGTTATTTCATGTAGTGGATCAAAGTTGTTTGACTTACATTTAGTAGGAAAGACATAAGAAACTTGACTAATTCACTGCCAAAGAACATATTCCAGAAGTTTTACAAGTGATTGTTCAATTTAGTAAGTATTCATCAAAAAAATTCCATCATTCTTGTACCATTTAATACATGGTGAATGTATCAAAGTGTCTAGTGAAATATGTACAGAAAGAATACTAAGAAGCTAAGGGAATACACAAAATTGTGGTTTTAAATGAAAAGAAAGTAGCTTTATATTCCTGGACATCCAATATAGTGGAGTAGGTTATAAGTAGTTTGATTCACATGTGATAAAAAGAGAAAGGAGAAAGAGCAAAGAGAGGAGAACAACATTCACAAAATTAGGGTTTCAAATGAGAACAAACCTATCTCTACTTTGTGTACTTGGACACCAGTTTGAACAACCCGAGTGAAGTGCAAGAGGAGACTCTGGCCACATGGGAGGAGATATACACTTCGAGCTTGGGTTGCTCAAAACACCTTCCCTGTTTGTGTCACTGCCCCTTCTACATCGCATACCAACCTCTTCAAGATTGAGTTCAAGAAGTTCACATATAAAATTATAATTACAACTAGAATTCATAAGAAGAATCATGAGAAGAATAACTATGTAAGTACAGTATTCGGGATCCATTGTCTCTATTCTAAAACAAAATTTATCCGTTCCATGGATTAGCTCATGTGATGAGCACGACATCAGACAGTCACGAATTCCCTCAGACAGAGAGATATTGTCAAGGATAACTCAATCCAACAATTCTATGCTCGCATCTGAGACCAGACAAATCTGTGAAGGCAATACAAGGACAACATCGCCGAGCCGAGTCTGTGCTTCGCCGAGTCTGGTCCTTGTGAACGTGAAATCCACCTTGAAGAAGTTTGCCATTAAATTTGCTCCAAAGAAATGGTGTCAACTCCATTCTGCTGTCCGGTACTGCAATCATATAGTAGCTGATGGTGGAGAATCTAGAATATAGCTGGGAGAGCCATCAGCGTATCCCAGACGATTTTCATAGGTTTGGTCATCCACTGAGATGGTGGAATGTAGCTCGCAATTACACCCAAAAATCTTGCCACTGCAACCGTCGCCATCTACAGCATACCACAGTTAACCCTAGTCAGGACAGACCTCCGTGACTACCTCTTTATCATTGAAGTCGATCGCAACTTTGCAACTGAAGCAGGTCATTTAGTAGAATCAACTATGAAGAAGACATAAATTATTATGCAATTTGTCAAGGAAAATTGGAAAGTATGGTTATGGTATAAGGATTCGGGGACTTACCACTTTCCATTGTCGTTCGAAAAAAGCATGGAGCTCTTCCCACACTTTGGTCTTCAACATGGCTACTCTTTGTAAATCCGTAGGATCCACTTGCAGGATGTCTATGATCGGTTTTCTTAAATTGTGGGCCAACCACGCAATCGTGAGGTAGTCTAATGCGCTGAAGGATTGAAACATTCTCCTGAACACAGGTGGACTGGTGGAGAACACTGCCAGAATTGCTTCTAAGATCCGCACCCAACCAAAAAATGTAAATGCAAATACCAAGTAGTTGATGTCAATTGCAATGCGCGCTAGTTGATCGTGTTGCATAGTGAGCTCCGTCGCGGACCATTGGTATACGGCTGTTACTCCATCTTCTTTTTCAATCGAAGCAGTGTGCAGCTCTAGTACCTCCGGCTCGGGCTGCTTCTGGCCCATCTTCAATATGCCCACCACTCCCGCAACGTTGTTCATCACAAACTGCTTGCCCACGTCTCCAATCTTGACCATAACCTTCTCCGCTGTTTGAATTGAGAAAAGAGAGGTCCCGATCTCTTGCAACTCTGTCTCATCGCCAGATAACCGGAACTCCGAAACATTTTCTGACACATATGTGGTTGGTTCAGTAATTTCAGTCTCTGCTTCATCTTCGTCCTCCGCTTCCATCTTTGCATCTGCAGACAGGCCTACATTGCGTCCAGCGGCACACCTGTTGTAGTCAAGAAACTTTTGCGGAACATTTAGGTTTTCCCGAACCAACAGCCGCGAACAAGAAGACTGAGAGTGCCATCGCGCCAACTGTCTACCTCGTAAAGACGTCGTGCCTAATCCTTCTCTGTTGCTTGAAGTATTTATCAAGGCAGAAGAGGACGAAACTGCCGCAAAACAGAAGGTGCCCGGGGAATTCCTCAAACTTAAAAAAGCTCCAGGTTTAGAACAGACATAGCCCTTGCATGGAAACTCGAGACCTAATTCCATCTTCCTCGTCCCCTAATCCTTCCGTGAGCAGCTTCAGCATTCCACCGCAGTTAGGTGCATCGGTTTAATCCAAATAATAACTCTCCGCGAACAAAAATAAGAACTGCTGCCCCTTAGCCCAATGTGATCACTCCATAACTTACAAGAGAAACACTTCTACTTGCATCAACAAACCGCTCAAACCCCCACTTCATAAACACGATGCTGCATTAATATCCAACAGGAAGCCTGCAAAGTAGCTCCCAGGCAGCAGAGCTCTCTACCTCCCTGTCCCCCCTCTATCTTAATAACTTAATCATACATAAGAAGCAACTTCATCACCACGATCGACAAACCTTCCTGCTCCAACACAAAACCATTCCACACATAGTCGTTAAGCAAGCAACCCTTCTCTCCCAATACAATTTGCAGCTGGAAATCAACACACAAACAGTACCTCTTCGAACCCTCTTCCAACTCCACAAACAATCACACTTTTAACATCAATCCTAACCTTCAAAACTATTCCAAACACCGGCATTCAAAAAACGTCCAAGAACGAAAAACTCCAATCTTGAAGAGAAGGGATTAATCGAAGCGGTTGAGTTGTCTTCGTACCCTTTACATGCAAAGCCTCTCAGAAAAGCTGAGAATTCTTGTAAAGCCGTTCTCTAAGGCAACCTAGTTTGGATTTTGATTGGCCTGCATCACCAATACTACTAATGAATTCATAGTATTCTCTCCTAATTAACACTCCCTAATCTGTGCCTAACTTAATTCAATCAAAAACCTGCAAGAAGGAATGATCACATACATGCCAGGTGGTGTGAAAAAAAAGTTGGAAATAAGGATTACATGCACATGCAGGTGAGCATATGTGCATGTAGAACAAGTTTAGAGTAGAAAGTTAGTGAGACAAGTAAGTTATAGATGAGAGGCAGCTGATGGTGTATCATATGTAAGTTAGGTGATAGGACTCCAGGATCAAATGGTCATGGCTCATTGGCATCCCAATTGTGAGCTCCCAGCAGAGCACTGCATCACACAAGAGGTGCACCGCAAATGTAAGGGATGCGAAGATTTGGAGGAAGCTTAGAATGTGGCGAATGTGAAACAACCATTGCACAGAGTGATGAGTCAGACCAGGTGTGCTCTGCTGAGCGCTTGCTGCATGCCACCTGGGTGTGTTTGTACACTGATGCTCTCTCCTTTTTGTATGTGCAGCTACAGTGCAGCCTGCTTACAAGCTAGTACTGGAGTGCAATCATTACCTGCTTCAGGCTCTGTCTTGTATTAAAGACGTGGCAAAATATCAGTGGCAGCTCCAGGAGCTAAACAATATTGTGTTGAATCTGTTGATTGGTTTATGCTTCTGATTGGTTTATGCTTCTGACTTGTGAAAGGTTCACTTGGTTCTCTTGCAATGGAATTCTCACCATTTCAATCAAAAAATTTAAAAAATTAAAAAATTAAATTCACTTGGTTGTGTTAAGTCATTAAATAGCATTGAAATACCAGAAAACCATGAAAATAAAGAGATTTGGATATTAGTATTAAAATTTTATCTTAGCATTCAATTTTTTATTTGGAAGAGTAGAGATCATCAAGAGGCAAAGTGATTTCATATTTTTATCCCATATAGATATTTTTTTTATAATTTTTCAAAGCCAAAAGCATTTCAAACCCCTTCATTTTTGCATAGAATCATCTTAAATCAATACTAGGACTAATTCAAAGTTAATAAAGAAAATCGCCATCCTATTCAAATAAAGAAAATACAAGAAGTTGATTGTTCAACTCTAATATCAAATTCAAAATATTTATGGTTGAATTGTAACTATTCAATGTCAATCTCCTGCGCAACTTTTGGACCTACACAATTCATAGTATTTCTATGTTACCACATACCCATTCAAACCAGTCGATTAGATTTTCAACCTAGACCAATTGTATGAAATAGTTTTTTTTTCCAATCAACAACTGAGTTTATGGCTTGAGGAATACCTTGCAATATTATCAACTATTATACCAAAGCACAATTCCTTGCTTGGACTCAAAATGTATCTTGTCATTAGCTGGAAGTCATTGTTTAGTTAAGTGGTTGCCCTTAATCCCTAAAAGCCTAAACGACCAAAAACTGGTCGATCTCATTTTTCCAAGTTCCATAACTGTCATCCAAATGACAATTTTTCATCCATTTTTTTTTTCATGTTATAAAGTTGTGAGAAATCTATCTAATCTCATTAATGAATTCTCAAAATAATAATTTCATGAATTTTGGTGCCTCCTTGAAGTCCAAAACATCAATACAGTGTGTGTATTAAAAAATTTCTTGATACAAACAGCTAAAACACAGTTTTGACTATTGGGATGACCTTTTTTGCAGTTGAGGTAAACTTATGAAATATAGTTTGACAAATCTATTTTCCAGTCCAATTTAAAATTTAAAAAAATACCTAAAATTGAGTGATTTATAGCTGATATAAGATGAAGGGGTATAACCATGGCCACTTATTGATTTTCCACGGTTTTAGGTTTTTCATCATATTTTTGAATTAAAACATAATTTTTGAGCAAGGTAACTAGTATAAGGTTTTTGGTTGTCATATACATCTATAGTAAATATTTTATAAAATTTTAGTATAACTTATATTTGATATGAATTTGCTTTGTTTGTTTTTATTAAAAAAATTGTATTAATTATAGAATGAAACCATTAAATTTGATAAATTTTTTGCTTGTAGATAACATGTGTATTTAGCTAAGAAAAATTAAAAAATCATATTTTACATTATTTATAGTATCAAAATAGAGCATCCAAAGTCTAAGTCTATTTTCGTCGTCATAGGCTTAGGCATTTGGAGGTTGAAAGGGGGAAACAGTTCATCATACTAACTTATGTCTCCTAGACTTAGGCTTAGTAGTGCAACAAGTAAACACTAATATCTATTGGAGTTTGGATTTTCTTTATAATATATTTTAATCTTTCTTATGTCACACTTATTTATTTTGCAATTTAGAAAATATTAAACATCTCAATGTTTTCTTTTGTTTTCAATGATATCTACATTATTATCAGTTAATGACGATAAAAAATCACTATCATTAATAGACAAATTTTAACCAAAAGCATTCAATAAATGTTAACACTACTGACCAAGACACCTTATATAACTAAAAGTGGGTGATATAACACCCTAAAATATAGCAAAACTCCTTTACATTTTAGCATAACTTTACTTGTGAAGGAAATTTAGAAGGGAAACTAGCATGCCCACTCATATGATTAGGCAAAATTTTCTCTCCATTCTCTCTTCATATCATGAGTTGCGAACGCCAAATGTGACACCCCTCTTTTGTTGAAGTTGGATACAAGCATTGGTATTTTAGAAGTAACACATTTTGCACCAAATCCTAAGAGCATCCTCAGTGGAAAAATCTCCCTCAACTTATATACCTCCAATATCATTAGGAAATCTCTTAAACCGGTAGTCCCCCACTCACTCCCGAGGTTACCTCCCCCTTCCTAACTTCGGAGTCAAAATATCTTGAACTACTAGTGGGAGTCACACAAGGATGCATTCCCTGAGAAGTGCATCCTTAGATAATGCACTTCCTTAATACCTGGAGCGAATAGGATTGATTCCATGACGAATCTTGTGTGACACCCCCGCATGCATTCCCTGACAATCTCGAGTTCCGAAGTTGGCGATGAAAGGCGAAAGTACGAAAAGGTAAAACAAACCTCCGGGAATGCACCATTCTAGGCCCTGGGAGGGCCGGAATGGGGAAGGCCCATTCTCGGAGGATGGGCTTCTCTACGGAAGGGGAATGGCCGCCACATGTGCATTCCGCTCCCGTAGGGGAGCTCATTCTCCAAGAATGGGCCTTGTGTGATTTCCACTACTACTCTGATTCCTTGAGAGTTCCGAGAGAGGTGGAGAGACCTCACAAGAATAGGGTTCCAAATGGTGCAGAGTCTGTCCCCGCCTTATACCGTACGTGGAGGGCTGGTTCGACACTAAGTAATTCAAAAATTAGGTGCCGAAAACTTTGGAAAATTATTGGTATTTTTTGTCGAATATTACATAAATTACAATTCAGGTTTGCCGAAAAGTAAAAATTTTGGAATCTTTATTAGAATCAACCCTAAATGGAAGGTGAGTGAGGTTCAACGGGGAGAAGGTGCTCTTTTTGTAATCAAACCCACTTACATTAGTCCACAAAGAGTATGGGTTAAGACGTAGCAAGACTCTAGGTGAGGTTTTTGAAATGTGTTGTATACAAATTTTTGGAGTCCAATTAAGCATAGAAGATGAAGTTTAATGGAATTGTGTCAAACTAAGAAAAGTTGAGGAATCAAGCCTTCTTCCACTTCCAACATATTTTGTGTTAAAATGAGTTTTTATGCAAAAGATATAGACGGAAAAACATTGTAAAGGTCTATGTGTCAAACTGCGTTTCTAACAGTTTTTCAAAGCTCATTTGTGCTTAGAGGATCAACTTTTTTGGAATTGTTTTGGTCTACGAAAATCTTAGGAATCAAGTACTCTTTCACCTCCAACAAATTTTATGTCATTTGAAGACTTTATGCAAAAGCTATGCATGTTATAAAAATAAAGACTAACTAGGTGCGTCACCTCAAAGTTCACATATCCCACATGGATTGTTGGATACAACTCCACTCCACTTGTATAAAGCACAGAGCATTCCTAGCTCTCCTCACCCAAAATCTCACATACCAACTTGATGTAAAGTCTTGGTAATGACAACATGACGGAATTTGAAATTTTAAGGAGAAAATTGCCGAAATTACCAAAAAATCAATTTTAGGTGTCGAATGCATGTTTTTCACTTTTATTAATTATTCGACAAAGAAGTGTCGAACCAGCCCTCCACCTACGGTATACCCGGACACCCGGTTTAACTGGTCGGTTTTAGGTGTCTCTACCTCACTGGGACTCGCCCACAACCGGTGAAGAGCACAGTCGGTAACCTAGTTCAAGCATGGCGGAGCACTTCACTTCGCTTGTGCCAAGATCGCCGTCCCTCACCACGTCGGTGTTCATCCAACTTGTCGACATAACTTGCGTGTGAAGCACACTTGAACCAAAGCCATAGCCTATTCATGTGAGGCCATGGCTCAAGAGGAGTTGTGACCTCCATTAGGGTTTTCATTTCACTGGGATATTCAGGGAGGAAGACGATGGTGTCGTTGTATCTGCGAGCGCCTTCGGGCTGGGAGAGTGGTCATGGCCATGGCCAGGACGCCGCGCGCAGGAGGGACTGGCTGGATGGGGTTGCAGCTGTGTTGGAGAGGGTGGTGCTGGGTGCCGAGGCTCGCATGTGGCTCGTTACGACCGTCGCGGCGCTGGAGGTTCCCTCGCAAGTGCAGGTGGACTGCTTCTTTGATCTCTTGCAGAATTCCATGCGGGACAGTGCGAAGCGCGGAGGGGAGAGTGGACATGGTGAGGGACGCTCTTGGGTTTTCCTCGCCGGCACATTTGTCTTTCTTCATTTGTCAAGATTGTGATTCTTTTTTGTTTCTTATGTGGAGTGTATGTTGGGTTCTTGGGAGGATGGTGCGACGCGGTTCTTGGAAGGATGGTGTGTTGGTTGAAACAGTGTTTGAGCTTTTCGGTTTTCTTTGGAGGGTTTACTTGGAATTTGTTCGGGTTGGCAAGGGGTTTATGATTGTTTCTTGAGGTATACCATGTTAAGTCTCTAAAACGATCCGGGCGTCCGTCTTGCAGGTGCTTTGGAGCTTCAGTTGACGAGGATGCTTTGCGAAAATAGCCCTCGACTTGCAGCGAAACTAATTGCAAAGGACAGCAGCGTTTTTAAGAGACTATTTTCAGGTATTTTTGTTGTTGGAGTATTTCTCTGTGTGTATTGTCAGGCTGGATTTCGAAAGGAATGTAGACATGAAGTATGGGTACAGGTTGCGTTATCTCTTGCTTGCAACTAGGGTTTTGTGATTTGTATCTCAGAGTCTTTGTGCACTTTCGCGTATGCTTACACGATTGTGTTTCTTTACAGGGCACCCCAAAAGGATACTTATGTGGTTCGATAAATTTGCGGGTGTCGGTCAAAGCGAGCATCAGCAAGGAGCCCGTGCTCTTGCTAATTATGCTTTTAGGAACCGTGACCTATGTTGGCATCTTCTTGAATGGGAAGGGAAGCATTCGCAAGCTCCGTCAACTGTTGCTGCAAAGCCACATTACTTCTTGGAGCTTGATGTTGTCAACACTGTCCTTAACTTTCTGGAGGATGAACCTGAGTTTTGGCGGTCTGAGGAGTTCAGAGTCTCATTGGAAGATGGAGAGTTTTTGTCCATTGATATCCCGTTCTTTGCAGAGTACCTTGTCAAGAAATTGGCTAGTGATATAGATAGTGCACTGGATACCTGGAAGGTACTGAAGGACTATCTCAGGGACGAATCTTTCTCAGTATTGTGTCACCAGCTTCTACATGTCGCTAGCGACGAGAAGCTGGTGAGGTTCATAAATGATTTGAGTTCAGACCTTTCGCATGGTTACAAGAAAGATAGGAAGAATATCAAAACCAACTCGTATAGAAAAGCCATGAGCTGGATGGAGGTGTTAGTTTATGCTGGTATTCAGTGGAAAAGTCTCATGCAACCTATGTTTTGTAATGCGTGCATAAAATATGGGCGAAATCTTTTGCGCATACTAGAGGAAGAGGAACATGAAGAAGACGCCAGTTCTCTAAGAGAGCTCATGAATATAAGATCTGAGGATGAAAAGAAAGAGCATTGGGCTCTTCGAGAGAAAAGCTTGAGGATGGACAAAACATCTGCTTGTAGATATGCGGCTCTGGAGGCCTGGGTGCTATTTTACCAGCTGTCGTCAGAGTCTGCTGGGGCTGATTCATACGAATCTTTATTGGACGAATGTGGCATTCAATATAGACATCATTTTTCGGCAGTAGAGAAGGCTGATGGAAGAGAAAGGAAGCGGAATAAGAAAAGAAGTAAACGTTCGAGGAAAAGAAAGCACAGAAGACGAGACTCAAGTGACGAGGAAGATAGTGACGATGCGCCATGGAGTGACATTGAGTTGTCCAGCTCCGACAGATTGTCAAAGGAGGAGCAGGGTTGGCGGCTTTCTATCGACAATTACAGCCTAACGTGGACAAAGGTATGCGATCTTCAGCTTGTTTTACTGTTTAATACTGCGGGCTCATTTTTAATCGAAGGTTTCGTTACTATGCGTGTCTGTTGCTTCAATAGTTATTTTAGCAAACTCGTCTTGTTCAGATATCATACGGTAGAATGCTGACTTCCCTGTTCCCCGTCCTTTCTGATTGGGTGTCACTCGGTTCTCTAGAATCACAAATTTATGTTCAACTCATGCTTTGAATGTTTTCTCTCACGCTCCCTCACGCTGAATAAGTACAATGCGAAATTGGCCATTTTTCCATCTTACAATGTGTTTTGTGGTTTGGATGTCCCTACAGGCAGATCTTGCTGAGTATTTGACAGGGTTTGCTGTGCAGCACTGGTTGGATTGGCTGGTCAACGCCTGACTTTGAGAGCAACGCCAAATACTTATCAAACCACACTACCCTGGAGCAGTACATATCATTTCGAGGAGAAAAGCGTCTTTTCGCTGAAGCAGATGGAATTTGGCTTCTCTTCGTTCCGGGTGAGGTACTGATCACAATTACATTGTCCAGCGTTTGTACCGCTGTACTTGAGTAATACCAACGGCATAATTTGTATCGTTCATGTGTCTAGACTTCACCTGGTTGACCTATACACGGTGGTGATTCTCTCCAAAAGTCTGTCATTTCTTCGCGTAAATGTCAATTTATTTTTAGTATTTCTGGAAATGGTGTTATCATTTTCCTCTCATCACTCATTGCAAATATACACCACTTTGAAGGTCTGCTTCTGGGCTTACTAACACCAAATCATGATGCAGGCTACTCGAAACCTACGCCGGGTTGTCTCAAAGATTGACGTCGCAAGAATGCTTAATTCCAGTAGAGGCTTCAAATGGATTCTGAATACAGACCCTCACCCTCACCTCCTGATTAATCGGTTCTCTTCTGAATTACAAGGTGAGTTGTCTTCCATTTGAAGCCTACCATCATTAGGTAGAGATATGGTGGCAGAGTGATGACTATATGATCTCGGTGAGAAAGTGTAGGTCCCATCTGTTATACAGAATGCGCTCATGAACGACCATGTCAACAGAATAATAGAATTATAGGGATGAGGCACTCTACAGTGTGAGGTTCCTACTCCAGGTTCGAGAGCTATTCTTCAGAGCAGTAGAAGCAACTTGTTCCAATTTGCAATGTCCTATATTACCATCGGAAGAAAATTCATTGTATTTCTAATGACCAGCTTATTCGATTATACCGATGTTGAGCCGAGAGTCTAAGAGATATACTCCATGTCACATTGCATTTTGATTTTTGGGAGTAGTTCGATGTTCAGATTTAGATCTTTATAAGCGGGTCTGACACCTTTTCATTCATCATCTCTTGAGACCTCTCTGGGCCTCGATTCAAGCCCTGATTGATCCACGTGTCGTTGTAGTATAGTGGTAAGTATTCCCGCCTGTCACGCGGGTGACCCGGGTTCGATCCCCGGCAGCGGCGTTGCACCGGTGGTCTAGTGGTAGAATAGTACCCTGCCACGGTACAGACCCGGGTTCGATTCCCAGCCGGTGCAACTCTTTAGTGAAACATCGCTCCATTTTCCTTGAATTTTTTGTGCCTTCTTGTGATTAGAAGGAAATTTCTCCCAACTTCCTTTTTAGTGTCACCTTGAATGGTTAGGGGTTGCAAGTTGCAAGGTGGAGCTGTGACTTTTGACCGTGAGTGCACGCTTTCACGAGGTGTACACTGTGCTAGAACCAATCAACTTTTTTGTAGATGAAATAATGCCTTGATGCTTGTATTGTTTTTGGGACCATCAAGCTCCAGTCTGTTTAGGACACACCTAACCAAAGCCTTGGGTACTTTCAGAATAACTCTACTGTTATCTGGATTTTAATGGTGTAATTCAGTAATAACTTCAGTACTAGTAATTGTATAGGACAACCCCTCAACTGGTGTAATCATTCATTCACTATTATATTTGTTGTAGAGAATTTTATTTTGCGCCTCTAGCATGCTCTTCTTGAAGATGGCCAACTTGCTGGATTTTGGCAGTTCTGGAGTCTTCTCTTTAGCCTTTGGATCCAGCTGCTCAAACGATACAGTTACAATCCATGTAAGTCTCCGTAATTAGCTACTAAATCATTTCTAACATCGCCGTTATTAGTTAAAATAACAAGAAAATTCTAAACTTCAAAACAAGAAGCTGAAAGTTTCTTCAGAGTTTAAGCCGGGTCAAAACTATTCCATGTCAATATTCTAGATCGAGGTAGGGAACTTTATTTGAGGTATAAAACATTTCACTTACGTGAGCTTTGCATTACCTTTGAACAAATGTAGACATAGTGCAAGTCAGGTTCTTCAACATTACACCATGGACCCTTACTCAAGTCCCTTTGCATTTCAATTACATCAGTGATCTTCCTGGGTGGATAAGCTCTTTTCGAGCCTGGCCTCGCTGCATTTCCCAATCACGTCACGATCCCCAAAGCTCAAGAGACTTGAAAGTTGTAAGAAGAGGCCCCACAACTTAGTTTGTTTTCTTACGTTATCTACCAAGACTCTACTGATAGCAACTTCTACTTAGATAATTATCATAAAGTTTGACATACGTATGGCATGGAGTTTGATACTAGCCCAGGGAAGGTACTTTGTCCTCAAGTAAGCCATTCGGCCCCTAGGATCGCCATATGATACCTGCATGCACATTCTAGAAAAGTACCGTTTAAGAAGTTCACTGAATGAGGGCAAAGTGTACTAAAACCCAATGCGAGGCACATGTCTTGAAAAGAGTCATACCAGCATATAAATACCTCCTGGCTTCAAGACCCTGTATACAAATACATCACAGATTCACATACTCCATCAACCTTGCACTTCGTCTTTCAGAAATCAGGTTTTACATATGACAATTCCTCCTAGAAATCTGAAACAAGTTGTTGAATGAGGACTAATTGGTGACGACCTATGATCAGCATTAGGTGTTGCCAAACAAATTTAGACTTAAAGTTTCAGATGCAGCGAGCTCAAGAGAACACGAACCTGTGAACTTCAGATAGCATAGATGCTGCACATGCTTGTGCACTAGATCCACACTGTAACCACGAAAGAGGCCCGGATTTCTTGTGAATTACCTTATTGTTGATTACTGATTGAACTTAAAAAGGATTGCATTTTGTAAAAGTGAGTAAAACTTCTCACAGGAACAAAAGAGAGACCACATCAGCATAGCTAAGGATGATTGACAGCGTTACATTCTCAAAGAATTTAGTTCATAACATTTTTAAAAACTACAACAGCTGCCAAAGCAGGATCTACACAACCATTGTACTAGGCAGCAAGGGCACACACCATATGACACTAATTTAGAACTTGGACTCAAATTAATTCTTCCTTCTACCTCAAAAAACTTCCAATGTAAGGATCATGATATGTGGCAGAAAAATCCTCACCATCAGATTGTCCAGCATGCCTACAACAATAGTGGCTATCAAAATGTTAGGCAGGCGGATATAAAATCAAGACCTATTTTTTCAGGACTAGGGCCAGCATAGATGATTCCGCAAGTATCCTATCTCTTAACAGTCATTCTACGAAGAGAGAAATCACCTTTGTCTAGCACGGAAGAGAATTCTCCGTCTTTGAACTCCTTCATACATCGAACATCCATTGTTTTATCTGTCTCTCACATCTCATATTCCACCAAATTGGACAGTGAAGCAGGGCATTTGTCAATACATCATTTGTAACTTTGTATCCTATCTCTTCTTAATTGCAATAGGGGTTGGAATAACATCTCAGCTACCCGTGACGATAATAGCTTGCATTTTTGTAACAATCATCTCAAACAAACTTGGAGTCGAAGCAAGAATTTAGTACTTTACATTGAAGTTGCGGCATGTGCTTGTATTTGTCAATCAGGAATTTGATCAGAATATCGGAGATGTCAACATTCATAATTCTTTGATATCCATCTTTCGCCATTTCTTCTGATAGGACTACTTCAACAAAACAAAGCAAACAAATAAGATTTATCATCAGACCAGTAACTAGTTGGAAATTTGCTCTTTAGAAGGAGATGCTTGTAAATTGAGAAGTCAAAGTATACCTTAAAATTAGGGTTTCAATAAAGTCTTTTATGACTAGATACCTCCTTTAACACAGACCAATTCCACCAAATGCAAAATTATCCTTGGCCTCTTAATAAAAAAAAGAAGAAGAAAGAAGTGAAGGTGGCAATTTAGGTTTTGTAACATTGGCCGAACCCAGATCTAAGTGTAAGTAATGATCGCAGCTTGAGATGTTCCAAATATGACGTTAGTTAGAACTTTAGTATCTCATAAGAATAAAATAAAAAATATCACATACGTGCACTTCCGCAACCGACCATCAATATTCGATCCGTCGTTTTGATATACATCTTTATAAGAGGAGATATTTCTCCATAGCGCTGATACCAGTCAAAAGGTGCTGGATCTCGAGCATACCTGTTGTTCCAGTAAGCCTCATCAAAATATCCTTCACCTTTGTTTCGAGCTCCAGCCATTCTTTGAGAAGCCTTATTGCAAACTTTGAAAGGGGATCAGTCAAGCTGACTGTCCCGCAATATAACCCACCGAATGACTTGGGCGCCCTGAAGGAAAGATACTCAGTTTTCACAACTGGGTGTTATGCTCGGGTGCAAGGCTGAAAGTACTCTCCCTGGCCTCCAACAGAAGCATCCCTCCAGTACCTATTTCTCAACTAAGTACTCTGCAGTGGCGTCACTTGCTCACTAATCGGTGTCACATCCTGCTTGATGGCACCATTGAAAAATCGTTCGTGCTCGAAAATTCAACAGATGAATGCCACCTCGCGTTCTGGTTACACAGAAAACTGACATTGAAGGGGTGAGGTGCCAAAGGATGTAATGAAAGAGCAGGATCGCATACGCAACACTGAGAACACAGCGGTAAGAATCACAACAGTGCGTTTCGTAATTTTGAGACGAAAGCAGGAGGCAGGGAGATGTGGAACCCCACGCAAAGGTCGTAGTATATATTAAAACCTTATCAACCATTCCCGGCAACGGCAGGCCCCTTCGATGATGGATGGCAAACCCGTGCACATACACAATGCGTCAATGTTGATTTCCTTGTCATTTCTGCAAAGTTAGAGAGAAAATTTCCCATGTCCAACTCCACAGCTTTTAACGACGATTGTCACCCTATAATTGATTCCATTCGAAACGATTACATGCGGCATATCATCAACTGTAAAGAAATCCCTTCAGCTTGTTTTGAATTCTCGAGGAATTGAGTAATACGTTGCCTGGAAGCGGCTCCCCTGGATTGGAGAGTTAAACTAATTGTTACAGCCCTCCACCAGCAGCCTGTCACCTGGTCGGGGTGGTCAGATTCGCTGCGTGGTTTTCTGTGAAGTGAAGTATCTTTTAAAAAACAACTGCTGACATCAAGACGGTCCAGCAGCTTCGGTGGGCACGTCGAGGTCTCAAGTTAGACAGCAGAGAAAAGAGTTAGGTGAAACCTCATTTGATCTGAGCGCATTACCACAGCCAGACTCTCCATGAGCTACAACAAGGCTATACCAGTGATGCAAGCAAACCAATACAAGGTTAGCATATTGCTCCAAAGCATAAGAAATCTCTTCAACCTTGTCAAAGGTGGTCATCTAAAATTGTCAGGAAGTTCACACCGCTCGAACAAATAATCCGTATCTATCACACAAGAGGCCAGACAATCCTTAATCGAACGATGCATCAAACCACTGAACCACAGAGGCGACAAAAGATCCAAAACTAAGTGTTCCACAATTATTAGATTAACCAACTCTTACTAGAAAAAAATTCCTACGCCCCTCAGACTCCAAAAAAACCATCCAATCCAGGAAAAAAGACCTCCAAAGACCTAAGAAACAAGCGACAAAAGTATGTCACCTACAATGTTCCTATTTGCAGCGTAAAGAAGCGAAGAAGCACAATAATGTCTCCGTGAAGCCGTGAAAAGTTTATGTAAATGGAGTGAGAAAACCTCAATCGTAATCCAAGGCACCGGGCTACACATTCTATGCACCCGTATCATGTAGCCTGAGAAAGTCACACACAAACTGTATGAAATCTCACACACCCTCGCAACATAACCTGGACAGGTGCACAATTGCGCAAGCTTAACCATCTACTTAATCTTCTTCTTTGGGCGAAGCTGGTTGCTGTGTCCGCACTTCTTCTTGCGGCAGTTCACAGCACGGGGGTGGAGGCGAGCGTAGCACCTGCACAATCAATCAAACCCATGCCATCCTTAGAATCCTGAAATAAACCAGGACCGTAACAAACACATATCCCACCACAATAAACCCCCCAACTCGTGAACACGAGACACATAAAAAGGAACCATCCACCACCTACACTTTAACCCTAATTGAGAGAATTTACAAACCAGAACAAACACCAATATATCATCTGTGAACACTAATCACCATCCACACTTCCTGAATGGAAACTCCCACTCCCAATCATGCACTAAGACCCAAAAACCCATCCCAAAGACTCCACAAAATTCAAAATGGCAACAAACCCACAAACCCTAAAACCCTAAACCCTGCACTTACTTGCGGCAAATCATCTTCTCCTGGTTGTACTTCCTGGCGAGAGCCATGAGCGAGGGCTCAATGATACCACCCCGGAGACGCAGCACCAAGTGCAAGGTCGACTCCTTCTGGATGTTGTAGTCAGCCAGAGTGCGGCCATCCTCGAGCTGCTTGCCGGCGAAGATGAGGCGCTGCTGGTCGGGCGGGATGCCCTCCTTGTCCTGGATCTTGGTCTTCACATTGTCGATGGTATCCGAGGACTCGACCTCGAGCGTGATGGTCTTGCCCGTGAGGGTCTTCACGAAGATCTGCATGGTGCCCGCCCCGGTGAACGTCCCGCGCGACCTCCTAGGCGAAGAAAGGCTTGCTTCTTCCCTTCCCTTCGTCTTTGTAACCCACAAACTCTGTCTCCCTCTCGCCCAGGGTTAGGGTTTCTCTCCTCCCCCAACCCCGTCATTTACATCTTCCTGAATGCCTAGATCCCAGGAATTTCGATCAATTGGTACTGTGACGGCTTTGGGTACATGGGAGCATTGGGAATGTCTCCATTTCCATTCACGTTCGCTATGCATTCAGAATGTGTTCCCAACGGTTATGAGGGCGTGAACGTCCATAGGAACCTTGGGAACACCTTCATTTAGAGTTTCAAGTGTGAACTAAGGTAGCCGCACCTATTTTCGGACACTTAAGGAATTCACTATACTTGTAGAGGTGGAATGAGTGGCTTACTATTTTTCAGTGATTAACAATAAGAAAAAACGGAGTTTCCCCATTTTTAGGATATTTATAAGCACTTACAATAATAACTACAAATTTTAGAAGTGACCAATATAGGTTGACTTATAGTTGGACACCCTTCTGCATATACGCATGGGATACATTATAGGTAATTATAGGGTGATCAAATCTCCATTGCAGCAAGAATCTGGGGTGTCTGCCTTTAGGTGAGATTCAGGGATAGGTGCTTACACCATAGAGTTCTCAGAAAGTTGCCATGACATGTTAATCCAGTAGTTTGCGAGCCCATCCGCACTCAACGGCAAGGTTACCTCAGTGTTTCTATTTTCCGCAGTCAGAAGAGATTGACTATTTTGTGATTTGTAGAGAGCACCAAGGGACGTGGAGAGCTCTCAGAGATTAGGGTTAGAAATGTTGCAAAGTGCGTCTCCGCTTTATACACTCAGAATCCTAGTTTAAGAAGACCCTCATACCAACTATTTCGTACCGGTATGTGGAAGCACTTCATCCAGATACCTATGAAAACGCTCCCACAGCAGTCCTGTATCAGCAAATTTTATTTGAATTGGATCGGAAAATCGTGAAAACTAACACCATTTTCTAGAACTAAAACTAGCTATCAGCATCGTTTTTTTCACCCCAAATTTTTTACTTATTGTACCTCGTTTAAACCCCGCGGCAACATTGGAGATGATTTTTGAAATCAGATAACGTAAACTAAGTTTTTAGAATTACATTTTGTAGGAGTCCATGGTGCAAAGCCTGCTCATGGATCTGAAAACGAGGAAAGGTCTCATCCCTTTCCTAATTCCGAAACCCTCGTTGCGGTGAGGATGCTCTAAATTATGGATGATTAATCATGGAGAACCTTGACTGATTCACTACCAAGTAAATGGTACAAAAATGATGGTGAATTTGTGGTGGACACTTGCTAAATCGAGCAACCACCTCAATTGAGGTGAACTCATTGAGGTGGTTGCTCAATTGTTACTACTTGGAATCTGTGTCAAGGTGCCTTGTGAATGCTTGTCTGAAATTTTTCTTTCAGCTTTGCGTGGAGGCAGCCTGGAGTATGCTCTTGTGAATGGGCCGCAATCATCTAGTTTATGTTGTGTTGATTGAGAGTGGTTTACAGATCAGTGGTTCTTTTTCTGGGAGTGGAAGGGATGATGTCAGCTGAAGGCAATCAACGGGGAGTTTTATCAACAGGGTTGTGGCATTATGAGACACGATGTACTTTAATTTCTCAAGTGCGATGGCGCAAGTGGCAGGTACATGTGTGAAATCTCTTGCAGTGAACTACGCAGCACCAGTCCGATGTTCCTTCTTTACCATCATCGTGTGCTTTCTAAGTTTCGTAATTGAACAGATTTGCAGTGGCTTATTGGAATTCTCTTGGGTCATTTCGTTGTGAAGACATATGAACGCGTGAGAAGCTAAAATAGTTGCTGAATTTCACGTGAGTGAATCTTGCATAAATGGCCGCAAGTTCTGTCGCATCCAGGTGATTGTACTTGATGTTATGTGATGCTAGGTAATCCTACACACTGTCCTTATTCTATTACCCCGAAGAATTTAGTAGATCCGAGACTGTTTAATTTGATCACTTAAAAGATGACAATAATGCAGCACACCGCAAGGCAGTGATAGTTTGAGGGATTTAATCTTAAATGCCATCAGACTTCCCATGCAAGAATAGCACAAAGAATATGACTCTACAGGGTTTGCAGCAGGAATATGTAAACATTGAATCTATCGCTTCAAAGAATCTTGAAGTCAGACAACACTTCAGTCTCATCACCACAGAAAAAGCTAAAGGATATGACTCCGTAACTATTGATTTAAATAAGTAACATTTGTGTGTATGAGTGATACGGTGGGCACCAAAAACTCCGAAACATGGAGTAGAAGCGGGCGCCAAGCTACCATACTCACAGTTCCTATGCTAATGACTAATCGAAACTACTATCATTGTACAACTTGTACATTATCTGATACAAACGTCCTTGCTACTTTCTATCCAATTGAAATGGTCAAGGGATAAACCAGAGGTACCAAGCATCATCTTTCTCATTTACTTCACTGTTCCAATTTTGACCTGCACATAAGAGAAGCAGATGGCGCGTCAAAATAAACTCAAAAACCATTTGGGCATTACGACGTAAAATACGTTACAGACCTAACTGTTCCTGCTGAAAACCAGTGACAGCCATGAATGCGCTGTCTATCAAATGCACTGATTTGTAAGTCTCTATTCAATCTTAGGACTTGTAAGTCCCTAGTTTCGGCACGTTCTGATTACGGATCTCAGAAAGTAGTATCCATTACAGTACTCGAATTGGTAACACCCACTTGCAAGTGTGCCCAACTAATCTATTATTACGTAAATAGTGGTACATAATTTGAGGACGGCAACAAAATACAGGTTTCAGGCCAGGCTGCTTCGAGGATGAACAGCCTGGCAATGGCGCCTACTGAAAATAGCCGGATACAGTGATCATTTTCGGAAATGTTGGAATACCAACATCTTGCTTTAGTCCTAGAAAGTTCATGACCCTGCAGCCGGCTACTGAAACGAGGTTCCTAGATTAAGGGAAAGTACTGAAACGGCATGTTAGAGCATGTGATCTGTTACTACTGTACACTGGCGTACTCGGTTGAACTCTTCAGTGGAAACTGTTTGGTCTTTCAAAGACACGTTTAAGGTACTGGTTTGTTAACCAGTTTACTTACCACTGGATTTGTTAACTAGGATAAATCCTGTTCCTACAGAAATCATGCTCAACGGTTAAAGCAAATCGATAAAATATCTAAAAAAATTAAACGAGGAGAAAGGCCGAATTACCTCTTGAGAAGGTCCTTCGAGACTGTACTATTGTAGCTGGAATTGGGCGGCAAGTTTGGAATTCTCGGAGACCGGACCGAGGCGAGCAGTAAAGCTGTTGACAGGTTGCAATCTTCGACCAGATGCTGCTGCTGCTGGCGCTTGTTGAATTCTAGGCACCTGCCTGTTGTGGTTCGATCTATGCAGAAAAGGCTGTAACACACATGCACCATCACATTTTATCGTCCGTTATATTCCGGTAGATTCTGTACAGAGCTGAACTTAGAGAGGCTAACAGTTCGACATGCCTGCGACAATGGTGTAAACACATTTACATCCTAGTGATATGATACAAAATGTGCAGTGAGAATTCCTAGAAGGCTCTGGAACGTACCAAGCAAGGTGACAAGATGGAACGCTTCCCCGTTTTCTCCGACTTGAATATCCTCAGCCTCACATCGGGTGTGCGCGGATGATGCGCCTTGTCCAACATTTGTCCACGCTGCAAGTCCACGCTAAACCTTCCAGATCTTCCTACTTCCAAAAACCCGCTCAGGCCTCTCCCAGACATATCCAGGGCTCGGCCAGATAAACCAATATCAACCATATCTCTTACGTAATCAAAACTTCGACTGGAGACCCACTGTGGTGGCTGGTCAAGCAGGCCATTCTGACCCTCTCTATCTAAGGAGAAGGTATCGCTGTCTGTAAGTGAACCGTCCTCGGGGTCATGATAGTTGTCACTAAATAAAAGCTCATCGTTCTCCGAATCAATTACAGATATGACTGCCTTGTGCAGAGCTACCCTACTGTCCGATTGCTCTCGTTTACCAGCTGAGCTCTCAGACTTCGCAGCTTCTTGAAAGACGAACGAGGAAGCTATTGGATTTTCGAAAGGGAAGTCTTCCTCGTCTACTTTCGCCCGAGCATCCTGCCGCAATCGTTAAAAAAATGATACTGTCAATTTGAGTTCAAACAAATTGCATGCATGACTAAATATGAATTCCAATGCCGATTGAATGGTTGCAAAAATCCAAATAGAGCCAGAAAGGAGCCTAGCATGTACCTCCTGCCGTCTGTTTTTCATATTGTTCGCTTGCTCCATGTCTGGTTCATGCAGATCCGGCTCTGCCGAAACCTCCATTTGTAACCGACCCGAACAGGCAAACACGGAGCTTTTTCTCCCTGACCCAATTTCTGGCCACCAACTTCGTCCAGAATTCAGCTCTGATCGTGTGCCTTTCCTAACGGCTCTCGAACGGATCGTACCTCCATCATAGCTCATTGTTAATGACGCTGGCATGATTGCATCCACTTTGCCTCGACGATTTCCCTTCTTAGAATAGCGTCCCGGGACAGTTGCATGATGGTGCTGCCTCCGCACAATTGTTGACACTGTTCGAAGAGGTTTCTGCACAAGAGAGAGGTTCCAAGAGCTGCTATTCGAAGACCAGCGTTCATGAGTGGGTTTCTTCTTTCCGTGAACAGAGGTGTATCCCTCCACGACTGGAAGATCGGGGTGATATGGGTTATCATCAGGCTCCAGCCATGCGACTTCGCTTGGGCCTTCAAGGTCATCGTCGTCGATGGCGTCCTCTGTCAGAGCTGTAATGGACATCAGATACTGGGCTAACTGGCTTTTGGGTCGGGGGGTAGTGGGGTCGACGGGGCCTACTTGCGCAGCAACTATGGAATTGGCGTCATCGCTTCTACGCCGCAACGACTTCCGCTTCGATATGCCACGGAGTGAGCGCTCTGAGGATGTAGGTGATTGCGGAACGTCGAGCGTGCTCACAGGAGAGACACTCAAATCATCCCCACCGATGGTGATGAAATCGCTGTGAGCGTCCAAATTGCCACTTAAGTCGTCCTCCTTGGAACTGCTCTCACGCAACCTTGACTGCCCCACTAACTTCTTAAATATTCTCTCTGTAAAATCATTTGTCCCGCTGGCGCTTGCCTCATGCTCTGGGGTGAGAAGATTGCTGTCGAAGGTGAAATGCGCAGCATTCAACTGGCAGCTGTTGGGTCTGCTCCCCGGATTTGGACAAGGGTACAGCAATCCACTGGGCGTCCTTACACTCGCCTGCGGTTTACCATTATTCAATGCACTCAGAGGCTGCGTGAACAGCAACCCGCTATCACCTCTACTGCTTTTAGGAGGCATCAGAGGCGATGATGGTATGTCAATCTTAGACTTGCGCTGTTCAACGTGTCTGCCTGGTTCTGATTCCCATTTGAAAGGCCGAGAGCGGAACTTCTCGGAGAGCATTGACGACATGGAGGACTGCCTACTGAAAAAAAGCCCCTCATCGTCATCTGAGATGTGCACCCCCATGAGGCTTGATTTCAAATTCAATTGAACTACCTTTGGCTCGTGAGGTTCGCTTTCATCTGCGGAATCAACATGGCGTTCCGATAGTGATGGTTTCTCTGGTTGTGTTTCCCATCTGCTGTATGAACCCATACCCCTCGATCTAACGCTATTTGATACGTTCCCGTATCGAAACCCTGGTCGCTTCTCTTCTTCGATCTGCATCATCTCCTTCAATTGCTCCATGTTTCCTACACCCTAACGAAAATGAGTAAAGAAAAAATGTTTTCTTTTCTCCGCAGCTTCGTAAAGAGCACCAGTAAGCTGCCCCGAACTTAACCTTCCAATTTCACACTATCCGGACCACCTGTAATGGGAGAAAAATCAGAACGACAGAAAACTATACCACTCAGAGATGTGCGCTTGCAGATAACAATGCTGGAGGCTTGAAACAGTTAAAACGGCAATGACAATTTGGGCAAGCACCCGCAGCTCAGAATTTTGGAACATTGCGCACGTAATTTGATCACTATCACATTTTTTCGGAATACAGATTCGGCGAGTATCACCAGGTTCCTCAAAGAGCTTAGTGAAGAAACTGACCTGTGTAGATGAACTAGTTGATATTTACTCACGAACTATCCTTGAATCCGTATCTTCAACAGAATCTATTCCCAAAGGACCGGTGAACACGGTGCCCACTTCGTAACGAAAACATTCGACGGCTTCACAAGACAAACCATCAACTTGTGTCTGCTTGCACTCTGTCTGCACATGCCTTATTTTGCATCCACAGCCATGCCTGCACTGAAAGCATGGTTCTTCAAACTGTTCGTGTAAAAAATCGGTAACGCCATCAAATGTAAACTTGGGCTTTCCTTTAAAAGATTCCATACAATGGCTACACAGATGAACCTGAGAACACAGTCGGCCTCTAAACAACACCGGCAGCTAGATCGAGATCGTTCTCTAAAAGATTATCACTAAGAATCTGAACCCGAAGAGCAAAACGTTTCATTCCAGATTGAAACAGTTAGTATACTACAAGATCTATCTAGAAACGGATAATTGTTTTGGGTCTACTACAACAACTGCTAACCGATCATTCTACAGGTCAAGAAACACCAACAACAGCGCTTCCCCTTCACTAGAAACGTCGTATCCATCACTGATCTCGATCAAGCCGCTCACAAACCCCCACCGTCCAACTGAAGCATGAACCTGTTCCACTTGAAGATAACTCAATCTCCACCTAGAGCACTGTGTCTAGGAGCCTGGGTAAAGCCCACACTCTCAAGGAACGACAAGAAGATCCTGGTCATCATTGCGACTGACCGTTGCGCATGCGAACTAACCCAAGCCAGGAGAATTGGAACAGCATATAAGGCCTCGGGGAAAGGAACAAAGGAAGAAGGGAAGTTGGAACATCCTCAGGCGGCGGCGAGGACAAAGGAAGCCCACGTTCAAGTGCACGACTGAGCTCTAGTAAAATCAAAAGATCACACCCGACACATGAATATTCAACCCACCCCTCTGCCCAAAATTCATGCACGGTCAAGTTGGCAACGCTCGACACATAACTTCGGTGACCCCATCCTCGACCCCTCCCGGTACAGTTACAGTACAATACAATACAAAAGCCTTGATAAAAGCCTAAAGCAATCGATGGGCTAAAAATTCCATCTTTAGAACCTTTGCTCCTTTACTTGTTTTCTTCCTCTTTGCAAGCTTCTGGGAAAATTAACGTGGGAGCACTTTTCTTACTGCAATAGATGGTTTCGGAGGCAAATAATCCCTCGGATTGTGAGGGATTGAATTCGAACCAGGTAAAGAAAGGCCTGTCTCTTGCTACAGATATCTAAAAACAGAAAAAGAGTGGCCATATTTGTTTGCTATGAGTACCATTGCCAGCTCCAGTTTGCCAACAATACAGTGGCTAAATTTACTGCCAGCTGATGAGTCGGACTCATTTGGACACTTGGGCTGAGATTCATCGACGTCAGGTCCCCTTGTGGCTTCAACGCAGATTGTCCGATTCTTTGGCTCCTCGGGAGGGACGAGATCGACATTATTGGCATCCAGGGTGTTACAGTGGTTGTTCTTTATAGCATTTAGGTGATTTTTGTGCTACAGGTAATCACTCCGAGAGAGCTCAACCCAATCGGACTGCAGTCCCGAAAGCGCAACATTGATGAAATTCGGAACTTGGCCGCTTTCTAAATTCTCATGAGACCTCCATGCCACTTCCATTGTCGCCCGGATTGGTCTCATGTGCCTCCTGTGTGCTTCCCGGTTTCCCCCTTCCCATGCAAAATTACAACTTTTGTAACTTTATGGCAGTATTCCTTCTGCATTAACCCCTAAATGCCCGAACTAAAAACAAAACTATGGTTCAATTATTTCTACAACTAAAATATTGTAACTTCCTTTGTGCACCTAAACTACCCCATATTTTATTTTTTTGTTGGAAGTAGCAGTGATCAGTTAAAGTTAAAAGAAACAAGGGCCCGATCAACCCAGGTCCCAGGACAGGGAGGCCAGATCATAGTGGGAGAGGGAGAGTTTCCAGTTGGGATAATTCAAACCCCTCAATGCAAAAAACCTCATTGATACACCAAATAAAGATGAAATCTAGCTCAAGTGCAGCTCTACGTTCATCACTACACTTGTTAAACTACCCCATATTGCAATGGAACTTCACTATATGACTCAAAAAATAAAAAAAACAAAAATAAAAACAAAAAACAAAAAAATTACCCCATATTATTGAGCAAACTTTCTCCTTTCCATTTGTATCCAATATGACTCCTTCATAAAAGCTCATAGTTATTCATTTAACTTCTTATAGATATCAAAATGGATACTCCTGTCCTTGTGGACACATAGGGAATCAAGGATCACTTCTTTCCATACCCTCTCCCTGGTCAGATTCATTTTCCCAAACAAGATACAATGATGATCCTCAATCAAAAAACATGTATGAAACATTCATGGTTCCCTTTGCGCCCATTTCTTCAAATTAAAGCTCATCAAGGCTGAGGAGTGTCTTGGTATGGTGCAATATAACCAAGTACAGCACGTTGCTTCGAACACCGTTGGAGCCTCCATTCCAGTTGTTGTTTTTTCCCTTGGCAAATTGGGCCTTACTTTTCCAACTGATCTTTTTGTTGTTTTGGGCAACTTGGCAGGCTGTGGGGGCAGTGAGGCGCAGGATGGGGCTGAAAGCGAGGGAGCTTTACACGAGATTCCCATTGCACTTGTGGATGCTGCCAATAACAGACTGACTCCCACCCTATCATCTTCCAACTTCCTCCCAAGATAGCCTTTGTTTGTAAATTTGTAATGCTTCCCAACAGGCCTTGATTTGGGCCTGATTATCATTTGCATCCCTCCCCTTCTCCTTCTCTTCATCCCCTTTTTGATTATTGTTGCCGCCTTCTTGCTTGTGGTGTTCGTGTGAAATGCTTGTGGTGTTCGTGTGAAATGCTTGTGGTGTTCGTGTGAAATGTAGTTTCACTCACAATTTCCTTAAATTTGCAGGAATTTCTAGATTGTTGAAGTTGTTTGAAGCAATGAATTTTGGCCTTTATTGGTGTTTAAAATTGTTATAATGGGTTGTAAAAAACTTACAAAATTTACGATTGATGTAGAGAAAGAAAAAGTGATTCAAACTAGTTTCATTTTGAGCCAAAGGACCTCAAAGCACTTCCTTCAACTTTATAAGAGGCCTTGAAGTTTCTAGAAAAAACTGGGAGGGTCTTCTCCATTCTTTCAAGACCCCGGCCGAAGAGGGCTTGAAGGCCATTCAACCAAGTCTGCGGCGTGGTTAGGCACAAAGACCTGGATTCATTGTATGCCTCTTATATAGAGGTTGTCCATATCCCTTCTTTTCTTTTCTTTTCTTTTTCTTTTTAAATTTTTTTTTTTTCTTCTTTTTTTCCATCCATATCCCTTTTCATGGTGTCTCTTTCTTTCAACCATCAACCGCATTTGAATTGTAAATTATGCTCACCAAAATACTAAATTTTATTTTGGTGTTGTTGGTAAGAGAAATATTTCTACAAAGCTCTTGTGATTCCTTAGCCGATCAAAATTGAAATCATTGAAACTTCTCTAAACTTCCATGAATCTAATTTGTAACAATTGTCCATTTGGAATTGATCAAAAAATGTTATTTGTATAATTTAGATCATTTTATGACAGGACCTTTGAGGTTGTTTTTGTTCATATAAGAATTTTTGTGATTTTTAATAATTTTAATGTTATTCTTCTTTTTCACTAACGGAATCTTAAAATGATGTAATAAGACTCAGACGAGTTCACGTGGTTTCAAACCCAAATTGGACAAATGTGATAAATACTCCACCTAATTGAAAATGAGCTTAGCTTGGTAAATACTACACTCAAAAATCAACCATTTCTATTACAAAGTCAATGAACAATTTGACACAGTTTCATTGAACTATTTTTTTATTCAAATAAATTATCTATCGCTATAACTTATTGGTTATTGATTTGGAATTACCGTTAGCTTAAACCCCCAAAGGACAATTGTCCTAGAATGGGTTTTTTAATATTTCGGGCATGTATGTGTGATCTCAATTCTAGATATTTGTTTTTGAGATTTTTTGTGAATGTAGACCGTAACAAGAACTTTGACGTAATCTAATTATTTTTTTCAATTGGACATTTATAAAAATATTTATGGTACCTGAAGTGGAAGTAGCTGCTCGGTGGGCAATTCGGGCAGCCATGACAATATTTCTATAAATAATTCATGATGTCATCGTTGAGATTTCAAAAAAAAAAAAAAAAAAAAAAAAAAAAAAAAAAAAACTTCTTTGAGTACATAATGTTCACCCCACAAAATATCAAAGTTTTCTCACCGCTTTGGGTAGTGTACTAAAAACACTTCTTCTTTCCTTCATAAAAGTTAGAAAAATATTATTTTAGGTCTTTCATTTTTTACAGTTAAAGTATAGACATCAATCTTTACTTTGACCGTTTGGATTGGGACTTTATTAAACAATGGAATTTATAGGAAATAAATACTTCATCTGTTTTCAAAAGAAACCATGGTTTCCACAAAGTATTTGTTTCACAAAAAAACCATTATTTCATTATTATTAGGAAGTCAACCATCAATATACATATTGAAAACCGTATTAAGCCAAATGGCATTATGGCACTTGAAATTTGTGTGAAGCCATTTACTACAGTTTTAACCCCTAATTGGCCAAAGTCCTAGAATGGGCGTTTTTAAAATTTGGGCAGGTTCCTAAAAATTCAAATTTACTTGAATTTTTTTGAATTTTTTAATGGAAAAAGGTTTTTTCAAATGATTTATGGGGATATTTTTTTTATTTTTTTTGGATGAAGTGAGCAAAAGTTATGCTCCTCTGAGCATAAAACGCCCTTCCACGGGCAGGCTCTCAACCACTGTGAATGCAGCAATTTCTACCCGAAACTGCCCAAAACTGCCTAAAGATGAAACTTTGAAATTCCACCAAAAATCTAGATTTTATTTTTTTTCCAAAAATAAAAATTCCTATATGTAGAGGAGCCACTAGAGCGTGTTCCCACCGTTTGGATTTTCAATCCAAGAATATTTTGTGTGCTATTTTTATTGTAAAACAACGGCCTTTGTTTGTGAATTTCAGCATACCCCCTTGTGGAAATTGATGATTTTCTCAAGGTTCTACAACTTGCATGGGTATGAGATTTTGTGGACATGTACCTAACTCACCTAGGAACAAGAATCTAGAGAAAAGCCATCCAAATCTACTCACAAAAATGGTTTTTTTGGACCCCAAAATACTGCTGTCCTCTTTTTGCAGGGTAAAAAAAACTTTTTTTTCAACTTTGAATGTTACAATCTCTCAAATGGTATGGAATAAGAGTGTAAGATTTGACATGCACATAGACATAGAAGTTAGATACAAGATCTTACGGTTGGAAATACCAAAATTGGTTTCAATTTTGCACTATCTAGCTTGCTTTCAAAAGGGACTATTTGGTGGCAGTTTTGAGCAAAAACATCCTTGGCCAATTAGGGGTTAATTAAAATAAGCAAAATTAAAGGCTGCTTAATCTTGGCCCAGAAAGGAAACCATGGATTCTTTTGGAAACAGAGGTAGTAAGATTTAGCATTCTTGTATATTCAACTTATTAAAAATATTGTTTTCAACATGCTACATCTTTCGAATTAATAATAGTAAGATTTCAAATATCTCTTTGTGGTCAAATCTTTTGAACTTGAATTTTTTCACACATATTATCAACATAGAGTTGATGTGGTGCTAAAATTTTCATGGCCAAATTTTGTTTTTCCAATCTTTGGGAGGGTGTCAAAGTTGGTATTGAATTTGTTTTCTAAGCTACACACGTTGATAGATTTTGAATATCTTTTTTTGTGTAAATCTTCTAGCCTTGAAATTTGGTACACATGTTATTAACTTAAAGATGATGTTGTGGTAAACATTTCATGGTAAAAATACTAGTTTTTGAGCTCTTGGGAAGGCGGCAAAGTTGGCAGCAATGAAGCTTTTTTTCCCCTGTAAATGCAAGAATTCGTAAATGAGATGTACCTTACTGTAGAACATGCTTGAAAAATGACATGACCGTTTCAACAATGCAAGTCAATAAGAGTAGTGTCCTTTCATGTCTTGCACTATCACATAGGAACACAAGAAATAAAAACATGTAAAGAATATTATTTTTGGTATATAATACATATTAACATTCATAGTCAATAACACGTGTTAACAATACCAATTTCTACAAAACAAATATCAATTTCTACAAACCAATTTCATGGAGAATATTTCTATTAACAAAATATAATGTATTACAAAATCTAATTATTTTAGTCAACAAAGGCTAAAAGTCACTCTAGCTATTGTGAAACAATGAATATGTTAGCAAATTAGAGACAAAGTATTTGGTCTTGTAATCATAATTTTTGGACACAAGAACAATTTTACACAAATTTTTGAAGTGAAGGTGTTATAGACACTCAATTAAAATTGTAGACTTATCCAAAAGAAATAGAAGAAATACCTGGACAAAACATGTCAATGCTTCCATCTCATTGGTTTTAGTGAAGTTTTAGTGAAGTTGTGGTCAAGTTTAGGTTCAATCTTAATCATTTTCAGATGAAATTATAAGAGGGAGGAATAGGTCTTTGGCAAATTAAGGTGTTTCTACCTTATTATATCATAGTCAAATGCTATTGCTAATGCCATCAATATACAAAAATCAATTCTAAAACTAAAACAAATTATGCCTTCATTTTAAGATAGTGATAACATAGCTTCTTCTTATAATAGTATTAAACAACTACAACAATAACAACCATAATAGATTGGTTTTTAAAATAAAAATTTTAAAAATAGTTAAATGGTAAAAAAAGTAATACTATATCATTTATTTACTTTCATAATATTTTATGTTTTGATAATTATTAAAATTACTACTTTTGAAAAGAGTAACAAAACGTGGTAAGTAGAATGTGTTTCACACGACTTTACTAACAAATACTTTGCTTCCAAATTACTGTAAAACTTGGTGCACCAATTACTATAAAACCTGATACACCAATTACTATAAAACCTGATACCCCAATTACCGTGAATTACACAAAGATAGTTAGTTTCAACTTATTTTAAAACATTGTTTGTTAATCTAATTGTTTATCCGGGCATCTGCTGACGAGGCTATCGAAAGAGCCTCACGCGAACTCATCCACGTCACTGCCCTTCTCTGGATTGGCCCAACCCCAAACAGCGCCTACCCTCAGCCAATCACAGCCCCCGGAACTCCTCAGACATCCACTCCCTCAATCCATAGATCTCAAATCAAACCCCAGATTAACATACCTAGAATAAATCTACGAAAAACGAAAAACGACACCACAAACGAGCATCCACGAACCACAGCCTGAAATCTATAAAGTAATCTCCACACTAAAATAACTTAAAAACTTCGCATTGAAGTAATCTCGGTGTTTCGGAAGAGAAGACAAGCAATTGGACCGAAAACTCCAGAAAAATCATCAGCGCCGCGGATCGCCGAAGAGAAGCTCGTCAGTGTGCGGAGCGAGCGACTGTGCGCTGGCGGAGCGATCGCCCCACTGTGAGACGGTTCCAACGAGGTACTGGAAGCCTACATTGGTTGAGTTCATGGTGGCCGCTCGGAAGTGGTGAAGCACAGTGTGTCGAATTGGAATTGTTAGGGTTTGGCGATGGCGAAGCGAGTGGCCACGGCGGTCGCGCTGCTCTTTGCGGTGGTGTTGTGCGGTGCCGGATCGGCGTCTGCATTGTATGCACCTTCCTCGGACGTGGTGCAATTGACCTCGTCGAATTTTAAGAATAAGGTGCGTGTAGTGGTTCGGAAACCTAGTCGGGTGTTTTCTTGGTGATGATGCTCAGCTTGTTTCGGCGAGCGGGCGTGTCTGAGTGTTTTAGTTTGAAAAGTGATCGAAAATGCAGCAGCCGAGGAGTCTACTGACACTGAGGAACTGTAGTTCTTGTAAGTTCATTAATCGGCTGTGTCTTGGCATAAGAATGTGATGATGTTCGACCTTTTGGTTGCGGGCGTATTCGGTTACCTTATTTTGAGAAGGAATTATAGGTTTACAGAATGCAGTAACATTGAGGAACTGTGGTTGTTGTACAATTTCATTTCGCGTTTTTTCGAGCTGGATTTCTTAGTTTTTTTGGGGTCCAATGGCGAGATTTATCATCTGATCGGATTGATGGAAATGGAGTTCTTGAATGTTCTCTGTTTGGGTGTATGGTTGTTTCGGATTCTTATGGATCGGTGTCGTGTTGACCTGGTGGTTGAATTTTGTTTGGCAGGTGCTTGGAGCGGAGGGTTTAGTGTTGGTGGAGTTCTATGCCAACTGGTGTGGACATTGTAAGAACTTGGCTCCCGCTTGGGAGAAGGCAGCCACGTCTCTGAAGGGCATTGTTACAGTTGCAGCAGTTGACGCGGATACACATAAAGATTTGGCACAGGTAATCAGCGTGTTGGACATCTGAGTGAGTCATACTTTTTATTAATAGCTGATAATTGCTGATGGACTGTGTCTGATAGTTTCATTTTATTTGCTCATTAAAGAACCGACGAACCGCTCACTTTTGTGTTTTATGTAGATGAATTTAATCTCATTCTTTGTATTCATTTGGGAAAATGCATTGAATAGCATTGTTGACTTATGTAGTTGTTCGTGCTTAAATTAACCATAATTTCAAATTGCGTTTGGACAGCAATATGGAATTCAAGGTTTTCCAACTATCAAAGTCTTTGGGCTGGGAAAATCACCAGTAGATTATCAGGGTGCACGAGAGGCTAAACCTATCGTGGAGTATGCTCTTCAGCAGGTATATGTTTTCAATGTTTTGCATGTCTGCTGAGTTTTAGTCGCCTTTAGTTTCTCTTAGGGTATGTACAGTTCAAAGTATTTTTTACTAATTGTGTGGAGTACTAATACTGTTCTCCAATTTGGTTGCAATGAACAGGTGAAATCACTCGCCTTAGACCGGTTGAACGGAAAATCTGGCTCAAAGAAGTCAAGCTCAAAGAAAGATAAAGACTCTGGAGCCAGTGCCTCTGTGGAGCTTACATCCAGTAACTTTGACAAGTTGGTTCTAAAGAGTGGAGACACATGGCTCATTGAGTTTTACGCGCCTTGGTAATTCTCTCGAGCATCATGATTATATGTCACGTTGGATATGCTTTCTTGAGTCCGCAATTTTTCTCATTCTGTGCATTTCCCGTTTGAACAGGTGCGGGCATTGTAAGAGACTGGCCCCAGAGTGGAAGACTGCGGCGAAGAACCTGCAGGGCAAGATGAAACTGGGGCAAATCGATTGTGAAGCACACAAGGTATATTGACATTTATGTGTGGATACTTAGGTCTGAAGTTCCAAATGGGTCTGAGATGGGCTGCATCATAGCACCCTCGCTTTCATTTAGAATCTTGTTTATGTTGTTTATTTAATTAGCTATGGATTGGAGACCTTCTATGATTTTAGTACTTTACGAGAAAGTGCAGGGTTACAACAATTTCATTTTTTTAATATCTGTTAAACTCCCTTTTCCAGTACAGATATTAGTCATGGACAATTGTTTAGATAACTTAAAGCAGATACTTATGCATATGTAGGTCTTCACATATTTTTCTCTTCTGTAGTTGTCATTTGAGCATTTCATGGATGTACTATGTCCGCTCTCGTGTGTTTCACTTCGAATAAGTAAAACCTGAAAAGCTTCTGTGGGATGTGATTACAGGATATAGCCCAAAGGTATGGGATTAAAGGCTTCCCCACAATTAAGCTTTTTGGATCCGATAAAGAGAGCCCTATGGACTACGAAGGTGAAAGGTCGGCTAGCGCAATTGAGTCCTATGCAATTTCTCAACTTGAACTTAATGTTGCAGCTCCTGAAGTTGTGGAGCTGGTGGGCCAGGTAAATTTGCCACAACACGTATTTTTTGGTCAAATGGCTCTCTTGACAAAGCATTTACTCATCTCTTCACAACGTTTTAAAAAAAATAAAATTCAAGTTATCTTAACTATTATTGAAGTTGACTGATGAAAGCCTTGATTGCAGGATGTTCTGGATAAAGAATGTGGTTCTGCCGCAATCTGTTTTGTCTCATTTTTGCCTGACATTCTGGATTCCAAAGCTGAGGGTCGTAACAAGTACCTCACAACTTTACGGAATGTTGCGGAGAAGTACAAGAGAAATGCATACAGGTAAGCTACCGGAAAATACGAGACTTATTTACTATCCAGTAGGTAATCAAGGGGATTGTCCGTATTATATTTCGGTAGGAATTCTGTAATACTCAGGACAATTGTTTGCGCCTTCAGTGCTCCAAGTTGCTGATCAGTATGAATTCGTACACAGGTATGTCTGGACAGCAGCAGGCAAGCAGTCTGAACTTGAGAAAGCAGTTGGTGTTGGCGGTTTTGGCTATCCAGCTATGGTCGCTCTAAATGTGAAGAAGGCTGTCTATGCTCCACTTCGTGGGGCATTTGAACAGGAACCTGTCATGTAAGTTTTTTGAGACTTGTACTGCTGCCTTACCAGGTTTTTTTGGACACACTTGAAGTAGTTTCCTCGATAGCCGGTTTTAACTCCCCTTTATAATCGATGCTTGAGGTTTAATGGTGATGCTGGCATGCAGGAAATTCGTCTCTGAGGCAGGGAAAGGGGGAAGGGGTATTGTACCTTTGCAATCAATGCCACCAGTTGTGACGACCGAACCTTGGGACGGGAAGGATGGCAGTCTCATTGAGGAGGATGAATTCTCACTAGATGAGCTCATGGGCGATGATGAACCAAACAGAGATGAGCTATAGAAAGTATTTGCTTCAAACAGCAGGTTGCTTCAGTTGCGAATCTAGAGATATGAACATGTTTTCTCCATCTGACCTTCATTTGCGTACTCATGCTAGATACTTCCACCAGATTTGGTGTTCAATTTTGGTCTTCACTTTGAAACCTCATCACTTGGTTCCTTTACGAAAGCTTACCGGGCTTGAGAGTTTCGTGGGAAAGTGCTTTTAAAAAGTTTTATTTGTGCTAGTGGGTCCATTCCGTTCTGGAAGGAGGCTGTGCACGAAGGAAAGATCGTTGATGACAATGAGCTGCCCTTAGTTATCAGGTCGTCTTGATGGAATACCCTTCCTAGTCAAAATTCTGAGTTTAAACTTGTCTTTCTCGATATCTCATCCGCGGTTTCAAAGATGGCGTTACAAAGTTGCAATATGGAAGTGAATCCTTATCCCTTTGACGCCCAGCCTCGAGGTGTGTCAAGAAAGCAAATAACAGAAATTCCTTAAAGAGTTGGATTTTGAATTTGGGTGTTCAGAGTTGGAAAATTACATCACTCATCGTGTAGAAAAACGAATTTTGAATTTGGAATTGAGAAAATATCAAAATACCTCTGAATAGATTGATTAGATTGCAGAAATATTGCAAATACTTGAAAATACATAAAATATTTACAAATACAAGACACGAACGATGTGGTATTTCTAGTGTTTGGAAGTTTGTTATCTTGTTTTAGTTTTTTGGATATTTTTTTCATGTTCAACACATTTTGATCCTGATTAATGTATCAATTCGTTTAACTTTTTAACAAACAATTTTTTTTTGTCTTGAATTGATTTTTTTTAATTTTTTTTTTGTCTTGAATTGAATATTGAGATGTCATTCTCACTTATTAAATTCAAATTATATATGATTTCAACAAAGAAATGCTAATATACCTTCTTGCTTTCATTTTTGAAATTTTTGAAATTTTTGAAATGCTAATATACCTTCTTGCTTTCATTGATCTAAACTTATATAACTTTGAAGTCACATTAATATGGTGTACATGGTGTTACTTATTTTGGAATCCTTACGAAATGAATTTTTTTTTATTGTAATAGTTCTTTATTTATTTATTTTAAAAAAAACATTATCAATAACAATTATATTAGTTGTTTGTACACAAAATTCCAAAGATGTTTAAGGGATACAACAAAAAATTTGGCACAATTACTATTTTTTCCAATGTCTAGTGGAATATGTCCCACCAAGCCTTTGCAATTCCTTATATCTAACAAAAAATTCCAAAATTCATATCTAAAATTGACATTGGAAGAACCTACTCAAAATCTCATAAATCCATGTATGTACAAATGTATGTACAAATGTTCCTTACGAGTTAATGTCTAATCTAAGATTTTTTTACTCACATAACTACATTCGCCACATTTACCAAACTCTGAATATCAAACCCAATCCTACAATGTACCATGAAAACACCCATCCTATATGCCACCTACATCAGCACCCTCTTGCATTTTCCTACAAAATTACCCAGAATAGCATACCACCAACAATAATAACCATGTGCAACATCAAAACCTATTGGTTTTTGAGACACTCCCCCCCAAGGTTGTGATAAGTGAGTGGAACTCTCCCAGAGTCCCCGTGTTCCCAACAGAACCCGAGTTGTCATCGAAATGTCCACCAAGCAGCACCACCCCAGTATTACCCCAACATCAACCACCATCACCACAACACCACCCCAATACCACCCCACTGCCACCGAAATATCACACCGATACCACCACATCATCACCCAGGCATTAAACGACAATAACGTCAATGATACTAGATACCCAGAGTAAGGATGATCCCAGTATCACACCAACATCAAACAGTTATCAAACGGACATAAGACCAGTATCATACGGATATAACGTAAGTATCATCCAGACATCACCCCAGTATCGGCCGAGCATCACGGACCCATAAAGCAAAGACGACACACACACACACACACAGAGAGAGCGGTGAGTGCGCTCATCAAGACAAAGTTAGCGCAGGCGATGGCACGAAACCAGACAAACACGCATTCTAGAATGTCGATCACGCCGTGACGGCTGACCAACTGCAGTGCCCCAGCACGTCCTGCGCCATCGCCCCGCCGGCGAATGCTCACATGCGCGCTCATTACTCCCACCACATCACCTCTCTCCCCTCCTGCACATTCAGGCACCAAAGCAAAAAAGCTTGCTCCATCTCCAGGGACCAGATCACTCCATCGTCATCGCCTTCGCAACTTGTTGACCCCGCTTTTGACCTGATGGACCTGTCCTCGCCCCCTCCGCATCACTAGCATGCCTAGTCACGCTGGAACCTTCACTAGGCACTGTAATAATACTAACTTAGCCTTCAGGAAACATGTAGATTTACTGTTATAAACAGTTGTTTAATGCCGGGATCATCGATATATGTGGAGTCAATGGGGCAGTAGTACTAGTGCATGGTGGATTGGGCGTGCCTGTAAATGAGGGAGCCTGGATTGATCATCGATCCCAGCTTTCGAACTTTCCTCCAGGTGTTTCGGATTCGTGTCTACAGTGTTGAGCACTACTGTCACTCATGTGGGACGTCTGGGATGAACCCTGCAGCAGCTGCTGCAGCAGCTTCGGGGAGCGTTTCCTGTGAAGCGTATTTCTGGTATCGGAGTGTAGTGGTTATGACGGTGATGGCAGCTTGCGGGTGATGGAACTTGGGAGTACAGTGGTAGGTACAGGTACCTGGCTCTGGAGACTGTGTTGCAGCTGTGGCATGGTTTGAAGACTGCTGAATGATGGCCAGGTGTGTGAAACTGGTTGTGTGTGAGTGTTTTTTAATCAGGAGGAGGTTGGGCATGTTTGTCCAGGTTTTGTGTTAGTGTGTTCTGTTAGGCTGTGAGTGAGGGAGTGAGTGAGGTTATGGTAATGGCGAGTGGGGGGTTTAGGAAGTTGTGGGATGGGTTTGAATCTCAGGCCTGGTTTGTGGATTTTGGTCACTTGGTAGGCTGCGAGATGGGTGGCGTGACCGGTGTTTCTAAGCAAGGGGTGTGGAGAGATTATGTGTGGTTAGCTTGGGAGCAGGGGGAGTAAGTGAGAAGCTGATGAAAGGACGGTTTTTTTTCGGGGAGTTGGTGGCGGGAGATTCTAGAGTTGCTTGACTTGCAGCGACTTCTGTGTGCCCAGGTTTGATTTTTTGGGAGGAGGTTGTGTGTGGTTGGGAATCAGGGGATTGGTTGTGTTGAGATGAGAATCGAAGAGTGCAGAGAGTGCGAAGCGGATTGGGTTTAGTGGCAGGTGTGATTTTGTAGAGGTGGGCCAATTTTGGAAATAAATGTGGAGGAATTGTTGCGCTTCTGGGTTCTGGAAGAGTGCTGGAATGGTGCGAACAAAACCTAGAAGAAGGAGTTTAAATTTGGGATAGAAGTTGGCAAAGTAGAGGGAATTCGTCACCGCTTAGCTTGTGAGTGTTTTCGTGATTCTCAGATCACAGTTCTCTCTGATTCTAGAAGCTGTGTAGTGGGTTTGATTTAAGAGACGATAGCTGAGTACGGGATACTGAGAATGTGAGAGTAGCACTTATTTTGGAATTCTGGGTGTTCCTTGGAATGGTTTCTGATTTGTTTCTCTTGTTCTATCCTCTATTTGAAGCTCAAGTCTTGTGTTTTGTCTAGTGTTTTCAGCAGTTTTTGTGAGAGTATTGGCTCAGTTGTTGTTGACCTCGGACTTCTCCAGTGACGACATGGGCAGCTAACATTAAAACCTTCTGAAATGGCCTGTGCAGGGTGCACATGTCAAATGCGCTACTGGGAGCTTGAAGTTTTTTCTGGTGCCGTGACTCAGAGTGTTGCTAATTCCGGCTGCCTGGATTTTGAGGTTGGTGTTACGGTGTTTGAAATTGCTCGAAGGAATGGGAAGGCTCAGTCAGTGGGATTCTTGAGCGGGCGAGGAAATGATGACAGGTGACAGGAGTTGTTTTTTTTGGTGAAGGCACAACAGGGGAAGGTGTTGTCGGTTTTTTTCTCTGAGAGGTAGCGCCTGAGTTGGAGTGGGGCTTTTTCGGAGGTGTTTCATGGCACAGGCTTTACCTCCTTCGCACCGGAGTCCTGAAGGTCAAGGTCACTAATGCTTCCTGAAGGACCAATGAAGGCAGAGGAGGATTAGTGCTGAGGATGACCAAGCACTAAAGCTATCGCATGGGCACAGGATTAGGGTGGCAATTCGCCCCCTGTTCAGTTGATTGCTATATCCTGGTACCTCGAATTCTAATTTTTTTTGCAAAGGAACAAACTAGAGCAACGGATAATTTTGATCATCTGGTTACGATTTTCTAGTTCTCTGGTGTAGTGGTCTTTGATGCAAAGCATCAACAGGGCGACGAGCATATGACCTTGGGGTCAGAATGGTGCACTAGATTATGAGTACAGTGATATGAGAGAAAGGCAGATCTGAATATGTTGTGACCGAGACCTTGTGAACTTTGACCTCGTGTTAACGCACTCGGGGTGGTATTTGGAATCCATCAAAATGAAGCTCCACGTGCACGTTTTGGAGGCTCGGGATCTTGGAGCTCGAGACCAAAATGGCCTGAGTGATCCATTTGTTCGCTTGCAACTTGGCAACACAAAAACTAAATCGGCTGTAATTCATAGGACTTTAAACCCAGCTTGGCATGAAGAGTTCTTTTTCAATGTAGTTGGTTCCGATGAGGAGCTGTTAGTGACAATTTGGGACGAAGATCGGTTTTCCAATGACTTCTTAGGTCAGGTGAAAATTCCCATTAGTTTGATTTTGACTGCTGAAAAGCAAATCATTACCAGACAATGGTACACTCTTCAGAAGCGCAGTGAACGATCCAAATTTCCAATCACAGGTGAGTATATGTGAGCAATCACAGGTGAGTATATGTGAGCTTTTTGATGTAGCAGTACAGACTAAGTATTCTACCTTGTGAGTGGTCATCCGAGCCATTCAACACTTAGTTTTGCAGAACATTCAGAGATTTACAATTTTGCATTGCATTGGAGCATGCTAGTGTAGTGGGAGGAATAGAGTACTTGGCTAGGCGTTTTTTAAGAGTCAGCCAGGTAATAGGATAACCTTCGGAATGCTCAATCGTCATGCTGCAATCTAAGTGTGCTTTTGTAAGCTGACTTCTAAATGTAGACCTATTGATTCACTGACAACAATTACTCTGCAAACAGGCGAGATATTACTCAGTCTTTCTTTATTTGGAAAGGATGTATCAACTGGCCCAAGACTTCAGCGATGGATTCACGAAGAGAAGCCGACCGTTTCTCTTTCGTCCATAGCTGACGATGCCATATCCATGCTTTCGCCTACAAGTTCCATGGACATGAGTGACTGCTCGACGGATGTATCCAGCCTCGTGGATGTCCCAGGCTCACCAAGCGTAAGAGTATGTCAAGTGGGCAGGACCTTCTCTGTAGTCAGGGTCTAAGTAATGCAGTATGGCATAGACTGGTTTGTTTAACGTTGCCCAAGCAGGGTTGTATCTCATTAGATTTGCATTGATAGAAAGGCTTGCAATACGTTGTATTCTATTTCATTTAGGTTTCTAACGATGTGAATTCACGCAGGGTTCTTGGCCTGGTAGTAATTACTCAGCCCATGACGAAGACTTTGCTAAAGAGCAGAACAAGGCACATAAGACTTTAGCAGACAGGCTCACTGCTGTTTTCAACAAAAAGGGGAGAGGAGGGGTGGACGGGGCTTCCAAGCATAGTGGTGAAGGATCGTCTACATCGACTCCAAAATTCAGCGACAGGTCTGTCTCACATCTTCTTACACTTGATCGTTTGCAGTTTGACTGTGGGAACTTCTGATGTTCGCATCATCAGTAGACTGTAGCCTTGTATCAGGGAGTTTTACTTCAAGGTTGGTTAAGGATTGCACATGCTGTCTGGGAATTTTGAGTTATCAACGCAAAATGAAAGCATTAGTAGTCAGTCTTGAAGCCAGCATGTTACATTATTCTATTTTTATTTTATGAGATTGAAAGAACTGCTCAGTTGATGTTCGAGAAGTTACTCTAATCTTATCAGTAGAGGGAAACTCTTAGTGGTGTGCAAAATCTGGTTTGTGTTCATGTTCGGGCTTGTATCATTCTTAATGAGCTGTAATTTAGTTCTGTTTCTCAATCTTGGACTCAGCTAGCGGTGTTTGTTGTTTGTAAATTTGGCAGTGTTTTTGTAGATAATGCGGATAGATTTCCAGAAGGTGCTGACGAGGGCAGTGACGATGAGACCGACATGTTGGTCACTTCATACTTTGACGACGATGGCAAGAGTACGGAGGCCTCTGTTGACGATTTCCCTGCACCTTTGACCGGTGGACTGGTCTTAGATCAAAGATACGCTGTCAGTGCTAAATCTATGAGTGCGTTGATTCTCAAGGCTAGCTCGCCGTTTATACAAGAATTGTTGGCTGTACAGAAGACAACCGAGTATGTAGAGGAGCCTTGGAAAAGTGGTAAAGATGGGATTATTGAACGAGGTGTTACCTATATGAAAGCCGCAACAAAAATGATCAAAGCTGTGAAAGCTACTGAAACCCAAACTTGCAGGAAAATAGGGGAAAAAGGTTTTGTTTTTAATGTGTCCTGTTCTACTCCAGATGTGCCATATGGTGGCAATTTTTTGGTGGAACTTCAGGTTCGCCCATTCAACCATTTCAAGAGACGTTGCGTAACAAAGTTGCAAATGTAGTTTCGTTTGTATAAAAGTGAGTGTTATGCTTACCAGCACCAGAGAATGACAGTGCTCTTGATTCATCCAGTTTTGCATATTGGCCGGACAAGATTTACCCTCGAAGGAGAAGAGTTGTAAACTACAAGTATCATGGAGGCTCAATTTTCTACATTCTACAATGATGAAGGGAATGATTGAAAACGGTGCTCGCGCTGGTATCAAAGAAACCTACCAAATATACAAAGAGGTTAGTGTATACTTATGTCGCCATTTCACATTTTTCAATCCTTTTAAAACTGTTTTGCCACTTCAATGCTTAAACTATGTTCATCCTTTTTATGACTGAAATCTTAGAAACTCCTAAGATTTTGTTTTGCAGGTATTAGCAAAATATGCAAAACCTATTTCTGAAGATTCCCAAGGAGAAGCTTTAGTGCCTGGAGTTAAGGAGGAAGAAACTCCGCTCAGTGATTGGGAGTTAGTCAGAGGCTACTTTGGAAAGTTGCATGTGCTGCTGGCTTTCTTGTCATTGACCATTGTGCTTTTGCACATATGCTTTGCTCCTCCTAAGTTAAGAGCTACTCTTATACGTTGGGGCTTTGATCTCCCGGATACGATATCTGAGCTGCTCTTTTCAGCCATTGTGGTTTTGCAAGTTGAGAAGGTTGTTAAAATGGTGCAACAGTTTCTTCAAGCAAGATATTGGCAGTGTAAGTTTTTCATTGTTCCTAGCATATTAGTACAATTTTTTCATATTTTTGTTTGCTTATTTTGGTGTAAAGAAAAGAGTTGGTTACGATAATATCTGCGAATGACAGAAGCTCTTTTTGACATTTTAGTAAACTCTTCTTGCGTACTATGTGGTGTATCCTGAGAATAATTCATCACAGAAATGGAGATAAAGAAGAGTATCTATTGAAAACAGCTTTGGACAAACGGTGCTATGTTCTCTCATTTTGGACTCACCTTGTCCATTTATTCATTGTGAAATTTGCAGCTGGGGATCATGGAGTGAAAGCTCAAGGTGATGGTTGGCTTATGACTGTGACATTGATTGAAGGGGAGAATCTAAGCCCTACCGAAGAGTCCAGTTTTGCCAACCCGTATGTTGTCTTCACTTGCAGTGGCAAGAGACGTACAAGTTCTGTGAAACTAAGGACTCTCAACCCACGTTGGCGCGGTAAAATGTCTATCACCTGCATTTTAGTTCATTTTGAAATGACTTCTCTTACCCTTCTTGCCTGCTCTGTTATATTGTACATATTGAGAAATCCTAGAATTAAACATGTCGTTTGCTACAATTTCAGAAATCTTCGAGTTCGATGCGACAGAGGATCCTCCGTCAACTATGGATGTTGAAGTATTTGACTATGATGGTCCATTTTCGGATGCTGAATCACTTGGCCATGCGGAGATCAATTTCTTGAAGCAGGGTCCTAACGATCTGGCTGATTTTTGGGTTCCTTTGTCTGGCAAAACTGCTCGAACACATGGGTCAAGATTGCATCTTCGAGTTTTCTTGACAAATACAAAACAGACGGATGCTCTACCAAAATACCTTGAGCAGGTCCAGAAGGAAGTGGGGACCAAGGTAATTATTTTGATTTTTCAGTTGCAAGATGGCATTAACAGCTGCAAAGCGCCTGCATTTGTCTGTGTAGCTGGCTGGTTGACAATTCATTTGTGTGTTCCTTTCATTTGGACACCCTCCAAATGAAGATTTCGTTCTGAGCCGGGTATCTCTGTACAGGTTGTGAAGCGTTCTGCCCAAAAGAATGGATCATTTCAGAAGCTGTTTGCTCTTCCAGCTGAGGAGTTCCTTATCAATGACTTTGCATGCGCCATTAAGAAAAAAATTCTTATTCAGGTCTATTGCTTATGATCTTTAGCATTGCCTTTTCTTAAGAAGTGTAGCTCTTTGACTGAATGAGCTCATTTTAAATTTACTCAATATTTATTGTCTGCATTGTTGCAGGGGCGGGTGTTTCTGTCACCTAGGATGTTGGGCTTTTACTCAAATCTCTTTGGAATGAAAACCAAGTTCCAGTTCATATGGGAAGACATTGACGAGATTGTGGAGACACCTGTAGCCATCAACCCCTATATAATCATATTTTTGCGGAAGGGTCGAGGTCTTGATGCCCGAAACGGAATGAGAGGCATCGATGCGCACGGTCGCATGAAGTTCCACTTCTGTTCATTTGTCAAGCCCGTTACAGCTTTCAGGTACAAATCTTTGCTGCGATTTAAGCGCAAATATGTATAGTGGCCACAATGTCTTAATTACTAATGCTGAATCTGAATATGTATATGCCACATTTCTACAGTTGTGATCTCTAAGCTTTCAATGGTAAGGTGAATCTATGACCTCTGAGGAAGTGTAACTGGCAGTCTTTGCTGAGAGCCCTTTTGTAGACTGCCAGTATTGTCACAGCCGGATATTATTGGCGTTTGGACGATTACGGGTTCATTTGTTTTCTTTGCTGCGAGTTTCTGAAAGCACGAGTGTTGGCTTCGCCAGAACAATAACGCTTCTATGGAAGAACAGAAAGCTGAGCCCAGAGCAGCAACTGGAAATTGTTGAAGACAGCAGAGACCCAGAGAGTCAGAGGACGGTAGATGATTGTATAGACTCTTTCACTGGGATGGAGGAGGCAAAAATGACTCATGTTTGCTCCTTTGATATTCCTTTAACGGTGAGTTTACTACCATTACCAAATTTTAATTGCTCTAAAGTTGACTGCGGTCATCAAATCCGGACTTGAATCTCAGATACAATTTTTTCCCCTTCTTGCAGACGGATTGTGTGATGACACTGTTTGAGAAAGGAGGATTGGAAGAAGTCGTGGCAGAGAAGATGGGATACGTGAATTATGTCAGTACACCTTGGGAACGCCTAGACAGTCACCACGGTCCTCAGAACAATGTTTTACGAAGACAAATCAGCTACCATCTGAATAGACAAATAAGCCAGTTCGGAAGTAAAGTTTCTTGCATTCAGCAGAAAACAATCTCCGAAAACATGAAGTCTTGCGTAGTCGACGAAGTTCTTACACTTCATGATGTTCCCTTTGGTGACCACTTTCAGGTACTTGGTTTAACTCTTTTCCCTTCGAGTTCTGAATTGTGTATTTTGTAGATTTGAAGATTTCAGTTTCGAATCCAGAGGAAATTGAGATGTTAGTATCCTTTGCTCTGCATAATTGATGAAAATGGCTACTGTAGTATAATTCGTTTCATCATCACTTATGAATTGATGACGATTCCTCAATTCATGAAATTGAGAAGTTGCTATAAATACGTACATGCCAACTTCTAAACCAACTCATCGGCTTCTCATGCTCCGCAGGTTCAAGTGAGGCGAGACATTGAAACAACTTCGGTAAACCCCCCGAAGAGCTTTGTGAAAGCCTCTGTAGGAGTGTCATGGCACAAGAACACAGAGTTCAAGAGAAAGATCACCAAGAATGTACACGACCACATGGCGAAGGAAATACGAGAGGTCATGAACATTTGTGTCAGAGAGATCAAGGCTCATGTCAAAGACAAGAAAATTTCGGCCAATGGATCCAACCATGGTTAACAAGGCATTTGCGAAGCTCTGATACAGCTCAAGTGCCAACTTTCTGGATGTGGATTTCTGGCTATGGCAAGGTGTTCCAAATGGAATATATCATTTGATATATATTATGGCATAGTGTCCCGCTTTCTGGCTTTGACTGTACATCGCACCTTCAAGATTATATTTCTGAGTTGACATCTATGGTTTGGGAAAGTTGCGTCCACACCATGATGTTTTAGCTGTGCTCCTGCACTTCAAAAGCCTTCAAAGGCCGAAATTGGCATTTGGGGTTGAACATCCAATATTTATTTATATGCGATGGGTAGTTGTTACCGCAGTGTGACCAAATTCTGTAGCTATGAAAAGCATTCAAGGCAATTTACGTGTTGCTGTTTGAGAGGTACAAAATACTCTCTTGAAAAATATTCCCAGCAGGACAAAACTGCAGGAAAAGGATTTTTCAATGGTTTCATTCTTGGCATTGCAGCATGGCAAGTTATTTGTTTGTGTTTGCACGGCGAGGACCCCTCTTTCAGGGGATTGTAAGGTCTCGTAGGCCTGCGTATCAATGATGATTTTATATAATGATTGTCGGATGTGTGCAGAATGGTTCAAGTTGGTCGATAGTTGGGGCATGTAAGTTAGTGCACAAGGACATAAGGGCGATGCAGCGCAAAATTATGATTCTGGTACTACAATGACTCCCTTAGTTCTGAGTTTGTGTTTGGAAGATATCACTTGAATAACGCGCCACAGCATGGACATGGACAGAAGTGAATGAAACACAATTCTAAAATACAAGAGTTATAGCGTAGAATGTAGTGTACTATCCTGTAATGACTTATTACGCGGAAATCAATCATTGTTAGGGAACAAATGAATTTTAAAGTTGGCTAACCACTCAATTATGGAATTCATACATAAACAATTGATGCTTCTTTCTGTAAACCAAAATCGCTCCGACGTGGTTTGGTGATTCACGACGTCGAAAGGTGATTCTCAACATGAATTAAGTCTTTGTTAGTTGTCACTTGGGCAGCAGAAGCGAACTGAAAATAAGGTGCCGATAATTAAACCGGTCGTCCCCACTCACTCCTGAGGTTACCTCCCCTTTCTAACTTCGGAGTCAAAATATCTTCAACTACTGCTATGATTCCTTGAGAGCTCCGAGAGAGGTGGAGAGACCTCAGAGGAATAGGGTTCCAAATGGTAGAGAGTCTGTCCTTGCCTTATATACCCGGACACCCGGTTTAAAGCATGCATCATGAGTAACCGCAAATCGCGAATCACTTGAACACGTGGAATTGCTTGAAGCTCGATCAAGACTCACATTTGTGGATATAAACTAAAAATAGATAGTTCTATAACCATATAATATAATAATTTTGAGTAACTTATACCTTATTGCTGTAAATCAAACTACACTACATATATTGCATGCATACTTGCCGCTCAAATTGGATTGTAATTTATTAGTGAAAACCTATTCAACATTGATCAAAATTGAAGTGTCACCAAAATATTATTTCTAAATCATTCAACAATTTTAATCTTCTAATATATTGTTAAATTGCCAACCAAATGTTTTAGAATGAAGCATTCTGTCATTAACTCTCTTATTTATTTGGAAGTGAGATAGTTGTTTAGATGAAAATATTCATATTATGTAATTTGAGTTAATAAGATTCCAATTTATTTATCATCCTCATTGTATACAACTTTAATCCCTAAAGTTCATAGTGTTTTGGAGCAAAAACTGCCAAAATAAATCTTTGGTAACATCAAAATATTGTAGCTTTTTAGCAACTTGGTGAGTGCGTTTGTCCTAATAATTAATCAATTTTTAAAAGTAAATAAAGAAATTCATTTTAAAAAAAAATTGGGCAATTCAAAATAATTATTAAATAAATGAGGCATGTATGGATTTTGTAATTTCATCTATGGCAACTTTATTTGAACCTAAATTACTTTTGCCAAGTGTGACTTATTTTGTGAATAATACTTGCGCACACAATACATCATGCTCTATACTGTGTTTGACTTAGTTATCAAACCCTACAATGATTAGTGTTTTCTATATTCTAATTTAAAAATTTTGAAATTTGAAATTTTGAACAAATGATCATGAAATATTGTAATTTAAGGCATTATTTAAATGCAATTTTTTATTTTTTAAATACACAAGACCACTAATTTTTCAAAAAATTTAAGCAACCATTGAAACAAGTACTCTTTATTTAATTAGTTGCTACAAAACTTATATACGGACTTTTTAAATTAGTGACTTTATTAGACATGTAATCCTAGAACCATGTACCTACCTTGCAAGCAATGATACGTATCAATTTCAAAAATAATTGCATGTACAAATTAAAGAACTATAAAATTCAAAGTCATTATTAAAATTATAACTAATACTTTACAATCCTAAACCTCAATCAAGTATCAAAGAACTTGAGGAGTTACACAACCTTTGTATTCTTATTAGTATGAGTTTAGTATTACATGATTAATAAATTTTGCATTGAATTATACAGATCTAAGATAAAAAACCACATCCAAAACGGAAAAAAAGTTCAAAAAAGGTCTTCTCGATTGAAACTCAATAGTACCTTCAAGACATTTCATATTCAACAACAAAATCCACGTTTGTCGAAAACATCCTAATTATTATCACTCCAAAATTGGTAGACCTTACAAAACTATAACATTCGGCAACACATACAATGACACAGAAATAAATCTCTTGTGTTTACATATTATGTACCTATAGACATGAAAAAATATAACAAAATTACCTTGATCAAATGAATAGCAACACAAAGGTTTAACAAAGGACAAGGTTCCACTGCAATCTTGATCAATTTCTTCATACAGTGTAATTTTTACAATCAATGTGGCTGCAACTAATTGATGATTCTATTTGCCAACACTTCTAGCCATGCAACTAAGTACATACGAAACTTCTACTGATCAATCAAGAAATCAATCTGAAGGCGATGAATCTGATCGAACATGACCACAACATCTCACTGTGATCTTACCCACCGGCTTCATACTTAATTGCACAAGCTTTAATTAACATGTCCAAGCCTACCCAAACTAGGGACCACTTTTCAAGCTGACATTCTACCAAAACTCAAACCACCCGCGTACGCTAATGGGCGGTGTTTCGAGATCTCTCTCCGTTTCCACTGTTCCGTTGTACAAATCACACTGCAACACCTTCCGCTTCACCATGTCCACTTTAGTAAAAGGAGTGACTTGCACCGGACGCAGCAGTGGTAAGTTTGCAAGCATGCAAATGGATTCTTCATATAGCATAATCCCACTCCCTCGCAGTGAGAGTTCCTCCAGGTTTGTCGACTTCGTCAAGTCTGGCAACCGTGACAACTTTCCACAGTCCCTGAGTAGAAGACATCGCAATGCAGGTAAATCTCCCAAGCCCTCCAAACCAGTCAACCATGGACAAGAGGATATTTTCAAGTCCTGTAGTTGCCTGAATCCACTGAGGTTGGGAAGCTTGAACATATCCAAATCAAAGAACGTCAGATCACGAAGTTGTTGAAGACTGCCAAGACCTGGCACCTCTGCAATTTTGCGGAAATAATAATCCCCAAAAATAACATTAGACTGGATAGACAAAACTTGCAAACTAGTCAGCGTCCGAATATTAGGTAACTTTATCAATGCATCGTTACGATGGATCTCCAGATGTTGTAAGCCAATTAAGTGCCCAAGTTCAGAAACATCACTTATGGTATGACAATGACTTATCTTCAGTGATTGTAGGCAGGTTCTCAATCCTGATACCGGTATTCTTGGCAAGCAATGTAACCCTTGAATCCGATCAAGCTCAACACTCTGCAGAGATTTGCAGTTTCTTAAGTCCAAGCCATCATGATCTGCACGAAATTTATGCAGTAGTAATTCGCATAAGTTGGTGCAACGAGCGAACACATCACTCCCCACATGAATACGAGCGTAACGTGATCGCAGAACTTTGAGTGACGCTGGTAATGCACCCAAATATGGCCCATGAATATCGGAATATGGCCCATGAATACCCAAATCGCTACCAAAACACTGGAAATAAGTGAGGTACTCTAAGTCTTCCAGGCCTTCAATTTTGTCAATACCATGAAAGCCCACCAAATCCAAGCTTCTTAAACACTTGAGCTCCATTAGATTCAAAACCCCCTTCATACCGCCATCCACTCCAACGAGCATCAGTACCACAACGTTTGAGCAACATTTCCACCTGACTCGTTGTAGGCATACAATCACACTAGGTTCTTCAACACCGAGTACCAGCAAGTTCTCCCAACATCCACCGGATGCCGTCCTCTCAATTTCTGTAGAACAGCCTGAAGATTCATACACCCACTTTCGATCGTTGAAGCGTGTGGGGTTGAGCACCCCTTCCGATTCCATTACAGCAAACTCAAAATAGAGATCGTGCATGTACACGGACTTGGATTCCATGTCCAAATCTTCCAACAAACCTTTCCCCTTTAACTCCTCCAACTGCAATCCAAATAAAGCAATTGACAGTGCGAACGATCTGATTATCGCATTCGAACACTTTCAACGCCATAATACCACCTTCAGAGACAATTGCAAACAGACTACAATTCTTATCCAAATCCCTGACAAAACATTGACTAATATCCAATTCAAACAGTCGTACCTTACGCTGAGTGTCTTCTGGCTTCTCATTGCGTACAACACTCAACCACCTGATGACATCTCTCTCCCCATATTCTGCAGTTGATAATTCGGTCCAAGGATTAAGAAGCGTGTCTCTTGCTCTTTTATAAAGAGCTATACTCATAAACATCGCTTGATCTGCTTCAAGTAACCGATCAAAATTCACTCGGATAATGCTAAATACAGGATTCTCCTCTGAAGAATGAAAGCTAAATTGCCTCACTTTCGGTAAGTTCCCCTTCCATTCTGAAGGATTGCTTCCGAAATAGCTCAAGTGCATACCCAAGACCTTCAGTGCCAATGGCAGGTAGTGAGAACCTTGTCTCTCACTCTTTCGAAAATAGCACCGAGTCACGCACTCTTCAATGATGCTATTATCCTCATAACTCACAAATTGTTTCCCTTGTGCAGCATGATCCAAAAACAAACTCCTTGCATCTTCCTTTCCAAGTTCTGGCACCTCCAAGCAGTGAGAACGATCAATGCCAATGTATTGAAGTGTCTTCGGAGCACGAGCTGTTACCATTATAACACTGCCTTCGTGAAAGGGAATGTTGACAAACATCTTAGCTTGCTCAAGCGATTTTGTATCATCCCAGACATTGTCCACCGCCAAGAAAGTCTTCTGCTTCCAAGTAGTGCTTCGCAAAATGTTACGACACTACATTCATCAATAACAAAAATCTCTCTCAGGATTCAATGATCATGCAATCAAAACCATAACGAAGATACAATTTGTTTATAATTTAACTCAAGAACATATTTAAACAAGGGAAGGGAATGCTCTTACACTCTGAATTCCCAAAGCATTGGTATTTGTGAATTGTATTGAAGTGTGCTCATGACTAAATTTGAACTTCAAACTTGAAGAAACATGAAGCAGTTACCGAAACCAAGTGTAAAGTCCTTACCTGGCCCTCATTCAACGGCTTCAGAAACTCCTCACTTTTCCCTGCCAACCTCTGCAACACTTCTTTCAACAAGTCATCTGAAGTTCGATTTGAACCCAATTCAATGTGACACACGTTTCCCTCAAATTCCAACAGCTCATTGCACAAAGTCTTGCACATAGTCGTCTTCCCGAGGCCACCCACTCCATAAAAACCAAGTCTACAAAGATTATTTTGACCAGAAGGCTGAGTGTTTCGAATCTTCTCACGGGTTACCTGGTTGTCATGACATGGATTATCACACAGATATAGTACGTGAAACAATAACTCTTGAAAAAGTTTACGATTACATGTTCACAGTATTCTATCTATTGGTCTAATCATTCTAAAACATTTGCAGCATAGAAATATTCAAAATGATAATTTCTACTACCTCAAGTAATCTTGAGCGTCCTCGGACATGTGAGTCGTCCCACTTGATGTCTGCTGAAATCGTCTTGCAGATACTCGATACAACGTTGTTCTTGTAAACGCCAAGTTCGCTCATGTCTTGATTGAATACGATGCCATTGAACGATTGCATCAACTTCACAGCATCCTTGAATTCATTTGCCTTGATTCTTGTATCACCCTCCGCCCACTTTCTCCATTCTATGAACCATCGCCCTTGTCTCGAAGGATCACTGAACTGACTTGTGGACAATCCAAAGAAGAGAGGAAGAATCTTAAGCCTTGGATTGGATCCCAATCTAGCCTGTGCAAACGCATTTAACTCAATCATCGGCCACTTTGACATAAAGTACTCCTCGGAGACAACCACTACCGCCATCTCACATAGTCGAGCAGCTTCCAGTATCAATTCTGGAAATCTATCACCCTTAGGTAGGCTGGAAGGACGCTTGTCGAAAAACGGGAAGCGATGGTGCCTCTCCAAATCCTCGCACAACCACTCCACAAACCATTTTTGGTGTCCGCTGTGGCTCAGAAAAATCTTGTGTTTGGACTGCAATCTTGGAAATGGGCAGCCCTCATCAAGTCTTGCACTGTATCATGACATAGCCTTTCAAGAGTCAAACAAAGGAAGTGATCGAGAAGCACTACATGCCACTTCCATCCCTTTCAAACCAAGTGGCGCAAATTCAGAGAGCCCATGATATCATAGCTCGACCAGTGTAAATTGAAGATATATGACACAGTTGTATGGAAAGAATTTTGATGACCAATATAACAAAGAAAACCATGCACCGGTCGGAGGTGAGGTTTCTTTTAAGATCTACACTACTCGTGCGAATGCGGAACAAGGCTACAAAACCAAGCATCAGCAGATGATGGCCCAGTTTAACCAATTTCAAAAAGATTCACATGCTCGCTACCTATTTGAATTCACACAGTAAAAGGACGAGCCTCTGACCTGTCCTCGATACTTGCATCCAGGCATCCACTTGAGGTGCCAGGATCCTTCCTCCGCTTGCCATCCTGGAGAGGAGAAAAAGTGCCTCGGGTGAATGTCTAGCCACTCTTCTAGTCTTAAAATTGAGCAAAAGCAAGGTTCTATCAATGATAAGATCAAGATTTGTGACAAAAAGATCAACAACAAAAGCTCGATAAGCTGGCAAGGTGTAATTCGTGAACTTAACACTACAGCTTCAACAAACTAATACATGGATGGAAAAGTGACATACACCAGAATGCATATCTGTTCCCCCGGGCCCCATCCCTCTTCATTTCAGCATCAGTCCAAAGAGAAGACCTGAAAGACGCACAAAGTAATGCCAAACGAGCTTGCTTAGAGAGCAACCAAATAACTAGTAACTAGTCACCGTCCTGTTTTCTAACTCAAACAACTCATTTCGATTGCCGGAAATGCTTGAAAAACATACCGAGTTTGGAATAAAAATGTTCAGCCAAAATTAATTCTCTGACCTCTCTGACCTGTCTAGGAAATTCCGGGCCTGCCCATGCATGCGCATGATATATTCCTCTCACCGCTTCTACGTCACCACAAACAAAAACTCGCCCATCGTGCAATACCTCACAGAAGAGTTCACTGCTGTTCAAAAACCTGTTTGTTGATCTACAGCCGGGAACTTATGCAAAGAGTGTTGGTATAATATTCGCAGCAGCTATTCAGAAAACTCAGAATCCTCATCAAATTACAGATGTGCACCAGAATAAGATGCTTTTCATCATCTTCTCGTGATCTATGAAAGAGCCAAGACCAAAATCCTATTTTGAAAGTAGTCAACAATGATGATAGTGTCGTTACAGGTGAATAACAGGAGCAACAGCAGCGGTTCAAGTTCAATCATGGGATGCCGACTAGCAGGCGTTAGTGACGACCTACATAATCGACAAGACTTCATCAGAATAACCCTCTCGAGACTAGAAAAAGAGGACGGTGCAAATGCGGGAAACGAAAAGGCGGCATCCACAAGCTGGTTTCTGAAGAAACCAGAATCAAGTTACATGTAAGTAGAAAGTTAAGCACCGTGATAACACGACTACTCTTACGTGGTACACTCGCCTCCGACTTGGTGACGAATGGCCGTCGCAGTTAGTCCTCTCACCCAGCTTCCGCAGCAGCGCTACTAGTACGACGCCAGGCTGTTATTGGGTACTTCACACACGGCGACAGGATTACATACCGACAACCCTGCAGAACGGAAGCACAGTTGTAAGTTGAGCGATAGGTCAAACAGGACTTTCCGAAGAAATGGAGGCCGTAACACAACTCTAAGCACAACCATGATCTCCAACACGGCAGGATCACACAACCCCACTTCAACAAGTAAAAGAGTCACTGCAAGACCTAATTAGCTAGGATAACCCCAGACAGGCAAATTCTGACTAAGTACTATCACATAGTACACGGTCGATCGGATCAAGGTCGAAGCTCTGAACTGAGTCGGCAAGGCGAAGATCGAACTACCATCTAAACGGGCTCTGAAAATCAACGACAATATGGATGATCCAAGTGAATTTCGCTGCTGTCTCTCACCTTCCAGTTCCTAGCTAGCTGATCAGATTCAAGAGGTTTCAGATGTCTACTGAGCAGTTCAACTGATTCCGTGCTTGAGAATGACGGCATGAGTGCTGATCGATATCGAATTCTTCCTTGCAGTTTGTGAATGCGATGTTACACTATCATATGGTTGCGAACATGGTATCTAGATCGTTGGCCGACTGGAACATTTGGGTTTTGACTGGATCGCACCGATCGATCTAAGTTTGTCTGCAAAGCCGACTGCGCAGTCACTCCATCGCAGTTTCGAGGGAACAAGGCCAAACCATCTTGCAGCAGACGTCTTTATCTAGTCCAGTGTTATATAAAGATTTATATGTATTGTGTATTTAATATTCATTAATCCATTTTTTATTTATTTTTGACATTGCATAAGTTTTGATTGTGTGATGCAATCTCTTTAGATGTTGTCTCATATCAAGAATATTGTATATTGATGTTTCAAGCGTTATTTCTTATGCAATGTTAGTTGCATACGCTCATGCTAACACTGGATTAATTGTAAAGAACATACTTCTGATTTGGTTGAGTTTTGCGAGAGCTGCCTAATGCCAGGACATGATTTACTATTTTACTATGTATCTTAAAACTATTTTTGTAGATGTAATTCTCCACATCATTTACTTGTATGTAACATTACATAACCCTGTTTAAATTTCATCTAAAAATTGAAATCATCACTTGAAATATTCCCTTGGATCCTCTATATTTCTTTATAATTCGAATCTTTTGAAATATTAATTCTACCATCTATTTATGGAAATTTTTCTGCCAAACTTACTGGTGAGTGATTTAGGTAATGAATAATGACAAAAAGTACAAGAAATAAGCAATGAGTTTTAAATACCTGAGGCAATAATAAATAATCTAGGAAATATATACTTGAGAATTGTTAAGACATCTCCCGCATCTAAGGCTGATCCATGAAAATGTCACACCAGCAGAACTATCACTCTGAAACTTGCATGACCCTCAGTACGATTTCATACCCTTGGATCATATCTTTCACAAAGGAGTCAAGAAACCTAACTTGACCTAGTTGTGATATAAGATACAATGACAGTAATATCATCGATTTTGCCTCCATAAAACCTGAAGCCAGCCTCTTGAGCTGCAGTAGAGAAAGGAGTTTGTCTGTTCCGATCCTCAGCTCTCTCCCTTGCAAGAGCAACGATATTCTGGGCTGTGGTCTGAGGGTCTGACCCAGCCCGGGTAGAATGGACAACAACACCCATCAATTCATTATCGAAAAGATTATCAAACAGGCCATCCGTACCTGCTACAACTACATCTCCTGCAGCTACTTGCAGTGAAAATACCTGCACAAGAATGGAAGTCACTGCTCAAGCTGCGAACGTGCAAAAGAATATAGCAATTCTATAATAAGCACAACCACTGTATTGCAAGCTAAAGAAACCTCAACAATCCATAAGCAGAACTTAAGAACAGCCCATAGTGAAGGAAAGCATAGAAGGCAAATACATTTATGCAATGAAATGCTAACAGAAGTCATTAACAATCAAATTGAGATACGTCAGAACCTCAGCGGCACTGGGAGAGTCGCTTCCACCACTTTCCAATTGAAAAGGAAAATTGAATTGGTGTTGTTGAACTGGCGACTTGAAAATTGCTCGACCGTTCCTCAGCAACATAAATCCACTGTCTCCAAGATTTGCTGCTAGCAGGCCCTACAAACACAATGGCTATTAATCTTCAACTCGGCTAACAAGAAATATCAGCTTCAAGACAACATTATCCTGTTCTTGTTATGTTGATAGTTCATAAACTCTTCTGGGCATTAATGTGTGACTTTTTGAAGTCCCGTATTTGGTCACTAGATCACGTCATAATTTTACGTTCGATTGACCACATCTCGCTTAGAAAACAGCGACTTTTCTGACACACTTTGTATGACATGCTGGATACTAAGACCGCAAAATTTGTATTGGTTAACAGATATAACCCTCAAAAACGACTAGATCCAAAATTCTACTTGGTGATCAACTTCTCAAACATAAGGTTATCGAACTATCTCACAAGCATAAGAATTTACTATTTGCTATGAACCAGAAAAGGCACTATTTTGTATATGTTGGTGTAATCTTCAAACCAAGATCTATGTTGTACATGGATCAAGATAACAATGTTGTTCTAAATTTACTCCCATGTATGGTCCTCTGGATGGGATTACTTTTAACCCCTACATAGTTGGCGGTCAACAAGGTCAAACTAGTACTTCAGATTACACTGTAATGGTCTCTCAAGGTTAACCATAAGAACACACTTATTTAAATGAAATTCAACAAAGCTGTGATAGTCAAAAATTGTAGAACATCTACACGAATAAGGGCGTTAGATTACTTGGTATTATTGACATCCCTTTCAAAAAGTCTAGGCCCTAGTTCCAATAGTACCTCTAAACCAACATAGACCTTATCAACAATCAACTTATCGTCAATCAACAACTCATCAACAATCAATGACTTATCAACAACTTATTAACAACTTATCAACAACTTGTCAACATTCAACACCTGTTCAACGCTGAGATTAAACTCGAGGGATCTTTGTCTAGGTCGCTAGAAAAGAAACACAGCACGCAACAAATCCACAAGTAGCAAGCTGACTTACCACCTCAGCATGCCTCGGAACAAACGCTACAAATACAGGATCCAAAGTACAGCCAAAACGTACATTATTAGAGAGGGCGAGAATGCAAGCCGTAGACGAACCACGACACTTCGTTCTTGCATGTGCCCGAATCATCACGCGAGCTGGATCGATGTCTCCATGTGGTTCCTGTCCAACCGCTACCCTTGACTGTAACATAAGCTCCCGGGCATAATCACCAGCATCAACACCCACATCGGCCCAGCCCCCGACACCATCAGCTACTCCCACTACTTGTTCCTCAGAGCAAATGAAGTAAGCGTCTTCTCCTCCAGTTTCCACTTTCTTCGGGTGTGGTAAGCAGCACGCACCAGATAAAAGTCTGAGATTTCTATGTTGTACTCCCTCGCTGCAAAATGATCTCAAGCATTTCAGGAGGAGTCCAAATCAGATAAAATAAAATAAGATTGGATAAACAGAAAAATCAACAGGACGGACCTCGATGTTATTCACGCAACAAAAAAAAAAAAAAAAAAAAAAAAAAAAAAAAAAAAAAAAAAAAAAAAAAAAAAAAAAAAAACACCGAACGGATCCCAATAAAAAGCTAGGTCGCTTCTCTGGTTTACATTTGTTACATGGCTAATTCCTCTATACATGGTTAAAGAGCAATACAAAACAAAGTAGTAACTGGTAGTCACAGATCTATAAGAACTTCATTACAGGTAACATTCCCTGACATTGTAAAAAGAAACTCTGGTCAAGAACATGACATGAAGAAACAATCTCAAAACACAATCCGATAACATTCGGGTTTTAAGTTTAGTAGTTGCAAAGACATTCAGTAGTAAGCGATACCTGAACTCAAGACAGAACTAACCCTAGAATTCAAGAAATGCGATTATTAGCTCAGTGTCAACCGTGAAACAGATTCACAAATCAAAAGACATGCCCTTACTTGTCTAAATTCCTTGATAGATCCTTGGCACAGTGAGGCTCATGGTATCCACAAAACCTTCTGACTGCTGGCCCCTTCCCCGCCAATCTCATATCTGATGGCCCCCTTCCCGGAAATCTCACATTGGATGTATATTTCGAATATGTACTCTTCAACATCGCCATATCAGACCAAGGTACAAAATCGGCATTTCGGAAATTCAATAGCGATGGAAAACGAGATAAAAACGTCATGGTGCCCTTCCCGACAAATATATCAAGGAAAGGAGCAAAATTAGCAACCTCATTATCCTCCAACTCAAAATCTTTAATTTCTAAACATGACCGATGGGTGCCCTCTGTTGCCAACGTATGGCTGTCGACATGCGAAACTCCATCTATATCCATGGTAGTACTTCTGTTGAAGGAGCTCTGTTCTTTCCATTCATTTAATGACCGGGAAGAGATTGCATTTACGACCAGCTTCAGCGCTTTCCTTCTTGCATTCTTAGAAGAAACTCCTGACAGTTGGCCCGTCAGCAAGTACGATCTTGTCCACCATAAGCTCCTACCATTCAATTCTCTTATACCTTGCAGAGAGGTGAATCTCACCAGCATCGACGGAATGAAGAGCAAACGAAAGAAAGTTCCTGAACAGGAAAGAGCCTGGGGTTTATTTAAGTAAACTCTAGAAGGAATATGATTTGCCGCAGGCGTCCGTCTGCTCGATAAGAACTCACTGAAGGAGAAAATAAAAGGATCACGCAAGGGTGAGCAGCCACCAAGAGTATTAGCAGACTCCGTTATAGATGGTTTAGTGCATAGACCACGGAGGGTTTCTCTATCAAACATAGGCTTCGTCTGTCCGATTTGAGACAAACCTCCCATGTACCCGGCTGGTGATCGAAAACTTGCTTTCAGCTTCCAATATTTGTACATGAATGCCATCTTCGAGGAGACGATTCAGATGGAATGATTTCCACAAGATTACAAAACAAGAAGACCTCCCGAAACAGCTGCCATAAGGCATGAATCCTCCAAGCTCATTAAGGATATTTGCAACCGGGTCTAGATGCGACAACTTCGCTTCCAACAATATCCAACCCACTTCCTCGAGAGTTCTTCCTCCTGCAATAAGAGCAATTAATTATGGCGTTAATCACTACAATTGGCAAACTTAATCCAAACACTCTAAAGGCACCAATGTAGACGTTACGATAATTTTCTACGCATTGAATTCTGTTTAGAAAGAAATGGCAGTAACCTATGTTTCTGAAATGCATGGCTTTTCCATTAAGAAAAATCTGCAGAGCCTTGCGGAGTCTTCAAAACAAACAACGTTGCATACTTTACCCGCTAGTTCGGAATTACCAACGAAGATTCTTCCTTCATGTTATAAAATCCTCTAAAATTTACAGGAAAATCAAGAAAAACACTCATGACACAATGATCATAGATGGGTTTTGTCACCGTGGGAACAGATAAACCATTGCTTTAACAATGAAGAATCAGGAGAGACTGGAGACAGCCGACAATACCCCGGCGTGTTTTTACGAGGCTATTTTTTAAAGGTTCTACTTATCCTAAATACTTTGAGGCTTCCTCTAAGATACTACGCTACAGATACCACACCAATTAATTGCTAACTAATCTTAGATGGATAATTCCAGAAATTCCAGGATTGCAATGCTACAAAACTGCAAAATCTCGAAAATGCAACTTAGATGATCAGAAATATGAAAAGGCCAACGAGCTGCAAACAGCATCTACCATAACATGAAGAAATAGTGGACGTCAATACCTGCATCCACATTAAATCGTCATCATTAGGACTACCCAGGAGTGAGTTCAAATATTTTTCTGCCCAAATTCAGCACACTTCATTGCGGCAAACGGGTTACCCACTGGTATCACAGTAGTCATGTCAAACATAGACCACAGGCAGTTTTGTTGCACAACCCATTGATTCACCGATCCAGCATACGTCGAAACCGCTTATCAATTCGAAGGCATTTACAGGAATAAACAAATACTAACATTCGAATGGACGCTCCATCAAGTGAAAGTTCACTCCAGAACGGCTAGTGATCTTGTTTTCCTGTTCTCACAATCCATCAACCTCCTAAAATTTATACATCTGGGGAATAAATTTATCGTCGTTGTACAAATCAACTCCCAAAGCATTTCTGAAAATCATGATGCAGTAGCACTTGCCCAAACCAGGTGGACATTCACGGGTTAAAGAAGCCTCTCATTCTGTTTCAAATAAAGCATACAGAAAGTAAATACACAGCCATCATATATCCCCTATTCGTGCATCCGAATTTCACTAAACTCTCCCCGCTTCAGATTAAAAAACATGAAAACCACGCATCGCCGTCTCAGGTTTTGGTCATAATGCTCTTCGGTGATTCAATGGATCGAAAAGTACGCACCGGCAGTCGTTTCAGAAAATCGAAACCCTAGTAAAGCTCCATCGGTTCAGACACTCAGGTGATATAACAATTCACCGCCTTCCTCGATCCACCTCACTCCTTAAAGCCATATCAACCGCAATGTCAAAGAATCCAACGCCTTCGTACCTTGAAAATGAACAACATCTGGAACAGAAGCCTCCTGTTCTTGCACCCGAATCACTCCAATCTCTCCCGCTTTCAAAGCATACGGTTAGAAATTCGCATTTCAACCTCCTCCTCTTGACAGTGGCATTTAGATTAAAGATCACGCATCCGCCATCGTTTCCGCAACCCTAAACCCTGGTAAACCTCCATCAATTAAATTTGCAAGTAATCGAAATCAGACTTTCAGGTGCGACAACGAAACCAAAATCCTCTTCAATTCCAAAACCACATCAACCATAACTCCAATGAATCAAACACCTTCAAACCTTGAAAAAGAACAACAAAGCAAACAAGAACTCACCTCATGTTCTCGCACCAGGTTCAATCTACTCTCTCCCGCTTCACACAAACTCCTACGCACAGATTTCAATCAAACTGTTCGGCATTCCTTCGCAGCGCGCGCATCTCGCCAGTCCTTTGAGCCAACTGTCCACGCAAACTCAAAACCCTAGCAAACCTCCATGAATCCAATTCGCATGAACTCGAAGCTAGACTTGGAGCTCCGACAACGATTCCAGCTCGATAACTACGAATCAGCTCGATAAATGGTCCCATTGCCGTGGTCCCATTGCCGAGGATAATCTTTCCCAGAAGGACACAGCCGGGGTTAAAGTGCCAAGGATTATGGTAGACGCACCTAAAATCACCATTGTCCCCAAAACCACCACATTCCAGTATGACCCCACCAATCTTCAGAATCTTTAAAAGAGAATTGCCACTCTTCATTTGGAGGACTAATTTGTTTATTGGTCACCTTGCTAGTGGGTAAACTCTCAAAATCATAGAATATAGTTTTGGGTTCAATGGTGGGCAAAATTGAGGACCACAGTTAATGCTCATAGGAGATTCTAAGTTAGAAAAGGGTCACAGAGTACTTTGCACTTTGAGATTTTCTATAAATTTGAGAATTGCAAATTTCATGATGCAAATTTTTGCATTCTTCACGAAATCCTATTTGAAGATTAGAGTGTTTTTTAAAGAATTTTTGAATTGCTAAATATAGGACAGATTGCTTAAGTTGGTGGTTTTAGGTGCGTCTACCATAGTCATAACCATAGGAAAAGAGCACTATTTAGACTTGGCTTTTTGAAAATGTAATCACTTATCTAGGCAGGGTCAATCCACGATCCATAAGGTGGATGGCCTCGAGGAGTCTACCCCATTGCACTTCGGGTTGGGAGGCATACACGTAGGAGCAGACCTTCTTCGCTTTCGGAGACCACTTCGCTCGTAAATGTTAGCTATCAAAATCAATGGTGCAAGAAACGGTCACCTCAACATGGCTTAGAATTGTCCACAGAGAGTCTAAAAACAGTCGTGGTGACAAGACAAAATGGTACTGTCGTGGTGACGAACGACCATCCTATGCATGCTAAACCAGCTCCGACTTACGTCGAAGCTGGAATTTCAAACCATTATCAAAAAACAAGACCTAAATGTGTAATTCCACACCTTTGCATACAATATTAATTCTTTCAACATTTTTGATCTTCTAAAATGCTATCAAACTGTCACCAACAATTCTTCTAATGAAACATTTTGTAACTAAATACCCTATTATTTACATTTTTCAAGCAAAAATCACTTCCCCTACAAAAATTGTCAATTCAAAATGGAAGAATGACTACTTGAATGACAAAAAATACACCTTTAGATGAGAAAAAACAAAAATACAGATGAAAGACATTTTCACCCCTAAGTTCAACCAAAAAATCTTTTCCCATTACATACACGGCATGTTAAAGTATACTCATCGAACTGCTAAACCCTCAAGTGGGCCTTAGCATAACTTCCTACATTGTAGGACATTGGTTCTACGTCCTTTGGGAGGGATTCATAAACAAAATTTGGACTGTAGAACCGGAATTTAATTTTAAAAAGTCCAAAAAAAGAGTGTAGAACCTTAAAATTAAGAATTTCAATGTTAAAAAGGTTCTACATGATCAGCGCTCGACATTCTTAAAATGAGTTCTGCAAAGACTTCAATGGATATACTTTAATATGCCCCATCACAAATTCACAATCCTAGCAACAACACCCAAAAAAATGAAAAAACGAAGCACTGTCATCCATAAATGATGTTCACACAGACATCATGGCACGCACAAACGTCCAAAACTTCCGCTCAGACAACGTCGTCTCACTCTCACGCCAACACCATCCGCATGAACACCTGAGTATCACACCACTATCAACACAGTACCACCCTAACATCACCAAGTTATCAACACAATACATCCCGAGTATCACCCTAGTATCAGACAAGTATCAAACAAGTATCAAACAAGTATCACCTGAGTTGATGCCGTTGGATACCATCCAGCAAGGCTACAAGAGCACACACAAAAACCACCTGGGAGTGCACATGGTGGACATGACCAGTGAAGGAAACTCAGATCACACCACAGCACCATCGCCATCGCCATCGCCATCGTCATCGCCATCGCCATTGCCATCGCCATTGCCATTGCCATTGCCATTGCAAAGATCCACAGTTGTGTTGTCTGCTGGTGGAGGTCGCATCCGATCTGCAAACCAGACCATGGTGGATGCCATGGCTCCCATGTCCAGCAGCAGGAAGCAAGTGCTGCTCATGTACACCTACCTCGTCGTCTACATTCTGCTCTCCAGTGGCCAGATCTTCTTCAACAAGGTCAGTCAGTGAGTTTTGGATTTGGAATTGGAATTGGATTGTGGAGGTCATGTGTGGATTGGTTTTGTTTTGTTTGGTTTGATTTGGGTTGGTATGTGACTTGGTCAATTGGTTGGGAGTTTTTGGGAGTTGGGATCTGTGAGTGGGGTGTTTGGAGTGAGTTTGTGTGTGTTGAGGAGGTTTGGGTTTGGTTTTTGATGTCTGGAGGATGGGATTGGATGTGGTTTTTGAGTTTTGGGATTGGTGGTGTGGTTTGGGTTTTGGGAGGATTTGGGTTTATGGATTTATGTGATCGGTGAGTGGAGCGTGTTGTAGGGTGTAGTCGGTTGGAGATGTCTTGTAGTTGGCATCATTGTTGGTATAAATTGAGGATGAAGCTGCATTGGTCAATTTTGGTGGTGGTGCACGGGGAAGGTGCCTGGTGGATATCAAGATTGGCTGTTGATTGCGTTTCTTTGGAAACCCTAATCTTCTTGGAATGTTTAGTTGACGTGGGCAATGATATGTATTTATATTTGGTTTGTTGAGCCACTTACGTTTCGTCTTGTATATAATTTTTTTATGCGACAAAATTTTGATAGTTTTTTCTTGTGTGATGGTAGTGGGTGCTGTCGGACAGCAAATTCAACTTCCCTTACCCCGTTGGCCTGACGCTCCTGCACATGGTGTTTTCAACGGTGCTGTGCTTCCTCGTGGTCAGAGTATTTAAGGTATGGGGTGCTAATCCAACTTCAAGTTGCAGGCTGTTTGTTTTATTCATTCACCTTCAGAGCGGCTTCTGATTTGTCGTTAGTTTCTTCTGATTGAGTTGATTACTAAAAAACTCATCAGCCGGCTCGAATGAAATCACACTACTTGCAGTGAGCTTGTGGATGTGAGAGGGAAGGGCAGAAACAGTAGCTGACAAAGTTGAGTGGTATGATGACACCAGTGGGTGGAGCTGAAGCAGGGCATGACCTATGACATGTGAGCCTTGCTGATCCTTACAGACCTTTTCAAGTTTTGGAGGTAGCTTGTCTGCCATCCCTTTGGTCTACCTTTATAGGAGTTGAGTTAGTGAACTTTCTTCGTTCTCTCTCGTCAATAAGCAGAATTTTCAGTTATACAACCTGTGCAATGGGTTTCGGTCATTAGTGTAACCAATCTTTTCACTTCAAAGTTTCTGTACATCTCTAACTGGGTCATACTCGAATTATCAAATGAAGCACTGAAGTGTGTTTAGAATTAAGTTATCTTCTTTGAACTACATCATTCTGGTGAGTACACCTTGAAGAGAGATTCACCTTCTGGTCTGCACAGTTTTTAGTGCGATTTTTGTAGTGCATTGGCTGAACTGTTGCTAATTTTGTCTGGGACTGGATTTTCAGTTACCTATCGTCTGTAGTTCCCATTGGAGCGACATTTGCTATGACTTTATGGCTTGGCAACACCTCCTACTTGTACATCTCCGTGTCATTCGCCCAGATGCTGAAAGCTATCAGTAAGTTCACCTTGCATTTGGTGCATACTTTCGCGCAGTACTAGAAATATCATTCCTATTGGAAGATTTCCGGAGTCTCTGGTACTCATATGAAACCTGGTTCTGTGCAGTGCCTGTAGCCGTGTTTCTTCTTGGGGCATCATTTGGATTGGAAGAGCTGAGTATGAAAATGTTGGGCACCATGTCAGTGATAAGCGGTGGCGTACTGATCGCTTCATATGGAGAAGTGAATTTTAACTGGATTGGTGTCGTGTACATGATGGGAGGAGTGGTGGGGGAGGCATTTCGATTGATATTTATTGAGCTCCTTCTGAAAAGAAAAGGACTAAAGCTGGACCCCATAACTATGATGTATTATGTGAGCCCCTGCAGGTTGGTCATTACTCGGGCCTCCATGTGTCTTAGTATCTAAAGTGGAGAGCATTCTCAAGCATGCATGATATTGTCTTTGCCATTTTTGTGCTCAAACGGAGTTCTTACTGATGTTTGATTGATGTTACATTGCAGTGCCATTTGCCTCTTTGTACCATGGCTAGTCTTGGAGAAGCCTAAGATGGATGCAGCCATGCAATGGCACTTTGATCCAGTCATTATGACTCTCAATGCTTTCTGTACATTCGCTTTAAACGTCTCTGTATTTTTGGTGATCTCACACACAAGTGCTCTCACTATACGAGTTGCCGGAGTAATTAAGGACTGGGTAGTGGTACTTGTCTCTGTGTACCTGTTTGCGGATACGAAACTCACAATCATCAACATCTTCGGTTATGTAATTGGTAAGTATCATACAATTCTTGATGATTTTTAGAAAATTGAGAATTGTGAAATCCACTGTCCAAAAGACTTTTTGGTAGTCCTGATGACCCGAACATGTGGATAAGTTGAAAGGCATCTGTGTTTAGGCTTGTTACATCTGTATGAAGCTCTGGTCATCTATAATCTTCTGTACTTGAGGTTCATAGTATGCTTTTATCATCTTCTGCCGATTCCAAAGCTGTGGTCCAAGGCATTTTAATTGTTTTAAGGAAGCCTACGCAAAAGGTTAAGTGGCAATGAAGTTTACTGGACACCGTCTTCCATTGCTGTTAGGTGTGTCAAGAGTGTTTTAAGAATTTGATACTTCTATATCAGTGTGTGACATTTGAAGGATCTATAGCTGACAAGAGTTTGGTCTTTGGATTTTGACCTGGCAGCGATTATTGGCGTCTATATGTACAATTCAGAGAAGTTGAAAGAGACAGCTTTGAAAGCCGCCAATAATTCCGACCTGGAAAGACAGGGGCTTTTAGGTATCAGCAACACAACTATCAAACACAAGGTAAGTGTGGTTCATACTTGATGTATGCTATGTCCTACTATCACATGTTCATTCAAAGCTATGTGGTTCTGCCATGGAGTCTCAAATGCATTGGCCTTCTGTCGGTCTGTCCAATTCATCACATCATTCTATCACGTTCTCTAAAGAGTTTTAGCAATGTCTCTGGCTATAATCTCTGTTATTCTGATGATGACCTAGCTATATGTTTTGTTGAACCTTTGCAGCAAAGTGGTCCCACAGAGTTGGAGGTGGAACTCAGAGACTCCAAGGAGAACGGTATAGCACAATAACTACCTATTCGTTACAGTTGTACTATACAAATTCTTGCGTTTTTTGACCTCACAAGACGAAACATTAACAGGATCACACGTGCAAGGATCACAATTGAGGTACATTTCTAGGAACAAGATACCGAAAAGCACTCTGTAAGTGGCAAGCGTTCCTGAGATGGTGTGGACAAGATCTGTGCTTCGAATTGTATATCCATCTCCACTAACCAGCAACCTTAGGGATCAGACTTTAAAGACCAGCGTGTCGATGTCCGTTATATTCGCTGTTCTTGTAGAGCACAAGAGTCTCATCACAAACTTATCAGTAGCGAGTGATGTGTAAATGGCCATGTAATGGCATCGGGATCTGTATATGAGAGAATAGAGTATATCATACAGTAGAAGGTTAGGATAATGTGAAATTCTAGCTCCAATTATGGGACAGAAGTGAACGAGCAGAATTGTTCAAAATTGCTGAGTCGTACTCTTCAAGATTGCGATCCATGAGACTGGTATTCAATCAAAACTTTCTTCATCAAGTTTTCTGATTTAAAAAATCCTTTTGGGCATTTGTCTTCCAGAATACGGATTGACTCCTTAGCTCCAAAGTCTTTTCAGAGTCTACTACAGCACTTCGTTTACTATTTAACAATAGTTTCGTGCTAATGACTTCCTGGTGTAGACAGGAGACACTACTCGTCCAAATTCTAGTCCCATACTCAACACTGATTTAAACATAATACTAATACAGATCTGTGAATTACACAGAGATTGACTCCAGAAGCCATAATGAGAGGTCGAAGCATAATACGGTACGGCTTTCAGGGATGAAATCGAGTACTCCTTGTAATTTTTTTGACCCACATGAGGCCATTCTGTAGTGTGGAAAGGTTCAAATGCTGTGGGTTTGGAGTAGAGGTTTATTGACGATATGTAGCAGATGCGATTTCGAATTTCTTAAAAAAGCAGAGCACCCTTCGGCAATGATCGAGCTCAAACAGAAATCCTGACATGCCTTGTCAATTTGCCGTCACAATGCTGAGACTTCTGTCAAGGAAATACATCATTCTTATCATTGAATGCCTTCTAAGCGGATCATAACATGATTTACACATGTTCCCAAGGAACGGAACAATTAAGAGGAACCGGTATAGAACCTGATTCTGTACGTTCAATAACAGCATTATAACCTCCGTGCGTACGCGTTCACGTGGAACGATGGAAGGGAAGGTGCTGATGCTCAACCACAGAGAGTAGCCTGGATCCTTCCAATTATGATGAAGTAAGGATACGAGAACCACCCCCAAGTGCTGATACAAACAACTCTAAACAAACCGGGTGCCCTGATAGGTATCTTGATGCATTTAATTTCCATTTGGACTGCAAGAATTCAGTCCAAGTGGAAATATACAGCTCAAATCCTACATAGACATCATAATCAACTTACCCTCTCTGTAAACTGCATAGATAAACCTTAACACAGCAGCTTGGCCGTCGAGCCATACAACTTTTCACAAACGCAACAAGAAATCTCAACAAATTAGAGGATGTGAAAATCATCGTCCCAGAAATTGAGAGAGATGAAACTGTCTTTTAAGAATTCTGCACAGCATGCTCACAAGTCATGGAGCACCCTTCTAATGACATACAACTTTACAGGAATGTATAACAATGTAATCTCCTGAATAGGATCCAAATGCGTCAGCGTACACTATACAAAACCATTACAACCTCGTTCCGCATTAGAAAACAAGGAGTATACCAATTGAAAGCCCGGACAACGGGGTCCTTTCGCCATTGAATGTCGATGGCTTACAACCTCAATGTACACACAGCTCCCCAGGAAATGTTATGCCTGGCAGATTTTGCCAGAAGAGGACGAGTCATCACGAACCGCCAACCCCGAGTCTTGGGATTGTACACTTGAAACACTATCGATCCTCTCTTCTTCTTCGGCGTATGCTTCGCGTCTCCGAAGTCCAACACCGGTCCCCCTGGAATCACATACAACTCTCCTCCCAATGAAACAAGTCGGCACGATGCCTCTGCAAGCACTGTGCCCGGCAGTTGCGCCTCTCTAATCCATCGATTCTCCATAATATCATATCTGCACACAACAATCCTCAAAAATCAATCCTCGGAATGCAGATGCAGTTGTTACTGACAGAACACCAAATGACAACAAATGCAATAACTGAAATACAGATGAATGCTTTTATCAATTATCATCACGCTAAAGCATTTACTGATGTGCAACTCACGAGTCAAAATAGAATTTAGTATCCAGATACAGATGGTAGAAACAGAACACCCTATCTTGATATTTATAAAACACAAAAATCTGAAATTAACCATACTCAGCTACAGTAGCATTTACATTCAGTGAATTTCCTAATAGTTTGAACTCCATGAAACCATTGCTATCGACATTAAAAACACAGCTAAAATGCACTAATAAATTATCATTACACAAGAGTATCCATATGCATTCGCACGTCGCCCACAGCTTGTGAATGACCTAATTGCAAGTGAGACGTAAGCGAAAAGAAAATGAACTATGGTACCTGAAAATGGCAGAGCCGTCCAGCATGAAAACGCTGTCAGGCTCGCCTTTAGGGCTGCTGACGACAGCCACCTTCCCCAACCTCCTCCGTTCGCCTTCCTCCCACATGGGCTTCAACATTCGCCACGAGCCCGTCTTCAAATCCATAATCTCACCATCGGAGTAGTACTCGTCCACGGGCAATATACCAGCAATTGTCCGGGAGCCACCATAACCCCCCATGACCCAAAATTCGTCATCCAGCACAAACCCTACACACCCAGCTCGGATGTTCTGGAGATTCTCCAGTGCGGACCACCGATCGTCCACAAGCCCATACCGCTCCACAGAATTGAGGCGACTCCCCCCTGCAGCGAATTGGGCATGCCGCGAACCACCGCCTGCCACAAACACCGCGTCGTCATAGACTCCACACGCGAAGCTGCCGCGCGGATTCCGCATGTCCGTGAGACGATCCCACCTGGAATTGATCGGGTCGTACCGGTACACCGCGGAAGAAGGCAACGGCCGATCCATCGGAAAACTCCGAGCGTCGTAGAGGGACCCTCCGATCACAAGCAGCGAGCTTCCCAGAGAAACACACTCGAAATTGGTGAGCCCATACGTGAAAGGCTCCGAGGGCATTGGCGGCAGCAAGCTCCACAATTGCGACCGGGGATCGAACATCTCCCCCTGCGTTATCGACGGATCGTCACGAAACAAACACATAATCTCCTCGCATTTCTCCCACCGCTTTCGCACCTCGAACAACGCCTTCCCTGAAAACACCCCATTCCACGCCTTGCACACCGCCTTCAAGGAGCTGTGCTGCCACAACGGCAGACACGCCAGACACAAACACGCCAAGTCGTTGGGCAACCCCGGAATTATACACCCCCCTTCCTCCCCAATCCCACTCCCAATCACAAATCCTCCCCCCACCTCCCCACTCCCACTACTCGAACTCCCCGCTCCATCCGACCCTCCCCTCTCACTGAACCCCAACATCACCATCTCCAATCCCACTCCACAACTCCAACCCCCTCCTCCCCAAACCCTAATCCTCCATAAAACTCAAAACATCACCACATTCCAAACATTCATAAAAACTTCTCTCCTCCCCCTCCCCCTCCCCCTTCAAATCCTCCAAATCCACACACCTGAGCTCCTCATCTCATCTCATCTCATCTCATCTCATCTCATCTCATCTCATCTCATCTCCACACATGAATTCCCCCACACTTCCCAAACCCTTATGATGATTTACAGAGTCGGAGAGGGTGAGTATGGAAGTGGAATTGGAGAGATCAGGGGTGGATGCTGGGATGGTGAAATGGTGGTGGTGGGGAGGGTGTAGGGCCGATCCTCCTGCCTGCAGACCAGGGATTGTGGGGGTGGGGGTGGCGATGGCGATGGAAACCCTAGGAGTGCAGGCAGGGGCCCTTCCTCGCTTCGGCAGCGACGATCTGCAAGTGATGCGAATTCTGGTGTGTGTGGAGTGTTGTGGGTTGGTGGGGCAGCCGAATTGGTTGCTGCAATGCTTGCTTGCTTCCATTTGCTGTCGGGATGGGGGCATAGCGCAAGGGAGGTGTTATCTTTGATTTCGGTAGATGTGGGGATGGGTGTTTTCGTAGATTCTTGCTCTCTGTTTGTGACGGTTTTGGGATAATGTTTGGCTTGCGTGGCCGTTGAGTGCTCCCTCCGCTTCATTGCGTTCTGGTGGGCCCCATTCTGTCCAGATTCTCCGTTTCGATGTGCGGATTCAGTAGCGGTAAGGCAGTACCTAAAACCGCCACTATAACTGCTGTGCCTATTTGCTTTTGTTAGAATTTTCAGATTTGTAAATTTTATTGTGAGCAAGTTCAAGAGGATTCTAACGCACCAAAGAATGCATGATTTGAATATAGTATACAAAACTTAGAAAGGGTCAAAGTTTCATTGGTAAATGATCTAAGATTGCCATCTAGTTCACCAATAGATGGTCAAAAAGTACAATTTAGATATGGGTAAGGAATGATTTTGTGATTTTGGGTGTTCCCACCATAAAGGTGTGATTGAGTGTGCAAGATCAACTGCTAAGCGTAGGTGTATCAATAAGTGGGAGTAGTAGAGGCAGGCATAGAAGTAGCTCAAATTAATAGAAATACTAATATAGAAGGCTCCAAAATTGACAAAATTGGAGCACTGTCTATTTGTTAAATTCCATAGGAAGTGTAATAAAAAAAAACACATAGATTGGTCAAACATAAAAAGTATGAACCCCACAAAAAATTATTTTTTTTGGAATTGTGTTGAATTTTCAATTAAATTTTTAAAGTCAAAATACTGAAAGTGCCAATAATTGATGAATAGTTACTTATTCAATTGTCACTACATGAAAATATTATTAGTTGGCTCCAAAAAACAATGAGTGTTCAAGTATTAGTAAGCCAATGAAGAGAAATTGACAGCAACAATCACACTCTCATCCATATAGTTCTTTTTCTTCCATCATAATATCACTCTTTGGTGGTTCATATACGGTGATTTACATTGTCCTATGTTGAGTTGCTGCAAGGATGCTTCACATTCATTAAGTCAGTGGCGCTGCCATGAATTTGACCATCACTAATATCACAATCCAAAGATTCACCAATATCACAATCCAAAGATTCACCAATATCACAATCCAAAGAATGTAACTCCTAATCACTAAGTTGTGTTGTTTTGCTGAAGTAAAGGTCCGGATGGTTCAATCCAAGTCCTTCCCAAACACGTTGACTTGGAGTAATTCAAGCTTGGACCTTTCTTCATCTAAAGTTTAGCTTGCAATGGACTTAAGCCTTTTTTTCCTATTCGTACTTTGCCTTCTTTTTGGAGAGATTCACCGCCCCCCCCCCCCCCCCCCCCCCCCCCCCCCTCCCCCCCTCCTTAGATAAATTTCGACCTTCAACAACATCTCTTTCGGTCCTTCAAGTTTATCCTCTCTATCTTGTCTGTCATCAAAGGTAGAATTACTAGGCTTTTTACAGGTACTCTCATTTTCTCTCTATGTTCTATTTGTTTGTTCTTGGCTATTCATAAAGTATGTGTTTTGAGGACTAATTATCTTATGTTACAGATCATTGTTAAATCTCGTCACTTTAATTTCTAAAAAATCAACCTTAAGTCTGTAAAAACCTTTACAGTCATGCACTTTTTAAAATCAGGATTTTGAGTGTACATTGTACAATTCAAAGGCATACTATAATTTCCAATCCAATCGCATGTTCTTACCAAATTTTAACCAGTAATAGTAAACTCGCATTTATTTGGTATCATAAGGTCAAATATCGAGAGTTTGGAAAAAATTATCTTTCAAAAATTGTAAGATCCCACAATCAATTTGTGACATTACAAAAACAATAAAAATACATATGGATGTAAATATCTAGATTTTGTAAATGGGTGACCCAAGACTACAAAATACTTACCTCACTTAAGTATCACTTACCTCACTTAAGTATCTTACCTCATTTAAGTATCTTGTCACTACTGGAAAACTGGTCTGGCGCAACCAGACCAGTCAACCATTGCCGCGGTGGGGTATATTCATGGCTTTCACTACACCAAGCAAAATGAATAGTAAGCGGAACATTCCATTACAATGCTCAGTGGAGAATTTAATCAAATTTTGGACCTCACAAACATGTCTCTTAAATCAATCATTGGAATATAGGGAATTAACTTGGAGCCACATGAGTACGAAATTAGGATCTAACCTCGATTGATCATCGATGCCAATTGCATTTCAAATTGGCATTTTCAACACTTGCAATCTGAGTCAAGAGCAGCTCATGACTTACAGTAATCTCATAGTAACCTGGACAAATATGGAGATCCGGTGATTCGCTCCCTTGGTAGACGAGTAGAGTGGTGGGTGCAGTGGCACATAAATCACTTGGCCGACCACATGGAGACGGGTTACAAGTCCCTTTGACGGATATTAAGGTAGAAGGCTCGAGAACAGTTCGGGCATTTAGAACCGCCCACTAGATGGCTCTGAAATGGACATGAGTTGGTTCTGAAATTGAGCGGATACAGTTAGTGAATGAACCAAGGAAAAAAAGAAATGAGCCAATCATTCTCTTTGTTTTCCTCATTTTTATTCAGGATTGCAAGTGAACAGTTTATGAAAGACCTATGAGCTCAAATAGCACACTGTAGGCTGATGCCTTTAAAAAAAAAAATCTAATTCAGGGAGACTCACAAAATTTCGATTAAAATTGCCACTCAATTCTTCTCACATTATCTTCCAACCAAAAATATGTTCTAAAATTTCCCATTGGCAGATTTCTTCACAGAGGGCAGAATCTGCTTAGATTGTCCATTTCCGAGCCTCCTACCTTACCTCTACGCACGCTCACATGGAGGAGCTAAACCGCATTTTACTTACCCACGCATTATGCATATGGATTCCAACTTTATTGTTTGCATTCTCGTCGACTGCAGATTTCTTGAGTACAACACGGTGTATATTTTCATCTACGCAGATTGAGTGAGAGGTGTAATCTGGTGTCCTCAGAAACCAAATTTTCAGTAGTATGTAGTCTTGATACTAAATTAACTCTTCATGTTTAAGATACCATTATCATAATTATGTACAGTTCAATCATGTCCAAGATTAGTACAAATTGGCCAACCAGATACTCAATTTTTTGTTCACTTAAGGGATGCATAAAGTAGAGGGTTGTATTCCCGACTGATTTTCAGGTTTGCATACTTACACTTGTGAAAGATTTTTTTTAATATTTTTGGATGCTCCGCAAAGCTATTGCAAAGGCATCCCCCAAAAAATTAAATTTTTGAGCATTTCTAAAATTTTCTATGAATTTTTGAGTCTGAAGGCATAGAGTGATCATTGACCGTTCACTAGAGTCTTACATTCATGAACGGTTGGCTTTTGAAAATAGAACACTTTGGCACCGATGAGAACCAATCATAAACTTTCAAATTTCCCAAGAGTGGACGTAATTAGAACTGACTAGGTCACTCTCTCAAGTAAGGCGGGTCGGGATTACAACCCGCTCGGGAATACAACCCTCTACCTTAAGAGATGATTTTGGAATTGTATCGATGCCTGTTTTCCGTTTAGGCTCTCTGGATGAAGTATAACTCACAAAATGCGATAGGAACAAACATAATTTCTGAATCCAATCTGCGAGTATAGGTAGCCAATTCAGTTAACGAAAGTTTTTGATTCATGTCGCAAGGAACCAAACCTTGTAGATTATACAGTGACGTATGTATCAAAATGAACTTCTTTTATTGTTCGTTCTTAGTTTAAACATATGACACCGAGTTCCACACAGTTATCTACATCACATGTAATTATCCCCCTAATTGGACGCTACAGCAAGTAGCGCACAGTTCGAAAAATGAATAATCTTAGAAAAAAAACCACTATCATTATAGGGATGCGATACCACGACAACTAACAATCGATACAGTAGAACTGCATTGCACTTCTTCAATGCTTAAAGGGCAGTTAAAAACAAGAAGATTGAGTAAATCGACAGAGTTTCTCGATATCGCTTCAAAACATGCATGACACTGAGAATTCATAATGGTCATACTTTATAAAACAAAAGTTCAAAAATGTAGCACAGACAGATCAAGCTGCCAGGCGATGAACAAAAGACTACTCCAAAAGATCAGATCTTATTCCGACTCCATAGAGGTCAATTGGCGCACCAACAACCAATTTCGAGGTCTCTGCAAAAATCAAATAACTGAAATCAAATCGGAGAACCAGTAGCCATAAAGATCACATTTCTCCACAAATTAGCAAGTTTCACCCACAATCTAAACCATTTAAAGCAAATGAAGCTACAACCTCGTTATAAACACAGACAATGATGGAAAGTAAAAAGCTACTCACAGATCTTGTTGAAGGCGACAATGTCACAGCTCTGAATGTACTCGTTGTTGGGCTCTGAGGTCAAGTAGTCCTCAATCAGGTTATCGATACTGACCAAATCATCCACGATGGTCATCATGATCGACAGCTTCTTGATTCCGGCAACAACAGTCACCAGCTTGGCTGTGTAGCAAACGCAGAAAAACTCAGTCAGAATAGACTCTAACTACCTACATAATGCAGAATGAAATTCGTCCAAAAAAAAGATTTCTATGAGTCACAGGAAATCATGTATCCTTGTATTTCTACATTAGTATACTGCTGTGACTTACAAGCTCCCCAGTGAAGACCCTCCATCTGGACTGCACGGACACACTCCTCCAGCTTCACCATGTCGGTTTCGTCATCCCAAGGCTTGACATCCATCACGATGGACGACTTTCCAATAACCTTAGGCTTGTCGGACTTCTTCTTCTCGGCCTCACGTGCCTCAGAAGCGGCCTTCTCCTCCTCGGTCTCGTCACCGAAAAGGTCGAGGTCGTCATCGTCCTCCTATCATTTAGGCAAGGATACACAAAAATCAGTGATCCTCTCTCACAAAGAAATCACATCAGGTAAGTAAACATTAGGGCTGCTACTCCGGGTTTTCAATCTGACCCGTCTGTAAACTAAGGGTTCATCAGTGAACTGGTGATAAATTTCAAATTTGACAAGCGCTTTAAGGTCCTGAAAATGTACCTCCTCGGCAGCAGGGGCGGCAGCTTCCGCGGGTGCGGCAGAGACTGGGGCAGCCTCCTTGGTGGCAACCTCAGCGGGTGCAGCGCCGCTCTCGATGTGAACTCCGGCACCTGGTGCGGCAAATCTGATCGAACAAAATGCGACCAAATTCAATGACCATAACCTTACAACCTAGCAAAACGCTAAAATCCATTACACTGCTCTAAACTGACCACCAGCAACAGAACCCTGGGCCACAACGACTATCCACTCGCACGCAAAACCAAATCAAAGAAAACCTGCAAAACATCCAAATCAAAACCGCCAGATCCAAACCGGAGGCTCTCAGACAAGGGTAGGCACGTACTGGGGACCAGCCAAAGCCGAGATGTGCTTGAACCACCTCGAAGCGTTCACGTACTCCGAAGGCACGCTCTCCAAAGCCACGAACACGGCGAGGTCATCCCTGGAGGCCTGGTACCTGAAACCAACAGACCAACACATCAACACCAACTCCCAACCCGCCAACATAAAAACCCCCAACCCACACCAATCAACACATCAACAGAACCCTAAGAGGAACACATACCCGGAGATGTAGCTGCGGGTGAGCAGGTACTGGTCGAGCTTCTTCAAGCCCTCAGCGGAGGAGAGGTTCTCGAAGGTGACACCCATGGTGAGAGTGGGTGCGGGGCCTGAAGAGAGGCTGCGACGACGGGGATGGCGATGGAGAGCTTGAAAATGCGAGAGTGAGGTGGAAGGACTGAGGGCAGAGCAATAAGTTGGAACGGGAGTGTGGCGGCTCTAGGGTTGGATGGTTGGGTTTAGGGTTTGGACGATGACCGGTGTACAGTACAGATATTCCCCTCACTTTTTAACACATACCGGTAGATGGGTTTTGAGGAGTGAAATCCTAACACCGTCACCACACTTTAAACTAAAATTCTCATGTAATGGGATTCATAATTAAACAATTCTAAAAGAAACAATAAAAAGAAATCAGGAATTCTAAGGAAAGAATTAATGAAAGTATGAGGATTTTATTTTATTGAGATTATTTAATTTTAAATTATGTGATGATATTATTTCATGGTTTTTTTTAAACATGCAAATCAAAAAATTAATTGTTTGAAAGTTGAATTCTATTTTTTCAAAAAAATGTTTATACTTGTTTTGTGATGGACAAAGTTGCTATCCTACTATGGTATGTGTTGGGATTTTATTCATTGTGATGTCCGATTTGGGTACAACGATGGATTTTTAAGTCCTTATGTTTTATAGAGGTGGTTTATACTATAGACTAAGGCTTCTAATCCAACAGCTCTAAAATCTATAATTCTCCTACTAAAAAATTTCATTGAATAAAAATGATAACAATCATAAGCCATAGGGACTAAAAATAAAGTGTTTGAATAATGACAAAATCGTCTACAATTGTTGAAACAAATTATTATAGCCATTTGATACTCATATATGTTAAATTTTTTGAATTCAAAGTTGTGATTTTGGGAGAAGGATGGCCGAAATCTCAAAATCATGTTGTTTGTTGATCTTCAATTCTACTATGTATTTATTTAAATTAACCCATCTTATTTTTGGTGCATGGTCATTCCTTTGAATCTAACTTTGGCTCATTGCATTTTTAAAATGTGCAAAAGAACTTCAAAACTTACATTTTATTGAAGTGTAAATACGTAAGTATGATTGAATTTGTAATAATGGAAATGATCCATTTTCTTTTGTTTGTAGTACAAACTACCTCTAAATATCCATTAGTATTGTTTGAATTATTAACTTGTGACGTAGCAAAGATTATAATACAGTTATTGATTGTGTAAAAACATAATTTTTTTTTCATTCAAATACCATAATGAAGAAGATGGTGACAATAAATTAACATAGAATGAAAAGCTTAGTAACTTTCTTTAGAAATACACCTTAGGATTTGGAGCCAAATAGCATGTTATGTTCAACTTTTACTCCTACAACAAGAATACATCCATGAATATTGATTTTTTCTTAATTTTATTTTAATTTATCTTAATTATTTATTTCATTATGGCACACTTACCATATATTGTGGCTTAGATTAATAAATTGAAAGTATATTGACATAAATTACTGTGAATAAATTGGATGAATAATGTATGGAATTAATCAAAACAAATGGATGTTCATGATTATAATTTTATTTGTTATTCAATTGAAGACGGAATGTAGACATACTTTTATCAACAATACAAGGTGTTGTTAAAAAAGAATAAAGAAAATAACCTCAAAATAAATTTTACATTAAAGAAGAATAACCAATTTATCAACCCATCTATACATATATAACTTATCATATTTAATCTAAAATCAATACTAAAAACCTCATGATCATTGAAAATTCATGATGAATAAAATCCCAAACAAGTATGCAATGAAGTGTAATTTATTGGAGAAAAAAAATTGCCAAACTTTATCCCTGAATCTACAACTCCCAGTGATTCTTCAGGGGTTAATCTATGCCCGCAATAGATTCTGTGAGCTACGGCGAATGGTTTGGATGCAATGAGCTTGTTGGATTTAGATCGCTCTTGAAAAGTAAGAAGTGGCCTCCCAAAAGCAATGGGCTTGCCATGGCAAAGTAGCTCCTTGATCCGAGACAACCACCGAGCTTTCTCGAATCCACCATCGCCGCTGCAATCAAGCCCAGGCTCGGATAGATTCAATCACACTCACCCCGCACGCGAAGCTTCACCACCACAGTTGAGTTGCAGGGCTCCGATTCCACTTTGTAGCCATGGCGAAGCCCAAGTCGGTGCTCATGATCGTCGGTGACTATGTGGAGGATTACGAGGTCTCACATACATCCTCACTTGCATCAGTCCATTCGATTCTCCTGGTTTTGTTCCCAATGCAATGTGGATGTGGGTTTGCCGGGGTTTCGGGAATGATGGTGTTGTGGTTGGAGGTTTGGTTGGATGAGTGGTGGTGGATCACAGTGGCGGGTGAGTGTGGATTTGTGGTGTTGGTTTGGTGGTTACTTGGTCTTTGATGGTTTTCGATTTTTGTATTTTTGTCCCCCGATGTGGGATTTGGTGGAGGGTGTGTATCGGTGTTGATGAATTTGTTGGTTTTTTTTTAGGATTTGGGTTATGTGGGTGTGGGAGTTGGGAGGTGTTGATGATTGGGAGAATTTGAGGTTGTTGATTGGGGAACATTGGGATGGTTGAGCTGGTTAATAAGTTTAATGAATGGTTTTGGCTTTGTACATTATAGAGTGCGCGATTGCGTAATTTTGTTTGTGGATTGTATAGCCCGATCGGCGTTTTTTCATGTTGCATCTGAGGAGCTCATTTTGTAGAATTTTATTGTGAAATTATCGGGATGATTGTGTTTTATGGCCTTTTTGGGAATTGTTTGTCTTCTGTAGTTTATTTATTCCTAGCATTTGAAGGTGAACATTGTATTGGAAATGACCATAATAGGCCGCGCTTTGGAGGTGATGTATTTGGTTGGAAGTGGATTGTTCGAGATGTGGCATCTCTGTTTGTATTCTGATTTCGTGGTTTTGCCATTTGGTGATGAACGTGCAGGTAATGGTTCCGTTTCAAGCCCTCCAGGCGTTTGGATTGAAGGTCGATGCAGTCTGCCCCGGAAAGAAGGCTGGTGAAACGATTGCAACCGCTATTCATGATTTTCTCGGACATCAGGTACGCAGTTCACGACAGAATTCTGTTTTTTGGATCATCAATTTTAGAAGGATATGTTGGTTGTAGGTCGACTGAGAAATCTTGGAACCGCTTTCAGTTGAAACGTTCTGGAATAGGGATTCACCGTGTCATGGGCTTACTTTGACAATGTTTCATTTTTTCACAATCAGAGACCTTACAGAAGCAGTTGACTTTTGAAGTATACCACAGGAGTTCTATAAGATTGACTGCTGAGTGAGGATCACCGTGTTTGTTATGTATTTCCGAGCTGGAAGTTTGAATCCAAGATATGTCATATTATTAAGCCAAGGAGAGTGGTGTACGTTTTGTGCAGACCTACTCGGAGTTCAAGGGCCACAATTTTGCATTGACAGCAGACTTTAAGGATGTGGATTTTGATAGCTATGATGCATTGGTGGTGCCCGGGGGTCGTGCTCCGGAGTACCTCTCGCTTGATGAGGACGTTCTGAACTTGGTTAAGAAGTTTGAAAGCTCACATAAGCCAATTGCTTCTATCTGCCATGGCCAGCTTATTCTTGCAGCTGCTGGGATTTTGAAGGATAAGCAGTGCACGGCGTATCCCGCAGTGAAACCAGTTGTTGTGGCTGCAGGTTTCTATGCAAGACCATCACTCTAGTTTCATTTTGGTTGAAGGTTTTATGAATTTGTTTCCAAAATTTCGTCTAAGTTTTTATAAATCGTCGTAATCACACGTACATGCCGAGTTGCATGCATAGATGTTCTACCCACCTCCCTTTTAATGCAATTGCGTCCATCAACCTAGATTGTGTGTCAGTTGTAATCTTCTTGTTTGATATTTTAAAATTGTCCATATGGACTGTGCATCTGAAGCTCGCATTCTCTGATTGTGTGCGCAGGTGGTATATGGAAAGATCCTAGTCCTATTTCGGCCTGTTTCACAGATGGCAAACTCGTAACAGGTGCAGCCTGGCCAGGCCACCCTGAATTCCTGAAGCAATTATTGAAGGTGCTCAGTGCTACTGTTCAAGGTGGTGAAAAGAAGGTTCTCATGTTGTGCGGGGTAAGTGAGTTCGTTCTGCTCAGTTAGGATGAGATATTGTCTGGCAGATACCGAAGTAATATTCCTTATATAGAGACTTGAATCGATTATCTCTAGCTTGATAAAATCAATGATTTGTGCTGTTGTACAGGATTACATGGAGGATTATGAGGCGATGGTCCCGTTTCAAACTATGCAAGCTTTGGGGTACCAAGTTGACGCGGTGTGTCCTGACAAGAAGGCTGGGGACACCTGCGCCACTGCTGTTCATGACTTTGAAGGTGCTCAAACTTACAGTGAGAAACCCGGCCATAAGTTTGCTCTTACAGCGACTTTTAGTGAAGTGAAGGCGAAAGACTATGACGCACTTGTGGTGCCAGGAGGTCGTGCGCCCGAGTACTTGTCTTTGAATGAAAAAGTATTGGATATTGTCCGAGAGTTTGATAACGAGAAGAAACCCATTGCGTCCATATGCCATGGGCAACAAATCTTGGCGGCAGCTGGCGTGCTCAAGGTATTTTCATTTTATGAGCTCAGGTTTCAATGGACCACGATTGCGTGACTAATGATTTCGCTACCATACTGCTTCCTTGGAATAGTTTTTTGGGCTGCTTCTAAGATTCATTCGCTGTATACTTGATACTACAAGTGGTGCAATGACAGCTTGGCCACTAAGTCACAGTACATTTTTCATCGGCGTGTGAAGTGGTTTCTGAAGATTTGTGAATTGGTGAAATTGTGCAGGGCAAAAAGTGCACAGCATATCCGGCTGTGAAAAGCCATGTTGTATCATCTGGTGGACAGTGGCTAGAGCCCGATCCAATCTCTAAGTGCTTCACTGATGGACACTTGGTTACTGGGGCAGCGTGGCCAGCTCACCCAGAGTTCGTTGCCCAGCTCATGGTTTTGTTGGGAACGACTGTCACCTTCTGAAAATTCCCAGGGATTCGAGTTACTTGTAATTTCTATCCAATAGTGTAATAAGTGCTTGAGAGAATGGCGTGTGGATAGCTTTGGTCTGGGGGTATACTAGACGTATGCTCGCAATTGACATCTCTATGATAAGAGAGTGTAATGTCAAGGATTGCGTTCACCATGCTTTCTTGGTGCAGCTGTGGAACACACAAATCCAAGGAATAGCTAATAACTGTATTCACATTAGTAATACAATGTACATTTGGGCTTGGTTTGCCATTTTGGCTTTTCCTAGATCCCTTTAAAAGAATGTCTGACCTACCACACGCTCCTCTAAATGCCGCTTCTAACCTAATTACCTCAACGTCCCTGAGCTCTAAGGGTTGTTCTGAATACATCTAATCCCTACTTGAATTGTCTACAAAATACAATCTCTTATTCTCCAAAACTTACACCTTCACTCCCAGGGAAGATGCAAACTTATTCCATCCTTGCCAAAAGAACCAAACACTTTCTGCGTGTAGTTCCTCAAACCGTAGTCCTGCACTTCACAATACCGTGACTCCCAATCTGCAGGCTTGATAGCCTTGGTCCCAAGATCCGGAACTCGGTCCTTGGAGTTATGGTTCCGATCCTCGGTCCAATCCGCAACATAGGTCGCTGCACGACGATGGAACTTCGTCTTAAACTCGTCCCAGACCTGGAATTTGTAGTGGTTGATAACTGCCACCGGCGGCCGCACCAGCTTCATTCCATAACCAGGCTTCAAACTGAAATGATGGATCACATTAGCTAAAGTATTATCAACTGAACTCAACAACACAATAGATTTATGCCTCTCCGTCTTCTTCAATCGACATGTATACCCCTGGGTCACACCCTGAGGAGGTGATACCTTCAAACCTGATGGCCCAAAATTGTGACAAAACGTAGAGATTTGCCCCACTTCTCCATCCACTTCTGGATCACGCAATGTGATTGCCTCCTCAATAAATTTGGCAAGAATGGAAGGAGTCCGAACTCGGTCTAAGCTCATCTCTGGTGCATTGATCCCAGCTGGCACATAAGCAGGAGCAAGGGACTCATTCCTCAAGAAACGCTCGTTGGGGAAAAAATACTCGTCGATATCGGTGAAGAGCATCCAAGTGCACTCTGGCTCAGCCATTAAACTACAATGAGAGAATCCAGCCTCTTGAGTCTTTACCCATGGCCATGACTTCTTGGTCACATTGTAACGCCACAAGCTTGCAATAACCTCGTCCAAGTTATCCTCACTGTTGTTATCATACAAAAAGAATTTCTCCACACCAAGGTGACTGTTGTAATACACCCATTCCTTCAAAAATTTCGCCCCGTTGAAAATCATTGTACACGAGCAAATATGATGTTTCTTCAAACCTGGTGCAGCTTCTTCAGATGATGAAGGTTCTAGAAGTTTCCTCCCAATGGACCCATTGAGAATATGATGATTCTCCACTAATTTCCTTCCAACTGGGTTGTAGTGCGCCACTGACGGTAATACATTGCCTTCAAACTTCACAGAGATCTTCTTCCCAGCGAAGTGGTGGATCAAATCAACTGGAGGGTGAGGACACCTAAAAACCTCTTGTGCCTGCACAAGAACAGGCATGTCGAAGTGACCTCCATAAACACATTGAAATTGTTGAAGACGCTCTTGTTCGGAAATTTCAGGCAGATGAGCTCCACGGGTATGGTTGATTCCATGTACGAATACTACGACGTCTTGATCTGTCGGAAAAGCTTCGTAGGTCACTTTGCTTGAGTTCCACTGCAATGGCGGCTCAGGGGTTAAGGATTTGCTCCTCGGGTGAATTTCTAGGTCCTGATCGACTTCAATGAGGATGGAGTCTGCATGCCATGGTAGATGTTCCGGGGGTGAGCCGCATAGAACTGCAGCTCGATCCTTGGAGAGGAGGTGCACTGCCATGGCCTTTCGGTATGCGAAGTGGATGACGCCACCGTAGCGACACTCCAGACTTTCTTTGCTTGGAAATTCAGCGCTGGGGGGAATGCTCACCAAAACCAAAACTTCGGAGTCAAAACTGATGACTTCTTCGATATAGAATTTCGGATTCATGGTTGAATTTTTGGTCTCTCGCTGCCAGTAGTACGGGATTATACTAGTTGGTAGGCTTAGGACAGAATGACTCGGAGAAACTGCTTCAAACAACACATTATAGAAGTTAGATGGGTTATAGGATCCCAAATTTAGACACAACATTCTCTCCTTCAAGTTACAAAGGCTGTGGTACACTCTTGGTTAAGATTCCTAGACTAACTTTTTTAGGGTGTCAAAAGGGAGAAAATATGTTTGAGGCTCCCAACTCATGATGTTCATTGCTTCAAGCATAGGGTATCAGAAATCAAGACTACATTTTCGGAGAAGTGGTAATTCTGGTTCCCGACTCCTTGGAAAGATAAAGGGTAGATATGTGGGGATGATATAAGGATATACACTGGATTGCATTGGAGTTTGTGTGTCTTTGTAGAAGAGTCGTGACACAAAGTAAATTTTAAATTCAAGTGTTGGGAGTAGGTCCCCCTGTCAGACTTATAAACCCTTAGAGATGGCTCCAGAAACAACTGCGTTTGCTGGAAAGAAGAGACAGGAGGATAAACAACACACACCTTCATCAATTGTGTGGAAGCCCACAAGGGCAACGATTGCGGCAATGGCGAGAAGCAAGAGGCCATAGCACACCCGCCGCAAGCAAACGCGCCGCCCGAACTTGTCCACATGACGCTTGATCATCGACCTGCTCTCGAGGCCCTCCGGTAGCAACGAACTGAACCCGTTGTATGACATTCTAGAGCAAGCCTCCACCTGCTGCACCTACTCCGAAAATCGCCCGAATCACCTCAACTGAGACCCCACCTGCCGCACTAGCATTCGTGCACACCCGCAGGTTTCTCTCCTACGCTATGTGCTATATCAACTGATGATCACTGTTGTACCGCTTCCACAACAGCTGAGTTTAACCCTCGCAACCGGCTCTAACGCGTCGTCCCCACCCGATTAAAAATTCAAAAAAATCCAAAGGATAAAACTTGGACGTCGTCGAAGCTCCAAACACAGCCCAAAAATAAAATAAAATAAAAACGACTTCGCCGCTCTCAACGTCAGCAAGAATTCTCACAAAACAGAGACTCGATATTCTCAAGCGAGCCTAAAGAACTCCTCATCTAGAAAATTCTCCGACTTAGCCACCACTAGCACCACCTCGTTCTCAATCCCAGTACTAGAAACAATCACAGTCCAAACTCAAAAAAACACCTGCTTGCTGCCTAATCACTCATCCCCTAACACCATCTTCGAAGCTCCCCCTCTTCACCCTCATCCGCAATCCCACAGCTATGAGATCGAACAACACACACCTGCAACGAAACAACCACCTGGGTCACGACATCCCCGCCGCGTTCACGCGCTTCCTCAGCTACCAAACAACTAGCACACGACTTGACTCTCCTCCTCCTCTCCTCCTCGTCATCAACACCGACCCAAAGCAGATGCAGCACCCAAACAGTACCGTCGACAGCTCGGACACTGACAGCGACGATATCGATAACTTTCAACACGAGTCGAGCTCCATGGACGTCAGGACTCAACTCCAGACTCCAGTCACACTCTAGCTGTTAAACTTGCCGATCAGCTCCATGTTTTGTATGCAATAACTAGAGTTAAGTTAATCATGCAGCTGGTGGGGTCTGACGGCCGCTGCAGTGTGTCTGGCAAGGAAGGCGTTCCGCACAGTCCCTCTCCCTCCGCGGCCACAGCGTGCACTGGAAGCTGCAACTTGGCGTGCGCCCGTCGCACACGACTGCGTCGTCCCCAGGTCGCTGGATTCTCCTCTCCTCCGTGACGTGGACTGCTGACTCACTCACTTCTCCTGCCACGTCACCTTTTTGGACTCGGTTTTTGGTTAAATTTGGGTGGAAATGGAATTATGAAAGTTTTTTCTTACGCTAAATTTGGGTGGATATGGGGTTTTGGGAATTTGATGATGCTGATGTTGATGCTGACTCAGTGGAAATGGGACACATGCGCCATTCGGGACCCCAGCAATGGCCACCTCTCAAATGTTCATATGTAGTACACTTAAAGGGACTCATATGTGCGCACATGCAACATGCATTGGCGCATTCTATCTGTAGCCAGGTTTTGTTATATGTTGTGGAGGTAGATTTGGGAGGTGCAATTTAGGGAGGGTGTGGATGTGGAATGATGGTGGATGGTCTTGCTTTTTTTGTGTATGATATGATGCTTTTTGTAAGTGTTTTGGGGGAGTTTTATGATGGGGTTTTCTGTAGGGGTGAGGTGTACTTGGACTTTGGTCAATGGAAGGGGTAGGTTTGTCCAAGGGGTTTCAGATTTGCTGATTTTTGTGGGTGCTGCTTTTTCTACGTTTTCCTTCTTTCACGTGTTTTTGGAGTTGGGCAGTGTTGACTGGGCTGGGTATATGTCGTTCATGTTGGACCTTTTTTTGAGATTCTGCAACTGGTGGCGTGGTTTTGCGGGTTTGTGGGCTCACTGGTCTGGGTTGCCACCCACATTTGTGTGTACTGGGAGAGTTTGAGTGAAGGGTGGGACTGAAACCACATGCTAGAGGCCTTCCCAGCAAGGCATGTCGGTTATTGGATACAGTATTGACATGGCTTGAGCACATTATTGTAGAGATGCATTTAATTTACACTGACCCTTTAGGTAACTTTCTACGATCAATGTCGGGTTGGTCTACTATTTAGGAATCTTTATCAAGAATGATTTCTAAATAAAGTTAAAGCAACTAGAACTAGAATTTGAATAGTGATTAGAAATTTCTTAGAAGTATACATGCGGCCATAACTATGTAGCAATTGTCTAATATAACAATGAAAGAAAGAATAAAAAATTGTGAAAAAATAAAATAAATAAATTGTACATCAATGATGATTTTTATCTTGTGACCAAAAGACTGCCTTTCCAAGATTTTTGTACAAGACTGTAGTTTATAGCTCATTATTCTCAACAATTATATAGGCCTAATATTTCCCAATCTTTGGACATGTGAATTTCTTTTCCTACTATGTAAATTATGAATCATGTAGCACAAAAAGATACTACATTTTTACATTAGCATCCTATAAAGTTGTTATTGTTGTTTAAAAATTAAAATAACCATAATAATAAAACAAAATTTATTTAGGATGTATAATATATTATTGAGCGATAATCACCACATTTTTTTATGATTATTTGACTTCTATTTCTATTTTTAATTGAATTTAAGTACAAAATCTACTCAATTCACAACAAACCTCTACTTCATCACATGATACTTCAACATGGAGGACACTATGGAGCTTACATTTGCAGTAAAACTGAAAGACCATAACCTACAATAGCATTGAAAGGCAAAATTTGGTTAGACGTTTGTATTAGATAGAAAAACTAATAATACAAGTAGTAAAATGGCTTGTAATGCCACGTATGATTATCAAAAAGTAATAAATTGTTAATAAAATTTCTCATTTGTGTCAAAAAAAAATTAAAAAAATAATAATAAAAATAAATTTAATTAAGTGCATCTAAAGAAAGCATGTTGTTTACTAACAAAAGCACGCGCCTAATTCTTAGAGCATTGTTACGATTATTATTGAATTTCACTATTACTCTATAATCCAAAAATTTTACAAAGAATTTTTTTGTAGTGAGCTTACGACTCTATTATCATGATAATAATGAACTCAAATTATGTTAAAGCATGTTGTCAAAACCTTTCTTCTTATAAAACCACTTCTCCACGATTTCTTAGAATAAAGACAAATTTGTTGTTGGATATTTCTATTTTAATCAACTTTGGGTTCATCAAAGCTCATTGATGAGATTAAAAATTGACTTTCATTAAGAAATACAACATATAGCACTCTTAAACCTTTATGTATTACCTTGGTGAAAAATGTGAAATTAGGAGAATGTAGAATGATGTATGATCTACTTTTTAAAAATTACATATATTTATTAAATTTTCTATGATAATTTTTTTTATTAATTAATTTTAAGTTAAAATTTCATTTTAAAATAATAACAATAAAATGTTTAGAATAATTTTATAGTATTTAAGAAACATTTTATTTAAAAATAATTTTTTTACGATTTATTTAAATTCAAAAAAATATTGAATTAATTTAAAAATTGAATTTGATTTTAATAAAATGACTTGAAATTGTAAATTGTTTAAATTCAGTACCGGTAAGGCAAAGATTTATTGCTTTGAATAGATTTTACTTAATGATGAGAAGGGCAAAAATCGCAAGAACGCTCAGATTTACAGTTATAATGTTTTATCATCACCGATTTCAGGCTTTGATGGTACATCGGTAATCATCACTGCGGCTTGACTTATCATACAAGTAATCCACAAAATTTGAAGATGGTGTAAAATGTGCCCCCAGTGAGGATTGAACTCACGACCTTTCCCTTACGAAGGGAACGCTCTACCACTAAGCCATGGAGGCGGTGCCACGTCAGTTGCATCCACCATCTTCGAACGAGATGATGAATTTCATCCAATTCATGTCCTCAAGGTTGGGCGTATACAACATATATAATAAATCAGATTGTGGTAGAATTTTTCAAACAAGCTCTCGAAGAGCACCACAAAAGAATTGGCGATCTTAGAGTGAAGAGTCTTTGAGAAGAGAGTTTCTCATCAGTTAGTATCTTACTATTTTCCTCCTCATGAGACTAATTCACGATAGCTCTTGCATATCGCGCACTGCCAAGTACAATGCCAATTTACTGTACACGCTTCTGTATAATTCAATGGTTGTAATCCAGTTCGATCAAGGTGAAGCACACTATACTACTATTCCAAACTCATTGCATAAAACTCTAGACAGAAGCAAGTCCAAAGTCCCACACTAATATCTACATAGATCACTCTGAATACACCGTGAATTCATTTAGCTATGATAAGAAGAATTCTTGCTACTTTCTTTCTTAAAGGTATGCCGGACAGTCTGCACAGAAGTCGGTCAAGGCTGGATGGAACATTGAGCATAAGGTAACGCACAATCTTACATAGAAAGACATTAGCAACACGTTGTTGATTCAAGCTCCAACCTGCTTTGAGTCCGAGTACTTTGTAGCATTCATTTCACGTAAATCAACCTCTCTGAATTAGTGCGAAGCAGTCTGAATCTCACCGAGAGGAACTCATGGTCACTGGTCACCTCCTGCACAGTTTTAATGCCAGCAATGTGTCTTTACGTGTATTTGGTTAGGATAAGTTTGTGCCTGTTTAGTCCGTCTAAATCATCAGTTGATAGATGTACCACATTTGGAGCGAATGTTACTGGTTTGTCTTGTAGATTAAGATTTCCATAACGTGACACGAAAATATATATATTTTTTTGAGAAATAAGGTTCGCCTCTTCAAAATTGAATTTCTCAATTTTTGGTTTTTATTAAATAAATCACTAAAAATGATCTCAAATGGCTTTGAAAGTAACCAAACATTATCAAAATGACTTTATTATATCTTTTTATTTTAATATTTTCTATTTAATTTTTTTTTATTTTTAAAATTATTTTTGGTCAAATTATTTTTCTTTTTGAAATTGTTTTCTACGGAACTACAATACCCATTTTATATATGATACTTTCAAAGTCTTTTCTATGATAAAATGCTACTTAAAAAATCAACAAAACACTATAGAAATACAAAACAACTTGCATACTTCATCATTTCTTCTTCTTCATCTCAAAAAATTTCACCTAATTTCTAATTCCATTTCTTGTGGTCGAATTACCTTATTTTCACGGTTCTTGGTTTATCACCCTAATAGCTGGTCCAAATAGCTCAAAGTTATCAGAAGATGGTATCTCCACCTTATCGCCTTGTGCTGCTCAAACTCTCTATTTTATCATCACAACGTCCTCTTCGACTTCCTCCTCCTGCTTCCGGAGAGAGCAGGCTCATCACCACCATAACTCTCTCAATTCATCTGCATATGGCACATGGTACATGCTTACCACCTCCTCTGTCCCTGCAAATCCATTTTCCCTTCTCAGTAAATGCCACTTTTGCAATGAACAGGGACATGTTGCATAGAGTTTACATGGAGAGAAGGCATTCAGGGTAGCTTGTGTTTTTCACTTCCTGGTTGGAGGATGTTTAGAAGCACTGACTTATCCTCATCAGAGTCTTCATTCAAGGCTGGTCTTTAAGCGAGTTTTTCTTGACGAGAGAGAGAGAGGGAGAGAGTTTTTTGGTTCTGAGTGAGGGATGGTGTGGTTGGGCTGGTGTTTTGGGGCCTGTTTGAGGTTCCACAACAGAGAGTTTTGAGTTGTGACCTGGGTTAGTTTTGGCTCGAGAGGGTGAGGTGGGGTGTCCGTCACTTGTGGGAGGGATGGTGTACTGGCGGGATGGTTGAAGGAGCTCAGTAGTGGGAGGGAATGGCATCGGCGTTTTCTGCAGTGGATTAAGTTTTGTGAGGTATTCATTGCATGCGATCGTTCTCTGCATTTCAGGTTGAGGTGGTGTGAGTATCGAAATTACTGAATTTGGGAGGTTTCTGTGTATGTCCGCATTGTGACGTGCACTGTAGGGAGAGGATTAGGTGCTGTTTGTTGGCTGGTTTGGAATGCGCATCGACCTCAACCGTTTTCTATGTGGATTGCTCCTATTTCACCGCCTCCTAGGTCTTGAATTTCATCTCTTTAATCTATGTCTCTGCCATCGTTATGTAGTGGTATGGTCTGAACCACTCAGGTGATTCTTTCTAGAAGTGTTCTGTGAAGTAACGGCAAAAGGCATTATTTCAAAGACTGCTTGTATTTCTGCAGGGAGTTCTGAGAGGTGGGTTGCCGAGAACCGCAGCTGAAGACCAGGCAGTGCGGAGAAGCATGTGTCCTTGAGCCATCAGAGGCATTACACATGTAGACACAAATTTTAGAATTTCAGAGACGAATTTTCAGGCCTGGGTGGCAGGCCTCAGAAAGACTTGGGCGCTGGAGAGCAAGAAAGAGCAGCCATGGGGAGCATGACTAGGTTAGGGCAAGGCCTCACTCTTGAAAATGCTGTAAAAGGTCCACATTTGCGCATCGCCTGGAGTGGTCTTCATAGTTTTAGGGTTTCGTGTGCTGATGTGCAAACGCAAAAGGGCATTTCGGTTGCGCCAATTCAAGTTCAGTTGAACAACTACGGCATCGGAAAGCCTGACCTGCAATGGTCCACTATCAGACCTCGGCGAGCCTTACGGTGCAGGTCATCCGCTGCAAATGCAGGAGCAAGAGACCTTCCTGGAAAATTTGGAGCTCCCATTAAGCTACAGAATAGTGCATCAAGGAGGGCATTGCATATCACAAAGAGGGCATTGCATATCGTGAAAACCTTGCGGTCGTTGATTAATCTCCAGGGACATGAAATTGATGCAGCTTTGCAGAAGTGGGTGATTAGCATGCAGCCAAAACGGAAAGATTGGCTTTTTGTGCTCAAGGAATTTGACAACAAAGTGGATCGAATGCTCTACTTTAAGGTACGTTATGGTTAAGGGTTTAGGGTATTCTCTTGCGTGCCTCCTAATGTATGCAATCTTAGGAAGGGTTTCAGAAAGGGTTTAGGGTATAAGAATCTTGTACGCAGCATGAGATGTCCTTTAACGTGATAAGTTGAACCTTGCAGATTTCTGAATGGGGATTTGAGCAGAGCTGGTTCGAAGCAGGTGTCCGAGACTACACCAAATTGATTGATAAGTATGGTAAGGAAGGGCAAGTAGCTGAAGCGGAAAGGATGCTCCACACCATGGAAGAACGCGGAATAGTTCCGGATTTGGGAACTTACACTGTGCTGATAGCGGCATATGGACGGGCTAAAATGTTGGAAAGAGTTCACCAAGTGTTGCAGGAGCTCTCACTCGCAGGTCTGGAACTGGATGCTGTATTTTACAAAACAGTGATTGTTGCGTACGGTAGTGCAGGATTGCTCAAGGAAGCAGAGGATGTATTAACCAGCATGGAGTTAGCCGGGGTGTCAGGTGGGCTGGACGCCTACCTTGCACTGCTGACTGCATATGGAAGGCTAGGGAGAGCCACTGACGCCCAGAGAATATTCGATCGCATGCATTTGCAGGGCTTTCGAGGGGATTTGAAAGCATTCACGGCTCTGATGGAAGCCTACAGCAATGCAAAAGACTACGCCAATGCGGAGCTCATCTTCCAGAGCCTCAGATCGGCCGGTCTCAAACCTGACGACAGAGCACTTGCGAGTTTAGTTGCAGCATATGCCAATGCAAATATGTTAACCAGAGCTGCGGAGGTCGTAGTAGACTTGGAAAATGCCGGCATGAAAACTGGGCCAATCACGCTGACCTCTTTAATAGGATGGTTTGGCAAAGCTGGCCTTGTTGAGGAGGCCAAGCAATGTTTTCAGGAACTGAAGCTTAAGGGTTTGCCGATTACAGATAAAGCCTATGCAAATATGTTTGCTGCTTATGCACGAGCTGGTGATCTCCGATTGGCTGACAGTATCTGGGTTGCTATCGAAGAGAACGAAATCGCACTAGATGATCGCGCTTGTCGAGTAATTGTGGAGGGTCTTTTAGCTGGGAAGTTCCATGAGCAAGGCCAGAAGTTCTTCCTTGCAGCATTGCAAGCTCGAGGATGGGAGCCGCCGACTGATTTGAAGCTCAATCTCGCTACATACGGGGAAGTCGTGTCTTGAATTGGCATTTACAGCATCGAAATTCAATTCTGCTGCACACTGTTAAACTTGGGACAAGCAAACCAGGTAACTATGCAAATTGATGCTCATTACCTGGCCAAGTTTTTTGACTGTGTTTTACTTATGTACACTGAATACCATGGTCTATGATATCATTCAACCTACGGAGTTCTTCTATCCGTTCTCGCTATCATCTGCTTCTCCTGTGGTCTTTGATTTCGTTTTTCCTACAATAAACGTATGTGTTGTAATTTGTTTAGCAAAAGGAATCGAACGCTACTATTACTTCTCACTGATTTCGTTGTTTTTGAATCAGTGCTTGTGCAAGCTAGGCGTGTGTCACCATATCGACAAAGAATTGTGCTGGCGTGATGGAAACAAGCTTATCTACATCATCTCTCGGGCACTGAGTTGAGTTGCACCTTATATTTTAAGTTCCAACTTCCGGGTTCTGGAGAATTCTTCAGATAACCTGCTGTGGTTTATACAGCCGCATTCAACGCAAGTGGTGAAGCTGGACTTGTTCTATCACTTGATAGGTAGCAGTGGTTACTCCAGTTGTGACTCGCTAGGATATACTCGCTAAGATAATCAAAAGAGTCCTAGCCCTCATATGTCGGATTGCTGAATGCACGGGTATTAATCGGCCACTCATCGGCAATCCTCCGCTATGTAACATAGTCACTGTTGAAGCACGTAATCAATGTTATGGTTTCATAACCCATGCAGTTTTGTTACACCCTTATCTATCGTCAACCTTTGCTGCCTTCAGGTTGGCAACGTGTGGGAACCCAAACTGACAAATGTTCGGAGACATCTGATAAAATTTGGACCATCCCTGCTCAAGGACGGTCCAATTTTTTTATCTCCCCCTTCCCTTTTCCCCTCTCCCACTGTTCTCTCTCCGCTAGAGCCATTCAGTAACTTCCATTCACCAAACACATCCAAAAGCAACTCAAAAAATTCTACTTCATCTCCGAATATCAGAATAATCCCTAACCCACATCATGAAACTCGACTCCATTCAATGAACAAGCACCTGGGACATCAGAAAAACAGGATCACTTGCATGGAACAATCATCCCCGAAGAAACGGAGGCGAGAAACAAACCATCTAGATAACGAACAACTGCAGGAAACCAAGCGAAGAAAACAACTTGCGGGAGATGAGAAACCGGAAGCTCATTCATCGGCCGAAGACCAGCAAACCTCGTCGTGTCGATGCGAGTCTACTTGTCAGTGCTCATGCAGCCCAATCATGGCTCCCTTTCTGCCCGAAATTCCACTCTAGTGTGCGCCTCAGGAGCATCAGGAATCATACAGAATCAGTCAATGATACTCCCGGAGCAGAGATTTTCATGAAAGCTTTCTGGGTTTTTGATGTGGAAGTTGGGTTTTGGTGATTGCGGAGCGTTGGGTTGATTTTGGGTTTTGATTGTGGAAATTGTGGTAGCGATGGCGAAGAAGGTGGATGGCAACCTGCTCGCAGCTCGATCGTTTGCGAGGATGGGAGTGGAGCAGATGTTCGGCGTGGTAGGGATCCCCGTGACGTCGTTTGCGACGTCGTGTGTGCGGGAGGGAGTGCGATTCATCGCGTTTCATAACGAGCAGTCGGCGGGCTATGCCGCCTCCGCGGCGGGGTACTTGACGGGGAAGCCCGGCGTGTTGCTGACCGTTTCGGGGCCCGGGTGCGTTCACGGCTTGGCGGGGCTTAGCAATGCGCAGATCAATACCTGGCCCATGATTTTGGTTTCGGGGTCGAGCGTGCAGGCGGATGTTGGCAAGGGGGATTTCCAGGAGCTTGATCAGGTGGAGATTGTGAAGCCATTTGCGAAGTATGCCGGCAAGGCGCATAGTATTGGGGAAATCCCTAAAGTGGTTGCGGAGGCTGTGGCTGCGTCTGTGAGTGGGCGACCTGGGGGGAGTTATGTTGATTTGCCGGCGGATGTGCTGCATGAGGAGGTTACTGAAGAGCAGGCGGTGGAGTTGCTGAAGGATTTGAAGCCTTATGTGCCAATTTGGGCGCGGGAGGGTGCTCGGAAGGAGTTTGCTGCAGGTGATGCGGAGGTTAGCGAGGCGGCTTCGTTGCTGCGGAATGCGAAGCGGCCGTTGGTGGTGTTTGGGAAAGGCGCGGCGTATTCTCATGCTGAAGGTGCTCTGAAAAGTTTGGTGGAGTCGACGGGGATTCCGTTTTTGGCGACGCCGATGGGGAAGGGGTTGTTGCCTGATGCGCATCCCTTATCCGCTGCAGCTGCCCGGTCTCTTGCTCTGGGTGAGGCTGATGTGGCTCTTGTTGTTGGAGCGAGGTTGAATTGGTTGCTGCACTTCGGGGAGGCTCCTCGGTGGGCGAAGGATGTGAAGTTCATCCTGGTGGATGTGTGTAAGGAGGAGATTGAGTTTCGGAAGCCGGCGCTGGGGTTGGTTGGCGATGCGGATGTGGTGCTCAAGCAGCTGAACAAGGAAATTAAGGACCAGCCGTTTGCCTTGGGAGAGAAGAATGAATGGACACAGAAGATTAAGGCGAAGGTGCAAGCCAATGTGCAGAAGATGGCTGGATCACTCAACAAGGATGTTGTGCCGTTCAACTTCATGACGCCCATGCGCATCATCCGCGATGCGATTCTGTCTGTTGGCTCTCCGGCTCCAATTCTGGTCTCTGAGGGCGCAAACACGATGGATGTGGGTAGATCAGTGTTGGAACAGACGGAGCCTCGCACAAGGCTGGATGCTGGGACGTGGGGCACCATGGGCGTTGGGCTAGGATATTGCATTGCTGCCGCTGTGACGAATCCTGAGAAGCTTGTGGTGGCCGTTGAAGGTGACTCTGGGTTTGGATTCAGTGGACTTGAAGTTGAGGTATGCAATGCAACAGAGCTAAACCTGAAGTTTTATTTCGATCTCATGTAGACCAATTTTTCACCTGTGTGACTGTACTGAAGCGAATAGCAGAGTCTTAGTTGCTGTGCATGCGCAGATGTGTGTACAGGCATCAATTCTTTAGCTCTTTATTTCTTTCAAGATTCATTTTCGATGTTGATGATGGAGATGATGCTGTTGGCAGTTTTCAGTATTTATAAACCTATCTGTTATACTTGTTTGCAGACACTAGTCCGGTACAAGTTACCGGTGGTTGTGATCATCTTCAACAATGGAGGAGTCTATGGTGGAGATCGTCGCCCTCCTGAAGATTTAGTAGGCCCTCACAAAGACGACCCTGCTCCAACTTCGTTTGTTCCAGGTGCTCGTTATGACTTAGTAATGGAAGCTTTCGGAGGTAAAGGTTACCTTGTTGGGAACCCTGAAGAGCTCAAATCTGCATTGAAGGAATCATTCTCTGCACGGAAACCTGCAGTAATCAACGTGACAATTGACCCTTACGCGGGTTCCGAAAGTGGTCGAATGGGTCATAGAAATTAGTTAGCCTTTTGCTCCCAGTTGAGGGCGTTTGAATTCAGCCAGCAGGGAATTCGCCAACTCAGTGGGCACCGATTGAATCTGGCCTTTTGATTCATCCACTCATGTCATTTGTACGTCTGTATAGCAAACTGGCTGATCAGGACCGCGCCACTATTGGTATTGTACATTTTGTGCAAGTAACACGACAAATTTGATGAAGAGAGATTAGACCAAAGTGGTGGTCAGCAGAATAAAGTTCCGCTCAAGTTGGCTTGTTTGCCTCTCCTAGACTCCTCGTGGTACAGGGGTATGTGCATATGTTCTTAATTTAAAAGCTGGCTTTGCTGCGATTTTGAGCATCCTGATTTCGGTGTGCTCAAAAGTTACTTTCTCGACATGACAGGCATCTGTGCGATGTTGCTATTGTTTGTAGGGTGACAACGTCATTCAATTTTGGCTGCAAGTGGTTCTCCATTTTGTTTAGAAAGTGAGCGCCTTCTCATGCAATTGACAGCAAATACAAATGCAGAAAATATCAACATCTCATGTTTAGGTGTTCAATTTGTTGTGTGAGTTGCAGAATCAATTCCTGAAATTTAATAATGTAATGTTATCATTTTCGAAGTCTTGAATTCATATAGCCTTATATGTTCAGGCAATCGTTCAACCTATACCTGATCTTCGTCTGACTGCTCCTTCACAAATCTGCTCAATGTTACTCTTTTTCAATCGAAACCTCAATATCCTCCGATTCGTGCACAGATACGATCAAGGACTAGGAGGAACTCCTTAACGTTGTCAAACTCTTTGACCTTCCAAAACATCGAAGTACAATGCACCTCTCAGAGAAAACTAAACGTTTAACCTTCAGAGTTGGTGTGTTGTCTTATTTCATTTGGCCTAGGCAATGCAACATTGGCCAGGACATCCATAACCAGGGTATTTGAAATTTTGACGCTATTTATGCTAAGCTACAAATTTCAGAAACTCAAATGGAGGCCAGTGACAGTGTTTTTTTCTTCTTGTACTCCTCCCTTACACCTCCCAAACGGAACTTAAACACCAAGATCCTAGGGTTTGATCTCCCTTTCCTAGAACCTCAACCAGCTTCGATCAAAAGCTGTTGTGCTCTTACGAGACGAGAGCTACCAACTCTAGAAGATTGTATCCCAATTCTAGAATACAAGTTGTTGTATCACAATTCTACAATTCTAGACCTTGTATCACGATTCTGGGCTACCACATGAAATGATCAATTCGCGAAATCTGTCAAAGGAGCAGTCCTGTGCATGAAATTTGAGTCCAAACCCTATCTGAATTCCCAGCAAGGTTATATCTGAATTCACAACTCGGTCGGAGTTTCAAGAAGGTGTCATGCTCTTCGGGTCATTGGTAAGGAACCGCACAGCCAATGCCAACGCAAGAATCGTGAGCGGGATAAGGAATTGTAGCGCTGTGATGAGCATATCCGACGGGCTCTTAACAACAACTGGGGTGACTCTTACATCATGCTTCACGGGTAATGTGGTGACGTCTATGTCACCGATCGCGAATTGTGTCATCAACTCGAGGGCGCCAGCGCTGTGGCCAATATCTTCGAAATCCTCGGTTGCGTCCTTCCCTGTAGTCCATGCAGGAAAAAGCATACACTTCATTCGATTAGATGAAACCTTTCCTCAGGCTCATGGCGTACACAGCACTCGCAAGAAAAATGGCTATGGCGGGATCCATGAACAGTGTGCACATGCCCATGGCTGAAGAAACTTGGTTGCACGTTTGTACCTGTTGAAGCAAAGAGAACTTGATCTCCACCCGGATGCTCATCTGCAAACTTCGACACATCATAGACCTGCAACCATTACAACCACTGATCATTCTCTCCATCTTCATCCACGACATCCATAGCCATACCCTCAGCTCCAACTTCCCACCACTCCAATAAACCAAACATCAAGAGAGAAAACACAAGTCACAATCACCTTGCCATCGATAATGAGCCAACAATCGCCCTTCTCCTTGTGCCTCTGAGCATCCTCAAACGTGAATAGCGTCGTCATCGTAATCCCACTCTCGAACCCCGTCCACTGCTTCAGCAAACACCCTCCGAATTCAATCCAACTATACACAAGTAGCTAATTATCACAAACCACACACCAAGACTCAAAACCTCTCAACAAAACTTCCGAAACTCAACATCATCTCCATCCACCTCCAGAACAAATCTCCCCCATCGCCCATCCCTCCTCACCCCTCTACTCCAACCACATCAAAACTAAAACTCTACTAAACAAAGCCAAACCTCAAACCCATCCTATCACCCCCAAACCTGATCACAGACAACAAACCCACATGTGCAACATGAAAATTCTAGCACCACACTCACCTGATCGATTGGTACACAAAACTAGTAAATGCCAAACCAACTGTTTCATTCACTGGTCAAGAAAAATAATAAAAACAAAAACCCAACAGTTTGCATCACCTCATTGATACCTGGTGAATTATATTACTAGGAAGATGGTCTTGAGGATCTATCTCCTCCTTTGTGCGATGTCTTTTGTTCCATATTTTTTTTCATAAGATTCTCTAAAGTCATTCACCAAACCATCTTCTCAGATTGACATCAACAGAAGGAAGCAAGCAGTAGAGTGAGAAGCTGATTGATGATGTACTAGTTTTACATAAGATGGCTGATCTAGAGTTGTCATAGTTGGAGATTACCTGGAGTGAGTTTGTTGTTATGCGCAGTTGTGATCGCAGCGAGGAAGAAGAACAATGAACGATGCAATGAATTCCTTGCGTGTTCGTTTGTTTCTCGAGTTTGCATTGCCAGGAGATACAGGACAGTGGATTTGAGGAATGGGTGCCCTGGTATTAGGTGAGTATCGCAGGGTATGGTGCGAGTATCACCTGAGTAACGGAGTGGTATCGTTCGAGGGGGTGGATCTTGTTCGATGGTCCGGGATGTCGGTCTGGAAGCGGATTCTGTGCCGGTTATGACGCCATGTTCTGCGTGGAATTGTCCTCGTCCTGCTGCACTTATTCTGGTTCGACGTACACACTCACAAAAGGGATACATCATCATATATAGAATTCATTTGGGTAAAGTTGTGTTGAATTTCAAATAAATTTGGGTCAATGAGAGAGTTCGAAGCCCTTTGAGAGCCAATAAAGTTGAAATATTTTAAAATGCATTGGAATTAACGAAATGTATTGGAATTAACGTATTTAGATGGTAAAGTGATAAGTTCTCTCCGGATATAAGAGTGAAGGATAGAAAAGTCTATCTATTATATCTAAATTTGGAATAGAATACAAAAAGACTGGAGGTATTCACCTTTCTTATTTAGGATGACACTAGCCCTTAATACTAATTTAGGAATAATGAATATCTAGATATGAGTTTGGATTGAAGAAGAAGAACTCCGGCCTTGAAGGGACGTGAATATAGTGTTTGTTCATTCTATTCACTAATCCGATGGCCACTGGACAAAGGATAAGAGTTTGAATTGAATAATAATAGGAATGGAGTCCTTGAATGAATCTAACCCATCGATTTTCCTACATGTAGTTTAGAATAATTTGTGCAATAATTTTTAGAAAATCTTCCTTTGGGAGGCAAAGGTGAAGCCTAGGACTCTTGATATTGAAGAATGTAAAAATTAGTGTTCAATTAGATTCATATAGACTTTCCAGGGTTATAATCTTAAAAAAAGCTTATATCCCCCCTTCATTATTAATAGTATAGTGTTTTTTTTTAGTTCTTTAGAAATATTATGATAAGGGCTTTAAGAAAATTGATATCTTACTTACCAAATTTTGAATAATTTATGACATTTTTAGTTTGGCGGTGTTTGAACCAACACCATTGGAATAGATTGTAGACGTTTACATGAAAGTCTTGGGGTTTAATTCAAGATCCTTCCTGTGAGTCAGCCTAGAGAAATCACTTTACTTGAACAATGTGGGAATTGGATTCCCAAAGCAAACTTGATCATTCCCTTTCTTGATGTCATATTCAACTATTCCATTCCACAAAACAGTAACTTAATCCATAGACTTTAAGTTAATTGGCTGGAGACTAACACATAGGGAATGATGTGTACAGGCATCCTGAAATTATTGGTAAATAATCTTTCTTTCACAACAATGCATGCAGAAGTAGCTACTGGGCTTTAGACTGAAAGTGAATGTTCAGCTTCTTCCTGCCTCTTTTCTGCAAGTTGGTAGGGTCAAATACCCCAAATGATTGATTAAAAATCAAATCCTCCATTTGATTAGTTATTAATTAAATGAGTGGCAAGCTTTGAAAATTGACCTCCTTCACTTTTGTAAGGTGCCATACCATGCTTTTGTTCTATGATGGCATGAAAATTGCATGCGTGGTTGCAGTCCAAATACTTGCTCACAAGAAATGGTGCACGTGTAAGGCTGAAACAATGGGTTATCTAAGTGGACTAAGTGGCTTGTTTCCAGGCTGTGAATGGATTTGATGATGTATGTAGGTAATTTAGGGTGGAGTTGTCATCTGCCTCGTCAAAACACATGTCTTAGTCCCCACTCCTTTACTTCATGAGCAAGTATGGCCTGCCAAATAGAGTCCTAAAGACAATGTAAGAAACAACCTTGCAAGTTGCCTAACTTGCCTTATTATAATTAGTAACCATTCATGTTCAACTCTAGTTTCATGGTGTTTTTGGAGCAAAAAAATGTTAAAATAGACCCTTAGTGATAGCAAAAAAACATTGTCACAATATCATGTCACTACCCTACCTCATATCCATCACAATACCATGTCATAAAATTTATCCAAATATTACATACTTACCTTTCATCCGCAGTTTAGTTTTATTCCCAAAAGTTTCCATGATTCCATCTTCCTTTCTATTTTCAATTGATTCACACTTTCCCAATGGCCAATGCAATGCATACATGAAGGCTTTTAAATGAGGTATGCATCTTATAACATGTATTTAGTCTTTTACAGAAAGGCTAAGAACTTTACCATACAAGTGATGTTGAAAGAGGTATAAATTTTAAAAACAAGATGTTATCTTTTTTAAATCTTGCTCAAAGCTTACTCGAATCAGCTTACTCATGGTGTTATATTGATTTAGGATTTTAATTAGGATTTTTAAAGTACAAAAAAATTTCTATCCAAGAGTGTAATACAAATTGGGGGATGTGTCTTGATCATTAGAGAATAGTGAAAAAAATAGTAGCAAGATAAACAATAAAACATAAAAAATAAAAATAAAAATAAAAACATGCACTATTTCCAATACTCCAAATCTATATTTTTGTTTTGACAAAGTGAATTAGCAAATTTTTAATCACAATAATCCAAACAATGTGAACAAGAGCATCAGGGTAAGGGTATGGGCCACAGTCACGTACACCCTTGAACTGAAGTTATGGAAATGGAATTAGCTAGAAATGTTAGGATGAGTGGCTCTTGCTTTCTTGTTTTGAAGGGAATGACCTAATTCCAAATATCCAATCAGCTCCAACTTGCAATGTTGAATGCTGACAAACATGTGCAAGTGTCGAGTTGTTAATGCAAAAATAAATAAAGTTACAAGGATATGTAAAAAGCCAACCCAGGTTCTAGTCTTCTAGATAGGCTCATACGGTTGAAGCAAAATGGTAATGTGATACATATTGGGGCCTTGCAAGAATGATTGGCTCATTTGGTCGCTGTTGTTAAACATACACACACACATACAATAGTGTCCATCCTCGAAAGGGAGAGTAGTTTTGTCTCAATGACCCCTTGTCCAGTGGGCACCGGGCCATTAACATTACGAACAGACACTCTATTCAAGCCGGCTTTGCAAAATGGATGGTGTTTCTATCCATCTATCTACACATACACACCATATTCCTGCAACCACTTAACCTTTCATTTAGCGGAGGAGATTTTCACAATATTTAAACTATACATTACAGTTCAAATTGTGCCCATCACACCTCAAAAAACCAAAACAATCCGAAATTGTCCTTCATGTATACATTGTAATAGGTCCCTTGAATATAAGTTATAGAACCTCAATTATTTTTATTTTTATTTTTTATTTTTTTGACACAAACGAGAACATTTTATTACTCATTGCAAAGAATGGTACAAGTGCCAAGCAGAAAACTGCTGGTCAGAAAGAATGAAAGAGTAACCCTAACAAAATTTAATAGAAACTACCAACCCTTGGAGGTTGGAGGTTCCAGAATCCAGACCATGGTATCATTATCATACTCGCCCAGGAATCAGGATGGGAGAACCTCAGTTATGTTTCATTACAACATGTATAACTCTAAAATTAACTTGCAATTTGCACTTGGTACCAATTTATTTGAATCAAGTGTTGCAGATTGGTGCTGTTGTGACTGGACCCAAACTATTGTCAACAACCTGATCTGCGCACACTCAGGATATGTATAGGTAGTCACTTATGGAACTCCAGTGCCATTGATCTATTGATGTTGGAGATTACTTAAATCATAAAACAGCAAAGAGACCAACTCACTTATGCAAACTCAACTCACAACACGTTACACCCAGCTCGGTGGTTGCCTTATCCTGAGACCCACGTTGCAGACAGAAACAACTGTTTCATTGAGCATCGATTGTCTGTAAAGGACTTTCAACAACCGGTCACTCTCGACAGCAAATTAGGGCGCAGAGCAAGTCAAACTAACCATCGAAATATGTGATCATGGGCCTTGTGTTTCTCTTGTGTCCACTGTCTAACGTTCAGAAAGGGATCATCCAAGTTCCACGTTGCTGAGTGTGTTTCAATACTTTACCAATATTTATTCCTGTGCAACTTAAACATATGCCTTGATACTAAAACTTGAACTTGGCATGTCCAAATTGGAACATTCTTACTACAGAAAAGTGGCTCTTGCATTGCTGAAGTTTGAACTGATTGTTGCTGATCTTGAGGGGAGGGATCTACAGTGCTACTCATAGATCTGTCCGTGCAGTGACTGTAGAGCATTTGCTAAATGTAGCTAAAGTAAATTTGGAGAATCTGTCACCTGTGGCACCCAGTTGTGGACTGGTGCGATTCTTCTGGGTGACCCTGACTTATTTGAAAACAAATCATCTTTAAGATAACAGGAAAAGGAAGAAGGAAATGAGGAATCTGCATGTAACTTATTAGCTTGCTTAGCATGCATGTACACAGATGTTAACAAGCAATTTGAAATAGTGTTGCTTCATTTTCTGTAAGATTGATCGTGTTCGTCAGCTGGCCGATTTGGCAATGCTTACCAACTTCATTCACGGCACAGATCAGCAAGCTTCCCAACTGCAACCAAACAAAAGAGCAGATTATTAAGAGTGGCGATAAGCATGCGAAGAGCCTGCGAAACTCAGGCAAGAAAAATGGCTCAATGCAATTGCCTACAAGCACTTCCTGTCGTGATCAACCGCTGTGCCTCAAGGACACATAGTTGCGTCCACTCGGCGATACAAAGGTGGACTTCTTATGCAGCAATTGCCAGAGCACAAGAGGATGCCAACAGACATTCCATTTCTCACATTCTGAAAAACAACGCCGACGTCTAATGCAGAACGAGGTTCAGGTTCATGGGACATACTAACAGCTTACAGGAGAATGAAAGTAACCCACAGCTTCTGAAACCTTTGTCCAAGATCTGAATTTAGGGTGGGAAAATCCTCTTCTAGTTCACCCTCCAAGTCTTCGTGCTCACAACAATCATCGCAAAACCACATCCCAGATCATTAAAAACTCAGAAACATCAACGATTGATGACAACGAGCCAGCTATAGGTAGCTCCAGTAGAGCTGTGACGTCCCTCACTTCGCATTATGATTCAACAAGACGCGGCATGATAGCTTTCTTCAACAAAACGCCATATTTTCTGACCTTGAAAATCAACCCTTCTTTATACAAATGATCTCTCTGAGACCTAACGCAGCTTATGAGCTACTGACAATGAGCCGACCAGCTTCAGCAACAATTGTCAAGCGCGTCAGCTATCAACATGTGAGGGCCCAGCATATGTCACACACAATATAATCTCGGACGCAGGCTGCACTCAATCGCCTACAGGAACTGAATTAATATCCGAGTCAAGAACCTCCGAAAACATCATGAGAAGAGAAAAGAAGCATCGACATGAGCTAGAAATACCCTTCTGTCGATTAATTTCAAAAGGTATTTAAGGTACAAGCTGCACCCTGGCAGCTACTATCCGAAGGCTAAAATAGTTAAGCTAACTAAGAAGAAGGACAATGGTATCGGTCGTACAAGCATGATGTCTACCGTGGATATGAGTACACGGAGAAGCAGGAGCAATAGTTTACTTGAAAGGAGCCAGGATTCTTCGACTTAATGGTCCACAGGAGGTTTTCGAAGTAGGCCACGTCGCAGGCAATCGGCAACCCGCCCTTGTGCTCGAACCCATATTCCTCCGCAGACTTCTCCAGCAATACCTTGAACATGTGGTGCTTGAGGTAATTGGCGCTGATGACGAATCTCTGCCTCTCGCGCCCAACGTAGACGGCGAGGAAACCCTCGGGCACGTCGGAAGGGGGGGAGGCTGGACCCTCGTCGTCATCGGAGTTTAGGTCATCCCCCGAGCGAGCTGCAGCATCGCGAGACATGGAGGAGCTTCGCTTGTGAATACTGCCGCCTGCACTCCGCGGAGAGGCCTCGTCGGAGCTGAGGTTCTGGTATTGCTGGTTAGGGTTTCCAATTCGGCTCTGGAGCTTGCGAACTGCGCGCTGCATCTTCTCTGAGACTTTGCCCTTCGACATTGCCATTCCGCGCGCGAACCAAGTCACTCAGCGAACCCTGTGACAGAGTAGACCCAAGTGACGGAGGAGGGGCAAGCTCACTGTCGCGCAGACCTTCATGAGCGCCTGGGACCAATTACAACGTCGAGAGCGCAATTCAGCCTCCATGATCCCTTTCCTCGCGCAGCTCTGTCACATGAAACGCCATCTCCCACGAGCTTACAATGTCCTGATTGTTGCAAGCTGGGCTGCAACAAACAGAACCAACGTAGCCGAATTGTGTGCAGTCTCTTTTTAGATGTCACGTAAAGTTGTTGTAAAAATAGAAGGAAACCTTGTGACGGTATTCACAAGGTTGATGGGCTCACAGAGCAACTCGGTCTGCACTTTCAAGAGCTCATGAATAATGTTGACATTGTCTCTGCAGGTTCGTGCTCATGTGAACAGCACAAGGCGCAACAGAGACGGCACCATACGTCAGTCTGAATACAGAACCAGAGAGTCTGGGAAAAACAGGAGATAGTTGGAGCGACGTAACATCATGCACGCTGGGGATATGGCACCCTCAAGGTCACCCGATGCACGTACGTACGACCCCCACAAACCCAGTCCTACACCACGTTCTCCAGCACCCGCTGGTCCTGAGAAGCAAGCACCCTGACAAGATGTGAAAGAGACTCGCACAGATGAGTACAGAGACGCTGTTTCGCACGGACCTCGAGCACTCGCAACTTTTGGACACGGGAGCACAAGAGGCAATGTGGTGATGCCCTCTCGCCACCGAAACTCACCAGAGTCAATCTCCCCTCGACCACTAATCACACTCTTCACACGTTGGCAAATCCCCAACTACCCCAGACCGAAACCACAAACTCAAAACTCAATCTCCCCAACCCGAACGATCCATCCAAATCCCCCCTCGAAGCTGAACAACAATCCAACAACGCTACTACTGCTCACGCTGCCACAATACTACTACGCACTCCTCCTGACTCACGTAATTCAACACGAAATATTCCTCCCATTCACCACCAGAAAAATCCAGACTTAAGTAAAAATAAAAACTGATAGCCAATCAATCATCCGCTGAAATCCACACACCCACCCCCACAGCCCATGTATCACGCGATCTCCGCAATCCCACCACAGTTACTCAGTACTAACTCGTCCTCAACCCCCCGCACACGACTGCCCAAACTCCGCGCCTGTCTCCAGTTCCGCCAAATCAATCCCCACTCCTGCCACTCCAGTTCCCCAAACCGGTCGAAACCGATACAAACCGCCGAACGCAGGGAGCGTCAAACCCAACTCAGTTGGACGAAAAGATCGCAACCACCTCCAGTTGCTGCAGCCCGAATTCCCCCTCCGAACGAAAGACCTGCCGGCAACACTGCCAGCACTAGCGCGAGATTCGCGATGCGACGCAAGACCAGGCACGACGAAGAGAAGAGTCCGGAGCGTGAGCAGCGCGGCCCTTATAACTTCGCCCGGCGAGCGCACATAACAATGGGGCACGCTGGGCCGTCCGATGCGGTCACCGGACGGCAGCGATTTAACCTCGACCCCGTCGAAGATCAGCTGCGTGAACGCTGAGATTGTAGTGCACGCTGGACCGCCCGATGAATAAATCCAACGGCCTCGATTAAGAATCCCATCTTGTATTCTCGTTAGTGGGAGCGCTTGGAAATGGTGCACGCTGGACCGTCCGATGAGGGTCCATCCAGCGGCGAATGTTGATCCTCCAGAGCTTCGATAGCTACGAGAATAGGTCGCGCTGGGCCGTTCGATGAGGAAGTTCGACGATCGCGATTGAATCCCGAGGCTTTCGAGATTCGCCTTCGGGAACGGTACGGGAACGGTGAGGGAACGGGGGGATTGGGGCCGTGGGATGGAGCCATCGGACGGTGTGGATGTGGAGTTTGTTCTCATGGATCCCATGCTTATAGGGAGGCCAAGCATCTTGGGTTTTGATGGCCATGGGCTTGGCTTATGTGGGGCATGATGAGTGGGGTCTTTGTATGTTGTGAGGGCAACAAGCATCTAGCTTGACAACATTGTCAGGGCCCCATGTGGGTCCCTTGTGAAACTGCCGTCCGACGTCAAATGGTGAGTCCTTTTGCGCAATTTAAAATGGTTTGATCATGGTGAATCGGTGTTCACCGGGCTTGACGTGTGATCCGGGCCTTGACATGGTGGGGCTGATTTGATGTTGCAGATTGTTGGATATGTTGTGTGTGTCTGCTTTCTATGACGTTGTGTGTGATTGTTGACATGAGGTGTGAGATCCGATCAATGAGTGGTAGTATGGGTATGTGTGGTGTTTCAGGGTAGAGAGGACTCTTTGATAGGGTGTGTTTTTTCTGATGAGCATGCAGGTGTGATTTTGGGTAGGTAATCATCTCAATTTCCGTTGAGAGCTCCAGAAATGAGTTTCGGATTACTTGCAGCTCCACATAGCCTGTTCCTTTGGGCACATGAAAAATTGTAGATTTGAAAAACTGTGTTGCTGGAATAAGTACTCCAAAATCTATGTCTTTCTGAAGGAACCCTTTGAAGGAACATGTTTACTTAATATTTCAAATATGGTTTGTGATCATTCCACAATTATCAACCCTTTTCCATCCCTGATGGCACCAGATGTCATTCTTTGCCATAAAGAAAAAAACATAATTGCATGTTGAAATGTACAGTACCCAGATGGAAGTATACGTGATTTTTACTGAACTCCAAGTAAACTAGACTTCAGACAGTGAACTTCAAGCAACCACTACATGTTCAATTTGTGAGCAGTTGTCTTGGGATTTTCTCTTATTTTTAGGACTAGGAGTAAGGTTTAAAAGTAAATTGTATGTGGCTAATAATATAAAAAAATCCATGTACATTATTATTTATATTCCATTGCCCTATCTAAACTATGTCTACACCTTTTTCATGCACTCGCTATCATTCGGCCTCATTTTGGTACTGTAACACAATTCTTTAAAAAGACATGTATGTCATATTGTATTGTGATTGCATTGTAAACTGTAGGGCTAACTTTTGAAATGATTGTATGTGTCCCTGTGACTTTGTTTAGCCTAAGGTGTATTATTCTTGTTGAAATAAGTATGTTTGTTGTTGTGGATAGGTTAAGTGGCATAATCTTTTAAAAAGATGAAGATCAAAGTGTTGATAAATGCCCAGAAATGACAAGTGGTTGGAATGAAAGGTGCAAAGATAATAAGACAATTAGGGATGCCATCTTTCACTGTTTTTAGTGTTTTAAAAGTTTTTTAAAAAAGAGAAAATGAAGTGTCGCGAAAGTCATTGAATAGGCCTTACAAGTTGACAATGCGGGATATGAGACACTTGGACTGCATGCTTAATAAAGATTATCATACATCACTTACAAAAATTACAAATAATGTGGCAAATATTGAAAAGGTTAGCACTCGTACTGTAAGGAACGCTTTCCAAATCATTAGTTACAAAAGCGTCCTTGTAGCAAAAAAACCTTTTATCAATAAGAAACACAAGGTAGATAGGCTAGAGTTTGCTTAAAAGTATAAAACTGGACTAAGGAGGATTGGAAGTAGGTTATTTGGGCTAATGAATTATCTTTTGAAATTGGAAAGAATTCTAGACAAATTAGAGTGTGGAGAAAGGGTCTATAAGAGATATCCGTCTAAATATCTAGCACCAATTCTTAAGTCTAGGCATACTTTAGTGATGGTTTATGGTGCTTTTAGTGGCTTTGATAAGTCTCCTTTGATAATCATATCTCTACGGAAAAGAGTTGCATGTGATTTTGTTGATCTTATTTATGAAGTTACTTTAAGTGGGTTTTATTATCTTGATGATTATGAATAAGATATTATATTTATGGAAGATGGTGCCTCATTCATCGTAGCAAGTTGCCATAGTTGTGGAGAGAAGCTCATGGTATAAAGAAGTTGAAGCAGCAAGCCAATTCTCGGGATTTAAACCCAATGGAGAACCTATAGAAAATAGTAAAAAACAAAGTTTTGAGTACATCCCGGCTACACAATAAAGAAGAATTGGTGGAATTTCTTCATAGAATATAGGAAAATACCTTGAGGCCTTTTGCAAATCTTTATTGTTACTATGCCTACACGTATGAAGGAAGTAATTTGTGCAAAAGGTGGTAATACTAGATTTTGAACACTAATAAGAAAAAACAAATTGTGTATTGATTTTGGATTTTCTTCTATGTTGGCAAATTTTATTATTGAGATAGAGACTAAAAGCTTTGAATTGCATAATTTTTGGATAAAATTCTATAAATCTTTGAGTTCATATGAGCTTATCAAAGTAATTGTTCAGTAAAGGTTTTTAATTTTTTTTATAAAATCATGTATACTTTGTTCTAAGTATCATACAATTTGTGAAAAATATACATATAAATATAAAATTTTCATGATGTGCCAAAATGTTTTTGCATTGACTATTGGTTCAAGATTTAAATTTTATATAAAATTTTAGGTAATTTTCAAACTTTGAAGATTTAAAAAAAATTAATTAATGCATTTGTAATGTACATTGTTGAAGATATAAAACATGTAAAAAGAGGGTTTTGTTTAAAAATACATTGAAAGTAACTCAAGAATTTTAGAAACATATATATAATCCTTCAAGTAATGAAAATATTGCATGTTTTGGAAAAAATTATAAATTGAGTTTGATGTAAAATGTTTTGTGGAACTTGCTTGTGAGAGATGTACGTATGGACACTATTTATTTTCAAACTTTTGATGGACAGGTTGACCTAAATGTTTTACTGTATCGTGATATAATACAATCATTAATTGGTTGTATAAATATTCAAATTTTAATTGTGAAATTTGTCATTCATATCATGGTTACCGGAGTACAGAGATATGATGTATTTGTTCCAAGAATCTTTCATATACATACAATTTTTTTGTACTTCTAGAGTATTTTGAATATTCTAATGATGGTTATTAACAAGTACGTATAAATCTAGCCAGAAGTACATAGCCAGAATTTGCAAATACAAGAATATTCCTGTACTCCAGTAACCTTGATTCATATACTTCTCAGTATATCCACTGAACAAATTTATCTAATTTCCAAATTAAGTCAAAACTGTTTCTCAAATATCTAAATCATTGAAATCAGTGAAGCGAATCATTAGGGCCTCTTTATACTTGGAGGTCCAAGCCAAAGGCCGAATGCCCAAAAGCCTATGGGCCAAATGCCAAATGTCCAATAACTTTTCGAGCTATTTTGAGAAGGCTTCTCGGGTTTTCCGTTAGACCCAACTCAAGGAGGTGGGTCTAACACAAATTCCGGGGGACACTAAACTGGTGTACTTTTTGTGCCATGTAGGAAAAAAGTGTTTGCCACCTCACTTTCTTCGTCTATGTCCCTTGGACTGAATTTTCTTAGTATAAAGCCAAAATACAACGGCTTCTCAATTCTAGCCAATCACAACCTTCAAATTTTTTTTATCATACAGCCTTTGGCCTTTCGATTGTAAGTATAAAGAGGCCCCTAGCCCAATCATTCGAAGTCTGAGTCAATAGGTGTCAAATTTTAACTGTTTATACATAAAAAATTGTGTATTTAGAAGTCAGTTACTAGCACAATCATGCTAGTGCGTAGTTTGATTCCTTCATTTGTTACATTTAATTTGTGAATTTGTAGTATTCAGTCCATATTTTAACTCCAAATTTGAAGTGCTCTAAAGTGAATGCTTTGGTCACTTCACATGGACTGGTTTGAGTGCTCTTGCAATCATTGATTGGAAATGTGTGATCACTGCAACTTTCAAATTGAAACAAAACTGCAAATGTGTTTGCATCTTACTGAGGAAGGAACCACAATAGTTGAACAATCTTAGCATCTCTTATCCACTTTGTTGCATAGAATTTGAAATATGCTACAGTTGCAAGTAAGGACATGAAACTATCATGTTTTGAATCAGATCACAACTTGTGTTATTTTTTTTGTAATTTTCTTTTTGTGAAAGTGACATAACTATTAACATTATATTATTTTGTTTAAAGTGATTTTGAAATTTTAACCACTAAATTTTATTAGCATTTTTGGAGTGAAAATTGCTAAAATCATTGACTTTGTGAGATTTGTAAATGTAGGTTCTTATATTTATTTTAAATGCAAAGGTAAATACCAGTTTTACGTGTGATCATTATACATATTTGGAAATTATAAGGCTCAAAATATTTGTTAAAATAACTGCCATCCTAAGTCCTAAATTAGAATTTGGTCTCAAAAAATTTCAAGGATTAAGTATCTACAAGGATAGAATTCATGTTGTAGGACATATACAATCATTAATCATACATTATTTAATTTTGAGCAATACAGAAATTAAATGCATACATGAAAAACTTTTTGGTACAACCATTGGATTCTTAAACAAAAATCATTATTTCTATTTTACAAGGTTCCAAAAATTCTACTCCAATTATTTGGCTGAAATAGTTCACTCATATTTCAATTCTAATCCGTCTATAGTATTTAGCTATATTCTTTAACACTGTGATTAGAAACAACAAAACATAGTTAGTTTGACACCTTCGGATATTTAAAACCAACATTTAAATAGCATATTTGTAACATTTAATAAATCACAGAAAAATTCATAGAACTCTAATAAAAGAGGTGAAACAAAGTACTCTGTCCTACACTCACAAGTCGTCATACATTGCTTCATGCATGCAATCTGTAATCCTCATGCTCTTCTCGTGTTACTATCTAAGCCTCAATTCAGTCTCAACAGAATCAGAATAATATTAAACCACCACTTGTAACCAATTGTACTTCCATCATTCATTGGTCTCAAGCCATTACGTCCCACAAGAGCTTGCCTAGGAACTCCTAAAGGAAGTCTATGCTGCAAAGTCAGCAAACTTCTGTGGAGGTTAAAATTGATAACCAGCTCAAGAGGCTCTTTGTTAAAAGTAGCAATTCCCAATGGGAGCAGTACTCCTACAATCCCAAGTTGCAATCCACCGACTCTGATAAGCAGACACATTCTCATGGCATTTGTTAGATTTTTATGTGATCATTAGTGTTTACCGTATCACTTTGAATAAATGTTTTAACTATTGACACAAAATATGTCATTCAGTAATCCCTTTGCAGTACTGTAAAGGGTTACGCACTACAGTTGATTGAAGACAATATTTTGATGTACTCAAGTGTTCTGATAATTCTATTGAAAATGCTACATTTACTTAGACTCTTCCAATCAGAATGTGTACTTGAATTTGAAGTACAACAACGTGGTTACGAATGAGTGAGATTAGATTATGGAAGGTTCTAAACTAAAAACGGGATATTCTGTTGTACAGTTCATGGCAACCTTATTCTGTACCTTTAGCAATGTGCTCAATTCAGGACAGATTGGGAACTACATCTAAGCTTCAAAAAATAACTCATTGAACCATTCTTGTGAATCCTTTAGACCAACTAATGATAAAAAATCATCTTTGTTGAAGTAGATATGTACACGCCATAGAATCATGGCACACACCTGCACTCGTTCAATATTCCTTTAATAAAACACCAATGCGGTATATAGCAAGGATGGTGGAAGAAAGCATCGCCAGAAACGTGAAGAAGCTCATGGTGACGGCAGCATCTGATCTGGCGCAGAAGGATCTCACATCATAGCGTGAGCATAAGCGGACGCCCATCTCTCCCGTGTATGACATGTTTGCCACTGTCGCCGCGGAAGTGCTGGCAGAGAGCAGGAGGTAGGAGAACAGCTGCGCAAATGAACATCAACAGTTCAATCAAACGGAGTCTGAAACCAGGAAATCAGCTTGGTCCTTGAATCTTCTCTGAGAAAGACATCTAAGGATTTAAATAAAGACTTAAGGGAGTAAGCATCAGTTCGATTAAAGTGGACAGAATTGGAGAAGATTGAGTTTAGTTGCAAAATTGGGGAAGGAGGATTATGCATTAACTAACCTGATCAAAACCAAAGGTGAGCCACGTGCTGATAAGTATGGAAGGAATGAAAGAGATGCCTAGAATTACAGTGTACGCCAGTTGTATGAACTGCAGCGTGGAATAGAGGAAAACACATACGTTCACAGCCACTAAGAACCTGCGTGCACAAACATCGTCTGCATTAGCATAAAATGAAGCGTTGCACTGTGTCACACGACCTCAGGAAATCCTTTAAGCAAGTCAGACTTGACGTGGATAACACAATATTGTTGAATACGCATCAATCCATCTGCCTGTTGCTACATTGTTTACTTTGATTACTTCAAATATTGCACTATCAGGAATGGGACAATTAAAGCGACTAATTCACATTTTTTCAGGATGAAATACTTGGACCAACATTTGTCCAAAGTCAACAATTGCTCAGCAAACGAAAATGTGATATATATATTCAAAAATTCAGTAGAGGAGGTTTCGAAAAGTGCAATGAAGAATTAAAACGTACCTGTAAGCCTGAAAATGGTTGAACCTCAAAGTGCCAAATTCTGCGATGGACTGCGAATTAGAGCACATAACTACAATGGCGATGAGAGAGAGTACGGTCTCCGCGAGACGGAACCCAAAGCTGCACGCTCCGACGACGGTCAAGTGCTTCCGCATCCTGGATTTCTTCTTCTTCGGAGGTGCGTCGTCGTCGCTTGCCCGTGGCGAATCAAGCGGAGATTCGACCTCCTCCGTCTTGGTCAAGTGCATCTGCACTCCCGCGTCCTCTTCCGGAAGACGCGACATGGAGAAAGTTATGCTAGCGAGACTGGGGAGATGTATTCCCCCGCTCCGACCACGGTAGATTCCTCCGCTAGCACCACGATTCAAACCCCCGCTCGTCCCACGGTGCGGGCCGATTCCACCACTCGTCCCACGGTGCGGGCCGATCCCACCACTCGCACCGCGGTGTATCCCCCCGCTTGCACCACGGAAAATACCGCCGCTCGCACCGCGGTGGATGTGCGCCGGAGCCGGGGAGAATTCAATCGCAGGCTTGGCCGCCTGCGTCGCCCCCGCCTCCCCTTCGGCGATAGATTCATGGTTCGTAACTCCATCTACAGCTGTGGGATCCGTCACAGTTGCAGCTCGTGCCTTACTCGAAACATGAACGCCATTGCTCGCACTAGGGTTTGAATCCGCAGGTGCCCGGACCCGCTCGCCATGCACTTGCCCCGCCTCCAGCGAGCCCGTCTCGCCGTCTACTACATCATGATACTCCGTCTTATCTGTTCCGGGCTCCGTCACCGAACCCATTCCAATCCTTCTAATCCAACCTCGAAACCGAATCAGGGCGCACAACTAAAAACCCCTCACCGCCGGCTTCCTCTTCCTCCCACGCTTCCAACACCAGCAATGACCACGTAAACCAACGCTCAAAATCCAAAAAACTACGCTGGCTCACCAGCCTGATTCAAAAACTCTTCATTCCTCCATTAGGTCGAATCAACCATGGCGTCCTCAACCCAAAAAATCCGGTCCCACAAACCTCCCGTCGCGGCAAACCTCCCCACCACTCCACATCTATGCTCAAACCAAACGCCATTGCCCAGACTCGTCATCATCTCCAGCATTCCCAACCTCCATCCCTACCTCCACCGCTCCTTCCCTCCCTCCCTCAACCCAAATAACCTCCGCAAACTCTTGCAACCTCGTCAAAATTCCCTCAAGGCCGTCAAAACTCGCTCGCTAGACTCACCAACCTCCTGAAAGAGAATACAAGCAAGCACACCTGCACTCATCACCATCACCCCATCATCATCAACATCAAATCTCACAAACCTAAACTCATCAGAAAGAAAGTCCAAAAAAATGTCCCATCTCACAACTCAAGTAACATCATCTCAATCTAGAATCCAAGCTCAGTGTACAACAACATCCAACCATGATATTATATTGAGCTGTAACCACTCCTTGACACGATGCCATAACAGTACACCATACCTGATCCAAGTACCTGGAACTTAACTTAAGGTATTGCAAACCGACATGGATCAAAAAGCAAAGTAATGAGACAAACTAACATAATCATGAATGCAATCCTCTACTAATCAGGGGGAGTACGAGAGAATAATGACAAAGGATTTAGTGTAGAGGTGGAGTGGGCTGACCATGGAGTGAGCTGACCATGGAGTGAGCTCAACGATGTCAGTGAAGATGTGAATGTTACTACAGGAATGCAGATTGTGAGTACAGTGTGCTTCAAATGTGATCAGAATTTGCAGCTCAGGAGGTGGTCACGGCGGAAGGGAGGAATTTCGTAGGAAGGTGAGTTTCTCGTCGGAAGGTGAAGGTTTCGTCGAGATATGAGTTTTTCCGTCGGAAGATGGGGTTCTCGTTTGGGTTTCGTTGACGAGTTTGTAGACTTTTCGTGGCCATACGTCGCGTCGCGAGGAGCTTCCGGAGGGGGGATACGTGGCGGGCTGTGGGGGCGTTTTGCCAGGGTGGACTCGAGATCCGATGTTATCGCCCTGGAGCCACGTGACAGGGCTTCACGCGTATTCGTCGTATTGAGAACCTTTTCGTGAGGTTGATACCCGGGATTCCATGACGTCAATTAGGGGATACGTTGGTCTGCATGCATGCATGCAATTAATGGTGTCTACGTCGTGCGATGGCTCAGTCTCCCATCTTGATCAGGTTCGGCTTCACTTGTTCCATTGCCGTTGGCGAAGATTGGCGTAGTATTTTTCTGCTTTCGGTGTGGAGATGAGCAGTGATCAGGTGTGAGGTTTTTATTCTTCTTTGCCTAATTGGTGGGCGACTGTGCTATATTATGTGGTTTTGCAGTTCTTGGGATCATACACCTTGGTGGTTCTTTATGTGTCACGCTTGCTGATCGATCTGACTGAGAATTTTGTTGGATCTTTCTCGTCTGTTGGTGTTCTGGATTGTGATGCACTGTTGTTTCGCCCAGGGTTTCGTGGGGAAGGAATATTAGGGTGTTATGTGACGCGAGGGATTTCTGTTACTAATGCCATTGTGGCGCCCTAACTTTATATAAGGTGTTTGATTTCTGTGGCAGGGTGTAATTACTGATAGTGGCCAAGTTGTGTGTTCGTTTTTTGGAGCAGTGTTGAGATTTCGGGGGTATTTGGTCTTTCGGACGGGGCGTTGTGGAGATGTATGTGGAGATTGGGTGTCTACTGTACTGCAGATTTTTAGGTTATTGCAGGATGTGGGTTTAGTGGAATAACATAGCTGATCGCCCGGGATTATGTGCAAGAGCATGCTGACGAAATGAGGCGGTATGCGATGATCGATATTCAGGCCTTTAATATACTATTAGCCTCTGAAATTTGAAGTGGAATAGTGAATTGGGAGTGTGAGTACAGTGAAGCAATCGGCTATGGCTTCATGTCAATTTTGGATGATCTCGCTGCTCCTTCTAGCGGGTGTGTTCACCTTGGGTATAAAAGAAGCACAGGCTGAGAAAAAAACGGGATTGAGTACAGCCAGGAGAGAAGATGTTCCGTTTATCAGGTGCAGAGTGTGTGAGATTCTTTCCAAGCAATTGGTACGACAAGTGAAGGAAAAGCGTGACAAAGCCGCTCCCAAGAAGGTATACTTGCCTCCTACGATCTCATTGCAGGCTCTATTGATTACTTAATGGAATCTTTTGTTGGAAACAATGTGCCTCTTTCAATAGAATATTGGTCCGTGGGAGGTTCGCAGTTATGTTTGTGTCAATCAGTAAGAACTTGCAAATGCTTCTTTGTTCCGCCGCCAATAATGGGCAATTAGGGTTTCAGCGTATTGGGTACTAAAAGATGCGTCTGCAGATTACTGAGTTTGACATTATCGATATTGCGGAGAATATCTGCAACATGAAGAAGGAGGAAAGTGACTGGATTTTGAAGCTCGACATTGTGGAGAATAAGGGCAAACTTGAGGTAGGGCGATCGGGAACCAACCTAAGGGTTATGTCTTCTCGATGGCAGATTACAATGGAGTTCACATTTTGGTTTATGGTAGTTTATGACAGCTGCGTCTTAGCAATCATGCATTACATTTTGAAGTTGACCTACATGCCTCCATTAATTTATGTTGACTAATTGCTATATTGAATCTGGTGTTCATTAAGCTGGTAGAGCAATCAGTGGAAGGAGCATGCAAGAGAGACTGCAAGACTATAGAACGGGCATGCCAAGAGGTACATATTGTAGTGTCAAGTGCTCTTATCTTCACACCTAAATGTCACTCAACCACTCTATGTAACAGAGGCTCTTATTGTTGCTTAATAAATCCAAGGAAGCGTTTCCTTTAAAGGTTTGTCAATGATCAGATGTTGGATTGTATTCAGGTTATGGGAGAACATGACACTGATGTTGCCGAGTATCTTTACAAGGCCGGTTCAACACGAGCTGGCCTAATGAAGCTGTTATGCAGAGATTTGAGTAAAGCTTGTGTTGCCAAACTTCCCCCTTTGCCCAAGGTAGTACAAACACTAATAAACTATTAAGTTTACAATGCTTAGATTAATGATACAGAGTTTCAATTTTGACAAATCTTCTTAATTCAGTATTTCCTGTGTGGCTGGATATTCTTATCAGACATTGATGGTGTGTGTGAACAGTACAGAGGACCAGAAGAACTATTCACTCCAAAGGTAGGCAAAGAAGCTGAAATGGACAAGCTCATGCGCACTCTCCAAGTACGTTGATTGTTCATAAAATTTTGACCACTCAATACTGAGTGAAATAAGAGTTCTTGGCTGCTCACAACTTCATCTCGTTAACCACGGTCACCTGCAGGATGTGCCAGCTGGAACACCTAAGTTGAAAGTTTACTCAAGAGAAGACATTGAAAACAATCCTGGGATTGCCTACAGTGGTGGCCGCAGTCCCCGAGATCCCGACGACGATGAGGATTATGAGGACGATGATGAAGATATGTATGAGGTAACTGCCGTGGGTCTGAATCTACAGCTGTGCAGTTTCATTCGCTCTAATCAAGCTTTTTGGTTGTTCATTGCGTATTTTAGTGCGAGTTGAAAAACACCCTTCTAACAACAAGGTTAAAGAGGATGGTTTGGTGTTTGTCTTGCAATTCTACTTTTCTTTGCATTTGTAGTCATTTTGAAACTCAAATAAATTGCATACTTAGTGATATGATGATGATGATATCCCTGTGCGGGGAGTGATGCCATCATACCTTCTAGCTGCCGCTATCTCTTTTGGGAAGGTTTTGCAAAATTGTAGGTTAGCTAAATGGAGGCCTTCAGATACTAGAAGTCGATGATTAATTCATGAACGTCCTTTTGACGTTGGGGGTTGGGAGAACAGCAAATTTATAATGATTTGGTTATAAGAGATGTTTGAGATAATCTGTGACTTGGAAATCTTGCAGTTTAAACCAGCTGTAAGAACATGGAGAGACTCCGTTGCTAAACTTGGTGCTAAAGTTGGAGCACAAACTCAAAAGGTAGTGCAAACTTCATTGAAGAGGGTGAAGAAAACAACGCGACGAATTAAGAGGTGGTGGTCCGGCAAGAAACCAATTACAAAATTCCAATCTCAGTCTAGTGCAATACAGAAGTCAAGTTCAGACTCTGGTTCAGATGAATTATAAATTGACATTCTTTCTTATCAATCTCTTTGCTGGCAAACATGGATACTTTTCCTCCAGGTTAGTGTTGTGTTCCCTTTCACTCGGCTTTGTATCGGAGTTGACTAATGGACAGGAGAATTGTACTTTTGCGAATTAAATTACCACGAAAAGTGTCTTAAATTCCAAAATGTATAATCCATTGTGATAATATGCTACCCAGGTCCCACAATAACAAACTTCACATTATCCAGCAGTGGACATACAATACCACTACATTAGTACTCTAATCAATTGTACTGATACACTATGATACTAACATTTGGATATGAATTATATTATGTTGATCATAGAGACACTCCTTTCAGTCTTTAGGATGTCAATGCTACACCTCGAAGACTAACTTCCGACATGCACCTTCGCTCAGCAAAACATAAAACACAGGAGATTTTAGAAAGTTTCTCAAGAAAACCTGTAAATACGGAGGAAATACGACCAAATCCATCTCTTCCAGTCCACCTCTTCCAGTGTAGAATGCCCTCTTGTATTACCATAGCACCATAGCATGTTTGTCCTAAAAATAATTCTTTTTTAGGAACACAAAAATTTGGAAAACAATGAGGACAACAAACGAAATTAGAATATGTTATATATATTAGACTGCCCTAGACGGGCTGAGTGGGAAATGTCAGGCAGTTCGTTAAAGCTCCAGAGACAGCAAACTGGTCGACATATGCACAAGTGCATCCCCGAAGATAAACAAAACATATCAATATCTGAAATATTAAATCCATGATGCAGCAACAGAGCCGATGTAGTACAGCCCAATTAAAATCAATATTTACAGGTCAACATCTAGTAATTTGATCCGTGTGTAATTCGCAAGAGACCCAAATCCTTGTAGGTGAATGGACTAAATTCAGCAATCTTGAGATAAAGTTTCTTGGATGAGCATACAAACCTCCAAGAGCACATCAATAGAGCTCATAAAGATGAATCCAGTTTCTTGGCATACAGAGCACACTGCCAACAAAAATCCATTCGATTCAGTTTGGCTTCTGGGCTACATACCTTTGAGATGAGAGCTTGCGTGCAACACTAGAAAATCTAGCATCTCAAGATGAAATTGTACGTGTTTATGGACTCGTAGGTGAATGCTTATTACTTACTGAACTTTGTACACAGCTCTACAAAATAACCTATGCGACCTCCACTACTAAAAATGAACAGCTCCTTTTCGACTGTCACAATTGTTTTGCTCCGAGTCCAAGATCTTGGAAACCACTTATAAGTGTACTTTTACGATATGAAACACCATTGAGATCCTCAATCACCCACTTCAGCTCTACCATGTCAGTTACTGAAAAGTGCACATGCCCCTTCGGAAACAAATGCCCAAGTCTCGAGTCGTGATTTTCTTCCACATGAAGAGTGCCCTCCTTCAGCTGATTGAACCAAGAAACTATCCCCTTCTTGGAGGCTTCTGTCTTGGCAGTGGTTTCTGCTGTCTCAGTCGAGCTTTTATCTTGAATTTGTACTTCGTTCTGCCAAAATATCAAACCCAAATGTTTCCTCTGAGAATCACAATAACCGTCGCAGTTGAGTCGAATTTATCCAATTGCAAACAAGACGGTCCACTTTATGATTTTAAACACTATGCAATACAAGGTTTAAGAAGCAAATTCATTTTTTCTGATTTATGTATTATGTTTCTTACTCTCTGAAGGTGTTTACTTCAACAGTTTACTCGTTATAGAACAGGAGAACCAAAATATTTCAGAGTTGTCCTTGTGATCAGCATGAACTAACCTCATGAGAAGAATTGTTGACACGGCAAACAAAGAAACCTGAATCTTCAGTGGCCGCCAATGCTGCTTCGCCCTGTGCTCCGCCACCAATGACCTGATCAACAAGGAGAAAAGCTAGGTAAGTGTTTGGTAGAATAGACCTACCTACAAATAATACATAATTGACGTGGATGCAATGCCCTTACCAACTCAACGTTTTTGCATCTTAAAATTCACCATTAAAGACGTTCATGTATAACATAGTGGAGAGAAAAGCTAAGCTCATCGGTCACTCACCACCATAACCTGTTTCGGAGGAAGTGCCCAATTCGTGCATATCCGCTTCAACCGCTCATTACTGCATCAAATATTCAATTAAAGTCGTTAACATCACTGCTAAGAGAGCAGACAAAGCCTGCAGAAGTAAGAAGTGCCCAAGAAATGACTACATCTACATGTGTAATTTAATGTTAAAAAATAAATGAAAATACAGCTGTTATAGCGAATACATCACTTTTCTTCCTTAAGAGCAAATCATTTTGCTTGGAAACAGGTCAAAAAGCTAAGACAAACTGTGACAATCTCAACACTTTTCCATTGTTTGAGATGGATGAAGCATTGATCACCTTAGAGGTTCTCCAGGTGCTAATTCATCACTCCCGTTGCTTACATGAGTAATGTGTTGAAATTTGTAGTTGCCTAGTTGGTCCAATAAACAAGTGAGATCTTCCTCAGGCCCACGAGCTAAGAGAGCTTGTTTCAACCCTCTTTCCTGAATTGAAAGACACCCTGCAGTCAGATACTTTGCAACAAATACAAGAAGCTTGGGAACGTGTTGATTCAGAGGGCAGTGAAACATGGACAGTTCAAATGCGAAACAAACGCCGAATGCACTGACAAGCGGTGTTGAAATATAACCAATTCGAGTAACTCTTGATCTGCATAATCTATTAGAATACTAGATCATGGACTCGCTGATACAAAACACTCTTGCAAAACCAAGCCGAAAGGAGGTAGTTTCTGAAAGAAGAACACCTCCAAATAACGAACAAGCGCTGGCGCACCTGGCATAACCTGCCATCCTCTCGAAGACGCCTTGGGAGCCGCAGTAGGAAATATACCTAGCTTCGCCTGTTCACGCCGTGCTTCAGCTAACATCTTCTTCTGGAAGATCTTAGTAGCATACTTTGCACGAATACTATCACCTGTTCACAATGCAGGCTCTTCGGTCACAAATCGAAACCCTAAACCTTAACCTTTCCGAACATGAAAACGGATAAAATAATCTACAGATAAAATGCGACATTATCTCATCGGCACGGTGGATTGATTGAGAGCCAAGCAGGATTGATAGAGCCTCATCTGCTCACCTCTCCCCATAACTTCTTCTAAAGCTTGCTTCTCCTCCATCTTAGATTTCGGCTTTACATTTTTAAGCCCAGTCGACGCTGTCCCAACACGATTCTGAAGTCCAGGAGCAACTGCCTTCAACCCTAACGATTCAATCACCTGGTCTGCGGACACCGTCGTGTCGTCACCCTTCTTCACTTGAGCATCTGTGTCGAAATCGATAAGCAACGAAGACCAATCTCGCCGCTTGACGTCATATTTTTCCGCAGGCTCGGCGGCTTTAGTTGATGTCGGAGAATCATCACTCGAAGCGGTGATGGCTGGAATCTTGTGCTGCAAGTGTGATGAACCGAAGATCCTCATCAGAGACAGACAGTTTAACGAAAAATTGTTCATGTAAAAATTGATCAGGCTTGAAGCCCTAAAACCGCCATTGAACAAATGATATATAAAAAATCGCTTGAATGTGATTGCATCGATTCATCTACAACCAAATCCAAGGGGGAGATTCAAAAGATAAAATCAAACCTCGCAATCCCACAAGCAATCAATCAAAACATGCCCTACTGGAGAAAACCCCACACAGGCATGGAAATTTGGAAAACGAACCGAGGGAAGACCATCATACCTCTTTTTGAATGAGCGATGGCATGTCATACACAATCCCGCGCACAAGGAAGCCCTGCGGAATAATCCCAGCCAAGTGACGATGCTGGAAATAAATGTCCGCAACATTTGCAGTCTTCCATGCTCGCTTGTAAAATTCACGCGCTTCCAGCACGTCCGGTGGTGGAGGCGCCCCCATGAAATCGGCCAGCAACTCCTTGAACACCAACCCCAATCCCCCGGGAGAAATCACAGACCAATCCGCCTCCAACTCCAGCAGAGGCCGAGTTGGTGGCACTTTCAACAACCGCCGCAAGACAGCGGCCATCAGAGCAGCGGCAACTGCAACTTGTGAGTGCGTAGCAGTAATTGCAACAATCAAGCGAGCAAACGCAACACATCCTTCATGCGGAACTTAGCAGGGAAAGAAAACCAGAGAGCAGCACCACCACCATGTAATCAAAACATTGAATACGAGAACGAACTGCGAAGAATGATGAATTGCAACAATTTGCAGAGAAAGGCGGCGAGGTGGGCGAGATGAGAAGGGCAGAGAATGGCGACAAGATGGCAACGAGGCGAGCCACGTGGAAACAGGGTTGGATGGGAAGGTGAGGAGATGACTAGAAACACAAACAACACTAATTCTCGCCACCGTTTAGAGCGATTCTTCATAAGAAGTTGCACTGGGTGATGCTACGATGTCTTTTCTCTGGAATTTCGTTCTGAGAGTGATGCGTGTTGAGTGTTTTTGATGGTTTGGGCACATCCTCATGTTTGCCCACCTTCCCTTGATAACCCTTGTGAGCAAGCAGCGCTGGAACCCCAACACAGCTCTGGAACGTGCCTGTGATGGTGAAACCGCCGACAATCAATCAACTCTGTGTCATCCCATAGTTTCTTTGAACCATGTCGAGTTAAGATCTTCATCATCCGGAAACCCTTCGTTTCCTTTGATTTGGCAGCAGCAGAGTTTGTTTGAGACATTGAGACGATGATTCTGTATCGGCTATGTCAGGGTATTTGTTGGAGCATGATAGTGGATTGTCGGAAGCAACTTTTACAAACACAGAAGGCGCCTTCTGTTTCTGGCGTTACGTGATCCCAGCGTTCTTCATGTGCATCCTAATCGATATGTGAAAAAATTGGCAACGAGATCGATAATCTGTCACACTGCCGGGCAAGCAAGAATGGACGCAACTTCAGAGCTGGAAGTCTTCGAGGAGAGTTTACAGCCTTGCAATTGGGTTCACTCGAAATGGGAAACCTCGAAATGTAGTGCAAAGGTATATTCTCTCGAAAGTGGGCACAGTTTGAAAGTCTGATCTGCAGACGAAACTCCGACAGTTGCATCAGCTTCGAAACCAGAACCAAATTCGCCGTTCCACAAAGCACAACTCCCCACTGTAGGGCACGCAACCCAGAAAACCAATCACAGGAATCACCACCACCTCGAGCTGACACACACCAAACAGTAGCCCCAGCTCTCGAATCCCGCGCTACCATGCAGTGCGCTCCACACTATTCAAAACACCCACCATCGCCGATTCGCCCACTTCCAAAACACACATCCAAAACACGTCCCAAACTTGTCCTTCCTGAAGTTGACCATCACAGAACAAACAACACCGCATGTGCGCTGCAGCAGCCTCCTTTTCTCCGCAACGCACATGTTTCTCTTCTCAACATTCCTCCACTTCTCTGGAATCTCTCTCTCTCTCTCCCACTCTGTCCTGATTCTCCTGAAGAAAGTGGAACCTGGAAAGAGTAGCTTCCACCCTCCATCACTCCACTGTACAGTACCATATTGTTGACTTCGAGAATCCCACTTGTGACGTGCGAGGGTAGAAAATTATTGGTAGGTGAAGAAACCGGCGTGGTTGGCGATATTACACTAATCGCGGTGACGTAGTAGGCTCCCATGCTGTTGTTGGTGGGGATTTTGCCTCTCGCCCTGTCTGCCAGCGGCACATGTGTCTGCAGATCTTCACTTAGAATAGCAGGTTGAAAGCAAACCAAAGCAAAGCAAAGCCCTTTCGAACGCTCAGCTTTCAAGTGGCTTCGTAACACGGTTCTAATTTTGTTCTCACACGGTCATGTCGCGTTCATCGTCTGCGTGTTGTTGGTACCCGTTGTCTGCGAGGTTGATGGGTCGTCGTGACTCGTGAGTCTCGTGACGCGGTTTCGGTCTTCCAGGGTTTGTGAGGGTTTTTCTTTTGAGAGAGACGTAGGTTAATCTGTCCTTGCTTGAAGTGTAGTGACAAGCGTGGAAAGGAGATTGAAGGCTGCGCGTTTTGGACAGGATCAGTGAGCAGAAGCTGGTTTTCTCACTGGAGGTGCTCTTGAGGTACACAAGTGTTCGCTTTGTACTTGTGTGTAGTTAGTCTATTTCGGCAGAGCACGTTGTCGTGCCTGTCGGGCGAATTTTTACTGTGGAGCGGAATTCGAGTGCGTTGTCAGAGAATCTGATCTAAGTAGTGGTAGCGGAGCGATTTCGTTTCCGTGCGAGGTGAAATCTAGGGAACTTATTGTCAGCGGCCGCCATTGATGATCTGGTGGTCTTCGTTTTTTTTAGTGGGACGAGTTTGTAGATTGCTCGCTGTTTGTGGATTTCATTTGGAGAGGAGGATTGAATCCGGAGTCGGACGTGAAGCGCTCGAGAGGTGGCTGACTTGTTTCTTCGAGCTTTGTGAAGTGAATTCCTGTGTGTTGTGTTCCTGTGCGTTGAGTGTCGGCTTTTCTTCACTGTTGGTTGCAGACAATCAGTTAAAGGAATGTGGGTGTGTGTGTGAGACAGGTGAGTCTTGGAGCACAGCAATGGCGACTACATGCCATTGCCTTCCACCGGCAGTGGCGCCCTTCCACGCCGTGTGCCAGCCTCCAATCCTAGTGGAGGATGCGTTCGAGAAGGCCACGCGGAGAGGGAGCGCAATGAATGCCGCGGATCTGGCGACGTTTATGAGAAACGTGCAGGGCGAGAGGGACGTGACGGAAGAGGAAGCGGGGCATTTGATCACTACGTTTCTTAATTCCTCCGCGAAGACCAAGAGTGGCCACCATTTGAGCATCATGCGGCTGAGCCAAAGAGCTCCTGCCAACTCCAAGCACCATTCGAAACGTGAATTTCAGTCGTCCCGGGAGCAGCCTGCTACTCTTGATTTGCCTGCCTTCCTCAAGTTCCTCCTGAACCCCGAGCTGAATGGCCACCGAGTGGAGCCTTCTCACACGGTTGGTACCAAGTCCTCTCTTATTCATATTCTCTACACTTTTCATACTTCTGTTTGCGGTAGCTTTTTTGAGCTTCGGTTGTGTACATTCCAGGAATTACTTTCACTTGAAGAGGAGTGAGAGTTTGAGTTGTTTATGAAATTCTGTTCTTATGAAGTGTTTTGCAATCTGTTTGTGAAGGGCCTGAAACCCCAGCCTACGGAGGACATGACCGCACCGCTGTCGCACTACTACATCTTCTCGAGTCACAATTCGTATTTGACGGGCAACCAGCTGACATCGAAGTGCAGCTCCCAACCCCTTGTGGATGCGTTGCTCAGTGGATGCCGTGTCATCGAGCTTGATTGTTGGGATGGAAAGAATGGCAAAATCAAGGTTCTACATGGCGGGTATGCTTCCAATTCTTGGCTACTTCATAGTTTCTTACTGCTTGAATTCCTTACTTTTAATTCATCCCAGCCTTTGTCTTGAAATCTGACTCGTTGTTGCGTCAGTTAATGAGATTGTTGTGAGATTTCTTTGGTTGTTTCAAGTTTCTCCTTAGGACTTGCAGAAGCAAGTGGTACTGTGCTGTTGATTTGAAAGAGTTGGTGTCGGTATGATCCCATGTAATGCTATGAAGGGATCGAATTGTGTTGCGGTTCTTAGCACTGACGTGTAGTATGGCTTGGCAGTACCTTGACAAAGGCAGTTTCATTCGAGGAATGCATTATGGCGATAAAAGAGAACGCATTCAAAGTGTCTGATTATCCTGTCATTCTCACTATTGAAAGTCATTTATCACAAGAGCACCAAAAGAACGCAGCTGCGGTAAGTTCGATGTTGGAATTTGGTTGATTGTCTCTTTTCAATATGAGAAAGCCTGTTGTGTCCTTTTGATGCAGATATGGTTCGCAAATTCTGTCAAACTGACTTTCTTCTGGTTATTGTGTGTGCAGAAATTAAAAGAGATTTTAGGTGACATTATGTATATTCCTTCTGCCGATGATCGACCACCTGTTTGCTTTCAATCACCGGATGCACTGAAGAATCGCATCATCATATCTGATAAACCTCCGGGGGATTCAGTTGCAGATCAGGTACAGTGGATACTTTCCTTTGCGAAGAATAACTCTGCATTGGGATTATGGAACAACAGAAGATCCTCAGCCTGTGTTTTAGGTTTCGAATTCTAACTATCTGCTGAGATTTTGATGTTTTTTGCTTTGCAGGTTGCAGAAGAGCCTGAATATGCCGACAATGTGATCAAGGAAACTATTCAAAGGAGCGACAGTTCGGGCAGCCTTTCAGAGGAAGGAAGTTCAACTCGTGCACGCAGAGAGAGGAAGATGCATAGGCGTCACAGTCAAGCTGCTGAAAGGTTAGCACAGAAAATGGCCTCAAGGAGATCTGGTGACGAAGTCATACCCAAAGTTCACGAGTTCGAAGAGTTACTGTATATCTATTGTCAGAAGCCTTCAGAGATGAAGGAACGACAGGAGAAAGGTGGTCCACTGGTTGCTGGGGAACGTGCAATCATGGCCAATTTGAGTGAATCTCAACTCGATCATCTTATGAAGCATCACCCAAATTCTTTGATAGAGTAAGACTTCTTATTCGATACTATGTCACCTCGATTTTTTTATCATTGTGTGGTTTTGTAGATGTCAGTGCGCTTGTAGCATTCAGATTCTGGTATTAAATCTAGTGTTGAGGAAAACAATGCGAGGATATGGTCTTTTTATTCCTAATATTGTTAGGTGTGTGGTCCTGGAATTGGTTGATCAGATTCACAAAGGCCAACATGGGTAGAATGTATCCATTCGGACTTCGATTTGACTCATCAAATGCAGATCCTATGGATGCTTGGAAACATGGACTTCAAGTTGCAGCTGTGAATATGCAAGGTCATGATCGACCTGTATGGATTTCCCAAGCATTCTTCAGTAAGAATGGTGGTTGTGGGTATGTCAAGAAGCCTGATTTTCTCCTACCTGGATCTAGTGTGGACCCTAAAAGTCTTCAACCAAGGCTTGAATTGAAGGTTAGCATCTCACAGCCTATTTGTGTTTTAAACTGGGCAACTCACTCTTGGTGTAGATAGCTTTTTTGTCTTGCCGTATTCAAGAGAAGTGATAAAACACCATTTGTTAATTTTCTGCAATGTTAATTATCTTCCTTGTAGGTTCATGACCTAAGCATGGACTGTACAATAAGTGATTGAATTCTCTTGTGGAATGCAACCTCTACTAGGAGCATTCTAATCTTTCTTCGTTACATACTGGTGGGCTTCTCCAGGTGAAAGTTTTGTTGGGGACAGATTGGCATAGAAACTACGATGTTTTCAAGAAGCCAGATTATTTTGTGAAGGTACTTGTCTTCTTGCACCTAGAGATTTTTAGAGGTTTCATAGAATTCGTGACAAAAATTCGTTCATGGAGCTGCTCATTCCTTAATGATATATGAACCATGCGTGATGGTTTTATTGATTGTAGGCAACACTCTATGAGGAATATTATACATCAGAGAACATCGAGTTGTCAAGGATTTGTACCAATAACTGTGATAATACTTCTGTGTTGATTCACCCATTTGTATGTTTGCGCTATCAGGTTGCTGTGCATGGGGTGGACGGAGATGAAGTGAAGAAACACACCAAGGTGATCAAAAGGTCTCGGGAACCTCACTGGGAAGATGAGGAGTTTGAATTCCGACTTAAAGGTGAGCTCCTTGTTTTAGCCTTGAGCACTTTTAAACCGTTGGCAAGCGTTATTTCTATTGTAAATCATTGCTATTGTGACAAGAACATAGCAGTAGATCTTAGCATATGATTAATTTCTGCAACTTCAATAAAGAGAACACAATTCTAACATTCGAATTCAAATTGTGGTTACAGCACCGGAGCTTGCAATACTGAGGTTGGAAGTTCGGGAGCATGACAAGTTTTTACGAGATGACATGGTCGGCCAATCCTGCATACCTGTAACTCATCTTCGCCAAGGAATCCGTGCTGTAAAACTAGAATCTAAAAAGGGTGACCACCGGAATTCGAAGCTCTTGTGTCATTTTAGTATGCGTCCATTGTGAGAATGCTTCCACAAGTGTATATTTTACTTGCATTGGCACCACAATTCTCACACTTCAAGTTGCTCTAAGAGTAGATTACATATCAGTGTAGAGAGTTCACGATTGTTCAAAATGATACACTTGAGGGTAGGCCGAAAGCACTTCCTCTTGCAATAATTACTGGGCATAGCCATGGCAGAATCTATGTAAATCTTTTCGAAATTTTCTGAGCACAAAATTCAGGGGGCCGGGGTGGTGGCTGAAGTGTTTGGTTTAGAATTAGAATTGCTGAATCTTTGTAAATATTTGTATAACTAAGCACCAGTATTTAAGCACCTTGGTGACAGTGCATACCAGTTTTTTAGACCACATGTTTTGCTCTAAAAAGGAGCTATAAACTCACATCATGCTTCTTGTAAAATTTCAATCATTGTTGTGCACGACATTAACAATTAAAATTTATTATGAAATTTAGAAAGCAAAATTTTCAAATCCAACAATTCCAACCTATTCATATAACTTCTTCAGACCATTCCCAAACTTTGAAAGAATGTCGGTTTGGACCAATGAAAATGCTAAATGCCCGAAGTCCGCCTCTCGGCCTTCACACCGATGTGACAACACTCTTAAAAAATTATGGTGCTCAGTCGACAGCCTCTCGAGCAATAGAGGCCGAACTTTTTTTTCGTTAGGCCCAGCCTCTTGATATAGTTTGGTCCGCAAAAATGATGGTTGTCTTCTAAACTTGGGCATAGTAATCGGACTTGATTTACAACTTTACACCAAAAAACTTGAACTACTACCCAAAAACACTGTAAGTGATACATTGTTTTTGGATGGGAACATTTAGGATATTGTTTTTGAAACAAAGGAGTTACATGTGAGTTGCAGGCTGTAGCTCAAAGCCTTGCTCTAAATCCAAAATCAAGTTACCTAGGCTATTAATCAATAAAAACTCTCCATTTCTTTGGGCTCCAACCTAATGTTGTTTTGTTGTAGACTTGCCTTTAGTTTGATAAAGATTAAGATGGTGGAGAGTGGTTCTAAACCTGCAATGGTATTATAAGGCCTAGTTGTTTTTAATAAAATTGTGTTACTCCAAAATCACCATATATTATGAGCAAAGGTATCTACGATAAAACCAAAATTTCCTATCGAGATAAAATATTTTTAAATTAATTATACGTATTTTTTTAATTTTAAAAATATTTTAACTTTAAAGTCCTTGAAGTGGTAAGAATGTATGATTAATAGTATGATAAAATAATACATGTGATTAAAAAAAGACTTTATTTCTTACTTTTATGAGAGGCATCATACACCTAAGTAAAACAATATTATTCACACATCAAAATTATTGCATGAACCGAGCAATGATCTTGCACCTAAATCAATCCACTCTATAAACTTTTCTTACAGCTTAAACCCTCAATATTATAATAGGAAACCCCATCCCAATCTTGATTCCGCAACAAAACATCTAGATTGCAACACATTCTCAAGTCAATGTGAATCAATCTCGAAGTTCAATAAATCGCAATTGCAATCAAGTCTGGTCCACGCAAGCAACTGTTTCGGAACACGCCCCAACGCAACTTGGCCTTGCCGAATACTGACCAGATGACTGTCGCTCATGCTCCTCGTTTTCGTTTCGAATCAGCAGCTCCTTGTTGGTCATGTGCGCCATTCCTTGCTCACTCTTTGGAATGCATGATCCCTCGAGCTTAAGGATCTCCTGATCCAACCTGATCTGTAATGGTCGCTCATGATCTCCGGCACCTCATGAGTTGTTCATCGGATGCAATGTACTTACGACACGTACAGACAGTAATATTAGAGTGTAGTCTCTAAGTTGCGCTCCGCCATTCGGAGGCGCGGATGGAAGGAAGTTGCGGCACTCGTGTGTCAACCGACCGACAGCGCGTCCCTGGCAAGCTTACCGTCATACAAGTCGACAACACAGTGCTTACTCCATCTTCGAAGGTCGTCCAGGAGTGACCAGCACTTTTCGCCATCTGGTCGGGGGGTCCGTTTGAACAACTGCTGAACAGTGAACTTGGAGCGGAGGTCAGGACTCAATGTTGTGCGTAACCTAAACCTAGGAGCTTCGTGAACAGTACTGTCGGCCAGCCAAGAAGGGTCGACGGTACTTGAGGTACTGGAACTAAGATGCCTACTACTTCGACGACAAATGCTGCCAGGAGTGTCGTATTTGGAGGATTCTGAACGTCGCCCACGGTTAACATCGTAGCGGAGAGGCAATCGTCAATACTACAGTAGCTGCGGAGGCTAGGGACGATGGATTCGTGGTTTTCGTGGATGCTGGGGACCGTAGTTGTGTTGTGGTTGACTAGGTGGTTTCTAAGACAGATTGGGATAGGTTTTTCAGGCCTGAGGACAGCACCTGAAGATCCTAAGTCACCTCCACCATTAGGCATCAAACAGGTACGGCTAATCCTCTTCTGAACTATGTTTTTGGATCACGATCGTACTGTAAGAGTGAAAGGAGTAGTAGCAGTACGTAGCTTGCAGAAAGAGTGATAGTACCAATAAGACTTTTGGTTCCACACGCAAGTATGCCGTACGTAGGCGCGACTGCTGATTCTAGATCTTGTTGTACTTGTACACTCTGTGCAGCTCTCTGATGCCGTGTATCTACTACACGAGCCTGAAGGGACACCAGAGATTGACATCGTGTTCATACATGGACTGCAACTCTCTGAATATAAAGATGCATACTGGAAAACTTGGACAGTTCCTGTGGATGGAACTGGTGAGGAAATTTGCTGGCCACAGACTTGGCTGAGTGAAGAGTTTCCTAATGCCCGGATTTCATCGGTCTCGTACGATTCCTCAGCACTCCGTACAGAGAGCAGAGGAAGAGGGGATGTGTATGTTGTCGGCGAGAGTTTGGTTGCCGAAATGGTCGAGTTTGGTCAAATAGGTCAACAACGCCCAGTTTTATTCGTTTGTCATAGCCTGGGAGGCCTTGTTATCAAAGAGGTAGTCATCCAGGCTTATAGACAGCACCACGATGAAGAAAAGTATAAGAATTTTCTGAACAACATTAGAGGGTTCTTTTTTTATGCCACTCCCCACGCCGGGTCGAAGCTGGCTGACCTCGCCATCGCTCTCCCCTTACCTTCAGAGAAAGGCCCGATGTTGAAGCATCTCGAAGCTTTAGGCGATACAAACAGTCGCCTCGACTCCGAATTTAAAACGATTACAGACCTGCCGGAATTCCCCAACAAGTGGAAGTTTTCAGTTGTAGCGGAGAAGAATGCAACAAAGGTAAGACATATCAAACCAAGGCGCATAGAAGTGGCTCCGATGTTCACGACTTTTGTACATGCATGGAAAATTACGTTCATAGACCTAATTCCACTCTATGCTGTTGTGGGCGTTGTTATTCATTTCTGTGTGCGTTGTGATGCAGATGGGCAACTTCTCTGCGCTGGTGGTTTCAGAGGCTTCAGCAACTTATGGTGGCCGCCGTCCCTATTTCGCTAATCTTGATCACTTTCAAGTTTGCAAGCCAACAAGCAAAAAAGCTTCCGTGTTCCAGAAGTTAACGAACTTCATTGTTGAGGACATCATGATGAGCGAAAAGATTACCACTGGTGCGCAAGTGCGAGAAAATGCAAAGCTGCTAATGTAGACACTTTAGATCATGGAATTGCAAAATGTGGAAGTTCCTAATGGCCATCTCATCCCAGGATGCCAACTTGCCTCTCCGACCTCCGTTCCGCTACCTTGTCAAAATATCCAGAGCCTTGTTTGTGCGATGCTCACTCAAAAAATGTGTTTATTTATTGTCCTCGTTCCATTCAGATTCCTGAAATCAATTGAACAGCTGGGCTTTGTTATTTCCTTTCCATGTAGTATGGATCTATGTACATGTGTCGAGGTTTGAATGTAAATAATAAATCCTGATTGCAATTTGCAGTGCATACAGAATCGCTTCTGAATATGGTTGGTTATGTATCATTCTATTAACAGCACTTAAGCCTGTATTATCTGTTTTCTGAATCACCGTTTTCTCAACGAAAGATTTACCAGCTATGATCTCACCTCTTTCTTGAGGTGTTTGTAGTTGTGTTTGGATCACAAATTTCAATTTGAGTATGTGTCAGCCAGAGCAAAGCTCCTCGGCATTAAGCACTTCAATTTTTATCGTGCTGTCTGTCCTACATCAGCTCGATGTTACTTCATCATTAACTTCCAAACCTCCCAACAAGGGCGTTAAGACAGCTTCCATCTGAGGATCGGTTGGGTGGAAGGTTTCTTGATAGTAGAAGACAAGAAACAAGGTCTCAACAGTCACCGTTACTTCACCCATTTCGGTGGAAATAAAAAATTTGCTCCTGCGTGTACCAATAATCCACCCATTTCGGTGGAGCTCTCGTCTTCTGCGGACTGATATGATCAACCATCCAACATGGAAGCTTGCCTTAAGTCCAATGCATGAGCATTGTTGGGCCACTATTTCTAATACATTTTCAGATAATCTCCACATATATATGTTGTTCCTCAACTCCGATTGAACACAAAAATACCCTAATACATGCTACATTCTAATAGAAAAAATTAAAAAATATATTGATTGATTGTCATTAATTTGATGAACATTCACTAGTGGAAATCGCCCTCTGTTACACCTGAAATCACACCGAAAAGGAGACCATTATTGGGCTCAGTACTCCGGTGTTCAACATATCTGATTCGGTGTAGTTGGTCCAGTGATGATGCTATTTTGCGAAGGGGTTCAGAGTGTGCGTTTGGGGCAAGGGTCCCACATCTGCAGAGACAATCCCACGTGGGTCGTGCTCCGGTTACAATGCTGGCTCGATGTGCAGTAAATTCCGACTCGATAAATTTAATGTCAGTGGGCCAGGGTTGGGTGGATGATAGTTTAGAGTGGACCATGGATCAGATGAAGGTCTTCGATAAGTTTACCAGCCATTTACTGCTTGTATACCCGTGGAGTTCGCTGCTGATAACATGGTGTGGGGAAAATGTGTAGGTTCCGGGTAATTAGTATTGATATTATGTCTACCTGTATAATAACCGGAACGAGGGAACCGGCCTTCATGATACCCGGATTAATATCATGTTTAGGACTTACCCTGATTAACGATGTGTTTAGGGTTGGTATGTACGATACCCTCGAATTAGGGTTCATATACCCTGATTGAATACCCGCTTCGTAGATGAACGGGCGAGAGAACCTGATTAGAGTGCATACCCGGTACAGATTAATGTTTTATTATGAAATTATTAAAAAATTCATGACCGTCCGATTTACTGGAATCTACGGTTGAATTTAGTTGATTTCGGTTGAGTGGAGGGTTGGGGGGGGTTGGGTGAGGGGGGTGGTTTGAGGGACGACGGCGACTGTTGCATTTGATATGGTATATTAGCGGTGGCTGCAGCAAATCCGATATCGTTTGTTCAGTCATTACATGCTTTCATGGGGACGTTATAAACGAATCAGTGGAATCAAAAAATAAAATTGAAGCACCATGTGGAGACATGGGGAGTGTGATGAAAGCATATAAAAGGTACTAAGTGAAGAGATACAAATCAGAGTTCAGACAATGCAGAGGTGAAAATTCGCAGTGTGCACACTGGTTTCTCCAAAATTGATGTCAGATCAGTGATTTGCTAAGACGCTCTACTGCTGTACTACCGTCGGTTGGAAAGCTGTTCGGCAGCGATCATAACTTTCGTCTTCCTCCAAAGTAACTTCGAAATCCACTTCACATATATACTGGAACCACTGGGCTTCACAAGTGCATGCTCGAGTACTGTAAAAGGCTGTCGTTCTTCCACAAATATTAATGGGATATTGGGGACTAGGATTTTGTGCACTTGCACCATCTGCTCCCCTTCACTGCACATTGAACCGAGCTTCTGAGATGGCGATTTCCAACTTCCCCCTGATCTCCCCTCGGCTACAATCGTGGTACCATGGTCAGGGTGCAAAATAAAGCACAAACTGTTCGCAGCTATAGCACCATCTGTGATTCGCGGTAGAAGTGTTAGATCGAACTTCTCCCTTGGCACATGAACTTCCCTTGATTGATCTCCTTCGACTGTCCTCCTCCGTGTAGTAACGCCATCTTGAGTCAATTCTAAAAGGTGAGGAGCACCATGCGGGTGAGTGCTCTCGAAACCGGCAGTGGGAGGCCGTGAAGTTCCAGCTCCTGCCATGTTGATCTAAGAAGGTCGCGGTGATGCCTCTCCAGAAACCGTCCCTATTGAAGCCGAAACTTCGGTTGAGTATGCTGCACCTATTGGCATGGTGTTGCGAAAATTCTGTAGAATGGTGTTTGGTGTGACCGGTACTGTGTCACCGCTGGGGCATGAGTGTTCACGTATGACCACTGGAGATGAAGGATGGATCGGTGGAACTTGTGGAGTCGCATGCTGGGTTTCTGACCATGTTCTGACTGTGTCACTGTTGTCTCCTGGACATGGTCTTATGCGATTCCATAAAGATCTCGCTACAAATGGGTACGGTTTAGGGTAGTACAGATACCTGTGAAGAAAGCATCTCGAATTGGACAAACTCGATTCGGGGAAGTCGTTAGTATTGGTGCATGGCCGCCTTGGGTGGGATTGATCAGTCGCAGTAGTAACTCCTTTACTTCACGAATGGAGTCTTTACTACTGCTGAGGTCGGAGGCAATTTTCTGCACGGTGTTCTCCAGTTCGTTGATTCGGCTTGTGTCACGTAATGAGTATGGCGGGGTGGTTGACCTCTGCGAGTTCAAAGAGGGTATGTCAAGTTCTCAAAATTCGAGCTTGTAATACCCTATGACACGTGAGATTGCAAGCAAAGGTAAATTTCAATCAGAGTCATCCTACGCAGCCTGTCTACTGTAAGTGAGACCTCAAACAATGCCGAAAGTAGAAAGCAGGCAAAATCGAAGAATTACAAAGGCAATGCAGGCATACCCGGGGGAAGCTCGGTGTGCAGTCCTCATTACGTGGTCCCTGTGTTGAAACGCAGGTGGTTACGTAATTGTAACCATTTGTTGGCGTACTGTATTGGAAGTCCGTGCTCAAACTGGCAGTGGAATCACTCACATAGGCTGACTGTTGCAAAGGTCGGGGAGGATGCACGTGAGCGGGTTGCTCCGGGGCAACATGCATGGGCACCTGATACGGAATAGTCGTGTATAATGGTCACTGCCTGCTATTAGCGAATCATGACATGTGCAATGTGAAATAGTATTTGAGCAGAGACAAAGTATCGCAAATGGAGATGTACAGGAGTGGTGAAACACTTACTGTGGGTGGTGCTGTTGCATTCGTGAAATCGGCTTGGGAGTCAGAGTTGCTATCTGTTCTTTGCGATTTATTTTTCCCCTTCCTCATCTCGGTCATGTGCAACGATTCTTCTCGCCCTGCGGCACTCACCCAATATTTCTTCCACTCCGTGAAGGCCTCTACTGGACAGCGTGGGTGTCTTTCACCAGGATGCTCAAAAAAGTATGCTTTCCAAGTCTTCCTATCGTTTTTAAGTGAATTTTTCAAGAACTTCTCCAAATATTTGACGTCTAATGGCTGGGAATAGGTGAATTTTTTAGCTAACTTCTCTGCAATGCATTCTACTTGTGACAACCAGTACTCACGCTTTGCCTTATATGACCTCACTTTAAAATTCAGAGTTTGACGTGCAGACAGTCGAGCAGTACGATGCCAAGGGCTTTTTAGTCCTAATACCGTACCTGAGTTGCAGGCTGGAATTTCGATGATTGGGTCACGGTTTTGGGCGTGTGCTGCGCTAAACATGGATTCTGTGATCATGTGCACGGGGTTGAAGAGATTTGTGATTTCGAATACTATGCAAAATATCAATACATCGAGACACATTTCACACTGGAATTTGAGAAGGACGCTTACCGGTTCCAAAAATGCGGACGCATCAATTTGACCGTCAACAATCGGCGCATGGGACATTCTCGCCGGGAATGCCATTTCCTCTAGTACAAAAGTTGGAATCTTCAGTGGTGGAGTTGGAGACCGCAGATTCGAGGGAGAACAACTGCCAACTGACGAACAGGGAGACACACATGGATCATAGTAGTCACTGGTGCCGCATACCCTGAAGCTCGCCATTAGGGTTTGAGGGCGGCGATCTAGATTACGGTGGAACTTAGGATGTGTGATAATTTAGACAAAGTGAAAAGGATATTGTCTGACTAGATCTGCAAAAGTGTATGTGAGACTAAACTAGTGCTACGCTCTGTCCGTCTAACGTTGGCCCTGCCGAATCTCAGCTATTTGAAGCTTCCAAGTGCGTATGCAACGCTGAGTCGTGGAGAACGACGGCATGTTAGTAGTAATCGTGAGCCGCAGTCTTTTGAAAGGAGGGATGGGATTTGTCAAGTGACTGGTCTTAGCGGCTTCTACCTATTTTCTACACGAGGAATGCAATCTTGTGAGCAGCGAGCAGCGAGCAGCGAGCATAGAACTGTTCATCGGGCAATTTTTGAAAATTTTTGAATTTTTTTGAAATTTTTGAAATTAATCAATAGAAGCGCCTATTACCAAGGAATCTTAATGGAATCTATAGGGAATCTTTATGGAAAAATCATTGTATACGGTGTGTTTAGATAATTTGTTATAAGGGTTTTTTCAAATTTTCGAGAGAGTGTTTATGGTTGGAAGAAACATATTTGTATATGTATTCGGTAAATAACATCCTTTATAAATATAATGAAAAATGTATAAAAACTAAGTGGATAAATTTTAATGTTGAAATATCCGTGTCAAAGATAGAAGCTACTTCTCCAAGAAGCAGTCATAATGAGTAGGGCGCGGCAGCAACTATACAAGCTTAGGAAGCATCAGCAACTAGTACTAAGGATCCTCGGAAAATATAAGAGGCTACAGACTCACCAAAAGGAAAATGTATAAACACTTTCTTTGTCTTCAATGCTTAATTGCTGTAATCTCTTGTCCCCAAACATTACCTATTAGAATAAAAATGCATTAGAAAGAGAAAAATAACCAACTTTAGACAAGAAGCCAACAACTCCAATACAAAATAATAGTGCTCGAGGGAAAGAAAGAGAAAATCTAGCAAAGCTGCTGCGGTAGTTACTTAAGTACTAGTTTTCGGTAAAACAATATTAACATATTGCAGCAACTAACCCCAACCGTAACTAAACATAGAGAGGTAGCAACAAATTAGCGACTACTTAGCAAACTATTGGAAGTACACACGACTGAAAGGTAAAAACTGACAACATTGAAAAATCAGCAATATACCAACAATAGTGACTAACTTCAGTAGATGCACTCCTTCTTATAAGTAGATGCGACTAACATAAGATACTAAGCAAGTACTGAAGAGAGAAAATGAAAGCAACACACAAAAAAGAAAGTAACAAACCAACATGGACAAAGCAAGTTGTAGTTCAAGAGCGAGTGGGGAGTAAGATGTGCTCCCTCTTATACTGGCTCTCGGACCCAAGAGCCAGCATAGAGGGAAAAGAAGCCGGCGCGAACAAGGTTTAGGGCAGAGAGTGGAGAGATGACGACGCGTCTTGGATTCGAGACATGTCCGTCATTGTTTGGGTTTCATGAGAGAGAGAGAGAGAGAGAGAGAGAGAGAGAGAGAGAGAGAGAGAGAGAGAGAGAGAGAGAGAGAGAGAGAGAGAGAGAGAGAGAGAGAGAGAGAGAGAGAGAGAGAGAGAGAGAGAGAGAGAGAGAGAGAGAGAGAGAGATTAACACCAAGATGCCATCAATCTCTAAAGCGCCCTTGAGACCTTTCTGCTTGACAAGGTGAGCATGCCTCATATTGGTTAACTTGTCCTCTGCGGCCTTGGCCTTAGCTAGGTCCTTCTCCTTGTCCTTTTGAATTTTGTCCAACCACTTGGCCTATCATTCTGCCTCTTTGCAGTAGCCTTGCCTCTTTCTTTCTCAGTCATATTCTCCTCTACAGTGGGATTTTGTGTATCCAGACCTTGAGCCTCCAACTCTTCCATCTCTTTGTTACACTTTGCTTTCAAAGTGCGCTCCGAGTCTGGACACGGCTCACCCAGTTTAAGCTCGAGATACCATGGACATTCTAGGAGCTAAGGCCGAGAGAATTATTTCGTGTGGGTATCGTTGAAGATGCAGCCGGCGCTGGCTCTGTCTAGCCACTTTGAGAACCTCATGGGAAGGTTGTCGATAACAATGGCACCTTTCTTCACGAGCTCTGCGTAAAAGTACCTCACAATCATCTAGCTAATGGCCTTCTTGAAGTCTGCTTGCTCGTTGAAAGGCTTTGATTTTGTAAACTTTCCATACCTTCGAAGGAACTCATGGAATCCCCTCTTCCAAATCCTGACAGATCCGCTCAGTAGGAAGCTCTCAATGTCTACAATATTGCATCTAGGTGTTGTTGTTGGGATCTCAATCTCCTCATCTTTGAGAAGTTTGGCATACTAAATCCCAGTTTCTCTTCCACCTGCAAGAACAAAAGTACAACATTGTCAATTCTTATAAAGCATTGCAACTATATAGTGCACTACAGCCACCTTTATTCTTGGCAAAGAAATAATATCAACAAATTGAGTACAATATATGGCTCTTAAAAATGTACCTCGGATCTAAGGTATATTCATTGATGAAGAAAGGTTAGTAAGAAAATAATTAGAAAGATAGTAATCTTACCCCGGCCCAGTAAGCTGCGATTTCCACCCATGGACAAAGGGCGTTTGTTGAGCAAGGACTCTTAGGAAAGTTGTATGCCTCACGTGAATCCTTGCTCATATTCCAATACTTGAGCACTCTCTGCTTGTATTTTCCTGGCACCCTGGCAATGACAAGGAGCTGGAGCTTTTCAGGAATCAATTTTGTATCCAAATTAAATAAGCATAATGGATAAGCATTGGCGCCAAGCAAGAACTCTGCGAAAACAAATATTGCTGCCTAGATTATCAAGGCATTAAAATCAATGATTCTTTTTTTAAGGTAGCAAAAAATTGAGCTTGCAGAGTGCTCACAAAACCAGTATCATGCATCCAAAAGACTCCCTCCCTCAAGTCAGAATCAACGATTTTTTTTTTTAAACCATTTAGCAAAATGTAGATTTAAAATGTAAAATGTAAAAAACAAATTGGTAATACACCATTCGAACAGTTGAGAAATCTCATCCCTGAACGCGATTTTGAGAACAGTCTGACAAAGTCGAACCGTGTCACCAAGAATAAGAAGTGGTACCATCTCACACATGATGCATTTTGCAACTTCTTATATGAGGTATTACATCATCAATTCTCCAAGTCTTGAAAACCATTGGACTAGAATTGCATTACATTACCCAGAGGAGTAGTGATACTATTTGATATGTAGAGAGATTTTCAGTGCACATGAGGCAGCAATGAAGATATATGACGACTCCTTAATAAGGAATGGCGAAAGACAGAAGCGAGACAACAACATTCTCACTCAACGTGCTCAAGCAGCGATTAAGGCTTGCAAGACATCTCCGCATACAGAGATAGATCGCTTGCTGGTTCTAGCGGATTCCAAGAATGGAGAGGGATTTATAACAAAGGTAAAGAATAAAAACCTTAGATTCTGCTACTTAATTTAATTATGTATGCCATTCACAGGAAGTTGAGCTGCATTTGGAGTGCGGAAAAACGTCCCTCGGATCCAAGGGACGTTTTTCCGCCCTCCAAATGCAGCTCAAATTCCTATAAATGGCATGCAAAAGCATGCCATTCGGAGGCATAATAGCCGCCTCCGAGGGCAAACAATGCATCTCTCGGATCCAAGGGACGCAATTACGGCCTTCGATGGCACCTAATATGCCTCAAAATGGCATGCTTTTGCATGCCATTCAGAGGCAGTTGACCTGCCTTCGGAGGCCCAAAAAGGGTCCCTCGGATCCGAGGGACCCTTTTACGGCCTCCAAAGGCAGGTCAAACCTCTCACTATAGCTAGCCACATTGACAGATTTGTAGTGCGTTTTCACCCTCCCTAAGGGTCCCTCGGATCCAAAGGACCCTTTTGAAGGGTCAAAACATAGTACAACATCCTCAGTGTGGGTTGCCACACTGAGGATGTTATACTATGTTTTGAGGGTCTAAAAACGTCCTTCGGATCCGAGGGACGTTTTGGACCACTTGAAAACTTGCTTCACAATGTCAGTGTGGAGTAGTTTAGAGGGGCTGAAATTGTCCCTCGGATCCGAGGTACGTTTTTAGCCCGTCTAAAACTGCTACAATATCATCATATTGCAGCACTTTTTGAGGGGCCAAAAACGTCTCTCGGATCCGAGGGACGTTTTTGGCCCTTCAAGAAGTGCTGTAATATCATGATTTTGTAGCTTCTTTAGAGGGGCCTAAAACGTCTCTCGGATCCGAGAGACGTTTTAGGCCCCTCTATAAGTGCTGCAGAATCATGATTTTGCAGCTTCTTTAGAGGGCCTAAAACGTCTCTCGGATCCGAGAGACGTTTTAAGCACTTCTATAAGTGCTCTAGAATCACGATTTTGCAGCACTTTTAGAGGGGCCTAAAACGTCTCTCGGATCCGAGAGACGTTTTAGGCCCCTCTAAAAAAGCTGCAGAATCATGATTTTGCAGCTTCTTTAGAGGGCCTAAAACGTCTCTCGGATCCAAGAGACGTTTTAAGCACTTCTATAAGTGCTCTAGAATCATGATTTTGCAGCACTTTTAGAGGGGCTTAAAACGTCTCTCGGATCCGAGAGACGTTTTAGGCCCCTCTAAAAAAGCTGCAAAATCATGATTTTGCGGTAGTTTTCTAGAATATTTGGAAGCCATCAGTTTTTATAGAGTTTAATGAGTTTTTAACAGATACTTCATTGATATTATGTAAATTGAAGCCCATTTTAGCATGTTTTGAACCAAATCAAAGATGAATCCCGAGAAGTGGAACTGCTTGCCACTGCCAAAGTTCGCTGATTTTGACCCAAGGAAGGGAGTCTCTCGGATCCGAGATACAAGTTTATAAGCACTTTGCAAGCTCTCTTTTCTTCTTTTTTTTTTTTTTTTTTGGGAGGAAAAAAAAAGTTCGCTGATTTTGACCCAAGGAAGGGAGTCTCTCGGATCCGAGATACAAGTTTATAAGCACTTTGCAAGCTCTCTTTTCTTCTTCTTTTTTTTTTTTTTTGGAGGAAAAAAAAAGTTCGCTGAGTTTGACCCAAGGGAGGGAGTCTCTCGGATCCGAGATACAAGTTTATAAGCACTTTGCAAGCTCTCTTTTCTTCTTCTTTTTTTTTTTTTTTTTTTTTTTTCTCTTTTTTTTTTTTTTTTTTTTTGGAGGAAAAAAAAAGTTCGCTGATTTTGACCCAAGGGAGGGAGTCTCTCGGATCCGAGATACAAGTTTATAAGCACTTTGCAAGCTCTCTTTTCTTCTTCTTTTTTTTTTTTTTTGGAGGAAAAAAAAAGTTCGCTGAGTTTGACCCAAGGGAGGGAGTCTCTCGGATCCGAGATACAAGTTTATAAGCACTTTGCAAGCTCTCTTTTCTTCTTCTTTTTTTTTTTCTTTTTTTTTTTGGCCAAGAATGAAGTCTTTGCTGACTCAAGGGAGGGAGGGAGGGAGGGAGTCTTTCGGATCCGAGATACAAGTTTTGCGAGCAATTTGCAAGCTCATTTTTTTTCTACCTTAAAAAAAGAATCATTGGTTTTAATGCCTTGATAATCTAGACAGCAATATTTGTTTTCGCAGAGTTCTTGCTTGGCGCCAATGCTTAACCATTATGCTTATTTAATTTGGATAAATCCATGTGCGTGCTACTTAACGGATGGCATATGAAGTGATACCACCTTAAATCAGTTCTCGATAAGTCTTCTTCACCTCACTTCTTATGCCCTTTCTACCTTAAGCTTCCTCTCAATGCATGACTCTACGCCTCCGGTCTTCTACCAAGCGCTTAGAATTGCATCTCTTCGTGCTCATGGCCACGCAGCCTCGATTATAGCGCCACTTGGTAAAGATGGATCAGCCATACTGTCGGAGCAGCTTCTGAGTCTTAGGTTTCATTTTCGAATGGGGTCTATGTACGTTGAGAAAGAGAGTTTTGATGATAACGGAGTGTTGAGTGAGACAGTTCTCCAAGTGAGGTCAAGAGAGGAAGAAGATTACGTTTGGACGTTAAATAGTGGTATAATTGTCTATTGATTTTGCTAGCCTCGAGCATGTAGAAGTCAAGTATCTTCACGCAACTTATGATGGTAACAAGATCTTTGAGTTGCCTCCTCTCCCAGAGAACATCCCCACAACATTCAGTGGAGATTTGGATGGAATGGGGAAGGAGCACAACGGGCACGCGTGTTGTAAGACTATGACCACAAATGTTAAGAATGATTTCGGCCTTAAGTTTCGCAAGTGCTACTGTACGAGCCATCTTTAGTGCTCAAACTTGAGCTGTGATTATATAAATAGGAATCCAGGAAAGGTGAATTCCATTGAGTGGGCTGGACTTACTCCAAGTCAGATTTTAGTGGGAGAGGAGCATCCGTCTAACTCAACTCTTGTTTGCAAAATCTGCCATACTCCCCCACCAGGCTGCTTGTCTTCTGGCACTACCACTACAGACAATGGGGTGGATTGATGCACTTGATAAGTACCTAAATCCCACCCTTGTCCTATGCAAGTCCGCTATCAAATTCTTCCATGCACTGAACAAGTGGTCTTCCTCTCCTATAGAATCTCTAGCTTGATGAACAAGCAGACATGCCTTCTTGCAAGCTAGCAGAGATAATACACAACAAGTGGCTACAACAATCTGGGAACACTAGGAACTGCCTCTACGCTGCCAGAGTCGATGATATGATGCGTGCCTTCATGCAGATCACGCAGTACATGAAGTATCTGAAAGGGGGGGGGGGGGGGGGCAAGAGGCAAAGGACCAAATAAAGCAAAGCTCCGTCTTTGTCAAGCACAACAAAGCTTGGACTTTGTAATGATTGCTGAAGCAATGAAGGCTTATCCTAGAGCGGAAGATGTGCTAATGAAAGAGAAAGGACTAGAGGGCGCCGAGATCTTTGGCTCATTAAAGCGGAAGCTTGATCTCCCCACGGGATCTGCTCACGACTCACACCACTCAGATAAGGTGAATTATTTGATACCAGCCATGGGGACCAGGTCAAGAAGAGCGAGGATTGAGGAAGCACTTTCGGATCCAACGTGTGGTGTCCAGCACACCACGTCTGTACAAGAAATAGACTGTGATCTTAACACGTGGCACATTGCTCGCCTTTCGAATCGATTAGCCAAGCCCTTCAAGCCCAGACGAGGAAGAAGTGCGATGCAATGATTTCTAGGGGAGCAAAAGGCACACCCGCGCCTACGTATTCTGGGAGGAAGAAAGACTATCACACCAAATGTATTGTTCCTGCAGAGTTCTGGTTCTACCCCGATGATATCAGCCGTTGTGTGAAGGGGGGGCCCAAAACTTGGGTTATGGATTGGCCGACCATCCCTATGATGTGGCTTGTGAAAATTAGAACTAATCTCACTCGTCAAGAAGTTCTAAGTCTTGAGGAGGCTGCATTTCAATTGCAGCACCGAGGTGAATTGTCACCAAGGCGTCAATTCCAAGGGGCTTTGAAGTGGCCACTTCAAAGGTCTAACTTCAAGGAACCAACAAACCCAGATGCGCACCCTACACTCCGCAATAATCATTCCATTCAAAGGAATCCTGACGTACCCACTGTAGATCACAGAAACAAGTGAGAAAGCGCCGCTCTCATGGACAATTGCGGTGTAACAGGAGTAACCACTATTCCTTATCCTAGATATGGATGCGTGGTAACTCTAAACACAAGAGGGAACAAGATGTACCGCATCACCGTTGCGAGCTTTTCCGAATGCACTTGCCCGGATTTTGTGAAGATGCTTTCGGAGACTCTTGGGAAGGCCAAGCAATGGAATGACTGCAAACACGTATACTATGTTCTTTGTTACATGTGCAAGATGGATCCTAAGGAGGACTCCTTCATGCATCCTCCTAGCTGTAGCTACAATGAAGTTATACGCATCCTCAAACGTATGGGCGTAGTGTAGCATGCATTTAGCCTTCAGGAATGAACACCGTTTTTAACGATATCCGAGCAGTCCCTTCAAGTTGATTTGAAATGGATTTGTATTCGATTTGAACAGCGAAGAATAAAGTTTCTACTGTTATCTTATACTTTAGTTATTTATTGTGCCCTGATTATTTACTTGCCTAGTTCTAAAGTGGCAATAAACATTTATATATATGTTTTTTTTTTTTTTTCTTTTTAATTTTTTTTATCTAAAATTTTTTTTTGCTGATTTTCAGCCTCGTCGGAGAGTATCTCGGATCCGAGACACACTTGGAGAATCACGATGTAGAGTCCCTTAGATCCGAGACACTCCCTAATGGGGCTGAAAATTAGCACAATAAAGAAACACGTCTACATTAAAAGCAGGCAAGACCTTGTGACTATAAATTGAAAAGGTTTCTGCAATTCACAAGAATTTTGCAACATGTTTCAAGTATTTTCTTGCTTAAACCATATTTTCATGTTTTGAAAAGAAAAATCTGGATTTTTCGTTTTTTTTCTTATAATTTGTGGTTTTATATGGAATCCACGGAAATAGGTACTTTACTAAATTTAATCATTTTTTACTGCCCGCGCAAAAAAATATTAAAAAATAGTAAAAAATCACGCAAATTTTGGAAAAAAATCAATTTTTTTCAAAATTTTAGTCTAATTTTAGATTTCCTGCTCGCTGCTCGCTGCTCGCTGCTCACAAGATTGCTTCGCTGTTTTCTACACGTAATTCGTATGGAGCTCACCAATCACGAGCTATTAGAAAATAGAACACTATAATAATATCTGTGGGAACTTCAGGTATAAAGGTATAGGCTTATGAGGTGGCCACCACGGGTACATGCGGCGGTTGATGGGTTGGGATCAGAGTAGTTCGGTGGGAAAGTTGTGTTGAGTGAGCGTAGAAGTCTTGTGAGTTCTGGAATGGAGGGGCCGTGGTCTCCTCGCACTTCGGTGCGGTATGGGTTCAGTCGAGTGGATTCCACGGGTAAGATTGTCAGTATCTGGAACTTCGGGGATTTGCAGGAAGTATTGGACAGCATCGATTCGTCAGAGTTAGCGGAATCAGCCGAAGACAATCAGGTGACTGCAGCCGATTCATTGACGAATGGAATAGGTCGATGCAGCATTGAACCGCGTCAACTTGCCGCGGATCCAGAATTTGCTGAAGTCGTGTTGTCCCAATGTTCCGATAACGAGATGGAGGGTCGCGCTCAAAGCCTCATTGCTGGAGGTGCTGAGTCGATGATACCCGGAGGTGATGCTTTCAATCACCTATGCATACATGGGTTCACCGACGAACAAGCCCTGTTGGAGTTAGGTAGACGTGGCATCGACTGGTTTGAGTACTATGAGGACGGAGAAGAGTCGAAGGGGCTACGATCGAAGTTACAAGAAGACGAGTATTTTGCTGATTTACCTGCTCTGGATTCTCCCAGCGTTGTGCACTTCCCTTTGACGTCCAGATTGGAGGAAATGTATAGTACCACTGTTCGAGAACTGTTCATGACTTGGTATGCAAATCATGGAATTGAAGCTAAATTGCCACGGGGAGAGAACTCAGACCGCCTGCGGTGGTGCCAATCAGGAGCAGACTTTTTTTCCCAATTACCTGCTCTGGAACCTCCCGATCTTGGTTGCGACGGGCCGGTCATACAGCCGTGGCAGACATCGGTGATGCAATGCAAGGTATGCGTGGACAGAAAAAACGATGTGAACGAGGCTCAGCAGGACTGCGGATACACTGCAGTATACAAACTTTGTGTCGATCTCTGCTACAACATACTCTTACTTCATCTAGTGGTCTGGAAGTTCAAAGTCTCCAAAGTGGTCCACTACGACCTGTTCCGTAGGCTTTTTCAGGTTCATCTATCCGACGGCAAGTTCGACAACCATCACTATCCCTTTTAGACAAACACGGCGTTAATCCTCGGAGAAGTAGGAGAAGTTGATGTTTTGAATTTTGAAGAGAGTAAGATACGAGCGAAGGTTAAGACCTCTAGAGTAGTGGGCACTTAAGTTGCCGCTTATCTTCACAGTACTCGTGTGCGTACTCCTTATAAATGTCCTTGTTCGTGTTTCTACACATTCATTGATAATGGAAATTTTTCCAAGTTCCCTTTCGCACATCTGCTGTCGAGGAATCTATGTATGCGAAGCTTCATCCAGTATGTTATCGTATTATGTTCATCATGAAGGATGAATTCTGTGAGCACTTCCTTGGGTTTCACCGTTGTTCTGTAATTGTCTTCTCTCGGGGGAGGCTCCTTTGTGGATTTCGCTGCTGTGTCTTCTGAGGTCGTCGGCGTAGTAGCCATGGACGTCGACGGGAGGATGCCTTTGGGTGACAAGAGACGCCAAGATAGACGCGACGAGAAACTATTATTTTGGGAAGAGCTTCTGGCCGATAGGAATGGAGCGACGAAGCGTATGTGCCCTTGTAACGTGTGTCTTGGGGAGGTGCGTTCGATGCGGTACAGACCGGTGGTGCGAGATCACCTCAGGACCTACGGCAGGCATCCCTGTCAGCGAGGCTCGACGCAGGTTCTGTATACTAAGCATTGTCCACTCAATTAATTAACACATTTGTTGGTGCGACTGCGTACATACAATGTCAATGCTCAGAGATTGTGGTTGGTAGCTGATTTCTTGCTGCGATAATTTCAAATTAGGGTTTTGTCGAGGATGAATCAGACCATGAATGGGACACGGAGATAATGGAGGAATTCGGAGACCGGGAGAGGCTATTACAAAGACTACGGCGTCAACCTCTTGATCGTGGTTTGGACATGGAAGGGCTAGTACATCATACATTTCATATGTATGACGGCCTTGTAGCGAGGCTGGGCAACTGCCAAAATATTCCGGGAGATGGAGGTACTGAAGAAGACGACTTCGAGAACATTGCAATGGGCCGTGGCGATCCTGAATCGGCAGAGACGATGCGCGGCGAGGGGAATAACAGAGCTGGAGCGGAGGATGGTCATGCTGAAGAGGCGATGCCGGATGATGATCTCCCGGCTATGGAGCAACTCCCTCTTACTCGGCAGGAAATGCTAGAGGACAGTGCCATGACCCCGTTGTTCGCAGGTTCGTCACTCACTCAATTGAGTGCCACGCTCTTACTTCTGAACAGTTTACGCACTCACGGGGCATCGGATATGTTAGTTAACGAGGTATTCTCCATCCTCAGCAAGAGTATGCTACCCACACCAAACTCACTACCAGTAAACGAATACCAAGCCTCTAAAGTGTTGAAGCAGTTGGGTCTTGCGTACGAGACAATCCACTGTTGCCCCAGCCCGTCAACATGTGTTCTCTTCAGGGGCGATGAGTACAAGGATTTGCTGCGGTGTCCAAAGTGTCAAGCATCAAGATACAAGCAGGTTGGAAAATCGGATGTTCCTATCAAGGTACTTAGACATTTCCCTTTGATTCCCAGGTTGCAAAGAATGTATAGTACTCCTGTTCAGGCCTCGTTCATGACTTGGCACGCGCGTCATGGAAGTGAAGATGGGATTATGAGAGGGGCAGTGGACAGCCATCAATGGAAATTCATCAACTGGAGATGGAATGATGAATTTGCTTTCGAGGCTAGAAATTTAAGGCTTGGCCTTGCAACAGATGGGGTAAACCCTTTCTCTATCAAAAGGTCAACTTGGAGTACGTGGCCGGTTTTTATTCTTAATTATAATTTGCCCCCTTGGATGACAACCAAAAAACATTTTATCATGCTAAGTCTCATAATTCCAGGGAAGAAGTCGGTCACAGGGGAGAACTTTGACATTTATTTGCAGCCATTGTTGGAGGAGCTCCAAATTCTCTGGCATACGGGTATTCCCACAGATGACGCATCGAAGTACCAGGGCAGTCCTCGGTTCAACATGAAGGCGATCCTCATGTGGACCATGCATGACTTCCCTGCGTACGGGATAGTTGCAGGTTGTGTCACTAAAGGGTATCGCGGCTGCCCCGTGTGCGGCGAGAACACAATCTCACGAAGATCTCTAGCCCTCCATAAAAATGTTTACGATAAACAGTATCGTCGTTTTCTACCATGTGATCATGCTTGGCGCTTACCTCGGAATGAGTTTGGTGGAACTGCGGAGGTCCGACCCCCTCCAGTGAAGTCTACTGCAGCCAATGTCATCCGATGGGGACAACTCCGGCAATCGTGGGTTCAGATGGGAGCGTCTCCTGCATCAACAGATCCCGCCCGGATGTTTGGTATCAAGAGGATTTCGGCCCTCTTCTCCCTCCCATACTGGCAGGTCAGTGGTGCACATTGTTTATTAATGTTACGGGATGTATTATTGTTTTCCTGAAACGTATCCTAATAGTGCCATTGCCCTCAGTTGTCGTTATTAGAATCTTACTTAGAGAATCGTCAGGGATCCTTTCATACTGTTATCGTCTCATATGTTTGGGAAGCTTCAAACCGGCCGGACTGATTTAATAATGATTGATCATTTTAGTTGTCGAGTGAAATTCTGAACATCGTGTGGTTAAAGCCTGGTCTCTCGGCTACATGATCCAAGCCAATGCACGCATAACGTGTTAGTTATTGTCTCATATGTGTAGCGAATCGGTGCCAATACAGAGTAGATGTAGTTCGAATTCTTCTCAGGGATCAAACGATCCGTGTTTTTTCATTATGTTCAGTACATTGCTTAGGGTAGGCTTCTGCAGGGGAATTCTTTTCCACCTGTAGCGATTCATTATGGAAGACAGAGTATTCATTGTACTGAGTAGGGAATTATTCTTAGGCGGAGTGATGGTGGTTGTGCGGCGTATCTCCAGGTCGGCGTTCCATTTAATACGTCGTGGCTTTCATAGGCAACTGCTTCTATTGATTCAGGGGATGATTTATTTTGTTAGGATTTTGTTGCGTCCAACATGGACAGATTCGATATAGCACTGCGCATGCGGCGATGCTTAATACAAAATTTTGAGTACCTACTGTGCATGGGATTATGACTACGTCGGGACCTTTTTGACAGTTTCCTCGATTCCTGAACGCATCGGAGTAGCGGTCCTGTTACGCTGCGAGACGTTCAATAGAAGCGAAGTGGCTGTGTCAATATCTGGCAACTAGCCAAAATTTGACGATTGAGTGCCGTTTTAATTTCGAAGAATGAAACTGATCCATTTGTATCACAGTTCTGATTGTACACGGAATGGATTACCGTTCTAATTTGTTGTGCTATTTGACTACAGGAATTACCTATACGTAATACATTGGATGTCATGTACATTGAACGAAATGTTTCGGACAATATTCTAAAACATTTATTTGGGGAAAAGGATACGTTGGAGACCAGAAGAGATATGGAGCAGGCCGGTTCCATGCCAGAATTACACCTGGTGCAGACTCGTACAGGTACCTATATCAAACCCAGAGCCCCGTATGTGTTTAGCGAGAGAGAGAAACGGGATTTCATTTCTTTGGTGTCTACAACATCGGTGCCAAGTGGATTCAGCAGCACACTCACCAAGCACATTGGAGAACGACGTCTAAATGGCCTCAAAAGCCATGACCATCATATACTAATTGAGCAGATCCTACCAGCAGCCATTCGGCATTCCCTCACTCGTAGCGTCAGAGAAACAGTGATTAAATTGGGGAATCTATTCCAGCGTATATGTGCAAAGGTTATCCGCATCTCTGAAATCGACACCCTGAGGACCCTAGCTGCGGAAGTTCTGTGCCTAATAGAGATTAATTTTCCGCCAGGCTTTTTTGATATCATGCCGCACTTAGTAGTGCACCTGGTAGATGAATTGGAGATGTGCGGTCCTGTCCACGCAAGATGGTGCTACTCGATAGAGCGCTATCTAGGGGTTCTTACGAAGTACGTCAGGGATAAATCAAAACCGGAAGCTGGCATGGCTTCTGGCTACATGATTGACGAAAGCCTCGGTTTCTGCACAGAGTATTTTGAACTTTATGAACACAGCCGCAGTAGAGTTTGGGACCCGGAAGAAGAACTGAAGGATTCGGGGGAGTGTCTAATGGAGAAACCGAGATTAAAACGCCTGACTAACAGGGATGTTGAATTTATTCATGATTACGTTTTAAAACATTCTATCCATACCGAAGAACTATTAAGGTACTGTAAATTACATTCCATCGTCCCCTTGGCTTTATGTCCCCCTAGCTTGCAATGCATGTTGTTCTATATTCGAGGAAAGCTACTTAGATATTCAGCTACGGTACCTACGATGTGAGATTTGAGGTGCTATTGTCTTCCGTTGCCTGTTTCAGTGAGTGGACATGTCAAAAGAACGAGTTCAAGCAGAGGCGAATTGCTTTTGCGAACTCATCTCGCAAAAGTCCCCGAGAGCCAATCCGATATCCTCCCGAATTGTCTACTGCATTCCCAACATTTGCACAGTGGATTAACGACCATGTCCGAGCACTTAAAGAGGAAGGTTTTCCAGTTTCACACGAATTGGACTCACTACACTGCCCGCCTTCACCCTTTGCATGGAGCTTCAATTCTATGTGGGCATATGGCTGCCATTACACATGTAATTCCGAGACTGTGCAAACATAGGTTGCAATTGACTCTGGTATCGCAACAATACCTCCTTCTCCACATGTCACCGAAATTGATGTAGGGATACTGAAGCGTATCTTATTAGTTGAGTACCTGGACCTGAGTTGCGTGGTCATGGAAGGGTCTTGGATCAGGTCGACGGATCAAGGAAGACGGGTCGTAAAGAAGGATCCTTACGGTTTTTGGACCGTACAATTTGCATCAAGAGAGGCCAGGGACAAGGATAATCCATTTGTTTATCGAGTACTGTCTCCCAGGTGTTTTTTTTAAGGGACTCCGCTGACCCGGCATGGCGGGTGGTACTTCGCCACGATCCCCGAAGTAGACGAGTACAGGGTGATCAGGAGATTCATGTTTTCGGTGCTGCTGGTTCAAACAGACCCACCCTTAGTACTCGTTCTCAGCCAACTGCAGGAACTTCCAGTCGTCGAGACCCTGTGAACGAGGATCAACCCGACGAGGTGCTGGTGGAGCAATTCAACGCATTCATAAGGGAAGAGGAACTCCCGGACGATGATCGCCATCTCGACGAGGACGAATATGAGGACGTTGTGGACCTCCAGTACATCGATTAACAAAGGTAAACCAAGTTCCACTTATAAATTTCTACCATTTTGACGACCATGCACGTTGCCGAAGGCACAACACACGTTCAGTCCATTGATTTGTCTCCCTGTAAATGTCAGTAATTTATGTCCCGTTTTGAAATGCACGTATCTGATGGTAACATAGATTCCGACAACAAATTAAAATCCTAAAGAGGCCAGTTAAGTCCGAAATTTTGTGACATAAATCTCTATCTCTTCAATGTCACGATGACCTTGTTATTTTAAAGAAAAAAACCTCAAATAAATTATGATAATGCCATTACCTCTTAGCCTAAGAAGACGCCCACTGTCCGCTTGGAAGTATGTTGCAAACCTCCCCAGAAAGTACTGGTGCTGAATTGTTTGTTCTGTAGTTTTTAATTCAGCGATTCAACTTCAAATTAATTGCTTTGTTTTAACGGTAATCCCGATCCCCGCATACGTACATATTAAACATCGGTGTGAAGTCGCTTCTGTGATTGTTTCGCAATTTTGTCCTGCTCACTAGTAATGCTCCTTAATAGTGAAATAATATTGTAGGACTTTTTTCAGTACTATAGGAGTTTCCACTACACATTTCATTTAATTCGACTCTAAAAAACACCGTTCTTCAGTTCACGCCTCAACTGATTTGGCATTTACGTAACTTGTTATCTTGTTTTTGATGTTCGTAAGTTACTAGTAAATCAGTTGTTATTACTAGTAACACGTATCTCACGATTACCAGAGAATACTCTCGACTCTGTTTCCAGATGCAGAGTACATTGAAAATTTGAAGGTGTAAAAAATCATGCGATGACGTGACTCGCCACTACAAGTGTGCATGGGCTTCTGACTCCGTGAGTGGCTGATTGGACACTCATCCAGGTGAGTTGCCCCATACTCGCCGACTCCAGTGGGACATATACACTTTCAGCCTGTCTATTCCGTGAGACATTAAGTGGGAAAAGCCCTGATCATCCTCATTACTCGATTGTTCATGATCTGGACAGACTTCTGTGACATGACAGTATGAATCCAATAGCACCCTAAACCCTTCCCTCAGTAGCCTGCATGATTATATGTTTTGATATCGAATTGACACTGTGATATGTAAAAAATCTTTGTGATCATTGCCGAATCCGATCCTCTTACTTATCATACTGGTTGCTCCACTGTCTGTCTAAATCACGCAGCCATTCGCCGACTTGGTCATCATAATGCAGTATACAACATGACACATCAGCTGATCATCCTCATTACTCGTCGTCCCCAGTCCCTGGCTCAGCAAAACTCTAAACTAAAACGTGAGCGCAGCTCTTCCCCTTTCCCTTTGTTTCCCGTGGACTGTGTCTCGCTCGCCTTTTATGTCATCTACTCTGTGTCGCTCGCCATTTTAGTTCATGCTTGTGTACTCCGTATCTGTAGCACACGCATGACCCTCGCTCCATCTCCACAAACACCAGTGTAAGATCATGCAGATGCTTTGTTATGTTCAGTTGTAAGAAATGCATGTTTTGCTCCGATCATATTTGATTGCTGGCCCTGTTCTTTCTTGTGTAGATGTGTTGGCAGGATGATCAATTTTGCGAGCACTCGGAGTTGCAAGCTTTAATTCGTCATTTTTTCGAATCCCTGCTCGAAACTGAATTAATTTGCTGACCCATTGCTTATCGCTTTTGAACCGCAGATATAGTCCCGCCATGGCCAAACCCGACCCTTCCTCGATGCAATGGTTCATTTCGTACATGAACCTCAACAATAGTGGCCTCACTCCGACCGTTACTCCCAGCCAGTTCATGCCTTCCCGGCCGCAAATCTCTCAATTTTTCGGGCCTAAATACAACTCTGGATATGTATTCAACAACCATGGCTCCGGAGAATACGAGGCGTACGTGAAAGAGCTGCATGTCCGCGTTTTACAAGTGAACTGGCCCCTAAACAATGTCGTCCCTTTCCACTTTGCCCGTGGTCTGTTGGCAGAGGCAATGGGCAACGACGTTAATTGGGCGGAATTTGGATTCCGTCAGACCCACCCCCACCAAGCCCGGAGCAGTATTGGTCGCTTATTTCCAGATTTCGCCAACCTTGACGGCCCTCTTCCTCCATTGAAGAAAGTGTTACCCAATATGCCTGCTGCTCAGGTACTGCAGTTGGCCTTGCAATTTTTCTCTCCTCTCCGTGTAGACTGTACTGTCCATTACTCTTCGGTTCTTCAATGTAGCGTAAATCAGCTATTCTTATTTTATTTAAATATACCTTCATCTGTGAATTATTTCTTCACATCACGTAGTGAAGGAATCGTCACACTCTTCAATCTTTTGACTCTAAGTTTACTCCATGGCCGTGATATACCGGGATTCTTGAAATTACGTTCATAAACCATTCACAGTCCTAATGCTTGATTTGTTTTATAGGACACCCCCACCACGTTGACGGAACCACCACTGCAGGCTGCGAGACGGGGTTCCAATTCTCGGATCTCAAGTACAGCGGCACCAAGTTCGGGTAATGTGGAGAATCCAGTTGTTGTACCGAGAGTCAGTGCCCTAGCAAGATCTCCTAGATTTCGGCAGGGTACAGGGCCTGACTTGAAGGTGAATTTCGAGGTGGGAGAGCCATCTTCACGGAATGCACGTCGCCGCCCCCACGACCGTCTCTTTGTTTTTGCAATTGACGTGAATAAACTTGTTCCAGGGCTGTGTGCACTTCGTACTGGCATTATCCCGGTCGTGCATGCACAGCAACTGAAGCTTCAGGAGTCGAAGCAGCTCGCATACGCAGATGTGAGTAGGACAAAAAATCGCCTTCGATCAGAGAGAGAAATAGCAAAGGAACTTAAAATCAAAGTAAGCGAGAAGAAAGAGATTCACGACCGTGCGGTGGAGAAGTATGAGCACTCTCGAACCGTCCTTGTTGCAGCGATGAGAGATTCTGGGCACACTGTCGTCGAAGAAGTTAAACGATCTCACAACATCTTCATCCGCAACTTCGAAGAATTGGTAAATTCCTGGTATGAAAATGTGCAGGCGGCACGTGCGCAACTCGTGGAGTAGGAGTATAAATCGGTGGGCCACAGTGCAATGCTTGAAAGACTCCAGCAGGAACTTAAGAATAAGGAGGCTACATACCGATCTACTTGTGCTGCCCTTGATGCCGAGAGTGCTCACCTTCAGACAGTGATGGAGTTCCTGGAGCAGACCAGCAAGTGAACACAGCACTTGCGAGCGACGTGAATACAGGTCTGCATTTCTTCGTGATGGTTTATACAAATCGCTTCATTTCATTAAAGCACTCGTGCTTATTGAGATGCTTAGAAGGAATGTTAGAGTAGATGTGGCTTGTACAGGATCCCCCCCTTCAAATTAGGCGTGTCTATATAGTTTGAGATTAATACGTAATGGTCGGATTCCCAGAAGAGAGAACCTGGTATGAATCCAGTCTTAGTAGGTGACTCAGACATGGACTGAGGTGTTCATCAAATTTTTTGGATTACCACCATAGTCTGTCGAATGTAATGGTTTGCCCCTTGCCGAGGTAAAGCTAGAATCTGCGACTGCCCTGAACGATTGACAGTCACAAATTGCAATTTCATTGAATGTGGTGGCCGGAGAGTGCACAACTCCTACGTACTACTATGAATGTACTCTGATATATGTTTTCCTCAATGTGTAGCTATTTCAAATGTGAATCGGTTTGATCATCATGATGTGTTGATCTGGATATGTTGGTTGCATCAATGTTTGTCGGTTCAGGCGCAACACATAATATCCGACAGTACACCATGTTATGAAATATGAACCCTTTGTCAATCACTTATATTCACGTCAAAAGGCCTGTACATAAACCCCCCCTATGTTCAGCACTCACACGCAGAGGACAGATTCGGGACATCGAAGAAGGCGATGAAAACCGTCTACTCCCATTCATACGATACACAACATCCATCTCATACCCTGATTCGAGGGCTTTAATCCATACCCGCCCATAGAAGATAGAAAACCGTAAAATCACTTTGCCCATACGACTCCCGTTAGTAGAAAACTTACCCTGCTTCCAACGTTGGACAGAATGCCCTCCTCATCCACCCGCCATGGCCCCACGGTATCAGTAATCCTTTCTCGAATTCACATTCTACCTCGACAGTTCCAGAAAAGGCACGCATCCTGACAGCATGGGTAACAGCTTTTGCGAGAAAACCATCTATAAAAATCTAGCGAATCCATTGGTCGACCGGTTTCTCTGAACAGGCTAGAGCTCATTCTGGATCTACAGTTACAGTTACCCACTTCCATCAACACCAAAAAAAATTATGCACCAATGAGAGAAGGTTTCTTAATTCAGATCAACACCAAACTGAATTTTCGGTGTAATGTCCCGGTGTAACAGAGGGCGATTTCCACTAGTGATTGAATGAATTATTTTTCTATTCATTATAATGAATTTTGCAACTTATATAAGTCATTTCAAAAAGTAGAGAAATTGCCCAAGACAATTTATTAAAGTCTGTATGATGTCAAATATTTTACAAATATGCTTCATATAAATTATAAAGATTATTGTGTAATATTTCTCTTAGTTTTTAGATATAATACATTCAATAAAGCTAAATAGTTAATGTGTTAAAAAAGAATTTTTATTATTTTGGTATGAAGTATGTTTTCAACCAAGACATTATATTAATTTATAATTTGAAACTAACATTAAATATCATTGTACAAGAAGAAATGTAAGTTCCACAAAAAGTAATGTATACATATAAACCTAGATGAAGAGTGCTAAAAAGGGGATGATGGTTTAATGAATTTAAGAGCTTCAAGAAACTGATAAATTTAAAAATAATGATTTCTTAGTAAAGTTTAATTCTATCAGTTTATAGGGTCTTGTGCACATCTTACAATCATACAAGATACAAAAAGAAGGTGCAGATCTAACTATCTCCCTCATTCTCAAATCTCTAAATTATCCTATTTTAATTCAAAAGGCTTGATGCATATTGTTTATTCAAATATTGTAAGGTAATATATAGGTTCTTATAAAGAGCGGATGATTAAAAATGATGTGTAGTATGTACAGTGAAGTTATTGTAGCAATAGTTTGGTGCTTGTATTGGAATTTATTCATGGGCAAATGTATCCCATCTCCTCCTTCCATCTCTCCACAGTTAATGGCTTCTTTAAGTTAATTTACAGACTATTCTGAGTAAAACATCATTAATGATTTTTTATTTAAACATGACTTTGAGATGATAATAACAAAAGAATTATATCATGTTTTACTATGACTTTTTAGATTTTTTTTTGGTTTTTTTATTTGGTATATTCCATATAGATTATAGATGAAAAGATCTCTCACTAGTAGAGAAGCAGTCGCAGAACACCGGAAATTACACCAGGAAGTGGCCTAAATGTGGGGTTTTTGAAATGGTGTAATGTGGGCACTGTTTGGTGTTTTTCGCCACTTGACTTTACTATTCCTGTGGAGTCGTTTCTGGGCCCACAGATCCTAGGTATTAATTGCGGACCACTTTTGTAATTTGGGAGCTTTTCTCGCTGTAATAATCGCATGGTAGGTGAATACTGCTGCGTAATTTTTAATTTTTAAAATTTATTTTTTTGGAGCAAATGATGCGTCATTTTTTACTGTAAATGATGTATTTCCTGTAAGTTTTATCGTGTTGCGTGGGTTGTCAACTGCAGCACATACCTGCATAGTGCCTGCAACAGACACACATACATACCTGAAATCAACTTCCCAGCAATTGACACACACAGTGATCACTGCAACCTCAACCTTATACTCAACTATATATCACAAACTAGACTCCAAAACTAGGATCGTTAAGAGCTAGCATCCCTATGTCTACAATCTAGATTCTAATGAAACAAAAACCAACAGCACTGCAATCTGATAGTGACCAACAACAGGCAGCTTTGCAAGGACCCAGGTGAGTCCCGGCAAGTGCCATGGACTCGCACCTTACTGTTCTTGATGGCCGCAACAAGCAATGCGGCGGTGGCAACCGTAGTATTCCGGTGGGAGAGGAGCGAGCAAGCAAGCTGCACACACCACAAGAACCTGTCAACACACCACCCACCCTCGCCCATGCAAACCCTAGATCCAAAGGAAACGCAGCTCGAATCGCTGCAACCCCAGAACACAAAGTGCCGACACCACCCTAAAGTACATGTATGTGTGCCGGCGATGCAAGAGGGCGGAATGCGGAGGGAGAGCTAGGCAGAGCAGATGGAAAATCGAGCGAGGATCGGAGGAGCGCACCTGCATGACGGAGGAGGCGAAGCACCTGCGTGACGGAGGAGGCCAAGGTAGGGCCAGTCTAGTAGAGGAGGCGAAGGCAGGGCCAGCCTAGCATGGGCAGGAAGAGGTCGCTTGAACTGACGCGGCGTGATTACCCATGCGATGCATGCAATATAAAGTGACAGCCATATAACTTCTGACTTACCCCCGCAATGTAAGTTCGGAACATTATGCCATGTCCAATAATATCGACCATTCTTATTGGCTAATCAAATGTCAGAAACAGTGCAAGCCAATGTTAGACTTGTTCTCACAGAGAATACACCGGGTGCCTCTCTTGACCAATCAGATCCTCTCCCTATTTTTGAAGTTACACCAAGGAGGATTTTCGGTGTAATGCTCTGGTGTTATGCGACGCTGTTTCTACTAGTGTCTTTTCACCATAATGGTACATTTTCTTTAAAAAAGTATGTAGATCCCACCTTCTTTTTCCATCTAACATAATTGTTTTTGAAATTAGACCAAGAAATTCATTCTCATGTTATAAAAAATGAACAAATCGAATGAAATACATAGATGTGTTTTAATATCAAATCAAGTTACTACTTCAAATTCTACATTTTATGATAGGAGTAATATTTTTTTCTATGAATTATAGAAGAGACTTGAATTTCCTTTTGTAAAATTTTCCCCAAAAATCCAAAAACTTGAAATCGAGTGCTCTTTGCTTATAAAATTGCCAAGTAGGATTCCAACCAGATTTTCATCTATGAAAGAAAACATGAGCTCCAGCCTCCAATCCGCGTGTGCCCTGTCCGCGGTCATAGGGTAGAAAGTTCGTACAATCAGTCCGAATGCATCGTGAGACGAGCGAAAACGCGACAACGTGAGCCGGAAATTCTTCTCCGATCGATGCAAAGGTCTGCAATCAGTTCTTGTGCAACACCGATCGCACAGTGATCACCTTTGATATCTATGCGATCTACCCATGTGATACTGGTGTGATACCTACCCAATACCCTCCGTATGCTAGTTTGATACATATGTACTACCCGGGTGATACTTCCGCACTCCTGTCGTGAAACAGGCAAAGAAGACGACGTCGTTAACCTGTGCAGGCTGCGTCTGCCTACTTCGCCATCGCTGCGGCGCGGGCCATCTGTTGCGATCCTCGATCCGCGTGGCCATGGTGCTGCTCCTTCAATGCTGCTCTTCCCTGTGATTCTTTTGGTCCTATTGTCGTCGTCTTTGTCCTCCTGTAGCCCGAGTTCTCTTAAAAGCACTTATTCCAGGACTCGCACTACTCTTCAACTTCTGCAACATCGCTTCATCGCAGTAAGCCTGCTTCCTTTCCATTAAGGTTGCTAATTCCTCATCTCTCTCAGCCGGAATTTCCTGATTATCAAACTCTTTAAGATCAAGGAGAGCTCCGACGAGGAGCGCCATTGTGTCACTGTAAACACAACCATCGCTGTACACCAGTTTGTCGGAGCGATCGAGTATGAACTCCCTTAACCTGGAATCCGGTACGTTTGTTTCCGAAACATGCTTGCTGCTGGCGCTATTGACATTTTATTTACATTTAAGTTACGCGGGAGCGAATTCAAGTTGGAGTTCCATTTTTTGCTAATCGTTTTCTAAATTTCGATGATAATTTTCGACATGGTTAGGTTATCGAAAAAAGTTCTTCTCACACAATCGTACCGGAATATCAACGATTGAGTAGAGCGTGGAGTTGCCGTGGTACGGTACAGACAGCCATGGCAAGTTTTAGTTTGTCGGAGGCGGAGTTTGTTGATCTGGAGTCGCTGGGTACGTTTCTCTAAAAAGCGTGCTGATTGCATTTCTGTATCGGTTTGAGCGACGGGAGTGAGTCACCCTTAGATTTCTTTCATTGAGTTCGTTAAGTATGTTTTTACTTTTGGGTGACAAGTTTTAGGAAATAGGTCTATGCATCGGATCAGGCACGATGTCTTAAAATTAAGGTAGGTCTAGTGCTTGTTGCTGCAAATTGAGATTCGAAGCTCAATTTTAGTTCGCTATTCTATTTTCTGTATATATAATTTGATTGCAAGAGACAGCGTACGTGCGGCAATCAGTGAGACTTCAGTGATGAGGTTTTCGTTATTCCAAAAATGAAAAAAATTCCTGGTCCGGTTCTCGGGTTGCGATGTGAAGTGACCGTGCTTCTCTAATATCCACATGATCTGGAGTGTACAATGCTGCTGGATAACCGGGAATGAAGCCATCAATTTAAGTCTGTGGCATCGACTTATTGTGTCCATTGATAAGCTCTCGAGGAATTTCGAGATTGTATTCAATTAGTGATAGGAATGGCAGTAGAGAATATTCATGGAGGCTCGCTAGGGCTTATTGTTGAAGTTGACCTACAGTGCGTAGAATTCTTTGGCGTTGTTAACAAATTGGAAGCGCTCTTATCGATTTCATGCAGATCACTGAATTACTTGCACTGCGAGGTGTACGAATGAGAGGATTTCGTCTCGGCGCTACGGTGGTGGAAAAAAATGCATAAAGTCGTGTAGGAACAGTGGCCATGGCGTGATCGAGAGCTGGAAAGATGCAGCCAAGACGATTTGCTCGAGTGCGTCGACCTATAAGCGGCCGTGCTGCGACCTCCATCTTCAAAGTTCTTAACCGCAATGTCGTGTGGGTTGTGCTGCTCATTGTGTTTCTCATATTCTCCTCGCAGATGTATTTCCACAGCAAGATGTTTGTGAATCAGGTACGAAAGCGGCTGAAGTTTCATGTCTCCTTTAATAATCCAGTCGTAACTTATGCCTCTAGATGACGGCAGCGCTGGAAATATCTCCTGGGCAACTTTATTTTTTTCTTGCAGTTAGGTTTTAATGCCTGCAAGGTCGCTCTGTAATTTCTCGGTTTATTGTCACTTCTAACAACCTCGAATGTCTCACCAAGCTCTTGCACTTTCATACTTTCCTGAAACTACCAGGGTCTGCTGAGAAATCTCTCCAAGACTTTTGTAAGAGAGAATAGCAATGATGTTGATATTTCCTATTGTACCTCCACGGAACACAACCACTGTATTGGAAACTTGATTTGTGTCATCGTTCGATCTTAGACCTACCACCTTTTCGAAAGTTATGAATATTAGTGAAGTGAAAGATTAAGCAGCTTTTGAGTAGTTGATATGTTCTTGTGCAGGATAGAGAGAGGGATTGCAAGTGGTTGAGCAATCCGCCATTGGTTTGCGCTCATGGAGGAGATTCGTCCAAAGCTCCTCCTAACACTGTTAGTCCTTGACAGAGAACTTCAAACTGTTTTTTTTTTTTTCTTTTCGGAACGTATATTGACTGAGCTTCTTTGAATTGTGACGACATTATCTTGCGTAGTGGACCAGATTGCAATGTGGTGAACATCTATAAACCCACAGCAACAATGTTCTTTATTTAGACCTTCGTGCACAAACAGAGCTGTTTTCATTCTAATCGGTTTTTGCAGGAGGCATCATATCGCATAGCACTTGATTTGCAAGTTGATTGCATAGAGATTGATGCGTCGAGGACTCAAGATGGTGTACTAGTTGCTCTTCATGATCGGTATTTCAACTCACCTTTTTTGTTCGTTGAAGTTTGCTGAAGATATATAGTTCATTTATTTTTCTAGTTTCCATATATTAGGCGAGTAGAGAGCATATCATCTTAATCATATGTAATGGTGATTGAGGGGAAAATCGGTGTTGAACCATCACTTATGCTTTTGAGGGCAGGGACCTGCAGGCTATCTCTAACAACGAGTATATGCACGTGGGTGACCTTAATTTTTCTCAGGTAATCTAGTGATTTTCTCGGCAATTACAGAACGTATAACCTTTACCATTTGTCTGCAGGCACCTGTTTGCTGGTCCGCTCGTGCTCACACTAAATTGTACAAAAGTCTTAGTAAAGCCCCCTGATGATTGCTCTTGGTATAGGCCAGAATGAAGGCATTGCATGCAAAACTAAAAGACCTCTAATATCGGGGTTGATCTTAGACCTTATCAAAAGGTGGGATGGCATTAAAAGGTTTTAGACAGTTCAGTTTCTATCTGAGAGATGGTTTCAAAGTGAAATTTAATATGGTTTTTGTCTTCATCAGATTAAGGAACTCAGACCCGGTGCGAGATTTTCTGAAAACTTTCATGAGCAGCATATTCCCACTTTAGAATCTGCTCTCCAGGTAACTGAGATGTCTGCAACCTTTCTTACTGAAAAGACTGAAACGCATGCTATGCTATGTATTGGCATCACATTTTGAGTCTAATTGGTTGTATCCTGAAATATTACCACAACCATTGACTACACTTGTGAATTTATAGATCAGGAGTATTTTCTCTGGAAAGTGCTGATATTTGATTTGTTACTTATCGCAGTATGTGATGCCACATGTAAATCAAGTAATTATTGATGCAAAAGAGGGACCTCCCAAGTACGACGAGGGCATGGCCATTGATATTTTCTCTGTGGTAAAATGTCCAATAACTTGAAAATATTGAGAATTTGCTCTATTTGTTCTGTTCTGTGTTGTTTTGTTTTTTCCTTTGAGGCGAGATTTCGTACAGGATGATGTCTCTTATAACTACTACATACCTCTCCTGATCTTGATATTTTCCGGCTCAATCTATGTAAGTGGGCACAGCGCACCACTTTAGCAGAGTAGCCTCAAGTCGTGCTGTCCTGTAGTAGTAGAAAGATGAACATCTATTCACAAAGCTGTTTCATGCGTAACGGAATTAATCGAAGGTTTACTCTGGTATTTAAGCGCAACTGCTTGTTTACTGCTGGTATTTTAGGACGACTTTTACATCATCACCTTTTAGTGCTTTGCTTAACGCTTAGATTCATTGAGACTGTGCATCCTGTCGCTGATTGTGAATGCTGGAACTTGTTTTCTTTGTATGTTATTCTTATTGGCAGATGAAGACAGTTGACTGCCGAAATTGCGTGCTATGGGCTAAATCAGACAAAATTGTCGAAGATTTCACACATTTATCATCAAATCCTGAGGTGAGGTGTCATTACCTTCATTTTGTTGGCTGAAGTGACGGATTGTTATTCATAACTCATGCTGTAGTTGCCTGGTTTGTTTCGACATTTTTGGTCTGAACGAAATGAAATGAATTTCGCTGGATGCAAATTAATGAGATTCCTTACCATTTAGGACAACGTTGAAACTCACTTGAGGATGTCTGGGGAGAGGATGTTTTGGCCAGTCCTTGGGCTTCATTGTAATGAAAGATAAGGTGACTGGGAAAGTCACCAGCCCTTTGCGGATGAAAGGGGCTGGACTTATTGGCGCTTTTCACGGAATTGTAACAAGAAAACTCGTCAATACTGCTCACAGGTTACAGCTGATCCCTGAAGCTTTTACATGTTAGCTGAAACATCACAATTGAATATTTCTTGCTTGGAGAACTTGATCAGTTCCGTACTTAGCACTTAATGACAAAATAATTCACTTTCATGTTATGTCGTTAGCCTTAATTATACTACTTCCTTCAGTGATGCTTCCGAAACCAAATATGTCTGGACTCACCGTGTCTGTGCTTCTCACAACAAAGAGAGCCAAGCATGAGCATTCCCACTGATAAGTTGTCTTTCAGGGCGGGAAAAAAATTACATGCTTGGACAGTGGATGAAGAGTCAGCCATGATTCACATGCTCAAGACTGGAGTTGACGGCATCGTAACCAGTATTCCTAATTTGCTTCAACGTGTGATGGGATCTGAAAGGCAACACTGTGCGCAATATGGGTTCTCATAGGCTTTCTTCTCCTCTGCTACGAATTACGACTCTGAAGCAGCCTTCCAGAAATGCAATCACCACAAATTATCAAGGAGAGGTATATTCTGGTGATTCTGTATAAATGGGATTGAACAGATGAACGCAACCGATTCCCTTGAGATTGTCTATACACTCAAGCTTTAGGACACTTCGATTATTAATTACACACAATCTTTAGGCTGGAGCCATATATTAACACAATCTTTAGTCTGGTGCGACCATTTATTCCAACGTCCAACTTAGTGACCATATATTTAAAGAACAATCAAATTAAGAGGACGTTACATCTTATGAGCCAGTGGTCGTGGCTTTAATTGTTTTTCTTCCATCCTTTCTCTTGACATGAATAAAACTGAGCTTCATTGCAGATCAATCTCAAGCCAGTCACAGCCAGGGTGAAAGGTGCACACTGCAAGTGAGTAACATGAACCTAACAGGCTTTTCTCTTTGATACCTTCTCGCATGAAGCCTCCTTCTCATAACTCAATTCTGTCCTGCAACTAACCTATTGTGCTCTGTTTTCTTCCGATTCTCCCTCCCCAACATCACTCCATTACAATATTCTTCATGAACTGAATTTCGCCAATGAATGTGCCAGTAGACGATGCCATAAATCACTCCACACTTGCAACAAACCCTCCATAATTCATTCAAGAGGACACGAACAGGGAACTCAGACGCAAAAACTCCGCTAATTAAGTGGAGCATAATGCCGAAACTTGTGCCATTACGCTAGATTCCACAACGGCATGTCGACTCGCGTCCCCAGTATAGACTCCCAAACCAACATACACACAACTAATTAAATCCTATTGTCCCATAAATTCACTTCAATGACCCGCCTCCGCAGAGCTAAACTCAGGCACACTCCATTGAAAGCACAACAGGACAGACAACAACCCAAAGCAAAAGGACACTCCAAGGCAGACTCCAAGTGATGAGGCGGAGTGGGCAGCAGAGGATATTTGGCAGAACCGAATAATAACTCAGTGTGGGGCCATCACCTTGGTGGAATCCAAGTGGAGCCTCCTCCCATTCTCCCATCCCTCTCTCTCTTTCTCTCTCTCTTTTCAAATTGCGGCTTCCTCTGGCCTCCGAGAATCCATACCTCAAAGTGGGGCTCTAAAGCTCAGCTTGCATGACTTAACTTAACCTAGTTTTAGGGTTGAGGGTCTTCGTCGAAGTTAAGTTATGTGTTGTAGGATAGTTTAAGGTAGTGGATCTCTCTGCAGAGAGTTTGGAAAGTTTGTAAGTTTTGTGAGTTTTGATAGTTTTGTTGTTGTGGGTGCCGTGAATTTAGAGATCACTTCGCCGCGGGATTCGCCGCTGTTTCTGGGGGGAGTGAGGGAGTGGGTGGTGTGGTGTGGTGTGGTGTGGAGTTTTGTTAGCGGGGTTTTTTGGGGGGATCGTTTCGGGGGGAGGTAGCGGAGGAGGAGGGTTTTTGGGCGATTTTCCGGTGGTGGGATGAGGTTGTGAGGAGGAAGCGGGATCAGGAGGTTTTGGGGTTGGTGTTTGTGGGGAGTTGTGGATTTGGGTGCGTGAGGATGGGAATGTGCGATTGAGGGAGAGGGATGAGTGGCAGCAGTAGCGGGCAAGGATGTACGGCAGGTTGAACACGCGGAGTGGGGCAGCGGAGCAGCATGTTGTGAGGCTAGAGCAGGTTCCGCGATGGATCGAGCAGGAGCCTCTCTCGCCGTCTGCGAGCCATAGTGAAAGTGAAGCCTCTGATCGGGGTTTCGTTGATCCTCTTACATCACTCGCAGGTACGATTTTCCTTCAAAATAAGCAGATTTTATTATTTTAAAGAATCAGAGCTTGCCATAGGTTGCTCCGCGGTGTGAATGTGCAGCTGAATTAGGTCAATAGTACCTGCTTGCTTGACTGCACGATGCGTTGTGGAAATTTAGTAGCCTGTGAGTGAAGCGAAATCTGCTCAGAATCTGCACTGCACTGCCCAGAATCTGTACTTGTACCTAAGTCAGGGTGTGCAAGGGTGATGATCTGCGGATGTTAGATCGCAGCATGCTTGCTCTGAAGATCGTTTGTTCTCGTAATTCTAGTTTTCGTGTTTGCTAAGAGAATCATTTGGAGCTAATCAAAGGATCGTTGAGCAAATATTTATTGTGTGAAGTCTGGAAATTTACAAATTAAAAAATTTAGTGCTGGTTGTCTCAGTGAAGTTGTTCGTATTCCATTAAACATCACATGAGTACCTGTACCATCGTGTCCTTGAGGAAGCGATTCAACGTGTGCTAGTCCAGCTTGGATTATTTGGGCGGTCGTTTTTCAATTCAGCTTGGGTGATCCATTCGCAGATGCAGCTGTTAAGAAACTGGAGAACAGCTAAAAGCATTTTTTTGGGTTAACGGGATTTCGATAACGCAAGAAAATTAGGACACCTTCTGAACGATAGGTGTACCAGCAATAAGCAAGGGCCTAAGCATTAGAAATTGGTATTGTTCGATGACAGTTTCAGGTGGCAAGTAGAGCTGAGAAATTTCTGCTAATGTGTACATACCAATACTCGTTGATTTTGATTCAGGATCTGAAAATGGGGGAACAACTTACGGGACGACTTCCAAGTTTCACGTCGACCATGACATTAATGCAAAGCTATACCTATGGCGCGGTACCCCATGGGCTTTAGAAGTTGATGCAGTTGTCAATTCTTCGAATGAGGTAAACTTGTGCATTCTCTCGCTCAAAGTCGAAGGATTGTGCAAAGTTGTTGCAATCGAATCGAAGTAAGACTACATCTCTATGTTATGACATTCCTTTTACCTATCCTACTATCTGACCTCCTGCTTGTGGTGAACAGAATCTGGATGAAGCACATAGCAGTCCTGGCTTGCACCCAGCAGCTGGACCTGGGCTTGCAGAGGAGTGTGCCACCCTGGTAAGCGTTTTGTGAACTCTTGCTAGAATTCATTTATTGTGAATGTCGTAATTCTGAAAATCATTACGGTTTTTAATTGGCGACTTGTTAATGATGACATTCTCCCAATTGCTCAATTCTAGAACTATTATTCTGGTATGCCACGTACGTGCATGGCATGTTCATAATTATGTCTAATTATCAATGAATAGTGCAGTAAGTGCGACGATTTACTTGGATATATCCTGGTATTATGGGAACTTGGGAATACAGCTTGGGAGTATTTTATCAATTGGCTGTATATGTAGTGTTTGCATGATCATAAGTTGACATAGAATTCACTATTGTGCAGGGAGGGTGCCGAACTGGATTGGCCAAAGTCACAAATGGCTATGATCTACCTGCAAGGTAAATTTTTGATTGAAAAGTACTCGACTGTTTCATGAGTATTGCCTACTTATGCATATAAAGCTATCGCTGATTGATATATGTTGTTACACCTTCTACAGGGTTATGTATAGTTTCTTAAAGGAGGCATCGTAAAGTGGTGTTTGGCTTGGTTATTTTGCAGGCGTGTAATTCACACAGTGGGGCCTAGATATGCAGTACGGTATCACACAGCTGCGGAGAACGCTCTCAGTCATTGCTATCGTTCATGCCTTGAACTTCTTATTGAGCAAGAACTTTCGAGGTTAGGTTTTTTACTCATTTCTTGGACAATGATTCGCCTTAATTGGTTTTTAAAAGTTAGAGATGCATGTTTTTCTTAAAAACGATCTATTGTAGCTTAAAGTCTATATTATCATATTATACGAAGTCTTGAGGGTGGACAAATATAGTGTAATCTTGCTTGTTTTCAAGTTCCACGTAGGCGCAACTATATTGATAATATAACTCACTGAAGACAGCTGTCAACATATATATCATACCTAGAGTACTGAAGCATATAACTAGCTCATAATTGCATGTGAACATTTTCAGCGGATGCACTCATTGTAGACAAACATTCGCTATATATCCTGTATCGATTAAATATTCTTATTATTCCAGTTTCAGTTTTTTTGCCCATATTTGTTCGGGGAGGTGTTCAGAGTATATTTGTGATTTCTGCTCAATCGGCCATGTCTTGTACTTATGACTTTTGTCGATTCTATATTCGGACCCTAAAATATGCCCATGGTTTTAGTGGATGCAAGATCTCTGCGTCGACTTTCTGTAACTCTTATTACCATTTATGTCTCTTGATTGTTCTTACTAATAGCTGTGCTTGGTTGTTCCACCAGCATTGCAATAGGCTGCATCTACACAGAATCCAAGGGTTATCCAAGGGAGCCTGCTGCTCATGTTGCCATACGTAAGTCCTAAACAGATTTTAGTACCATGATTTTATCATCTGCCCCATTGGGCTCCATAATCCTAGAAAGCCCTTGAAGCTCTGTTCCTAAAACGTGTGCAAATCCAACAGGGACCGTCAGGCGTTTCTTAGAGAAGCACAGTGATAAAATCAGTGCTGTGGTCTTTTGCACATCGAATGCTACTGATACAGACATCTATAAAAGGTCAGTTAATTCAGAACTTTTTCTGGAAAGATGTGCTGTTAATGAAGGACGCTCCAGCTTTGTAAAGAATCCGATAACTTGGAAAGCTTTGGCTACATATAACTGCACAACTACTGTGACTCAAATCATTGTGGAACAAAAATACCATGGACTTTAAGATTTATTCAACACATGGAAGACCCTTGTCAAGAAATAATTATATTTCAACACAAGATAGATTTCACTTCAGTATACTGCAATTTCTTTGTAAGTTGTGTGGTCCACTTTGATTTCTCGGATTTGTGGCACGAAATACAGGATACGTTCTTCAAATTAACATTTTCACGAAAATGAATAATTGTCGTATCATTGTGTTTTTATCAAAAGTTATATGTTCATTCACCAAGTGTTGTTGCCGGACAGATTGCTCCCATTGTATTTTCCGAGGGATAAGAATGAAGAGGAGATTGCTGCTACCAAGCTGCCAAGTGATGTAGGTGATGAAAATGGAGAAACCGTGATTTCTGAACGCAAGATCAGAATATCAGCTTTGCCCGGGGTAGACGGCTCCCCACCAACAACACAATCCGTATCCGGAGATATTACTCCTACTTATCGGTCAACTGCTATTAAGAGGTGAATACTTTGGGCACATGATTCTCATTATATTATGATGTACAATTCAAGATGTGTGTTGTGCAGTTTCTTGATGTGAAAACTTTACTTCTTTTTGTGTAACAATTGTGAGTGTTTCAATCTCTGATTTTTAGTCCTTGTATGTATGTAGGCACGATTCAATTGATGGGCTGGTTGACCCAGCCTTCATGTCAATGACACGAGATCCTGATCAGAGACGGAAAGAGCAGTGGGAGAAAGCTGCACAATCTCAGGCAGGTTGGGCATGGGGCAGATGGTTAGGTCTTGGAGGTTTAGGGGCCCCTGCCCTCTCTTCTACTGAACAAGATTCTCTTCATGGGCGATTTCTTGCAAGAGCAAATGCTGTGAATCTGACAGAAGTTGCAGAAATGAAGATATTGTAATTCCTCGTCCCCACCTTTGCCATGCAAAAGTTTCATTTGATCGTCTGAAGGGGATACAAAGAATTGTAGTGGCTTGTGAATATATGTTGGAGATTAATCTGTAAAGTGTTGCAGATATCGAGGTGGAGTTGATGTGGATGGACGACCAATCATGGTCGTTGTTGGGGCTCACTTTCTCCTCCGTTGTCTTGACCTGGAGCGTTTTGTACTTTATGTTGTGAAGGTTGGTACATATTACCTGGCACATAGTTTTGTCTATGTGTATTTCTGTTTTGGTGGCCCTAAGTTCTGCCTTTCAAGGTTCTAGTTTGAACGGATAGGTGTCTAATTACTTATCAAGTTGTGGGGTCTACTTTGCTGACTAGTTGACTGTATTTTCCTAGTGTCAAATGTCTCTTGAATGTTGATGAGTGGTTAATATTTTATACTTTAGGAGATGGAGCCACTCATCAACAGACCTTATTCACTTGTGTACTTCCATTCAGCTGCGGCACTCTCACTGTGAGTTTCTTTGCAATTGACCCCACATTTGATTTTGCAATTAATTTGTGTGACGTGCTAGATTTCCTTTCATAAGAATGCAGTTTGTTCTGGCCTCTGCTAGGCTTAAGTTCTTTTTTTGTTGACTTCATGTTAAAAATGCTCAGTATTTATAAGGATATTCTAACATGTGCTTTGATCTGGTCAGACACCCAGATTTGGGATGGGTGAAACGCCTTCATCAAATTATGGGTCGGAGGCACAAGCATAATTTACATGTATGTATATACATTTATGACTCAAGTCTGTAAATATCCGGGACGATAGAAGTTTTCTAGGTTTACAGTTCCACTGGACTAGGAGACTTATCCGCTGTTCTCCTTGCCACGACTTGTTTGTCTTGTTTGTTTTAACATGTTTGTTTTGCATGCTGGACTGGAGTTGGCCACTGCAATGTTAGGGAGGGCAATTTATTAGAGTATTTTCTCACTTCCTAGTTGTTTACTTATGACAGGCAATTTACATATTGCATCCAACTCTTGGTTTGAGAGCAACGGTGATGGCATTGAGTTTACTGGTGGAACCTGAGGTAGGGGTTTAAGAAGATGAACAGTACTCTTCTTGCAAAGTTTTGACCTACATGTATGTTTTATTTCTTACGTAATTATTGGAGCGCTGTATAGTGCTTGTGGTACTATTTTTTTAAGTGATTATTGGTTGAAATCTGCTCGGATTTCTTTCTAATTCTGCAGTGTATTATCGATGATTAGGTTTGGAAGAAGGTGGTCTATGTAGAGAGGTTGACAGATCTGTTCAGATATGTACCTCGAGAGCAATTGACTATTCCAGACTTCGTTTTCCAGTGAGCACCTTAATCATTCTCATATTTGGTTTTGGTGGAATCGGTACTTTTGCATGTGTATTATTGAGCTCAGAGCTACTATTTAAATTCTATACCATAAATTTATGACACTGCCTAGAACGTCCCCTAAAAGTTCTAGGATCATTTATGCTTTTGTTTGTGGGCGGGATTCTTAACTGCGATTGCAGTTCATGTATCATTCAAGGACAATTGTCATGGTATTTTGGTGGCCTCTGGAACGCAGGCACGATGCTGAGATTAACGGGGAGAAAGCTCTTGGGATTGATACCAGAACGCGAGTTGTAGCAAATAGACGCCTTCTGAGCTCCCGGTAGCAGTGTTTCTTAACGCTGTTTTGTAAAGCTGTATGTGGCCCTCGGAGTTTGAGCCTACTTGTCCTAAAACGTCCTGTCCATTTTTACGTTTTTCTTGTCTGTAATTAGAGTGGCAATGTCTTTTCTATATTGTAGACAAGGTTATAGGATATTTTCTGAAAGAAAATCCTCGCTTGGTATTGTATTATTCTTGTGATTTGCTATAATATCACTGTGCAAATTGACATGTGAAACTGACCAGCTTTGATTGCAAGCTTGTTTTGAGCTCTAAATGCTGTACATATGAATAACATCTGTTATGTACAGGACTCTTTTGTGATATTTGCCACCATCTTGATTGCCATTAGACATTACGTTGAGTGAAGCTTAACCATCTTTGAGATCACGGAGAGCCTCCTAAAATTTTGTAATCAAAGCAGTTACAAATCCCATGTTCTTCACAGTTTGAAACTGATGCAAGTTAATTGATAGCTGCATTCTGTTGGCTATATAAATTGTCAGGATTGGTGACGTCCATCTTTTCCTAAAACAAAAAGCGCGAGAGCAAATAAATGCCAGAAAACTGTAATTGGTGTAGGCTTTTGGGGTCCTAGACTTGAACTTGGCACATTTGGCTAATTTCTGTTATAAAAATCCGAATGAAAGTATCTTATAAATGTAATACATGCCAATTTGGAATATCTCAAATTTATAAGGTCTTGGATATGGTTTGAATGAAGATTTCAATGTAATATGCAAATCCTCAACAACCCATGTTAGTATTGATCCACAAAGATAGAAGCAACTTGAATTCCAAGCACATCTAACATCTAACATCAACTTTTTGAGCACATCTAACATCAACTTTTTGAGCACATCTAACATCAACTTTTTGAGCACATCTAACATCAACTTTTCCGTGTTAGTGTTTTTCATTTGAGAGAAGAAACATGCTAAGATTGTAAGTGCATGTGACCTCCACATCAAGCTCTCAAAAGTTAAGCCATTTGCTAATAGCCTACATTATTTTCTTGAATTTAAGGAATGAATTAGAAGCTCGTGGTATAAAATGTGCTAGTAGTCTCAAATTTAGAAAAACCAACGCAATGAGCTATTAATTTAGGACTAAGTTCCAAAATGCTTTGAATTATTTTGATGAGCAATGAAGAAGCCTCACAAGGTCCAAGTGCATTTTCTTTGGTCCTTTAGAACCAAGAGTTTCCTTTAAGGTTGTTGCTAAGTTCATCTAATAATTTCTTGAAAATAATAATATAACTAAAGTAATGACAACATCTGATAGAAGCAAAATGTAAAGATCAAACTTGATCTTCTTCTTTCTTCACTCCTTCTATTCTAATCTACCATCTTTTTTCTTTTTTTCTTTTTTGGCCTTAACTTCTTGGCCACCACCCCTATTCGTATGAGGGAATGAACCCTCATGCATATGAAATACCTAAGAGCATCTCCACCAATCGCCCCAGACGCGTTGGAAAGCTCCTTGCGGGCTACTGTAGCAAGTAACGGATGCCCACCAATGGCTCCTTGGCGTGGCCATGAGGCTGGAGGCCTCCTTAAATCTGCCGCGACATTGACATTGAAACCCCACCCTCCTTTCCAGTGCCATCGCAAGCCACTGTAGCATCTCTAGATTCGGTCCAGTTAATACTTATTTGGAAAGTACAAGGGGCAGCAGCTTTGGTAAGGTAGCAACACCCATTCCCGTGACTGCACCCGTTTCCGTTTGTATACAGTGCACCTCAATCCGAGTGACTCTAATCTTGGGTGGTTGAAGAAATTTGCTATTATAAGGAATTTTTCATGGCAGAAATTGCTTCTCCAAGTCACGGAATCAAGGCCATTTAGACACGGTCAACATGTGCAAATCAATTTTTGACTTTGACTATTGATAACGTGCACAAACTTTATAATTTCATGACTTTTTCGATACATTCTAAATTAATATCTAATTGCCTTCCATCGGTATAATTACTTTTCATACAGCTCATTTAGAAGTATGATAATTAGCTTAAAGTCACGGGAATGGGTGTCGCTACCTTAGATGGGAGAGAGGAAGTTGGAGGTTTCCAAAAATGCACCATATGGCGTGGCAGAGAGCCATTGTTGGTTGGACAACTGTACAGCATGAGTGCCCGGCCCAGTTGCGGACTCGTCAGTCTACCAGTTGTGGGCTGGGTGTGGGCTGCAATTGGTGGAGATGCTTTAAACCGGTACTCGCCCACTCAGTCCCGAGTTACCTCCCCCTTTCTATCTTCGGAGTGAAAATATCTTAATCTATTGTTCTGATTGCTTGAGAGCTCCGAGAGAGGTGGAGAGGCTTCACAGGAATAGGGTTTCAAATGGTGAGAGTTTGTCCCTGCTTTATATACCCGGAAACCCGGTTTAACACCATTGTAAGTTCACTACATGGCAAATGAATTTATTTATTTAAAAAAAAATAAGGTTCCCCTCTCAATTTTTTTTTTTTTAGAAAATCAGCAAAAAAATCAGTAAAAATGACCTTGAATGGCTTAGAGATAAGAAAATATTGCAAAAAATAATTTATTCTATTTTCATTTTTTGACTTCATACTTTTCTAATTTTTACTTTTATTGTTTCTAGAATTATTTTTTGGACGAACCTGCTATATCACTTACTAAGGTAATAAGGTGAAGCAAAAACGGCCCCAAGGACAATTCCTGTTCCATTCTCCACTGCATCAGCCCCATGTTGGGGACCAAGTGGAAAGACCAAGTGCAAAGCACCCCATATTAGCTACATTTGTAGCACCAAAGTCGTGTTAATGGCATCCTGTACCGAACATTAGAAAACTATTATCTAACGTGCTGAAATTCAGTTTCTCCAGGAAAATTGGAATATCCAGGAATAGTATCACTAAAATAGTGCAGCAATGAATTACTGATACCATATAATCTGTTTTTAAAATTAAAAAATCAAGAAATCCCTTTATACCGGCAACAGAGTACACGCCAAATACAGCAATCCTGCTGTAACCAAAACGCAGGCCGAGCCCATGCTAACTGTGTGAACTATGCAAATGGATTGAAGCATCACAAGATTTGGACATAAGTAAAATATGACAGGGTGTGCACCACCAAGTACAGATGAAAATGTGCATCCAGAAGATGTATATATGTCATTATTGAATATTTATAGTGTCATGAAGGCTTCCTTGAGACTACCAAAGAGGCGAGCCCTACTCAAAAAACGAAGTGAACCAAAAGATTCAAGCTTCAGAAACAACCAAAACCTACAAGATTGTAAACCTACTAGATTCAAGTTCATGTACAAGCCATCACACACGATTGAGCTCGACAATGAAATGTAAACTAAAGTGAGCACCCTGGGAGCGATGACTGGGGTGGATCAGAGAGACAAAAAGACAATTATATTTTAGCTATTCTGTACAGACGGAAGTAAGCCATGGCACAGGAGAGCGCTATGCAGACGAAAGCAAGGAAGCTCATGGCGACTGATGCGGAGTTTTTGTCACAGTAAACTTGGAGGCTGCCGCAGGAGACGCCCGCATCAACTTTCGTAGTGCCCGCTCCGGCTCCACATCCAGCCATCAGCATGTAAGTCAAAACCTGTTGGTTCAGCAACAGATTGGCATATTGAACATGTCAGTTATCTCTGCATATCAAACTTGGTTACGAAACATCAGGTTTAAGAACATGGCATGAGAGTTTATTGTAAGAGTGGGAGTACTACTCACCGTGTCGCAGACGACGGTGATCGTGGATTTTGGTGTGGTAGGCCCTGAGAGCACAGCCTTTCCAGTGCACGAGTTCACGATGAATAGTATCACTTGCACAATCGAGTAGACACACACAATCACGTCGACAGAGAGAAGGTACCTGGAGCCCACGGGAAAGAATCGGCTTCACCATGTTAGCAACAATATATCACACTGACACCTTTTGCAAGAAATATTTACAACATTTGCACCGCACGAAACGATTGGCTTCCTCAAACTTCCAGCAAAAAAGTTGATTATGAAGGTATAAGTTGAGTTCTTACGCCAGGCTTGAGTTGTTTATGGCCTTCAACATCACGCTGTAGGTAAAGGTTGTTCCGTCGAGAGTATAATCCGGCACGGTGGTGTCAATATTGATCTGGTTGGAACCGATAAGAGCGAAGCCAATGAGCGAGAACACAATACAGGCACATCGTAAAGCAAGAGAGATGATGGGCATGTGGGCTCCGTCTTTGCCCGCTCCTGCCGGAGGATTGTACATCGCAGTTGGAACTCCAGGCGCCTTTAGCCCGTCAGGCGCACCCGGCGTTGGCGCTGAGCCTTTCTGGAAGTCACTGCCATTGTCGAACACTCCACTCTGCCATGCTCCACCCTCAGCCATCTCGCCCTGCCGTGCTCCGCTCTTCTTCCCGCTCCAACTCTTAGCTCCACTCTCACTCTCTAATCTCCTCACTTAAGACACTGACCTGAAGCTAGCTTTGAAGCTGGTGTCTCTACGAAAACTTGAAGCAAAAACTCTCAAAGTTGGCGACTAAATATTCATCATCGTCAGGAATATCGCAGTTAGTTCTTCCTAGACACTGTAGCCTTCCTGCTAAACCAAGCCTTCGCCACACTCAACTGAAGCCACAATTAGCAACACAGTGGTGGTTCACCGACTATTCCCAGCTGTTTGTCAATAACAAGTTTCCTAGTGAATGTTCCATCGTGCAGACTTCAATCTCTAGAGTTGATCCTTCTGTCGGTACTTCGCCACGAACCAAAAACTATTTAAAAAGTGGAAGGTGATGCTAGTACCCTGCCTATTCGCCAGGGAATGAAACAGGGAGAGATGGCGGGAGTTTGTGCGGCGGGAACACCGGTGCACATGATGCCCTGAATACTGCAACTGCCGACTGACTAAACTTACTCAGCGTCAGATTGTGCGGAGTCGTGAAAGGGGCTCATGAGTTGAGGAAACTTGAGGGGACTGTCTGGAAGAGCTATGGGAAGGTTGCCTGGAGCACCTTAAGTTTTTGCTAACCAGAAACCCTGCGATCAATGAGACGGAAATTGCTAAGTTTGACTCCTATTTGGGTCGATTTAATTATGTCGCCGGATTAGGAAGAAGGTGCTGAGCTGTAGATGGTCCGCTTGTTTCCTGTTTTTCCTTACCATATTCAAAATCCAGCGAGAATGCGCCACACGTCTCTTCTGATTTCATTAATGCAAGTGGACTCACGTAATAAATACTAATTTAAAATCCAAGATTCATGTGGATTATTCACGCGTATCACAGGTTGAATAAAACGCAAGCATCCGTAGCACAAGTTGGAATACGATGGAGTTGATGGAATCATTGAAAGCAGCTTCAAAATTGAGACTGTTGAACTCAGTTTTGATGTTCTTGCACATTGTCTACAGAAACAGAACCTATCACTTTCTGTGAAGGTTACTTCAAGTACCTCAGCAATGTCAAGCCTCAGGGCAGACCCTAATGATATCTACGATGGAAAAACCTGAAGACGCAAGTTGCAACTCTGAGTACAACAGAGTCTAAATACCAACCTGAGGAAATGCCGTGTATCATACTTTGCCTTCGGCAAATTCCTATCCGACCAGAAACAACTTGGGTTATACTCATGTCTGATCAGCAAACAACTTGTTTGATATCAGCGTTTCTATAGAGGAAGCTCTGCTTCTATGTCCTAGTTTCTGGGCTGAAAGAAGATGCTCGTACCACCGTCATCAAATTTAGTGAAATGGTTCGCGAGGGAGACAAGATCATTGAGCCTCAGTATATCCAGAAAATGCTGGTCCAAGAAGAGGCGGCTCATCTATGGCAGCTCCGTATGAGTGGATTTTGTTAAAGCGCCAGTAGCTGTCCGGTAACTCATCGGTGAACCAATCCTGAAAGTCAGTAAACTGCTGTGATACTTCAGACACCGAGAAATAGTTGATGGGGAACATGTCACCGGTGAGCAAGCCTTCAGTATGCCTGGGAATTCTCTTATGCTGCAGGTTCAACGTAGCCAGAGTTAAAGAGTTTCTCTTCACTTCCGAAATCGTTTGCATCACTTTAACACAAAGAAACCTACTTTGAACCCTATAATACCAGTCGCAGTGAAAATCATTGGATAACTTCATTGCAAGCTAAAAATCCAAGTAAAAGGTGCATAAAACTGTGACACTACATTGGTTCTGCATTACAGCAGTACTAATCCCTAAGCACAACAAAATAGGTAACTTCGAAGAGAGAAAGCAGGTGAGTTTAGGTACTGTACCAGTAAGAAACCCATCACTTTTTCTAAAAAGTCATCTTCATTCATGCTCACTGCATCCGGATAGATCTTTCCTACTACAACTCGGTGTCTGAAAAGACCCAATCCACAAGCATTAGTTTTGGGGAACACATTATCAACCAGTATGCCAGTCGAGCATTCTCAGTGTAACAATACATGTGAGCTTCAACTGCAAAATCAGTAGATTTTGTAAAATTTCGATGATTTGGGGCCTGACGAAACATAGCTGAGACAAGGGAAGGCGATATTAACTTACACTGTTTCTTTATCGTCCTTGCTGACAAGAATGTCGAATATCCATCCTCCGTTTGTCTTCCACTTGTCCTCAACACATAACTCAAAAACAATCTCTCCACCCTTTGGTATTGGGACGGTGCACAACCTTCTTCTTGCTGCAGCCTCCGCAAGAGTCTTTTCTGCTTGTTCCAGCTCTTCGGATGATTGATCCTCTGACTGAAGTTCAGGGAAACAAGGATCATAATCGGTGGATGCAGTAAAAGAAATATACTCGCAATGCCCATTAGGGCAGGAAGTCCTATTGAGAAGTAGCATGAGAAAACATGACAGTCTGAAGAGGAAATCAAAGGATAGCGATAGGTTCTACCGTGTCATATATTCTAAGAACCAAAGCAACACAATCTCAAGGGAATGAAAGATTGTGTGCTTTAACGCATTCCAACAACCTAGGAAAAACACTAAGTAGCACGTACCGATAAAACATCGCACTTGCCAGCCTCTAGCAATTGAGGATCATACACCATCTGCAACAAAACAGAGAAGTTAAGCGGGGAAAAAAAAAAAAAAAAAAAAAAACAAACAAATTGATCTTCCGCTTAGGATATTTACGAAATCAGTACATACAGTCTATCACGAATAAACATCTTCTACGTAGAGAATCAGAAACATACCTCCTCTTTCAAGCCTCGGTCAACCATCATTTGCAAGTTTACTTTCGCCTTAGACATTGCAGCGGCCGCCCTACCTCTTTCAGAAATCGAACCTGCATCACCAGGTTGCTCCCACAGTGCTCTCTGAACTGGATCGGTGTTTCCTGGGGGGGTTAACCCGAGTTCCGAAAACCACTGCCAAACAAATGAGACGCGTCAATACAGTGGTAAAAATCAATACTAATGCTAACAATTCTAGTGAAAGAGAATGTTTACCGAACCATTTTGCACATATAACAAAGAGAATATACAGATACACACAATACAATACCCTAGAACTCTTCATTGTGGGAAAAAAGAAGCACGTGCACGGGTTGAGCAGATTTGCATAATGAAGCTCACCGACTGCCGGCACGCAAGCATTTGCTTCTGATCCAATTCCTTCAGGTTGTAAAGCTTGTAAAAATGGCAAAGATCCGGGCGCCTGCCCATCAGCAACCGCAGAGAATTTCGTACATCCTTCGAAAACCCTACGTACTGAACACACGGAAAAAGCCAGAGGTTCAAAATTAGCAACGTCAGCACAGGGTCGCACGAAACAACACTTCATCGAAAACACCGGAGTGTCTAAAATCTCCATCATTCTTACACCCTCAAAATTCCTGGCCAACGCAACTAGGAATTGCCATCATTAGCGATACTTCATAGCCAATGCACAGCACACCTAATGAACGTAACTCATAACCACAACCCTCAAACACTTAGGGCGCGATTTCAATCACAAAGTGACTATTCAAAAGAAAACGAAATCCAAACAATTATTGAGAGATTTTGCACATGGGCACAAGAGCCAACAACAAAGCCTCACCTGTACTTTCTTGTTTGAATCGCAAATAGCGAAAACAGACGCAGCCGTGCTGGGCTCAACGGGGGGTTGAATGCGCCCTTGTTGGTTGATGTAATTGACAAGAGGTAATTCATTAAGGCTAGGAATTGCAGTATCCGTCCCCGCTGACATCGTCACCACGGCATTCTGCGAACCGTTCCGCCTCCTTAAACCCTGCTTCCTAGCGCAAGTCCTGAGCACCACACTGGCCTCTCCATAGATGCTCGAGTTCTGCTGACCGCAACTGGAGCGCGTGAGCTGCTGGCCGAAAGCGGAGACGCTCACCCTGGAAGAACCACTAGGTGTGGAAGCACTACTCGTCGAAGCCAACTGCGACACAGCAGTCACCTTGCTGGCGACGCACGCGGCCGACGCCTGCACGCCATTCCACATTACTTTCCATCAGAAAATCCTACTTCACAAAAGATAACCTGGAAAATCCAGCACTCACCTTCCTCTCTCCATCACCAATTCCAACTCCTAAACCTCTAAAACCTCAAACCAAACTATGCAAGTCCCCAAAACCCCAGACATAACCACAACCATCAAAACGACACTTTAAATCATTGATCTCCACCAAGCCAAAAAACTTCACCACTCTCCATCTCCTCAACTTCACAAAAACCATCACCTGGGTCCTCAAAACTCCAACCTTTGGAACTCAATCTAGAACCTCGCCATCTCAGACCCAGGCCCACATTGGTCCAAAACCATCAAACTGAAGCTGAAACTCAAACTGAAACTCAAACCTCATCATGTGGACAATTACAAAAGAGGCTAGAGAAACAATCACAGAGAGGGGGTAGAGAGACACGGACCATTGCAGCAGCTGGGTCACCTCCGCTGCCCACGCTCTTACTCCAGTTGGGCTGCTCACAAGTGGTGAGCTTGCTCTCGGTGTGTGAGGCGTAATCTGAGTTGAGACAATCTAGACAAGTGCGTTGCTGAGCCTGGCCTTGACGACTGAAGGTGGGGATGAGAGAGAGATGGATAAGGAGTTGGATTTCCAGGATCAACTGTGCCTTTTCTCCTCATTTCTCACTCCTTTTTTTTCACCTTAATATCTGTCTGCCCATGTCTCTGCTCTTTTCGGAGAATATCTTTTCTTTTCTCTAGATTTTTTGGACATTTGGAAACGGCCAGCTTGGGATGTTGATTTTTGGTGTAGTGGAGTTTTGTTGGGATCTGGTTGTTGTGGGTTGTAGGTTGTGGGGTGGTTTGTATTTGGTTTGCATTTGGTTTATGTTTGGGTTTATATTTGGTTTATGTTTGGGGTTTATATTTGGTTTATGTTTGGGTTTATATTTGGTTTATGTTTGGGTTTATATTTGGTTTATGTTTGGGTTTATATTTGGTTTATGTTTGGGTTTATATTTGGTTTGTATTTATAAAATGGAATAGTTTTGAAGAGTTTAAGATGAAGCTATGGTTTATGTCTGTAATATGAAAAATGAATTTTCAATAATAGAAAGTCATATCATAAATTAGCTTTTCATTTAAAAATAAGGCTTATGATGCCTCATATAACTATCTATAAGAACAAATCTTTTGCATTTTTGAATTTGTGTTGAATTACAAATTGCTTTGGAAAAACTATAAATAAATTATGATGTATCTTTAGATAGATCATCTATTTGAATAAATATATATTATCTCCTAAAGAAACAGACTAATTTTTAGCAAAAAATGTTGTTTTTTGTCTTGGGTATAAAAAAAAGGGTTGTAAAAGAAATTTGTTACAAAATTTTGTTTTGAAATTGTTAGATTTGCCATTTACTTTGGACTATAATGATGTTTTTTAATTTTGAAGGTAGATTATATGTCAAATGGAAAATTATGACCTTCAAATATTAGTCATACAAACCTATCCGAAATCATAAGAGATTTGAAATTGGTTTTTTGTTTTTTAGAAATAACAGAAATACTTTATTTAAATAATTTTAAACTAAGGATTTTTCATACACTAGAATAATTTTTAAAGATATCTCATATATGACTAAGGTACCACAAATATTGATTAGACATTAAACATATAATATCTTTAAAAAACAAATGCATTGTAGAATTAAAAAACTTTTGACTATTCCAAAGTGCCTTTTTAAGATAAAAGGTTTGGAAATATTCATTCCGTTTACTTCAAATTGAACAAAAGTCATATTTTTAAACAATACCCGCACCTTAATTGTAGGATGTAAAAACATGTGTATAAGGACTTATCCATTGAATATTCTTTAAATGATTAAAAACACGCACTTTTAAAAAACTAACCTCTAATTATCCACAAAGACAAAAGTGCCCATTTTCATATCAAGAAAAAGTTAAATAAAATATAAAATCTTTTCAAGAATTTCAATCATTTTATATATTAATGAAGAGAAGAAAATTTGTTCTAGAATGTGTAGTAGTTTAGATGCAGACAAGAAAGCACAATTCATAGAACTTGGTAAAAATTTGAAGTACAAATTTTATTTTTAATTTGGGCACTTAGGCAACCAAGGTTGCAATGTCAAGAGACTCCAAGAGCGAATGCGTCGTCGTCGTCGCCCGTTTGCAGACATGGCAGCAGCGATGGCGCTTCCTTATCCAACACCAACAGCGACGATAAGGGAAGGCTCACACAACCCGCGACGCCCTCCTCAAAAGCACCACCATCCCAACTCGTAGAATCCACAATCCCAAATCCACACTACCAGTAGATAACAACCACATTAGGCAATCTAACGGCTTTGAGGTCACCACTCTCACGCCCTCGGCAACCAGCGTCGCCGCCTCACTGCAACCTCCGCTGCGACACCGCACCACTCCCATCGCTCCTCCACCAGACCCGAAGCTGGAGCTACTCTGCAACGGCCTCTCCAATGGTACCTCACCCCTCTCCTCTCGTACTCTGTAACAAATTCTCACAGTATCACTTACAGTCACTAGTACATATCGCCATGTCTAGAATTATGTCGATACGATGGGCAGCCGCTAGCAAAGTTGGCCATGTCTAGAATTATGTCGTTATGTCGATCGATAGCATGGGTAGAGAGCAAGTGACAGTGCCTACAGCCCCTTGGGCAACATCGTGTTGTAGAATTCTCTTGTCGAACCTTTGGGCAGCATTGGCCTAGGTAGAATTCACTTGTCGAGAGAATTACTGTCATTCACACAATCCCCAGTCAGTCGTTATGATGATAAGTTTCGTTTGTTTGGGAATGTGGTTGAATGTGGTTGAATGTGGTTTTGTAGCTTTGTTGGATTGAGTACTAGTATTGATTCGAAGTTGAATATGTGTGTTTGGATTTCTAGATGTGGGGTTAAGTCATCTAGATGCAACTTTGGGTTTCAATTGACTGAGTGGATGAGTGTGGTTTGGGGAGTTGATTGGGTTGGAGTTTGAGGTTGAGTGATAATTGGTGTGATGGTGATGAATTGCAGGCTTCGGCCGCGTGTATTGCCAGCAAGGTTACTGCGGTGTCGCAGTTTGCATCGGTTAGCAATTGGGTTCAGTCGAAGGTTTCTTCTAATTCGTCGAAGACAAGGTGCATTGACTCCAGACGCGCGTGCAGGAATGGTGTTCGCCTTGTGGCGTGTAGTGCTAGAGGAGATGTGGACTGTGGAGTGGGAAGTTATGGGGCTGAGAGCTTGAGTGGGGATGAGGCGTTGGAATTGAAGAGTGGGGGTGAGGGCGACGCGGAGGTCAATCCGTGGCAGCGAAGTGGAGGCCGCGTGTTTGCGCTTGTGTTGGCGACATTGCAGGCGGTTGCGCCGATTCCGTTCGATGGAAGCGTGGGTGAATGGGGTGTCAGTCCTGCAGAGGCCGTGTTGTACTCCCCGGATACGAAAGTGCCGCGGTCGGCCGAAGTGGCGCTCCGGAGGGCAATTCCAGCTGTGAACACTTCCATGAAAAAAATGCAGGATTCTCTGGAGGATATCTTCTACCTGCTCCGCATTCCCCAGCGCAAACCCTATGGTAAGTTGAACCGTTCCTCCGAGTTCATTCGCTTTCGAAAATGCATTGAGCTCGGTGGCATTGTGAACTGCTGCTCTGGTTTTGAAGGTCTTGAGTTTTGAGTGGCACTCGGGGATTGACAAGAGTGTAAAGTGTCTAGGTAGCATGGAGAGCGATGTGAAGAAGGCGGTTCAATTAGCCACAGATGATAAGAAAGCGATCCTCGCTGCACTGCCAGACGATCAGAAGGAGGAAGGCACTCAGTTGTATAAAAATCTAATGGAAACCAAATACGGTTTCCCGGGGCTGCTGGATGCCATCGCTGCGAAAGACGCAGACAAAGTGTCCATCCGTCTTGCCTCGTCTCTAGACACCATTGCGCAACTGGAAGTGATGCAAGCGACTGGGCTGGCGTTTCTGCTCCCTGCTCAATATCAGGGATTCCCTCATCTCACAGGACGAGCAGTTGCAGAACTAATTCTTGAGAAAGGCGATGGCTCCGCCTTCACTGTGGCTGCAGGAGGTGGTCCCCAGGCAGTTGGAGTTCTGGAGATTGTCTTGGATGGTTACTCTGCTCCCTTGACAGCAGGTAAGTAAAGAAGCAGAGCTGCATACATCGTTTGCCGATTGATTTTTAATTGAAGAAGTGAAGGGTTAAGGATTAGCATCCTGACTCCATTATTTGGCTCGACAGGGAACTTTGCGGATATGATTCAGAGAGGTGTGTACAACGGCGTGCAACTGCGCACCACTGAGCAGGCAGTGCTGTCTGACACGGAGAACCTCGCCGGAGCAGGGCGGGAGTTGCCGATAGAGATTCTTCCTTCCGGGGAGTTTCAACCTTTGTACAGGACTACTCTCAACGTGCAGGATGGAGAATTGCCGGTGCTGCCGCTCTCTGTGTTTGGGGCTGTTGCCATGGCCCACAACAAGACGTCGGAGGATTTTTCCTCGCCTTCGCAGTTTTTTTTCTACCTTTATGATCGGCGCAACTCTGGATTGGGTGGGCTATCGTTTGAGGAAGGCCAGTTCTCGGTGTTCGGGTACGTCACCAAAGGCAGGGAGCTTCTTTCACAGCTCAGAACAGGAGATGTAATCAAAGAGGCCAAGCTTACATCCGGAACCGAACGTCTTGTTCAATGACATCAACAGGAATTGTAGGTTAATTCTTCCAGCTGAATTAGCTGTCCCTCGCAACCAATTTTGTATTGCTCACTGCGTATGAGTATTTATGCGTGCTCTAGAATCACGATTGGGCTGTTTTTGATCTCCATGTCTGGTCTTGTTTGTTACTGCGTTTGTTCCGGGATTTGATATCATGATGCACCCTGACTATGAAGTGAATCAGTTGCGTGTTTCAGCACTAAAGCTGTGGTAGTTGCAGTCTATGAGTATTAGACAAACTGATCCAGGTCAGCTGTTTGGGTTAGGAACTTTGCTGTCTTTAGAGTTCGAATTTGAGTATACAAATTACAAATGAATCAGAGACAACGGAATAGAGCACTTCAACACAATTTATCACATCCGAAGTCAATTTCAAGTCAAATGAAACCGCAAGGCCGGAGCTGCTTCTCCATTGTATCTTCACTTTGTCAACAACATTTGCAGACTTAGCGAGCTGCAAATGACCAGTGCACAAGTTCACTGTTGCCCTCAAAGAACAGCGTGCTTGAAATGAGTATCGAACCGTCTGAAATCTGGTATTCTGATCGGCAAGTTTTCCCAGACGCAAGGATCATTCGCCTTGGTAGGATTAGTGCTTCACCTTCCATGATCAGTGATTTCAGCTTCTAGAGAACGAAACTATGTCAGGATTGTAAACTCATCTCCATCCGAAGGGCTCGTGCGTAGACCCTACTCCCAAACAATCACCAGCGAGTAACAAGATTTTCTTATCTAGAGGTGTACAGGTGATGACAACCCTGAGGAGGAAAGAAACAACTGCCAAAATTTGCAATTACACGCAGGAAAGACTAACGGTGGCGATCGTCGCCAAAACCCTTCGTTCGGGTCTTCTGTAATCTAATTCCATCTGCCAATCGTAATGTGAAAGTGAAGTCTATTGCCGAACGTCACTTGAAGTTTATTCTCCATCACTTATCCGATCTTACTCCGCTTCCGAGCCTTCCCCCAGATCGAGGTCCTCCACGCAGACGGCGATCGTCACTCTCCAGCCTTTCCTCCGAAATTGCACCACGTGGTGCAGCGACCATTCCTTCACAGCCAGGACACTTGGCGGGGATGCACACGTCCATTTCAACTCCGAGTCCACTCATCGTTACTATAAAATGTGCACTCTATTAGGCAATTTTCATTCCAACATTCCATCACTCTTATCGCACTTCTCGAACATCGACATCTGTGAAATATCTTCTTTTCTAAGATCCATTTTCTGTCCTCCTGCCCACTACCGTATCTTCTTTTTGTTTGTGAACAATGGCGAGCACCGTGATGACGAGCGTGAACGTTGTGGGAGTGCAGGCTCTCAATGCCGTGTCCACCACTGGTCACGTGCACTTGGGCTCGGCGTCTCGCCTCGGCGGGTTCAGGCTCAATGTGGCGCATGCCGGAGTCAGCTTGAGGACGCCTGCCAGGGGCGCTGTGGTGGTGCGTGCGGAGGATGCCGTCGACAAGGTGTCCAATGCGGTGGGAGACGCGGCGGGGAAGGTGAAGGAGACCGCCGGGTATGCCAAGGACAAGGTGCAGGACGCCGCTGGAGCTGTGAAGGGGAAGGTGGAGGAGGCTGGGGACTATCTGTCTGGCAAGGCTGATGAGGCTGGGGACAAGGCGAAGGATGTGAGTCGCGATGCGCAGAATGAGGCGGAGAAGCTAGGTGACAGGGCCGACGATGCCGGGCGTGACTTGAAGGGAAGCGCGAAGAGTGCGAGCAGGGATGCACGCGGCGAGGCTGAGAACCTTGGTGTAAGTGCCTTGTGTTGTTTAGTGATTTTGTGATTGCGAATTTGTCTTGTTTGCTCTGGAGTTACCTTGGTCCTGAGGCTTGAGTATCATTATCCTCCTCGGAATTGTCGACATTCGTTTCGGCATTGGTTTCATTGTGCCCAAAATTCACTTTAAATTTTGAGACTTGTACTGACGAGGATATGCCTTCTGGTGTGCTCAGGACAAGGCTCAGAATGCGTTGGAGGATGCTGGTGACTCTTTGAAGCGTAATGCGGACAAGGCTACCAGCGCAGCCAAGGATGCGGGAAAGGATGTGCAGAGGAAGGCTGAGGACGCTGGCGACTCTGCTCGTGATACCGCTCATGACTTGAAGAGGGATGCTCAGAAGGGTGCTGACCGCATTTCCAACTAGGATAGAACCGAAGTAGAATGAGCCTGTTTGTGCATATATGTGCATATTGGTATGGTATTTTATTCTAGCGTCTTAAGCTCTATGGCACGCATTTGTATGATTTTGAGCCTCTGACATTTGGGGCGAAGGGTTTCTTGATCCAAGATCAATCTGTAGATTACATTTTTGAAATATGATTTTGGAATGAACCGAAAGCGAATTCGGCTTGAATACTGATTCTCCTTGAAGCGTTAATTGTTTCGAAATGTGTATTCTTACATGTTGTGCTTTAAGTTCATTGTGCTGTTAGTTGATAGTGTGCCAAATCGAATGTCCAATCTTGCGGCTTTAATGAGAAAATTTGAACGACGCATGTCTGATAGTAATCTCTGGTACTTGTTGATGCACATCAAGTAATTGTAAGGCAAAGTAACAATGGCATAAATGGACGCTCAAAAATGTAAATTGTACCCAAAATACAGGAAACCGTGGAGAACATGAAGAAACGTTTTCCTGTAATTCCGTATTAGATTAAAACTTTGAATATACTTACAATCATTTTGTACTTTTACCCAAATTCTTAGAACTTGGATTGACTAAGTTTATACCCATGGCTCCGAGCAAATTAGAAGCTGGCCCAGGCATTCCCTCTTGATTCATAAAAGATTGTAACAAACTCGTCACCAGATTTATATGAACGTCCACAGGGGCCTCGGCATCATTCAGTTTAGCCTTACCAGAGCTTCCACTTGCCTGCAGTCAATAATTAAAAGGTTAGCCAAATGTACGACACTAAAAAAGGGTTACCAAAAAGAGCGTAGGTTAAATACGACGAATCCAACAAGCCTCGTTTTCGAGCAAATAGCTGGGCGCTTGTTTTGCTGCAGATTCGACGTGATTAACTCATGATCATGACTAAGAAATGGAGAAGAGTGATAAACTACCTCATCAGGCTCATCTTTTTCCGCAGTAGCGAAACTTTTGGCAAGACTCGACTGTTGCAACTCGTCTTGCAGAGCTTCAGAATACTCGTTCATGCATATAAGCAACCAGAAATGTTTCAATTCTCACCTCGAGTTAATGCTTTAGGGGTTAAATGTTTCAATTCGTTTTAAGTGCATATAAGCAACCAGAATGTTTCAATTCTCACCTGAATGCAAAAGCATATCTGCACATGGTAGTAAGGCACAGCACAAGTGAACATCGCCTGTAGAAAAGAAGGCTACTCATGTGATACGACTGTGAGGAGAGGCAGTTCCAGAGAACTAATTTCTCCCATTACAACAACCAAATCCCGACTTAAGTCCCCTCCGTTCCTTAGAGTTGCTTAAAATTAGCAAGAGGTGTAAAATATATCTACGCAAAGAATCCTCGTTGAAGAGAGAATTTATCATAGAATTCAAGTTGAGATCTCTTCCAAGATGTAAACATTTCAGATGTTCATTGCAATCAAGGTACAATGGATCAAGTTTACCGACATCCATACTTCTACAAAGGATATGTAAGCTTCCAAGTAACAAAAAGGAATATAATAGCACAAAAATGGAGCCCTGGCAAGGTGTCAAAACCCTCAGCTCTGCTCATGCTAAAATTCAGCTCAGCCTGTAAATGGCTACAAAAATATTCAGCTCTATAACTTCGGACTTAATTACTCTTGCTTCCGAAGTACTCTTTAAGGCGCCTTGAAGCTTCCAAAATATTCTCTCTGTGACCGAAAGCACTTGCTCTGACAAATCCTTCACCACCAGGCCCAAACCCACTTCCTGGAGTGGTAACAATGTGGGTCTTCTCCAAAATCTCTGAGAACACATCCCATGAACTCTTTCCTGGAAATTGAACCCATACGTATGGGGCATTTTTCCCACCGAACGTCTTGAAACCCAAAGACTCAAAAGTCTCTACAAGAATTTTTGTGTTGTCCTTGTAGAATGCCACAGTTTCATGCATGGCCTACAAGATTGAAACCCACGTCAGTGCCATGCCATTTACTCATTTGTAGATATCAAAACTGACTTACCCAATCCAAACTGAATGCTTGCCCACAAAACCTAAAAAGACCAAGAAACTGCACATGATGAGGACTTCATTATCAACAAGCTACATAATTAGAGGGTAAGGAAAGAGGCGTAATTCGATGAGTATGTACCTTTAGACCCTCAGGAGAGACACAGGCCAAACCGCCTGCTTGCGCAACATTGGAAGCACCATTGAAGCACGTGGTCATTACTCGGTTAAAATCAGTGTGTACCAGATGTCCATCAGCAAATTTCAGAGCCTTGGGCACTACAGTCCATCCTAGTCGAACTCCAGTAAAGCCTGCATACTTGGAGAAGGAGGCGGTCTCGATAGCACACTGCACGTGACAAAATCATAAAAGGGTCACTAACGGTGCACCTTGGCTAATCCGAATGAGAAGAAACACAAGGGTCATAATGCCGTGCGTAAACAATCACAATCGAAGAGGTAAATTAGTACCTCCTTGGCACCAGGAATTTCGTAAATTGACTTAGGGCTGTCATCAGATGTGTAAATAGCATAGGCAGAATCATAAACAATGATAGACCCGTTCTTTTTAGCGAAAGCCACAAGCTCCTCCAATTGCTGCCGAGAAGCTGACGCTCCGGTAGGGTTGTTAGGGGAACAGAAGAAAATGATGTCTGTGCGTGGTGTTGAGGACAAGTCTGGGAAGAAATCGTTCTCGGGTGTGCACTTCATGTACTGGATCTTGCTGTATTGCTGAGAATCGGTTTGAAATTGACCAGTTTGACCCATCATCACACTTGTATCGACATAAGCCTGTAGTTGAGAAGCGCTCCAATATTAGCTCTAAACCACGAGTACTTAGAAAAACCAGAACAATACTCAGCCAATTCCACAGCTTGAAAAGTAGACTTTCCTAACATCCAGTTCAGAGCCTGCTTTCAACCTCATTAACGTTCCTTCATCGGAAAAAGTGAATGCAGGTAGTGATATGTACCGGGTAGGAAGGATCTTGTGCTGCCATTGTCACGTTGGGTCCAAACACCAGCTGTATACATATAGAACGGACTTGTCAGTGGTTGGATTTCCGCACAAGTTTGACATAATACATAAATGACAACACAACCAACGGCCAACTTGATACACACCGGGTACCAGTAATGCACGAATTAACAATTCTCAGCATATTCAAATTCTTAGCTTAAGGTACCTGCAGACGAGTGATGTCACATTTTGCCCCATCTGAGACAAAAATCTCAGTTTCATCGATCCCCAAATCTGCGTAAAAAGCTGCCCCAATGCCTGCTCGCAATGCCTGCAAAATGCCACTAGTTATAAGTAATGTCTCGCAGAATTGTGTCTTATATCACTTTTACAGAATAACTCTTCAATTTACTTAAATCATGTCTCAAAGAGCAGGCCCAAAGAAGGAATTCAAAATGCTGTACAAAAACACCTTGTTTCTAGGAAAGCCGAAAGCTCAAACAGATTGTCTACTGCAGGTGGAAGGTTTACTCAATATAGAGGTCATTATTGACTAACCTTCTCTCCTTGCTCAGCACCGTATCCGCTGTAACCTTCCAGAGTGGACAAAGCACGAGCTCTCTGCACAGCGAAACAACTATTCTATAAGACTACAAAGAACCTTTAACCCGTCCAGATTCCACAATAAACTGCCCTTCCAAGGTTAAGCCGAAAATAGAATTTTCATCAACCATTCATGAAGTGTCGCACCAATTAAGTTATACCTCCTCCATGGCTCCGGTAATAACTTTAGGAATTGGCTCGGTGGTGTCACCAATACCCAAACTGATAACCTTGGCATCAGGATTCTTCGCCATGTGTGCATTCCGTCTCCTCGCAATCTGAAAATTCCAGGACATACTTTAAACATAGAATCTGAAACACGAATGGCACTACAATGTAGGAGTTCTTGAAATTATTCTGCTCTAGACAAGATCGATTCGACGAACAATAAAATATTAAATTTAGTGCACGCTCCTCAACAATAGAAATCAACAGGAAAATTTCAAATGAAGTGCACCAAATCCTCACCTCGGGAAAGAGATAACCAGCCTGCAGCTTCGCAATATTTTCATTACGGTTAACAGAGGTGGTGTAAGCTGCAACGTGCACCCGTCAAATTGGTCAGCTCCACTGGAGTAACAAGCTAACCAAAGCGAATTCGCGGAACAACGTAATGAACCAGAAGGTTAACGACCCTGAACAGCAGTGCATTGCAGACAAACTCACATGTCTTCTCGGCCGGCTCCGCAATGCATCGAGTCAAACGCGCACGTCCCCCCCGTGAAACTGTCAACCTCGGACGAAGAGAACCTGCAGAGGAGAAGGACGCGGAGGAAGAGAGATTCCGACTAGCAGGGGCGCTGCAGAGCCCCGCCGGGGAGAGAGACGACGCTACAGCCATGGCATCCATCGCTACAAACTCCTACCAACACAAAACACCTGCAAACAACCCACCGAAACGACCGCCTCTCAGGGTTTAGGGTTTAGCGCAACAACCCACATTCTCAACCTCTCAATACAGTTACAAAACCATCTCCTAAACAATCACTCATCTCCTTCATACCGCAATCAGTAACCACAAATTCACTCCATATCCAAACGCCAGAACCCAAACCCACAAACCCACGAACCCACGAACCCTAGACCTAAACTTCCAAACAGGAACTCCCTCCAAAGCCAACATTCACATCCAACTCAATCAATCTCCCACATTCTCTACAATTCTGAACTCCACTCCAACAATTGGAGAACTCACGCTTCCTCTAAACTCCAGAAGTTGGAATGTATACTCTACCCAGTCTTCAGTGAAAGATTTTGAAGATGAGAGCCCACTTACAAGCAGAGAGATTATGGTAAATGATGTTGTGGAGATGCAAAGTTGTGGTGAGTCCAGATGTGAAGCTCCAACCACGAATGCTGAAGCTTCAAGGTGTCCTCCACCACGGACAGATAAGAGCAACAACGAGACTCACACACACAAACTGTGGAAGAAGATGCCCTTCCACACCTTCAACTGGAAAAGATTTCCAGCATTTTCTCAGCGGTTAGCCTTCCTTGCATGCTGCTGTGCATACAAAACCCACACTATGCGCATATGAGATCCCCATTATCTTTTCATCGTGTAGATTTGGGTTACTAAAATGTATATTTTTATTAGATAGTGCCTGTTTTAGGTGTAATGATGGTTTCAGGTGTGTGTATCCGTTTGATGTAATTAGCATCCCAATGGCATCCTGAATGAGAATGCAGAGGCCCACTTCTGTAGCATGAAGTTTGTGTTTTTTAGGACTGTCGGTCTCATTGTTAGATAGATCCATTGGCCTTCTAGTATTCTGGCATTTGAGTTTGTGGTTTGAATTTGTGTGCAACAGATTGAGAAACTGTCAAATGAAAGCTTCTAAGGAATCAGGTTTCTAGAATATTGTTTAGTTGATTGAGGTAGTGTAGAAAAACAATTTAGTCAGGTACGGGGTGTTTTGATACAGCGTTTGTGTGTATGGATATAATAGAGCAAAAGTGGTGAGTTAATCCGATTCACTTGTGGTACCAAAACTTGGCAACAAAAGGATGTACACGTAGAGGATATAAGCTTTTCCAGCTCGCTTGAATACAAGCTGCGGGGAAAAAGATAAAACATATATTAACAGGAAATTGCTAGGAAGACAAGTGATTTATGAGAAGGATAAATACCAAAAAGACAAACTACAACTAACCACTGCAAAAAAGTCGCTCTTTGTAAGAGAAGTATCAGAAGTAGCCGTTCCTGCTACTCAGGCTGACCGAGAGTGGCAGGCTTCTCTAGACAAAATCAACGATAACTTCTAAATGCTCCGGAAGAAATCTAATTCTAAATTTCTTCGGTGTCCTTCTCTTCAGTATCTGCCAACTCGGGCTTGTCATCAACTGCGGGAGGTGGTGGTGCTTGCTCATCCTGCATTTACGAATTGAAAAATATCAGTCGTTGAAACCAAAACCTGGTCTTTCCACAATAATAATATACTATTCCCAAACCGTGTATTATGATCTTGTTCAAAGGAATCAGAGGGGTCCATGATATACGCCCGTTCCGGATGGAAAAGCTGCCCCCATGAACTCTACCGCTAACGGCCTACCTCGAAGCACTTCCATCCGAAGAGGGTAGAGGAGTAACAAAGAAACAGGTCCTAACTATTGCAAGTAACTGAGCTCAGGTGTGTTTCTGTCGTGAACTCACCTCGGGGAGTGGCTCTTCAGCGTAGTCGTTCTCGAAAGCATCAGCAGGAACAGAGTACAACCTTCAAAACCAAGCATGAATATCATCAGGAACATGTTTATTTGAAAGCAGAGCCAGTTCTAAAAGCTTCTATCCGGTTGCATAACCAAGGGCATTTCCCACGTATACTTAATCTAGCTTTTCAAGAAATGGTCATAAACAAAACAAAAATACCTGACAGTCGGTTTGTTGGGGTCCTTCACCAGTAAGTACTTCCCTTCGTCCAATTTCATGCAGATATCCACAACAGTCTGCAGAAAAGACCATGAATAAGTACAAAACTTAAGTCCGAAATACAGAATTGATCACATTTCGGTCTCTACCATAAAGGTGTTAAGCTAGGTTCTGAGTATCAAGCAGATCAAGTTTAGTTGTAAAGATATCAACAAAATAACAGTAATCTGTGTGTTTTTGTTGAAGTACAAGAGTTCTCACTTAACAAAACGTCACTAACTATTCTAAATCCAATTTCTTGGCATAGTATCAAAACACAAAAATCCAAAAATCGCCACAGCTAAAAGAACTAACATACCTTGAGAATACCCCACATGTTGTTCACATTCAGGTTAATCTGACCGGCGAATTCCTTGGGCTTGTAACCTTGGAGGGTGAGCACCGTGTGGTTGAAGTTATCCTTGGGATGTACCCTTGATACATACCCTAACTTCATCTGCAGCAATAACCAAAGCACGCTTGTTATCAACATGCCAGTGAGCAAGTTTAAAGTAACATATAGGCCTCACGTGTAAAGAAGACAGAAAATACGTAATAAATTTGGTCAAAACGAAAGCTTCTGAAATCAGTTTTCCTTCCACTAGATGAAATTACTCTGTTGCAAAATTACAAATACGCACCTGGTCAGCTCCTGATAAAAGAGCTTGGGCAGTCCACTTGGCCAGCTTGTTCGCATTGTTTTTCAGCTCTGTAGCTAACACCTGAAAATACATGCCAGATGGTTAAAGAAAACTCCCGCTCTCTCGATCTCGAGGAGACTCCAATTTAATCGACAAGAATTAAAGAAGACTCAGGCATCGACTCAACCAGTAACAAGAAATGATTAATGAAACACATACCATCCCTAGTTCAAATTACCAATACATATTATAAAATACAAAGAAAGTCGAAACTTACTGCTCCACGCTGGTTTTCGATCTTCTGACGCCAATCAACACCAGTGATTCTAGAGTCGAACTCATTCAATGCATTGACAGTCAATAAGATCTCCGATCCCTTGACTTCTGCCACACTGTGAAGCTCACATCTAGCCACCAATGTGATGTTCTGTACGTCCACAACCACAAACCATAGGTCGTCAGCAACCCAACTCCGGCCGACTTTCTTCCATTCTCCTTATTCAAATAATTCTTAAGAATAAAATTGGTGAGAATATAATAGTAGCTCACCTCATCCAATTTCCACTTGCGATATCTGTACGCAACCGAAGCCACTTCTTCATTCTCTGAAGCAAATGGGTTTGGCTCCTGGAATTTAAACTTCTTCCCATCCTGTATTCACATGCCTTGAGAATCAGATACAGAAGACATTGGTGACGCAGATAACACAAGACTTATATGAGTTCATTCCAGAGAAACTAGATGCAGTAGATCAAATCCAACTAACAATTCACAAGATCTGGAATACGCGTATCAATAAAAGGGAAGCAGACCTTTTGCAAGACTTGCTGCGAAAAGTTCTGATTGATGAATGTGGCCTCTTGGCTCAAGGAGTGGACAGAGTTGATGCTGTCTTTCTCTTCGGGAATAGGCTCTTGTGCAGTCTCGTAAACCTGTACACCAAGCAAAATTGAATCGTCAGCATTCCAACGTGTACATATTTACTCACCATGGCACTGAATCCAAGTGCAACATCTTCCAAAACCAGGGACAAATACAAACAAAATAATAGCGTTCACATTATCTACTTGGAAATGGAAGCATTAACTTACAGTGAGGAGATCGAACGAAGCATCACGCTTGTCAAAGAAAAGTTTATTGCCGACTTTCTGGATAACAATATCCCAGGAATACATAGAACGGGGCGAGCACATAAGTGTGGCCAGGATAGCATCTGTAGCAAATACGGTGCCAACGTTTTCGTTCTCCATGAGCAACCGCCTGCAGCATTCGACAGCCATAGATTTTTCAGAAATTATTACTCAGATCAGAACTGAGAATTGGAAATAGTTAAAAACCCAAATTAGGTGAGTAACAAGCTCCGAGTAGATGGTCATTATGACTACCATAGAAACTATCATTGAAAATTATTTAATTCTTCTGAATCGATGCAGTGCTTAGTGCACATACCTGATCACGGGATCATCAGTAGTAGTGACCTTGTAGAATTGTCTATTTTCAAACCTCTCCAATGGCTTCTCGGTCTGGAAAAGAAGCAATAATCAACAGGATAACTGCATTAATGACTGTCTTCTTTCATATCAAAAGTCAACGTAGTAAAGTTCAAATTGTAATTGTTTCAACAGGAAAATGATTGAAATTCGGTTCTTTAAGACAAGCCAGAGTTCTAGATAGATGGATACCTTCGGCGTCACGCGGTCGAAAGCCCTATCATAATACTCCAATGTTCCACACGTTGTACTGCATTGAAGTCCAAATCTCAGTAACCAAATACAGTCAACATAAAAACAAACGTAATAATACAAATTATAATCCACGATTGCGCAAAATGACGTTGGTAAACTTACATATCCTCAGGTTCTCCAACTTCATAACTCAGCTTGGAAAGAGATGTAAGAGGAATTTGTTCCAAAACAGCCCATTCAGGTCGAATATCCACCTGCACAACAGACGGATTCTTAGTCAATTCTAACAAAGAAGGTATCTGGAGAACAAGAAAAGTTGACAGATATGTAACTCTGTGATTGTAGATGCTTGTGGAAAGTATCCGCTGAAAATTTATGATGAAGATAGTGACACATGACCACATCTAAATATTGGAAGAATAGATTATGCAACATACCGAGCTGTTGTATACAATACGAGGAGCGTTCTTATCCTGCCAATAGGCGTTCCACTGCCCTCTCTTTTGCTGCTGCAATCTTTCCCTGCGCTGCCTTTCTCTGTCAGCACCTGCACCACTGTCACGACCTCCATCACGCCTTCCTTCATCCCTGTCTCTCCTTTGGAATCGCTGCAAACACACGCGAACTGTTAGTCAATTGACACCAATACCGTCTTGACGTATACGATAGCAAAGAGGGACGACTTGGACCAAAGAGCCCAACACGTCCACCTCTAACCACTTCGGTAAAGCGAGTCCGTATTTAGCAGCTATGTTCAGAAGAAAGAACAGCGACACCCAGAAAACTACAACAATGTAAAATTGGATGCGTGTGCCTAAACTCCTTTCCAGATGTTGCAATAGAGTGCACTATTGTCACAACTTCTTGCGTCTACACAATCAATCTCCTATAAAAGCTGTAATTTATGGATTGCAATACCTGCTGAAATCTGCGTCCGCCATATTTGGGTCTAGGAGGAGGCCGGGTATCAACCAAATGGAAGGAATCCTGCAGAATCAAATGAATGATCAGAAACATACTCTGCAAATTGAATTTCATTCTTTGAACAATTTCATCAAATCAGAACGCGACGACAGTAACAAAGCCAAGAACAATAAGCGGTGTGTACTGCCTAACAGAGGAATCGATTCCCACTGGAAACAATCCTACCTCATCCTCGTTGTGGAAAAAGTTGAAGACCGACGCCCCTCCAGTATTATTGCGGTCGAAACGACCTGCCGTTGCCAGAACAAATGCGATCAGTAACCCTTGCGCAACTAATTCAAATCACACCAGCTCCAGCCAATGCTGTGGTCTGATAATCTCTCCCACCTTACAGTTGTAAACATCGAAATCACACAAATTCTACCAGAGACTTTGATGCAGGATCGTGAACAAATAAAATCTCCTCCCGGCCAGAAAAAATTTAATAAAAAGCGTAGTAACGAACCCCTAGAATACTTCCTAAATTCAACTAAGACCACGAGAAATTCTTCGCTATTCCACACTTAGAGTAAAATCAGCTACAGACACAAGATTAAAGCACGATTGTGAGCGAGTAACTCCATGCTCCACACAGAGTGCAAATCTGCTCTCTAGAAAAATTTGCTCGTTGGCAGGGACCTAAACCCTAAACCATGACAACGACCTAAAAGACGTTCCACCCCACAGACGACCACCGAGCAACCAAGACATTGATCGTCGTGTCAAAAGCATGGCGAGAATCCAATCCACGAGAGATACTAGCTAAACGTACCAGCATTATACTTGAAGGCCTGGCCCGTCCAGTCGGAGGCGCGGCCGACGCGGTCGCCCTTGCTGAAGGGCGCGTAGGGCACATGCTCGAGCTGCGAGGGCACGGAGGCAGCGTCCGGGCCCCATCCGTCGAGGTTCTCGGCCACCTGCGGCACGCCAAACGCCGCAGCCATGGCTGCAAATCGGTGCGAAAAACGAAGCTCCGAAGCTCCTCCTCTGCAGCTCCGCAACACGAAAATGAAACCAGCGTCCTGAGTGAGAGAGTCGATCTTTTAGGGTTTGGCGCCCATGGGATGCGTCCTCAAACCCATTCTGGGACCCAAAACCACTTTTTATCTATTCAAAGCTAACATGTGACTGATTGAAGTCTAAGATATGTTAAGAATGGTATCGGTTTTTGGTGCTGTGACGGGGTTTGGTAGTAGTGGGTTTACGTGTGCATCTAATTGTTTGGAGAGGGAGTGACGTCTTTAGGGTACTGTTGTGTGAGCTTGAGCCGGGTCAGCGCCTTAACATCCAATCTCCAAGACTCTAACTCAAGAATGAAATATTCAGTCCTAAGTTCTTAATTTCAATAATAATTGAGTTTCTTCAGCTTTTAAACCTCCTCACCTGCTCAATTTCATTTCAAAGTAATTTTAAATATATAATTGTCTTGTAATCGTTGACAATATATTAGAGTTATTTGTAAAGTCCATCAAAACCTAAGTTTTTGACATGTAATTTGGAAAAGACCGAATCAGCATGATCTCACTGTAGATCCATAATAGAATATTGGATAGATTGAAATTTTTATTCATAAAAATTTGGAGGGAAGGAGAAGAATTGGGTAGACGGGGGGGACCGTGAGGAGGAGGAGGAGGAGGAGGAATGGTACTAGCTCTGGTCTATGAAAAAAAAAGACAAAAGACTGGATGCCTTTACAAATAACTCAATTAATTTCAATGAATTTACTTTAGAATGAATAATCTTGAATAAGCACAAGATAATTTTACTTCACAAAGAATTTAAAGAGATTTATTTTAAGTAATATTATTTAAGAAACTAATAATGAAGCATCTCATTCATCACTAAAGTCCAAATAATTTAAGAAAAGGCTTTAGAGATTTAATGTGGGATCTTATATCGCCAACTGTAATGTAATTTTTAAAATGTCTTTGAAGACATAGGTAGTTATAAGAGTGTTGAGGTAATACAATTCTTTTTGCACTAAAAGTAATACATAATATTCATGATGCTTGAAGAATTCTTTTCTATTCATTAAGCAGCTCCATAAATTATGCTACAGGCGTTGACTTCCTTTGAGATTTTCTATACAAGTAACTAACCTAATTTTTTTTTAGATTAAAAAATAAACATCCTTTTATAGTAGAGATAATCCACATAAATTTTCACATTAATTTCTTAAATGTTTCGTCGCAATTTGACAAACCTTTCATGTTTTTAAAGTCAAATATTCTTTTCAATGATGATAGATTTGGGTGTATGATAAAAGATTATTTTTTCTATTGTCTTTGAAAATATCTAATTTGAATCCTTAAACTTTTTGAGGACAAAAATGGTCTTTAAGTACTATTTTTGATGATTTTATGTAATTGTACTAGTGGGACTCGTGCCCTTGAGCACATTGACCGCAACTCGGTTTGTTTCCTCCATGATTCTACCGCGGAACCGTCGTATGAGACAAACCATCCTTAATTGTAAGATAGATTATTTGATTCTCCTTGGTCTCAATAATATAACGTGTAAAGTTTAATATATATTATAAGAAACTTCATCTCTGAATAATAAAAACAATAAAAAATTTAATCTTTTTGGAAAATACATTTTTATATTGTTGGAACAAAGATAAATTATAATATAATTATAGAAAAATGTTTAAAAAAATAGCATTCAGATTGAAATAATAAATAAAAAAATTACAAAGATTGACATAATATGTACAAACTTCAATCAACAATCAAAAATGTCTTTAGACAAATCTAAAACCACAAGCAAACATTTTATTCACACAAACTTTGTGCTTTGTAAATGCTTTATGAAAGTAAGAAAGTTAAATGAACATTAGAAAACACTAAATAAAAAATTACACGTCATTATTGAATACAAACTTTATTAAAGGCCCTTAAAAAGTTTAATGGAACTTAAAATGTGTTGAATTTATAGGTATCGTAGTTAAATTAGAAAAAGTTGATTTTTAAAAATTCATCTTGGAGGTATTCGATATATTAAATTTTCAACATTGTGAAAATAAAACTACTTGTGAACTTCAAACGTATATAAATAAGTTTTTAAATTTATAACGTACATAAATAAGTTTTTTAAGTTATATACGTATATAACGTATATACATGGTATAGATTAAAGGTGTGAACTACTATTTTTTATTTTATGGAATGTAATGCCTTCTTGCCTTTAAATAAAGTAGATTCTATAGATTTTTTGCAAAGGCAACAAAAAAAAAAATGATTACAGTCACATGGTTAGTGTACAAAGCTTTTCAAGTAGCATTGACATCCTAAGGATTTTTGATAATGAATGTAAAATCCTAAGTATAACTATATAATAGTGGAATGTGCTATCATAAGAAGTAAAAGGTTGTCTTCAAAAAGCCATTGAAGGTCTACTAATTGCTTATTCTAACTAAATTACCATCCTCAATAAATTGTAAAACTTCAATAATTAACAATTTGATAGTCACTTTAATGACAGTTGTCTCCATCAAAACAACAACAATCTATTAAAAAATATATAATATTATGGTATTAATGTTTTAAAAAAGAATTATTTGCCACCCCACTATGACGCATCTAGGGATAATTTGTTGCATTTGTCAAATAATTGACTATGTTTAACTTGCAAATCTTTATTCATTGTAATTGCTCATGAATTGATTACTGCAAGTTTATTGTCTTAGACTTACTTGTGATTGAAAAGAATTCATACAATCAATTTTTAGTTGCAAATGATCAATATTAAATCCTTTTAAATATTAGACAAAGACAAATAATCCACTTCTCCTTTGCAAAAAATGTTTTTTTAAGGAGTCTTTGATATCTTTCGCGAGCTTATTGTATTAGAATCACTTCTAATGACTGTAAATCATTTGCTTACAACACTCTATTCTTTTCGAGTTTCAAAAGACTCAAATTTTTACTATCTTTGATATAAAAAGGCACCACAATTTTGGTGTAGTGGTTTGAGTTATGACACAGTGATGAGGTCGTTGTGACTTCAAATCCCCATGTTGACGTGGTGCCTACTACCATAGTCTCTTGAACTATGGTGGGGATTCTTAACCCCTAATGTCGAAATCGACCCGATAACTGTTCATCTCCCTAAAACAATCCTTTATGAAATTGTTGCACTTTTTTTTTGTACTTGATTTTGAAAAATCCTACTGTAGGATCTTGTTTAGAGCCATCCAATTAGTCTACCTACGAATTTTTATAAATTTTGAATGTAAGGATCTTGAGGTATATTTAGTCATAAAAATATAAGGGTCGATTTCGGCATTAGGGATGAAGACCTTGTTGTATGGGTACCTAAAGAGACCTTGGGGGGTATGACATTTACTTTGTTTTCAAGGCATTTAGTGTAGAAAATTATTTACCTTCAAAAGGGGGGAGTATTGTAAAACATTCAATTCCAATCACCTTAGCAATTAATGGAAAATAACAACTTATGATGGAAAATGACTAAGAATGAGAAACTATTTAAAAATGACATGTTAGACATTCTAATGAAGTAGTTGTTGGTTAACAATACGTCATAAGTAGAATTGAGTGCAATGTACCTTGACCATATCCAAGGCTCTATCCAACAAAATGGATTTTGAAGCACTTTCTCATTTCACAAATTATAATGATATTGATATCTCACCCTCCATGGAAAAACTAAATTGGTTAAAAATAGAATTTTGATTTTTTTTGCCAAAATTTCTATTTTAAACCAGTTTGGTTTTTCCCTGGAGGGTGAGATATTAAGAATTAAATCCTAAAAGAAATTGATTTTGCCATGCAAATACTCTTCCTAATGATAATTATTATTTTCCTATCCATGAATATCCAAAAAATATGTGCATTACATTGATTGGCAATTCACGAGTACTTATAGCTTGATAGAATTTTTCTTTTTAATTCAATAATTTTGTCTTTAATGGATCATTCACACTCAAATGTTTCTTGAGTGAAGAAATAATACGTTGAATATAGAAATAGAAATATCATAAGTTGAATTTGTATTATTAGATACAATTCAAATTTAAGAGGACAATTCAATTACATAGCAATTAATATTGCTTACATTTTTAAGTTATTTCACTTGCATTTGGTTTAAGGTCAATAATTTGAATTGGTTATAAGTCAATATGTGCTAACTTAGTTTTTTTTGGACATATTATCCATACCATAGGTGCATATATGGTTCAGAAATTTCCAACATGATGTAAACCTAAGCAAATATCATGGAAATTAATTGAACATCTTCAATTCCAAAATAACAATGTATCTTTTTTGGTTTAAAAACAAAACCTAGGAATTTAAATTTTTTAAATTTATATAGACAAGTTATTCATTTTCTATGTAGACAAGTTATTCATTTTTTTACAACTTGTAGGAAAATAGCCTTCAATGTGAAGGCTTTAATTACAACAAATTTTAAGTTTGATGTGCATGGCTTTGTAACTAGGCAATAAATCAATATAGACCAAAGTAAATATATATTGAAAAAAAATTAGTTGATATATGACATGTTCAAAGTTTGCCAAACTAGATGTACGCAATGCAAGAGCTTTAATGTATAGAATATTGCGTTAATCTATAAAGTTTAGCCGTTAGTGCATAGTATTCAATTTTTATGTGCTATTCTAATCCAATTTATATTCCAAAATGATTAATAATCTAACGTTGTTTACACAAATGAGATGTAATCTTGATAAAAGATTACTTTTAGAATAAAAACATGAATTCAAGTAATGTTGTCTTAAATAAAGTGGTTAAAATCAAATATTATACTTTAAGAGCAACTTAATCGCCAATGGATTGAATAATCAATTAATTTGAGTTCCATGTCCAACATGTTTTTTTTTCTAATTTTTTATAAAAAATTCAACTTTTGGAAGAAACAAATAACCTAAAATTCAACTTTCATTTGTAACTTATGAAGTTTCATTAGGTAGTTGTTGTTTCAATTGACCTCATGTGTTCACAATAACTTTGTTAAATAATCTAATTTTAACATTAATCTAATATGATTTCATGTTTTTTTGGCAAATTATCAATATATTGTTTTGAAAAAACTTGATATTTTCATTTGGAATTCTTTTTTGCCAAAGCCGCCCTAAGTACGGTACAAACTTTGGTTTGGCACGGCTATGATATCCCCTCCCAATCCTCCTCCTTCTCTCCTAAGTTAGTGCGAAAGGCCCAACAGCAGTTGACGCTCCAACAAAGCCACAGTGAATTTCATATCAACCTCATCTACCCACCGTAGATTCCACGGGATGAATCGGACGGAGGGGAGGCGCCGGGAGAGAGCGAACTAGGGTTAGGGTTAGAGGGAGTCGGGGAGAGCGAGAGCGGGGGATTCAAGGGCAGGGTGGTCCTCGTTCATCTTCCCTTTTCACGCCTGCGTCTATTGCAAGGTGGAAGCTCCGCCAGCTTCATCGCCCCCGCCAACATGGTGCACGTCGCTTCCTTCCGCAATTGTAAGCACCCCCTCCTCCTCCTCCTCCTCTCACCCCTCCATCTCCTCTACCCGCCCCATCTCCCTCCCTACTCTCCAAAAACCGACTCCTCTTGCTGTTTTTCACAACATCCCGCATTGTAGGGTTTCGTGTCTGAACTATGCTCATGTTACAGCTGAAGATCTTGTTTGATATCGTTACTTTCTTGTCGTCGATTAGTGGTTTTGGGTTTTCTGTTTGGGGTTTTGAGTATTTAGGGTTTTGGTGGTTTTTTTTCGGATGGGAGAGTTTTGGGGTGAGATTTTAGGTTTTGATTTTTGGGTGCTGTTGGTTTGTAGATGGAAAGACTTTCAAGAAGCCCCGCAGGCCCTTCGAGAAGGAGCGTCTCGATGCTGAGCTGAAGTTGGTCGGAGAGTACGGTCTCCGCAACAAGCGCGAGTTGTGGAGGGTGCAGTACGCTCTGAGCCGTATCCGCAACAATGCTCGTATGTTGCTCACCCTGGACGAGAAGAACACTCGTCGTATCTTTGAGGGAGAGGCTTTGTTGCGTCGCATGAACCGATATGGACTTCTTGATGAGAGCCAGAACAAGCTCGATTACGTGCTGGCTTTGACCGTGGAGAACTTCTTGGAGAGACGTCTCCAGACTCTTGTGTTCAAGTCTGGCATGGCTAAGTCCATCCATCATGCCCGTGTCCTTATCAAGCAGCGTCACATCAGGTTAGTGAATTATAATACTGGAAGTCACTGCTCTACTACATGCAGACACTCTGTCGTGCGCTACTCACTTTATTCTTCGAAGGTTTTAGGGTTGGTTTACATACGTTCACACAAGCCTCAATACCTTCCAAAGATTTTTAAAAGTGGGACACTTGAGAACAATCCCAACTCAGATTGACAGCACCAGGCTTTAAAACTAAAGCAAGTTGTGTTTGGTATTTGAATTACAGGGTTGGAAAGCAGATTGTGGATGTAGCATCATTCATGGTCCGCGTCGACAGCCAGAAGCATGTTGACTTCTCCTTGTCGAGCCCACTTGGTGGCGGTAGACCTGGAAGAGTGAAGCGCAAGAACATGAAGGCTGCGTCCAAGAAGGCCTCCGGCGGTGACGACGATGAGGAAGAGGATGACGAGTAGATCCTGACCTTTGATTACTCCTAGCAGAGGCTTTATCGGAGTGATTCTTATGATTATTGGCTACTTTTTAAAAAACGGTTGAATACTCCTTTCTGTGATATACTTCTTTGTCAGGTCTTGTGTCGTCTGTGTGCTTGTCCGTTTCTTATTCTGTTTTCGAAGATATCAACTTGAATAAGTAATGCATTTTCTTCACGGATCCGAAATAGTCTTTCATTATTATGTATACCTCCGTACCTCAATCTGGAGATGTAGAATCACATTCGTAAATTACACATTGTATGGTTAAATATTGATATGGCTAGGAGCTTGTCTTGTTCTACTTCGTCCAATCTACAGGGTCCAAATTAAATTTCCGTTGGGTAGGACTTCTGATTGAGGCTATCAGCGGTGGTCTCGTTTGCAATGTGTTTATTGAAACTGTTCTTCGATGTAGAAAGGTGGAATCTCATAAGATTGTGATGTTTGTTTCGGCCATAGTATTTTTAGGTGGTAATTGGCTCATAAACTGTTTTGATAACTATGTCATAATTGTAGAGGGGCACATGGTCTATTGTGTAGAGGGGCACTATGTCCCACGATTAATGTTATGTCTTATCATGCTATGAGACATAGTCGTGGACAGTCTGTCTGCAGCGAAGCTCATTAAACATACAACCTCACATCAACCATGGGAACACCCTCTAATTCTCCAACCATGGTCTTCGTAATCATCAGTTTGAGTTGAAACTGATGAGAGCTTTAACCCCTAAAGCATCAACTCAACAGTTTTGGTATGATTTTGGGTCCGGTCAGGCTCCCTATTGTAACTTTGGCACAGCATGGGAAATTGTCATATCTTTCTAACAAGACCAAACTTTACTTTCATCGGGCCCATAGTTAAGAAATAATTCGTGTTTAAAGATCAAAATTCAATTCAGGGCAGCTCGGGCAGGTTTGGAGTGGTGTACCAAATTTGTGACACTCTATAGTGACTTCCAAATGATCCTTTCTGAAATCGTTTCGCAATTTTTTTTAAAACTTGATTTTGAGAAATCCAACCGCAGGAGCTTGTTTAGAGCCATCTAATTAGTCCACGTACCAAGTTTTGAAAAGTTTGACCGTACGGATCTTGAGATATATTCAGTCAAAGTTCCAAGTTTGATAAAAACTTTCAAAGAGCTTCGTCACCCATTTTTCATTCACCATTTTCTCCTCCTAAACCACAGTATATGCTGTAAAATTCATATCTATTTTGGATTTATTTATATTTTAGATTTCTTTCCTCTACAATTTCTTTTCCATACAAATGCATGTATACACCGTTCGGATTTCAAAAAATAGATGATCTTTTTAGGCATTTGTAGCGTGGAAAAAGAGCCAATGTACATGCAATTCATTTGACTCCTGTCACTGGAAATGTGGTTTTCCAATGCTTCTGTGTGTTGTATTGTCTTCAATTTTTTTGAGCATACTCCCAACTCACTTTAGAATCCAAAACTGAAGAGCCTCCAACCACACGATCTCAAAAAATTGGCTGTTTCACTCTCCGAAGGGTGGCTGTCCCTGCCGGGCAATACCGAAAAAAACTTTTCTCTCAAGTTCAAACCTTATGATCTTCCAAATGGCAAGGAGTTACAATCTAAAATTTTGTGTACACATACATGTACAAATTAGGTATTAGATCCTACGGTTAGATTCTTTAACGTAGTTTTAAATTTGCATAACTTTTCCTTGAACTAAAACAGGGCAGAATTGAGGCAAAATTTGGGTTTTTATGGCCAAATGCTTTAGGGGTTAATTCATGACAATTTTTATGTCTCACGATTATTTTAATCATTTGGCTATTAGAATTGAACTGTTACTAGTTACTTTCGTTTGGACGTTTGAACTATGAGATGTCATCTGCTATTGATATAAGGTAGCCTCTTATACAATAAGGTAGTCTGTTGTATAACCAAGCACTTAAGCAATCTGACTTATATTTAACAGCAGTAAACCCAAAAATAATTATGGTTGTGTCCGAAATACCTTGGGACGAGTATATGGAGTGGAGTAACTTGTCACCCATACTTGATATACTATTCTCCTTCGATCAAACTGTGGTGGTCCTATTTTCTTTTGATGATCAAAACCAAAACCAACCACTACAAGATGCATGAGCTTAAAACTACTCTTAGCTATAATCAATCATGCTGAAAATGACAATTAGTGGCTCACTTGCTCCCACCTCATACTCCACTCCACATCAACCCAAAACCAACCATGCAACGATACTAAATTTGCGCAAGTCAAACTACTTACGGAATTTAGTTTACACTCTGGGACAAGTCAACCTAATGGTTTTGGGGTGGTGGTTGGTATTAGGACATGCTACCTTAGACCATGAGTTTTACCATAAATAATGTCGTATTTGATCACTTTGAATGAGCAAAAAAGAAGGCTCCTTCAACATGAATTTGGTGCAGTGTAGAAATGATTTGGGCTTTTAGCCCCTCGATAAACCTCATCGTTGTCTTAATGACAACGGCCCCCAACCAGCGCTTTCATTAGAGGGGGCAAAAAGCCCCCTATATTTTGCATGTTAATGAAAAAAAATTAATTAAAAAAATTAAAAATATATAATCTATCCAAAAATAATTAAGTGGGTCTCCCTAGATTAATGCGGGGTCCCAAATTCCATTAAAATTATAAAATTTACTAAAAAAGAGCTATAGGTTCTTAAAAATAGAATCATGGTGTGGAGGAGGAAGGGGAGGAGGAGGGGAAGGCCTGCCCCGTCATTAAGACAAGGGCGAGGTTTATTGTCCGGATAATCTTATGATATGCGTATCAAAGAAAATTAAAGAAATAAAACAGATGTTCTAACAATATGCAAAGAAATTTTAATAAAATTCTCACATGGGAGCTTGTGATTACATAGCAAACATTACTATTGTCGAATGACATACAATGCTATGTTGTATATCAAATCGTGGTGCAATAGATACAATATAAGGTAAAATATTAATCCCTATGGACTATTGTTTGTTTTGTAGACAATTTGGACTCTGCTAAGATATATATTAATTAAGTTAAACAAGGCGTGTGGAACCTCAAGGTTCACCTACAAATACAAAATTTATTCTACTCACTATGGATTGTTGAAATAGATATAAAAAGAATCTAATCTATAAAGTTTTTCCTTATTTTTTGATCTCGTCTAGGATGGGGAAGTAGTAAAATTGTACGTGAAATGCCATGCACCCGTAATGAAATGATTACCAAAAAGCATATTTTAATCATGCAAAGAACAATGCATTAGGAGAAATGTGGGGTTCCCAAAAGGCCTTGTAAGACAATCCGAAGTAGGTGAATGTGTTGCCCACGCATCCCTCTCTATGTAATCCCATTGATCGATATCGTGCCCGTTGACAGCGTTAGAAGCCATAGTGCTAGTAGTGTGACATTAGTGTCCCAATGTCATTAGTGTTGGCACTGTTTGCTGCGCTAATAGCTTTCGCACACGCCGACGTTGGCAGCGATTAGGTGGACCCACAAGATTTTCCATCGGCGACCTCGTGGCACCATTGATGCCAGCAGGATAAAGTGCACAAACTACAGCAAAATTTCAGACACGTGAGAAACCCAAAGGCCTTTTAGAGACCCCAGATTTCTCCTAAATTATGCAATTGCCTTTGCCTTTTTACACATATATCCTTCACTAAAAATAGAGATATCCATATATCCAGAACTTTGAAAACTTTGTTTACTCTTTATTATTAAGAATCTTACGCTTCATTAGATTGAAATCAATCAACAATAAGTTTTCTAAGTAGCACAACATATATGCTTTCTATTACTCTAGATAACAAAACATATGTTAATCCTAGTGTGAATGCCTCGCGAATGTCAATAATCACTTTTGCAGTAATAGTGGCTCTTTGAGCTTTATGTCCAGTCATGGCATATGCCAAAGCCAATAAAAATGTAGACTTGAAATATTTTCCTATATAGGTGTAGTTAAACTTTGTCTTTCCTTCCTTCAACTTTGTTTTGTAGCCAGATTCTAACATACCTATTATAACTCTTTCAACATTTGTATCTTCCTTAAGATAAATAGCTTCTACTTTACCCATTGCACCATTGTTGACTCCTTTTTCAATGTTGATATTGTCCAAAACCATGACAAGCGCACCTACAACGACTTTTTTCAATTTTTTGAATTTGAGGTCCTTTGTCCAATCATTGAGTTCTTGAATATCAAATGCATTAGGGTTAATGAGCACTAGGAACACTTGTGACTATGATTGAATAACTTGGTTATCATAATGTTGTTATATTTATCGACATATATTTGATAGGTGCATAAAGGTGTTATTTGATTATCAAGGTCCGCTATAATTTTGTTTTCACCTGTAACACATTCACTTAAATAAAAGTCAATTTCTTCTTGAGTCGGCTTTCTATTATGTATGATATTTAGAAACTCTAAATACAAAAGGTCTTTGCTATGTCGTACGGATGCCTTCAACATCCAGTGATTTCCAGACAACCAGTGTGGAGAATTCTCTAATTAACACAATTCACATGTCGTGGCGGAATCCTTCGCACGATGATGACATATCGGAGGCAATTGAGCCATATATCCCACCAACAACAATAAATTTCTTTCAGATGGATTATTACAACCCTTTAAGCTTTGTTTGACTTTAGAATAAATGGCATTTAAAAACCACTTGTTATCATACTCATTTCGTCAATGATGTACACATCAACTTCTTCTAACCTTTGCAAAATAACATTTGGTTTACGGAGACCATACAAGTAGCCACAAACCGGAATTTTGTAATCCTTATGAATTGTCCTTGCTATACTTGACAATCGTCTTGCTGCTGCAGTAGTCGTTCCTGAAAGCAGAATTTTTTTTCCCAAGCTCTGCAGATAGTTTGTAAAGTACCGAATGTAGAAACTCTTTCATCTCCCTGGTGTACCTTCGAGAAAATACATACCTTTCAGTGATGTGCCCATCTTATCAAAAATTTGTTGTTGTTCATCTGTTAATATAGCCAATTCCATCTCTTCTCTAAAGTTGTGATTGAAATAATCTTGTTCAATAGTTCCAGCTACTTTCTCTTCTCTAAAATTGTGAGTGAAACAATCTTATTCAATAGTTCCAATTCCTTTAGAAACCTCCGATCCAACAACCCCCTCTACTTCTCCAATATAATCCGGATCTAAATATGGATGCTTCTCGAGACCTTATCTAAAAACATTTCTTGACTAATTTCGTTCTAAAGATCTCTTTGTACATAATGAAGTACGTAGTCTTTCAATGAATCAATATTCAAAAAATAACCCCTAATTTTACATCTCATAACATGCGATTTTCTAGCGTTTAATAATGAAAAAAGATTGCCTTCATTAAAGAAGAATGTTATAAAGAAAGCTTTCTTCTTCAATTTTCTAAAGGCTTTCTTTATAACATTCTTCTTCCAAAGTCTGCTACACCCACCACGCTCCTTAGAACCCAAACACCTCAACCAGGACAACAGGCACACCCCAACATTTAGCTAGTCACACACCTAGTCCCACAACAGCATTGTAAACTCACCTCAGGAACATTTTCCATCAAAAGATAACCAATTTCAAATCCCGCCAATTGTTCGAAAACTATACTGGCCATCAAATTGGTCCCAATTATGAAACCAAAAACATTATCCTACACAACATGATCCATCTCTTCAATCGCTCCAACAAAATCCTTAAACCCTTAAAAACAAAATCCCACACCATCAAACCTCTTTTAAATGATCGCCAATTCCTCCAATTCCTCCGAATCTATAAGCACGAAATTTATTTAATTAGAAACACTTGTCCCCAGGACTGGTTCAACAGGATTAACCCCTAAAAATCCATGGTGTTTTTGGAGCTCTAAAACCTCAAAACTGCGATTTTCTACCTCTATGCACTCCCGGGAGTATGTACCAAATTTGTTTATTTATTTAAAACTTTCAACCGTAAGATCCTCTACGTAAGCCTATTTCAAGTTACCTTCCAAAAAATTAACCGTTGGATGTTTATCATTTGCATGATCATAACATCCAAAGTTTGTTCAAAAGTTTTTTTAGGCCTTGCTCAAGAGGCATTGTCTTCATGGTGCAAAGGAGGAGTTGAAGATTTTTACATCAAACATCATGGTCATATTTTTTTTCATGTAGCTAATCAAGTTGGGTACCTCCATGAAAAATTTGAGAGACTCATTCATCTTTTTATACCTTCATAAAAATCATTTTCTATAAGCACATCTGAAAACAACGATACAGTAAAACATGCATGACGTTACATATATTTGGTTTTAGAAAAATCTAAACGGTGGTAAGGTCCGTTTATGGGTTTGTGATTTTTGAAAGAAATTATTTTTGAAAAATTTAAAAATCTCAAATTTTGGTAAATTTTGAAAGAATTAATTCAAAAATTTTGAAGCTTGTTATAGTAATTTTTGGAGGCTGCCCTTGTAAAAATGGTAAAATTTTTCATGGGGGTCTCTTTGGAATTTGAGTAGTGCTTTGGTTATGAACATGTTTCAAGAAAAAAAATCTTAAAAAAACCTAGTTTCAAGCTGCCCGCCCGAAACTTTAAACCTAAAATTTCTAGATGAAGGTATTAAAATTGGAATTTAGCTTTGCAAATTTTACCACATACACTTTGCAGTATAATGAGTCTCCAGTAAAAATCTTAGGCAAAAATATTAGTTTAAACCCCTTCATCTAAGCTGCCCAAAATAGCAAAAAGCCATTTTGGTGGCCGTGGTCGTTTAGGGGTTAAGAACCCTAAATCCTAAAATCCACCAGTGTCATTCTTCTCCCAAGAGTTCACACCAATCTTCAACCCTTCAACCCCTCAATGTTCGAACAAAGAATGTATGTAAACAGAACCATTTCTCTACAAAAACGAAAGCCAATTCTCCAGGAGCTTCAACAAGATCCTTAAACCTTAAACCCTTAGACCTAGCAATTCTTCTCCAAAAAGCTCACTTTAACCCAAATCTCTCCCAACTCTTCCACCTTCTTCTCAGGGGCCTGCAATCCTAAAAGCTACCTGTCTCTCACCTGCTACAAAAGCAATATAAACCACGACACTCGAGCACAACAGCAAGGTACACCGCAGCCCTGTGTGGTCGCCGGGATTCGAGACCTGATCTCCACGGTCACAGTATTGAACTCCGGCGCTCATATGTTTCACATGGATCTCTAGGAATGACGACATTCTCAATGTTGAGAGCGTTGGCATGCCCTAGAGGTCTCATAAAAATCCAAATATAAGGTCATCTTTATGAAAATTAAGTTTCTAATCCATCTTTTATTAATTAGAGTCTTTAAAAATAACCTCATATGGATTAAAATAGATAAATATCCATATAAATAATTTTACATTCTTTGGTTTATTTTAACCTTTAGATTTATTTATTTCAAATTTTTTTACATAATAAAAATGATTAATGAACAAAGGACTAACCAAATGAGATATGTAACTACTAATTTGAATGTTTAACTATGAGAATTTCATTTATTGCATTTAAATTTTGACAATTTGATGAACAAAGGTAATTTTTTTAAAGATTAATCTTAAATCATATATGTATCTAAACATTGACTTACAAAATAACATAATTTGCTAAACTTAATTCCAAGCAAAGAATTTTAAACTCCTAGTTTTCAATATTAGAAATGCAAAAGTAAAAAATATAAAAATTCAATTTTAATTTTACTTTAAACTTTTAACTTATTTAAAGTAAATCCTTTGTGGTTTCAAATTCCAATAGATAATATGAAGTTAGAGGATATAAGATAAGAGCATCATTTAATATTTTTGTTTTAAGAATATTATATATATATATCCATTTTTGACTATGACAAATAAGATAAATCGTGGCATTTTATAAATGACTATCTTATATTTTGGTATGAAATAACTACATTCTTTAACAACTTTTGCTTTTCAATAAACTTTTAATTTAAGAAACATAATTTTTAGTTATATTTTTACTTTTGCTTCATTATATAAGATCTTCATTACACAAGATCATTTTATATTATTCAAAGTATAAGGCTCCTAACCATTCTCATCAATCTTCCTCTTTTTGAATAGAATAAATTATTTTCATAAAGTGAAATAAGTTGATCTTATTACGTAAGTCATTACACGATGGCCTTCAATGCCGCATTATGGAGTCACCTCCCTTTGGAAGTTGTTGAACAGATATTGTCTTTTCTACCGATGGCGGATTTGTGTAGATATTGCACTACATGCAAAACATGGAATGAGCTCATCAACAACCCGGCCTTTAGTGTACTACATGTGCGCAATAAGAATAAACATTCACCTTTTATAGCAATACATTCTATTACCTCTTCGTTTCAAAATGGACATAGAGGGTATATAAATGGAAGCCAAGTATTGTGTTTCCTTGACATTAGCTCAAAGAAATGGTACTCGATGAAACCTCATAATGCTCTTGAAACGTCACTTCTATTTGATCCTCAACATTTTCAAATTTTAGCTATAGATGGAGGTCTTATGCTTCTCAAAGCTCTCACAAGAACATCAAAACTATGTCATCATGTTCAAGTGGTTGTACACAACTATGTGTGTGGAATCCTATAAAAGACATGAAGATTAAATTGCCATGCTTAACTAATCATGAGAGTGATTCACTCATAAATTTTGTTGTTGATGACATTGCCAAGACTTTCAAGGTATTTGTTATCAGACGAGATGAGGAAAGTTTTGTGGTGGACATATATGATTCCTTTATGAATGAGTGGAAGGCGTCAAGCAAACTTGAAATGAACAATATAAGGAATTTTATAATCCTACAAAGTATTGTATTTCAAAATCTTCTATACAATCTATGTTTTGTTTATGATATGAACCATGGTATACAAAAGCACTATGAATTATGGAGGTACAACCATCTTAGAGATATTTGGGAAAGATTGCATTTTGCGGAAGGTAGCTTTGTTGAACGTGATTACATACAATATGGATGGCAATTCATTGTAAGCGGCGAACGTCTTTTTGTTATATATGGACGACAATGGTATATACCACATGATGTATTTGAAGTGCATGAAATTGATATCCAAAGTAGGGCCACGAAGGTATTGTTGGCATGGACAAGAACGCAGATTATGACGATTTTTGATATAGATGTCAAATATTATGAATATGATTTTGACATATATGGTGTCGGTTTAAATAAATCCCTGATGCTTGTGTCAAGTTTATCAAAAAATGTTGTTATTTTTGATGTAGAAACAAAACAGACCAATTTTGAGTGGCCTGAACTTCCTTTGAGAAAATTAAGGGTGGGAAATGAGAGTTATTCATTTATAGGGAAGCAAATGGACTTCCTTTTTCCTGGTACACTAAAGTAACCAATTATGTTTCTTGATGTAGACATTATTCTCTATATAATCAAATGTTTATTTTGGAAGTCTTCATATTATATATATCTTAATATATTTTATTTTGTGTATCATTTGTTCATATTTAGATGAATTGTGTAAGAAAGAAGTTCAAATTTAAATTCATATCTTTATTTTTATAGAAAATTTAGTAGTTTAAAATATAAGTTCAAATGTTGGTTTATAACAACTGCAAAATTCCAAAGTCCATTTCCTTAGAATACTTTTTCATAAAATTTTGAAAAGATCAGTATGGCATAGTTTTGGACCTCTTTCCATTGCATGATTTTTTAAAATCATAATGCACATGGTTACTACATCAAAAAAATTGATATAAAAGTTCCTAACATGAAATGAATTGCAATGGTGAAGAATTACATACTTGTATACTATACCACAGATATAGATAGATTATTTACTACTAAACAAACATTTTTTATTATATTTTTTACAATTTGATATTCAAATCTTAAAAAATATTTTATTCATTGTCAAGTTCTTACCATCTATGTTTTACTAAAAATAACTTCTATTTTTTATCTTTGATATTTTTCTGTTTTTTAATTATTTTGGAGTTGTTTTGGGATAATCTAACTAATAATTGTACTTTAATAGTGCAAATTTTTCTTTGAACAAGAATAAAAATGAATTGGCTCTATAGATAAGGATACAAACAAACTATCTTTACTTTGAATGCAATGATCTTTCAATCTATTCACTTGAAAAGTCTAAAAACAAATTCACAATTTCTATAAGTAGTATTTGACAAAATTAACGTCAGATTGGAAATCAATGGAAATTTGACTTATCAACATAGTCGTTGCCTTGAAAATTGCAAAATATTAGCAACAACAATGAAATGTCTTTTTATAGTCAATTTATGTCTTCATCAAATATGCCATTTTCTCAATTTCACATGTATATGCATCTTAATTCATATTTTTATTCCATCTTCAAAATTCAGTTTGCTATCTAAAAGAATCTACTAGAAACTTCTACTTCTGAACATTATAATTTTAAGTGGAATAATGTTAGCCTCATAAAAAATTCTCATGTGACAAAAGTAAGTGCAATTCCCTACTCTTGTTATGGTTGTATCATCAATATGAAAATTAAAAAAGAAAGGGTCTGATGCATTAATACACCCAAACTAACTTACTTGTGGATTTTTCTGTTAATTTTGCAATGAATGTTCAATTTGATATTTGGATGTCTCGATTTTTGTTAGCCTTATGTACAAAGATTTGGAGAATATAGATACAATATCAAAACCATCACATGAAGTGGTTGATAAAACAAGATTCATTGGAAGTAGCATCATCTTGGATATTTATTATTCACTGAGATCCACAAATTGAAGTTCTAAGTTGATCTGAAAAATATAGAGGCCCTTCTGAATTGAAAATTTTTGGGTCTAAAATGAATACTAAACTAATTTGAAAATATACCTTCTACTACTGTTGTTCAAATTATCCTCCTACAAACATTTAAGGCTCTACAAAAATTAATTATTTTTAGAAAAGATATTTATATTGCCAAAAACTGGACAAAGAAACATTATACTTCAAATGATTCATACAAATATTTGTCTTTAATAATTATAGATACTTTGGACAAAAGATGATTACAAAAACTTTTTGTCTTGAGATGTTATAAAACTACTAAATTACGCCTTTCTACCACACATAAAATTGTCATTTTAAAAATATTTTCAACTCCTTGGTTTACCTTTGACATTTTTATACAATAAATAATATGATTGCCTTTGAGGTTGTCAAATTAAAAGTAGGTCCATAGTGGAAAATCTCATTCCATGAGAACTTTAAGATTTTTCATCCTTTTTTGGATAGGATGTAGAAACATAAGTTCTTATTCATATAAAAAGTGGAGATTTTGGTCTTTTTCTTTTCTTTTCTTACTGAATTTACATTAAACATTTTTTTGAGCGCATGGATTCATATTCCATAAGAAATTGCATAAACAAAAAGTTAAAAAATGTGTTTTGGCAATGTTGTAAATCCATGTTTCTTTTACAACGTGTTTTAGAATGGTAAATGACTAATGGACTTCTAAAAGAACATGAAATTAACATCAAATTCACCATTCTAATATAAAATTTATACCTTGTATAGTATAAAAGTTTGTATGATGAAAGAATTGAAAAGAAGCTTTAATGGGAAGTTGAGATTCTTATCAATATTAGCCAATCCGTAGTTAATGAATGAAATTTCAATTAATAATTTTCCATGTTCTTGCTCTTGTCTAATTGAGTCATACGTTATAATCGTAAGCCTCTCTGTAAACATCAGCCTCAATTACTATTCCCTCTCTTTCATTAAAAGACCATGTTTTCAAAGAAATCTATGGATCAAGCATTGTTTTCACTACAATCAATAAATTAAGTTGAATCTTGTTACTAAAAAGGGAGTATGTTGAATATGATGCAAATCCATGAATTAAGTGAGTAATGAGGGAGTATTTTGACTTCTAAAAAGTACATACGTGACCAAATTCCATGACAATAATCCATTGTTAACATGTTCAAAATCTATGATATAAATGATCAAATTCCATGGATTAAGTCACCAACATTGCTTGCAATACGTTCAACTACTTGGCAAATGCGCACAAAGTTTACGTACCAACGGTGAATAAATACAATTAAAAATCATGGTTTTTATTCTAGCACAAAGTTTATGTCGAAACTATTGTTTTCTTCTGAAACAGAGGGAGTAATATCTTGCAGGTTACAAATGAACAATGTCCCAAATATATGGCATATGAGTCCCAGTTGCTGCTAGTTGTGGCCTCATGGAAGTGACACCGAACTCAATACGAAAGGAGTTCCCACTCTAAAGCAGTTCGAAACTACATCACAACTAACAGGACAAAAAATTATCAACAAAAGCACTATACTACAGTAGCCAATTAATCTCTAAGAGTGACTCGTCTGCACAGAGATAAATCAGCACTCAGTCATTTGAATTCTCATTTCAAAAACAATTCTAAATTGAGAGCATACAAAGCAGCACTCAGTCATTTGAATTCTCATTTTAAAACCAAATCTAAATTGAGAGCATACAAAGCAGCACTCAGTCATTTGAATTCTCATTTTAAAACCAAATCTAAATTGAGAGCATACAAAGCAGCACTCAGTCATTTGAATTCTCATTTTAAAACCAAATCTAAATTGAGAGCATACAAAGCAGCACTCAGTCATTTGAGTTACTTTGAAGTTCTCAAATATCTAAATAAGACCAGAAAGCAAACCGCTCGAGGCAAGTCTTGCCAACACCAGAAAGCAAACCGCACGTAGGTCCAGAACCGATTCTAACCCATGCTGTAATACAGCAGAGGGGGTGAATCGACAAAAAACATGCTGACTTATGCAATATCGAAATTCCCAACTTCAGTGTAGATGTACAATAATATTGGCCATTGAACAAAACACCACTGATAAACTTAAAACTAACAGGCACAGGCACATGACCAAGAGCTGAAATGAACAAGCGAGACCCTGCGACGCTCCCGAAATTGAAAATGATAAGCGGGCGAACTCACCAAGTTCGTCTCCCGTAAGCTGGCCCTGAAGAAAATGAACTACAGCGGCAAATTTCTCTTCGCCTTCAATCTGAGCAGCAAAGCCCTCTAGAGTAAGGCAAGCAAGAACAGGAACCCATCACCCACAACCACATAATGCTTGGTTCGTCAATCCTTACATCGCAACACATCGGCAACTGATACACTTGGAAGCAAATGCACGGATCGAAATTGATCCCCGGAACAGATATTTTACCTATCTAGAAAGTATGGATGGTGAGCAGAGCAATGTCCATTCAAATTCTGAAGAAAAAATGGAACATATTATTGCTCAGCTAATAGTGGCGTGACAACCTTTCGTCGGTCAAAGATGCTTTAGGAGTCAAAACTGCAGGATTTGAACCTGCGCGGGGAAACCCCAGCAGATTTCGAGTCTGCCGCCTTAACCACTCGGCCAAATTGACAATTCGAGGCGACGCCTCAGCGTACCTCTAAGACCATGCTGAAGAAATCATCAAAAGTCGCACTGTCCGAAGGTGAGCGCCTTGTCCATTGCGCCACACGGTCGAATCTGGGAATCAAAAATTAAAGTTCGGGAGGTTGAACCCGACGTGAATCGGACAAGCAACCTTCTGATCTGGAGTCCGACACACTGCCATTGCGCCAAGGGCCCCAGTTTGATGCCATCCGCTGCGCGATTTCCAACCCTAGCCCGAACGCTCCCAAAAAAACGCTCCCAAAAAAACGCCCCTGCCAGACGGAAGAAACCACTTTTCCCAAACCACACTTCCCCCTCATATTCCACATCCGCTCCATTACCATCTCACGCCCTGTCAACACTACCACTCTCAGCACTGAGTAGCCACCACCCCAACCACGCCCAGAAAACCAATGACAATCACAATCCCCAAAATGAAGGGAATACATAGAATGCTGATTCCCCTGGCTCCTCGAACCTGCGAAACCGGCGTCTCTGTCTTCACAATAACGCTCTCGCGCTGTGCTTGCACGCATCGAAGAAACAAAATGGGATTGGAAAGACAAATCAAAAAGTGATGAGCGGGGGCATTCCTCCGAAGAGATGCAATGTTCACAGTGGGATTTGAACCCACGCCCTTTCGGACCAGAACCTTAATCTGGCGCCTTAGACCAACTCGGCCATATGAACACGCTTGCCGATCACCCTCCACATGCTACACCTACTTCTCCTTCACTATCTATATTTCTCTTGGAACAGAACGCACCAGTTTCATTCTTTCGCAAGTTGGCAACCCCTCCTCCCCTTCTACTGCCCCGCTCCTGCAACTCTTCCACTCCCACTGCACCCCGATGAAATTCTACCGCCATAGCACGACCACGGCCCCTTGCTCCTCGGCCCTTCTACCCACTCAGACTCTCCATGAATTCTAGCCCTGCGCTCCCCGATCACGCATCGCGTCTCATATCACCCATCTCACCACACCACCCACCTGCACTGCATTTCGATGCACAGACAGACACACTCCCCGGAGCTCTTCACATCATTTCAAAGGCAACATACTCAGATCCAACAACAAGCCATCCCTATCACCCAGACTGCCATCACAGAATCTATCTCACTCCCTTCCACACAATCCATCCAACCTAAACTTCATATCAAAACTAGGTTCGATACTCTCAACATCCCAGTTCAAACTGCACCCCTCAACATGAAGACCCCGGGGAACTGCTGTCACATCACCCTAAACATCACACAAAGTGCCTCTCCACACATAGAACCCATCTCTCAGCACATCAAGCAAGACACCCAGATCACGACGACACCCACCTCCATCTGATGCCATCGGGTCGTGTCTAAGCACAGGCCATCTCCCTCTTTGCTCCGCTTCTCCCCAGGTAACACCACACAACCAAGACATCAGTCCGGTACTTGCACAACAGAACATCAACCCTAAGCTCATCAGAGCAACCTCCACCTCGAACATTAACCTACAATCACTCCCTAAAATTCCAACGTCCACCCAACCTGCAAAATCATAAACCTAAAAGCAGCTTCACTAAGCGCACTCTACACTGCAGACACCCCCAAGATAGGAAAGAAACGTGTTAAGACTGAGAAAACAGCATGTTACAAGATGGCACACACAACAACCACCCCAGCCAAGTGTATCCCAAAATCCAAGAGAGTGGTGATGAGCTTCACGTTGCTTCGCCTCCTCATGAAGTGGCAAGAAGTGTGCCTTCCTCTCTCAACTGGCAAGTCTATCGGAGGGCACAACATGTACAAGTTGTGGTCCTTGGGCTGCCCTGGAGGCAACCCCGGAGACGATCCTGGCAACATGGCTCACATGCTTCCCCGCTCCACTGGTAGACACAGCCCATACCCTCGTCGAGTCGTCATGCGTCCATTCACCCAACAACAGCCTAACTTAGAGCATCCCCAGTAAGGCCTGAACCGTAAACCTGTAAACGGAAAGATGTGGAAAGATTGCGGTTCAGGCCAGCAGGGGAATCAAGCCTGTAAACTTGTAATTTACAGGTTGAAACCTGGTTTTGGAAGGTTTTTTAGGGGCAAACCTGTAAACCTGTAAACGGTTTTGGAATGTTTTGCTTCGGAAAGACACTCAGGTTTGGGAGAACGACGTTCTCATGATTACAGGCTTACAGGTTTACAGGCTTACTGGGGATGCTCTTACTGTCGACACAAAGTCCGTTTCCTTCCTCCGTCCTCCTTCGCTTGTTGCCAAGAAACGTGGAGGTCCTGGACCGAGGTGGTTCATGGAAATAAGCATTCACCACGAGGGCCTAAGGTAAATGACCAGCAACCGACTATTTAAGCAATTTTGGAGGTTATTTTTCAAAGCATGATGTGGCAGAAATTTTTTTCATGTAGGAAGATAAGGTATTTTGGTGTACAGAATTTTCCAGAATTTTTCCTCAAAAATTGAAATTACTGTGAACTTTAAGGAGGCAAAAGTGCATCGTACTAGTAACCGGTTATTGAAGATTTCCACCCAAAATGTTCAGGAAAGCAAAGATTTTATAGTGGAAACTGAAGATTTTGCCCACTGGCCAGTTACTGGTCATTTACTTATGGTGGAAGCACCTATACCCGGACCTCCCCAAAGGCGAACACCTCATATTCTTGCTCCACTAGAGATTTGATCACCCTATGATTATCCATATTGTACCCCATGCGTACATGTAGTAAGGTATCCGACTATAGGTTAACTTATATTGGTCACTTCTAAAATTTGTAGTTATTATTGTAAATATCCTAAAAATGAAGAAACTTCATCTTTTCTTATTGTTAATCATTGAAAAATAGGAAGCCACTCATTCCACCTCTACAAGTATAGTGAATTCTTTAAGTGTACGAAAATAAATATTGCTACCTTATTTCCATGAACCACCTCGGTCCAAGAGCTTAGCCTGCGTAAAAAACGAGGAATTCAAAATAAAAACAAGTTCAGTCAAAGAGGGTGGTTACAAAATTTAACATCACGTTATAGCTTTTTTGTACTCCATTGGTTAACTCCAATCTATCGAGGAACTTTATCGGATATAAGTTGTATTTTTTTACACACTTTAATTTCCCCAAATCCATTATGAAGTGAGGAAAAGTAAAAGGTAGTGAGAGGAAGACGTAAAAGATAGAATGCAGCTGCGCTGCGGTGGAATGGAGGGGGTGAAGAAACTTTGTCCTTGGAGGTGGTAGACATTACGAGCGTCGGTTTTGTTCATCATTGACATCCAAGGTGACAAGATGTGTTTTATATTAGATTTTAGAGGCTATGTTTATATTTACATGTAGCAATTATAACATTTTTAATATTATGTTTAGCATTATCAATCATTTTTATAATTCTTTCTTAGAAATTAAGTTGCATGTTTATTTGTATCATTAATTGAAATTAATTTTATTTGAATGTTTTTTCTATTTATATAATATGAGAATAATGATATAATGTGAAGTAAGCTTTTTATGTCAAAATTTAATTGTTCTTCTTATATGAACAAATGTCTATGATGACATGATTCTTAATCTAGAAATGCATGACCTTCTTACATTCAAGAATTTTCAAAGAAAAAATTCATGATCTTGAAGATCATTCATTGTCGTCTATCTTTTGGAATACATGCTTTTTTGAACATGAGATGATTATGTACATATGATAATTACAAATTTACATCATTTTTGAAAAAATAAAAATTATATTTTTTCATCAACATGCGAAAGAACTTATAATCCTGATTTGATAGGTAAGAACAACTTGGTGCAATGTGCAATTGAGACTACACAACATTCACCCGAGTATTGAGATATATAAAGCAGAAATAACCTGTTTTCATTTGAAGCCCTTATTCCATGAATAATTCTAAATAAAAAACGTAAAAATAGAAATTTATTAAGAAAGAAAAGCAGATATAAAATAAATTGGTTTTTGTAACATTTTGTTATTTCTAAGCCATGTTAATTATTTTTACTGATCTGTTGCTTAGAAAAGAAAATCGAGCAAATTAAAAAAAACCTAAGAGGTGAACCTTATTTTTTCAAAAAAAATGAAATTCGTCGTCTTCATTCAGAGCCCTTTATTTCGTGAAGTAGCCGTGTTATTACCATGGAGAGATACTATAGTGAAATAATAAGTAGCAGAAAGAAAATATTCAGTGCTTTCACACTACTGGCGACCTACATTGATACAAGCAAAAACTCTTTACTCCAGAGATGCCCATTGATTGGAGGAAATACGTGGTAGAATAAAAATTCAGTCTCTTTCATACCTCTCCCTACGTAACATTCCTTCTTTTCGTGTTTCCAGTTCCCAAAGATATTTCCTGGAGGCAATTCTTTTCGTGCTATGTACGTCTAAATTTAGAACCACTACGTCTCTGATGTAGTTTAATGCTGAAGGATACGATTCGTGCCTCGCACTCGTATCATGGTATTAACATTAATCGGACTAGATTTGATCGTGAATTCAATATGACTCCACAATTAAAGATAAGAGGAGTACAACAGATAAAAGGAGATGACGATAATCAAGTCCAAGGGGGTTCTACAATCATGATTTAGAAAGCAACCGTGACACGCAGTGCTAATTCATATTATCGTAGAGAGTACTTTGGAGGAGAAAAACTTTGAAAATTAAATTGAAGAATTGAGTGCCAGAGCCAACACCAACGAATTCGCAAGATTACAAGTGCAATGACTTTTGAGAAAAATGATCAAGCCATGGTTTAGTACCATCATCCAATGATCGTACAAAAAGATACACCTGATTAATGAACCTTAAATTCTGCAACTTGCTTACATCATTGATTTGTCCAACTGGTGAGAACAAGAAAACAAAATTCCAGCAACACGCTGGGTACTCTCTACTTGAGCGGGATAAATCGCGAAGAGTGGGTAGCTCCGATACCGGGCCTACCGTGCTTCACGGGCTTGTAAGAGATCGAGAACTCAGCCAAGTAGTGTCCTATCATCTCGGGCTGCAAACAAAAATATTTGAATGAGAACCTCGTTACTCGAATCAGGAATCTAGATTTCCAAAAACTTTCAACAAGATGATTCTACAACTATTTGCAGCAGCAAAATGGAAATAACGATTATTACCTTGATCTCGACCTGGTTAAAGGTCTTGCCGTTGTACACACCAATCACGCTACCGATCATCTCTGGGACAATGATCATGTTGCGGAGGTGGGTCCTCACAGGCTCGGGCTTCTCACCAGCAGGTGCCTCACGCTTCTGCAAGATTGAAGAACAGGTTGTCAAAACGCCATAGACTAATCTGAATCTCCACATCATCAATTTCCACGATGAAGCATGGCATTAATTGCTCCCCATAATTGGATTAAGGCCAATTTTTTTGTAAAAGTAGTCGAATAAACTCTTACCGCCTTGCGCAGCTTCTTGATCAAAGCCATGGGCTTGCGCTTCAGACCACGCTGGAACCTGCTCATACATCGAAGACGCCCCCATAAATCAATTCAATGATGCAGAAGTTTGTCTAAAATCTCATTACGTTTCACTCATGTACTGAGCAATGTAATGAGATTCCTCACCCCTAACTGACACCCATCTAAACATTGCTCAAGTCTCAGTATAACCACACCCTATTCAAAACTGCCTGAGGGGGACGTAGTTACTTAAAAGTTTCACTACTGCTGACAACACATATTTACACCGCAGAAGACAAGCCAAGATACCTTCGGCATAATAATGCTCTAATCATTATCTACGATAATTTAGGGCTCTCAATCGGAAATTAAGTAAAAACACAAAACCCACCTTAAACCCTAACAATTATTCCAAGAGTGCGGACCCAGGAGCTTTGGTCATTTATGAGTTTATGCCATCCAACCATATGCCTTATAAACATTTCTCTCCCCCGAAAAAGGAACTAAAAAAATTGATAGAGAGGCACCAAAAGCAAACCTGCGGCGTGCACGGGCATGGAAGAGCTCAACGAGCTCGTCAGAGCTCATGTCCAGGAGAGCATCGAGATCCACTCCTCGGAAGGTGAACTTCTTGAACGTTCTCTTCTTGGGCGCCTGAATCTCAACTTCGGCAGCGTCCGCCTAGAAAACAAAAACAAAACCACCATCCTCAAAACCCAAACCCTAAACCAGCCCAAACTCGACCAAAACAGCAATGCAACCCATGATTTAAAAAACAACGTCAAAGCTCCAGAAAACGAAGCAAGCGCGAGAGGAGTACCATGGTGGAGGAAGGGGGTGGGGACGGAGCGGGGAAGCTCGCGGAGATAGCAGAGGAGCGGCGGGCCAAAGAGAGAGAGCGACAACCCAGACTCGAGGGCGAAAGAGGAACTGAGCAAACCCTAGCTTGTGCTTTACTACCCTCCCGCTCTCGACCGCCCCTCCTCGTTAGGGTTTCGCCTTTCGTGGCCCCTCTGTCGACGGACTTTCGACGGAGAACTGTCGGGCGGACGAAGCCTCGTCGTTGCGTCTTTGGATGAATGATCTATTGGCTTTCTCGTCGACTCTCGTTTTCTTTCTCTGCTTTTACTTCGCCTTCTCGGTTTCTTTGTCTGCTTTTACTTCGCCTTCTCGGTTCCTTTCTCTGCTCTGTCGGGTACAATTTCTTTCCCAACACAATAATAATCGGCTCCATCTTTGGCCGTGCCAATAATATTCTTACGTCGATAGCAGGTCTTTTCCATAAACAATTCTAAATTAAGAAAACATAAAATATCGGAAATTTCAAGAATGGAAAAAAAAACATGAGATATTACTTTTAATGAGGTTTGTTTAAGACTTTTGAGCTATTTTTAGTCTATTGTTTTTCTTGGAAAAAAAAAGACAAAAATTAAAATTTTGGGAGACGAATCTTTTTTTCCATGAAAAATAAATAGTCATTCAACGGTGAATGACCCTCCTATCTACATAAGTATTTATCACGTCAACATAGATTTTGCGTGTTTCACATTATTTTAGGATATATTTTTTGTAATGACTTTTTAGGGCCAATGAAATTTTCTTGCTATAAAACTATCCGAGAGGTTTGTTTCTTTTTATTGTAGAATACATCCTCACATAAAATGTGGATTATTTGAATTAAATATATTAAATCATTTATAGGATATGCAGTTGAATTAGTGAAATATGTATATGTGCAATTTTTGTTGTTCCCAGATTCTGTTTTAAAAGGATGTTCAACGAATTTTTAGTTGAAAGTCATTCTCTTGAAATAATCTAGTAGTATCATTTCAATTTCAAAATACTAACTGCCGAATTTTAGACTCCCATTCAAATATCAAAACATCACAATCTCCCAATCCACAAGGCACTGCAAATACAAACTGAATCCACATCATTCACAACAAATCCACTACAAAAACCATCCGAAAACTGGGGTGTGCAGATTCAGTTTTTGTATGGTTTTTGTACAAATCTGCACACCCCATTTCCTCTCCCACATTCAACACTTCTAATACAACACACATCTATTCCAAACCTCCTTAACCTTCCAAGGCTAAGCACACCTCTTCCAGAAAAAAACTCAAAACTTACAAGAAACCTGTAATCACATACTCATCAAACAGGAATGACACAGCAAGCGCACACAAACTCCACATGCATCTTCCTTTTCCACCAACAATATTACTTCAAAAACAACAATGCTCCCTAATTAAAATGTCCTAATTACCCTTCTAAGCCCAAACATACTTCTTTCGGTGAAAAACAGAGCTTACAAGAAACTGTGTTGCAGTACGCAATATATCATAGAACAGTTATCATAAAACATATCAACCACAATTCACAATATAATCACATGCTCATCAGATGGGGATGCACACAACAAGCGCACACAAACTCCACATCTATCTTCCTTTTCAACATACAACATATCATGGAACAGTTATTATGAAACACATCAACTACAATTCACAATATAAGCACATGCTCATCATCAGGGGGGGCACACAACAAGCGCACACAAACTCCACATCTATCATCAACACACAATATATCATAGAACAGTTATCATAAAACATATCAACTACAATTCACAATATCATTACATACTAATCATCAGGGGTGCACGGAACAAGTTCACAGACACTCCCTTCGAGCATCGGCTCCGAGATCCGGAGATCGCAGCTCTGCCGCACCAGATGCCCGGGCTCCGAAGCAGATGGCATCGTCACGTCCACCAGGCACGTCAAGTTGAACCATTTGTTGAGAGTCCACGCTACCAGGTAGCTCTGCTTCGTGTAAGCATTCACGTCGATTCTCACTCCGACCACATCACTGTTGCTCTGGATCTCTGCTTGCAGTGCTAGTGCCGAGCTTTGATCGAGCTCGTCGATGCTAGTTTTCATGATCTCTGTTGTCACGTTTCGTTTACTGTGGCGTCCCTGGGAGAAGTAGGGGATCGATGAGTTGCCCAGTGGAGTGGTGTGGTAGGAAGCATTTACCTCGGTGTGGAGGAACCTGGTTGTGAAGCCGGGTAGGTTGCTTGGGTTGCCGGCCTGGAATGTTATGACTAGGTTGCTAGATAGTTGCCAGGAGGAGTTTAATGTTTGGGAGAGGTTGAAGTTGCGGAGGGTGACGGATTGGAGGTTTGTGTATGGCTGGCGATAGCCGAGTGCGACGCAGAGGTAGAGGGTGATGGTTGCTGTTATGGCGAGGAAGAGGGTGCGCCAGATGCAGATGAAGCAGCAGTGGGCGGTGAAGTAGTCGGTGTAGGTTGACAGCCGGTTGATGGAAGTTGATAGGAGGTTGGTGTGTGTGGATGATCGGAGGAGGCGGGGCTGCGGCTTGGATTCGACGATGATGTGCGAGTGGTCGAGTTTGGTTTCTGGAGAAGGGGCATTTAGAGGAAGCGTCTCCTGTCTTGAATCTTCGGTTGTGTTATGTTCCCTGTTGAGAAATGGTTCAAAATGAGTGGGATTAGTGCAAGTTATAAATGACTACGGAGTTTGACTAAGAAATGCTCGTACAAGTAGGGTATGTTTTTGGATTTGGACCACTGATTGCCCAAACAAAGACTGGATAGAGCAAGAAGATCGGGTAAGAATCAAAGCTATCACCACACATGGTGTACTCCCTCGAAGACTTGGGCACCATGAAGATTAGCATGCCTAGTTCTTGACACTGACGAGACATTGGTAGGAATTCGGGAAGGTACCTCGAAGAGAGCGGAACTTCTGGCTTCCTGGCATCCCACATGCGTTTGGCGATGCTCTCCCCCTTTCGGAAAAATGAGACACCCGAGGACGACATCTTAAGCTACTGGTCGCGTAGTCGCTGCTCGCATGAGATCTCTGCATTTTTGGAAATCCATACAATTGGGTTCTGTTCAGAAGAAGAAATGACAATCAGAAGAAGTCTTTCTTGCGACAGGGGTTACGAAACTGGGCATTAATATGGACTTGAAGATGAGACGATTACCGTATAAAATCCCATCGCTCACAACGTGAGTAACTTCAAGCCCATTCCTCTACACAAGCAAACACACCCTCGATCATCTCAAAACAATTCAACGAAGTGACAAGGTGTAGAGAATTTCGTGCCTTGAGCAAACAAGTCTGGCGATTCCGTAGGCCGTGTCTGTTGTGTTGAGCTTCCCAAATCCGCGCTAGGGATGAGTGGCACGATCGTTGCGAAGCTTGAGTCGTAACTAGGGTTTGTCACTCCATCAGCCACACCGTCGACATCTCTGATTCGCTGCTGGGAGTGATCGACAGACCAGCTGCCAAGCGAAACATTCGTATACAGCTGAAGGTAAGAAGGGGCCATTTGGATTCTGCGAAACCCCATGGAGGAAGAGGCGAGTTAGTCGGCAGAGATCGTTGGTCAGCAAGGACAAGAAATTTCCAATTTTTCATAGTGTTTCACACGGCATCTCTATATATAAAAAATGCTACCGGTGCCAATCTGCTTCAAAAATCCCGTCGTTGATTGAAAAGTGATACTTCAGAGAAAGAAGCCAATCCAAAAGATTGAACCGTCAACCCATGTTGACAAACTCACCTGCCAAGCAGAGACAACCGGTTGGTTTCAAGGGCAGGATCGAAATTCAGTCGCCACAGTCGGCACAGTAGGTATCAAACCACCTTACAAGAGACTTATTTGTATATCAGATCGTGTCATTCCAATCTCCATTGCAAACGAGAATTCCTTAAATTCAATCCCTCTTTGCAATTTCCCAATGCCCTTGATCAAACGGTGCTCTTGAAACCAGACTGATTCACTTCAAGTTTCAACTTCAGGTCCTCCAAATTCCGAGCAGAATAGTGATCATTCATCAGCTACAGTCTTTAGCCTGGATTAAGATACAGCAAAAATTAAGGAATTGGTTGCATGTGGCTCCTCAAAACAACCTGTCACTCGTCGGCGATTTAAATGTTTCCTAATTTTGCTGAGATTAGTTTAGAAAATAAAATGTTTTTCTAAACTCATCCAGCTTAACAGAAAGTGCTCAAGAATGCAGCAATCTGGCACGACTCAATTGAGCACCTCGAAGCTGAAGAACTTGCCAAGTGTAGAAACGCAAGACCTAATAACAGGTCTCTTTTCATTTCAGCCCTGCGATGTGTCAGGGCCACTTGCCTGGTAGCAGATGCTTCCATGTGAATGGGCGTCGCAACAAACCGATAGCTTCATCGTTTTCCCCACGAACGAGACCAGCACAGTCTCTGAATTCAAGCCTGATGTCACTCGCTTCGAAGAAATTTGCTCACTCGCCGGAGTCGTTCCGTGGCAACAAATAAACGAACATGAAATATCTGGAAATCCGACGGCACACGAGCTTCGACAACGGCGTCTCCACATGGCAACTCATGCATCCCTAGTCAGTGAGACTTCGACACAGCAACAGCGCCTTTTGCCCTCCCTGGCCTGAATATATACCCGCATTCTGCACTCTGGAAGACAACCAAAACAGCCAATTGTTTAGTTTGTATCTGTACAGTTTTGCACAGTTTTGCACAATTTTGCAGTTGATACGAAAACCTAGCCACTGACATTAGAATCATCAGAAGTGATTTGCAGAGTAGAAAGCTCTTGTGATCCGTAAGCAATCATGGCATCATCCATCATGTTGAGCAGGACTGGTTGTTCGGGAGCTGTTGCCGGACTCCCATCACTTGGGTCTTCCAAGGTGAGGAGCCTCAACACTGCCTACCTCGGAGGTTTGAAGCTCAGAGTTCCAGCCTCGCAGCAGCAGGAGCGCCGGAGTTTGGTTGTGAATGCCAAGCAAGACACTCCTCTCGTAAGTTTGCCCTACATTTTTGAGCATCTCCGAAATCATTTTTCCACATCTTCCTGCGCTGAATGACATGAGAAGATGGTGATTTGAGCTAAGTACAAGTGTACATGATCATCTAGATGACAAGTATTCAAACCGCAGTGAAATTAATGTCGGACCTTGCAAGTTGATCGGAAACACCGCGCTCATGAGCTTGATTGTCTGTGTGCATGTGCAGCCTGGTACCAAGCGCGAGCCAGAGAAGAAGGATGACCCCCTGCGCATCTTCGAGGGCTCCCCAGTGGAGAAGTTTTACCGGCCCGAGGAAGAGCGTCGTCCAGAGGATGGCAACACCAGCACCGAGAGCCTGATGAAGTTCGACGGGCCTGCGCCGGAGACTATCAACAGCCGTCTGGCCATGCTCGGTATCACCTGGGCTTTCGTGGCGGAGATTCTTACCGGGCAGAGTGTCTGGGAGCAAGTCACAGAAGGCCGCGGCCTCATCTATTTCTTGTTTGTGTCGCCCATCATCATCGGCGCCACTCTCATCCCCATGTACAACAAGGAGTCTCCCGACAGCCGCGAGAACGGCCCCTTCAACGCCCAGAACGAGAGATGGAACGGGCGAGCTGCCATGATCGGCCTCGTTGCTCTGCTCATCACCGAGAACATCTACTTGAAGGGCCCCCTCCTCGGCTTCATCCACAGCTCCCTTAACTTGTAAATTAGTGCCAATTCGACAGATACTCTTCCTGTGTTAGCTTGCGGACAATGTCGCACGAAACACAGTCTTTGTATCGTTCCTAGTGGACATGTGTGTACATCATTAACCGAATTTGTAAAGAGTTGATCGATTCCATCACATTGTCTCCGTATTTTTATCCATTTATCTTTTGTGTCGACATGTATCGGCGAGTCCATGCAATGCCATGCTTCAAGCTTGAAATACTGTACTGTGAAAAGTCTGGTTCACATCGAACACATATGCTGTGCTGCTTTCGATGTTGGTTGAAACTCACAATGACTTCATTCCTGGTAATGGGAAGATCTGAAACTTTTGAGAAGGAGTTGGTAATGAGAAGTGATACTAGATCCCTGTTTCTGGTATCAACGGCAGGAACTTAAATCAGTGGCACTAATTAGTGCTAGTAGATACATATTTCTAGATCAACGACGCTACAATGTTGTTCTTCCGGTATGAACTTATGTCCACAAAATTCATGCATACAAAAAACTAGAATAGCTTGAACATAGCATTCTAGCAGATTAGCTCCTTGACTATTTACATGCTTCCTACACCCTGTTCTATCAATTCTAATATTTTGTTACTGCCGAAGTGTTCAAGCTCAGCTTCAACACTATATCACACATCACAGTATCGCCAAAGCTCTCATCAAAACAACCTCACACGACCTCAAGTCGCTCAGAGACTGCAAACGTAATCTGACATGCTTCCTCACAAGAGCCTTGAATTGCACAAGTAGATGAGACAACCGTTTCCGAAGCTCTCTACTCCTAGATTCAGATTAGGGCTCGCCAACCGCGTCTTCTGATCATTCCAATCTTCGAACATTACCCATAACACAAAACCTGCTCATGCAAGCTGGTAGAGCAAGTGGGTTCGATTCGTTTCCCTCGAAACCCAACCCAGAACATACACATGACGAGGAAATCATGCGGAGAAATTAGGGTTTCATGGTCAAGGAGTTGCGGGAGATGCGCCTGCGAGGACGAAAGTTTCCACTTCCTGAATGAAACTCATCCTCGTGTTCTCTTCGAGGAAGCAATTGTGCGGCGAGCTCGGCATTTTTGGAGGAACCCAAGTTTGGCTTTCGAATTGCTGAGTTTTGGGAGCAAGTTTTGGTAGCAAGTTATCAGTGATGTCGGAGAGGTTCCTGGTACTGTGTGTGCGTTTGCAATGACGGGCACTGGACGAGAAGGAGGTTGTGCAGGAGGAATTTGTGGTCCTGGCCAGATGTCTGAGCGTGTAGGAATGCGCAGGGAGGAGCCACCACTGCGCGGGGAATGCAGAGCGCTCAGGGGACCATACTTGGGCGATGTTTCTGCATTATGCTTCATTCCGTCTTCTCCAGTGTCGTACCTTCTTGCAGGTATGGTTTTCACTTCTTTGTTCGTATCCTTGCGCGATTATGTTTAGTTTTGATGAGTATGTTCCGTTTCACTCTTGATTTCATTACTATAGTTGCGGATGATCGTGAAATGAATGAGGTCGGAGGATGGGTAGCGCTTCTAGAGTACTCGTAGCAGTGAATGTGATGAAAATATGCGCGGTTGCTTTTGTGGAATCTGTGAATCAGAGTTTTTGATGAATTTTGCTTGTTACTATAATCTTGTGGAGAATATGTTGCAGGTACTGGCCCTCAGGTGCTCTTGTATGACTTAGCGACAGGGGATCTCCTTCTATCGCAGCAGGTTTTCGATGGTGTGCGAGTGCACGGAATTCATGTTCGTCATGATGATCCTGTTGGTGAGCCTGAGTCGGGAATTCGAGTAACCATAGCCGTGCATGGTGAAGGCAGAGTCAAGGTTTTGGAGCTCCAGGGCGATGATAGAAAAGGAACTCCCGACTTCAAATTGCGAGTCGTGCAGTCGTTGCCTCGGTTTTTCCAGTGGGTACTCGACGTCAGTTTTTTGCAGGTGCATTGGTCTGGCCTAGTGTTGGTTTCGGTTTTATAACGAGTGTTTAGCTCTTAGATGGTTCTCTTCTGCTTTTACCTCCGTATTCAAGGGTTATTTCATCAAAATTAGCAATTCATACCAGGCTGAGAATCCAGCATTGTGACATGGACGGCAGTCTATTCAGGGTTCAGGGTTTAGGGTTTTAGCAAATTTATCCGCTACGGCTGGTTTCAACATCTGTTCTAAATGATGAACTTGGTCTGCGGAGAAGTTCGACTTGGATTTCATAATATGCTCAGTAGAATTTGTAGCAATTTAATGACAAGTGGGTCTGCTTCTTGAATCAGGAGGATTTGATTTCAGTTGGAGAGGAAAAGCAGGCTCTGCTCGCAGTTGGCTTGAGTGACAATTCTGTCTCGATCTGGAATTTACGGAAGTGTTCACCCATCTTGCGAGTCGAATGCTCTGGTGAGTCGTAGTTTTCTTTCGATCATGGCAGATTTACAGTGAAATTATAAGCTTTGAAGGCTGTTGATCAAGTACTTGTAATTCTTTATTTCTTCTTCCCCGACGTTGTATCTTCAATTCTAAGAATGAAATGCACTTTCTGTGCAGAGAGGTGCTTATTGTATTCCCTTAGGCTGTGGGGCTCTTCCGTTGATACACTCCGTGTAGCTGCTGGGACCATTTTCAATAAGGTCCGTGTACAAATCAGCTTGGGTGCCAGGTTTAACATGAAATTTTTGTGCTTGGCACTCATCTATTATTTCTTTTATTGACATATGGCTTTGCCAAACATTCCCTATCATATCAGTCTGCAGTTTATTTCCAGATACGCACCATTATAGCTGTTCTGGATTCTCCCTTTTACAGGTACTCATTTGGGAAGTGAGATGTTGGAACAATGAAGATAATCGACAGAAGTGTTTAGATCAGTTCCGGAAATTTAATGGCGCAGAGGAAAATAGCGTCCCGCGTACGTGGACTGTTGAACCTTTACAAGAGCTTCTGGGGCATGAGGGATCCATCTATCGAATATCTTGGTCTGAAGATGGACTTTGTGTTGCTTCAGCCTCTGACGATCGCAGGTTCGTAATTTTCCTTGAGCCACTTCTCTATGGTTGTCTCGTGATATGCTCGGGATTTTATGATAAGAATACGATAACTTTTTTGCGTCTAATTTCCATGCTTTTTTTTTTTTTTTTTTTTAAATAGCACGGATTACTTGTCTAGAGAGTGTACCGTTTTTTTTTTGGAGTACGGTCTCCTCTTCAGCAATCAAGTATATTTATACATTTGAGGCTTTGTCATCGGGTGTTTGCAATTGTGGCAGTGCACGGATATGGACTAGATCATCTACGAACATGTTGTTCACAGCTGGTCCAGTGCTATATGGGCATGGAGCGCGACTATGGGACTGTCATATTGCAGATAATGTGCGCACCTTCCTATACATCTAGATGTCATAGTTTTGTCATTGTTGTGAGGGACATATTGGTCTGAAGTATAAAAATGACATGTTGCTGTTAAACAGTAGTGAATGCTTGAATGTTTCATCTGGTTTCCCCAGAGAGTTTATTGTGGAGTTTTAACAATCGAGAAATGTCAAAAAGATATAGTGATCAGGTACAATTTACAATCATCATATCAATGCAGCACTTTTCCCCAGAAACCATGAGTTGAAATGTTACTTTTATCTGTATACTTCATGGAAAGCCGATGTGTTGCTGTTGCGGATAAACTCGGCATTGATTGAATTAGCTCATTATTAACTAAATATCTGAATCCTCAAAGTCTTGCTTAAAGCTCACGTACTTTTATATTTCTTCCTTTGAAGTTCAACTAACAGCATGTTGTGATTTGGTGTGATGCGGGGACTTAGCTGCTGATAACAGCCAGCGAGGACTGTACTAGTCGTGTCTGGACCCGGCAAGGTCAACATTTAACTACTTTGACTGGTCACACGTGAGTGCGCCTCTCCTTCCATTTGGCTTTCAGTGCTTTTTATTGACTAGTTGGTGAGGTTTATCGTAAACTACATTTATAGAGAAATGAATGTCATTCGTCTGATGTTTTCTTAATATGATAGATTTCTTGTACATTTCAACGCAAATATAACGATGAAGGTGAGGCCAAATCCCCTGCGTCTCGGTTTGCTCGGTCTTTCCTCAGTGTGATACGCCGACCAGATCAGTTCTTCATGATTTTACATTGGGTTCAGAGGCCGAGGAATATGGCGCTGCGTGTACGATCATGAATCAGCAACGCTTGTGACAGCAGGAGCAGATTCTGCCATCAAAGTCCAGTTACTTGCCAGGTGGAAACATGAGGCTCAATTTTGCGTACCAGGGGAAACCTCTGCCGAAAAGCCTCTTCTACCTTCATCATCATCCAACGTCGAAATCTTTCGCATTTCCTTGGTGGGGCCTAACGTTCTTGGTGAAGGTTCCTCCACTGCCATGGACAGGTACTAACGTTTCCTTTTAAGTTGAAATAAATTTCAATTGAATTGAAAATGAATCGTCGGTTGTGTGATGGGGATTCGTACTTTCAAATTACGATCTTGTGTAGTAGATAATGTATGATGTAGCTGCTGAAGCTGAGGATTGACCTATCTGCGGCTTTTGTATCTTTGTTTGAGCAATTGCCAGTTATTTTCATTTCATGATAACTGGGGAGGTATGTCATATTTGGTTCAACAGCAACAGTGAATATGTGCGATGCCTGGATCTTGCTGGTCCTCGAACTCTGTATGTTGCTACAAACCAAGGCCATGTATATCATGTAGCTTTATTGGATGGTACAAAACAAGAATGGACAGAAATTACGCATGGAGAAATTTCCGGTCCAATCGTCTGCATGCATCTTTTAGTAGATGGAGCTATGGTCACTGGATATGTTTCTGATGATGATAAGAAGGATGAGATGGTGGCATTTGGCAATGGGTTTGGTATTGCCACTGCACTAGGAATTCGAATTATCGAACAAAAGCCAACTGTGATTTGGCAATGCAAATGGCTGGCAGATCAAGAGAGACAGCTTCTTGGAGTATTTTGGTGTAAATCATTAGGAAGGAGGTAATGTTTACAAGACTGCTTTAATCATGTCAGGCATGTCATTTGTGGTACAGTGTATGCAACGCTTCTATGTTTTTTTTAATGGTTACACCCACCATTTGTTTAAGTATGCTTAGGACAAACGCAGCAGTAGACTACAAAATAGATTACATTCAATGTCTCAAAATAACATACTTTTTCTGAGTCTTCTCTCTCTGTGGCAGGTTTATATTTACCACTGATCCAAGGGGTCTTGTACGGGTGTGGCTTTTGAAGCGATGTTTAGATACGCAGACTTCTGTGGAAGGGCAGGGTTCTCAGACGCAAGGTCTACTAGTAGCAGTTTGTCAATCACCTTTGAAGGCCCGAATCGTATGCCTAGATGCTTGCCCCATAACTGAGGTAATCTGAGGCATAGCTCTAGCCTTACTTGCGCACCCAATTCGTGACACTGTTCTAGGGGTTGGCTGTTTTTGATAGTTCAACTTCTCTGTGGTCCATATTTTAGTGGTAATGTAGGCCATGAGGGTTTTTATTAATTGCATTTAGACATGACAAGTTATCTGGTTACTTGAACAGGCTGTTACGATGTATGAAGGTGATCCCACTAAACCATGTTTCTTTATTGCAATCAGATACTTGTCTGCGGGGATCAACGAGGAAACTTAGCATCATTCAGGTTCCCCAAAGCTTTTCTTCTGAGGCATATTGAGGAGAGCTTGGAACCGCCATCACAACTTCAGAGTATTGGAGTTTTCAAAGGAGCTCATGGCATTTCGGCAGTGGCTAGCGTTTCCGTAACATCTAGTAACATGCAGAATGCACTTGTGACATCAGTAAGTCTTTCTTTGTGGAACTTTTCTTGGACACCTGGTATTATGAACGTTTCCTGGTTTACTGATGTTTCAAGTGCTTCTGCTTTAATTGTTTTATGTTCCTTGTTGGTTAGTAATTGGTTGCTTTGATCTGATGCGTCCTTCCTAGCTTTAGGTTCATTGATTTGAACAATAGACTCAGTATCCTGCAAATGCTGAATACATGTTTCGTAAAGTATTATGGCACTAACCTTAACAATGGGGTGCAGACAGGCAGGGATGGTTGTATATGCAAATTTGTCGTCGACACTATCAGCATCAGAAGCCCAGGACAATCAATTGGCCAAAGTTTTGAATGCACAGGAGTAGAAGATGTTACTGCTATAACAGTAGTGGAGTCTGTGGAATTCCGCCACGATCAAAGGAAGTGTAGGCGGCGCTTGGCAGCTGGCTTCACTGCTAGTAATTTTATTTTGTGGGATTTGACTCAGCAATCAGAGGTATGACACACTCCGGTTCGTAGTGCAGGCTACTTCTGGTTAATGATAAGTGGTGATATTGAGGACAACCCGTTATGTTGCCAATATGTGTAACTCCGCTCTCATTGCCAAAATGTGGTCTTTTATTACATTATCTAAAGTTTTTAAGGAATTCTCATGCAGCTTATGCGAGTGGCGTGTGGTGGATGGCGACGGCCACATTCATATGTGGTTGGGGATATCCCTGAGCATCAGTGTTGCTTTGCTTTTCTGAAGGTTAGTGTATGCATAACTCAGATCCTCGGTTAGGAGCATTTGCATGATGTTTGTGTCTCTTTATTATTAACACACTTAATGTTTTCCTATGACAGGAACAAGTCGTCTATGTGCATAGAAATTGGGCTGATTTATCATCACACTTAGATTCGATAGATGCGGGAAAGGAGCAGGAATCAAATTCAATTAAAAAATTAATTTCTCAGGTGCCTCAATCATTGCATGGCCAATTTCATGGCAGAGAAATACATACAGTTCACTTCGTACCATCCGTGAATATTCCAGTGAGAAATGGCCAACGTGTTAGAAAATGGATAGCTACAGGTGCAGAAGATGGAGCAGTCCGAATCTCAAGGTAAAATTCATCAGAATTCGTTCTTGTTTTATTGTTCAATGATCTTTTGACTTGTAACTTAAAAGATGATCTGGTCCCGCTAATTTTACAAAGACCTCTGAGGATAGGGTAATTTCAACAGAGGCTTTAGGTCACTAGAGTCTTTTTTGGTATCCACGTTTAATTTTACGGCTAGGATGTTTACGTCTGTTTTCTGGTGAGACAGGTATGATTCAGGAGAGGTATCAAACCTGGAGTCCTGTTTACTGCTCGGCGAGCATACTGGAGGTTCAGCTGTAAGAGCCCTTACACTAGTGCAAGGAGCTCAGACTTTGGTGCACTACCAACCTCCATCCATTCGTAATCTTCACGTTTGCATGAGAGATCCATTATTGCTCTTGTCTGTCGGTGCTAAAGAGGTTCTCACTTGCTGGCTTCTGGAGTGGAAACAAGACCCCGACTCCATAAGCGCTCCTATTGATGAAACAGCGCTAATTAGCGCTGTATCAGAAGATACTGGAGACTCAAACCCAGTTATAGATCCGCTTTCCTCAAAATGGCTCTGTTCGTATTCCCCTCCTCGTACTTCTAAACTGCCAAGAAAGAAGAAGGAAACGCCTTTAAAAAATAATGAAAAGCATCGTCTGAAGACATTAGAGAAAGCAGTAGACATGCAACCGGAAGAGAAGCAGTCGCCTGAAGAATCGAGGACAGGCACTGATGATGATGATCTGCGATTCTTGTCTGTGACTGCGATGTCAATTTACTCTCCGGACTCTGGGTAACGTTTCCTGCTCAAATTGCAATGGCATAGTGGAGGCACTGGATGTCTAATAGATCAATCTTTCTATCACTTCGCTTTTTGCACTTACTCTCAAGCCATTTGAAGCAAACAACTGCTTGGCTTCAGTAAGAGGTTGCTTGTTGTTTTCTCAGTATATATTTGACGCTTACAAGGATACTTTTGTTCGTGAAATATACAGGTCTGTGTTCTGTTTTGTGGTCACTGCAAGCTCCAACGCAAAACTAAGGCTCATCGCGATGAATCTGATGACTAGGATCTGGTAAGTTCTTGACTTGCACACTTCGCAAACCATTTACTTCTCAATTACTTGGGTGATACTAAAACATGAATGATGGAATGCAGGGTGGAAGTTGCTGCCTTGGAGTACCATACAGTGCCTGTGTTAGCATTACAACATCTAGTTGTTCCAGTACAAGGTGATTGCCAGAATGCGTATCTTATTGTGAGTGGTGCTACTGATGGTTCCATTGCCGTATGGGACATAACAAACCTGGTTATCACATTTACAAAACACATGCAGTCAGAAGCAGCAAACCTAGCGTCCAGTGCGGGAACGCAATTGCGTCCACGCACAGGCCGAGGAAGTCAGGGAGGCAGACGGTTTCGATCGGCAAAGCAGCGCCAAGCGGGGCTGCCACGAGATGAAAAGAAGATTGGAAAAAGTGCAAATGGGGTAGAAAGCCTAGTTGACGATTTCAGCTCTAAAGCGGGTGTAGACTTTAAGGAAAGCCGAGACATATCTGAGGTTACAGAAGCTAACCTTAATGCAGAAATTGGGCCATCAGTTCAAGTTGACGATATTCCGGAGGAAACTAGAAGTTTACCTTATAAGTCCTCCGTTCTGCACCCTCTTTGTACGTTCACTGAAGCACATCAATCTGGAGTAAATTGCTTAAGTGCAGCAAAAGTAGCAGGAGATAAAGATACTGAAGTTGTCGTGGTTAGTGGCGGAGACGATCAACGAATTCATGTACTGAGGTTTGAAATTCATCCTTCTGAAGGACAGAAGCATCGTGAATGTACACCAGCCAGTGAACCTTCTGGCGATGACGTGGATCTTGCTGCGGTATCGAGAGCTGCGAATTCACAAGGTTTGTTTTGCTGCTGCACATGGACTTGTCCAACTAATCTTCTATAAGATTTTCAGTGGAAAGTATTTCATGTAATCAAAATCCTCACCCTAACCGAGTTGGAACTTGTGCAGCTCAAGAATCAGATGGCTTAACATCACAGGTTCAGTTAAGACTCAATTCTGTAGTTCGGACCTCTGTGGAAGGCGCTCATAATTCAGCTGTAAAAGGTGCTCATCATAATTAATGTTTTTCCTATTGCTCGTTGTAGAATAATGGGATCGACATATTGAAGTTTGGAATTCATCGACAGTAGCTGCGTTGGATACTTCTAGTTTTATAGGACTGCAGCACGGGTGATTTGAATCTGATCGGAGTCATCAGACCCTTTGATGATCAATTGTCTGGAAATTAATATTAATTCCTGCTCCGCTGGCAGGGATTTGGACGGATGGTGCTTGGGTTTTTAGCACAGGCTTGGACCAGCGGCTTCGTTGTTGGCATCTAGGCGATAATTCAAGTCATGGCGAGTGTACTTCACCATCCACTAGTAGGGAGGATTCTGATAAGAGATTTCCTTTTCTGCCAGTGGTGGAATACGGCCATTGTGTTATCGACGTACCTGAAGCAGAGGATTTAGATGTGCAACCTGGTCCAACTAGGTAATATCCTGACCGATTGCGATCACATCAAATTTATTTGTTTGTTTTCTTGAACATACTTCAATGCAGCAGTATTGCAATTTACAGGGTATTTAGTTTGCACCAGCGTTACGATGACATGTGTTGTTGTAGTTATACGTACGTCTGACTTTGTTATTTGTGTGAGGCAGGGAACAATATTGCATAGCAGTGGTTGGTCGAGGTTTACAAGTGTTCAATTTCGTGAGCAACTGGTAATTGTGGGCCTATACCAGTTGGCGGAGTAGCTGTACCTCTAGTCAGATGTGTATGGACTTATGAACCCTCTAAGTAGAGATCTGAAATGCTTAGTTCACATTATTCACCACAATTCCACTGCTGTAGTTAGGGACCCCTTATGTTGTGCATTTTTGTGATTAATGTGGATTTGTGAGAAGGCACTAAAGATACTGTTCTTTTCAACCCATTACAACAAATTTCATCCGTAGATTATCAATGTGTTATTTTTAATCAAGTTAAAAAAGAATATTGAATATTGAGTTTCAAGTCTTGTACATAAAAATTGGTGATGACTCTCAGCAGAATGGAAGTGAGGTGAGGGACATGTAGTCTAATGGCAATGTAGGAGGGTTAGCTTAGTTGTTGATGATGATCGACATGTTCAGATAACTTTCATGTTCTTATGCTGTATGATTATTGGCTTTAATGAGCTACCATGAGCTCTCAAGGCGATAATTGCAGGCGAAGCGCAAAGAGTATGGGTTGCGTGCGAATAATAATTAGTTGAAGACAGTCATGACGAGTTCCTTGACTAGCTTTCTCGGGGACGTTGTGCCTCAACTGATGAGCTATTCTCTGCTTTGTATCGTTGTGCTTCTCCTATTCGAGGGGATCTGAGATGGGAGGCTATGGAGTTAGCTCGGTTGGCCGAAGTTGGTTAGCTACGAAGGAAATTTTCTCACTGTTTTGATTCGCAATTTTCTGCTTCCTCTTACGTACAACGATGGCTAAGGCAGGATCCGGGGACAAACATATTGGCGCAATGCTGAGAAGGTGATTTTGAAGCTGATGTGGTCCCCTTCCCTTTGGTCCTCGGTTGATTAATACCACAAAAAATCTACTACACTGTACAGCCGAAAAATCAGCAAATAAGCAGTACAGGATCAGTTTATTGAGGAGGCCGTGAAGCAAATCGGAAGGGTAGGTCATTAAATCTGGCGAAGCATATCGTCAATGCCACTATGTAGTGGGATTTCATATGATCTGGAGAAGTCCAGGAAAGCCCAATAATGACAATGAAAGAAACGTAATGCAGATTAAGAGTAAGGTGACAACCTAGTCAGAGACCAGATTTCCTCATTTTCCTTGAGAATGGGTACTCTTACCTTACAAATACAGCAACTCCCGCACTTCAGTTGCACTTCAGTGAGCCACGAGACTATACAAGCAAACGGCTGCTCGGAGCCATGATGCATCTACAGCTTCACAACCAGGTATGTTGCATCAGACTTTTGGCTGCGAAGGTGCAAGATGAGACTGAAGTCCATTTTATTCTAGGGTAGTAAAACATGAACATACACTAGTAGATTCTTCTCTTGCATGTCAAGAAATGATAAGTTCTTGACCATCAGTCATTGAACTTCGCCACCGAACTTGTACCCTTCTTCCCAGATCGATTCTTGTAGCTCCCCAGACTTCAGCACATGTCCCTTGCATTTGAAGATTGCGCATTCTGGCGGAGAAGATGGAGAGCGGGGGAATTGCACTCGATAGGGACCTGAGGATATCTGAAAAACTGGAGGTTTATTTTAACATAAGTGAAATGAAAAAACTGATCAATATGTTTGGAACTCATCAGAGAAATGTTTTCCACGGACATCTGAGTATGTTCAACACTGGAAAGTCCGAGAAGAGCAGCTATGGACGCTCGAGCAGCTACTGAAGCACTCAATCCAAGGTAAAGCAAGGTTATGTAATTCAATTCTGAAAACAATTGAACTCATGTTATGTGCATGTTAAGCAATTACTCTCAGTTTGAGCTACATGATGCAGTCGGTGTGTACCTTACATAAAGATTTATATGAAACACTACCCAAAACTGTGTAAACGGTCACAGAGCTTAATAAGATTGCAGCTGAACATTGTGAAGTGTCATAAACAGAGGTTGCAATAAGCCCTTGAGGATGAAGCTCAGAAGTTCAGTGGCTCTGATGCTTGTGTTTGCTATTATACTTCCACCAAATGTGCAATTGGCTATGGCGAAGCCGACATACGTTGTGGGAGACGGAGGCAACGGATGGAGCTTCGCTCCGTATGCTTCGTATTTCTCAGACTGGGCAACTCAGTTCAACATCTTCCCTGGTGATATGCTGAGTAAGAACTAACTCCTTTCAAATCCAAAGACTTGTTTAGTTATCAACCTCTTTTCTAACATACCATTCTATTTCTCATAGTTGCTACACACTCTTCGTAGACCACTAATCACTACAGAAAAAATTACAAACTCTATGATCTCAACATCACCTAAAAATTCCAATCCATCTGCGGTTTAAAGATTCATACAATGTGACCCTAAACGAGGGACAATAAAACTCGTCTGATATATCCAAGGGCACGTGTAATGTGGTAATTCAGACTTCAAATACGATCCAGCCGAACACAACGTCCTCCAAGTAAACCAGAGCGACTACTCCACCTGCAACACCTCCCACGCCATCCAGCAATACAAATCCGGCGACGACGTGGTCCCGCTACCAAGACCCGGGACATACTACTTCATCTGTGGATTCGAAAACCACTGCAGCGAAGCAGGCATGCTCATGAAAGTATCAGTTGTCAACCGACCAGGATACCCACCGTATGTCGATCCCCCTCCACCACCCTCCCCACACCCTCCCCCTCCACCTCCCCCACATTCTCCCCCTCCCCCTCCACCATCTCCCCCTCCTCCTCCACCTCACCATCCCCCTCCTCCCCCTCCCCACCATCCCCCTCCACCACCTCAACTTCCCCCACCTCCACCACCCTCTCCCCCTCCTCCTCCATCTCTCCCCCCTGCAACATCCCCCTCAAACTCACCATCTTCAGCTCCAGCTTCATCTCCAGCTTCATCTCCAGCTTCATCTCCAGCTTCATCTCCTTCTCCACCTCCTGAACCTCAAGGTGAGTCTCCACCCTTTCCTCCTCCGAGCATGCTCCCTCCTGCACCTGCAGGCTCCCTGATGAGCAACGCTTCATCACCACCGAGAGCTTCTTCCCGGACTCATGATCATCGGACTCATGATCATCAGTTTGTGATGAATCACCAACCGGTCCCTGCGATCAGTGAAACTCTAACTGCAGTGATCACGCCGTGTCCTTCAGCTAGACTGGCTCCGGATGCAGCTCAGTCTGATCCTGGCGCTGCGAGTGCAAATTCCAGGCCGAGTGTGAGTTCGATGTCGATGTCGGTGGTGGCTGCTGTGGTGATGGCTGCAGGTGCTGTGGTGTTTGGTGGTTTGTTTTGATCATGGCTGGTTGACAGGTTTACTTGGTGGGATTGTTGAAGCTTCTACTCTTGGTTACAAGGAGGAGGAGACTAGAAACTTTGGTCTTTGGAGGAAATTGACGTCAATTAAGTGTCTGATTGTTTCATCCCAATTTAATGTCGTGGTGATAAAGGGATGGAAGTAAAAACTACTCCCCCCAAGTAAGGAGAAAAGAGTGACTGTAGTTTTTGAAGGAGAGTGGCGTGAATAAAGTGTTTGGGATGATTGAATAATTTATGTGAATTTAATGTTGTTTATATATTATTTATGTTATGAGCATATTGGGATTAGGAGTTGAGATTTTTTTTACCTTATCTAGGTGTGTTTAATACATGTGAGCTTTGATGTGTTGGTAATTGATTCACGTTGAGTAGGTTGATGTACTTGGATGGTTTAGAATTATTATTTTTGATAGTGCTAAGAGATTCACTTAATTCCTTTTGGAGCAAAATGTCATTTTTTTTCCACTTTGGATGATTGAAATTATTGAAACTCGTTTGGAGAAAAAATCTCCCCTTGATCCGTTACAAAAAGTTTGAGCCTTCAAAAGGGTTATTTTTGAGGTACCATTATCCAAAGAAATTATGTATTCTTGTTGGAACTCATGCTTGGTGATGCTTGCCTAGGACTACTTCAAGATTCTACATTGTTCAGTTTCTCATTTGTTATGTTTATTCTTATTTTAAAAAACAATAGAATAGTAAATTTGTTGGCACTCTTCCTACGTCAACTAAGGTCGTGAATTGCTTGAAATCTTCGACTCAAGTTTTGTAGTCTCTTGAAGTTTTAAATGCCCAACTGTTACAAAAATTTGGCAAGTGATTTGTTATGATTATTTTTTGCTCTGTAAAATTTAAATTCTTTTTTGACATTCCAAGTCCATTTTGGAGCACATCAATATTTTCCTATGATAATTTTTTATATCAATGTATTGAAATTTTGAAGATATTAAAGTACTCGAAACATGATATAGACACTGATTCGTCACAATAAGAACAGCAATCAACCCCATTTTTACTAGTGCTTGTTGCACTCAAGCGCTCCTCTGAAAATTTTTCATCCACAGGCATGCTGTGAAGAAAATGGCTTTCCCATTTCTGCGTATGCCGAAGCACTTCCTGCTCTATGAACAAATTTTCATCAATCATATGTACAATTTCTCCTGCCACTGCCTCCACTCTGAAGTGGGCCTTCGATCACACAACGTACATAATTACAGGAAGAGTTTTTTGAAGTTTCAAATTATTGGATCATGATTCCACCGCCATCTTTGACAAGATAAACTTTTGGAGGATGTGTCATTGGAGAGGAAGTCTCGGGCATAGACCAGTATGTGAAGCGCAAGGTTTATGACACAGGCAACCCGCTCAAACGCACTGTATGAGAAGTTATACATGCTCGCAGAAGTAAGAAATCCTGTTCCAAAAATAGAACAGCTGATGCAGTACTTTCTTTCGGATCTCCATTTGCCAAAGAAAGATCTAGGATGTTGTAGGCCCATAAAATACCGAGCAACGGATTCCAATTCGAAACAAGATTCTGGAGAAGACGGTTACCAAAACAGACATCCGTATACCTGGATGGACTACTTTATCAATCGAAACCTACATACAGTTCCTTTAAAATTTGGAACTCAGATACCACCAACAGCAGCTCAAACTCGCTTCTGAGCTACTGCAATAATTGTTCAATGTGTCAGGGATATGCATTGGTCCTGTAATGAAAAGAATTTCGCCAACTACCCATCCTCCACTGCGGTATTCCTAATGGATATACACAATGTATAGCGCCTCCAGAACACCCAAAAAAGAAAAACCTGTTCAGCTACCAGTTGTATTGAGAAACATACGTCAAATCAAATTCTGTATATATGCTGCAGATTCAAAATTGCATGTGAACATGCAGAGAGTTCTGTACTCTTGTGTTGAAAATACTTGGCCCAAATCATGCTCCTCACCCATTCGAGTTGATACGTGAGGCAGGTGGTCAGAGTCAGACCAGGTTCAAAAGAATTGGAAGCAGCCATCACCGTGAGCTTGAGTCTCCTCTGTCGGCCACCTCAAAATAACAGAGGGGATTTGGACCAATAACCAACAGAAGCAGCAGATTTAATGCCGCGGACATGAATTCATCTTCCGTGAGGTGAGTTCAAAGTCCTTGATGATCTTTAAGTTTGGTTTGAGGTGCGTACACATGAAGCGGTGTGGGGAGAGGCGAGCCGTCAAGGAGTGTACAAGGTAGGCTCATCAGCATCCAAAACGCTGGCTACCGTAACATACCGGATTCGTCTCTTACAGTCAATGGAAGCTCGAGATTGACCAAAAAGTAACTCTTGCCTGTATCTCTGATGTATTTCACTTCTCCATTCATAAGCTTTACAAGTTTACGACACATGCTCAGGCCAAGTCCTTCTTGGGTCATGCCACGGCCTCGATCAAACATCTCGTGGACGAGCTCCTCTGGAAGTCCTGAGCCTGGATGTGCTACTCTGGAAGATATTCAATAACCAGCTAGTTCAGTATACATGCTTAACGTGCCTTGTAACTCACGAAGTAAAGTCAGAGCTGAGGACTAGAGAACGATAATTCAAAGCAGGAAAAGCTTGGGTACAAACCTGAATTCTAAGTGTACAACGTGAAAGCCACCACCAAGGCGCTTTTTCGTAGGGACCACCTTGATGCCGACCCAACCCTCGGAAGAGGGGGTGAAACGCACTGCATTCAATAAAAAGTCTGCGAGAACTTGCTGCAACCGAACTTGATCGCCGAATAGGCTCATATCATTGATCTCCCGCGGTGTTTCACGGATCAACTGAAGGCCCTTCTCTCTTGATGTAATCATTCCTTGACTCACTACAGCATCCATCATGGACCCCAACTCAAATTCCGCTGTCTCCAACTCCAAGTACCTGGACAAAAAAGTGACATGCGATCTTCAAAATTTAACTTTCAAACACTATGAATAGCCATACATGCTGCAGAAATCACATTCATATCTGGTACCACAGTACAGCACATAAGAGTATTTTTGAGAACACATTGTTAATTAGCATGACGAATTGGTGTAGAAAGTTCAAACTTACCCATCTTCAATACTCTCGAGGTCCATGTCATCCAAAATTTTCCGCAACTGTCGTTCACATACAGCACTAGTATCCATAAACTGCTTTTGTTCATCCGACAAGTCTGTGTCCTCCATTAAATTCCGAGTAAACATGATTCCATACAGAGGATTCTTAATCTCTTGCCGAATATATGCAAGTTCCTTTAGTTTGGCAAAAGCTACCTTCTCAGTAGCTCGTTGAACAGTTAGTGCCTGCGTACAAAACACGATTCCCCAGCTCAAGACCAGCGCATGCAGACCAACACGTGCGAATCTAATAGTCCTTTTCTGTTCAACTACAGTTACTGGATCGTAAGAAGTGACGTAATTGACCTACCCAATATTGGCACACAAATAAAGAAAAGACAACTATGTAGGGAAGATACAGGTAATGATTTCAAGACGGAGTCAATACTCAAAGAGCTGGCTTAGAGCCAAACCTGTAACAATTCTGGGCTTGCAATGTGCAGAAAGCAGAAAACCCCAGTGATGTACCCATCTGCATCTGTTCTTTTATTAGCCGTAAGAAGAGCTTCAACAAACTTCCCCTGCCGGTCATAAAAGGAAAACGGATACTTGTCTGTGTCTTGACCGTCCATAGCATTATTAAGAACAATCATAAATTTAGTCACTGAATCTTGACCCTTCAAACGGCAACAAATCTGTTGCGTGCCAAAAACTTCACCAACGAGCATCTTTCCCAGAACCTGCAGATCACGATGTGGTAAACCAGGATAAGAAACCTATCATATATAGAGTATCTATCAAAGTCTACATCCATGTGCAGATATACAAGCTTTTAGAAAACTTTCCAACTGCTTGTGAAAAACAATTGCTTTCATCTTTAAAGCAAATACCATCAGTGCTGATCAACAGATATTGTGGTTTAAGTCTTCAAGTGTCATGTGCCAGGAAAACACGCAAAGGAGAATAAGGACAGATCACAATACCTCATCTCTTTTCCAGCCCGTTAGCTTCTCCATTGAAGGACTCCACTCAGTGCAGTACCCCAATTCATCACTTCCAAAAATAGGAGGAATCAAGGGATTCGGATTCTGCACAATACTTTTGTAGTCACCGTGGATGCGTGTGAACTTGTCATGAACCTGCTTTTGCGAGGTTACGTCCTGCCCCACGAAACACACGCCGACGACATTATCTTGTACATCCCGACTTGAACAGGCATTTACTATTAATATCACTGCACCTTTCCCCTTCTGAGGTCCAAATGTCCTCAATTGGATCTCCACGTCTTGCTCCTCATCACCTGAGAGGCACAACAATTGGTCTCCAATTATAATCCAAGACAAGGGTGGACAACCGGATTTGACAATCGAATTTAAAAGAGCTCATTGAAGACGCACAACTCTGATCCTCGACCCACGCTCGCTTCAGGTTACATAATACTTCTGCGATCCAGTATACTTGTTCATAGAAAGGGGCCATGTGCCAGCAGATCCATACCTTGAAGAGCAAGATAAAGCAGGCGCTCTACAACCTCGACAGACTCGTCCACAATGAGATCCTGGACCAAGGACCGGCCCATGGCATCTCCAACAGGAAGTCCTGTCAGCTCCGCTACTTTAGCATTCCATCCGTTAATGAACCCGTTTGAGTCCACTGCAAGAATAGGCGCTGTTGCAGTCTCGATCAACCTCACCATTTCATTAGCAACCGTACTCAGTTCGTCCATCCCCTGCAGTTTCAAATCGTTGAGCCGGGCATGTATCATGGTCTTCGTGTCGCTATCGTCGATATCTTGGAACGAGCCTCGTAAAATGAGCTGCAGGGAGTGTATGGCATCCATTTCGATGTCCTCCCAAGGAACACTCCTCCGCTTCATCACTTCCAAAAAGGCATTGAAAGAGGACCGGGGAGTCATTTTCCTGCCGTCGTCCTTATCATCCGCTTCTTGCTTTGCGCCACCCCACTTGATCTCTTTGGCAGTGTGCGATCTAAATCAACCAGAAGATAAGATAACTCAGGCACAAAAAACAAACATATGAATTTCGGTTCATAACCATTGTTCGAGATTTCCAAGCTCACCTAAACCAGAAGAGGAAGTCTGTTGGAGTGATTCTCGCAGCGGCCATGCCGCAGACGGCATCTCCGAGGAGATTCGCACCAGGGTAGCCCGCGTCTGCCAAGCTATCCGTGCTCAGTCCAGTTGAGTCCTGATGATGCTCTAGCAACCAGTTCGCTATTTCCTCAATCTGCTCTTCGCTTGGGGTAATCCCTAGGAGCCAGAACCGCTTCCCGTAGTACAAAGCAGCCCCGTCGCACTTCACCAGATCCATAATATTAGGACACTGAGAAACAATCCCTACAGGCGCATCCCGAAGCAGCATATCACAGAGCATTGTCTGCGTCCGTAAGATATGCTTCTCCCGCTTCTGATTTTCAAGCTCGACTTCCATGTTGAGCTGCAGCCCGAACACCTGCATAAGAAACTCGCACGCCGACCTTAGAGGAAAGGAAATCGTCCTCGCGGAGGTGTGATGACACACCACCAACCCCCAGAGACGCCGAGCTCGCGTCTGCTGACCCCCGAAATCGTCTTCCTGGTCGTTCACTATGACGGCCATCGTCACAGACGCCACCGACCCCATGTTACCCATGTACTGCGCATGGCAGCCATGAGGAGCTCGCAGAGTAGATCCTGCTAAACTTATCGGCTGACGCAGGTCCTTATCCTGAATCACCTTCACTGGCGGCGCACAGCAATCCACGATCATGCGAACCCTGTTCTTCATGAACAAAAACCTTGAAGCTTGGGGTATGTCAGTCGAAGGGTAGTGCAACCCTAAATACGGTTCCAAGTCCGATCTCCTAATCTCGGCCAAGACCTCCCCGTGCTCGTCTTCGTGAAACTTGTACGCCATCACACGGTCATAGCCCGTGAGCTCACGGACCTCCTCCACAACCGTATCACACAGTAAACCAATGTCACCTCCAGAAAGCGCCTGGAGACGCGCAATTGCTTTCGCTGCTAGCTTGTGAGAGTGCAATGCACCGGCGGTAGACACGATCACGTCGTTCGGCCGCACAGGCTCGAAGTCCATCACTATCCCCACGTCAATGCGGTGGATGATAGCATAAAACGGCTTCCCAGACGCTCTAGAGTGGACCGAAATCGGGTTAACCAAGCTCAAATCGGCAGCGCCGGCAGCTCGCTCCAGAGCGGTCGCGCTAGAAGGCGTAAACAACGACCTCGCATCGGTGCCAATTCCCAGCACATCCTGCTGCCCGAGGCTCGGCACCGCCTGCGGCATTACATCGAGCAGCTCCGGCGCATTCTCACTATACGCTATCACACGAAACGTATTCTCCTCCACCGCTAGCATACACCCGAACGTCTGCGTAAGCCCCCCTCTCTGCATACGCTGCAGGTACGCCGTCACCGCCTGCGCAGGCACCTGCTGCTGCCCGGTGGATTTCGCCGCCTGCGCAACCGATTTCGAGTAATCAAACGAGTCCCCCGAGTCGTTCGATTCCTCGTACACCGCCTGCAGCTTCGCATCCGATGTCGTCTGCGCCACTCGCACACTATGCTTCGACTTTATCCCACTCCCTGACGAATACGCCATCTTCGCAGACGCCATCACCCCCCCTCCACTCCACCAAAAAAAAAACCAACTCCTCACCTCCCTACCCCCCACCACAAGGTTTAAGGGTTTATCCTTGTCTATCTCCTCCCCTCCTCCACCACACCATCCCCCCTCCTCACCACATTCCCCCTCCCACCAATTCCCAACTCCCCTCCACCTCTCCACCCCCCTCTCCAACCCCCTCTCAACCCCCGTCTCCCAAACACCACATCACAACTACCAAACCACCACAACACTCCACCATCAACACAATATCCTCAAAAACACTTCGCTCAGCTCCGAGCTGAGCTCACAATACGCACTCCACTCCACTCCACTCCACGCCTTCCCCTTCAAAGCTGAATCCAATCGCACCTCGTCACCTCACCATGGTCCCTGTCGTGCACATCCGTCCTCCTCCTCCACATCCACAACCTCGACCCACAAGCTGCAGTACTTCACCATCACCTCCACCTCCAACGACCTCTCCACTAATCTTCACGACTCTCTACACAAGAATACCCCCTTCCATAATATGATATTGGACAATGATATGAGCATGAGCATGAACTTGGCTGAGCACCACAGAGTCCATAGATAGATAGAGAGGGATACAGTCCTCGTGCACTGTACTGAGATGGAGGAAGGGAGGGAGGGAGTGAGCTCAGCTGTGATGGAGGTGCCCAGTGGGGAGTATACAGTAGTGAAGTAGGAGCAGAGTTGTTTCTGTGCTGTCTGGGGCCTTGATGAGGGGGAAGGGGGGCCAATGGGGGGGGTGGAGGGGGAGCAGGGACTTCGGAGCCAGTGGGGTGCCCCTCTCGGGGAGGGGGGCTGCTACCCCTCGGGGGGTGGATGAATGAGGGGTGGTTTGGGATGGAAGTGGGGTGGTTTTGGATGGATGAGGGAGGGGCTGGGCGGATTGCGCTCATAATGTTAACGTTCGTGTACCCAGGTTGGCCACTAGTGTGGGCTGTGACGACTGGGACTCCCACCTCATGCAACTTGCACTTTGCCTTCCTCGATTGCTTGCTTCTAGAGCTGCAAGTTGTTGTTGTTGTTGTTGTTTGAAGGAGGAGGAGGGGTGGGGTATTGGTTGTTTTTTTAGACCAGGAGTGCTGGTGAAGAAAGTTGAGATAGCCCTCTTGTTTCAAAAAAATAAAAAAATAAAAAAAATAAAAATAAAAAATAAAAAAAAATTGAGATAGCCCATTTTCATTTGGAACTCCAATTTCGCTAGCCTTCTCCATCTCTTTGTGTAGTTAGGGAGTGAGTCAAGGCATCTTTGACCTTCTAGATGGAGTACCTTTCTTCTCAGCATGGGGATGGGATCCATTACTGGTTTGAAGGGTGGTTTAGACCAAATTTTTTGATAAATTGTCTCAAATAAAATATCAAATCGATAAACAACCTATGAAATGAATTTTTTTTACTCTGGAGGTGGTTTTGTTTTGACAATCTCAAATGTATTCATGTTAAATACTTGTACCAAAAATCTCAATGCTTAGTATTGGAAATTTTGGAGTTGCCCATTGACAACCCAAAAAAATGACTCGAAGAAAAATAATTTCTTTTTGAAAAGCCAAGTGAAATAAATTATTACATTTGCATAAAGCTCTTGGTAGTTCCCTACAGCCACGTATATTTTCCAAAATCATATTTTAAATGAACATTGTAGAAACTAGCCAACTAGTCCCTTAGACATTAATCAACAAGTCTACTTTGCATTAGCATTCTTAGTTTCATTTTGGTTCAAGATTCCCAAAATCTGCATTCTTCTGTGTTGTAGATTTGACATTACTCCAATTTTTTTGATAGCTTTCCACTGTTGACGCACTTTGATACAAATATAATCACATATCAAATTTGTCCAGAATTATTTCATTAATAAACGTTTTTAAAAAGATCAGGAAACCAAGTGAGGCATTTCAGGGGGCTTTAGCACTTTTTAGCACAAAATAAAAATTAATAATAAAAGCAACCAAGTTCATGAAGGCTGGACATTCTATAATATTAAGTGAATTATTAATCATGACGTGTAGGAAGTATGACACCACAATGTGAGCAGTGGAGCTACTGGTTAACACCTCTTTTACCAATCACCTGTTTGATCTTGATTTTTGCAGATTGCAGATTCATGACTTGGCCTATCTTTTTCAATTTCCATGGTCCAACTTAGTGCACCAGAAACTTGGCCTAGTCATCAAACAGAAAGGGGGAGTTTCCAAGAATTTAAAAAATGAGATTACATCATGAGGCTTCATTCTTTTGATCAGTACTATATAATATTAAGCGTAATAAATGATTGGAATTCAATTGAAAACTAGTGGCTAATTGTATGTGTTTCTACAAGTGTGATAAGTACAATATATCATATTAGAAACATCATGAAATAAAAGAAATATAAAAATTCATCTAAATATTTATAGACATCTATTTTTTGTCAAAAATGTATCATGTAATTTATCGAATAACTAATAAGAATAATAATCAACAGTTTCTAAGGTCCTCATAAACAATAGTTTTGATGAAAAACCTAAACTTTACAACAGTTTTGATTCATCAACCGGACCTCATTACATTCTTCATTTACAACCTTCTTTATTCCTTCTCCTTTTGGATTTTTCTGATGAAGTGGCAATTTCAAACAAATTTCTTCTATTATTCTTTTCAAAATGTCTCATCTCAATTTTCTTTAAATTTTTTAAGGTTAGCAAGATTTGTCGTATTCACAAGCTTTGTAGGATTCACAAACTTTGCAAGACAACAACCGTTTGTTTCCAGTCTCCTTATCTTGCTTTAAGAAGATTATAAATGGAATGACATCTTGAGAGTAATTTTTATTTTTTGCTTATTTGAAAACCCTTAGTCTTCCTTTTTTACAAGTTCTCAAACTCTTTAATATAATTGTAAATCAATATCCAATTTCTTCACTTGGTCTCGTGAAAGCTATGGAAATTTTCATCATATTGCCGAAAGGTCATGATTTACTATGAATATGCATTGTGCTATCCATCATCAACATAAACTCATTTTGTTTTTTTTATAGCATCAATAAAAAACACTTTCTATATATTTTTTTCTTATACTCACCATTTTTCCTCTTTCAAGCCAAATGAATCAAGTTTTTCAAGTATGCTCATTCTTATTCTTTTTAAGTCTAGATGAATCAAGCTTTTAGATGAATCAAGGTTTACCCTCACACAAAAGGATATACTAAAAGATATAATAACAAGATGAGTAAGTTGTCCTTTGAACTTATAGACAAATTTAACTTTATTGGTTACGTTTTAAATTTTTGAACTTGATGACTCAATACTTCATCATTTAAATTGGATGAAAAATTGCACTTTGTTTACTATTTTGTCTAAAACTTGTTCTCCAAGGCATAGTTGTCCACCTTCTCGTTAATGTCCTTGTAAACTCCGGTTAGAGGTGGATTTAATTTCTTAATACAATTCCCAACACACATTCCCGCTACCAGTAATCCCTATTGATACTATTTGTTCTACCGGTTTCCACGAGTAAAAAGCAAAGAGTACATTAACTTTAAATTCAAAAACATGTTCCAAATGAGATCGCTCGACCATAAACTGCTCTGACAAAGTGAGTTTTATTTCTGAAGTGACTTCATTTCTCCATGATTTTCCAAACAACATCAATTTTGTCAAGCAAAACAATGTGAGGTTAAAGTAAGGTTAAAGGTGTGGTCTTACTTCTGTAGATTTATAATATTTTTGTAGAATAATAAAACTAATTTATAGAACTATTATAAAATAGCGCACAAAGTTCTAAAAGCTTAAGCTTGCCTCCATCTCCACCTTCATAATTATTTTTTGCATTTTTAGTTGTTACAAAGATTCCATAATTACATGCCTATGGAATTCTTAAGAGTGCACTCCTAGTCATTACCTACATTTAAAATCAATGACTAACTAGGCCACCATCCAATTCTCGATGACTATGAGCTCACTCTAGCCATATAATCACTTTGAAGATGGCCTAGCGTTGTCAATTTTAGCTCATGTGTTGGCTCATATTTAATGAGAAAGAAAGAGGCTTAGATTTGGCATCGGCATGGTGGAATGGACTAATGAGTTGCTTTGTAAGAGAGTCCTTACAACTTAAAAGGAGAGGTTTTGCTAAGGACTTCAAAGAAGAGGTCATGCTAAAAACTTGGAGTCCAATAATTGATTAGGTCATGGAGTTGGGAGCCATTAACCCCTAAAAGACAATAGTCCTAGAAGTCAAGATTTTTTGAAACTTTTTGTGAATATAGGCAATAACAAGAAATTTGAGGGAATCTATTTTTTTTTTTCAATTGGACATTTATAAAAAAAGTTATGGCCCGAAGTGGAAAAAGCTGCTCGATGGGCAATTCGGGCAGCCATGCTAAATATATCAATTACCTCTGAGAATATTTCTATAAATACTTCTGATGTCATCTTTGATGTTTCCAAAAATAAAAAAACGACTTTGAGTGCATAATGTTCACTCCACAAAATATCAAAGTTTTCTCACCGTTTCGGGCAGTGTACTAAAAAAACTTCTTCTTCCTTCATAAAAGTTAGAAAAAATATTGTTTTAGGTTCTTTCTTTTTTTAGTGAAATTATGGACATCAATCTTTACTTTGACCGTTTGGATTGGGACTTTATTAAATAATGGAATTTCTAGGAAAGAAATAAGATTCAGCATTCTTGTGTATTCAACTTAATAAAAATATTGTTTTCAACATGCTACACTTGACTTTTGAGAGTAAATTTTTAATAAAATTATCTTACTTAGTCTTCTTTGACATGCATAAAAACCTCTACAACCTTTAATGCAAAATACCTAAGAAAAAAAAAGTTAGAGTGTGTCAATCTAGTCAAAGATCTTGTCAAAAAAGTTTGTTTTCAACTTTCAATTGCTATAATCTTCTAATCTCTACGGTCGATTATATTGAAATTTTTTATCTCTCTATTACAATAATATAGTTGAAGATCTTACGGTTATAATTAGAAAAAATGATGTTTTAGTTATTCATGTTTTTTACATTGAAAATGGCAGTTTTGGAGCGTTTTTTGGTGAAACATAGTCAAAAAACTTTAGGGGTTAATGATGTGCTTAGGGCCGTTATTTTAATTCAAAGTTTTGTTGTGTCCCCCTCCTCTTTAATCCATTGGTGTTGTATTTCATATAAAGAATAATTCATTTTTTAGTTTAATATTGAAGGCATGTCATGTAAGGTACTTGTACATATTGGATGAATGAATGAATCTTTTAATCACATTTGGCAGTGTGTACAAAGGATGAAAAGAGCTACACAACTTTTAGTTAAGGATGAATGGATTGGAGTCAGAGAACTCATAGATGGATTGGAGTCTGTCTAACAATTTACGTTTACAACATGTGACAACTTATGTTTACAACATGTGACAACTTATGTTTACAACATGTGACAACTTATGTTTACAACATGTGACAACTTATGTTTACAACATGTGACAACTTATGTTTACAACATGTGACAACTTATGTTTACAACATGTGACAACTTATGTTTACAACATGTGACAACTTATGTTTACAACATGTGACAACTTATGTTTACAACATGTGACAACTTATGTTTACAACATGTGACAACTTATGTTTACAACATGTGACAACTTATGTTTACAACATGTGACAACTTATGTTTACAACATGTGCGCTAATGGATTGGAGTCTGTATGACAACTCATGTTTACAACATGTGCACTGATGGATTGGAGTTTGTCTGACAACTTATGTTTATTACATGTGCACTGAAGTTAAACAACTTTCTATTTAGTGTATTGGAGTTAAACCGCTCAAGATTGAAAATGTGTATATAAGAGTTAAACAACTCAAAATGACGTGCATCAAAATAATTTAGACTATTCTGTCATATTTAGATGGTAAAGACATAACTTTACTCTAGATATAGGAATAGAGAATATAAAGATATATGAGCTAAATTTAGATTTGGAATATAAAGAAACATGGACTAAAGGTAAATTGTAGTTCCTACGGAGAATGACATAGTACATAAAGGCTTAGTGGTGAGAAAGTAGAGACACCTCTTCTTTGATTTTTTCTCTATGGTTGGGTGGTTGAACCTCAGGCATTATACTTTAGTACTTGTTTTTAAAGTTATTATATTGTATACATTGAGTTTTTTCACTCATCTTTGTTTTTACATATTATTATTATGCGTATTTTGTGAGAGTTAATGGAAAATCTATTGAGGGTTTGTTATAGTCAAGAAAGATTAATATTGTATGAAAAATAATATTGTTAAATAGTACAAATATCATCATGAAAATTAATGAATTTGTTTTTCCAAAAGTTCATCAAATACACAATTTTTAAAGAATGTCTTTTAGAGCCTTTGATGCTTAAATTTAATCTTGCTAAAACTTAAAAGCCATATATTATACTATATCTTAAACCTACATGAAGAAAAATAAAGCATAATTATAATTTAATCATTTGTTTGATTTTGAAATAATATTATTTCAATCAAATTTCAATGGAAAATTGATAATTAAAAGTATAGACCATGGCAAACACAAGTTTAAAGAAAACACTTATAAAACACAAAATATTGATGATGAATTTTAGTATTTTTCTTCAACATTTGAATAATCAGAGGTGGATTTATAATTATTATAGTTGCATATGATGTACATGATTGATGCATCAACTTTTCAACAATATACATTTGTTTTAAAAAGTAATAAACAGAATATAAGATGGAATTAGGAATTTATTAGATTCCTCATTAAGCATCAATAAATAATTTTTATATACCTCCAATATTAAATTTTGTTGAAAGAATGAATTTGTAGTTATGCAATTATTCTAAAAATATATTTTTACCTTTATATAATATTCTTATAATTTCATACCTATAAGGTCAATGCATGCATACAAAAAAGAATGTACTAAAAAGTTGACTTAATATACCATGCATATAATCAGAACTTACCATGCGTAAATAGATAACAATATCAATGCATATCCATATTGTGATTTAAAGTAGATTTGTATGATTAGGTTATGGAATTTTGAAGTTTGTAGTTTCAATACGGCTAACGTAACCAACTTCCAAATATGAAATCAGATACATTGCAATAATATTTTTCAAATTTTTACTTGTTCATCCAAAAAAATAAAAAAAATAAAAAAATGAAAGTAAAACATTTTAAAGTGAATAAAGATTCACGATTAATTTGTCTAAATTACAAATTTGCGTTAATTCAAATATATTTATCTTTTTATAATGAAATGATTGAATTATTTAATATTCATGTTAAATATTTTATATTTTTGATGAGTTATGTTGTGACCTTTTGTGGTGACCGCAAATTCATTAATGAATTATGTGGTAACCAAAAATTCATTTTTATAAGTCCTTATAAAACAATACAATAAAAAGAACTTTTACATCCATTATAACTAGGTTTTTTTTATTGTCAAAGTTGTAATACATTACCAATAATTTTCATTACTATACAATTATAAAATTTAATTTAATTTAATTTATGTAAAAAATTTCATGATTAAGTAAATCATAATTTCAATTAAAAATGTACATTTTATGATAACATACACATAAATATACAAAATAACCATGACGTGCTACAACATTTTTGCATTTACAATTAGTTTTTTTGTTTACATCTTTCGTTTTATAAATCTATAAAACTTTAGGAAGTATTATTATTATTATTTTTAAAATCTAAGTTTTAAAAAATAAAATATTCATGCATTTATAAAATATATTTTGTGAAGATACATAAAACCATGAAATTAGAAAATAGTATCAAAAAGTACATTCGAAGTGATTGAAGAGTTTCACACCATACAAAATATGACAAATAATTTTTTTTTCATGTAAGTTTTTAAAAAGAATTGTCTTGTCATTGAAAAAATATAGTGATTTACATATTTGTTTCCCAAAAAAATAAAACCACATAGGTGTTAGCAAAGTTGGAAATAAACACCAACAACATACTCATATATATTTTTACCATAAATTCGAATCTTTGGTGTCATTAATTGTGGATCTACCACAACCATGTTAAATCTCTAATTCTTATTCAAATCTTAAATTCGGTTATTTATCAATGTTCGAGGTGAACAACTATAAGAAAAAATCTATAAATAATTGTATTTTTTAATTTCAATATAATTAGAAATTGAAATCATCTAGATTGAAAGGAAATACAAACATACATGCTGATTAATTTGTGATGGACAATAGCCCCTAAATAATCTAGGTATTTTTTAAAAATAAATAAATATGAAAATTATTTTATTTAGTTATTAGGATTTTAAACTATGATTTTTAAAGTGATTTCAAATTATAATTTTAAAAATAAATAAATAAATAATTAAATTTATGATAATCAGATTGGTACATGTTAATATCAATTGCAGTTCCAAATGATCTTGCCTGAGTAAATGTAAAAAATAGTTTAACATTTTACAAAAATAAAACTATATTTTTTTATCCTATTTAGATGAATGCGCATTCCTTGAATAAAATTCTAGAGACAACGTGAATTACAATGAAAGCATGTTTTTTGATATATACCATTAACCTAAGCTCTTTTCTTTTCCTTCAATAGTGTAAAGAAAACAATTATGCTTATTTGTTTGTCTATATTTATTTATATTTAAAAAGATGAAGGATTATTCTAGTTTTTTGTGTATAGTGTTCTTGTAGTTCCATAAAAAAACATAATATTGCCGTCCTTTGCTCTTGGGCTTGTGCGTGGGCTTCTAGAGCGGCTACATGCTCTCAAAGCTCAGATACAAACTCATGTGGTGGAGCTCTTGCAGGTGGGATATCCCACATGCTGCGTCGTCGCCGTTGGACTTCGGCAGCCCTCGATTCGGATTGCTCTGAACCAAACACGTCATCCACAATTTTCGAAACCTTGCCTCGTACTCATTGTCGCAACTCACACCAATCTTCCAAACTCAAACAATAGTCTCTAACATATTTCATACACAAACCAACAATAGTCCCTAATTCATATTTTATTTTAAAAAGAAAAACTAGATTATATAGGGACTATTGTTGGTTTATGTATTAAATATATTGTTTTTCCATGAGCGGAAATCATTGAGGTTTCATGCATAACACCTCAATGAGTGTTTAAATATTTATAATTGTTTTAGATATTGTACTTATACAAGTAATTCTTTTTTATGACAAATGTGTAATTTGTAAATTATAAAGGTTTAAACTTTTACTAACATTTTTTTGCTCTATTTCAAGGTTTTTTTTCATCAAAAATAATTATCAATGTATTTATTTAACCAAAGCACATGGCATTAAAGAGGGCCCTCTTGGATCGCCAATGCAATTTTGCAGACCTTTACTTTATCATTCTCAATCAGCCAAGTGCATAGGCTCTTAGCCTCTTACCCCGTAGTTAGGTGTTGATGTTGGTGTGCAAAGCTCTATGGAGGTTGAAGATGGTGAGTTTTTGGAAAAAAATTGTGAACCTAATGCGATGTGAACACGCCATGGTAATTCTGCAAACCAATTCCACAAAATAGTACCTTATGACCCAACTTGCGACATTTAATTTTAAAATTTTCCGCAAGGAATGCGGAAACAAAGTGTGATAAAAAGGTTGTGAAGGCTAGAAGGTGAGGCAACTTATCCATTTTTATTTTATTTTTATTTTTTTGAAGTTGTAGTATATGTTGTGAAGGCCCATGTTGAATATTTTGGGTGAATATTTTGGCGTTGTTTTTGTGTTTTTTTAATGTTTGTTTCTAAATAAGTTGTTAAATCAGGTTTCTTTGTCATTTCTTTGAATTTAGGTAGCATTGTAAGCAACCATGGACTTTGCTTTCCATGGTATGTTTGTACTTGTGGAGATGATATTGGGCAATTGCGCTACCTACAAGTCAAGAGTCTAAGAAGGCCTACTATCATTAGGGAACATCAAGTCTAAGAGTCCACTAACAAGAACATATGCCATAATGGCACAACTTCAAAACCTTAAGTAGTCATTCATTAGAGAAGGAATACAATCTATAAGAAGGCACTGTACAAAAAATAAAATAAAATGTTGGATCGTAGCGGGTTGACGAGAAGGCAAAGGGAGCACGGACAAGGGTGTTGGTTGGATGTGTTTACCAAGTTGCCGCAATGTTTTATTGATTCTTTGCAGTAAAACTTTGTTTGTCAAAATTCTTTGATTGGAAATCTTATAGGAGTAGTTTGTAGGAGCAATCATGTCAAAGCGGCAAGCTGTTGCGAACACCGCCTCTTTGAGATAGGCTAGGGTGCGAACAAGGGGCATTTGCATGCATGTGCGATGGGTTATTTTATAAGCTAACAATTTTAAAATGATGAATTAGAGAACCAGATTTTAAAATAACACATATTAAATAATAAATTCAATTTCATAATTGAGAGAATTTTAAAATTTAAAAAACCATTTAATTTGAAATTATTCAATTATAATATAATACAAAAATATTTAACCATTTGATAGTTTGACTTTTTTCAATTATTTGATGATTTAAAAGTATTTAATTATTTTATCAAAAATATTTGATTATTTTATTAAAAAATATTCAGTTATATAATTTCAAAATATTCATTTGGTTGTCATTGAAAAAAGTATTAACATATTGTTTGGAAGAAAAAATGATTAGCAAACAAGTTTATTCCTATTGGGCCTTCGATAAATTCTTCTAGTTTAAAAAATAACATGCTAAGAGAATTATTTGTATGTATAAGGCACTTATAGTGCTAAAATTAATAAACAAATATTTGAAATATGAAAAACTTTGAATTCTTGATATCTACAATTTGTCAACAAACATTCTTTGGTTGATGATTAATTATCGCTAAACAATTGAAGCTCATCATTCTAAATTAAATTAAAAATAATATTTATAATGCTAATTGTCTTAATTTTTTTCTTCTACATGAACCATGAATGAAATACAAGTTCAAGTAATAAATGATGACAAAATAATTGAAAATAGCCTTGGAGATTTTGAAACCATATATGACCACCTTTGTTAAAAATATTCTAAAGAGTAATTGATCATACATACAAGCTTTGTCTCATCATCTTGGCAACTCTTGTATATTAATTGATCTTACCTCTAGCATGCTAATTTTTCTTACATTTTCTTTTGTGGGATCTAAATTAGACATCAAATTGGAAAATAAAAAGAGATAGGCATTGTCCATGAACCACCTTTGAGCTATCCTTACAAGTCTTTAAATACAATCATAAGTTCATGCAAATACAACTCTAACAATGAAACCTTTTAATGAGTTAAAAAGGGTTGTATACCAAATTGTTCTTGTATGTTACAATCCAAATACATAGCTACATATACTACTCACATGTAATCAACAACATGTACACTCACTTCACGCCAAAAATCATAATAAAGTAGCATAGAAAATTAAAAAACTACTAATTTCATTTGAAAAATCCGGTTACTATATTCTTATGAATGCTTGCACCTTTAATAATAACGCTCAAAGAAACACCATTTGCAATTGGCTTCTCCATTGCACATGCAGTATCCAAAGATGCCACTGCAACTCAAATTTTAGACCTGGTATTTTATGTGTCAAGGGCCTTAGTGTAGAAAAGTGTTTACCTTCAAAAGGGGGGAATAACTCTAGATTCATTATCCTTTGTTCAGTGGCCATCGGATTAGTGAATAGAATGAACAAACACTATATTAACGTTCGCCCCCTTGGGAGCCGGAGTTCTTCTTTTGTCAAAGGCCTACCATATCAAAGTGACCCCCCCCCCCCAAATAGACATAGATCCAAACTTCTCAATGCAATTTATTGGATTTTCATATTCCAACGATGGATTCTCACTAGAATAACCTGAAGCTAAAAATAACAAATTTAAACCACTAATTGATAGTATTGCTACTAAAAGATGGGGAAATGACCCCTTATTGTCATCATAGCGGGTGCCTGAGCCGCTGCACACATTCCATCAATGAAACTTCTTGAAACCAACTTTAAAATACAAAATTCTATCATTAGCAATACATTTAAAAATATTAATACTATTTTTTTTATATAATATGCCATATTTGTCCTTCTCTACAAAAAAAGACTATAAAATCACCAATCTCTATTTCAAATACAAGAGCCAAAGCCACTTTATTGAATGTAGCAACGAGTGCATTGTCTCTTGTCACGCATGTGGTGGATTGTTGGTTGGCACAATTCGTTTCTTGCTTGCGATTGCTCACTCACTTCATCTCCCACATCTGTTTAAACAAGTCCATCAAGGTTTGAACGCGGACTAGTTATATGAGACAAACACTCACCATCGACTAACAATGAACTCCTGACTTGGTCGACAAAACTTGTCTAAGAATGAAACTTTTACTAACTATTACGGTTCTTTATTACTGATTACTCGTGTATATAGTATCTATTGTCAAAAGGGGTCATTATATCTTTACTTCCATACCTTTGTGTCAAGGGCATTAGATTGGTGGTAGATCGAACACACTTAAATCACGTTGGTCTCCTCCGGATACGGAAGTTTCTTTCTCTTTCTTCTTGTATGCAAGATTGCCATTTGACGTACACGTATAAAAAACAAAATAAGACAATGGACATTTGCTTCACACGCATTTGAGAATTAGATGCACATGCATTTGAACATTTGGCAAACACATATCCAAAGGAAAATTATATGTACTTAAAAAAATCAAATATCGCAATTATACATTTATTGTTAACAAAAGATGATCAGCTTTAATAAAAATAAAATTTACAACAAGAATATTTTATCTCAGATAAACATGGTTCATTTGCAAATAAAGTTTATTCCAAAATCACATGACCCATTGTCATTGAACATGTAATAATGATTTACACGTATTAAGAAGATTATACCTAAGATAAATATAGGTCATGAATTAGTAAAGACCATTCCAAAAACCACACGGCTCATTTTCGTTGGACATGATAATTTGAACTTAGGGACTTTGCACCATTAATTAATCTTCTACCTTAAATAAATCTAAATAGATCCTTGCAAGGAACTTAAAAACTCCTTGAAATGGAGTGTCTATTTGCTGAATTTTCATGGAAATAAGTTGGGAATTCCTTGAAGGTGTTGAAGGTCAATGAATACTGTAGTGCTCAAGTTCTCAACCAATTGACTGGACACGTTGGGTAACTTCAATTAAGTTATAACAATGGTAAACATTCAAGTATATTGTCAGAATATCCACAAAGGATTCTCTGACAAGTGTGGAGTTACATAAGGCTATGATATCATTGTCCTAGTCCCTTCTGTCCAAACAGACAAACAGCAAATTGCAAATGGCAAATGGCAAATGGCAACCCTCAAAGGATGAGTTGGTCAGAGCGAGAAACTGTACGAAACATTGAAAGGAGCCTGACCCACTGGGCCTCAAATGTCTACATTGGCTCCACTTCCACATGCCCAAGATCAGGCAGTTGAAGGAAGCAGCTAGACGCAGACTTGTACCCGAGGCCTTTGGTTGATCATGTCCTCGCCAATGAATACTCATCAGCACCTGCAAAACCCACGTGCCCCCGCAACGGGCAGGCATGGGCACCATCATCATGAGTACAACCAATGGATGATCATGATAATGTTGGCAGACACGCTGCTGCAAAAGGAATCATCGCTTACAACAATGACATGCAGAAGTTTTATTCGGTGTCAAACAAGGAAGAAGAATAATCCTTCTAGGCGCGTTCTCATTGGTGATTGCAAGATGAGCATGTGTGTGTTCAGATACTTGCCCAATTTCGCTGCCACCAATCCTCGGTCGGTTCTTGACTATTGCCATGCCACATGAACGGATTGGTTCCATATCATCACCGTACGAACGATTTGCAATTGATCATGTTGGCTTGGATTGTGTGTGTCTGGGGTTTGGGGTGGGTTTTTGAAAAATCTATTCCTCCTGTGTGCTTGTTGGATGGATTGTGTGTATCTGGGGATTGGCGTTGAGCAAGAAACATTTTTTTTCTTCTTTTTCTACTTGTTTGTTTGTAGTACAAAAGCGCTGGTTTTGTTTGTCATGACAGAGGAATAATCTTGAAATAATGTACACATGCATGCTTGCAGTGTGGTGTGTACGTTAAATACATGGTCCATTATAGAAAGGGAAGATATATATGCATAAGTATGCGTTGAGTAGGGACAGAGCTACATCACATAATGTGGCCAATGACTGCTTCGCTGTGAATTCAACTTCGGTAGCGTCAAGGAACTAGTTTTCACTGGAGCTGCGCCTGTCCAGACAGGATCTTTGTTGAGCAGAAGTATATTAATCCTGCGCTTCCAACATGGTGCACTCTGCACATGCTTATCAAGAGTACAATATCCAACTCTATCCACAAACTCAACATTATGACGAAAGTAGGATCACCGATAACTGGGAAGGAAGGACCAACTTGTGAGCTTAGGTGCATCAATAAGTAGGAGTAGCGTAAAGAACAAGCACTTGGCAGTATGGAAGTAGCTCAAATCAACAAGACTCCTTAGTTTTCAATTTACTTGGACATGGTTTTAATAGACTCCCAATTTTGCTTATTACTTTTTATTATGATAAACCATTAAAATTCATGAAGAGTCAGTTATATGAGGGAACTATAATGTGAATTTTCCTCCACAACATCTTCTATATTTGCCACGTTTTGTTGAATATTTTTTTGAGCATTCTTTACATATCCAACTTTTGAATCCTGCTTATTAGGTCTAGAAGGTCATGCATAATTTTTTTCAAGATTTCTTGCCTAGATCCCCAACCGAGAAGCTCCAAAAGTGATGGAATCTGGTGCGGATGCTCCACTTGGCTGAACTTTCACGAGTTTACACACAACAATATTATGTGGTATCATGCCTTAAAAATGAAATATACCATTGATTTTATTTACTGATATCATATCTCCAGCACAATTCAGGGAAAAGGGTGTCATCTTACAACCAACCATACTACAGCCCTGTTACTCAACTACACTCAATCTGAATACCCCAATTTATTTTTACATGGGAAACACAAATGGACGTAGACTTATCATGTTTCCGTAGGGCTGTAATATGACTTTTCCAACAAAATATATGTTCAGTTCCTCATTTTTCCAGCTTTTATGAATATCAGTACATAAGAGAATTATGTCCATCAAAGATAGTCTATCCTCAGTGCATGCTTTACAAGAGATGGTGGTTTTATTTATTTATTTTTATTTTAAATTTTAAATTTATTTATTTATTTTGGGGACAGAGGTGCACTGTGGTCTGTCTAGGTGTACCGGAGGAGAAAGTGTTGCTTGCCCCTTTTTATTTTACACTTGTAGCCTGAAAATTATGGCTAAACTTTACAATTTGACTATAAAATAAAAAACTCTGTATCAAGTGTCTATGTAGTTTCGGAATGCTAGTTACACTAGCTTATGCGAGTTGTAGGGCTATAAGTGTGAAATTATAGCAAAAGTATTTGCTAGTTTCTTAACCTCTAAATAACTAAGATTGTTTTCCCTCAAAACTGTCATTTTATTACCTCTTCGTAAAGCAAGTTAATTTTTTTGACATTACGACATTTTTTAATAAATTTAACCGGAGGATCTTATAGTTAACATAGTAAAAAGCTCATTCTCTAAGATGTAGAGTTAGAATAAAAATAGATTCCAAGATTTAAAAATTGCTCAATACTTATTGGCCTTTTGTTGATTAAAAAAAAAAAATCCTCTACATCAATTCGCAAGGGAATGACCCTAGTAGCAAAAGAGGAAAAACTCCACACTAAAACAACTTCAGTGCACCAAGCACAAGTGCTGCTCTTTCTTATCACATGTCTCTGATGTACTTAATATTGTAGAATAAGTTACTCTTGCATGGTTATTTGTGGGCATAATTATTCTTGCCGAAGTTTTTACAACTTTAAAAACCAGGGCATGAAGCAAATTCTGATATATTTTCTTAGATAACTCAAAGCTTTAGCATATTCAAGATTCTTGAAACCACAAGATTCAAAGAAATTCAAAGGTGTACAATGCTTCAATTCTAAATGGAATAGATCAATATGTAGATCTACATGTGATCAATGTTGATGGAGGAATTTATTGTTTGAAGTGATCTATTGGATATTCATGAATTAAGGATCAATCTACATCCAATAACTTTATTTCAAATTTCACCATAAAAAATATTATAGTAATTGAATAACATATTTATAAGTCATAGCATGATCTTTTGAAGACCATAAAAAAGATTTGGACATGGTACTTTTGAAAGTGTCTTCAAGAAGATAAGTGCATGTCTAGCCATGTTATGGCTTTGATATTATAAGCTTCCAACTTCTAGCTAACAAATGATTGAATTTTAAAACATTATTCATTACAAAAAATCAAGAAAATATCTTATTGTCAGGATTTTTTTTTCTTACCTTCAATCTCTTAATCAATTTCTTTTGAATTTTAGCATGTAAACACATTTTTTTATATAAAAAATCATAATCTAAAAGGTTATTTGATTGAAATATATATAAAAATATATCACTTAAAAAGTTTGAGAAAGAATACAAATTTGGATTGTAAAGAACTCAAAATGATGTATTTATTTACAAAATTTGTCTATTTTTCAAATGATGTATATGAATTGGTGTATTTTTAGTACATTTCAATACTATAATATACACTGTACAGGAATTGAGATAAATGTATTCAAAGATATAAATTAGACTAGTATAAATGAAGTTGTGAGACTTACATGACTTTGAGGCTGATAATAAATCAATATATAATTAATTACAATACAATCTTAAAAACGTTCTTCCATACTTCAATGTCATAAAGATAAGTAAGATAGCAATGACTTCTGATTAAATTTAGATTAAAAAGATTAAAAAAATACCTATGGCATTGAGTCTCCTTCTAATGAATTTGGGAAAAAAAAGAAGAAAAACATAGCATCCATATATAATAGATATTTAGTGCATTCAAAACATACCAACCGTGCCCACAGCTTGATAAGAGCCCAAAATCCCTAGAACTCTGTATTTGATGTTCCACACAAATTTTTGTATCTTCTTCCGACATTTAAATTCTAAGACCACCAATCTCTACAAAATTAAAAAAATTAAAGTTGAGAGGTGCTCGTCACTTCCATCGGACTTAAAATATCACTGTACAAGCATTTTACTCTGGCTACTGCATCTTTCATAAATGGCATTTCAATCTTTGTTGAAGCTGCATTACTGAAGTAATATCACAAAGTTACCCTGCGAATTGTGATCATGAACAAGTTTAGAATTCATAAACATGAAAATCCGCACTCACAAGTATGATATGTATTCAATACAAGTGTTAATTGCACTATTTTAATTGTAGTGTCATTATAAGTAGATGGTTTCAAGAGAAGTGCACGATAGCAATAGAAAATGTTCTAGTTCTGTATAATAGTGGAAACTCTCACCTGTCATTTTGACATGATAAAATATGTGCGCTTGAGAACATCAAGTAGAAGTCAATCAAGCAGAATCTGCAGGTGAGACAATCGACTGTCCATGAACCAGTGCCCTTTACTTCAGATAAACATTCAAAAGCTGGCCTGCTGTACATGGCACACCTGGTTGAGAGAGAAGCAAATGTAAATATGCAGTAGATGCCAATTACGAAACTGTCTACGTAAAATATAGACAATAAATTGTATCGGCACTAACGTCGGATAGCAAGTACGCTAAAGTATGGATGCAGTCTAGACCATTTTAATTATCACGCTTTCATGGCAGATCTTCTCGTTGATTGACAACACATTCTACTTTACAAGGCTCCAATTATTTTTGGGCACACAGATACTTCAATCCAGCTTAATTTTCACAGCAGATCAATTGTCAACACTGACTAGATCCAAACTTTGATGTAGAAGACGAGTTACAAGGTGTTCCAACACCCAATTCAGAGACAAACTTTGACCGAATTTACCTAATCAGAAGAGGTTCATGAAGCGTTCCTACTATTAAATATTTGTACAACCCTCTGCTTTCAGGTTGACCATAGCTGGAATTAAAATACACAGTAAAGAAGAAATTAGAAGTATAAGAATCTCATGGACGTCGAAATCAGACAAAATGGTTATGAAGGACTTACAGAGAATTTCAAATCAAGATCCGGAATGACGGAGTCAAGTCATAATGGAGTCCCCACGAAGAGAAGCATCAACACCAGGCTTTACGTCCATTTTCTCATTCACAAGGTCGATAACGATACCCCTGAGCGTTTCCAACGGCAGGGCACCCAGAAACCGATTCGTAACATCCAAATCGTCTGATTTACTGCCTGATAGTCTCAATGACCAATTTATTGTATGAGATTTAACAGCTGGGGACGCGACAAGGGAAACATCCTCGTAGTTATCCAATTCAAAAGTAAGGCTCAGTAAATCGCGGCGAGGTTCCACACCCATGCCTGATGCTTCAGCATGAAGCCAGGCCACCAAGTGGGCCGCCATCTGCCAAAAACCAATTTAATTGTCAATCTCAAAAAATCACCAAACTAAGCTGCAGTAGAATGGCGCCCTTACAGAATGGAGTCAAGTCAAATGATCTGCTTGTCTGGCCTTTATATATTATTACTCTAAGACCTGCAAGCAAAATCATGAATCATAGAAAGGCTCTTGCAGAGCTTTCTCGTTACACACAACAATATATAACTAGCAGATCGTTGTAATTCCCGAACGTGATTAGAAATGAATTCTACTGACAAGCTTTCGATAAATCTTAAGCAGAAGCGGTGGCAAAAAAGCGGCGAGGTTAAAATACACCAATGTTTTTGACAAACTTGCTACAATCAAGAGCTGATCAACCAACCATATAAACTGAGAATAGGAAACAATCAGTTACCTGAAAGAGCAGGAAGGGTGAGAGCTCTGACAAAGTGCATGCCACTGAAGTCAGTTTATTATCATCTCCAGCTGGCAGTCCTGCAATAGTCAAAACGTCATCCCTTAACACAACACTAGCCTGCCAGCGGCCCACCAAGGTTGAATCTGGAACATCCAGCCAAAGGTCCCAGGTTGACACCTGAGCGTGCCATGTGGGATGCGATGAAAGTCGAAGCTCTGGAACGCCATGAACCTGTACCCATTGAACAATGTTATTACTTCTCAATTGAAGCTATGCTAATAGATGTGTGAGCAGTCAATTTAACATGACCCAAACATCCGAGTTTAGAAAGAATTAATGATGGAGTACACGTATGGTAGAGTATCAGACCATAACATCTGGGCTACTGGATAAATAGCCACTGCGTGCAAGCCTCGTCTTGGTGTCAGGACTTGATAGCCACATGATCAAAGGACATATACTCACAACTCTACAAACTAGATTCTTGACAAGCCGTCATAACATTCTACAGAAAAACATGAAGTAGCAAGGCATCTGGTGTTCTCGCCTGTTTCTCAAGAACTGATATGATTCTATCACACGCAACCCGATGTCGCATGATAGCTGAGACATGTTTAACCAATCCAGCTGCCTCACTTTGTGCCTCCTTCGCTTTCCCAGTTTCTTTGGCAGATGCATGATCCTGCCTCCCGTTCAAAAAATGATGGAAAGCTTGCTGTAAGCAGATGCCGAGACTTTCCTCATTTGGCAGCAAGCTCATGCGCTGATGATCAGGCGTTCTCGGCGCAAGAACAGCCGACTCCTTATCTGATCCCTGAGATTCTTCAGCTAGAGAAGCCATGGGAGTGAGATACACATTAAGAGTGGTGCCATTGCCAAGACTCAGCTGAAGGCACGTGTCGCTAAGGCCAGTAACATTAATGTGTGGCGATAATGACAGCGCCTGACGTCCAACCCACTCAAACACCTGCTAGCCCAAAACCAGTATGATTAATGAACAAAAACTATAGGCTGGTTCCTATCATAGATAATTTGGTGCAATTTGAGCAGTTATAATCTGATAATGGACATCCAAGTGCGCTTTGTCAATTACAAACCCAATTCCCGAGCATATTTAGTATTTGAGATGCACATCTGTAGCAAAGCATTTCAATCAACGATACGTATTCTAAAAATGTAACTCCCAACTCAGTCGTAAGTTTACAAAGACATCGACAGGTTTTCTCGACAACTGTTGGTTACAGATACGACGACCACACCGAATCTCTGCTACTGAATGCCCGGAGAACATAATTCATTTAAAATCTAGCTAATATTAGGGCCAACTTGCGGATTAAACACGTTTGCAAGATGAACTTGTCGGACATGACTATTCCAGTGATAATATTCCAGTGATAGCATGCATACAAATCCACTTGGACTGACATAAAAGCTCCGCTTGCAAAGGGATACACACCTGAGCCTCGAAGTTAGCTGTTTGAATTTGGCGAAGCATGGCTTGAGTACTTGTGGCGCCTCTGTCTACACCTGGTCCTACACCCCTCTCCCCCAGCTTAGACACTTCCGGCAACCCTGTAGTTTCAGGCCTCCCTTCCTTCGTAGTCCCTGGCACACGCTCTGTCTCTTTTCCAAATTTAAATGGAGAAGGTGTTGAGTGGAGGGAAACATGAAGAGAGGAAAGGGAGAGTCCAGCTGGAAGATGGGCCGTCAACAAGCCTACTGAATCTTGCTCAAGTGTTATAATACAAGGGTTGCTTTCAGAAGTTCCAACATCAATAGAAAAGCCCGCACTCCCAACTGGGCCAGCTGCTACTCCACGTTGTCGCTTGACTTTCCAATTCCGTTGAAGTCTGCCATTGGCAGTCGCACACAAGAGTCATTGAATGTCAAAAATGGGAAAATACTCAAAAATTGCTTCACTTAAAGCTGGTCTACAAGATCCGTCATGTGTAACAAAACAACCTCATAAACAAGATTATTATGACGTCATGTATCGGTCTCTGATAACTCATGTGCCGTGTATGTCTTTAAAACCTTTTGCAACTCTGGACTTGGAACTTAAAGCCTCCCGGTCCAATGTGACAGCGCACAGGGTGGAATCTGAACTTCAAGGGACGTGCACATAGTATAGCTTAATGGTTCATAACCAGGAGAAATACCTCATGAGAGCTCCATAGAAAACTGCCTCCCTTTCAACCTGTTGCTCCAATGCTTGTGCAGATCGTTTTAAGTATTTCCCGACGTTCTGGATGCATGACCAGAACAACGATCAGCCAGATAAACAAAACTTGCATAGAAGAGTCATGTGCTTCATACGCGTCGCCCATTTCATATTTCAAAAGATTGTTCATCACGTAACTTTCGACTATCGCCTCTGCTGAACCCTAAGACATATTTCATTTGCAACAGCAAGATCTGAATGCTGTCACGTAAAATATTAACAGTGAGAATCGTGAACTTACACGAAAATGATGGAGCTTAGATGAAGCTCGCAACGCTAAATCTGAGCATACTTCTTGCGGCTGTAGTTTTGGCCTTTCCATCCTCGCCACGGTAACTGCTTCGCTTGCCTCCACCTGGCCAATCATCCAACTTGTATAAGGCTACTATCCTCTCAAGTCTTGGAACACAATCTGGAACAGATGAAGTCTGCAATAGCTCAGAGTTTAAGGAAACGAACATGATTGATCATATCGAGGATGATCGCCAACTCTTGATGTGCCTGCTGCAAATGGTCCACAAGTCCTTGCCATGGCCACTGTTGAACTACCTCCTTCTCTTTCTCCTCTTTCTTGCTCCCATCTTCCTCTTTCTTTATCTTTTTGAACTCTTGGCCAAAGTCAATTCGACCCAGCAATGCAAGAGATTTTTCCTCTTGACTTAACTCCCTACGCAACCAGCCAACCACAAAACTCCACAATTTAGACGTAAATATAGTTGCACAGAAAAGTGAATAACAACATCAACCACGAACGATAATTCTTCTTACTTCGTTTGGTTAGCACCTTCCTGCCTTTAAATTAGGTCAACTTTTTAAACAAATCATGCATTGACAAGAGTAGTGTTGTCATGCTCACAATGAATATCAAAACACATACAAAAACACTCGGGAATAGAAACACCGATCTGAGCTACCGCAACATTGTAAGAGAACACTAGATTCAGAGCACACAAAATGCTGCATTCTCCTCTCTAACGATCATTAAAAGTACCAAAGCTTCACAACTAACGGCACGACGCGCTAGACAAGGCCGCCAAAGCATCAGCATTGACTAGTGCCAGTAACATCACTCCTAACTTGATCCAGAAAAACACTCTTCCCTTGATCGTACTCTTGGTAGCATAATCGACGAATTCCATTTCATAATCCTCCTCCCCCAACACTGCCCGTCCCATCACTCTAAATCCCACTAGTTCTTCCCCATTAAGACAACCCAGAGTATACCCTAAAAAGTAGAAACGCAAAACACCTACACATAAACCCTGAGATTTAATCAACCTGCTTCAGCGTGACGAAGGGACCAAAGTGTACCCAGTACTCGGATTCCCTGAACAATGAAATGCACAATAGCTGCCAACCCATCTCTCATAACCATGAAAACTTCTACCACCAAACCAAAGCACCCCAAGAGCACTAGAGAGAGAAAACTAGATTGAACCATCCAATGAACCATCCAATCCAATGGCAATCGCAATCGCAGGCAGCAGATGGAGGTGGAGAGGTGGTTAGGGGTCGGGGTTGGACTGACGGGGGGAGGTGCTCGGTGCCGTTCTCCTCCATGGCGAGCACCCGCTTGAGGGGCAGCGGGTCCAGAGAGACCTCCATGGCTGCAACACTTGCAAAGCTGCTCCTCCCTGTGAAGGCAAGTCAAGCGCTGTGTGTGTGTGTGTGTGTGTATGAGCTCCGTCTCCTTGGCTCCTTCACTGCCTCGCTCTCTCTCTCTGTCTCTCACTCTTTCTCCCTGTCGCTCTACTCCATGTCGCTGTGTCTTTCTTCTTCCTCTTGCTCTGAGTTCCGGCACTCTTGGGGCTGTCCTACTGCTAATTATTTTAGAAAAAACTAGTCCTTGGGTGTCTCCATACTTTGAGACATTTGAGTTATTTGGAAAGGCATCTAGTCTTTTGTCCTCCTTTTTTCATGGACCAGAGCTACTGTAATACCATTCCTCCTCCTCCTCATGGTCCCACCCCTCGACCCAATTCTTCTCCCTCCCTCCAAATTTTTATGAATAAAATTTCAATCTATCCATTCTATTCTGGGTCTACAGTGAAATCATGCCGATCCGGTCCTTTCCAAATTACAGGTCAAAAACTCAGGTTTTGACAAATAACTCTATTACCACATTCTTTTTTTCTTATTAGGTTTCTCATTTTCTTTCTTCACAACTTGGATGTACTGCATTCACTATCTTCTCCATATTTTTAAATTTTTTCTCCTCTACTTTTTGGTGTCTTCATTGGACATTTTTACACCTTCCACTATTTTTTTAATCTTTTTAAATATATTATATTTTTTCCTGATTTTTTTATTGATATTTAAATCTCCATATTCGTGGATCTTAAATTTTCGGATTAGGCTTTGGGGTTTGACATTGAGCCAAACCAAATACAATAATCTGCAAAATTCTATATAATTTTTCAATCCAAAACTTTAGACCGCACCAGGAATTAGGACAGAAATCTAATGGACAAATTCAATGTCATCCAAAACTTTAGACCTCACCAGGAATTAGGACATAAATCTACTGGACAAATTCTATGTCATCCAAAACTTTGACCTCACTAGGAATTAGGACGGAAATCTAATGGACAAATTCTATGTCATGGTCCAATCCAAAGTAGCTTCAAAGCCATATACAACCATTCCAACATTATGCAAATTGAAATTGGGGGTTTTAAGATTACAAATACTAAGTGAGTTTTGAAGCCTTCAGAAGTTTGCAAGTTAAAAAACTCACTTGTTTCGCCTTGCCTGCTACTATCAACATAGCGAAGAGTCGACCACTTCATCACTCATAGACCAAGGTAGAGAATGCAACCACACTCTAAGTTACAACTCAGTCACTAGTAGAAAAGGCCATCCATTACACCGGCAAATTACACCGAAATTTGGCAATGGTGTTCAGTCTAATATTTCAGAGTGTTCTCATTGGTCTAGGCCGGTTCATGGTGTTCATGAGGAAAGTCTTGCTTCTCGCAAAGCTATGTTAAGCAGGATCCTGTTCACAGCTTTAGCGCATCCAATGGGTGCGGCCCTGTTTGTCAGAGTGAACAGTGACATTGTGATTTAACTCCTTGTTTTAAGGGAGTGGAAAAAGATCACACACGGTGGGTAACGAGGAGTCACTTTTTGCTTTGTTACAGCTAGACTGGATGATTTTGTGGGGCCGGACTGGACGACGGTGCAAAACTCTGTCTGAGGTCAAAAGAGGTAACTCGCGGGATTATCATGGTGAGGTAATGCGATCGAAGGGCCGGGTATACGCCGGGTAAGTACTGTCTGGGTACGCGATGAATACAGTATCGCTTTGACGATTTTCGTCACAGATTCAGCGATGTGTGTACAAGTTGTCTTCTTCGATATGGGATTTAGTGTGGGGTTCGATGCAGCAACGGTAGTGAGATTACAAGAGTTCAGGCGTGTTCGGAAACTGTCTCCGTACATAGAATCGGCAAACAAGTTTAGTTGAACATGTTTATATTGAAAAGACAACAACTGATACAATATAGAGCTAAACACCTTTATATCAAAGTCAAGGGTTCCCACGCCTGAAATAGAGTTCGGCAACGTTCAAAAGAGAGTTCATCACTGACATTCTAGGGCCGAATTGGTATTTGAAATACATTCGAGGAAAAAATCAGAATGGATTACAGACTGTCCTGCACATGAAGGTAGAACTTCCAATGTCTTGTTACAGTTCACAAGCACTATATTAGATATCATCAAATCTAAACGCGAGCACTTGTTCTGCTACCATCACCGAGCACAATACAAGCCTGTACAGATGATAGAGATGCATCACAGCAACAAAAAAAAAGGTGAAGATTTACTGTGGAATACACTGAGATGATGCGTTTCTGATCTTCAATATTTGCAGTGATCCGCGTTGATCATTCCTGAATGTGCTGTAGGAGTTCGGTAATGGCACGGAGATGAGCTACTTTGGCATCGAGCGCTTCACATGTGGAGCTGTAATCATTTTCTGCCTGACTTAACTCCCCCTTCAGTCTTTCCAGAAAAATACCATGGCGCTCTGATTTCAACTGCCACTCCTCCAGACGCTGACGGGCCTCTCTCACGTTATTGTACCAGGAATTCACCAAGGCCTCGCAGTTCCGAATGATGTTGCTGTGAGGTTGCTTCCCTTGGACGCAGGCGTTGCTGTCGGCTTCGACCATGGACGCAACTAGAACTCGCCGTGCACGCTCGTACTCCTGGACTGCCCTGGCGTGAGTTCCCATCCTCTCCTCCACTCTACGAGATATCAGAGCAGCCCGCTCCTTCTCCTCTCGAAGACGTGTCTTCAATTTGCTCACTGCGGCATAAGCGTTGTGGCGAGTCTCTTGTAGCTTCCTATGCTCAGACTCCACCAATGGAATGATGCCTGGACGGAGTGCAGATAGAGCGGAGACAATATTGTCAAGGGAAATGTCCGGGTCCTGGCCATCAACTTCAGGTGCCTTTGGGATTTCACGACTACATGACCCCTTCATGTTCCCCTTGTTATCAGACACCTTCATGTTCTTGAACTTTGGAGGCAACGCGTCGGCGCTCTGTGGACATGGCGATACTTCTGCCTTGCCAGCTCTCGTAGTTCTTGTGCGTAAGGTGACGTTAGGCTTTGGCTCCGCAGCGGTGTTCTGCTCCTGTGCCTGATGAGTCACCACGTGCAGAGTGTCTTCCATCTGCCCATTGACACACAATAAGTTTATAAAATTTGGGTAGGTACAGTGGGAGGTGATACACGGGAGAGTCGCTAAGTTTAGGGAATGGGAGATGCTTCATACGATTAACTGATTCAATCAAACCACAATCACGTGCAAAAGAACAACAGGAAATGAGAAATCACAATACATTAGCATCCACGTTGATCAGAAGCCGAACAATTGAATGGGTACAAAGACTGCATAGCTGAAGTACCTCATCATAGTAGCTCTCCGGGAATACCTTCTTCAGGGGATGAAGTGGAGCCTCCAGATTATCAAACACAGGTAGAAGACGAGGAATTCCGGTTCTTGACTGGTAGGGATGAGTTACCTTGAAGGCGTACTCTGCCCAGTTCACTTCCATACCAAAACACTCTGACAATAAGCCCCTGGCAAAATGGAACGGCAATACATGATTGATAGGCCAATTCGTCTGTTGTACTCGAACGAATAGATCTCTCACATAATCTTCATACTCCGCGCATCCATGGTTCTCAAATGTGAAGCCAGATTTATGTTTGGGGCCCATAAATTGCGCCAATTGTTCACGAGATGGCATTAACTCTGTCGGAGTTACGGTCGGGATAACGCCGTGGTTATGGAGACGCATGTGTGAGACAAACCAGTCGATGGAGGATTTCTCAGGGAAAGTCATCTTGTGAGAAACAAAGTACACGCTATGAGATAACTACAGTGGTGCCGTTCACAGATTCCGGATGACCTGCAGCTAATGGCGCACACTCACAAGGTGACCACAACCACAGTAAGAAGAAGCAGTGATGGGGGACAACTTAGGCACTATCAAAAATAAACTACCCTCTGCAACAGCGGAGTTTCAAGACATGAGGATAGTCGGAGAGAAAGTGAATGCAAGAGAAGTCGCCAGGTTCCTCACATACTGGAATGGAGGAGGGCGCTTTGTTGGAAGGGTCCCGAATACTCATTGAGAATAGACAGACCACAAAGACGTGGACGCCAAGTTTAATGATGAGTTAAGTGATCAGCCAAGTGTGGGGGCTTCAGAAGTGATGCCTGTTGTACATGGCCGCTTGCGGTGATGAGACATATGCAGGTGATGTTGAAATCCTGAAAGGCAAAGTGGAAAAAAAGAAATCATGAGTATCATACATAAGATCTGGTGTTAATATTGGCGTATCTTAGGCACAGCCGTGTCATATCAAGTTCTGAAATATTAATTACAGATTGGACATGGGTGGGGCATGCACAAACCATGTTTATGGACCGGTGAAAGGTGTGTACGAAGTGGCTATGACATGGACGGGGTGGGTCTTGTTCTGAGGACATCACATAATAAACTTACTAAACCTACTTGGAATCGACTAAACCAGCGATCACTTACTAATATGGAGCATTCAGAAACCTAATCAATGACCTCAGTTTCATTGTGCGTGAATATGTTAGCTGGGGTCAGAGATGGAAATACTAGGCAGGGAGGTCAGGGGGTTTGTAAGGTAAGGGGGGGCAAGGTTCTCAAGGAGTCCACGGGTTTAGGGGTAATTGAACACGGTCACCAGGAACAACTGTCTTGGTGCAGGGACTCGGGCCGTTAATATACTCAGCGTAAGCTAGCCGAGGTAGGCCAGGGAAGGGGGAGAGATGGGGGCGGTGGCTACTTGAGTTTCTACTGGAAAGCGAGGTTGCAAGGGCTAGAAGACTTCCATGACACTGTGGGCAGGAGCCAAGGGACCGAGGAGTGCAAGAGGTAGGGGAGAGCAACGACCACAGAGAAGACGAAGGGTTTAGAGGGTTAGGGTTGAACAATCAGAGTCAGACAGTAGGCAAACAGTAAGCGTAAAGGGAGAGTGTTTCCATTACAACAGAGAGTGCAAGTACTTCAAGTATCCAAGTCTGGGCCACACACGGCCCTTGCTATCTCTACTGCGCATCGACTCTAACCAGCAAAATCAAGAGTGTGAGTTCTGGCCTCCTAGCTACCTTGTTATACTTGGGTTATCCTAAATTCTAGGTCGGACTGTGGCTTCCTAGCGGCAACTGCTACTTCTTCTGCTAGTCTTCACTGCTCCTTGTCTTCCTTGGTTGTCGTGGATGTTGCCCTGTAACATTTAGCCCTCCCTTGAAGCTTGCAATCCGTCCCGGATTGCGGATCAGCCACGCGTGCGTCGGTGGGCGGGTCTTCTATCAGGTCTGGTCTCTTCCCTTGGTAGCTGGGCGCGGCGTCTTGGGGGTGCTTGATGCCCATAAATTGCGGCTATGGCTGCACCAACACCTCTATGTATCAGGTTATGCGTAGTCCGGGACGTCATGGCATGTTGATAGACATCATACACGGTTTTTCCTAGAATCTTATTGCATGCGGGGCATTGCACCTGACTAGCCTCGGGATTACTATAGAGGGCGATGAGATCAGGGTTAGCTTCAAAGTATTGTGTGACTTCCTGGATGGCAATCGCTAGCTCTTCCTCGGCCTCTTCTTCATCACTGTTCTGCTCTTCTAAGTCAAATTCCTCTTCTATTTTTCTTAATGCTTCTTTGTGAGTTCTAAAGGACTTGGGTTTCGGGGGTACCGTGGGGTTGACTTGGCTTGGTGCAGCTTGTGGTGCCGCTGGCAGGCGTGGTGAAGGTTGTGGAGTATCCTCCTGATCGGTCAAGTGCTCCGGAATATCCACGCGTTCTGCTTGGTCGGCAAGGTTGACCATGGCCGGGCTGGGCGGCTGCAGATTTTCTTGGACTTGGTGCCCTGGACTGGTTGGTGCGGGTTCCATGGCTGGCTGGTCCGTAGCTGGCTGCGGGAGCAGGGACAGGGCTTCCATATCTTCATTGTCCAGCTCCATATCTTCTAACTCCATGTTCTCCCAAGCATTTTCCGAATGTTCCAATTCCAGCGTAGCCAGTGCATTGTCGATGCAGTAATCCATGAATTCCTTGGGTGGTTCGGCTGAGGTAGAGGGATGGTCCAGCAACCATTTGTATGCATTAGATGCAATCAGGTTGGCGGCATTATGCACCCATCCCACCTTGTTAGCTTCAAAGTCTTGCATGCATTGTTCCATTGCGATTTTCTCCTCCTGGAGGTGCATGTTATCCTCGGTCTCCTGCGAATGCTGACCTTGTTTTAGCGTGTCGTTGTGTGCTGTTAGGGCTTTGCATCTGGCTAGATACTCCTGGCTCTGCTGTTCCAGTCCTTGGGCGCGTTCCATGGCGTTTGCTTTCTCCTTGGCCAAAACGTCGACATGATCCTGTGTGGCTCTAAGTTCCAATTCCAGGTTCGCCACCTGGTGTCGAAGGTTTGTCAATGTCTGCTCCTTCTCCTCTAGCTGCTGACGATACTCTGTGTGTGTGTGTGACAGGGTACGCTGTGCCTGGTCTCGGATTCCTTGGACAGCTGCGGCGAACTTGCGTTTGTACTTGTCTTCAATGCCCTTGTGCTCTTGTAGAATAGCCGTCTGCGCCTGCTCTGTGGTGTTGATCCACTGGAGCATCTCCCCCACGCAATCCAAAAAAGCAGCACTCTGTGCTGCGAACTTGGTGGCGCATGGGCCCATGGTTGTGGATGTCTCTGCCTCCTTGGTGGACTCTGTATTCCGGGGACGCTTGCTGGGGCCGGGCAGCTCTGGATCCCGAGTCGCTGCTGCTGCAAGGTCACGCTGGACATCGAGGAAGGTACCCATGAGAGGGCCTCGGTTGTGTCGACGGTAGAAGGCCAGGTAATTCGCGATGTAGGAGGTGAGGAAGGGCCCAATCGGGCTGCTGTAATCTGCACGCTGCCGGTGACCTCGGAGCTGGATTCGGAAGTTCTCTTCGACCAGGAGACCCCAGTTGACCTTGGCGCCTTGGTCCGCCATGAGCAGGAGACCCAATTGCTCCGGCAGAATGCCATTGCAATTGTTTTGAAAGTAGACCTGACTCAAGACTCCACGCATACGAGAAAACCAAGGATCCTGCATATGATTTCCCAAGGCAAACACGTCGTACCTGCCATCATCCTTCAGCTGGAGGCTGCCCACGCGAGATGCTATGTCTGGCTTCGGATGTCCACAGGTCTCGCTCCACGCCGTGACGCCCAAGCCATCCCAGCCGAAGAATTTGTGCAAATAGCGGCTGGAGAACTGGACCTCGATTCCTTCGACTACTCCTGAAGGAAACTGCTCTGTCTCGCTCCGAGTCCGCATCGAGGTAACAAACTCTGTGCAATGTTTGGTGTTGACCTTGGGCTCGACCAATGTGCAGTAGCGCGCTAATCCTACCCCTGTGTTCCAGATGAGGTCGGGCTGGCGTTTCCATTCCGAAATCATTCGGGGCACATGAAATGGGGGCGTGACCTTCTTCCTACGCTCCATGGTGACTAACTCGGGGACTAAACGTGGAGTGTGCAGGGGAGGAGCAGCAATGCGGAGTGACGGGCTGTAGCAACAGAGAAAGGAGAGTGCACTGGTTGGGACTAACTGCAGGGGGAAGGAGAAGAAGGCAGTCCTCTGGACCCAGGGATCTGAGAGACGAGTTGGCCTTGGCGGCCTTGAATTGACAAGGGAGGATCTCCATGGCCTGCTGAGGCTGATGGCTGGGTAACCTTGGGTATGATGATGGGCTAGCGGGGTTCGTGGCGGCTGAGTCCCTATGATGCGGGAGTTAGGGAGTGCTGAGGCTGTCCCATTGATGGGATGTTCCATGGCGTCCTGGGTGTCCAAGAAGCTGATCTGGACCAAGCTTACATGGACTGCCATGGTGTCCATGTCTTGTTGTGGCGGCTCTGTAGTATTGCTTTCTTCTGAATCTGTCGTATTTTGAGCCTCGGTCGCCAAGGTCTTATAAATTTCTCCTAAGCTGAGCTGAGGGGTGGTTGTAGCATTTTCAGAATGATAATGTTTTAATTTTGTTGAGTTAACAATGGTTGCATGTGTGTCAAAATTCTCACTATTAACCAAGAGCACAGTATTATTAGGTAATACTAATTGAACCCTGTATGGCCCGTACCATATGGACTCGAATTTGGTTTTGCGTATCTTGGGATCCCTTGGGCACCATAAAACCTGGTCACCTTTTTGAAATAGGCGTGGAGGCTGGGAAGCTTGAAAATACCGGGCGCTTAATTCTTGTTTGTGAAGTATATTTTTGATGGCGGATGCCCGAACTTCTTCCAGTGCATGAATATCTTGAATCCGGGCAGCAAGGACGCGATGAGGGCTGTAATCCTTGGGCTGCAAGGTTTGAAACGTGGGCGCGATATACTCCGTGGGCAAAAGAGGTTGAGTGCCATAAACCATTTCAAAGGGACTAACCTGAGTGGCAGTCTTGATTGCCACCCTATAGGCCCACAAGGCTGCTGGGAGACAGTCCCCCCAATCGGACTGATTGGCATGGATGAACCTGCGTAACATGTTGATCAAGGTTTTATTAGTAGATTCTGCTTGGCCGTTTCCTTGAGGATAATAGACTGTACTTGTTCTATGTTTTATGACATGATTTTCCATTAAGTCTTCAATGACTGCATTAACAAAATGGGAGCCTTGGTCTGATATGATTTCCAAGGGGCAACCAAATCGAGTGATAATGTTTTCGTAGATAAAGGTCGCGGTTACCATGGCAGTGTTGGTACGTAATGGTTTGGCTTCGGCCCACTTGGTGGTATAATCCGTGGCAACTAGAATGTATTTGTAACCCTGTTTTGTGGCCGGTTTAATTGGGCCAACAAAGTCTAAACCCCATCGTTGGAAAGGGCCGAGGGGTGGTATGGATTTCAGGGGCACTCGACCTTGGTACTGGAAATTTGTTGTGGAAACTTGGCAAGCATGGCAGTTTTTAACATACTCATGGACGTCTTTGTGCAGTGTAGGCCACCAATAACGAGCAGCCAGGATTTTTTTAATTGTTGTATCGGGTCCTTGGTGGCCGCCTGCTGGGCCGTCATGGAGGATGGACATGAGATTTTGCTCTTGCCCCGTGGGAACGCAAAGACGGATTTCGTGATCAATGCCTCGGCGGTACAACTGTCCCTGGACCATGGTGTAAGGTAATGTATGCCGGACAAAAGTAACGCGTCGGGTTCCTGATAAATTGACAGGGGTTATTCCTGTGGTTAAGTATCGTATAATGTCACCTCGCCAGTCTGTAGGAATGTCCACGTCCAGACTAGCGGCTTGAAGGTATGGCTCGTTAAAGGAGTCATCGATGCCCTCCTCGGTAGCCTTGGAGTCCCTGGACAAGTAGTCTGCGACTATGTGTCTTTTCCCTGGCACATACACTACTTCGAAATCGTACTCTAGGAGTATCATGATCCACCTTGCTACACGGCCAGTGACCAAGGGCTGATTGACCAGGTACGATAAGCTGTGATGATCGACCATGAAACGGAATTTGTTGCCTAGTAAGTAGTGACGGAATTTTTTAACGGCGTAAATCATAGCTAAGGCTTCTCTTTCCGTTGTGGAATAATTCCTTTCTGCTTGATTTAATAGTCGACTAGCATAGGCAACGGGTTGATCATATTTGCCGTTCAGATTCTGGGCTAACATAACCCCTACTGCAATATTAGATGCATCCGTGTGTACATGGAAAGGCTTGGTCCAGTCAGGGGCGATCAAGATTGGTGCATTAGAATAGGCAACCTTAATTTTTTCCAAGGCGGACTGGGCTGCAGGGGTCCAATCTTGGGGGTACTTGTATTTGGCATGGTTAAGTGCAGTTATGGGCGCAGTGATATGGGCCAGTTTCTCGATATATATCCTATTGAACTGTGACAGACCTAAAAGCCTTTGAACACCTTTCTGATCCGTGGGAGGCGTGATTTCCATGATGTCCTTGATTTTCTCAGGATCAGGCAGTTTTCCATACTTACAAACTATGTAACCCAAGATTACCCCGGCAAAAAATAAGAACATACACTTCTCGGCATTTAAACTGACCCCATTAGTCCTGCAGGCTTGGAAAATCTGTCGAAGGTGAGTAACATGGTCCTTTATTTGTCCATACACGGTACCATCGTCTAAATAGATTCTGAAGAATCTTTTTAAATAGGGTCTAAAGATCAACTCCATGACTCGTTGAAAAGTCATAGGGGCGTTTTTAGCTCCAAATGGCATTCTTTCAAACTGATAAGGCCCCCATTCAGTTGAGAAAGCTGTTTTATTTTTGTCTTGTTCTGCCATGGCTACTTGGTAGTATCCGGAAAAACAATCTAAAAAAGAATACATTTCATGGCCGGCTACTTCATCAATGATTTCTTCCATGTAAGGCAAGGGGTAATGGTCCTTCTTGGTGGCCGCGTTTAACTTTCGGAAATCAACACAGATTCGAAGTGTGCCATTTTTCTTAGGAATGATAACCATGGGAGATAACCAGGGAGCAGCATCTACAGGTGAGATGAATTTCGCTTGGAGTAATTTATCAAGTTCGGCCTTGACCCTTACTGCATAATTTGGATTCATGCGATACCTACGTTGTTGTACAGGGGTGGCGTTAGGTACAAGGTCGATCGTGTGTTCTGCTAGTGTGCTTGGGATTCCTTTGAGATCCTCATGTCCCCATGCGAAAATGTCTTGGTATTCATGAAATAGGTCGATTGCTGCTCTTTTCACATGATTTGGTGCATCTGCGTTGATCTTGATGAACTTAGGCTTTTCGGAAGTGCCAAGATTTACTAATTCTATTCTATCCTTGGCTCCATGGGTCCATCCTGTGATGACCTCTTGCTGCAAGGCTTGAGTAGCTGGCATAGCTTGTACAGTTACTGTTTCTTGGATTTCTTGGGAAAAATGCAAGGGTATGTCTAGTTTATCCTGGTCGGTTATCATGCTAGCTAGATGAATTTCTGCTAAGGGAATTAGATCCGGGTTGGCCTGGAATACCATGGCTTCCTGTTTCGGTGAGAGCCCTTGCACCCAATTGGTTCCAGCTTTGTGGCGGATCTGGTTAGCCTTAGCCCTGGTTATACAGCTATCCACGGGAATGATAACTGTTTTTCCTTGGCGCTGGATGCGGATCTGATTTCGTGACCAGTCATGGATCGCATTCATGTCACGTAACCAAGGTCGGCCAAGGATTACTGGGAAGTTACTACTATCAGGCATATCAATAACTACAAACGTAGCTGGTGTGGAAATTCCATGGGTAGTAATAGCAACCGTGGAGAGTATTCCCAGGGGTGTCACCGGGGCATCATTTGCCATCCTGAGTATAAACTGTGCGAGCTTGGGAGAAGGTAAGCCTAAATGTTTTCTAAGATGGTTGCTCATGACATTAACACCGGATCCTCCATCAACTAATACGTTAGTCAATTCATGGTTTCCGAGTTGTAAATGAATGACTGCAGCATCAGGATCTAACGTTGTGGCGTTGACTTCAATGACTTCAGGATCTTCCGTTCCTTTAGGTAGCGAGGCTTGTTGTAAGTATTTTTGAAGCTCTGGACTCAACTGTAATAGTTTGGACAGAGTGATGGTTACGTTAGTATCTTCTAAAATTTGTTGGATAGGAGCGTCCTGGCTGGTGCTTTCTAATCCTGCTTGTAAGTCTTGGCGGATTCTATGAAGGCGATCCCAGTGATTTTCTGGGAATGGTTTCCTTGGTTCTACTACATGGTCATCCGGTGCTCCCTTAGATCGCGTGGTTACTACTGCAGTGCTTATGGTAGACACAGAGGTTTCAGTTCCGTGTACTTCTGTTAGTGTGACACCTCCTCGCCTAGGATTCCCTGGAGGTTTGGAGTTATCTTGGTTACCTTGGTTCCCGGAACGGTACTGTGACCATCTCTGATGTAGTTGAGGGCAGTCTCTGCGTCTGTGGGTTGTGGATCCACACTCCCAGCAGGCATCGTTCCTGCCAGGTTGAAAAGCGTCGACGTTAATTTCCTCGGGATACACGGCCGCCGTGGTAGGACGAGAGCGCCGGTTGTCTTCAGGGCGAATGGGATTGTTTGCGTACCAGCATCGGCCACCATGAATTTTTCCACAGTTAGCGCATGGTACCAAGGTGGGTCGAATTTCTGGGCGAACAGTGGGCAAGGGAAGCAAAGGAGCTTGGATTTTATTTAATGCCCCTAGTTCCCTGCTAATATCATTAGCAGCAGTAACGATATCCTGCAAGGTCTTGACTCCTCGGATTACTATTCCTTGTTGTATCCATGGTAACAATCCCTTTTTGAACCATTCACAAAGATAGTCCTCCTCGGGACGTTGGTTTAATTTGTCTGCTAGTTGTTTGAATCGGTCATAAAATTTGTCTACTGGTTCGCTTTTCTCTTGTGCAATACTTCCCAGGGCTCTCAATACTTCCGAGCTGGTCTTGAGTTTTCTGAATTTGTGTAGAAAACTTTGCTCCATTTCGTCCCAAGTGGCATTGGAATGTTCAGTCTCAAAGTCAATATACCAATTGATGTGGTTGCCTTGGAGGGTTGTACCAAAGATGTTTTGTAAATCGGCAGTATTGGTGACGCCATTTGTGCGAGCGATAACCTTGAATCTTCTGACGTGCCAATCTGGGTCGCCAGATTCATCAAACACTGGGTAGGATATCTTGGGAAGCTTGGCCTGTTTGTGGGTATCATTTTGACTAGGTAGCGTGGCAGCAGTGTGATTTTCCTGAGGAATAGTAGCTGATCTGAGTGCTTCAGGGAGAGCTTGGGAAGCTTGTGGTGTGGTATTAATAGTCTCCTGGTTTCTGCTTTCTTGTAGAGTTTGATATTGTGCACTAAGTGTTTCCAGTCTGGCATTAGTGGCCTCATTCTTGGCCACAAGGTCGGCCATTTGCTGTCTCATCCATATCAAGAATTCCTTGGTGGTTTCTTGGTCATCTTGGTTGGCAGCTTCCTCTCCTTCATTTGTCACCACCAGGGGGAGTTTTCGTGGAGGCATGGTGTATCAGTTTAGGGGTTTTAGGACACCTTAGTATTCCATCCCCAGCATGGTCGCCAAAATGTTAGCTGGGGTCAGAGATGGAAATACTAGGCAGGGAGGTCAGGGGGTTTGTAAGGTAAGGGGGGGCAAGGTTCTCAAGGAGTCCACGGGTTTAGGGGTAATTGAACACGGTCACCAGGAACAACTGTCCTGGTGCAGGGACTCGGGCCGTTAATATACTCAGCGTAAGCTAGCCGAGGTAGGCCAGGGAAGGGGGAGAGATGGGGGCGGTGGCTACTTGAGTTTCTACTGGAAAGCGAGGTTGCAAGGGCTAGAAGACTTCCATGACACTGTGGGCAGGAGCCAAGGGACCGAGGAGTGCAAGAGGTAGGGGAGAGCAACGACCACAGAGAAGACGAAGGGTTTAGAGGGTTAGGGTTGAACAATCAGAGTCAGACAGTAGGCAAACAGTAAGCGTAAAGGGAGAGTGTTTCCATTACAACAGAGAGTGCAAGTACTTCAAGTATCCAAGTCTGGGCCACACACGGCCCTTGCTATCTCTACTGCGCATCGGCTCTAACCAGCAAAATCAAGAGTGTGAGTTCTGGCCTCCTAGCTACCTTGTTATACTTGGGTTATCCTAAATTCTAGGTCGGACTGTGGCTTCCTAGCGGCAACTGCTACTTCTTCTGCTAGTCTTCACTGCTCCTTGTCTTCCTTGGTTGTCGTGGATGTTGCCCTGTAACATTTAGCCCTCCCTTGAAGCTTGCAATCCGTCCCGGATTGCGGATCAGCCACGCGTGCGTCGGTGGGCGGGTCTTCTATCAGGTCTGGTCTCTTCCCTTGGTAGCTGGGCGCGGCGTCTTGGGGGTGCTTGATGCCCATAAATTGCGGCTATGGCTGCACCAACACCTCTATGTATCAGGTTATGCGTAGTCCGGGACGTCATGGCATGTTGATAGACATCATACACGGTTTTTCCTAGAATCTTATTGCATGCGGGGCATTGCACCTGACTAGCCTCGGGATTACTATAGAGGGCGATGAGATCAGGGTTAGCTTCAAAGTATTGTGTGACTTCCTGGATGGCAATCGCTAGCTCTTCCTCGGCCTCTTCTTCATCACTGTTCTGCTCTTCTAAGTCAAATTCCTCTTCTATTTTTCTTAATGCTTCTTTGTGAGTTCTAAAGGACTTGGGTTTCGGGGGTACCGTGGGGTTGACTTGGCTTGGTGCAGCTTGTGGTGCCGCTGGCAGGCGTGGTGAAGGTTGTGGAGTATCCTCCTGATCGGTCAAGTGCTCCGGAATATCCACGCGTTCTGCTTGGTCGGCAAGGTTGACCATGGCCGGGCTGGGCGGCTGCAGATTTTCTTGGACTTGGTGCCCTGGACTGGTTGGTGCGGGTTCCATGGCTGGCTGGTCCGTAGCTGGCTGCGGGAGCAGGGACAGGGCTTCCATATCTTCATTGTCCAGCTCCATATCTTCTAACTCCATGTTCTCCCAAGCATTTTCCGAATGTTCCAATTCCAGCGTAGCCAGTGCATTGTCGATGCAGTAATCCATGAATTCCTTGGGTGGTTCGGCTGAGGTAGAGGGATGGTCCAGCAACCATTTGTATGCATTAGATGCAATCAGGTTGGCGGCATTATGCACCCATCCCACCTTGTTAGCTTCAAAGTCTTGCATGCATTGTTCCATTGCGATTTTCTCCTCCTGGAGGTGCATGTTATCCTCGGTCTCCTGCGAATGCTGACCTTGTTTTAGCGTGTCGTTGTGTGCTGTTAGGGCTTTGCATCTGGCTAGATACTCCTGGCTCTGCTGTTCCAGTCCTTGGGCGCGTTCCATGGCGTTTGCTTTCTCCTTGGCCAAAACGTCGACATGATCCTGTGTGGCTCTAAGTTCCAATTCCAGGTTCGCCACCTGGTGTCGAAGGTTTGTCAATGTCTGCTCCTTCTCCTCTAGCTGCTGACGATACTCTGTGTGTGTGTGTGACAGGGTACGCTGTGCCTGGTCTCGGATTCCTTGGACAGCTGCGGCGAACTTGCGTTTGTACTTGTCTTCAATGCCCTTGTGCTCTTGTAGAATAGCCGTCTGCGCCTGCTCTGTGGTGTTGATCCACTGGAGCATCTCCCCCACGCAATCCGAAAAAGCAGCACTCTGTGCTGCGAACTTGGTGGCGCATGGGCCCATGGTTGTGGATGTCTCTGCCTCCTTGGTGGACTCTGTATTCCGGGGACGCTTGCTGGGGCCGGGCAGCTCTGGATCCCGAGTCGCTGCTGCTGCAAGGTCACGCTGGACATCGAGGAAGGTACCCATGAGAGGGCCTCGGTTGTGTCGACGGTAGAAGGCCAGGTAATTCGCGATGTAGGAGGTGAGGAAGGGCCCAATCGGGCTGCTGTAATCTGCACGCTGCCGGTGACCTCGGAGCTGGATTCGGAAGTTCTCTTCGACCAGGAGACCCCAGTTGACCTTGGCGCCTTGGTCCGCCATGAGCAGGAGACCCAATTGCTCCGGCAGAATGCCATTGCAATTGTTTTGAAAGTAGACCTGACTCAAGACTCCACGCATACGAGAAAACCAAGGATCCTGCATATGATTTCCCAAGGCAAACACGTCGTACCTGCCATCATCCTTCAGCTGGAGGCTGCCCACGCGAGATGCTATGTCTGGCTTCGGATGTCCACAGGTCTCGCTCCACGCCGTGACGCCCAAGCCATCCCAGCCGAAGAATTTGTGCAAATAGCGGCTGGAGAACTGGACCTCGATTCCTTCGACTACTCCTGAAGGAAACTGCTCTGTCTCGCTCCGAGTCCGCATCGAGGTAACAAACTCTGTGCAATGTTTGGTGTTGACCTTGGGCTCGACCAATGTGCAGTAGCGCGCTAATCCTACCCCTGTGTTCCAGATGAGGTCGGGCTGGCGTTTCCATTCCGAAATCATTCGGGGCACATGAAATGGGGGCGTGACCTTCTTCCTACGCTCCATGGTGACTAACTCGGGGACTAAACGTGGAGTGTGCAGGGGAGGAGCAGCAATGCGGAGTGACGGGCTGTAGCAACAGAGAAAGGAGAGTGCACTGGTTGGGACTAACTGCAGGGGGAAGGAGAAGAAGGCAGTCCTCTGGACCCAGGGATCTGAGAGACGAGTTGGCCTTGGCGGCCTTGAATTGACAAGGGAGGATCTCCATGGCCTGCTGAGGCTGATGGCTGGGTAACCTTGGGTATGATGATGGGCTAGCGGGGTTCGTGGCGGCTGAGTCCCTATGATGCGGGAGTTAGGGAGTGCTGAGGCTGTCCCATTGATGGGATGTTCCATGGCGTCCTGGGTGTCCAAGAAGCTGATCTGGACCAAGCTTACATGGACTGCCATGGTGTCCATGTCTTGTTGTGGCGGCTCTGTAGTATTGCTTTCTTCTGAATCTGTCGTATTTTGAGCCTCGGTCGCCAAGGTCTTATAAATTTCTCCTAAGCTGAGCTGAGGGGTGGTTGTAGCATTTTCAGAATGATAATGTTTTAATTTTGTTGAGTTAACAATGGTTGCATGTGTGTCAAAATTCTCACTATTAACCAAGAGCACAGTATTATTAGGTAATACTAATTGAACCCTGTATGGCCCGTACCATATGGACTCGAATTTGGTTTTGCGTATCTTGGGATCCCTTGGGCACCATAAAACCTGGTCACCTTTTTGAAATAGGCGTGGAGGCTGGGAAGCTTGAAAATACCGGGCGCTTAATTCTTGTTTGTGAAGTATATTTTTGATGGCGGATGCCCGAACTTCTTCCAGTGCATGAATATCTTGAATCCGGGCAGCAAGGACGCGATGAGGGCTGTAATCCTTGGGCTGCAAGGTTTGAAACGTGGGCGCGATATACTCCGTGGGCAAAAGAGGTTGAGTGCCATAAACCATTTCAAAGGGACTAACCTGAGTGGCAGTCTTGATTGCCACCCTATAGGCCCACAAGGCTGCTGGGAGACAGTCCCCCCAATCGGACTGATTGGCATGGATGAACCTGCGTAACATGTTGATCAAGGTTTTATTAGTAGATTCTGCTTGGCCGTTTCCTTGAGGATAATAGACTGTACTTGTTCTATGTTTTATGACATGATTTTCCATTAAGTCTTCAATGACTGCATTAACAAAATGGGAGCCTTGGTCTGATATGATTTCCAAGGGGCAACCAAATCGAGTGATAATGTTTTCGTAGATAAAGGTCGCGGTTACCATGGCAGTGTTGGTACGTAATGGTTTGGCTTCGGCCCACTTGGTGGTATAATCCGTGGCAACTAGAATGTATTTGTAACCCTGTTTTGTGGCCGGTTTAATTGGGCCAACAAAGTCTAAACCCCATCGTTGGAAAGGGCCGAGGGGTGGTATGGATTTCAGGGGCACTCGACCTTGGTACTGGAAATTTGTTGTGGAAACTTGGCAAGCATGGCAGTTTTTAACATACTCATGGACGTCTTTGTGCAGTGTAGGCCACCAATAACGAGCAGCCAGGATTTTTTTAATTGTTGTATCGGGTCCTTGGTGGCCGCCTGCTGGGCCGTCATGGAGGATGGACATGAGATTTTGCTCTTGCCCCGTGGGAACGCAAAGACGGATTTCGTGATCAATGCCTCGGCGGTACAACTGTCCCTGGACCATGGTGTAAGGTAATGTATGCCGGACAAAAGTAACGCGTCGGGTTCCTGATAAATTGACAGGGGTTATTCCTGTGGTTAAGTATCGTATAATGTCACCTCGCCAGTCTGTAGGAATGTCCACGTCCAGACTAGCGGCTTGAAGGTATGGCTCGTTAAAGGAGTCATCGATGCCCTCCTCGGTAGCCTTGGAGTCCCTGGACAAGTAGTCTGCGACTATGTGTCTTTTCCCTGGCACATACACTACTTCGAAATCGTACTCTAGGAGTATCATGATCCACCTTGCTACACGGCCAGTGACCAAGGGCTGATTGACCAGGTACGATAAGCTGTGATGATCGACCATGAAACGGAATTTGTTGCCTAGTAAGTAGTGACGGAATTTTTTAACGGCGTAAATCATAGCTAAGGCTTCTCTTTCCGTTGTGGAATAATTCCTTTCTGCTTGATTTAATAGTCGACTAGCATAGGCAACGGGTTGATCATATTTGCCGTTCAGATTCTGGGCTAACATAACCCCTACTGCAATATTAGATGCATCCGTGTGTACATGGAAAGGCTTGGTCCAGTCAGGGGCGATCAAGATTGGTGCATTAGAATAGGCAACCTTAATTTTTTCCAAGGCGGACTGGGCTGCAGGGGTCCAATCTTGGGGGTACTTGTATTTGGCATGGTTAAGTGCAGTTATGGGCGCAGTGATATGGGCCAGTTTCTCGATATATATCCTATTGAACTGTGACAGACCTAAAAGCCTTTGAACACCTTTCTGATCCGTGGGAGGCGTGATTTCCATGATGTCCTTGATTTCTCAGGATCAGGCAGTTTTCCATACTTACAAACTATGTAACCCAAGATTACCCCGGCAAAAAATAAGAACATACACTTCTCGGCATTTAAACTGACCCCATTAGTCCTGCAGGCTTGGAAAATCTGTCGAAGGTGAGTAACATGGTCCTTTATTTGTCCATACACGGTACCATCGTCTAAATAGATTCTGAAGAATCTTTTTAAATAGGGTCTAAAGATCAACTCCATGACTCGTTGAAAAGTCATAGGGGCGTTTTTAGCTCCAAATGGCATTCTTTCAAACTGATAAGGCCCCCATTCAGTTGAGAAAGCTGTTTTATTTTTGTCTTGTTCTGCCATGGCTACTTGGTAGTATCCGGAAAAAACAATCTAAAAAAGAATACATTTCATGGCCGGCTACTTCATCAATGATTTCTTCCATGTAAGGCAAGGGGTAATGGTCCTTCTTGGTGGCCGCGTTTAACTTTCGGAAATCAACACAGATTCGAAGTGTGCCATTTTTCTTAGGAATGATAACCATGGGAGATAACCAGGGAGCAGCATCTACAGGTGAGATGAATTTCGCTTGGAGTAATTTATCAAGTTCGGCCTTGACCCTTACTGCATAATTTGGATTCATGCGATACCTACGTTGTTGTACAGGGGTGGCGTTAGGTACAAGGTCGATCGTGTGTTCTGCTAGTGTGCTTGGGATTCCTTTGAGATCCTCATGTCCCCATGCGAAAATGTCTTGGTATTCATGAAATAGGTCGATTGCTGCTCTTTTCACATGATTTGGTGCATCTGCGTTGATCTTGATGAACTTAGGCTTTTCGGAAGTGCCAAGATTTACTAATTCTATTCTATCCTTGGCTCCATGGGTCCATCCTGTGATGACCTCTTGCTGCAAGGCTTGAGTAGCTGGCATAGCTTGTACAGTTACTGTTTCTTGGATTTCTTGGGAAAAATGCAAGGGTATGTCTAGTTTATCCTGGTCGGTTATCATGCTAGCTAGATGAATTTCTGCTAAGGGAATTAGATCCGGGTTGGCCTGGAATACCATGGCTTCCTGTTTCGGTGAGAGCCCTTGCACCCAATTGGTTCCAGCTTTGTGGCGGATCTGGTTAGCCTTAGCCCTGGTTATACAGCTATCCACGGGAATGATAACTGTTTTTCCTTGGCGCTGGATGCGGATCTGATTTCGTGACCAGTCATGGATCGCATTCATGTCACGTAACCAAGGTCGGCCAAGGATTACTGGGAAGTTACTACTATCAGGCATATCAATAACTACAAACGTAGCTGGTGTGGAAATTCCATGGGTAGTAATAGCAACCGTGGAGAGTATTCCAGGGGTGTCACCGGGGCATCATTTGCCATCCTGAGTATAAACTGTGCGAGCTTGGGAGAAGGTAAGCCTAAATGTTTTCTAAGATGGTTGCTCATGACATTAACACCGGATCCTCCATCAACTAATACGTTAGTCAATTCATGGTTTCCGAGTTGTAAATGAATGACTGCAGCATCAGGATCTAACGTTGTGGCGTTGACTTCAATGACTTCAGGATCTTCCGTTCCTTTAGGTAGCGAGGCTTGTTGTAAGTATTTTTGAAGCTCTGGACTCAACTGTAATAGTTTGGACAGAGTGATGGTTACGTTAGTATCTTCTAAAATTTGTTGGATAGGAGCGTCCTGGCTGGTGCTTTCTAATCCTGCTTGTAAGTCTTGGCGGATTCTATGAAGGCGATCCCAGTGATTTTCTGGGAATGGTTTCCTTGGTTCTACTACATGGTCATCCGGTGCTCCCTTAGATCGCGTGGTTACTACTGCAGTGCTTATGGTAGACACAGAGGTTTCAGTTCCGTGTACTTCTGTTAGTGTGACACCTCCTCGCCTAGGATTCCCTGGAGGTTTGGAGTTATCTTGGTTACCTTGGTTCCCGGAACGGTACTGTGACCATCTCTGATGTAGTTGAGGGCAGTCTCTGCGTCTGTGGGTTGTGGATCCACACTCCCAGCAGGCATCGTTCCTGCCAGGTTGAAAAGCGTCGACGTTAATTTCCTCGGGATACACGGCCGCCGTGGTAGGACGAGAGCGCCGGTTGTCTTCAGGGCGAATGGGATTGTTTGCGTACCAGCATCGGCCACCATGAATTTTTCCACAGTTAGCGCATGGTACCAAGGTGGGTCGAATTTCTGGGCGAACAGTGGGCAAGGGAAGCAAAGGAGCTTGGATTTTATTTAATGCCCCTAGTTCCCTGCTAATATCATTAGCAGCAGTAACGATATCCTGCAAGGTCTTGACTCCTCGGATTACTATTCCTTGTTGTATCCATGGTAACAATCCCTTTTTGAACCATTCACAAAGATAGTCCTCCTCGGGACGTTGGTTTAATTTGTCTGCTAGTTGTTTGAATCGGTCATAAAATTTGTCTACTGGTTCGCTTTTCTCTTGTGCAATACTTCCCAGGGCTCTCAATACTTCCGAGCTGGTCTTGAGTTTTCTGAATTTGTGTAGAAAACTTTGCTCCATTTCGTCCCAAGTGGCATTGGAATGTTCAGTCTCAAAGTCAATATACCAATTGATGTGGTTGCCTTGGAGGGTTGTACCAAAGATGTTTTGTAAATCGGCAGTATTGGTGACGCCATTTGTGCGAGCGATAACCTTGAATCTTCTGACGTGCCAATCTGGGTCGCCAGATTCATCAAACACTGGGTAGGATATCTTGGGAAGCTTGGCCTGTTTGTGGGTATCATTTTGACTAGGTAGCGTGGCAGCAGTGTGATTTTCCTGAGGAATAGTAGCTGATCTGAGTGCTTCAGGGAGAGCTTGGGAAGCTTGTGGTGTGGTATTAATAGTCTCCTGGTTTCTGCTTTCTTGTAGAGTTTGATATTGTGCACTAAGTGTTTCCAGTCTGGCATTAGTGGCCTCATTCTTGGCCACAAGGTCGGCCATTTGCTGTCTCATCCATATCAAGAATTCCTTGGTGGTTTCTTGGTCATCTTGGTTGGCAGCTTCCTCTCCTTCATTTGTCACCACCAGGGGGAGTTTTCGTGGAGGCATGGTGTATCAGTTTAGGGGTTTTAGGACACCTTAGTATTCCATCCCCAGCATGGTCGCCAAAATGTTAGCTGGGGTCAGAGATGGAAATACTAGGCAGGGAGGTCAGGGGGTTTGTAAGGTAAGGGGGGGCAAGGTTCTCAAGGAGTCCACGGGTTTAGGGGTAATTGAACACGGTCACCAGGAACAACTGTCCTGGTGCAGGGACTCGGGCCGTTAATATACTCAGCGTAAGCTAGCCGAGGTAGGCCAGGGAAGGGGGAGAGATGGGGGCGGTGGCTACTTGAGTTTCTACTGGAAAGCGAGGTTGCAAGGGCTAGAAGACTTCCATGACACTGTGGGCAGGAGCCAAGGGACCGAGGAGTGCAAGAGGTAGGGGAGAGCAACGACCACAGAGAAGACGAAGGGTTTAGAGGGTTAGGGTTGAACAATCAGAGTCAGACAGTAGGCAAACAGTAAGCGTAAAGGGAGAGTGTTTCCATTACAACAGAGAGTGCAAGTACTTCAAGTATCCAAGTCTGGGCCACACACGGCCCTTGCTATCTCTACTGCGCATCGGCTCTAACCAGCAAAATCAAGAGTGTGAGTTCTGGCCTCCTAGCTACCTTGTTATACTTGGGTTATCCTAAATTCTAGGTCGGACTGTGGCTTCCTAGCGGCAACTGCTACTTCTTCTGCTAGTCTTCACTGCTCCTTGTCTTCCTTGGTTGTCGTGGATGTTGCCCTGTAACATTTAGCCCTCCCTTGAAGCTTGCAATCCGTCCCGGATTGCGGATCAGCCACGCGTGCGTCGGTGGGCGGGTCTTCTATCAGGTCTGGTCTCTTCCCTTGGTAGCTGGGCGCGGCGTCTTGGGGGTGCTTGATGCCCATAAATTGCGGCTATGGCTGCACCAACACCTCTATGTATCAGGTTATGCGTAGTCCGGGACGTCATGGCATGTTGATAGACATCATACACGGTTTTTCCTAGAATCTTATTGCATGCGGGGCATTGCACCTGACTAGCCTCGGGATTACTATAGAGGGCGATGAGATCAGGGTTAGCTTCAAAGTATTGTGTGACTTCCTGGATGGCAATCGCTAGCTCTTCCTCGGCCTCTTCTTCATCACTGTTCTGCTCTTCTAAGTCAAATTCCTCTTCTATTTTTCTTAATGCTTCTTTGTGAGTTCTAAAGGACTTGGGTTTCGGGGGTACCGTGGGGTTGACTTGGCTTGGTGCAGCTTGTGGTGCCGCTGGCAGGCGTGGTGAAGGTTGTGGAGTATCCTCCTGATCGGTCAAGTGCTCCGGAATATCCACGCGTTCTGCTTGGTCGGCAAGGTTGACCATGGCCGGGCTGGGCGGCTGCAGATTTTCTTGGACTTGGTGCCCTGGACTGGTTGGTGCGGGTTCCATGGCTGGCTGGTCCGTAGCTGGCTGCGGGAGCAGGGACAGGGCTTCCATATCTTCATTGTCCAGCTCCATATCTTCTAACTCCATGTTCTCCCAAGCATTTTCCGAATGTTCCAATTCCAGCGTAGCCAGTGCATTGTCGATGCAGTAATCCATGAATTCCTTGGGTGGTTCGGCTGAGGTAGAGGGATGGTCCAGCAACCATTTGTATGCATTAGATGCAATCAGGTTGGCGGCATTATGCACCCATCCCACCTTGTTAGCTTCAAAGTCTTGCATGCATTGTTCCATTGCGATTTTCTCCTCCTGGAGGTGCATGTTATCCTCGGTCTCCTGCGAATGCTGACCTTGTTTTAGCGTGTCGTTGTGTGCTGTTAGGGCTTTGCATCTGGCTAGATACTCCTGGCTCTGCTGTTCCAGTCCTTGGGCGCGTTCCATGGCGTTTGCTTTCTCCTTGGCCAAAACGTCGACATGATCCTGTGTGGCTCTAAGTTCCAATTCCAGGTTCGCCACCTGGTGTCGAAGGTTTGTCAATGTCTGCTCCTTCTCCTCTAGCTGCTGACGATACTCTGTGTGTGTGTGTGACAGGGTACGCTGTGCCTGGTCTCGGATTCCTTGGACAGCTGCGGCGAACTTGCGTTTGTACTTGTCTTCAATGCCCTTGTGCTCTTGTAGAATAGCCGTCTGCGCCTGCTCTGTGGTGTTGATCCACTGGAGCATCTCCCCCACGCAATCCGAAAAAGCAGCACTCTGTGCTGCGAACTTGGTGGCGCATGGGCCCATGGTTGTGGATGTCTCTGCCTCCTTGGTGGACTCTGTATTCCGGGGACGCTTGCTGGGGCCGGGCAGCTCTGGATCCCGAGTCGCTGCTGCTGCAAGGTCACGCTGGACATCGAGGAAGGTACCCATGAGAGGGCCTCGGTTGTGTCGACGGTAGAAGGCCAGGTAATTCGCGATGTAGGAGGTGAGGAAGGGCCCAATCGGGCTGCTGTAATCTGCACGCTGCCGGTGACCTCGGAGCTGGATTCGGAAGTTCTCTTCGACCAGGAGACCCCAGTTGACCTTGGCGCCTTGGTCCGCCATGAGCAGGAGACCCAATTGCTCCGGCAGAATGCCATTGCAATTGTTTTGAAAGTAGACCTGACTCAAGACTCCACGCATACGAGAAAACCAAGGATCCTGCATATGATTTCCCAAGGCAAACACGTCGTACCTGCCATCATCCTTCAGCTGGAGGCTGCCCACGCGAGATGCTATGTCTGGCTTCGGATGTCCACAGGTCTCGCTCCACGCCGTGACGCCCAAGCCATCCCAGCCGAAGAATTTGTGCAAATAGCGGCTGGAGAACTGGACCTCGATTCCTTCGACTACTCCTGAAGGAAACTGCTCTGTCTCGCTCCGAGTCCGCATCGAGGTAACAAACTCTGTGCAATGTTTGGTGTTGACCTTGGGCTCGACCAATGTGCAGTAGCGCGCTAATCCTACCCCTGTGTTCCAGATGAGGTCGGGCTGGCGTTTCCATTCCGAAATCATTCGGGGCACATGAAATGGGGGCGTGACCTTCTTCCTACGCTCCATGGTGACTAACTCGGGGACTAAACGTGGAGTGTGCAGGGGAGGAGCAGCAATGCGGAGTGACGGGCTGTAGCAACAGAGAAAGGAGAGTGCACTGGTTGGGACTAACTGCAGGGGGAAGGAGAAGAAGGCAGTCCTCTGGACCCAGGGATCTGAGAGACGAGTTGGCCTTGGCGGCCTTGAATTGACAAGGGAGGATCTCCATGGCCTGCTGAGGCTGATGGCTGGGTAACCTTGGGTATGATGATGGGCTAGCGGGGTTCGTGGCGGCTGAGTCCCTATGATGCGGGAGTTAGGGAGTGCTGAGGCTGTCCCATTGATGGGATGTTCCATGGCGTCCTGGGTGTCCAAGAAGCTGATCTGGACCAAGCTTACATGGACTGCCATGGTGTCCATGTCTTGTTGTGGCGGCTCTGTAGTATTGCTTTCTTCTGAATCTGTCGTATTTTGAGCCTCGGTCGCCAAGGTCTTATAAATTTCTCCTAAGCTGAGCTGAGGGGTGGTTGTAGCATTTTCAGAATGATAATGTTTTAATTTTGTTGAGTTAACAATGGTTGCATGTGTGTCAAAATTCTCACTATTAACCAAGAGCACAGTATTATTAGGTAATACTAATTGAACCCTGTATGGCCCGTACCATATGGACTCGAATTTGGTTTTGCGTATCTTGGGATCCCTTGGGCACCATAAAACCTGGTCACCTTTTGAAATAGGCGTGGAGGCTGGGAAGCTTGAAAATACCGGGCGCTTAATTCTTGTTTGTGAAGTATATTTTTGATGGCGGATGCCCGAACTTCTTCCAGTGCATGAATATCTTGAATCCGGGCAGCAAGGACGCGATGAGGGCTGTAATCCTTGGGCTGCAAGGTTTGAAACGTGGGCGCGATATACTCCGTGGGCAAAAGAGGTTGAGTGCCATAAACCATTTCAAAGGGACTAACCTGAGTGGCAGTCTTGATTGCCACCCTATAGGCCCACAAGGCTGCTGGGAGACAGTCCCCCCAATCGGACTGATTGGCATGGATGAACCTGCGTAACATGTTGATCAAGGTTTTATTAGTAGATTCTGCTTGGCCGTTTCCTTGAGGATAATAGACTGTACTTGTTCTATGTTTATGACATGATTTTCCATTAAGTCTTCAATGACTGCATTAACAAAATGGGAGCCTTGGTCTGATATGATTTCCAAGGGGCAACCAAATCGAGTGATAATGTTTTCGTAGATAAAGGTCGCGGTTACCATGGCAGTGTTGGTACGTAATGGTTTGGCTTCGGCCCACTTGGTGGTATAATCCGTGGCAACTAGAATGTATTTGTAACCCTGTTTTGTGGCCGGTTTAATTGGGCCAACAAAGTCTAAACCCCATCGTTGGAAAGGGCCGAGGGGTGGTATGGATTTCAGGGGCACTCGACCTTGGTACTGGAAATTTGTTGTGGAAACTTGGCAAGCATGGCAGTTTTTAACATACTCATGGACGTCTTTGTGCAGTGTAGGCCACCAATAACGAGCAGCCAGGATTTTTTTAATTGTTGTATCGGGTCCTTGGTGGCCGCCTGCTGGGCCGTCATGGAGGATGGACATGAGATTTTGCTCTTGCCCCGTGGGAACGCAAAGACGGATTTCGTGATCAATGCCTCGGCGGTACAACTGTCCCTGGACCATGGTGTAAGGTAATGTATGCCGGACAAAAGTAACGCGTCGGGTTCCTGATAAATTGACAGGGGTTATTCCTGTGGTTAAGTATCGTATAATGTCACCCTCGCCAGTCTGTAGGAATGTCCACGTCCAGACTAGCGGCTTGAAGGTATGGCTCGTTAAAGGAGTCATCGATGCCCTCCTCGGTAGCCTTGGAGTCCCTGGACAAGTAGTCTGCGACTATGTGTCTTTTCCCTGGCACATACACTACTTCGAAATCGTACTCTAGGAGTATCATGATCCACCTTGCTACACGGCCAGTGACCAAGGGCTGATTGACCAGGTACGATAAGCTGTGATGATCGACCATGAAACGGAATTTGTTGCCTAGTAAGTAGTGACGGAATTTTTTAACGGCGTAAATCATAGCTAAGGCTTCTCTTTCCGTTGTGGAATAATTCCTTTCTGCTTGATTTAATAGTCGACTAGCATAGGCAACGGGTTGATCATATTTGCCGTTCAGATTCTGGGCTAACATAACCCCTACTGCAATATTAGATGCATCCGTGTGTACATGGAAAGGCTTGGTCCAGTCAGGGGCGATCAAGATTGGTGCATTAGAATAGGCAACCTTAATTTTTTCCAAGGCGGACTGGGCTGCAGGGGTCCAATCTTGGGGGTACTTGTATTTGGCATGGTTAAGTGCAGTTATGGGCGCAGTGATATGGGCCAGTTTCTCGATATATATCCTATTGAACTGTGACAGACCTAAAAGCCTTTGAACACCTTTCTGATCCGTGGGAGGCGGTGATTTCCATGATGTCCTTGATTTTCTCAGGATCAGGCAGTTTTCCATACTTACAAACTATGTAACCCAAGATTACCCCGGCAAAAAATAAGAACATACACTTCTCGGCATTTAAACTGACCCCATTAGTCCTGCAGGCTTGGAAAATCTGTCGAAGGTGAGTAACATGGTCCTTTATTTGTCCATACACGGTACCATCGTCTAAATAGATTCTGAAGAATCTTTTTAAATAGGGTCTAAAGATCAACTCCATGACTCGTTGAAAAGTCATAGGGGCGTTTTTAGCTCCAAATGGCATTCTTTCAAACTGATAAGGCCCCCATTCAGTTGAGAAAGCTGTTTTATTTTTGTCTTGTTCTGCCATGGCTACTTGGTAGTATCCGGAAAAAACAATCTAAAAAGAATACATTTCATGGCCGGCTACTTCATCAATGATTTCTTCCATGTAAGGCAAGGGGTAATGGTCCTTCTTGGTGGCCGCGTTTAACTTTCGGAAATCAACACAGATTCGAAGTGTGCCATTTTTCTTAGGAATGATAACCATGGGAGATAACCAGGGAGCAGCATCTACAGGTGAGATGAATTTCGCTTGGAGTAATTTATCAAGTTCGGCCTTGACCCTTACTGCATAATTTGGATTCATGCGATACCTACGTTGTTGTACAGGGGTGGCGTTAGGTACAAGGTCGATCGTGTGTTCTGCTAGTGTGCTTGGGATTCCTTTGAGATCCTCATGTCCCCATGCGAAAATGTCTTGGTATTCATGAAATAGGTCGATTGCTGCTCTTTTCACATGATTTGGTGCATCTGCGTTGATCTTGATGAACTTAGGCTTTTCGGAAGTGCCAAGATTTACTAATTCTATTCTATCCTTGGCTCCATGGGTCCATCCCTGTGATGACCTCTTGCTGCAAGGCTTGAGTAGCTGGCATAGCTTGTACAGTTACTGTTTCTTGGATTTCTTGGGAAAAATGCAAGGGTATGTCTAGTTTATCCTGGTCGGTTATCATGCTAGCTAGATGAATTTCTGCTAAGGGAATTAGATCCGGGTTGGCCTGGAATACCATGGCTTCCTGTTTCGGTGAGAGCCCTTGCACCCAATTGGTTCCAGCTTTGTGGCGGATCTGGTAGCCTTAGCCCTGGTTATACAGCTATCCACGGGAATGATAACTGTTTTTCCTTGGCGCTGGATGCGGATCTGATTTCGTGACCAGTCATGGATCGCATTCATGTCACGTAACCAAGGTCGGCCAAGGATTACTGGGAAGTTACTTACTATCAGGCATATCAATAACTACAAACGTAGCTGGTGTGGAAATTCCATGGGTAGTAATAGCAACCGTGGAGAGTATCCAGGGGTGTCACCGGGGCATCATTTGCCATCCTGAGTATAAACTGTGCGAGCTTGGGAGAAGGTAAGCCTAAATGTTTTCTAAGATGGTTGCTCATGACATTAACACCGGATCCTCCATCAACTAATACGTTAGTCAATTCATGGTTTCCGAGTTGTAAATGAATGACTGCAGCATCAGGATCTAACGTTGTGGCGTTGACTTCAATGACTTCAGGATCTTCCGTTCCTTTAGGTAGCGAGGCTTGTTGTAAGTATTTTTGAAGCTCTGGACTCAACTGTAATAGTTTGGGACAAGTGATGGTTACGTTAGTATCTTCTAAAATTTGTTGGATAGGAGCGTCCTGGCTGGTGCTTTCTAATCCTGCTTGTAAGTCTTGGCGGATTCTATGAAGGCGATCCCCAGTGATTTTCTGGGAATGGTTTCCTTGGTTCTACTACATGGTCATCCGGTGCTCCCTTAGATCGCGTGGTTACTACTGCAGTGCTTTATGGTAGACACAGAGGTTTCAGTTCCGTGTACTTCTGTTAGTGTGACACCCTCCTCGCCTAGGATTCCCTGGAGGTTTGGAGTTATCTGGTTACCTTGGTTCCCGGAACGGTACTGTGACCATCTCTGATGTAGTTGAGGGCAGTCTCTGCGTCTGTGGGTTGTGGATCCACACTCCCAGCAGGCATCGTTCCTGCCAGGTTGAAAAGCGTCGACGTTAATTTCCTCGGGATACACGGCCGCCGTGGTAGGACGAGAGCGCCGGTTGTCTTCAGGGCGAATGGGATTGTTTGCGTACCAGCATCGGCCACCATGAATTTTTCCACAGTTAGCGCATGGTACCAAGGTGGGTCGAATTTCTGGTGCGAACAGTGGGCAAGGGAAGCAAAGGAGCTTGGATTTTATTTAATGCCCCTAGTTCCCTGCTAATATCATTAGCAGCAGTAACGATATCCTGCAAGGTCTTGACTCCTCGGATTACTATTCCTTGTTGTATCCATGGTAACAATCCCTTTTTGAACCATTCACAAAGATAGTCCTCCTCGGGACGTTGGTTTAATTTGTCTGCTAGTTGTTTGAATCGGTCATAAAATTTGTCTACTGGTTCGCTTTTCTCTTGTGCAATACTTCCCAGGGCTCTCAATACTTCCGAGCTGGTCTTGAGTTTTCTGAATTTGTGTAGAAAACTTTGCTCCATTTCGTCCCAAGTGGCATTGGAATGTTCAGTCTCAAAGTCAATATACCAATTGATGTGGTTGCCTTGGAGGGTTGTACCAAAGATGTTTTGTAAATCGGCAGTATTGGTGACGCCATTTGTGCGAGCGATAACCTTGAATCTTCTGACGTGCCAATCTGGGTCGCCAGATTCATCAAACACTGGGTAGGATATCTTGGGAAGCTTGGCCTGTTTGTGGGTATCATTTTGACTAGGTAGCGTGGCAGCAGTGTGATTTTCCTGAGGAATAGTAGCTGATCTGAGTGCTTCAGGGAGAGCTTGGGAAGCTTGTGGTGTGGTATTAATAGTCTCCTGGTTTCTGCTTTCTTGTAGAGTTTGATATTGTGCACTAAGTGTTTCCAGTCTGGCATTAGTGGCCTCATTCTTGGCCACAAGGTCGGCCATTTGCTGTCTCATCCATATCAAGAATTCCTTGGTGGTTTCTTGGTCATCTTGGTTGGCAGCTTCCTCTCCTTCATTTGTCACCACCAGGGGGAGTTTTCGTGGAGGCATGGTGTATCAGTTTAGGGGTTTTAGGACACCTTAGTATTCCATCCCCAGCATGGTCGCCAAAATGTTAGCTGGGGTCAGAGATGGAAATACTAGGCAGGGAGGTCAGGGGGTTTGTAAGGTAAGGGGGGGCAAGGTTCTCAAGGAGTCCACGGGTTTAGGGGTAATTGAACACGGTCACCAGGAACAACTGTCCTGGTGCAGGGACTCGGGCCGTTAATATACTCAGCGTAAGCTAGCCGAGGTAGGCCAGGGAAGGGGGAGAGATGGGGGCGGTGGCTACTTGAGTTTCTACTGGAAAGCGAGGTTGCAAGGGCTAGAAGACTTCCATGACACTGTGGGCAGGAGCCAAGGGACCGAGGAGTGCAAGAGGTAGGGGAGAGCAACGACCACAGAGAAGACGAAGGGTTTAGAGGGTTAGGGTTGAACAATCAGAGTCAGACAGTAGGCAAACAGTAAGCGTAAAGGGAGAGTGTTTCCATTACAACAGAGAGTGCAAGTACTTCAAGTATCCAAGTCTGGGCCACACACGGCCCTTGCTATCTCTACTGCGCATCGACTCTAACCAGCAAAATCAAGAGTGTGAGTTCTGGCCTCCTAGCTACCTTGTTATACTTGGGTTATCCTAAATTCTAGGTCGGACTGTGGCTTCCTAGCGGCAACTGCTACTTCTTCTGCTAGTCTTCACTGCTCCTTGTCTTCCTTGGTTGTCGTGGATGTTGCCCTGTAACAGAATATCTACAAGCACAGGGCATATACAAAGAAGCAGTGAGGGGAGGCTGAAGGTGGATAATGTTGTGAGGACACTGTGCAAGTGTTTGCCATAGTACTGTTACCTGATGGGATCCTGGATAGAGGAACTGTGTACGTCCAGCATCAACATTCGTAAGAAGACAATACGGCCAAAGCATGAACGTAAACTCTTGTCCGGAATGTGGTCATTCAAGACATACTCCATTGCGCTCGTTCGGTGAGAGCATGGTGTGTTCTGCGGCCCTGCATGGTTTACAGTGGGAAACCTGCGATCTTCATGCCACTAGAAATTCAGCAGGGGACAAGTTGAATTAGTGTAAGCACAGAAGACGTGAAGCCACACGAAAAGGAACACAAGCATCTGTATTGAACTGTGTAACTACAATTGAGCATAAGCAATTACAACATCGAAAAGGGCATCCACATTTGAAATTCCAGCAACTACGGCTATTACTTCTTCGGACCTAGACTGGAAATCAACAGTCCAATTTTCTGTGCAATTATAATGAGTGATCAACACTTGAGCGGCAGGACCTGGAATGGATTAACATGTAAAGTTCATTATAATGTCTGTTTAGTGAAAATTCACACCGCGAAAGAAAATAAAATGGAATTCTTGATGTCAACGAAGGCTTCCCATCATTGAATCACGATGTAAGCATTGTAAATAGCAAAGAAATAGGCTGTCCAGGGTTCTTCCGTCACGGCGCCCATCCACCACAGCCCACTCTAATTCCTACTGTGCACTCTCACAAATCCAACTAGAGTGTACACTTCCCGGAATCTCGACGTGGGCATTCGCAGTAGCGTTTGTGGCAGACATAGAGTGTGAGGAGTTGGTGGAGCTCACGGGTAATGCGACGGGAGGGCTGAGGGGGAAGGGTACTCGGGAATCAGACATGACGCGCAAGAGCTCGTTGGTGCACGCCAGAGTCCACTGCCAGGCAGCTCCGGCTTCCGTCAACCGAGCAATATGCACAAACTCCCTAACGTTCAAGCCTCGACCCTTCGCACGCTCCACTTCCGCAATCCATGGCCGCAGGTCCTCTACACTTCGCGGTGCCGAAGCGGATAAGTGCACTGTGGCGCAGGTCCTTCTCGTTGTTGCAGAACGCACTGTCGCCATTGAGCCCGAGGTTTCCTCTTTCATATTCACGGTTGCTTCCACAGCGAATCTACGAAACGTGCCTGCAAAACTTTATGAAGCACGCGAGAGCGCAGAAACACACTATCAGCACGGTGTTCTAAACCGTCCTCCAAGGGAGGATGGCAAAGGAAGGCGTTATCAATTGGACATGGACATTGTACATCTGAATAATTGAAATGCAATTCATATGTACTTCGCACTATTTAGTTAGATATCGTTGGTGGGAAGCATACATCAAGCAATCTAAAACAATTCAGTTTGATTGAAGATGCACTGGACAGATAGCTTACCCACATGGGTTTAGAAGGGCGCCACGCATAGGATCATTTCCCACAATGGGAATCCGGTGGATGTTATCTTTTGGCGTAGACGTTTTGTCCTTTCCCGTATATGGCTTACACTTCAATACTGGCCGCACATCTGCGAGAAATAATTTGTCTAATACGAAGCAAAAAATTCAGAAAACTACTACACACTGAATTACATGAATGTACACTGTTTGTTCACAATGTGATAGAAATGCAATTAGATTCAGAAGTGCTTCAAAGCCTACGGTGGATAATGAAGACATTACGAATAAATACAAACTTATATGGGTAAGACAAATCTGTAATACAAATGGCGGCAATTCAGACAGGTGAAAGGATTCTTACTCTCATATAGATATTGCAGTCACCATTGATCATTTGAATGCCTCCGTAGTAACTGGAAAACCTCATGTGGCAACCCTGCGAGTTACCGTGTACACAAGCTTCCCTCCTGACTTATACAGACGCCATGTCCTAGAAACTGGCTAAACGAATTATCGAACCAGAAAACCACGTTACCATTTACGGAAAATTACAAGTTCAACATCGTGCCCCCTCATTTGCACTGCAGGATTCCGATTTTGTCGGCACACGTTGAATTCCGAACGTCTTCCATGGTTTCCATGCTCCCGTACGTAAACGCTACTCCCCTCGTGTATTCCCCTGCACAGACATGTTTCACACTTGTAGTGTTGGAGTACAACTAAAAAGAGTATCATAATGCAAAAATCGCACACAACCCTCTGAGGCTGCTATTAATCTGAATCCGCTAAAAAGGAGTCAAGTGTGTTCAACTCTGCAACATCCTGATTGTAGGTGTGGAGTACATCTAACTTGAGGACCCTAACTCTACATTTCTGACGTAGTCAACACTTCAAATTGTAGACGAAACGCAAACTGATGTATGGGCCTCCCTATTTACCAATGTAGCGTCACATCATTCAAGGTACTGGAGGTCCACTGCATCTTCATACTCGTTGTCGTCAAGATGACCGTCATCATTGGCTCCCTCTTCATGAAGAACAAAGGCGTTGAACTGCTCATATGGTACGACTTCCGGCTGTTCGTCTGAGGTGGGAATTTGTGAGGACGTTGCATGGGACTGCGAACGTGTGCTTAGACTCGGACGGGTGGATCCTGGAGCTGCGAATATTTGCACATCCTCTTCCCCTTGGATCCTCTTCCCCCTGGGATCATGTCTCAAGACTACCTTCCAACCTGGGTCTACAGAGTCTGCAATGAAAAAAACCTGTGAGACGGTACTCGGGTAGACGAAAGGATTGTCCTTGTCTCGAAGCTCCCTCGATGAATAATGGACAGTCCAGAAGCCATGCATATCTTTCCTTACAACTCGACGTCCTTGATCTACTGACCGTATCCAGGATCCTTCCATCACTACTAAGCTTAGGTCGAGGTATTGAATGAGAAGAATGCTCTTTAGAATACCCACGTCAATCTCCGTGCTTGTCTGACTGGGTGGAATTGTAGCTATTCCACAGTCAAATGCAACGGTTGTAGGAACTGTCTCAGAGTTACATGTGTAATGGGCTCCGTAAGCCCACATGGAGTTAAAACTCCATGCGACATGTGACGGTGGGCAATGGAGAGAGTCAAGCTGGTGCGAAACGGGAAAGCCTTCTTCTTTCAAACGGCGGACGTGATCATTTAGCCACTGCGGAAAGCTGGGAAATGGCGTGGAGAGCTCAGGAGGATATTCAATTGGGTCTCCTGGACGTCTGCGCAAAGTGCTCACAAACTCGACCCTGCGCTGTTTGTAAATGTTTTTCTGATGCGTCCATTCACTGAGGCAAACCCACGCAGAGTCAGAGTACAGCACAATCGAGACTCCACTCAACATGGAACATGAGGGGATCGTCATAGGTTCACCGTTTTTTGATAGCACATACTCGAAGAAAATAATTCAGCAATGAACGACGTGCAGTAATGCGGCAAAGACGAAAGACAGAATAGAATAACGCGAGAAACTTCAAGTTCATCAACTCTGTCACAGCATATCCATTGCAATTCAAAGGTGATGAAAGAATACCCCAACAGCTCCTCAGTGTGGATGGAGTGTTTCAGAACATACTCATGAATCATATCATTCTCCCTCGCTGTTAAACGCTTCAGCTTCGGTTTTCCAAGCAAACATTCGCCCGATTCTTTGAGATCCTCCTCTGGGTCCCAGACTCTGCTACGGCTATGTTCGTAAAGCTCAAAATATTCAGTGCAAAAGCCCAGGCTCTCATCAATCATATACCCAGAGGCTATGCCAGCTTCCGGCTTGGATTTATCACGGACATATTTTGTAAGAACCCCAAGGTATCTCTCGATTGAGTAGCACCATCTTGCGTGCACGGGGCCACATATTTCAAGTTCGTCAACCAGATGCACCACAAGATGGGTCATAATATCGAAAAAACCTGGTGGAAAATTGATCTCTAGCAGGCACAACACCTCCGCAGCCAGGGTTCGCAAAGCAACAATCTCAGACTTACGAATTACTTTTGCACATATGCGCTGAAAAAGATTCCCCAACCTGATGATAGTATCCCGGACACTGCGTGTGAGAAAATTCCTGACTGCCGCAGGTAGAATCTGTTGGAGAAGCACATGGTGATCATGGCTTTTCAGTCCATTGAGTCTGCGTTCTCCTATGTGCTTCGTAAGGGTGCTGCTGAATCCTGACGGCACTTTCGTCGAGGACACCAAGGAAAGGAAATCTCGCTTCTCTCTTTCGCTGAATACATATGGTGCTTTAGGCTTGACATAGTTCCCGGAAGAGCTTTGCACTAAATGGAGTTCGTGCATCACACCTGCGTGCTCCATATCGCGTCGTGTCTCCAGAGAGTCCTTCTCTCCGAATAAGTGCTTGAGAATGTTGTCTGACACGTTGCGCTCAATATGCATTACATCCAATGTGTTACGTATAGGAAGTTCCTGTACGTGCCACAGATGTTTTGTTAGGAAATTAGATCCTCATAATTCAGATCATTTTTTTACTCACAAACCACTCTGTGCACCCGATGGGATCCTATGTTCAGCTGCTGATAATTACTTCCTATGTTCGAGATAATTTTGAAGCAGTCACTGATCAGAAAGCACATAAATTGGAGCAAGACCCTGAACCGCAAGTGAAGAAGGACAGTATGCTCTAACCTCTGCCATGACACTCAAGGTGGAATACATACTAACAAACAGCCAGTAACTGGATAAAAGAGCACCACACGGCAAGCAGCGAGAAGGGTTGTAAGTGATAACAGTCCACGGCATTACGTATCTAATGTCCTCATTCACTGGTTAACTCCCATGACTGGCGTTGAACAAATATATACCTTTTAACGGAACACCACATTTCTAAAGGGACAGCATGTACACTATATCCACGCCAATCCCATGGGCATGTCCATATGAACCATCGGACAACAGTCCATGCCTAATGTGGAACAAGTTAAATGATTTTGTACGGAATATACTAGCAATTCACAGAGTGATAACATCCTAATTAATGTGATAGCTAAAGTCCGGACATCTACCGAGACAGGTGCACAGCCGGCGTGGCCAAATCATTGGCACTACCTGGTCGGTGTAATCTCAGAGAGTTTAAATCCGAGACTACTCATGTGAGTATATAAAACGAGAACAAATGACGTCATCGATGCAAGTTCATAATCGAATCGGACTAGAAATAACAATGTCCGGTATCTAGCATGACATGAGAAGAAAGAGTCACACCTGCCAGTACGGTAGAGAGAAAAGAGAAGACACTCTCTTAATGCCGAATAGTCTTGCAGGATCAGAGGAGGCTGGTGTCGACCCAACTGCGACCCAGCTTTCACGTAGCCGACCCCATCTCAGTACGTTCTCTGCAGTGGACTTCACTGGTGGAGGTCTCCTCTCGGGTATACCGCCGAATTCTGTCCTCGCTAACCTCCACTGATGATCACATGGGAGAAAACGCCTGTGTTGGTTATCATACACATTTTTTTGAGAGATAGTGAACGACGCGAGATGGTATTCTCTCCACAAATTGGACACCCGCGGTAACCCTTAGTAACGCAACCAGCAACAATGCCGTATGCGGGAAAGTCATGAATGGTCCACATCAACATGGCTTTCATGTTGAACCGGGACATTCCTTTGTACATGGAAGCATCATCAGTTGGAACCCCTTGATGCCACAATATCTGAAGCTCTTCTAATAAAGGTTGCAGGTACACATCAAAATTTTCCCCGGTTACTGATTTCTTACCAGGGATTATGAGACTTAACATTATGAAATGTTTTTTAGTCGTCATCCAAGGGGGGAGGTTATAGTTTAGAATCACCACAGGCCACGTACTCCAGGTTGACCTCTTTATAGAAAACGGATTAACTCCGTCAGTGGCCAATCCTAATCTCAAGTTCCTGTCCTCGAAGGCAAACTCTGCATTCCATTTCCAATTGATGAACCTCCACTGATACGAGTCTACAGCCCCCCTCATAATGTCATCTTCACTTCCATGACGCGCATGCCATGTCATATATGATGCTTGAACTGGAGTACTGTACATCCTCTGCAACCTCGATATGAGTGGGAAATGTCAAAGGACTTTGATAGGCACTCTCGATTTTCCACACTGTTTGTACCGGGGAGCCTGGCACTTGGGACACCGTGTCATGTCCTTGTAGTCATCACCTCTGAACAATACGCAAGTTGATGGACCCGAGCAGCAATGTATGGTTTCGTAGCCTAGACCCAACTGTTTTAGAACCTTTGAGGCGTGATATTCATTAGTTGGCAGCGAATTCACAGAAGGTAACATACTCTTTGACAAGATAGAGAATACCTCATTGACGAGGGTGTTGGAGGCCCCGTGAGTTCTTAAACAGTTGAGGAGAATAAGTGTCCCTCCGAGCTGTGTCAATGACGAACCCGCAAACAATGGAGTGTTGGCGCTGTCTTCCAACAATTGTTGCCGGGTCAAGGGTTGATTCTCCATGGCGGGCAGATCGTCATCTTCCATCTCCTCCATATCCTCATCGCTTGAACTAAGATTTTCCCGCACCTCGTCCACTCCTTCAGCAGTGTGCTGGTTGTTGTTATCTTCCATGAAGTCGTCATTACCACCGCCTTCCCCTGAGCCATCCTCCGCTGTACCATCTGCCTGGAACTCCCTCACGTTCCCAAGCTGATCAACTAGTCCATCATACAAGTGGAATGTATGATGAACCAGCCCGGTCATGTCCATACCCTGATCAAGAGTTTGATGACGGTTTCTTGCAAAAGCTCTGTCTCTCGATCCAAACTCCTCCGCAATGTCTCTGTCCCATTCCATATCCGACTCATCTTCATCGAAACCCTAAGTTACCGAAGGACATTGTATTATCAGTTTCAGGACTCGACTTTGATAAAACCATAGTGCTAGAAATTCAATGCGAAAGTAATCAAAGTTACTATCAATTGATAACGTTACCTGAGTAGAACCACGATGTCTGGGGTGGCGGCCGTAGCTTCCCAAGTGTTGTCGCACAATTGCGCGGTATCGTAGTGAACGGTTCTCCCCAAGACAAACATTACAGGGACATACGCGCCTGACAGCGCGTGTCCTATCGGCCAGCAACTCTTCTCTGAATAACAGTTTTCGGTCACGGGCCTCCTGCCTTCCAATATCGTGAAGCGGCAATCTCCCCTCCGCGTCCCTGTCAACATGTTCCTCCATCACACTGATTCAGGGCACACAAACTCAGAAAGAGATACCGAGTGGGAAGTGAAATGCTTATGTACCATTGCGAAAACGCCGAAGACAACAGAGTTCATCCACTTATGCATTCCGTAGTATCTCAAAACTATGATGAAAAAACGTATTCAAAAGAGTTCGCAAATTGACAAATTCGAGCGTGGAAAAATCGATACTCGTATATTCAGGATTGCGCCAAAGGCTTATACACCATTTTCAGAACGCACTGGACGCAAGGAGAATGAGAATAAACTGAATTAACAGTATCGTAGGAACTATCTTGATCGTTGCCTGAAAATTTAATGGCAAGACTACAAGTATCTCGCCTTACAAGGGGTCAAGGATCGAAAGAAAGTTAATCCTCTAAAACTGAGTCGACTTTAAAACCACGGATGCTAATATCTGCGATTCGACTTATTGTAATGTAAGTAAAACCAAATCCGGAAAAGCGAATAATACTGTCCTTCCGAGAGTCTGAACTTCAGAAGTAAGAGGTGCAGTGAGACCATCTTCACAGTGTCCAAAAAGTAATCTCGAATCAATTCTAAGTGCCTATCCAAAGTAAGGTGATGTTCTGGAGTTTCCTCAGCGCATAAGGGACAGTGGGGTTCACAATGCAGAAGACGACGAAGTCCATTGTACATTCGGACCACGTTTGCATAGGTCTCCAAGCGTGGCAAGTCATTGAAGAACTCATCGTCAATATCGACGCCCCTTTGCTCCCCGTTTCTTGCCAACCGATAATGCAAGTCATCCTCCATCGATCCTTCGCATGCTCTCTCCAACGCTGGCAAGCCCGGGAGACCGTCTTCAAAGAACACTCCGTTACCGTCGTCCCAAATTTCGGTGTCCTGTGCAATTTGCTCTTCTTTTGCTGGATGTTTTTCAAGCTCGGAACCAGGAACCCCAGCAACAGATAGAACTGCGCCCAGGTCGGACGAATAATCTGCCCTGTTATATCGAACTTCGACATTCCTATGATCCTCGCTAGGCAGACAACTAAGACTACTCCCCGAACTAACCACTGCGAGACCAGTTGTTTCCTTCTCAGATCGTGCCTCAGCAGTAGTCGGGTCAGTCGCCAATTCCATTGGGATGATGTCAGTGGCCCTGCTCATTGACGTTGCTGCCATTTCTCTTGAGTGATAGGCCACTTCCACCGACTGTTCCGACTCCCTAGATTGAATACTATCCAGTACCTCTCCGAAATCCGGGAAGTTCCAGATACTTACAATCTTTCCTTCTGAATCCACTCGACTAAGACCGTAGCGGACCGAAGTCTCTGGACTCCAACACTCCATTGCTACCCTACAGCGACTTGCGAGTTTTAAATTCGCCCCTCCCAACACTCAGAGTCTCTACAAATTTCCTACACCACTTCCACTTGAAGTATATCGGTCCTCCTTCATTGTTTCCAGTTCGGAGCTAACTGGTGTGTCCCTTATACCCAGCGTTCCCAATGCACATTACCCCTGTTCCTGATGTTGTTCCCCGTTATTTTTAATCACGTTCGCAGAGAACCCTCTCTTATCCCACTTGGAACTAATATCGCCGCCTGCGAAGTAATTCAGCGATGACGGCGCACGATGTTCTCTTCGCTGAACCTACTTCGACACGACTCTTGGGTGCCTTGCAGAAATAGCAGTACGAAATCCGAGATCCCGAACAACCAACCTTCGTTCAGCAGAGCGTGTCTCCACTTTTGAATCTACGACGTTTTTGGGGATCTAGTCAGGTAGGCTACCTTTCCCTTGGTCCAATTTATCTAAAAATCTAAGTTCTACCTCAGTCCAGATCGCCGCTATTGAACCCTAATGGCGAGCTCGAGGGCATGCCATACCGATGAGTACTATGACGGCGGGGTGCCAGACTCCCCCACTTCATCACAAGGCAGCTGCTTTCAACCCGACGTTCTTGTTCAGAATCGAGTGAGAGGAGTTCACGTACCGGAAGTGGAGACCATGGCATTCCCGGCGAGGATTCCTCACGCTCCAATTATCGATGGACGATACGAGGATCAGCCTGCGATTGAACATGTAAGTTGGCTACGGACCTCTATCGTTCCCTGAAAATGCATGACAGTCAGAAGCCCGAGCTTAGAATACAACACTGGAATGGCAGAGGAGAGTATCCACTGTGCTGGCATTCCTGCCGACTCATACTCCATCACGTATGCATGACTTCATGTTCAATTGCCTCATATTTCTCGTTTCACTTAACAATGCAGTTGAGTCAGTACTCTGCGCTAGAATTCACTTAGTATGTGGTAAAGGTCACCGTCAAACGTAAGTACATTATGCTAGGGGTCATTACTCTTACCTAAATGCATGACATCTCTCGGTAATTCTGTCTGTTTCCACTGATGTGCAGGGCGTTAGGTCTTCCCAAATGCCGTCTCCTCCGAACCCGTACCCTCGCCACGATGTGCCCCTACAGTCACACGGGAACTTCGATTACTCCATCCATGAGAGTCAACAACAAACCCTCCCCTATCGTCCTCAATGGGCAGATGATCACCAAACCAGGTCAATGCATGTAACCTCGGATCAGCGCACATCCTCGAGGGCAGGACAGATTGAATCACCCGCTCATGGGAGGCCACATTCATCATACACACCACCAGAATTGTCTGGCCAGGAGGTGCGACGTTCCTGTGGACCTCCTCCAGATGAAATTCGGATAGAACAGAACAGGAAACGAGCTGCGGGTTGTGATATTCAGAGACCTTACCTCAAGGAAATGGCTGCAGCGCACGCCCAGAACCGGGAGCCCGTCATCGAAATTCCCATCAGCAACTCAGGTACTGTAATAGGATTGAAAAGCCCATGGCACAGTGCCGCTCGTCTTTGTGCACGTCAAACATTAAATTTCAAAGTGAGATCATATAAAGCAAAACGCGAATACTGGATGTCACAAGTAGAATGCATAGCTGAAAAATTAGCTAAGAAGTTCACGTATACACAGCCCTTAGATATCAGATACTTAGAGAAATTCTTAAAGAACTCAATTAAAAATGATAGAAAATGTTGGAAGAAGTACTTCATTAAGTCCGGCGGTTCAAAACACCACCGTTGTCCGATAGAGGCCTTCACGGAATGGAGGAAATACTGGGTGAGTGCAGCCGGCCGTGAGGAGTCTGCACATATGACAGAGATGAGAAAGGGCAAGAACAAGTCGCAGCGTATGGAATTTGAGCAGCCAACATCCGGGGGAGGATCACGTGGACATCTCTATAACCAGGTTATTCATCCTTCTGTAGTCATTTGTTAGAGCTCAGTTTAATTTATCGATCTGCATGATGGATTTCTAACAATTCTGACTAGCATGCGGCATTGATATGCATTCGGCTTTCGCATATACACTTGCGATGAACCAGATAACCATTTTCCACTTCACGCCCCTCTACATGATACATGTATTGCATAAGCCGTTTCACTCTACACTTGTTGACTAATGTTCATAACTTCGTATGTCCGAAACACAGGCAGATGCCGCTGTTTCCAATCAGGACATGTCCGGCAGGATGCAATTGCCGTCTACATTCCTTAGTGATTCGACTACGAGTCTAAGCACAGGTTTTCAATATAGCACGCCAACTGCAGGGTACAACCACGTACCTACATGCGTCTCGACGCACGGACCTCGCAACGACGATAATACTCCAAGCTTCCCTCAGGTAATTCTGCCGCTCCATGGACTGTATCCGAATAGGTATTTTCCGACCCTGTCAGCTCCGCCCGTAATGACTTCGCTGTCCACACTCCGTTCAATTTTGGGGACTTCAACCCGTAAACCACACATGCCTCCAGCTTGTTATGAACCTATGCATCGAAGTCGATTTAATGAATTACTTTTGTGTGACTACAACTTGTTTGACAACTTGACAGAGACCATCTACTCCGCAGTATGTCATCCGCGATGCCACACGAATCAACGCCCTAGAGAACACTGTTCACCAAATGGCTTCTGACCTGAACAGTAGCAAAGAAAACATCCGCGAGGTGAAGGAGCTGCTCCTCAGATTGATCAACCCGAGCTCGAATTCATCGTACCCGGCCCCGAGCATTCCACCTTCCGCAACCCTAAACCGAACGGCTTACACATTACATGATGGTACGTCTACTTTACCATCCAGCGATGCTGACCCAGGTGGCGTGCTCCTCAGGAGTCAACAGAAGACCACACGGGGACATGAAGGAATTGTCGAAGAAAGCGAGGACCAACCACACCCCCCTGCACCAGCTGACCTTGTAAGAAGACTCGGTGCATCCCCGGTAGGATCACATGGGAATTCATGGGCAAGCGGAGAAACCATCCCCGTCACCCCGAATACTCTTCTCCAAAACTTCCGAAATAAGATGCCAATTGGAGCAGCAATCAGCACTGAGGTATCCGCCTCCATTGGAACAGAGTCCCTAGAGATATCACCTCGTCCTTCAGGTGAGAAATCCCCAGGATCATTTGTATGCCAGGAATCAGCAGTTCGATGTGATGGCAGGATCACTTCACCTGCACCGAACATCCCGGCGTCCACACAAGAGGGTGTTGCAACAAGACGGATGACATCGATGGGCGATCAAGAAACAATACCACGTGAGCCTCGAGAGAAGTTCCCGTTGGTCCTCCTTCCTCGCGGCGTCTCATCTGCCGTCGCAGCCAATACGTTGTGTTTCATTCTTCACCCGGACCATGGGTCCACAGTGATTGCAGAAGGTAGAACAGGTGGGAGCTGGAAATCCCCGAAACAGAAATTTGGGGCACTCTGTAGTGAGGGTGAGCAAATGGTACAGGTACATAGAATTTTGAAACCGAATCTACCTCTACTGTTTGTGGAAGAGCGCCAACCCTTTACACTTCTTGACCATGCAGTGGTTAAGCCCTCTGGCAGCAACGTGTACGTGAAATGGATATCGAAGTTGCTATGGAAGAAATCAAAGATCCCCAACGCCCGTTTGACACCAGCATCTATTGAGGACAGAGCAGAACATCAGGGTACATAGAATTGATCAGCGAACTCTATTGTTGACTACAGAGCACTCGCCGTGATATCTTTATATCAGAGAGCTCTTCTCAAATTTTGTTGGACACCGTGATACGAGAATTAAATGGAAAAATGAACTGGGTTTTTCTTTGATCTACGCATGTGTCTTCGGCAGAACTATATTGCATGTTTGTACTCCGAATGCCCTGATTTGGTTACACGCAGCGTCTCCTCCCCTCGTCCATGCATAAACCCTAGAAACGAATTGAGCAATTGCATGCTCTGAGCAGCAGTGCGACCAATAAAACCCTAATTTTTGGGAAGCATACGATCCCTAATTTTTGAAATTCAGGTCCATATTAGAGGCCGATAACCGCCGGTTATCAATCTAAACCACATGCCCGTATCATCGTGCGTGATACCCTGAACGATCCATTTTATAAGTAGTACCCGGAATGGTGGCGGGTATAATCCGACGACCGGTCGGATATCAACACATTAAACCCGGAACCTAGGATCCTATTGATGCCCGGGCTTGTATAACGATATGCCGGGTATTCGCTTTCCGATCAGGGCTTCACCAACCGGATACCTCAGGATAGAAAGGATATCAACCACTTCTTGTCGGGTATGAGCACGGTAATAACTCTGAGAATTTTACCGAAACCACACATCCAAATCGAGTTGGATGGGAACCTTCATCTGAACATCCATCACTTCGGAAAAATTACTTGCCAAACCGCTTGTCATTTATTCACAAACAGTGTTTGAGTAAGTTAGGCGTGACCCACGTGACGAACCTAGAACCCTTTCGCCTTTCTGTGGGACCGGTATAGCACAGCGCGAGCCCTTCCCAGTTCTCCGAAATAGAAACTGAGCCTGCCCAATTACACCGAAATGATTTTCTGAACACCAGAGCTCCCAGTCCCAATTTGGTCCCCATTCCGGTGTAATTTCCGGTGTATTGGACTGCCTTTTCTACTAGTGAGTCTACAATTCTAAATCAAACATTGTATAAACAGCGATCCTTAAGTACCCATTCCAAAATTTCTTATCCATCACTAAGAACACTGAAATCACAATTGCACTACAGGATACTCACTTAAACCAGGGATACATGTATATATAGCGGGAATAGGCTCGTATTCATTCGTAACCCTAATCTCCCAGAACTGTCTTCCAATCACACGAGTAGTCAAGCTTCTTTTCACGTCCAAATACATTAACACCCACAATGCCTCGGCTGTGCACAGTCTTGGGCCCCGGCCTTCTGGTAAAATGCTCAATTTCAGCAAAACAACGGACTTAGGTGAGTGAAACTCACGGTAATAGGAGCCCAGAATAATAACCAAGTCAACAAACACAACACTTGAGCTGACGACACAAAAAACAAAACAAAGCAAGGAAACGCTCAGAACATGCCTGTGGAAGCACAATTAGGGTTACAAGCTCACATACTCTCTGTCTCCGAACAGAGCTTGCACCGGGCTATGTCGTGAGCTCATGGAGGTTTGCTAGCTCGGCTCCGGGGTTGCGGACTCTCGTCATGGTTCCAGCCATGAGGATTCGGGCGGTGGTGCTGGTGGTGGTGGCAATTGGACTTGTTGTTGGGGGAGTGGAAGCGGGGTACGGGTACGGGTACGGGCTGGAGGCAGCGGTGTCGAAGGCGAGCGTGGATCCGTTGGGGGAGAATGACACGTTCGCTGCGATGTCGCCGGCGCTGCTGCGGCTGCTGGCGCACCCTGTAGGATTCGATGTGGATAAGAAGAGGGAGGAGCTGCTGGCGTTGGAGTCGACTACTCTGTTGCGGGTGAGGTTGGTAGGGTTTAGTGAGGATCGTCGGAGGTTGGCGCAGCTGGAGTCGCAGCTGATGAAGTATGTTGACGCGCTTAACCCTGACATTCATGCGAATGTGATTGGGCATGTGCCGCATCGGATGATGGCCAAGACGAGGATTTCGCTTGAAGTTGAGAGGATCCAGGGGGATTTGGGGGAGAAGATTCACGACGCCATTCATCAGTCGATAAGCAGGGTATGGTTTTGTTTTGTTGCTCTTTGATCTGGAGGTTGGGGATTCATCGGGTGTGGCAGCTGACGCTAGTGTGGTTACTTTTGGAGGGAGCTTCATGTTGGATATAATGCAGAATGGTGGGGATGATAGAATGTGGTGATGGCATTGTCGACTTGATTAGCTTGAGGGGGTTTATCAGAAAGATTCAAATTGAATTGAAATTATGCTGATCGTTTTAGCATGTTGTCTGTTTGTAATTCGTTTTAGGGCGTGCTTTTGGAACACTAGCTCGCTGGGAGCTTAGACCTGAATGTTGAATAGATTGCTGATTTGGGGTTGTTTTGAATGCAGAGTACTGCAATGAGAACTGCGTGGCAGCATCATGAAGTACCTCACGAAGTTGTTGATGACATTGTCCGAGCGCAGCTGGAAGATCCACTTCCGTCTTATACTATTTATCTTCTTAATTTGAGACCCCAAACGAAAGGAAAATATGCTTATTCTTATGGCGAGACTAGTGGTTCGCTCCATCATACGACATGTCTGGGGACTTTGTGGGCGGGAAAAAAGCGGTATATGTGGGTAGATCTTGCTGCTGGACCTGTCGAGTATGGTCCCGCCAGTTCTGGAGAAGGTTACGTGAAAGGGGAGATGCTTCCACTAGCTTCCAATTACGGGGTTGGCCAAGAAAATGCATTTGCAGCCGATTTAGCTTCGTTAGTGTGGAGTGCTGCGCAGATGCTTTTGGCTCCATCTGTGCGCATCCCTGTGTCGTTTGAAGAGAATTTGGAGGTAATACCTTACTGCTTCTTTGAAGGTGTTGTCAAAGAGTGTTTAACCATTGCCCTGCCGTGTGCGATGCTTGTGAGAATCAATGGGGATAATTCTGTGACTAACACAAGTGGATGATGTTCTGGTCAGGTACATATTGTGCATATCAAAGCCGGTGAAACGGAGCCTGATCCGTATGGCCTGGACTTTAAAGCTATCGAAGCTCAATTTTTGGAAGATAATCAGGGTTTGCTATTCTCGCGGCAGAGCTTGAAATTTAAGTACGCTTCAGTCAAGCTTTCCGAGTGCTCCGAGTGTTCAGCTGCCTTCTCCCGCGCGATTCGAACTTACACCTCACGTATCCACCTTGAGAGTTATGGTCTGTTTCTGGATGAGTACCTTGACTCAAAGGAACTGCACCAATTCCTAACGGAGTTTGGAGAGGAATTGGCGGACGAAGGTGGTTTGAAACGACCAGAGGGACCTGTTAGGGTCGTTCCTGTGTATGTGTGGGACCTGGATACCGAAAGGCAGTTGCTTTTGGACCGTTTCCATCAAGTAAGTAGTAATCTGATCACCTGGAATTCGTTATTACAGCATTGTGATTATTGTTCTCGTGTTCTATTCGGTTTTAGAAACTAGTAATTCTCATGGAACTGTTTGCGTTTTGATTCCTTGTACTATTCGAAGTCATTTTTCTCAACAATGTCTACCTAGTACAGGTCACTCGATTTTTCACAGGTACCAGGAATCTCTATTGTTGTCCCGTGTTTGATGTTTGTTGGTACTGTGGATGCATTCAGGTCATGCCTTTTCGAGATATGGTAATTGCTGTGAGAACCATAGTGGCCCAGGCGGTAATCGAGTACAGCTGTAATGGGCGGCAATTGTTGGTATCGACACGGAATATGGAAAGACCGATTACTGGAGCAATCCTTCAAAGTCTCTTTGGGGTAGCACCCACCCACGTCACGTGGAGTTCCAAGCACAACAGCACAATGGTGGACTACCGATGGGGCGTTGGCCATACTCCTTTTGGACCGTTTTCAGAGACTAACAGCCTATCTTTTGCTCAGCGAGACGCAGCGCGCAGGAATACGATTCTGACGATGCTGAATTCCACCATGTCTAGTGTGTTGGATACTCTGCAGTCTATCAAGAACTACGGTGGAGAAAAGGAGCTCCTGGGCATGAAACATCACATGGAGTACACACAGAGGTGGAACTTGCTTGTTTATAAACTGAACAAGGTCATGAATTCCCTGTCGCACTTCGATTTTGATACTGCTCTGTATTTCTTGAAGTCGTCAGAGCATGATATGTACGCCCTTCACGGGCTTGCCTTCATTGCATCCTCAGAGTTCGAAGCATCTTTAAAATGCTTTGAGGAACCTCCTTTCCCTTGGATCCCTCTCCTCCTCGGGGTGGGGGTTGTAGGTGTGTTAGTATATGTGTGGAACATGCGTGACAAATTTTTTGTGAATAAGAAAAAACGTTTCTGATAGTAAAGTACCCTTCTTTCGTTTCACTCGTATGTTCTATTTTTGACATAATTCATTCAGTTGAAGTACGCTTAGGTACTGGGAGATGTTGAAATTAGTTAATTTTATTCTTTTGTCCCAAGATACAGTATTTTGTTTTGTTTTTATTTTTTTTCCAACAGATAGAACGAATTTTTTTACTCAAGATTAGGTCGCATCTGTACCCTGCTATGTTTGCTCGCATCTTGTCCACTATTCCACTCGATCAGTAGAGCAGGGGGCAGCTGTAGAGGAGTCAAAAGTGGGAGGAACACCTCATTGCGCTGCGAGGATGCAAAAATGGCCATTAGTAAATAGCGGTAAATAATTGTTCCAGAGTTTTCTAAAAACACTTTGAAAGATTATTTACTCTAACCAACAATCGAAAACAATTTCAATATTAATGTCATTTCAAAGTATTGTATGTTTGACAAAGTGACAAAAACTGCTTTGTGATCTAAATATATAATGAGCACAAAACAAGGACATGTTTTGAAAATATTTTTATGAAAAAGATAATATGATTGAGGAAGTGCTAAATTATATCATTAAACCTTCATTATATAGTATAATTAAACCCTTGTAGATGAATGGGTGAAAGGTCAATATTGATTACATAGAAGACATGTCTTTTTATTGAATCGTCATGTTTATCCTTTTTAATGAGGATGAATGGGGTGAATATTATTGATGATGTGGTACATGGAGATGATGAGACAAAGCGCTTCAACTCTTCTTACAATACGTATAATGTAAATTTACAATCTCTACTTTAAACAAATTAAAGCACTACAATTTATTTAATTTCAAATAGTATGAAGGATTTATCATTTCAGCAAAATGATTTCATTATAAAAGCTGTGATTTTGTATATTTTTATCAAATTTGGATTTTTATTGAATGGAATGAGGTTTAATACCCATCAACAACAATTAATAAGCTCTTGTTCAAGAAAACAAAAAAACTATATAATGGTCATTAAGTTTTATTGCATTTGATTTTAAAAGTATATTTTAGCAATGGATGGATTGGATCCAGTAGAGAGAAATCTAAAACGATTTGAAAGTATTGAACCGGTCATTCCTCCAGAGGTTGTTGAGAAACTAAAAAAATACCATGAAGAAAAACATGCTCGATTACAACAAGAAGCTAAATTCTATGAAAAAGAAAGAAGAGAAGAACGTCGGTATGAAAAAAGGTGGAGAGCTGAGAAAGCGACAGAAAAGCGAAGGGATCGCGAAAAAGGACGTGCTAGAGATAGAAGGAGAGAAAGAGCACTTCAACGTGAAAAACATCGTGATGTGGAAAGGGATAGAGAGGAAGAAGTAGCATTTACAAAAGAAAGACAACGTGGTAGAGATCTTCAAAGAGGGAAGAATGAAGAAAGAGAAAGGGAAAGATCATTAGAAAGAGCACATGAACGAGTATTAGAAGAAGAAAGAAACCGAATTCGTGATGAATATGGAGCCGCGGATTTAGAAAGAGGAGAGATTAGAAAACGATGGAGACTTGCTGAACGAAGACGAGAAAAAGAAAGAGAAAGAATTCGGCTTGAAGAACGTAGAGTAGAGCTTGAAGAGAAGGCAAGATGGAATACAGAAAGACAACAAGATAAAGAAAGAAGGTATCAAATGTACAGAGAAAGAGAAAAAGATAGGATGGAAGAAAGAGCAGATTTACGAAGACAAGCTGGAGAAAATTGGATTGAAGGAAGACGAGAAAGATTAAGAGCCAAAGAGCATGAAAAAGATGATCACAGTCAAAGAAAATTGAATGCACAACATAGACATGAGACATGGAAATATCACAAGCGAATATATGAAAAAGACAAAGCTGAATTCAAAGCGAATTTAGAATTAGCAGCATTGAAAATGAAGAATCGTCGCATTGCAGATCAAGCATGGGATGATGTATGTGCAGACAAGAGGGACTTTCAAAAAGAAGAAGAACGTGACAAGTTAAATCGTATAGAATGGCAAGCGCGATTGAGTAGAATGTTTTTCCGTTTTAAAAATCCTACCAAAATATATTATCCAAAACTTGAATTTTTAGGAGTTTAAAGAGAGGAACACAATTTTGATGTTGTATTTATAAATAAAAAAGAATTTTGGCATAGTTTGTATTCACTTGTATATGCATGTTGAGCTAATTTCAAATTTTGTACTAAGTAAGTACATCATAATGTGATTACTTTATAAATCAAATGCCACTTAATCACAATTTTGTTGAAATTTGAAAATTTGAAAACATATAAAATAAAGAGAAGAATAAAAAGAATAAAAGATATAGATGAACTAGATGAATTAGTCAAAATAAGTAATGAACATTGGATGACTTTTTCTTTTGGATAACTTCAATCTTGCTATGGATCATAATATCTAGACGCCTATGTATGCTTCCAATTCGGCATTTTTATTATTAACAAACTAAAGGGGAAATTCTAGTCGTAGAGTAGAATTACTTCAAATTTACTCCATTTGTAGGTCAAAAGTAGCTTGACTTGACATGTAATTGAAGAAACAACTCCAAAAGAGGTGGAGAGCAATCACAAAATTAGGGTTTAAAATCAGGAGAGCTATTTTCTTTGTATAGGCGGACTTCTGTTTACAGACAACGCTGCAATGAACCAACTCCGCTGCTCATACTTTCATCAAAAGTTGATAAAACATTGAAAAAGCTCCACCGGCCTTTTTCTTCATCAAACCACCTTTTACTTTATCTTTCTTCACAAGACAGTTCCCCTGTTCACACTTGTTCCCCAACCCACAACCCAAAGAGCGGTGTCTCGCAACCACCGTCGACTTGGAGCCCACGTCTGACCAGCGGTCGCCCCACCCGACCACCCCAAGCCCCCGCTTTGGAACCACCGCCCTCAGTCGCCGACTCTCGGACGAAGCCAAAAAACAGTGTCATGAGTTGCCAATTGGCAGCAGTGGCGGTGGAACCATCCGAGGCCCAAATGGGATTGGCCAAATCTGCTCTTTTTCCAGAATCCGGAGTTTCCAGGAGCGGCGGGGAAGATGCAGAGCACAAAATGAGCATTTCATAAATTGGATCAGAGTCATCTGAGCGCAGGAAGTTGTGAAGTTTTCATAGACAAGTTGCAGCTTTGAGTTCAGGAGTGGAGCAGTCTGTGATTGAAGTTTGACAAGGTTGCTTGAGTTTCTCCGGGTTCGTGTGTGATTAGGGGGAGAGATGGCTACAGCAGTGGTTGCTACTCTGGGATTGTCATGCAGCTCGAATATGGCGCTTGCTAGTCCTTCGACGGTGCACCAGGGTGCTTGCCAGGGGACGCAGCTCTGTGCCGTGAAGGTTGTGAGCTTTGGGCCGCAGCTCAGTGCAAGAAGTGTCATGAAGAGTTCGGTGTCGCCGGTGGCAGTGAGTAGCGGATTGAGAGTTGGGCGATCTTTGGGACACCTTGGTTCTGTTAGACATGGTGAGGGCATTATTTGGGTTGAAATCATATTTATAAAGTAGTTTTTCATATCTGGGGAAGAACGGTAGTTTTTGGATATGGTGTACAGCAGTTGTCAATCGTCTTTGGGAGTTGCTGGATGTTGTTAGTATTTGTGGTCTGCCGTTCAGGGTTAATTGTGCCTCCTAGTGCTGATGGACTAAAATTTTGCAAGTGCCGGTTTGCTGTGAGTTTAGAGGCTTTTCCGGGAGTTGGCTTTGGTTTTATTGCAACTTGACACTGAATATTGGCTCTCTTTTCTGGGGAAAACCTCCATCTTACGGCGGGTGGTGTTTTTGCAGAGTATGGGTACCATGAGCTGATGGCGAGTGTAGTGGCTTACCACGGGGATGGTGGGTCTGCTGGGGGAGCGTTAGCTTCCGAGATGAATATTTTTGATCGAATTGCTCGAATAGTCAGGGTATGTTGCCAGTTAACCCTTACTTGATATATATTCTATTTTTTTTTGGTGCGGTGGTGTTTTGTTTATGAAGAGGAGGAAGTGTTTCTCTGTGCGTTAAAGAAAGAGGGCGCATTGAGAATTTTGTTTTAGAATTTTGACGGAATTTTTATTGTTCGTGCAGTCATATGTAGAACAATTTGTAGGATCGGGAGAGGATCCTGAGAGGATAATAGACCAAGCTGTCGAGGAAATGAACACCGACCTTGTCAAGCTGCGGCAGACAGCTGCTCAGGTAACTAACAATTATTGGCTTTAGTGCTTCTCTTTTTACACGGCTTCTGAAAACATTTGATGATTCATTAAATTGAAATCGGTTTGTGTTGTGAGCTTTATTTTTGTTTGTACACGGGTTGTGTAAAATCATTGAGACATATTGTACAGGTTGTGGCAGCAAAGCGTATTCTCGAGAACAAGTATAACATAGCCCAACAGGCCAGTGATGACTGGTCAGTTCACTATGTCCTATCTGTTTTTTATGTAGAAGTATGAGATTCTCAACGAAATATTACATACTCCGGCAGGGGTTCACCAAGATCTGGAAATGACAGTAGTGAATATGCAGGTATAAGCGAGCAGCAAGAGCATTGGAAAGAGGAGACGAAACATTAGCCAAGGAAGCACTGAAACGCCGAAAAGCATTTGCAGTATGTCAATGCTTTACATTTATCTCATTGGTTCTATGTCATTGGTTTCCAAATTCTGTGGCTTAAGTAATAAGAAATGTTCAAGTTAGTTCATCTCTTAGCCTTTACCGTAATGTCACTTCTTTTTAGCAATTCTTCCAGAAAGTGATAATTGCTGCAATGAGATGGAGAGAGAATTTCTATTGTCATTTTTGTGTAATGTGCGAGGTAAATGTTCAACCTAATTGGGCATTGCAATGTTGTGTTCTCTATACAGGATAGTGCCAAATCATTGAAATCGCAGCTGGATCAGCAAGTGTCGGTATCTGATCGCATATTGTCAAGTACCCGAGTTCTGGAAAGTAAAATCTACGAGGCGCGGAATAAGAAGGATCTTTTGAAGGCCAGAGCACAAAGTGCTAGAACTACAAAAGAAGTGAATGAGGTGTTGGGTTCGGTGGACGCTACAAGTGCACTCTCAGCTTACAAGCGCATGGAAGAAAAGGGTACTGGCTGCTGTCTTAGTGAATTTCTTTGAGTTGCCGGTTTGAACCATTTTTCTGAATAGTGGAAAAGTATGTAAAATGTGTTCTGGTTTATCACGATTAAACTTTTCTAGTCTCTTAGGATGCACAGTAATGAAATCCTTACATTGCAATGTGATGCTTGATGTGACAGTGGAAAGACTGGAGGCAGAGGCCGATGCTGTAACCCAAATGGCATCAGATGAACTTGGATCTAAGGTACATGTCTTGAACACTTATTTTAAAAAATCAATTATAGAGGTGCATGATATTAGTTGGTTTTATCTGTGTTAAATACATTTCATGGCAGATATGTATTGCATGTGCTGAATCTAATTCACCAACTGTGTCGTGATTCAGTTTGAGCAATTAGAAATGGATGTCGACGTGGACGATGATCTGAAGGCATTGAAGAAGAATCTGCTTGCATCATCTAGCACAACCGCACAGGTATATGCTTGTAATGAAATAGAGCTCCAGTGTTCACTGGTTGTACAAAAATGGCTTTGAGTTTGTTGTAGACTTTGAATGTCAGATTTACAGATAGATATGGGTAACTGTTTATTCTAACATAATGCTTTGTTTGAAGTTATTGTAGCACTGAATATTGTCTTTTTGTTAGCAGTTGAGGGCGGACCTTCCACCATGGGAGCGGGAAGCTGTGATCAGATCGGAGAGGATAAGAGAGCCTGAAAGTTACAAGCAATTCTGACTTGCTCAACGGGAGTCGAAGCAAAGGATGTATTGACTTCCTATGACGTTATATTACAATTTTTTAGCATTGTAGTTTAAGTTTCCTGTTGTACCTTCATGGAAGTGAAGTGGCGATAGGGTGAAGCTTTGTACAAACGACCTTTTTGAATATTTTTTTGGACTTGCAGAAGATCCGTTTTCTTTCAAGCGTTAATGAATGCACAGAACGACTTTTCTTATCATACATTAAACGGACGATATATATAAAACATTTGTTTCACTCACGACTGCCATCGTCATTGTTGGTGCCCACAAATGAATATATATATATATATATATATATATATATATATATATATATATATATATATATTTATTTATTTATTTACAGTGAGTTTTAGCTATTGAAGTATTCCCCACTTGCCCCGCTCTGCCACGATTAATTGTGGCTGTTCTACTTGCTTCAAGTAAAAAGCAGCTCAGATACAGTTCGTGCCGATTCAAGAATTAAAAATCTAATACGAAATTGCCCGTGCAGCACCTATGAACGGTGAGTACTTGATGCTGTTGCTCATGAGGAGAATTTCCAAAGAATCACATGTATAAAAGTATAAATCTGTTAAAAAATTGTCAGTGAAGAATTTGCAGAATCGAGTCGAGCAATACATCTACAAGTACGTCAAGAATGGAGAGCTGCGCAGCAATTGCAGAATCCAGGCATGTGAGTTACTCATCATTTTCCAGGTGACTAGTTTCACAAGCCAGAAACGGATTCCGCAAGCATTCAATTCTAGGAGGGCTTTAATTCTTCTTCTATACATGCAGTTTATTTTACCTGCTTGCAATCACAGCCAAAATGAGTGAGGAAGGAAGTGATCTATCCCCAACCTGGACCACTCGAGAATTTCTATCACCATGCAAAGTTTTTGGCAAGAGAAGCCATTCGGTGCATTGTGTTTCGGCATGTAAATTTTCCTGATGATGCAACCTGTACGTTGATCCGTAGCTACAACAAAGACCGACGCTGATACTCATTCTCATCACAACAGCTTATCATTCAAATATTATGAAATCAACTTAGTCACAGAAGTGTTCACCTCAAATTTCCAATACCAAGACTTTCCATCCTCACCAACACAGTTCAATCGACTAAGTTCCACAAGTCGAGGAGTAAATGCTCCTGTCCATCTGATTCAACAACCAACTACAGTGTCTGAGTCTGGTAATTATCAATACATGGCAACTTTCTCTCCACCGGTAGCAATCTCACCTGTTCAGGTTTAAAGGCAACAACTTCAAAGGACCAACAAGGAAACGTGATCAGCAACCACTTTCCGTCGCATACTCTTCAAAAGTCCTCATGTTGAGGTACTCCGTCAGATGCAAGCAGGAACATCACCGAAAACTAAAACTTGTACAAACTTCTCGAGACGTCAACCACCGTCCACGTTATCTACAACTGCCAACATCCACCTCAACCCTTCACTAAAGGCACAATTCCCAAAACGCACCTCCAAAAACAGACAGCACACAACCCAGGTGAATGGATTTTTACGGTATCTACCTCGCACCACGTTCCAACGCGATGATTTTATTTACTGTAGACCAAATAAAATAATCCCCACACGAGCCTCATGTGTGGATTCTTTTACCACAGAATCGCATGCCCAGTTTATCATGGAAACTAAAAACTCTCCACCTGGTTACCAAGAATTTTCCAAGCACCACTTCATGTAACATCCGTGCAAGCCGAGTGCTAGCTTTTCGGTTCCTTTGAACTCGTTAAGATTTGGAGCCAGATCGATCACAATCTCTACCACAATAATAGAAAATCCATGTGACGAGGAGCATGCACGGGTGATGACAGGCAACTCATTGACTGGCAAACGAGTTCCGTTTTTTCTGAAAAAAGTGGGGACGACATTCTTGTGCAAATTTAGCCTTGTGTGAACGCCGACCGGCAATGGAGGGCCGAGCCGAAGGCGGAGCCCACGCTTCCATGACTCTGGAGTCTGGACAACTCCAAGTGTTCTCTGCCAACAGAGAGCTGCGGTTGGAGATCACAATCTTAAGTTATTCCCGGGAGGATTCCATGGGACCTAGCAACGGACCACCACTGTGAAGAAACGAGCATCCAGCAAGCTCAGCAACTTGTCTAGGATTCTGAGCTCATGGGTAAGCTTCAGAAACATCGCCATTAATCCTAGACATCGCCATTTTTGGGCTGCTTCAGCTCCCAGGTAGAGAGCTGCGGAATCGTTGCTCCAAGCAGCTTATGGATGTGTTTTTTTTTTAATCAGGATTGATGGTATGAATCTAGCGTTTTTTTTTTTGGGTTTTTTTGGTTTGGGGTTTTGATGTCAAGGTTTGCATTGGGTGAGTGCAGGTAGACAGGAGGAGCGTCGTCATTGTTCTTAGGATTTGAGACATGGTTATGTGTAAGCATGTGAGGTTCGGGGATTTGTGTCTGAGGTGTTGACAGAAGGTGGTTCGATCAAGTGACAGCCGTTGCTGTGAAAATACTCTCGAACTTCATGTTGCGGTTTCGAGTACCAGGACGGTGTGGGAGTCGGAGGAGGAGTTGTGCAGATGGGTTGTCGGGATGCGAAGCAGTTGGAGTGGGTCTCAGGGAAGTGTTACAGGGCTGGGAGTTTGGCGGCTGCGTGGCCATGGAGCTTCGTTGTCTCGCTGCTCTGCGTCTACCTTGTTCCAATCTCCAGCGTGGCTTTGAATCTTGAAGGTGTAGTTTTGCGTTTTGCGTTCAGTTGGGCCATGTTGCTTGTAGTTGAGTTTTTTCCGGATGGTTTGGCGTTTCAGTTGTGAGAAGCGAGCGATGATTTGTCCTGCTTGTGTTGCATCGATTTGTTGGAGATTCAGTTACTGAAGACTTGTATTGCCGCTCTGAGAGTTTACGCATATGCTATGTGTTTCAATCTTTCTACTTTCTCGTCCTTGTAATCGTATTCATGGCAAGGATGGTAGAAGAGTTGAAGAATCACTTCGTTACTTCCTTTTCCTTCGAGCGCCTACGCAAAATTAGGTTGCTACCTCCAGTGTACACGCTTGGTTTCGCTATGGCCTCCTCTCCTTGACATTAGGGTCTTATCACTAGAAATGTGAACGTGATGGTCATCGACTTGTGTACAGGTCATGCTCTTCTTGACTTCGTCTACAATGCCACTGTCGACGAGAGTGGCCTCGAGCATTGGAGTTCGTCACAGCGGACGCCTTGTGCTTGGACTGGCATTCAGTGCTCCAATGAATCTCAAGTGTTGGTCATGTGAGCATCTCTCTATTCCTGCATGGCTGCCTCTTTCCGTAGTTTTGATCCTCATAACTGATATGGATGTGTAAAGCTTCGTATGTAAATGTTTGGCTGTGATGGTATGCTGACACCTTGTAGTTTTAATTTTGGTGCAGAAATCTGTCGAATAGGAAACTCCGCGGCAACGTGACTCTGGATACGAGGAAATTCAAGTGGCTGCAAGCATTGTGAGTCGGCACAGACACTAATATATTTTGCCTTCGTCAAGGTGGTTATCCATGGAGTTCAGAAATTAGATTGTATCACTTTTGCTTCTGTTGATCCGGGATGTTTATGGAACTATGCAGAAACTTGTCATCGAACAATTTGGAGGGTGAGATACCATCAAAATTGGGACACTCCACCAACCTAAGAAGTCTGTGCGTAAATCTCCTGTATCCCTATATTTTAGGTTTTTCTCGTGATTTCTACTTGATGATAGTACTCATCAGGGTTGGTTAGAAGTTAGATAGGAAAAAATACAGGTCTTTTTGAGGAATGTCTTCTAAGAATTGTGTCAATAATGCAGGAACTTGCATTCCAACAACTTGTCGGGTATGATCCCGCCAGAACTGGGGCTTCTACGAAATCTTACTGAGTTGTAAGAATCAAGACACATGCGCGTTGTTTGATTCTGTGAATGAGTAGCAATGGAAGTGGTTACGTTAATGTTTTACTAATCATGACAATATGCCATTGCAGAGATCTGTCCAATAATCAGTTGCAAGGTGCAGTGCCGGCGAGCTTAAATCATCTGACACAACTCTCATCTCTGTAAGTAGATTTTTGGGTTCAGAGTTGTGCAATTCATAAGGGGATCTTTTATTGTAGCGTATAATTCTAGCGGAGGCGGTGTTGCTTGGATTGCGTTTAGCATACAAACAGTCGAAAGAGTACCTTCAAGAAGTCATGCTGGGAAATATGTTCACCGGAAGCTTTGCTATTGATTCTTCTGCGGCAATTCTATGGCCTTTCTTCAAGATCTGATTCGGTTCTTCTCTGGCGTATCCTTTTTTCAGGAATCTTTCAAGGAACAATTTTCAAGGATTTTTACCGCAAGGAGGGGTGCTGTCATCATTCTCTAGTGACTCGTAAGTAAACTGTCATTGTTGTCCTAAAACCTTTAAATTTAGGGTGTTAGTAAACACAACCCGGGATCCGGTGCGTGCAAGATTGGGGAATCATATTCTCAGTGTGGTTTATTGAAATGGATGCAGGTATAAAAACAATGATCTTTGCGGCTTTCCTATCACACGAAGTTGTGATACAGGCAGACTGCTTTCGGAAGACATTGACCCCGCTTCTGCTGCTGGTGCTCCCGTACATGTCGGTGAGTTTAACTGATCCTTTCTCATTGCATAGGACTTCAAGCGTTTAAAGAAAATGTTTTCTGGTGTTCCAACTTCTGTAAAGATCCATTTCTTGATACAATTGTATTACTAAACAGGACACTAATCTAGTTTCAACTGAAGTAAGGGGTTTGAATCACCAAAAAACACAATACCTTAGCGAGTACATCGTAGAATTTGCAACTAATTCTCCACATCTGAACTGACATATGTGGCAGTAGTTTCGAAGAGCGACAAAAACGGTTTGGAATTTGTGAAGAACAAGAAGGTCAGTATCATCATCATCGTCGTTGTCTGTGTCGCTGCCATCGCAATATCCAAGATTTTCTTAGGTGGTCTCTGGTATTGGCGGCGAACCAGACAACGGAACGTCTGTGAAATCAAACTCTCAGGTACGGAAGAGTAGACAGTGGATAACTTTTAAGTACTATCCAACTTCACAGCTTTCTCTTTACGACTTATGACGTTGGAATCATTATAATTCTGTGCACTCATGAAACTCTTGGGAAAATGCTCATGAAGGGTTGCTTTCCTCGCTTGGAAGCAGGTGGGAAGATGGTCATGTTTCAAATGTCAGGAAAGTCGACTCCTTCCACGACTTCTATAATGGAGAAAATTGAGAAGCTTACCTCTGAAGATATAATCGGAACTGGTGGCTATGGTACAGTGTATAGGCTTGTCCTAGATGACCAGACTGTACTTGCTGTCAAGAAATTAAGCAGGGGAGGAATCGACCGAGAGCGGGGATTCGAACGAGAGTTGGAGACCTTAGCGGATCTTAAACACAAGAATATATGTCCTCTTCGTGGTTATTACAGTGCACCACATATCAACATTCTCCTCTATGACTTGATGGGAAATGGTGGCTTAGACGTATGGTTACATGATTACGAAACAGCAGGGCTCAAGCCTCTGGATTGGACCACGCGCGTAAGGATAGGTATTGGAGCTGCTCGAGGCTTGGCATACCTACACCACGATTGTGTTCCTCGAATTATTCATCGTGACGTTAAGAGCAGCAACATACTATTGGATGCTGAATTAGAAGCCCATATCTCTGATTTCGGACTTGCGAAGCTCATGGACCATGATCAAACGCATGTCACTACGGCGGTGGCTGGATCCCTCGGTTTCCTGGCCCCTGGTGAGGATTTGCGTAATTTTGTCTAATCGTTGTTTTCCTCATTTTGTAGTTAACCTTTTTTCCAGAAGGTTGTGCATGTCTAATGTGTGTGGCAACGTCTCCAGAGTACGTTGACACTGGCCTTGCAACGGAGAAAGTGGACATCTACAGCTTTGGTGTGGTTCTTTTGGAGCTTATTACCGGAAGGCATCCGTGTGACGATCTTTTTAAAGCGAGTGGAGTTAGTCTCCCTCAATGGGTAAGAATCGTCACATTCTTTTATTTCATCAGCTGCGATAACTTTTACAGTTGGCTTCTGGATAGATTTTCCTAATTTGAGTCCTTAGAGAGAGTTTTATCAAGGAGCTGTACAATTCCGATTAAGCTTTAGGAATTCGCCGTTCTACTCCAGGTCCGCAACTTGACAGATGATAACAATTTTGAAGAAATTCTGGATGACGTGCTGGTGAACACCTGCTCCAACGAAGAAGTTGTAATGTTCCTGGACACGGCACTGTTTTGTACGAACACTTTACCCTCGCATCGACCGACGATGGCTCGGGTAGTCAAAATGCTTGAAAACCATCAGTCTCCAAGACCTTCTGTCGGCAATGACAGCATAGCCAGCTCAAGTCACACATTATGGTAACCTACGAGCGTTATTTCATGCTGGACACATTCTCAATTCCAAGCTATGTGCATATAAAACTTTATCAACCTACGGACAACACAAGCAGTTTTTCTTGGGATTGACTCTCACAGCGCTGTGACAGCACCTCAAGTTCCATCTCCCAGGGGAGATTTTACCTGCTACCAAGGTTGTTCGTGTACACATCAGTTTTTCCTTGGCTGGGTAGACTGTAAACCTATAATACCCGATGAATGGCTATCTATCCCGTGTCGGGAAAATTTTATACCTCTTTTCCTCGGCGGCGATTTAAGAACGTCTTTGGCAATTCAGGAAACTTGCGTGTTCCTGCGCCATTTTGAAGCCGATGGAGAATTCAGTTCCCTCTTGTTTACAAATACACCTGTGAAGGTTTTTTAGCTTGAAGCTCAAAATCTCCTCGAATCATGAAGACGGCAGCAACCCTACCTGGCAGTCTATGCCTTGGAGCCTGCTTCAAGCTTATTGAAACAGCAGAAATACAATCTCAAGGTATGCATTGGATTTTTTCCTGCACAAAAGTATTTCAAATACTTAATACAGGGTTCCCGAGCAGTAGTAAGTTTGTCTCGTTTAATGCCAAGATTAATTGGCATATCCTATTGTAAAGGGTCCTTGTAAGGTTTAGTGGTTTTTAGCTGTAGAACACATCCTACAGTTTTAGGACAATTTATCAGTACTGCGCAGTTGGTGGATCAAACACGGCTGGATTGTGAAAACAATGCTCTATGACCGCCTATGTCTTGGAGAATTCAGTAAGTTTGCAGGGACGTTGAGTATTTCTGTCCCAATTCTGTGCTCTGTTTAAATTTAAACAAAATGTTGAGCCGATCAGCTATTTTATATGAATAAAGGATCTCACATTGTCATGTACTGTACTGGAATGTGTGAATTCCAGACCCTTGCCTGCTTGACCTAATGGGAACAGATACCTCGTTGATTCCTAATAACTACGGTGTGTCAGGTCTTGCAAAGCGTCCTCAGATCCCTGTTCAACGAGGAGGAACTTCCTTCCACTTGTCCTTCATAACATTGTAGCTCACAAGAACACATAACGGGCTGAGTCTGTCTCGAGAAAATTCACATGAATAGAAAACTACGTACAAGATCCCCGGAAAGATCACCGCTGATAGGGCGGCCTTCCGAACTCCAAGCTCCTTGGTTGGAATTCCCGGGTCCCGCTAGTCACCGAGAGATTGCTCGTAGATACACATACATGTCTCGTCTGTATCAAGTTCATTATTGAGGAAAAATATCTGCAACCCGCCAGCTACTTGGTGCCAAGCCGTCACGACCACCGGGGAAATGAGGTCGGCTATAAAAGAAACAGCAAAGCATGAGCGGGACCATAATTTCCCTCTTGATCATTTCTGCATTGCAAAGTCAGTGAGGACCGAAATCATAACATCCTCATTCAGACCTCATACGAAACAGACGAAAGCTACAAACATCCCCTCCTGCATACCATATTGAGAAGCTATCGAGCTTCCACCTTGGCAACAAAGGTGACCACTTGATGCATGGTTGATCTTCTCCAGACGAATGTTTGCGCTGCCTGCAACATGCCAAGCAGACTATGGGAGGCTAAATTGATGTGTGATCCCATTTTCTGGCGTTTTGGTAAGACTACTTGAGAAAGGATTGTTGCAGCGAAATGCTTTGGACGTACTATCCAGTCCTGGTGAGTGAGGTTGGATCACCGACTATGTGTTGCGGTGTTTGAGTTATCACCCACTTCCGCAGGTCCTGGAGCTCCCACTTCCATTTATAGGCCTTCATCTGGATATTGAGACTCTCCTCCGAGGATTTTCAGAACCCAATCCACTCATCTTTCACGGTGAGGATCATATCCATCTGCTGGATGGATGTCCGCATTTTCTGAATCTCAAGTTTATTATTATTATTTTTTTTATTTTTTTATTTTATTCTCCAGGAGAACTCCCGCATGCTGGGTGATTGAGGGATTTCATGGTCGATATTTGAAGCCTCTATGTATGTATGTTTGTGTATGTATGTACGTACAGCAAGAAAAATTTCTTCTGATTTTTATCATTTATTTTTTTGAATCTATACGAATCATTTGTAAAGAACTTTAGTATTTGACCTAGATACCATGAAGTTTGATTAAACATAATTTTATCTAATCATTTCAAATAGCTAATAGACATGTAAGAACTTTGGTGGTTTTTATATGTTTGGCAATTAAGAGCTTTGTGGTATATAAATTCAACAAAAATTAGTTTTGAAGTATAAAGTAACCGTAAAATTAGTCTTCTTTGAATTTAGAGACAACAATAATCTTGCATACCAAATACACTAAGAGCTCCAACCTCTTCCATGCCTTCCAACTATTTGGAATAAAATATAAGAATATAACAATCAATAATACTGATATCTTATAAAATCTGAATGTGACTTTAACCCCTAAAGGACAATAGTCCTAGAATGGGCTTTTTTGAAACTTGGGCATGTACCTACGGTTGCAATTTGAATCGTGATTTTCTGAAATTTTAAATGGAGGTGTGCCGTTCCGAGAGCTCTCTGTGCATATTTTTGTTTTTCAATTCCGACATCGAGATCAAAAGTTATGAAGGTTTAACTGTCAAAAGCTGCTCGTTGGGTAGCTACTGAAATTTTCTAAGCCACTGTGAATGCAGCAAATTCTGCCCAAAATGCCCAAAACTGCCCAAAACTGCCAAAATCTGCCCAAAGATGAAACTTTGAAATTACATTAAAAATTGAGATTTTGATATTTTTCAAAAACAAAAATTTCTATTTATAGAAAAGGAAGTAGAGCATGTTTCCACTGTTCGGATTTTCAATCCAAGAATTTTTCATATGCTATTTTTATTGTTAAAAAACGGCCTTTGTATGTGAATTTCAGCATACCCCCTAGCGGAAAATGATTTTTTTGGCAACCTTCCACAACTTTTTTGAATATGATATTTTCTGGACATGTACCTAACTCAATTAGGAACAATAATAAGGAGAGATTCATTCCATATCTACTTTAAAAAATGGTTTTTTGGGCCTTCAAAACTCTGCTGTCCCCTTTCTTCACAGGGAAAAAAAACTTGTTTTTCTACTTTGAACGTTACGATCTTGCAATGGGTGAGGAACAAGTGTGTGAGATTTGGTGGACATGTAGACATAGAACTTAGCTACAAGATCTTACGGTTAGATGTACTAAAAAAGACCCCAAGTTTGCAAAATCCACCTTGCTTTGAAGAGGGGCTGTTTTGAGGCAGTTTTGATGAAAAATACCCTCAGAACTTTAGGGGTTAAGGATAATTCTACAATATGCCTTTGCTATTGTGTTCCATTTGCTCGACAAAGACAAATTAATGCAAGTGTTTGAGAAGAACCAATCGTAAGTAGTTGAAATTTCCAATGGAATCATGACCTGAAATCAGCATTATGACCTAAAATCAGGGTTGTGTGTGAAGAGAGTGAATGACTCAGCAGTTTTGTTGACTCTGAAGAATTGCTAACTTAATGATTTTGGCTTAGCTTTTCCGAACAGTTACCGTCATGTGGGGGTACCATGCATTGGAGTTCATGAAAAGTGAGCAGCAAGAGGTAGGTTGGGTAGGTTGCAGCGGTGTCAAAGACAGCGGAATTGACATGCGACCACACCTGAGGTAACTTACACTTATCGCATTGCCCTTTGCAGGTTAAGTTACTCCTGCACATTGGTGAGTCCGCAACGTTTGCTTTCAAAGGAATTTAAGTTTATAGCAACATTATGCAAATCACCAACAGTCCACACTGATAGCTATCGAAGTTTACTATCCCTTTGAATAACATATTAAAAACAAAAAAAATGTTGGTAGTAGATATTCAATGCTTGATGGCTGATGCCATAAATACCAGTTTTAAGTTTTGCTGAATGAGCATAAGTGACAAATATCCAATTGCCCAGCTCAAGCTATCGGCGCCCAGTGAAGTAGTTGCTGTGATGATTAAGTGAGTAATGAGCAGTGAGCACAAAGCAACAACAGTGAACACCCTCACGACTCAATGCACTGCACCAGGTTCGGAATCCTAAACCACTGAATTCTACCCCAAATGTAGAAAACTTTTCATACATCCTACATTAAAAAAACAGTAGAAAAACTAACACCTAGTCATATGCCGAATCACAACAAGAATATAAAATTGAATCACTGCATGAGGAAGTTTCTCCAATCAACTGAAATCAAATTAACACATCGTAACCAGTAAGGCAAAATGACGTTATCACCGTGAAGAAAAAGCTGGATTGTAGATGCCCTCAACTCTTCCCTGTCTACTCGTAAAAGATCCCCAGATCCATAAAAACCAGACACGGTAGCCCCCTGCACAACAAAAAAGAAACCCAATTGCAGAGCAAATTTAAAGCCAGGAGAGGAAAAAAGAGCAAAGCACAGGCCCCACTGTCCTCACCTGAAAATAAACAAAATCCAAAAAATCATCAACATATCAAACATGAACGACGCCGAAATCTTCACCACACGACATCGGAGGAGGCTCCAACGCAAACAACACAACTATCCATCTCCAACACAACCTCGTCTGCTCCTCCGCCAACGCCACCAACACAACTATCCATCTCCAATATCATCATCTCATCACCATCTCTACACCATTCTCGGAAGTGTGCACTCCACTCTCATCACAACTCTCGCAGCCTCACTCCAACCGAAGGCCATGTTCACAGAGCTCACACAAGATAACTGACAGCAGCTCTGCAATCTGGTTACTAGCAGCGACTGAGTTGTGAGTTTCTGGAATTGGATATTGTTCGTTGGGAGTGTTGGTTTGGGGAGGTTGTTAGGAGGGTGTAGACATGGCGATGGTGCACATGCAGGCGCTGTGCTCGTCGTCGGTGTCGTTGGGGGTGCATGGGGAGGGAGCGGGGGTGGGAGGGGGGAGAGGGATGGCGTCGGTGTCGTTTCGGACGGGGTTGGCGATGAGGCAGAGTGAGGGGAGGGGGATGGTGGGAGGGGGGAGGAGGGGGGTGAGGCAGGTGACGATGGTGCAGGTGCCGCAGCGGGAGGGCGTGGTGGCGGATGTGAAGGCGGAGGTGGGGGTGGGATTGGAGAAGAGTGAGGGGAAGGCGGGGGGGAATGGGGTGTCGCCCGGGAAGCAGCAGCAGCAGAGTGGGGAGGGGCAGTCGATGGAGGTGGACGCGGTGACGGAGGCAGAATTGAAGGAGAATGGGTTCCGGTCCACGAGGAGGACGAAGCTGATATGCACCATTGGGCCTGCGACGTGCGCGCCGGAGCAGCTGGAGGCGCTGGCGATGGGGGGTATGAATGTGGCTCGCCTCAACATGTGCCATGGCACTCGCGAATGGCACACGCAGGTCATTCGCAGCGTGCGGAGCTTGAACTCCGAGAAAGGGTACTCTGTGGCTATCATGATGGACACTGAAGGTAGCGAAATCCACATGGGCGACTTCGATGGCGCTCCGTCGGTTAAAGCCGAGGTTCGTGACGCTGTGTCTGCATATCTTCATGTATATGAGTGTCAGGGTTCAGGGATTTTCCCAAAGCATTGCCTTCACTTGCTAATTTTCAATCAAATTTTAACTCTTCATAAGTTAGGGTATATAATTAAGCTCCCAAAGTTTGCGTTTCACGGTGACATTTCGTGTAAAGGACGCTCTGTGAGCATAAATGGCGAAATTGTAGGATTGTTAGTTTGGAAATGCTTCTGGAGGATAGAACTCTGTCGGCAATTGTTTGAGTTTTTGTTCTTGAAGCTTTTGAAGGTTGGATTAGCAGCTTGAAGGCATGTGTCATTTATCGGCTGGAGTTATGAATTGGGGGTTTTTGACGTTCTTGGTGCAGTTTATGGTACTTGGTGTTAGAGATTCTCCAGAGTTTTGATAATTGTTTTTGATTCACCTGCTGCTCAGGATGGTGAGGAGTGGATCTTCACGGTCCGCAAGCTCGATACGCTCCCCGAGCGCACCACTATTGTTAACTATGAGGGGTTTGCTGAAGGTATTCCATCAGCGCGTTCACTTCTTACCGCTTTCTTATGGTCAGCAAAGTGATAAGTGTATGAGTCATGGAACTGGTAAAGAAAATTAGGGTCCTTACTCTTGAATTTTTCTCTCTGAACTGAAATTGATCACGAGATTGGTGTGTTGATGGCAGATGTAAAAATTGGAGATGAATTGGTGGTGGACGGAGGAATGGTCCGATTTGAAGTAATCGAAAAGGTCGGCCCTGATGTGAAGTGCAAGTGCACTGACCCTGGTCTTCTGCTTCCTCGTGCAAATCTGACTTTCTGGAGGGAAGGTCGACTGGTTCGGGAGCGAAATGCAATGCTTCCTACAATTTCATCCAAGGTGAGGCAGATGGGGCTGTAATGTGGACCTTTTTTTAATCAGTGTTGGTTCTACAATTCTCCGTAGGCCCTAATCTTCGATGAGCAACAGTGAGGGTTCTCGTGAAACAGCGTGTTCTCAACTTTTAAAGGAGGAACTGTGGTTTGAGGTTTTGAGGAAAATTTTGGTGGATTAAGCTCTGCCCGGCCCCTGAAAACGAGTTTTGGTTTCTCTGCAGGATTGGATTGACATCGACTTTGGAATTGCGGAAGGGGTGGATTTTATTGCCATTTCCTTCGTAAGGACAGCTGAGGTTATCAAGCATCTGAAGAGCTATATTCAAGCAAGATCACCCAATGGGTACGAGGGATTAACCACGCTTTCTTTGTTGGCAGCCTGTTTTTGATTTAGTTCCGACCCTTTGTCATGTCTCTGAGCTCACTTTTTGCCTTCACTAGTACCTAGAGTGTTGCAGTAGGGTCTTTTAAATTGGGTTTAGGGGTTGTTAAAGAGTTTAAACTACAATGGGGTAAGCCATACAAGGTGAGTCAAATTTCTTGTAAATAGTTCGTCATATTCAGTTCAGCTTAGCTCATATGATTCTTGTGACACTTTTCTTGCTGCCTCTGTTTGATTAACGACTTACGAGTGTGGGGGAATACTTGAACAGGTCAATTGGAGTGTTTGCGAAAATTGAGAGCAGTGACTCATTGAAGAATCTTGAGGAAATTATTCGTGTCTCAGATGGTGCTATGGTGGCTCGAGGTGACTTGGGCGCTCAAATTCCATTGGAGCAAGTGCCTTCTGTACAGCAGGCAATTGTGAATTTATCCCGGGAGCTTAACAAGCCAGTCATTGTGGCTTCACAGCTTCTGGAGTCGATGATTGAATTTCCCACTCCTACCCGAGCGGAGGTTAGAACACTGTGTGTTCCTTTTTCCATTATAAATCCCTTAAGTAATAGCATCACCTAACGAAGAACACCCAAAAAATGGAATATTTTCTAGAGTTCATGTTTCCTTGGACGACATTCTCATTACAGACTTCTGGGATGGGTTATTGCAGGTGGCCGATGTTTCTGAAGCCGTGAGGCAACGAGCAGATGCCTTGATGTTGTCAGGAGAGTCTGCAATGGGTCTGTTCCCAGACAAGGCGCTCAGTGTACTGCGCACTGTCAGTCTCCGCATGGAATCGTGGTGCCGTGAGAACAAGCAACACGCATCCGATCGTCTCCCAGAGCTCTCCTCCGTACTTCACGACCGCATTTCAGAGAATATCTGCAACTCCGCTGCTCAGATGGGTAAGCAACCTGACCCAACGTACCCCACATCAGCATAATTTGCATCACTTCCTGAATACCGATCCTCTATTAGTAGGAAGTTGGTCCAACCATGGTATACACAACCTAAAGTATACCCATGTGTAGAAACTAGTCACTGAAACCGACTCACATAGCGAATGCTGGCTCCGAAAATCACTGCAGTATTCTATTCAGTACGGGAAAAAATATATCGGCTTCTCTACATTCTGTTGCTCATGTTGCTAAAACTACGTTTTTGTGACAAATTTACAGCCAACAGACTTGAAGTGGACGCCATCTTCGTGTACACGAGACGCGGCTACATGGCCTCCCTGCTCTCAAGATGCCGGCCTGACTGCCCCATCTTCGCCTTCACTGACACGAAGTCAGTGCGGCAACGGTTGAACCTGCAGTGGGGGCTCATCCCCTTTCGCCTCGACTTCTCCGGTGACATGGAGAGCAACCTCAGGAGGACGTTCGCTCTCCTGAAAGCGCGAGGTATGATGAAGAAGGGTGACCTTATAGTGGCCGTCTCCGACATCTCCACTGCCGATATGTTGCAATCCATTCAGGTTCGCAGAATCCCTTGAGCAGAATCCAGTCCAGGTTTGAGAGGAAGACATGATTCACAATTCTTTGGACAGCTGAAGAATCCTGCCACTTGGGTTTCATATGCTGGTTGTTCTCAGACGGACCTCGTACACGGGATAGAATTTATTTGGGTGGATAGTCACTTGTAGTATATGATGAGACTACTGGTGAAGCTCGACGGCGGCTTCTGTGAAAGATTAGCGGAGATTTGTAAGAATTTGAGCAGCAGCTGCAGCAGCAGCAGCGATATTGGGAGGCCCCTTGGCTGGTTGCCATAAGTGCGTGAGGCCAGCTTTGTGGTACGATGAACACCTGCATTTAGCGCAGCTGGAGAGCGTCACTTCCTAGTTTGGCATTCTGTCATGATGTTGATCATGGGTTCAATGCGATGTACCAGCTTGTTTCTTTTTGAAGCTACAGCTATTGGATGTAAGTTCTGAATGGGTTTTGATAATGGTGAAGATAGTTCATTTTGGTACTTGAGAGATTGTTTATATAGTGACCTTGAGCAATCCGCACGAGACAGCTTTCTTTTAAAGTCACAATCATCAATCGGTTCAAAGGAATTGTTTTAGTGATTCTAGCACATGCCGAGCACCTGCGCGGAGCTTCAAACTCGAAGCATACGAGGCATGCTGAGAGAACGTGAAGGGTTTATTTCCATGGAATGGAAGGGTTTCTGCTTGATTGGGTTTTTCGGAACTGATGTAAGAATTTGGGGGGAAGGCTCGATAATGCTTGGGAGCATATCTTCAACATCCAAGGCCCTTTTGAGCTCCCTTACCACCTCCGCCATCGATGGTCTTTGAGTTCCTTCCTTCTCTGTGCATTGGAGAGCAATGTTGGCTACGATGGCCAAACTTCGCAGTATAAATTGGTTTCCCAACGCCTTGTCCACTACTGAAACGTCGCCTTTGGGAATGGCATCTTGTAGTGCTGGCCGAACCTGCAATATCATGTCTCTCAAGCATCATTACTAGTTCACAATGTATTGGATTGTGTGGACTGAATTCCGGACGTATTACTTCAAATGTAGGGTATCAACTAAGACCCTTATTACTTACTTGCTTCTCATATCTTGTTTCGAATAAAGAGGTAGAGGAGGGAATCTAATACCCATGCTACAAGATTGTATGCATCCGGAGAGCAGTTGCTCGAGAGGGGTTCTCGTCCGCACAGAATCTCCATTAGAACAACTCCAAAACTGAACACGTCGCTCTTTTCAGTCAGCTGCGTCGTGTTGAAGTACCTAAATCAAATTTCAAGCCCACCCCACAATAAAGTCAATCCTTCTGTAATTATCACTGATATATACTCTCTATAATGTTCATCTAGAAAAGCAAAATGTTCTCAAGACCGCTTTCCAGTACGTAAATGTTTCACGGCTCTGCAGAGTCCCTGCAAAGTGGGTACAATTCCGATCACCTTACACAAGACTGAAGGACACTTGTTTTTCAAACGGAGCCCTCTGTGATCTGGACAGGGCCTTCTCTTCAGAAATTGCTCTTAAACTAAAAACTTTGAATGCAATTACAGAATAGAGTCGCCATATTACTCAGGATCAAGGTAGCCTGCTGTGCCTCTGATAAGGGTATTTTTCCCCATGTGCGCAGTCGGCTTCGAGAGGCCAAAATCAGAGATCTTCGAAACATAATTGGGTCCTAGTAAGATGTTGGAACTCTTCACGTTTTTGTGTAAAGTTTTCAAGTCACCGCCGCCAAAGTGTAGATACTCAAGTCCTGCATATTAGAAAAGTATCGATCCTATTACGAAGGTTCAGTACAGTTACACAGCTCGCGTTGTACATGACAACCCTTGGCCACATTGGTCGCAAACAAGAATATTTTCAGATAATCCATCCGTGCGCTGGAGAACTACGGAATAGCATTCTGCAGTAAGATTTCACTTCGCTGCCTCATCACAGACTAGATTCTTTATGAATCAAGGATAACATGCAAAATGCAAGAAATGGGTTTTAAAAACGGTTTTTAAGATGGATCTCACCAGCGGCAGCGCCAATGGCTGAAGTGAGCCTTTGCTCCCAGCTCATTGGTTGGAGCTTCGAAAGTGGACCTATTTGTGGACGAATTCATCCAATGGACAGGTTGGTTCAGTCAATTTTCACATCATGAGAGGCAGAAATCATGACTGAAGACCTTCAATATCTTTGAACTCAGTATCTGCAACCAGGTCTCTTACCGTATAGATGTTCCTTCAGTGAGCCCCCAGACATGAACTCGAACACTAAGAACTGCTTCTTGAACTCAAGACAATATCCTTTCAGCTGCACCAAATTCTGATGGCGCACTTTAGACAGAAATGACACCTGTATAAAAAGATCACGTCTTAGCTTCGAACTAGCATATTTTGTAAGCGTAACCAGGACCAGATACCCGCCATTCTAATTTTTCTCTTGCAAGAAACAGACTACAAAATAGTATAATCTCACCCCAAGAGACAAACTCTGGAGTTCCTTTGTACCTCTTTCAGAAAGGAATCGGCATCCAGTTGACAACCATCTGACCGCATTTTGACGGCGACTTCCATCCCATCTGATAATCTGCCTCGGAAAACCGGGCCCAAATTGCCTTCACCTAAAGGCTCTTTAAAACGATTAGTTGCAATTTCTAGTTCCTGAAAGGAAAATCTTTTAGCATTCTTATCAAGTGCCAGGTCCTTTTCCAGAATGTTGACCGTTCCCGCTGCACAACACAATGCGATGGAGCTGTTAGAAAAAGTGCACATGAGTCTACAGTCAATCTCACTTTAAGGAAACAGGTTTGTTTCTCGCAAGAGTAGTCTTAATTAACTAGTAGGCATTACCTTCCTCCTCTGCATCGATCAATTCGCGTTTGATTCTGTACCGGCGACAACACACGAGCCAAGCAATCGCTGCGGCCAGTATGGCCGCAATTGGTCCAATCACGGCCCCTAACAGGACCGACTTTGAGTTGTGTCTTCTTTTGTGTTTTCTCTCAAAAGTCTGTGTTTGACTCGTCACTGACGATATACAGGGATCTGTGCCATACTGAAGACAAGGATTTCCTGATGTGCTGCATAAATTCCAGACAGATAATTAGATCACTTCAGATGACATGTTTATTTCAAAATGACAGGTCTTCCCAAGAGTTACACGTCCAAGTAACTACCATCATACGCTGCGGTTATGCAGTTAGAGTTTGCGAAAACAACTTTTGGGGATCGGTGGAGGACGCTTACATCAATACTAAACCAGGTTGTTTCAATCTGCTTGGTATGGGCCCAGAGAACTGGTTGTTAGCAACGTTCCTGACAGAATCAAAGATATCGAAATCAACGTTAACCAAGATTATGGAATATGTCTCATTGTAGAGACCTCTATCAAGAAAATCTTGCACAGTGAACATAACTTCTAGCAGGCTCATAGAAGGATTTCCAATACTTCATAGCGTGATCGAAGATTAAAGTCAACTTAATAGAGCTTACAAATAGTGAAGATTCAAGGTTGCGAATGCATCCAGGGTGCCTGAAAGTTGATTATTACTCAAATCTCTGAAATTCAAGTAAAAATACATTCAGTGACAGCGCCGAGCGAGGATGACCATAGGAAACATTTGATCATTGAATGGAACGACAGCCAGAAATTACGGACACGCGCTACCTGCAATAGTAGAGATTCATCAAGAAAGTATAGGAAGCAACTAACTGGCATTGAAAGTGAGTAGTGCTGCGGACCCAAAACTTAAGTATCTAGAGAAATGGGCTACCGTGAAAGTTATAAAGGTCAACTTACAGTACATTCAAGTTTTGACAACGCCCTTTAAGATCTGGGACCTGTCCCACTAGATTGTTACCGCTTGCATTACTGCGAAGAAACTCAAGAATTGCATCATCAGTGAAGTGAAATTTCACTGCTCTAGACTTTCAATACGCAACAATCTTCCTAACCAAAACACCCACGTGCACGTCACGGCAGGTTTTACACGCTGGTCAAAAACAAATAACGCCTTCAGCAACTTTACAAACAACGTCTGTAACCACGCGCTTGTGAACCTATTACATCCCGTAAGTATAAAGGTGCGCCAAGGCCCACATTCAGGTCAACTTTAGGACTGGTAATTCTTAATACTATACTCCTGGGGGAAGTTTTCTGATTAGTGGCCCTGAATGTTGGCCGTAATCCCTCTAAATAGAATTTGAGGATAGAAAAATCTCAAGAAAGTTACTGAGTAGATAAAGTAAACTTTAATACAATTTTCTTCGTCCTCCATATTTCAATGCACTAATTGGCATCGCAGAATGAAAGGCACTCAAGACAGGGTGGGTTTACACAAGTGTAGCATGCAAGGAATATTTGCAATGAAAAGTCAAACAAGGTGAGCCGCTTACAAAAACTTGAGGCTCGTGAAATCTTGAAACAGGCCTGCAACATCACCTGATAGTTGCGAGCTCGAAAGATCCCTGTGAACAAATGTAAATCACCATGTTTCTGAATTTTAAAAATATCAATAGCTAGGATTTTGACTTTAAAAAGTCCATGACCACAAACCTTGTGTCCACTTGACAGTTGGGACTCATGAACAAATTTTCTTGCACAGAGAGCACTTACAGAGAGGTAACCATGCCTTCCGTGTTGCAAATGACTCCTCTCCATGGAACTGGAAAGCATGGATCACTACCAAGTACCCAGTCCAGACGCAAATTCTGGATATTATAGTTGAGCTCAATCAGAGTCAGCGCCTTCGCTGCTCACCAAATCACACCCAAGTAAGACATCTTTAAATGGAAGACAAGACCCCCTTCTAACGCACAGACAACCCATTATGTACGATCTCCGTGAATTAATACCCTCAGACAAGGAGCCAGAATACAAATCTTCAGAAGGATGTAAAACTGCTAAATCTCATCGAGAAATTCTTACCATCTGTCACATTAGACGTGTGCTGCATTTGTACGGTCTCGAAAATTTCAAGACCATTTATCTGAGGAGCCCCAGTCACTGGAAGAAGGGAGATATTCCACCACCAGCCTGCAGCCTGCGTCACTGTCAACTCAGTGCTTGACAACGGAGGCCATCCCTCCAATGTCATTAAAACTGCATCATTAACAGAAACTTTGAAAGTCGGACCGGTCGTATTATAGAGTTCTCCAAAATAAGTGTTCATCAGGTACTTCCCAGTCGCCTGAGACAAGGGAAGGGAATACGAAAGCGTCTGGTTATGGTAATTGAAGCGATCAGATTGCAGCACAACCATGGGGGCACCATCAACCACTTCTTCAGTCTTTAATTGGTGTGCAATTCTATGAGTACTCGTGGTGATTGCGTCAAGGTAGTACTGATCAGAATCCCAGACTCTGTCATAGCTGTCGTCTGGATACCTGCATTCCCACTCCATGTTCTCTATTTTAGTAGGCAGCCTACTTTCATAATTCCATTGACATATCAGTGTTCTAATAAGGTAAATAGAGGTTTTCATAATGATTAGTTCTTGATATGCCAGCTTCATATTAAGTTTCGTAGCTCTCACCTAGTAGATTTCATGGCGTCTGACCCACAGTCAATTCGATACACTTTCTTGAGCAGTACTCCGGTGGAGGAGCTTGCATGGTTGTAGGATCCAGGTGGAAGTGGTCGCATTTCGAGCAGAGAAATCACAGGGATTCCAGTTATGGCAATGAGGCAGAATGCCTGCGCCTCTGTCGAATTCAAAATTACCTCCTCAACCCAAGGGTCTTGCAAGCTGAGATTAACCGCACTGTACATTGTGGCTCCGATTGAAACTCCAAACACAGGGGCCGTCCTCTGAGAGTCATAATTTCCGTAGGTGAAAGTCGCTCGCACAAGAATCAAGCCAGCCGGAACGAGATTGCTGTAACAGTTCCTTCCTGAGGGGCTACTCGCATCGGGAGGAAATGACCGCAGTGTACGGAGAAATGACTGGCTCGTTAAGCTGAAGCTCTTGCTTATTGGCGGAGCATAAGCAGCATCACTTGTCCAGGAGATACCGTCGGTTAGCGAGAGGTAATCCGAGGGAGCACCACACACAAGACTTGTAAACCCTGCACAACCAGAGTACAAGTGCCTGGTACTAGTTAAAATCTTAAGGTCAAAATAGAATCACAACCTACCAGAAGGTACATATTGCACGAATTTTAACAATATTGTGGATGCTAACATCTAACGCAACACGCACCGCATTCGAAGCAGGTATCGTCATTACTCATTTCTACTATGCCTTTCCCTTGATCAATTTCAGATTATAGAACGATCAAGTCCTGAACTATATACTCCGACTTTAGGCCTTCTTCAATGTCTCCCTCTCTCCTCAGGCCATAGACTCCGTCACATCTGCATATATTCTGTAGTAAAGCCCTTCGAGGTTCTCTCATCGCACATGACAATTGTTGATTGAAACATACTCCACAAATTCTGGTAGTCATTGCAGATGGCAACTAGTTTGCAGCGCTTCCATCCTGATCGTAAAAATCGTTGCGGAATTTGCTTGAACTCTTTTAACAACACTACCTAATGGCAACGAATCCTAGTTCCCTGACTTGAAAAGCAGACAACAGAGGAACAACTTGACTGGAAGGGCGAATTATCGAGTTAGTACCTGGCTGCGCGTTTACAATGCAGGAATGGCCAATAACTCCAAACAGCACGATCGCCTGCAGCGAGGACAGCATTTTGGCAAATCCCATGCTCTTAAGTTGGTTGCTCTCTCCTCCTTTTCTTCCGAGCTGTGTCGGCTCTCATAGGACTCATAGTATAATCTACAACATCAAGGTTCTGCAACATAACAGAATTAGGTCATGAACATAGTCAGGTAATAAACAGAATTAATATGAACATCCATGCCACACATTGGCAAATTCTTTACGAGTGATGACCTACATCTGAAAATTTCCGAAGTCAGAACAGACACCTGTAAATCCAGATTGATTTACTTCAAGAATTTCAGAAATCGAAATCAAATCCTAGAAGAACTCCAAGAAGACACCGCCTAATCCCAAAAACCTTAGTACCGCCTCACATACTCACTCTTGACAACGAAACCATGAACAATAAAGAACGCTACCAAAAACTACAGGCACTGAAAGAGAGAATGAGAGCGCCAACAATTCTATTCATCCGTCATAAAACAGCAGCCCGATCCATACGCCAAACACAAAGACACAAGAATCCTCTCAACTAATCCTACCAGAAACGGAACACACATTCTCCCGCACAGCACTCCATAGCCGAAAAATACGACACGCAAGACTCGCAAGATTACGTCACAGCACGACCACAATTGCACCTAACTCTGTCAGAAAAAAAACGCAGACCGCATTCTATTCTAGAACAGTTCCGATGCATCCTCCTGCAAGACATGAAACCTGCTGCGCCGTAATTCAACAATTCTCCATAGAAAAAATAATTCGCTGAACAAGAGCAGCAGGAGTGACGCACAGGCAGCAAGGAAGTGAAGGAGCAGCCATGGAAATTCATACCTGTGCGGCGCAAGGCGTGACGAAGCGAAGCCGGAGATTGCAGCGAAGCTTGTGAACGCTCCTTCGCAATGGCGACCATCCTTGCGAAGCAGCCTTCACAGGTTTCCTGCGATGTTTTCCAGTGTCGTTCCCGGCTTGAGCGCCTAGTTATTGTAAGGGTATTATGGGAGTATCACATGGGTATTAGATGAGTATACCCCGGATGTTATAAAGGTATCTGTCGCAAAATCACTCAGCCACGGGCAACTTCACGTGCATAGGGCCTTCGTCTTTTCCGAGTATTACCTGGTTATCATGTGAGTATCGGACTAGTATTGCATAGGTATCAGTCGAGGCTCGTCGTGGTCGACTGTCTTGAACATCGCCTTTCGTTTTCGTCTTGTAGCTTGGCGGGAATTACTGTTAGCACGAATGAATGATATCGAATGGATGAATGAGGTTACGTGGATGAAACGTTTTCGGAGCCTGCACATTAGTGGACCATTTTCACACCATTTTAATACTATGATATTTTGATTTGAAAATAGTAAAAATTATGGAAGGATTTGAAAGTTATATTAAAAAAATAATGTTTAGTTTCCAGGCATTTCATTAGATACAAGTAAATTCAAAATAGTTGATCAATGTTAACTTAGTCGGACTATTTGGTTGAATCTCCAAATCAAGGCAAGGAAGAAGGACACATAAGAGAAACAACACATAATCACATAAATATTTTGTAACTTAGACAAATGCATGTAAGGCCAAATTTTGGTTATAAAATTCTTTAATATAGTTTGTTAGTCTTCCTAGAATAACATTGAAAGAAAAAATTCATATGATCTTATTTTCTTACAACCATGTAAATATTTTAAGATAAATGAATAAAATATATATCTTTGTTTTGCATACTATACATTAATTGCATTAATTTTTTAATATTAGTTTAATAAGTTTGTACTACAAAGAATAATGTGAGTACAATAAAATGTATGGAGTATAAAGTTTTTGCTGGAAAACAAAAATTGAGAAATTCGATTTTTAAGAGACGAGCCTTAATTTTTCAAAAAAAAATATATATTCGTTCATTGAGTATATAATTAATATTATAAATATCACAAAAATTAATTTACTCTATTTTTGTCTTTATATCTTCATAATTTTATATTTTTTTGTTTTTAATATTTAGAATTATTTAAAAACGAACCTGCTATGTTGTTAGGGTAATCAACATTGAACCAAGATACTAAAACAGACATCTCATGAGAAAGAATCATGATCGTTATGTTTGGGGGCAAGTGCAATTGAATGTATCTCAATAAGTGATGTCATCACATTCTTCAATAGGAGGGTGCTGTTTACTTTTGCCTTTGGAAGGGAGAAGTCCATGGACTTATTGTTGTCCATGGACTTATTGTTGTCCAGTTGAAATTCCTTTTCATGTGTCAGCCTGGACAATTCTCAATTTCACTCTAACTTACTTGGAGTCTTGAACATGGTGGGGATTGGATTTGCTAAGTTTTGCCAACTCTCTCTTCTGCTTGAAATCATCAACTATCCAAGTTCACTTAGTGTAGTACCATAGCAGGTTCGTCCAAAAATAATTCTAAAACTAAAAAACGTAAAAATTAAAAAATTATGAAAATAAACAAATAAGAATTTAAAATTTTTAATTTTTACAATATTTTGTTATTTCTAAGCCATTTGAGGTCATTTTTACTGATTTATTTTTGTTAAAAATAAATAAAAATTTGAGAAACTTTGTTTTTGAGAGGCAAACCTTATTTTTTTCAAAAAAATAAAAATTGTGTGCCCGGTGATGAACCTGCTATGGTGGTACGGTAACTATTTTCAGTAGGCTGAAGTGATGTGTATGGTTTTCCCGAAATTGCTGGTTTGGTCTTTCTTTTAGAACAGTCACGAGTAGAAGTAGCTGATAACTTTCAGACTAGAAGTGAGTGTTTAGCTTCTTCTTCTTCCCTGTTTCATGCAAGTTGGTAGGGTCAAATTGGCCAAATCCATTCATGAATCTGATGATGAGTGGGCAGGCTTTTGAAAACCGAGCTCCTTCACTTTTATAATGCTTGCGGTTGCAATCAACATTACCTTGCTTTCGTTTGATGTCAATATGGAAATTGCATGTGTGATTGCACTCCAAATACTTGATCTCTTGCAATGGTTGACAGTTACGCAACGTGGCATTCTTTGACTAACAAAGGTTGACTTAAACTCCTTCGTAAACTAATTTGAGTGGTACGAACTGGGTTAATTGTATTAATTATTTCCAGGCTGATGATAAGGTAAATATGGTTGTGTTGTCATCAGCCTTGTCAATGCACATGGTTGAAACCCCTTGGCTGCATGATCAAGTATGGCCTGCCAAGTAGAACCTCAAAGATAATTTAGCAAGAATTAACATTGCCCAAGCACAGTGATCTGTAACCCTTCTTATTAGACAGCTTATATTTGTGTTCAAAGTGTGTGAAGTGCGCCATAACCACAGCAGCACTCTTCACAATGCTGCATCAGAATGTTGGTCGGTGACAACAAGATTACACCAAAGTGTGACTGTTGTATGGTGTAAGCACCTAAAGGCGGCCCCCCCCCCTAAAGGCGTACACCCCAGATTCTTGCTGCAGTGGAGATTTGATGACCCTATAATTACCTATAATGTATCCCATGCGTACATGCAAAAGGGTGTCCGGCTATAGGTCAACCTATGTTGGTCACTTCCAAAATTTGTACTTATTATTGTAAGTGCTTATAAATATCCCAAAAATGGGGAAACTTTGTTTTTTCTTATTGTTAATCACTGTAAAATAGGAAGCCACTCATTCCACCTCCACAAGTATAGTGAATTCCTTAAGTGTCCGAAAATAGGTGCTGCTACCATAGATGAAGATCAATAAGAGAGTCTTCCTTTGCAGACGATTGAATCTAACTGACCTGATCAAGTATATCCTTTCTCCCCCTTGTTTCTTTTCCTTTATTGAACACCGTTACTTTCAACCAAAAAAAAAGTATATCCTTTCTGATTGCCAAGGACACTAACACAGCCCGCGGGCACCTTTATATATAATTGAATGATACATATTAGAGCATCCGCATCCCTGCGCGGGATGCGAGACGTGTGAAAGGCAATTTTCAGGGCTGCTCGCTCCTCTTGCGACTCGGCAAATTGTCAATCCTTCACCCCCTACGCAGCAAAAGTCTAACAGTAAGATCACAAAGATGCTATACTTCCAACTAGATCTACAAATCAACAAGATCACAACGAACCTGCATACTTCCAACTGGATCTACAAACAGATCGCTCTTCCAAATTAAGACGAAATTTGTGTCGAAATGAGCTTACAGGGGCCACACGAAAACCAACAGGAGTACATCAAAATGGCAAGTATTGCTGGTCTTTTAAAGAGCCCGCCACCACCAAGCCTGTTCCGCAAGACCATGTGGGTGGGTTAAATGAGCCCAGGCCTGCAACAGAGCATCGCGGCCCAACATCCCGCGTAGGGGTGCGGGTGCTTTTATGTGTTTAACTTGGTGGAATTTTAAGGATAAAGCAATGTTGCTTAACATTTTCATGTAAAACTTAGGTTGTATAATATTTTATTGTTAAGATACTTGTAGCTTTTGGCAAATTGTTGTAATAAGTGCTTGACAATAAATTCATCTACAACATACATGATACATGCCATAACCTCCTTGGACAATGGACTAAGAGCAATTGCAATGGGCACGCCAATTGCACTTGGCATGCTCTGTGCCAGCAAAGCCCCTCAACAGGCGCGCCATATCTCCCGTCACTCTCCTGCACATCATCAAATACCTCCTAGGTTTTCTCCCTTTGCCTACGTTTTCTCCCTTTGTCTACGTTTTCTCCCTTTGTCACACTAAACTTAGTCAATGTCAAAATGACAACCTAGAGGTGATAAGGAGAATGTGAATTCTACACCAAAAGAATGACTTCATTTTATTTTTTATTGAATGATCAAGTAGTTTTTATATCATATGGATTTGTATGGCAGGGTGCTAATAGCTTGACTAACCAAGGAGAGTATTAGATCATTATTGACTAGTAACACACATGATTTTCCTACGCCATGTCTCAATGTTCACATGCTTTGATCTCAATTTTCCAATGCATGTTGTCGAGTAAATTCATTGAAAAGTCAAGGAACTACATAAAACGGTATTTACTAGAGAGATACCGGATGCATGATGCATTTAGCAAGGATACTTTATTCAAACAATTAAAATGAGATCAATGATCAATGAAATCAGTGTTTTAATTTGAACAATTACTATTGTAGGATTATATATGACCTACGAATTATTTTAAAAGTTGGTTTTAAATTCTTAAAATGGTAAACTACTATCATTCACGTTAATAGGTTTTGTCGTCCTACAACAAACCACAATAATAGCCGAACTTTCCGCTACAAAGTTCATGTTGAATTGGACTTTTTGCGGTGTTGGTTTGCAATGAGCACGTTACGGAAGAAAGAAGGCCCTCCCTCACTGCCATCCTTTCTCTTACCTTCTCTCCTACACTTTTCCACTCCATTCATTCTTTGACAAGTTCAAAATTTGTATTAGTACAATAAAAGTCAGATTTTTTACTGTAAAAATGGCTCACTCCAAAGTTCTCTCTAAGCAACTGTATTTGGAATGATCAACACCAATTTTAGAGTTAGCACAATGCGGTGGCTACTATGCCAAGGCCCACCCGCCAAATTGAACATTTGCACTTCCGTAGGAGAGAATAGTGGAGATGACCTAAGGGATAGAAGAGGACTACATCCATAGTGCACTGGAAAGAGGACAGAACATAGCAGTACTAACATTGTGGGCAGCTTGGGTGCCTGGGATCTATGAACATGGAACTCCAACGTGACACCAACGATGCCAAATATCATGCTTCTCACATGTCCAGTGTCCTTACTCCTCAAAGCTCATTTGGGTAAGTTAACTTAAGGTTGAGGCACCCAAAACCGATCAAATAAGAGAGTTCGCAATGATCCCTCGGGAGAAATTCTGAATGGTTATTTTTCATGGAAGGGGAAATAGAAATCATGAAGAATGCCAATTTTTTGGAAATTTTTGAAGCATTTTTTGAATTGATACAAATTTTCTAATGAACATTTTTACTTTACACACAACCAACATGTAGGTTTCCCTAAAACCGACCACCATGACACCAAAACTTGATCACTCTACTACCACCAAAATATTCCCATATGATTCCCTTTCTACCAATCATGCTTCATACTTTCTTCTAGATCTCCCAAGATTTTAAATCTGAAAACTTGTCGGAATTGGAGAAGTCTAGTGATCGGTTTTGGGGACCCGGTTGGTTTTAGGTGCTTCAACCTTACAGGATGGAATTTTGGACTCCTGGAGGTAGCCGTCACAAACAGCGACGCAGGCTGCAGCATCTTGAAAACATTGCCCTTGGGGGCTGCCTGATTGATAAAATATAGTAATATAGCCATCGCACGTGGATTCTACTAATATTCTACACACAGATCAGGGCGGCTAGCTGAAAACCTGTCCACAGAAGAACCTTTGTTCCCTGCAGACCTGAAGTCCTGTGATGCAACTTCGGACACACAGAAAAGGCCTGAGCTAGATCCGGTTACAGGTAGTTCTTCACATAAATTACTAGACAATGATAAGCTTTCATCAAGAACAGTTACTTATCATTCAGACAATATTTCGACAACCAATCCTTGAGAGACGTATCCAAGTGACATTTCTCCATGATGTGAAGCTCTAGAGGTTAGACTCTAGCTATGTTTACAATATTGCCGTCTTTGGGACCCGCCTCAGCCTTGGCCCGGTGGTTGATCAGTGTTCTAGATTGGTAATTTATTTTCTTAGAAGAACAGTTTTTATTTCATGGTAATGATGAAAGTTGAAGCATGTGGAGGGATTGTAGCCGTCTCGGTTTTTGGGAGAAGTAAGATTGGAAATATTTATCCACTATGCGAAGAAAATAAAACAGGCTGTTTGTGAGGATGTACTGTGAAATGGGTACCGCCCCCGAGTGTACTTACACCAAGCAAAGGATATTAAAACGATTGCACATCTTTCCTTAAACACATCTTTATGTGAATAGTTGTTAATTGACCTTTGTCAAATCCGCCGCTTGTTGATTGAAAGTGGATAAGTGATCGGAACCTGGGTTACGGTATATGAAGAAGACTTCCAAAAGGACATTCAGCAGGGAAATGTAACTTAACACACTCTGATATTTTCCAGAACTTAGATTATCATCTTTGGTGACTGGAAATATGAAGGAATGCGCCTTGCTTTCAGAGCATCATCCCATTAGACACAGAAAAATTCTACGTTTGTGCATTAACGTAAGTCGGGAATTATGCCATGACGGCTGGTCCTAATGTGAGTCATCCAAAACCAACAAGTATCTCCATAAATATTGAATTCTTTGTGTTGGAAAGTTCGATTCAGACACAGCCTTTTCAAGTACATGTGGCTTGCTACTGCCCCCTCCCTATCTACAATGGGTCCCTCCTGTAGACCAAAACAAGCTCCTGCATCTCTTCTCCAGCGGTGGCAGAGCCCACCAAAACCCAACTCCACCCCTCCTTTGGTTGGTGCAGCTGGGAACGTGCAAGAGGACCGTCAGCAACAGCGTCAGCTGGTACCAAAATCCTCCAGCTCGTCCCTTCGCTGAACCAGTGACTACAGATAAATGAATTCCAAATGCACAAGGAAGCATGAAGGAAAGCTGCTCTATGGCAATTTCTCTACAGGTCCATTAGAAAGAGTATTTTTGATTCTAGTGTAGGACCACTACGTTTGAAATGTTGTTAGCTGAGTGTCTTTCACCGAGCTGGGCTATATATAAAGCTGAGCAATATGCCAATAACTTATATATTGACAGTGTCTAGTATTGTGATCCTGCGTACTCTCATCTGCATGAATCACTTCCGTGGTTTCTGAGTCTTGTCACATCGCTGCCAGCCAGCTGCATGCTCCGTTGCGGCTTAACCGGTTTGTAGCCTGATGGTGTTTGTGCCGTGTCTCTGGAGTAGTGCGCTTATGCTCTCTTGTCATCCGAAGTTCATTGAGTTCCTCAAATTCTACATCTCTTAGAGATCAAAGACTGCAATCGTTTTGGATCAGATACCTCAGGAAGTGCCGATCAACTAGGATTAGCTGCAGGACGTTGAGCCTTCTCCTTATATATCCTCCCCTTTCCTTGAGTTCTTCTCGTCTGGACGTTTAGACTTCACAGGGAACAGACAGATTGTGTTGTTCAAGATTGCTTCAACGGCGTCTGTGGATCGAGAGATTGGGACTGCATGACGACCCAAAACTTTCCATCTATATCTAATTCGTGGAGAGCAAGGCCGTGCGAAAGGCAACCTTGATTACTTATGCTCTGTTTCTCTTATTTACTTAGAATTTTCTCCACGTCGTTTTGCCTCCTTCGCCACCGTTTCCAATCCACAATGATTTACGGGAAAAAAATTGGAAGTTTGGTGAAGAAATACATGCAAGTGGAGCCGATCCCCAAGCGCAAGTGGTCTGGAATGCTGTCTGTTTCTTCACGCTCCTCCAGCCGTGGATCCAGTCGATCCAGCGGCTCCGATTGTGACGACTGGGATTTGGACTATGCGCCGGCAGGTGTTCCTGAAGGCTGCTTGGCAGTCTATGTTGGCCCGGAGATGCGAAGGTTTGTGATCCAGGCAAGCTTTCTGTACAATCAGGTCTTCCGCGAGTTACTGAAGAGAAGTGAGGAGGAATATGGATTCGAAACTGAGGGTGGTTTGCGAATTCCCTGCGAGGCTGAGGTGTTCGAGAAGCTGCTATGGCAGCTAGAAACTGGGGGAACTACCGAAAAGAGTTTCTAGACGATCCTAAAACCTTGGTGGAGCTACAACTGCTTGTATAAGTTAAGGTACCTGTAAGGACCTTGTAAAGTGTCCACTAAGTACTTTGTTTGATTCCAAGGCAGGGAAGGGGAGTTAGAACACATGATAATTGCATTCGACCAGGTGTTCCTTAACAATGTGGCAGCCTTTAAGAGTGGGGATACACTACTTTTGCAAGAGGTTCTCAGCGATAGCAGGCCGGTGTACCTTACCTGGTAACGATGTTGTCAAGGTTGTTCATTGACCGCTTCGACAAAACATGACCCACGTCGGTCACTCTGCAGGATGAAGACGAGAATCTTTTCAGATTCTGTGTGCAGAGCTTCACATAGGACCTCTCCATCCGAGCAAGGCAGACGAAGAAGATAGATCTTCAGGTTATGTAGAAGGATAATCTGCTCCCTTTCTCGGATACAACACCCACTTCTTTGTTATCGTAGATAGTGCTACGATGCTTGAGATTCTGATGCAAGAACCGTAAAAGTATACTAGCCGTCAGAAATGTGATCGAGCATGGCTCACAGCCGGCCGACAGAAACTGTTCAGTTGGATTAAATAAAATTATTTCTGTACAGTACATCTTATCACATACATTGTCTACTCTGAAAAATTGTACCTGTACACACATGCGATGAGTTTTACAGCATGCCTACGCTGATTTACATCTTCAGATTCATTCCATAAGCACACCACAGAACTTCAAGCAGCTTTCATTGTTGATATCTATCATCTGCATTCCAATGGCCAGACAAAATCGTTAAATACGATGCCATACACATGAAACCAAATTGAATGAACCATTTCAATGCACCAAAAACCATATGTATGAATTCCAAAATAGCGTCACATTACAACGATATTCTTGATTGCATTGTGCAGGCCTTGAGGAAGCCATGTGGACGATGGAACACACACTAAAACCTAATCCGCATCATATAAGCATATTCTCACTAAAATATTACTGACTGAAGAACGGAACTGAGGGATCAAACAACCCCTAGGCACCAGGATTGTGGATCTGAAAATATTTCATCAAGTGGAAGAAATTGGAAATATATTCATTGTACACCAATGTTACAATTACTTTGTGCAGAATGCTGTCAAATCGACAGTGCACTGTAAGGGAATCGGTCTGAATCATTCTAGAGTGGCGACTAATTTCTTACTATTGGCTACACAATGACCAGCTAAATAATGTACACAAATGTTCAATTTGCATCCATCAAACCTTGATCACCATCCCTAAATTTTCAATGAGCAGTTGACACTCTACATAAGAAGCTTTCGAGCTTCATTTTAATGTGGATGAGTTAGTGCTAATGGACCAAGGCATAACTTGTGCCGCTGTATATCACAATAAGTAACACACTAAAACTTGAGCTGATGTCTCGGACACCGCGCAGCAATTCCATTCAGTAATCACTGGGGATTAACTTACTTGAAAGAGAGAAAGTCGTTTGTATTACGAACACAGCCCATCGAGACCTTAGTTTGCATAGCATTTCAGACTGATTAGCTTTACAATGAAAGGAAAGACCGGTGAGGGCTTCCAGTACCATGGTGACTTCGCGGCTGTAACCATTTTACTTTGGGGTAGTGGAACACATTCCTTTAGGCCAAGAAGTCCTTACTTGCGAGGTCCTCGTCGGCCATGTCTTCCTCCACCAACCTCATTGTTCGCCACACTTATCCCGAAAAACAGAGAAACCCACACGAAAGTAGCCATGTAAATTCTGGACACCGCGTTCGCCCTCTCGACAGAAGAAGTCCATGACTCTACCAAATTACGCCATAAAAGAATAATTAGCCAAAATACCAACCACGCAAATGGAATAATGACCCAAATCACTCTGCATCTCCTTCATCGAACCCAGGTGCATTTCATCACGCAAACTGCTCTAGCTATTCCCTCCAAGAAAACAGTCTTCAAAGCAAATCATAAACATAAACCAGAAACTGTAAAGACTTCGCCAATTCAAACATCATACCCTGCAAAACCTATTCTCACCAACACACCCCTGACCAAAACAACCACACCCATCCCTCCAACATTACATCACTCAGGGAATCCTCCCAACCTGCCTACCCTTCTCAATCCACACAAGAACAATGCCAACAAACAAACTCCAAAAACACTCCAAAAACACTTCTCCACAAACATCACCCAATCCAAACCCACATCATACCACATCATACCACATCACACAAAAGCATACCTGATGGCTTCTCCTCCACCTTCTCAAGCTCCAGACTCTCCTTCTCCTCCTCCTGCGCCCTCATAACTCCACCACCCCTGACGCCCTTAAACCCAAACCTCACCACATCCCCACTCCCCAACCTCGACCCAAACTCCACCCTCCTAATCCCACCCTCCAAACATGGTCTAGCAAACCTCCAACACTTGCATGTGTACACCTTCTGGAGCTGAATTCCACATGACATGGGCACTCCAGCTATGGAAACACCAGCTGCTCCCATCATCAACCACACTCCAGAGTCCAAGTTCCTGATCAAGCCAAATCTATGATATTGGCCCTGGATCTTTTGTACTGTACTGCACTCGGAGTACAATCTGTAGTCTTCGGTTGTGGAGATTGCGAAAGGGACTGTCGGTGTTTTGGTCTGAGACATGGAGTTTGGAATTTTGAGGAGATGGGCTGGCGGTTGGAGAATTAGGGTTGATGATGGGTTTGGGAGGAGAGCGCAGTGACGGTGAAAGGGGGAAGTGGTTGTTAAGGCGACATTATCTCTTGAGTTGTAGATTTTGGGGAGTGAAATGTAGAGAGAGGGTAGATGATGGTGGGTTTGGGTGTAGTGACGGTTTTGGGTTGGGGGAGTGGGGGGGCGAGTTCGTGGCCTGCGCAAGGCCAAGCGGGTGGGCATGCTGCTCACTCTTCCTTCTGAATGGCTCCTTGTCCCCAACAAAAAACCTCACCCTCGTCTAGAATACCCACTTAACTAAAGCACGTTCGTACTTGGCCTTAGAGGTGGTCTTACAAGGTAGTCTTATCTCCTTAAGAAAGTGTGTGTTCCTACGTACATTCTTTAGTAATTACCAATCCTACATGCATGTTCACATAGAAAATTTTAAAGAATGATATTAGTTAACATTTAGGAGAACAAAAAATAATTGACTAATAAGAAGCAATTGTCAAGGAAGCACCAAAATTAAAAATATTCTCAAGTTTTGAAAACTTAAAAATGGTCTAAACTAATGTGGCACTTGGAGGGCCATGATGTAATCCTTTTACTATTGGTGACACATTTCCAAACCTCATTAATGACACTTTTACTTTAAAAAGTTATTTCTTTTAAAACGGTAAAGGATATTAAATTTTTATCCATTTTTTTTGCTAAAGCCAAGTGCGAACAGGCAATAAGTTAGTTGTTTCTCCTTAATACTTTGACATGTAGTTACTCCATCTAAATATTTCTAAGTTTTAGAAACCAAAATTTAGAAAATTTGTATTTAGTTAGATTTTTTAGATGAGATAATTTACTATGGTATAGAATAGGTGGTGAAGCGTAACCCAGAAGAAAAAAAAATTAAAAATTAAAATAAAAATGAAAATCTTTTTGTACATCTGAACTTTTAAGGTTTTGGAATTTAGACACAAGCATATACTTCTATTGCAATAATTCTAATTTGAAGATTACAAATGAGATTTATGTGGATTATACATGGATAAACATTCTAAAATCATAAATTTTTGATGGATTTCCTACTTATAAAAATGTTTCAAATTGATAGAAATAAAAAATTCCATTCATAAATGGTTGAAGTTGAGTATGATATGATTTTCAAATGTAATATCATATTAATCATATAATTATATCAATATTGTGCTTTTATATTTATAATCAATTTTTTTTTCAATGAATGATTTTTAATTTTTTTTTTCTAAGTATAATATTACGATTTTTTGTTTGATTAACTTTTCTAAAATACTGTTTGTCGTATAATACAGCTCGAACAATCTCACTCAACAATTCCGTGTTGGAATCCATCGATGAGACAAACTGAGCTGCGGGCATTCCTCCAAACTCACATAGGGTTTTTGAATGGTGGTATTGTTTACGGCCACTGTCCCTTCAAGCTCCTAATTGACAAGACTCCTGGATTCTTGGTTTCTGCATGTAAACTCACAGGATATGGTATAGACAAAAAATCGTTGTAGCACTTAATGAAGGATAATGTCTGTGAGGGATGTGATTTGGAGTGGAGATAAATAAGAAATTGGTGTAGAGGGTATGGTTGCGGATTTGGGAGCAAGGCGCATAGGTGGTGGTGGAATTTAGAGGGGAGAAGAAATGGAGGTGGGGCACGTGGTCTTGCAACCAGGGTTTTGAAGGAGCTTCAAGAAGGGGTAGCAAAAGGGATCCCAAATCTTTGAGTGTAGGAAGGAAGGGGTGTAGTGTAGAATAGTCCATGGAGGTGCGTTGTGTTGGTGTTCCCTGAAATTTTAGTTGTGGTCTCGCAAGGCTTGTTTGGAAGGGTTTTGTTTTGTTATTGCGTAATATGTGACCTCCCCTCAATAGGTGTCCATCTCCCCAAAAAATACAAAATAATCACCACATTCACCACCACAAAACTATATCACAAGAAGAGAAAAATAAACTCTCACAAAATCTCAGTGACTTTTACAATGGTCTGGGATGAGAAATCTCTACATGTAAATGACAAAGTGATAAGTATGGCAAAGATAGAAGTTGATCCAGTCAAAGATAGGAGATAATTAGCCGATGGAGGTCAAATATCTTACTCAAATCTCGTATAAGTTAGACACATGACCAAAAGCATGCCCCGCACGATGCGTCAAGCTGGGCCGGGGAAGGTTGCATATGGCGTGTCGCTAGCCAGGAAAGGCCGGGGAAGGTTGCATATGGCGTGTCGCTAGCTAGCAGAGGCCGGGGAAAAAGGGAGCTTTCAAAAAAAAGATCCAAAGAAAAAATAAAATCCATGTGGCACCCCTCCATTGGTTAGTGGAAACTTTAAATGCGAAAAAAAAACACGGCATAACTTCTAGTTATGGTGAGCTAAAATTTAGGGCCCTCCAACCTATTGGCCAGGTTAAGCTCCCTCCACACCTGGCTTCACATAAAAATATAAAAATGGCAATAAGAGCGCTGTGGTTGAAATATCTACTTGATTTCACACTGTCGACCGCCAGGCTGGTGTGGGCCGTATAATACGGGGGTATTACGTATGGGGGCGTTCACATACGGGTTCGGTCCTTTCTACTTTTGAGCCAGGTTGTCAATGTATAATGATTTTAATAACCTACACGTCACACCTGGGTCTTGTCAAGGAGTGGTTTTACGTGGTGATCACATCTGCATGCATCACCTCCTTCTCTCCCCCTTGAGCCCACCTTCACCTGAGCTCTCTTCTCAGTTTCATGTGTTTGTGTTTTCACTGTTTATGCATATCTGTGGCTTGTGCTCGCTTGCTTCATGTCCATAGGGTTTGAGTCATGTGTTCAGAGCACCGTCTTTGTATGGGGCGTCGGAAAACGAACCTCTTCCGTTGAGTTGTGGTGCTGGGTATAGTTTTTTTCTTTTTATGTTGTCGTTCACTTGGGATTAGACGATCCTATCCGCCTCGACTGGCATGTTTGGTTTTCAGTCTTGAGAGACGATAACAGCGCCGTTGTGATCTTTCTGTAGACGGCTGCCGTGAGCAATTGGTGTGTTTTTTTTTCACGGTCTCGCTGCAATCTTCTGTCGTTATTTTTGATTTTGTCCACACATTAGGGTTTTAGGGTCGAGGGGACGTTACTGTTTTGGACTTACAAGGAGCACATTTCGAGGAGGAGCTTCGCCGTGGAGATCAGGAACAGGGAGTTTGGGCATCTACCGCCCGCAATTGTGCAGACGCTGTCGTCGAAGGTACGTTACTCTTTCAACTTGCAATGTGAGCAGATTCGGATTATTTCTCCTTGGTGTTTTTTGAATTGCATATCATAGTTGTTTCCAAATTCTTCATTGTTAGGTTGAATTTACGAGATCGTCTGTCAGGTACATGGCCTAGAAACGCTGTAACTGACTGTATAGATTGTCTTCGCAACTGGGGTCTTCAGGTGAATCGGTGGCGGTGAACGGTGATGGACACGATAGGGGAGCCCGGGAATGTCATCGCCTTGAGCATGGTCATGCTCCTCTTGCTGCTGACGACCACAGAGTACCATGCTCCGCTACTGCTGGGCGACAGTGAAGACGACGGGGAGGAGCGACTGAGGGCCCTGGCCGAGAATGTGGAAGCTCGGTTCGATGATGCGCATAACGAACTGCGGTCCACCTTACACCACTTCAGGTTATGTGTAGCCTTTAATTTTCTTGATGAAGATCTTGGATATTGGGTAAAACCACGATCCACGACATGGTTCTCCCGGTTCCTCCTGAATCAGTATGACTACGCCCGCTGGATTCAAATGTTTCGCATGACGAAACGTGCTGTCATTTCCTTGTCTGATTTGCTTAGGCCACATGTGCAACGAGAGAATACTCGATACAGACTTGCTATTCCAGTATTGATCCGTGTAGCTTGTACATTGTTTAAACTTGCTCACGGTGCAAATCTAACGGTTTGTAGTGAGATGTTTGCAATTGGCCGTAGTACAGTTTCGAAGGTTCTCAGGGAGGTGGTCCACGCAATCAATGACACCCTCCGAAGTGAAATCATGTTTCCAACCGGGGATAGGCTCCTTGAAACAGAGTCGAAGTTCTTTGATCTATGTGGATTACCAGGTGTAGTGGGCGCCATAGATGGGATGCACATTGCTATTTCGAAGCGTGTTTTCGGGCCGGCGGACTATTATTACTTCAAGAGCGGGGGGTATACGATAAACTGCCAGGCCGTGGTCGACAGCCAAAAGAGGTTCTTGGACCTCTACTTAGGCATGCCGGGGTCGACCAACGATGCCAGGATGCTGAGGAGGTCTTCCCTCTACCACTTGGCCAATGAACAGAGCATTTTGAGTCCACATCAGAATTTCCGAGGCTTTTCTCCATACATAATTGGGGATCTGGGGTATCCCCTTCTCCCCTGGCTCATGGTGCCGCATAAAACATCCTCGGCCCTCTCTGTTTCAGAGACTCTCTTTAATCGAAGGTTGAGGCGGGGACGATGTGTGGTGGAAAATGCGTTTGGCATTTTAAAACAAAGCTTTCGGGAGTTGCTTGTGAAATCGGATTTACACATTACTTTTATGCCCGATGTGATTCTGTCATGTTGCATTCTGCATAACATCCTACTCCGTCAATCGCACGAAGAGGTGGAAGATCTACTGCAGGTGTTGCGTGACGAAGGATTGGATGGAGCAGTTGTAGATGACGATGGCGGAGGAGACGTTGCAGGTGGCGATGTACAGGATGCAGCAGGAGGGGATGAAGTACCGGCTCCTCTGGGAACCCAACGTCGTCAAGATCTCGGGGTGTTCTTGGCTGTGCAACGCCGTGCCAGGCGATAATGAGGAGGTGAGTATTCATGAATTCTCATTCTGTTTTCATTGGAACAGTGTTGTGATGCATTGCGGTAATGTGTGAAGAATGCTGCCTCTGAATGGGGATGAACTCTGCATGGTAGATTAAGGTATGCTCTCAACGGCAAAGTCTGTATTGATAAAGAACAGAACATAAAACAGTACGTTTTTTTTTTTTTTTTTTTTTTTCTCTTTTTTTTGTGGTAAGTATGTGTCACACAGACATACCACATCTACTGCGCTACACTGCAACTTTGCTCGGCACTAATATGGTTTATCCCTCAGTACCTGCAGGTATAGGTAGTTTGCGTTGCCGGTGTTGCGAACATGGTAGTTGCTGTAGCTTGCTCCGGTGCTGTGAAGATGGCTGCTGGTACTGCATGTCCGCCAACTTGCTGCTACCACTCTGAATTCAACCGGCGATGATCTCCTCATATCGGCAGACCTGAAGTGTCCATTGGTGCAATAGTATCACCTTCTGTGGCAGCGGCAGTAGTCTCCTGTGTCGTTGGAAGTCCCTCGGTAGCGTCTGATGTGCGTATGTTCTCCATGTCTGATGGCACACTTGATGTGGAGGCCCTAGCAGCTGTAGGTATACCAGTTGCCCATGCCGTGCTTGGGAAAGGGCGTAGGCCGTAAGCACTGCCTCCAGCTTGTGCACTGTATGGCTGATGAGCATTGGCTTTGCCAATGGGCTGTTGGCCAACGGGTGTGGATGCACCATGTACAAACGCGCTTGACATTTGCAGGCCGCTACTTAAAACATGTGACAGTTGGGACAAACAACTAACCATCTCCCCCTGCTTCATTATAGCCAACCGTGCATTCTCATTTGCTATTGCTGCGTTCTCGTACATCCGTCTGTCCTTCTCTCTTTGGTACGACATCTGCTCTGTAAAAAGTTTCAACTGCACATCGATCTTAGAACGCTCAAGGTCGCGGCTAGCATCTGCAATCTCCTGCATTTGTGCTGCCATGATTGCGCCAGTTGCCTTGGTCGCCTCTGCGATCACCGTGTGGCCGGATACACTCTTCCTACGTACCATGGTATTCCCTGGTCGACGATGCACCTCATATGTGGAATGGTCCGAGGAGCTTATGACCTGTGGGGTAATCCCGGGGGGGAGGCCGTTACCGGGCCGAGGCTGTGGACTTGCTTGTGCATCAGGCTGAACATGGGGCCGAGATGGAGTAGAGAAACTCCGTCGAGGCGATCGCTGTGGAGATGATTCCTCAGTAGTGTCGACAGCTTCAGGCTGCGTGCTTTCCACAGGGTCGTCCGTCTCAGGTTCGCTCTGAACCTCATCTATCTCTGCGTCTCTTTCATGTTGCCCGGGCCTATAGTTACCATCCTGACTTGCCAATAGATACCTGAGATGGGGTGGCTGAATCTGTGGACGACTGCCATACCATTCGTTAATGGCAATGTACACATCCTGCGCAAATAGCCGAGGTAAACCTTCCACCTTTTTCTCCGCTGCTGTCAACTTCCAGTAGTCTGCTGTATTTCTCCCGGTACGATTCAAGTAGTCAGAGATTTTCTTGTAATCAGGAATCAACTGATTCCACTTCGTTTTGCATGCCGCTCCGTCACGCATACATGGTGAGATCCCCAGCCGCATGATATGATGAGCAATTCGGTTCCACTTGCTGGGGTCAGGTGTCATTAAGTCCCTGCCATCCACTGTGTCCAACTCTTCTAAAAACATGTCACGCTTTGTAGAAATCAAAGCAAATATCTCCGTAGGCAGCCAGTTAGGTCCTCGATCTTTACGTGCCCTCTTGGCCTGGCTAGGTCCTGAAACTGCCGGTGACTGCAAGACATTTCTATTAACTGCCGCAACTGGAATTGCCGAGGGCTGCAGCACTGGCCGACTTGCCGATGTGAGGGCCGTTGCTAGGAGTGGACTTGCCCTGCTGTTTGGTCTATTTGCTCCTATGTTTCCCATGTGGAACGACCCTGCGAAATGAAAAAACCACGTTATCTTAACCGTGTGTGAGTGCCGGCATATACAACAATGCAAATTCAACTTAAGCATCGGAGTGTTTGTTCGTGCTGTGCAGGTTTAATTTAAAAACAACCCGCAAATTGAAACAAAAAACTTGAGAGCAGAGACTTACCATCGGATGTCATGGGGGTGGGACGGATCGGCGCGTTGTCGACCTGGGACTCCATGCGGTGCTCCATTGCCAGCGTCCAAAGATCCTATCACAAAGGCATAACAAGGTATGTTAAAACACAATTTAATCCATGAATTCCAGCTGCATGTCAAGAACGGTACCGAACAGAGTGTCAAGCATAGTGACCGTCGACGGAACCTTTCAATCTCTCAACTATGTTATTGTGAACCGAAATTCGTCTCCTTCACACGCAGTGAACAGTAGGTGACATAATTCTGGACGTCCAAGTTATTCCACAGTTCATGTTCATTGATCCAAGCATGCAGACTCTATTCGAACTGACCGTGGCACCAGAACTATTCATGAACAGGGACATGTACGCAGAGCTATTAAAAAAATCTAAACAACACCAAGCATCACAGTGAATAGAAGCTAAAAAAATCTGTAGAACACACAGGACCAGCGTAATTCACACGTACAGAAGGATGGGGAGCGTACCACCAACGTCCGGCGATTGAAAGATACGTATTCGAAATCCCACCATTGCGTTATATTGTGCGGAAGAGCTTCTGCATTGTGTGCGCACCGCTCCAAGCCGAATAGTGAGGCAAAAATCCAGAGACCGCTCTTTTATAAAACGCCACATCGGGCTCTAGTTGATAAGACCCCACACATCTTTCGGAGATGTACAAATTCGGAAGATTGAGACTTCCTAAAAAAACTGCACTTCTCACGTACTTCACAGTAAAGTAAATGCCCACTTTGAGGCAAAAATCGCTCTTACCAAGCCTACCACGCCGGTTCGGTGATTAAGAACATGCGGTGGTGTGAATGCTAGCTTAGATTTAGCAGATAATTACTGCTAAGAACTCGGCTGTAAGGCCGAGTGTGAACGTCCCTTTAGAGGGTTGTTCCATGGGGTGGGGTCCCCACACGCCATCCTTGGCTCCAACCTCTGGCCTTCCGTTTGGGCTGGGCATGCTCTAATATATTGATGATTCAAGAAAAAACATTATTTACTGAAGCTTGTAGGACCTGGTCAAAAATAGTATCTCGATCAATCTGGAAGGATCGAACCCCTCGCGACCAGCCAGCCTCTACTTCGAGGTCTGGTTAGGCCGATCTCGGCCGTCGATCTCAAATGGTCGATCCTGGATGTCCATTCTGATTTGGGTGGGGCCCGCGAGTGGGCTGGTCACAGCAGAATGTTTAATGTGACGATGGCATGGGTGCATGGATGGCATGGGGCCATGGGCATGGAATTTGAGCACTTGGGTTGGGCTTGGGCAGCTTGAGCCATCTTGGGGAGGGTTTGGAGTACTGGTATGGTCCACCTTGGTACTGCTTGGTGGATGAGGCATAGACCAATATATTTTTATTTCAAATTTTATAAACTACTGTAAGCTTCAAATAAAATAAAATAAATATTCATTTGAAATTTATTCTCAATTTTTTGAAACATATGAATTATTTTATGAAACATGATAGAGTTATTTGAAATTTCATCTACATCTTAATTCTTATTCTCAATTTTGTTTATGTTAAGTGCACACACTTCAATGCTATAATAATTTATCTACTTTTCTTTTCATCACTCTTAGATTACTCATTTGTTTTTTAAAACAAAAATGAAGAGTTTATAAATAAAAACTCTAATATGTGTATCACACTATTTATTTGCACTTGGTTTCATAATTAAATTCAAACATTAACTCTTCAAGAAAATAAAAACATTTTACATGTGACTAAATAAAGAATTTTCGTGATTATTATTTTGAATTAAAGATAAAATATCTTTATTTAAGCTCCTATGATTTTTATAAAGCTGATAGTTTCAATGTGACTAATGTGCTTAATCATTCATGTTGGTATTATAATCATTAGGCTTATTGGTATTGGCACAACGCAATGATTTGTATCAGGACATGTGCGCTATATTAAAGGCAGTCATTAAAGACCGCTATAACACAACATATCTAATATTCAAGGTAAAGTATGGTAATCACAGCGGTGTGCTAAAGTATGTCGAGAAGGCTGGGGCAAGAGATGATAGTCCTTGGAAATGTATGTGGCCTTGTTGGGCTAGAATGTTTGGGCATGGACATGCCAATACTATAAAACTTGTGGAACTCATGTGGCAATATTTCAAGTATATCTTGCTAGACCGAAAAGTCAATCGAAGGCCGGACGAACTCATCTGTGCAATCATAGATGACCCGGCGAATAACCAACGATTTGGAGGAATGACTATAGATGAACATTACAGTGATGTTTATTGATTGATTGTATCAGAGAAATACTTACTTAGGGGAAGAGATAAAGGTCAAACAACGAGGTTGCAGAAAGCAAAATAATAAGTCCAACGGTATATGGAAGATCGATCATCAGATCGTGATATAATTGATGAATGTCACTTGGATTTTGCATTTCGAAGTCAATCGGTGGTGAACAATTGATACATGGTCAGTTTTGTATAATAAAAGTCCATGTAATGGTGTTTTTGCTACCATTCTACTATGGTCATTATGCCTTTCTAAATTTTCATTGAATGCAATTCCAACTTCTATGCATTTTGTAATCAGGTGTTGTATAAATCAAAGACAATACAAATGCATGTCTACTTGTATTAATTAGATAATTTTTGAAGAGATAATGGGTTTTCAAATATGATAGCTCCAATTAGCCTAATGATTATAATACCAACATGAATGATTAAGCACATTAATCACATTAAAACTTTATTTTATTTTATTTGAAGCTTACAGTAGTTTATAAAATTTGAAATAAAAATATATTGGTCTATGCCTCATCCACCAAGCAGTACCAAGGTGGACCATACCAGTACTCCAAACCCTCCCCAAGATGGCTCAAGCTGCCCAAGCCCAACCCAAGTGCTCAAATTCCATGCCCATGGCCCCATGCCATCCATGCACCCATGCCATCGTCACATTAAACATTCTGCTGTGACCAGCCCACTCGCGGGCCCCACCCAAATCAGAATGGACATCCAGGATCGACCATTTGAGATCGACGGCCGAGATCGGCCTAACCAGACAACGAGTCGTGAGGGGTTCGAAGTCTTTCTTCCAAGGGGCTCACTCCGACCGACAATTGACGACCCTCGAGCTACTTTTGTCTCTGTCTGCAAAGTGGTTGTTTTGCTCCCAAAGATCGAGTACCATCTTTCGATTTGAGCAGGTCTTATCAACAGCGATCGATCAGCACCGAGCTTAGTTTCCATCTGAGAGAAAAGAGCTAACTACGATGTGGATTGAATTGGCAGGGGTTCAGTGAAGCAGCTTCAAGAGGAGGGTTACAATTCTTTGACTTGGATCATCACCAGCTCCTCAAGAAAACACTGCTCTTTGCCGACCGGTGGCCATAATTCCCGATCTATCGCTTGTGCGCGATCTCAGGTGCCTGGTCTCGTCCTAGTACTATGAACCTTGTTGAAAACGGCCTGCTTAGATTTGCAGCAAACATGCGTCTGCCTCAGATTCACAGTTATGGTTCTCCTTTAGTTGATGGGTAGCGTTCATTCTCTAGCTAGCTTATTGTTGTGGAAGGAGACGCTAAAATGAACCAAATCCAGTTCTTTGATCTTCGGTCACGCATCATTTGTTCACACGAGCCACTTTTTTTTTGTGAATTTCAAAGATTCATCAACATCTACCTTCGATTTTCTTTGTTTCTGTGATTTCCCTCTGCTTAAAGTGTCAAAGGGAAACAAATTGTATCAATTGCAGGATATATTAGTTTCTTTTTTACAAAGAAATTTCTTCATTACCAAGATTTGCCTGCAACATTTCCCTCCAACATTATCTTACAACAATTTATCTCCTTTCGTTTATACGCAACATGTCATCGTAGAAGAGAAGTTACTGTAAAACCCTAGTAGAGGGAATATGATAAAGCTCATTGTGTCAAACTGGAAATATGTTGTTGAGTATCTTATGTGGTGATTTAACCGGGTAAAACTTTACGGTGAAGTTTGGAATATGATTGACCCAGAGTGAGACGTGACCGGTGGCATTTACTGTAACTTCTACAGGTAGGAGTATATTTTGATGTTTTTTGTGAAGTGGCTGATGGTGGATCGATGTCTTGAAGGTTACCGACTGTATTCTTCTTCGAGTTTGTAATTGACAGACATGCATGTGTCGTGCAGGAGATGTGCGATGATTACGAGCTTCCAGAAGACTTTGCACATGGAATTTATGTTTGGATTGAGTGAGGTATTGGATTCGTGAGGTGGGCTGCATGCGTATGTGCATGTTACAAGCAAGTAGGGCTGATATATGCTGCAGTTGCTGAAACGAGACGACGAACAAGAGCCTGCCTTGGAGCTTGGTTTTAGTTGAGGACTCGGCGTCGAATACGATCGTTTACATGGGAGCACGCCCGGAGCCAGTGCCACAAGTAGTGCAAACACCTGCAAATTCAGTGTCAGCACTACAAGGTGAAGTGCACGATATCTCGCAAGCCATCAAGTCGATACGATGGGAACGGCAGCTGCAAGAGGCCCAGGGGAAGCAAGTGGCGCCCGAGCCATCAAATCCCTTGACTTTTTCCTTGACTTCTTGTTTGTGTGGCATGCCCATTCACTCCTCCGAGAGGAAGGAACTTGGGGGGTCCGAAATGGACGAGAAGCCGCAAGCTGCAAGCTGCAAGTGTGTTTGCAGGCTGCTGATTTTACTGAGCGATTCGTATTTTCGTCTCGGCCGAGCGTACAAAGAAGATGGTCAGTTTAACCGCGCCCTCAACGCTGTGGAGCTCGCCTGCTTGACGCGCGATTTTCCCCTTCCTTCCGTTCGGAGATTTAGCTTCTTCGTCTTCCAAAGACGTGACTTCTACTCGATAGATACGAAGGAATTCGACTGGCGGATGCGCCGACTTACTCCCCCACCAAAAGAGGCGTTCTTTCCCAAGGGCTTGTTCAAGAGCCACGCGTCGATTCTCGCGGGCGACTCGTACTTTGAAGCGCAGCGCACTTTCGATGACTCCCATGTTGCCATCCCGCATCAAGAGGGAGAGGAGCTTAAGATATCGCAAGAAGTCAAGGAAGAGGTTAATCGTGTGAAGTGGAGTTGCAGGTGCTTCAATCTCGAATCATTATTTACATTGGAAAATTATTGGAATATGCCAAGGATTGTAGAGAACAAATGGGAGCAGAATCTCTTAGCTGCTGCAAAGTGCTACCTGAACGCGTTATCATTGTCTGATCATGATGAGTTAGCACTCATGGACTTTGAGGACTCGGAAAGTGATTACACCGAAGATGAGGACTCAGAAAATGAGGGCTCGGGGTTTATAAAAATCGCATGTCGGAAAATAGGGTTTGTTTATCACGAGTACGGGCGACGGTTTGCGGAGTTACTAGGCTGGCATGCAAAGGACAAAACGGATGAATACTTCCGAAAAGCCATCAAAGCATTTCATAAAGGAAAAGATCTGCCCAACTTCAAGTTAGCATTATGCAGCCGCATTGAGCACCACAGGAAACTTGCCGAATTTTGCGAAACGCAACAGGAAGCACAGGTAAAGTACCAAGAGGCGTTGGATCTATGCAGTAAAGCCAATAACAGGCTAATGAAGAGTGGAGATGGATTGCACTGTAAAGAGGTTGACACAGAAGAGGCACACACGTATTTCAAGCTGGGGATGTTTCTCTTGAAAAAGGGCAAGCAGGAGGAGCCAAACAGGAATGGACAGATCTCGGCCAAAGAGGCGATCCGCAAGGCAATGGATTTGTACAATAAGTTGGATCGTAAACAGGAAGTTACTTCATATTCTCAATACCAATTACTGGATTGTAGACTACGAGAGAGGTTGTTTGAATCTGTCAATAGTGACGTTCCAGTTGACACAGAAGAGGCAGACACGTATTTGAAGCTGGGGATTATGCTCATGAGACAGGACAAGATTTATTACGACAACCAGGAGGAGCCAAACAGGAAAGGATGGATCTCTGCCGAAGAGGCGATCAATGAGGCCAAAGCTTTGTACCAAAAGTTGGATTGTAAACAGAGAGTTGCATATTCTCAATACCAACTGGGTTGTGTACTACGAGACAAGTTGTTGTTTGAATTTGTCAAGAGTGATGCTACCCAGCTCCCGGGAGATAAGCTCATTAAAAGTTGGCTGAATGCGTCGAAGTACTACCTTGCCGTTCGTGATACTGATATGTTTCTGAGGATTCGCATGGAACATTCCGATTTGTACTCGGCTATACGACAGAAAACTCAGACGAACAAGGTAAGACACTTATCTGCAATTTCCTCGTAAGAGTAAGCAACACTTGTTTGCCAAAGAACCAATCAGCTGTGTTTAGTTATCCCTTCTTTGTTTCACGGCGATTCCAAAGTGTTACCTGTTGATTTCTTTAATGTTACACTTTGCTCCGGGTGACACTTCTTTGGAGTTTGCCATGCGGCCGGATAGTGGCCAATCAAATACGCCCGCCCTAGCCCTAGTTCTTGGGATATATCCTAAAAGTGAAATTTTAGAAGGTGATGTTTGAGTGATTGGGTCCTACCTAGAATGTTATTATAGAGGTCAAATTGTGATTGCATTGGAACTTTTAGAATTGTCAACATGGGCATGTGATGGTTGTGGATCAGTTGTGTAGACTACTTGAGTTGTAACACACTATAATTAATTAGATTCCCATAGAAGGTTTTAGAGTATGGAACTACAAAGTCCAGTTGTTGTATTGCAAATACGTAAAATACTGCCCAGACCCGTCTCGCGCTCTGATTGGTCGAGGGGTAGTGAATTACTCACCGTAATGCCACTGCCATCAACCTACCACATCGACCTACTAGGTACCTACCACATCCACCTGTATCAGCTTGTGAATGCGTAAGGTTGGGCTAGACAGGTCACGAGTTCGATTCCGCACAACGTGAGTCAGTCTTGTAAATTTCGCCTATACCCGTGTTGAAGCTCTGTGTCCGTGATTGTAAAGTGAGATCCGGTTCGCGAGAGCGGCGCTGGAGCGGGGAATCAAACTCGGAAATTGTTGTAATCAATCTCAGCATCCTACATGACCCCGTTCGAGACGCGCTCGACGGTCGGGGCAGTTTTCCACGTCTTGTAATTTCATCAACTAGACGGATTACGGTGGGAAGAGGGACTGGCGTACCTACCGTAATCCGTCGAGTTGATAGAATTACATAGTTCATAAAATGATGGGCTCCAATTTGTACACATAGGAAGGAGTTTTGGATGCTTGGCAACCTTGATTCTCATTTCAAGTCCACCTTGAGATTTTGAGCATGAATATGTGCATGGGTGGGAGCAAGCTCTAATACAAATGCTACAAGGATGTGGTGCGGTGATATTCGATGGAAGTTCAGTGTCAGAAGAGCCTTTTATTCGGAAGCTATTGGAACTTCTCAGGGACATGTTACAACCTAATATCGCAAGTAGCAGTAGTCCATCCATGGCTGATGACTATGAGTTTCTGGCAGGGATGTACAGATGTGCTCTTAAACTCAAGGGAGAGAAAGACTATTATCCCTTGTATAACATGTGGAAAACATATGCAAGCGTAAAATCCTGAAGGTAGCTTATTAATTAGTGAAATTGTTTGTTCAATGAGATTGAACACAATTTGGAAAATGAGAGTCTCAAAAACAATTAGGCATTGCTCATAGTTGATAAGAAGCTATCTAAGACTGTAAGGCAACAAATGAGTGTCTTGTAGAATTTTTGTATTGCATATGCATTGGATATGCGATACAAGTAAAAGCAATCCTTTCTTCTTTATTCCAAACATTAATAGAGACTTTATAGTTTTAGTTTTCTTGTACATAGTATGGGAAGACTTATGTGAAGACTTTCTGTGTCACAGTGTCACCTTTTTTCAAAAGCTAAAACCATAAAATTGAGGTTCCTTCCTTTTATCCAATTTCTTTTATTCAATTTTGTTGTGATAAGTTTTTGGTTTAACTTCTAATTAAATAGACAATTTCTCCACTGCTTGTTTCATTGAGATGGTTTCTTCCATTGTTTCAAACAACTATACATTTTGGTAGATTGTTGATATCTTATTTGGTATTAGTCTTTTGGCCTTGAACTTTTTACCATATTTTATCAATATAAAAGGGATTTTCTTCCAACATAAAAGGGATTTCTCAAAAAAAATAAAAAAAATCAAAAAAATCAATCTTTGGAAGGCTGTCAAAGTTGGTAGCAGTGAAAACATGTCCTTGGTGGTAGATTTTGAATAACTTTTTTTTGGTGGATCTTTTGGCCTTGAAAAATGGCATATATATAATTAACCTTAAAGACGATTCTTTGGTAAAAATTTTGTGGTAAAATACCAATAGTTGAGCACTCGGGAGGCTTTCAAAGTTGGCAGTATTTAAGTTTTCTCACTACAAATTCAAAAACAACATTTTAATTGGTACCCCACTTACATATATACCATATTGGTCGTCATTATCATCTTCTTTGCTTGTATCTCCTCATTGAGAATTAGACTCTTTTTATCAAGCATTATTTTTGTATCAAAGGACTGGCTCGGCCCTCGGCCATTTACGAAGAACTTTGTTGTTCGTATAAATGTACACCAAATCACCTGCCTTCTCCATGCCCAAGCGATTACATACCTTATTGTACACAAATGAATACATGCTCCAATTACTCTCACACAATAAAACGAAGCATATTAATGATAAAATACGTATTGCAATGATTGCCAAGCCTTTGCTACCAATATAGTTTTACTAAAAACATAGTTTTACCCGGTTAAATCACCACAGAGTATAGAACTATGGCAAACCAAGGTTCTTAAACCGAGCATCTTAAAGAGATCTATACTTCATCAATAGAGAGCAAAAGCAAATTAAAAAGAGAATTGTACTTAAAATGGGGTTTGAAAGATATTTTGCAGTGTGGTATCAGGTAAGGAATTGACCCTTAAGGTTAACTCTCTACCTAATACTAGAGTCTTTTAATATGGTAAATAGTGACTAATTTGGATCTTTTATAACATAGAAAACAATTTTACGTTTTTCTATAAGTTTTATTCATTCCAATTTTTCTTTTTACGAAAACATTTTTCAAAATATGTTGAAAAGCCTAAACTCATGGGAGTACCATTGAATAATGACTGTCCTGATCCGGGTATCAGTGCCTACACATGTACCGATGACCTCATACTCGGATAACAATTTCCGAAATATCAGTATCCCGTCATCCAGCTGGACGACACCAGGGTATAAATCCCTCATACCCGGACGACATCCATCCAACAGCAGAACTCCAAGTCCAGCCCGCACATGCAGCGCCCAAGAGAAACTATACCGAAAGCCGTCACTCAAGCCAAAAGCGACACCATCTAAAGGCATCAAGATTCCAGAGACCTAGAATGTACAACTACCGCAGATACAGAACGCTTTTTCCGTACTTCTACATTTCCGACACCTCTATCTGCACCCGAGGTACATCGCCATCCCGGCTCCCCTCCCACTTCTGCAAAAAGCTGAATCCTAAATGTACCCATCTAGTAGAGGAAGTCGCTTTTGGGTATCGAGTGCATGCCTTTGCGCCGTCATCTCATCTGGATTGCATCACCTCCGCCATCTCGCATCACGTCTCTTTCTACCCGTTATCTAGATTATCTATCGATCATGTGCCCATTATGTAGATAGAGACGCTTTTGGGCATCTCCTCCCTAGTCGAGCCTCTCATCTCAACCCGATCACCTCCGCCCTCTCGCATTCGCATCCTACTCATTCTTATCTACCTATCACGCAGATTATAGAATCATATATGTACGTGGATGCTACAGAGTGCCGAGTCGAACCGAGTCGAGTGCGCAGCAGAATGGCGTTGCGGCCGTCATCGTGATCTTCAAGTGGATTGCGCGAGCTCATTCGCATCGTCACTGCAATCGTGCCCGCATTTGCATTTCGCTCGAGCTTCAACTATCGGAGAGTGTTCTCTAGATCGCATCTGCATTGTTACTTGAACGCATTGCGCGCACTTTTTGATCGTGGCCTCGGTTCTCTGAACTCGAGGTTTTTCGTTTTCGTCAGGGTTTGGGGTTTTGGGATTGAGTTGAGTTAAAAGATGGTGGCCATGGTGGCGTGCGCTGCGGCGTCGTTGGTGAGAGTTACGCCGTCCGGCAGCGGCAATGTGCAGGGGAAGCGTGTCATGCAGGGGTTGATGGCGTTGCAGGCGGCGAAGTTGTTCGTGGCTGTGGAGGCGGAGGGTTTGCGCAGCCGTGGCGCGGTGGTTTCTGGTGCGTCCAGGGTGAGGGCGGGTTTGGTGAGGGAGGAGGAATGCGAGGTCGGTGCGTTTTGCCCGCTCTATTCGTCGATGCGGGAGGTGTCCATGCGCGGAGTTGTGGCGAGGAGTGCTTCGGCTGTCAATGGTGGTGAGTGTGGTGAAGTATTGTTTTTTGGTTACCGTTTTGGCCTCTGAGAGGGTATTCTTATCTGGAGGTGAATGTGAGACGACCTGGATAGTGATTGTAGGTTTCGCGATCTTGTTGTTGAGAACAAATCAAAATCTGTTCTAGTGAGTGCTGTTTAACTACTCTTCTTCAGTGGCTTCGGGCGCGCATTGTCTGTTTGGAACCTTAAATCGATCCTCTGTTTTTGTCTTGTTTGAAAATGATTTGGTGGAAGTGCATGTTTCTAGCAACAGTGAATTCTTCTGTCCCGTAGCTAGTTAGATGTATGGCACGAAGCCGTACATTAGGTTTTGTATTCATTGAGGTGTGAGATGTCTATGTAGGCATGAGCACTGTGGTTGGTTTTGAGATCAGTATTGTTCCCAGCAATGGTGCGTGCATGAGTTAGATCAGTGTTTGCGACTTGTATCATAGGTGTGATTCTATTCTCTCATGTTTCTTTAATCATGCATGCGTGATGTTGGTCGTCCGTAATTAATATGCTCTTCGTTTATGCAGCGGTTAGTGTGAACGGGGACGCAGCCAGTGGCGGAGAAGCTACCGAAAGGTATGCATCGCAGGGATGACTCTTCTTTTATTTGGCTTCTTTGTGATGAGAGGCTTGTGGTATTGAGCATAATTTATATTGATGCTTTGCGAGTTGTGCAGAAGCCCTAGAAAGTACAAGAAATCTGAGACCAAGAAGAAGACCGCCAAGGACTCTGATCAGCCGAAACGACCTCCTTCCGCGTACTTCATTTTCATGTGAGTCCTTTACTCGAATTCTACTTGAGTGTTGTAAGTAGGGGTTAAACGGGGGTTTAAGGATTTCGAGGTCCCGAGTCTGATGAGAAACTCACGTTTGTATCTACCAATTGCAGGGAGACGTTCCGGAAGGAGTTCAAGGCAGCGAACCCTGACGTGAAGGGTGTCACTGCGGTAAATTTTCTGTGGTCCTCTTACCCTCTTACTCTTAGTCCAATTTCAATCTGTTCCTCATTTTTCCATTTTCAAGCTGTTTTGTGTTGTATTTGTTAAGAACACTACCTACAGCTGGTTCGCCAGTATTGTATTTCTTCGGTATTAAATGTTGCAGATCCTAGATTATTGTTAAACGAATCCATTTGCATTGTAAGATAGGACAACCACATGTCTTTAACATTAATAATAAAGAACCGACGCTGAGTTCTCCTAGAGAAGATGCAACGAGGATGGGAATTTAGGACGAGCTGCCGAATTCTGAAGCTATCGATGTCCTCTACAATTCTATTGTTGGGATCAGCGCCACCTGTAAACCTGAGTGTAGAATCTTGGGATCAATATCAGAGTAGACCGGCTATGAGTGCTGTTGTTGACAAAATATTGTTTCTGGAATATGCAGAGCGCAAAAGCCGGTGGCGAGAAGTGGATCAGCATGTCGGAAGAGGTCAGTGATGTTATTCGCGTACTCATTTTGCTTAACTCAGCAATTTGGAATGGTTCAAAAGATTAGCAGTTCCATTTGTGCCTAACTTATTGAGATGGTTTCTTTGTGTGCAGGAGAAAGCGCCCTACGTTGCCGATGCTGCTGTTAGGAAAGGTCAATATGAGCAAGCCATGGCAGCCTACAAGGTACGTCGGCTCCTTGATAGAATTGCAGCCGTAACAAAAAACTTTTCCCAGTCATAGCTGCGAGCCGGCTTTCACCCATCTTTTCATGTGTTTCACGGTTTAGGATACGGCTTATTTTTGCCAATATCGTAATGGCACGCCAACCCATAGGATACTCTACTAGAGAGTTACAATTTTGTGAGGATATGGCAATTAATCCTGTCCGGATTAGGGCGTCGCTTTGCCATTTTTGAACTGCGGATACTGTATTTACATCTCACATTCTTACAACGAAACTATTACTTGATTGCGGCGAATATAGTTCCTTCTTAGGCTTTCGTTTCTTTCTTTCCCTCCGTTTTTTTGTAAGTAAGGAATCTTGTCTTGGTTTTAACATTATAATAATTTTGAACACTTTGTGGGTTACTCACAAGATTTACTCATTCCAGAATGGTAAAGCTGTGGAGGATGGAGTGGAAGCGTAGCTCATCGGGCTGATGAACTGCTCAAGTGAAAATGGAGCTTATGGTTCCTAGCCTCCTAACAATTATAGACATTCTCAATGCATGCAGATGCGCAGCTGAAGAATTGTGACTGAGCGGGTGTGACGAAACTATAGATATTTTCCTTCTGGAAAGTTTTGATGCAGAAGCAGATGTGAAGATTACCAACTTTAAAATGTCCATAGTGCACGCTGAAAGTTTCTGCATAAACTCCGTTTTTTAAGGCCGTCTGAGGCCTATGCAACAGAACCCTCCAAAGCTCCTCAAGATAGAGCCTCATGTGGACGATACCAGATGCCAAATATACAATTTTTTTCTCTTCATTGTGATGTGTTGTCACAGGTTAATGCAATTTGAATGGACTTGTATAGAGTCTCGCATGTCTTTCCAGTCGTTTTCGAAGAGTGGAGAAAGGAAGTTCTGTGCAACCATGGTAGATGCCCGTCGGAGTAATTATCATCTGTATATTTTATGAATACATGATGGAATTTCACACATGGTTTTATAGTGGTATTGTACATCAGCGGTGTGTTTATCTGCAATGCTTTTCGATTTTAGAAAATCGTCTTTGCGCTCTTTCTGATAAACTTCGTTTTGCTAACTTTCATCTAAAAATATGAATGTGTTATGTCTTGATTAAAGAAATACTTTATCTTTGGACGAAATGGATTCTATCCAATTTTTTACTAGAGAGTAAATTGAAGTGTGCCCGTTGTAGCTGAGTTCAAATCCAAAAGAAAACTGTATGGCTAGGGTATCTGTAGATGATGGTAATTTTATCCTCTAATTTTAGGTCAGTGAAAAGATAAGTTTCAGTTTGCAGTGAGCTTTACAGCGACCCTGGCAATGCCCTTATACAATTTGGATACAAAAATATTAAAGTAGAAAAGTTCAACTATGAAAAAGTTTAACCCTTTTGCGGTTAATTATTTATATACTATGTTTTTATTGATTTTAGGTGTTCGTAATTTTTTTAATTTTTTTTTAGAGGCACAAATCGAACTACTTTTATTTGCAATAGAAATAAAATATGGCGGAAGCTAATTTCATTGATAAAAAGAAGAATTCATCTACCACCTTTGAGGATGGTTCTTTGCAAGACCAAACAATCTTCTATTTTTAAGAGTCTTGTAATTACCATGATTAACATCAAACTTATCAAGTGTTGGGGAAAAATTATGAATTGAGATTGACTTTTGAATTTAGATCTCCTTACATCCGACTCTAATTAATTGCATCGTATTCAACAATACTCTTCAATTTATTTAGCATGTGAGACATCTCCCTCAATTAAAGATCAAGTCATTTTCTGCAACACAAAGTGTCCACAATAGTTTAATCTTTCATTAAAAATATAAAAACTACTAAAACAAGGCCATAGACCTCCTAAAAATAGAATCAGAGAGAGGAGGGGAAATGATAGGAGGAGAGGAGGGCCCGCCTTGTCATTAAGACCGAGGTTTATTGTCTGGGCATCATAAAAGGTTGAGATGAAACATGGACAAATTAAACATTGTGCATTTGCAACAATTAAAATAAGTAAACGGTTTTTACAAGTGAGTGATATTGTTAACGTTTTGATGCGTTTAATGAACGACATAATATTGATTTGAGTATATAAAGATAATTAGTTCAGAATTCGGAGTATTTTGATTAAGTTCTGTGTTATCGTAGTTTTGATATTTGAATTGAGGCGTTCAAAATAAAAGTTTATGTTTATTCCTGAAGTAGAAAACAAGAAATTAAAAAAGGGAAAAAAAAAAACACCATAAAACTTTGTAACTATTATGAGATAAAGGAAAAGTTTATTTTCACATCTTGACAAAAAAAGAAGATGAAACTTTGATTCCTCATGGAATGAGAATTTTCCATTGTAGAAGTCCTTCTATGAAAATCACAAATATAATCATATTGGTTTTTTGAATAAAATATTCTAAAGACGTTAGAAAGAAAAATAATTTTTTTGGAGCTACCCAAAGAGTAGAAAATACTGCTTTAAGCACCATAATTTTTATTTCCAAATACTACTTAAAGCTTCATAATTTTTTATTTCATCAAACCATCAATTGAGGTAAACTAGCCCATGACCACTACTAACCCATGAGGGCCATCTTCAGGAAAGCCTGTAAAAAGGAATACATTTGTTAGCCACCAATTCCACTCACTAGTGATAAATTGATAATGAATGCAAGAGTGGTTATAGGCTAAATGTTTGGTGCAATTGGAATGAAAGAGTGGTCGTAATGAAAAGACGAATAAATGTTCTGCAATGAAGTTCGTTCATTTGCCTCAAAAAAAAATAAAAAAATGAATAAATGCTCTAGTTTTAGACAAGAATTCTGTTGTATTAATACAATTCTAATATTCTAGCATCTGAACAACATCTGGATGAAATTAAGTTATCGTGGAAATTAAAAAATTCATAAATTCTTCCATTTATATCACAAATTTATGATTTTGGTTGTATTGATCTTCAAACTTTGTTTTTTTTCAACAAAAAATATTGGATATTCCACAATATGTATGCAGATGGTTGCATTCCTATATGTGGTGGCCATAGGCTAGTCTACCTTAAAATTAATCATAACAAGGAATGGCCACATTATCACACAGTATTAATTATTCTACGATAACTATCAATCATATTCATATAGTTGCCACTAAGAAGGTACCTTGCACTACAATAACTTAAGGTAAGGGGCCAGTACCTAAGAAGGATGAAGTACTGTAAAAACTAGACCTCCATTAACTGATCATGATGGTAATAATTTCCCGCTCCTATTAACAAAGCTCAATCCCCGCTAACGGATGATAATGGTACTAATTTCCTATTTGCTATTAGCTTTCGTGTCTTTTATATCAGGGTTAGTGGCTTCATTGTCAATATTAGAGTCTTTCATTATAATAACTTATTCTGTAATTGGGCTATCCATTTCTCACCAAAAATACTCCAAAAAATTGCCATTTCTCATGCAAGAGTGAATAAACCAAAACTATGGTTTTTTTTTGTTTTTTTTTTCATCTCTAATTGTAGAATCTTATCTAAGACTTTTAGAAAATCATGCAAAAAAACAAAAACTCAATAGGTTTGACCACATGGATTAGAGGATTATAGAATTTGAATTGAAAAGCATTATTACTTTTATCACTAAATCTAAATAGATCAACAAACTTTGACTTCTCCTTATAAAAATACTTTATGCTACATAAATTGAAGGTTTTATAGTAATATGATGAACATGATGTAAATTGCTTTTACATAAATTTTAGAGGTAGCAAAAAGGTGTAGCATTATGGAAAAAATTGTGAAAAAGAACAGGAATTTATATTATTACTTATGCTCTTTTTCTTTTTTTGATAATCCATTCTTAATTAATATATGAATCCATGGGGTCAAAACTAAGGTTTATATCTACTCTTGAAGTAGGAAAAAAAGACAGAAAAAAACAACACAATCTTTATCACATGTATGTGATAAAGGAAAAGTCTTTTTGCATCTTGACCAACATTAGGGGAAAAATCAGGTCTCCAACGGGCCTTGTAAGACAGCCCGGATTAGGTGGTCTTCCTGCCCAAAAACCCCTCTGTCGCTGTCAGCAGGGGTCTGAAACGCTGCCCGGAGCGGCCTTTTGGAGACGGACGGGAGTTGCGTGGCTGGGTTTTGCCTCGTTGGCGAGAGGGCGTGGACGGTGGTTGTTGAGCGCCAAGGAGTGGAATTTATTGCTCTGCGATTAATGAACTGCCTCGATCCGTTGCCTCGATCCACGAATTGTTCGACTTGTTGCCACAACGGTCTGGGCGCAATGGCGCCACCGGCTCTATGCCGTTCAGCACCAAGAAAAACGAAGCGCCCTGTTCTGCTTCAAGCAAATTGTTGTTGGCACTGTGGGACGCAGAATTGTATGTGATTTGCTCCAAAGATTCCGAGTGGCGATGGCGCCCCAGATCGGTGGAGCAAAATTGAGATTCCGATTCATTTCTTGGCAGCGTCCGCTGGCAGCGACGGCAGCGAGGGGTCGTTCTCAGTCGGCGACCAAGGTTTTAACGAAGAGATGAAACTGATGTACTTGAAGGGAAGGTAAGTTAACCTAATTCGATAAACCTTTGTGGGGTGTTCAGGGGCTAGTGGGTTTTTGAGCAATTTGAATTTCGATTTCATTAGCCCTTGCTGCGACAACGGCATAAGGCAATGTAGGTTTCGTGGTCGACAGCGCTTGTAGATGCCACGCAGGTCTATCGAATTAGGTTCGGAGTATTTGAGGTTGTGAATTTAGTTTTTCATTGGGTGTAGGAGGTGTCCCAAAATCATAACAAGTTCTCTCGAATAACAGCAAATCACCAAGTGTGACCAGGGGAGATTCAATCAAAATTACCGACTATCGGGTCCACGATGGCAGCAAGGGCTGCACGAAGCAATTAGTACATTCTCCAAGTTGCACTGGACACACGCTATGCCCCGGTCATGAGACGAGGTTCTACGCAAGTGGAGCTGTGCATGAGGAGCTCGTTTCCAACACGGAGGTTGCGTGGAGACACGAACATTGACTTGTGGATCAATGGAGACATTTACCCTGTTGATCCAATGACAGGGAAGCCACCTCCAATCAAGTCGCTAAAAGAGTTCCTTGAATTCATATGTCATGGAGAGCAGGGTCTTCGCGGATATACACTCAGGCTGCTGGATCATTGTGTACATGGTCCTACACAGGAGGAGACGTGGATCCAGTTGGCACAGTTGAGCGAAGAAGTGCTTCAGCTTAGAGGCGAAGCTCTGGCCAGCAACTCAAGGGCAGCCCAAGATGTCCAATTGGGGAGAATGCGTCACCTTGAGTTAGAGAAGACATGCAGGGATTTGCAAGCTGAATTACAGGCTGTCCGTGATTGCCATGCCCAAAGGGTGGAGCAATTGGAGCGCCGTGTGCGGGGTCTCCAAGAAGACGTTGACCACTGCCAGCGGAGGGCCAGCTTCGAGAAGGAGACCCCCATGGGGAGGCGAAATAGAAGGAGGGCTCTCAGAGGGATTCACGAGTTAAAACCTCGATCAGGTGGATCAAAAGCAAGAGTGAAGCTTGTGCGGACAGTGCTGCAACCAGATGTGGTGCAGTTTGTTGTCCAAAGGAACTGAGAGAACCGGAAGTGCTCTCGACTTCGGGGGGATAAAGAGTCCCAAAATAGGACTGCAGTAGGACTAGCTCGAATTTTGTCGCGGCATGAAGGTGTAGCGCTCGCTTCTCAGCCTGCAATGGCACATGTTCAGTCAGATATTGCGAAAAATGTACTCAAATCGATTGGTAAAAGTATTGGACCGGACAAAATTCTTGCTGCTTGCGACGAGGCAAGGGTTTCCCATCGGGAATATGGTGCTCTCTACAAATCTGTGAAGGCTCCCATTGCTGGTCTGAACAAAGGATTCTCCGGGAGTATTTTGCCGAGCCCCTATCACGTGAAACTGCTTCAGCAGGAGTTAAATGCAAACCTGCCACAATATATTGGCAAATACTACCATGCTGAAGGTCGACTTACGCTGCCAGCAAGTTCTAAGAAGGACAAGAAGTCCGAGTACATGGTAAAGGAAGTCGTTTCGACTGAGAAGAATTCCCTATTCACAGACCTTATGGTGGTCCAAAGGAGTATGGTGATCTTCTACGGCATCACAGAAGAAGGTAACGTAATCACCTCAGACTGTTGTTTTCAGAGTTTGCTGTCAGCAGGGTTATTTATCAATTAACCGTGACTTACACATCCACTCGCCATGTTTCCACAAAGTTAAGAGGGGCACCGCTGGTATTTGTCATGAAATTGGACGAGGCCGAGATTGTCAATGGCAAGAAGTTTGAACGGGTCAGCATCACATTGATGAATAGGGCGCTCGACCCAGACATTCAGAGGAACCATGCCCTGTTTATCTCAGTCCAGTCGGAGCAGGAGATCTGGCCAGTGGCAACCTTTCAAGTGGAAAAAGAGTCCTACGAAGTTCTCTCGTGGATATTTGGGAAATCCAAATTTCCATCTGTGATTGCAGCACAGTCCAGTGGCGAGAAACTCACGGTCCCTGAAGTTGGAGAATTCCATGTGGAGTGGCATCTCGCTGCGGACATGAAGACGATCAAGTGTATATACGGGCTTCAGTCGGTGCCGTCGTGTGCGATGAATTGCATATACTGCGAGCAGAAGAGGGCTAAGCCTACCGTAGGGACAGCAAGCCAGGCGAGTGCTGCCATCAGAAAACGTGGGAAACGGAACTGGGTGGGGGGACTGTTTGCCAACTCTGTGGAGCCAGAACCGTGTGACATGCGTGCACATACAAGGTGGAGGCCTATCTTGCCAATTCCGTTGCATAGAGTGCACATTTGTACACTCCATGCCCTAGTTCGCCTAGCGGAGAAGATTGTGCATCAACACATCATTTATGTCTGGAACATACAAGATCAAAGACTGAGGGCTACAACCATAGAGCAAATGGAGAAGTCCTTGTCAGCTATCGGGGCTCACGGTGGCAACATGGAGATTAGAAAGGATCCGAAACTGAGTGGCAGCACAGGGAATGTGCCACAGAGGCCATCTTTCAGTGGGGTTGTTGCTAGCAGACTATTTAAACCAAGCGTATGGTCTGGAAACGACAAAGCCTGGAAAGACATATGTCAAGCAGAGAGCAATAATAGTGGCGGCGGTGCACATCGTAGGGCGAGGGCTGCTATGTGGCAAGCCTTTGAAGAGGTTCTACCATATTTCAGCGGCTTGGTGCTGACAGCAGAACAACGACTCCAGTTCAAAGGGAAGATAGAAATGTGGGGGAGAACATTTTTGGAGGCCTTTGGAGAGGAGCATGTGTTGCACTACATGGTGAGTTATATACACGAAGTTTGGGATGAATTAGGGGTTGATGGCTGACCTCACTTTCGTCAATTCTCAATCCAGGACTAACCTTGGAGTGGCTGTTGACAGCATGTAATTGTCAGGCACGGCAGTTGGTTTGTGGAGGAATACGGTAGTCTGGCCGTATGGAGTTGCCAGGATATGGAGAAATCCCATCATCAAGCGAAGGCAGCGAATCAAGCGCATACAGCTCACGGTGGTGGCAAAGAGCGCATCAGTGTTATTTTGCCACAATTCCAGCATTGGTACCGAAATATACAGCATCGGTATAAGAAGAAATTAGAGTGTACAAGGGTTCTCAATACCCCGGATGATGAGGCAAGATTGGAGGGTACGCGTAGAAGGCGAGAACAATGGCATCGATCAAATGCTGCCAGGGCTTTGGAGAATTGGCGGTCGAGGCGACGGCGTGTTGGCAAAGCTTGGGTGTGTGATAACACCGTTGGAGGTGATGGAGCCAACAATGATCAAGCAAGAGGATCTGCCAACGAAGATGACCCCGGGGAGGATGGTGATAGAGGGAGGATTTACCAACAAAACCCTAATCTCTATAAATCCATCAAAACCCTACAAAACCCAACACATCCAAGTATCCCAACTACTCATATCAAGCTAGAAACATACAATACAAGTGGAGAAAACAGTCAAAACTGCAATTAATGAGTCAAAACAGCCCATAATCATAGTACAGCAGCCTCTAATGGCTCTCAGACTCCTCTAACTCTAACTGCTCTAGTCTGGAATGATTACAGGAAACCCTAAAGTTGCCTCTTAAACCCCCCTTGAACCTGGCGACTATCATCTAGTCGGCTGGACAGAGTTCATCCAATCGGCTGGACAGAGTTCATCCAGATGACTGGATGACTGTCTGAGGACTGCCAAGGTAAAAACTGAGGGGACCTAAAGGAAACTAAGAAAAAAGGGGGAGAGTGATCTCCGGTTAACAGATGGCAATAATGTGGATCCTGAGGAAGGTCGCAACTCCACTGTCGGTGACGATGCTGGCAACAACGTGGACAGCGATGACGCTGGCAGCGGCCCTGTGACCTGTGTGAATTGAGTACAATGCGTTCTAAACTCATTGGAAGGCTATTCTAGAATTTGGCAAGTTTATATTTATTTTTTAATTTTTTTAATCGGAGTAGACAGTGGTTCTTTCTTGAACATGTTTTTTGGTTTCATTCTAGAATAGCCATTTACAAATAGATTTATAAAAAAATTCGGATTTTATCCAGGAATTGCCTAAAATGGCTTATCCATTGCTATGTTAGTCTTGATAATTATTAAAGAGGCACCCATGGAGAAGGTAGTGATTCCACTGACAGTGAGGTCGCTGGTAGCAATGACGACAGTGACGACGCGAGCAATGGCCGTGTGTGACTTGACCGCAATGAGTCTTGGTAATTATGTTATAGCTATGCAGAATGTGGCTGGCAACAATGTTTTTTTTGAATGAGTTAGACCATGTTCCTCCCCTAAACTTGTTTTGTGGTTATTTCACTAGAAAGACCAATCCAAGGGATTATTAGTCTTCATAATGATGAATTCAATGAATGTGTCTTAGTAATCATACATGTTACTCACCCTTAAATTTAATTTTAATTTCTATGCCGGTTTTTCTTTAATCCACAACAAATGGGGAAGTGAGGTGTAAGGCCGTGGCAATGATTGGCAATTAAAGTCAATGTGAGGTTCCAACCAACTCCTTCAAAACCCCTTAGTAAATGTTGCCTAAGGGTCACAACCCCCTTTAAAGCCTGCTTCGCCACGTGGCAGGACATTGACTCCAACATGAAGGACCGGAACTGTCTTCAACCTTGATCTCCTAACTCGTACAGATAGTTAACTCCAGCGCGTGCTCCCAAGCAGGTCCTGCGGTCTTCGACTTGCTTCCAGCAAGCGTCCCCGTGGTTGCACTTACAAGGAGAAGCTGTGGGCGCCGTGGGGATCGGAGGGAGTGCTGCACCGACGCATCAAGCCGTTGGGGTGCACGGTAGGCGTAGACGAGGAGAGCCAGAGCTGCGGAGGTGCAGAGGAGGGGAGGGAGAGGTGCGGAGGCGCAGAGTTGCGGAGCTGCGGGGAGCGGGTACAGCTGCGGCGCTGTAGGGGAGCTCGGAGAAAGCTGCGAAGCTCAAGGGAGCGGGTGGAGCTGCGAAGCTGCGGGGGAGCTTGGAGGGAGCGCTGCGGGGGAGTTGCGGAGGGAGCGTTGCGGGAGAGCTCGGAGGGAGCGCTGCGGGGGAGCTCGGAGGGAGCGCTGCGGGGGAGTTGCGTAGCTGCGGGGAGCGGGTACAGCTGCGGGGGAGCTCGGAGGGAGCTACGAAGCTGTAGGGAGCGGGCGGAAGGGGGAAGTCACAACGCAAGGAGCTGCAGCGCAAGGGAGTCACGGCGGAAGAAGCTGCGGCACAAGGGAGCTGCAGCGCAAGGGGCAGCGACCTGCATTTCTTCACGCGCCGACAGAGAAGAGCTCCGAGGTAAGTTTTCCGACCATTGCTTGTTTTCGTCAATTCTTCTTGTTCCAGTTGATTTGGAGCGTATTGGCAATGGCAAAGTTGTGAGGGGTCATTCAGCCATGGCTGCGCAGGTCCTCTAAGTTGTGAGGATTTTTGGGTAAGAACTAAACTATAGAAATCCGCAAGAATAATCCCCATTGCTTGTGGTCTTCCCTTTTTCAGCTGCCATGCGCGATCCCCCTTTCGTAAAATGTGTTGTTTTTGCACTACCAGCGCCAGGGATGTCGAGCTGTAGGAAGGGAAAGGAGGCCGTCGTGAAGAAGGAGGTCGTCGAGCTTGCTGACAGCAAGGAGGATGGCAACGATGTCGAGACGCCGTGGGATGATGCCTTTGACTTGGACGGCTTACCCCCTGCACTTCATGGACAGCTCCACCACCTCGCCCCATTTCTGCTGGGTAGGCAAGCTGCGGATTACGATGAGGATTTCTTCCACCGCACCTTGCAGCTCTCCAACAAGGGGCTCAAGTTCAGTGACCTCAGCGGCGACAAGCATTGCAGGAAGGCCGACTTCATCGACAGATGGCCAGAGCGTTCTTCTGGGCGGCACTACGTTGACTGTGAGGATCCAGAGGCCCAGAGGAAATACTGCGAGATGCACCGGTGGACTTATGGAGGTGACCCCGACAACTGGGCATTCGGGACCTCCTTTCTTCGGGCTTGCCACCTCTACTTTGAGAAGGGCGTGGATGTCAACTTCGCCCACAAGGCGGAGGCAATTGTGAAGGGGCGTGAGAAGCTGCCAGGGCGTAATCCGCAGAAGTTGACTCCCCCGGCCTTGAGGGAGCAGATTGAAGCCATTATCGACTTCCTCGCTGGCCACATCCCCGGTGCTGGCAGCAAGGGCAAGGGAGGAGGGGCGGAGTCGAGCGGAGGAGCCAAGTCAGTTGGAGCCACCTCCAAGGCTTTGATCACGGCCGCGGAGGCGAAGAAGGTCAGGGGACCTAAATCCCTGCCCCCTCCTGCCAAGGCCGTGGCTGAGAAGAAGGCCGTGAAGACCCCTGCTGCCGTTGCCATCAAGGTGCAGCCTTTGGTGGCAACGGACCCGAAGCAGGTCCTGGAGCAGCAGCGCCTCAAGAAGAAGTCCGTGGAGGCGGCACTTGTGAAGGTGGAGGCCAGCCGGGACCGCGTGAAGGTCGACCTTGCAACCCAGCGGGACTACATCAAGGCCAAGGAGGCCGAGGAGTCCAAGTTCTATGACGACATCTTCTCCGCCCGCGAGGCCTCCAAGAAGGCCGCGGCTGATGGCAACGATCAAGAGAAGAGGCGCTTTGATCAGGCGGCCCGCTTAGGCCAAGACAAGCTGGGGCTTGCAAGCAAGGCACTCCTTGTGGCCCAGGCCCGCATTGACAAGGTCTACAAGAAGTTGGAGGAGATGGAAGCCGATGAGCAGAGACGCCACGCCGAGGTCTCCGCGCTGACAGCGGAGATATCAGCCTTGGAGTTTGCATCAGCTTTCTTGCGCCCGAAGAAGGTGCTGGCTGGTTATCCATTGGAGTTCCAGGTGTTGCCAATAGCCCTGAACGACCCATGCCCCTTCTGCGAGCGTTACTTCGTTGACACCTGCTGCGTACCTTTGTTCTGCGGCTGCTTGGCACATCCCCATTGTATGTTTGAGGCAATCTTCTCCCAAGACGCCCGGTGCCGTCGATGCAAGCGGGAGATGACTGGAGGATGGCTTGGGCAGTGGGGCTTTGACCTCGACTCCAAGGCCGCGGAGGAGTTATGTCTCACGGAGGAGATCTTCCTAGCCGAGCCCGCTTCACCACGTGCTGGCAGCAAGAGGCCCGCTGCCCCCTCTGTGGCCGCGCTTCCGTGGAAGAAGACCAAGGGCGACCAAGGTTTGTTGCCCCTAAACCTATCTGCCCTTTGCTAGTTGCCTGCCTCGTTGTTACATCTGAATAATTCTTATTTTCTAATTCTTGTTTGCTGGCAGCAACTACAGAGGATGCTCTCCCCGACTCAGATTCCCTGGCGTTCGATTCCACGCAACGCTCTCCTCATGAGACCCAGGCAGCCCTATCCGGAGAAGGGAACAAGGACTCATCCGCCACCACGCAAGGACCAGGTGCAGCTGAGAAGAACCAAGGCGACACCAACATGGAGGGACTGTCGAGCCTTGTTGAGGCAATTGCCACAGATGCAGCCGTGGAGTAGATTCCCACCTTGGATAGTTCCGTAGGCCGGGTTAGGGATTTGCTGGCAGCGACTGTAGGTCCGGACTTTTATGGGCCACATTTGATTAAACTTTTCCGAACTTGAAAACAATTTGCCTCTGGACTGCCATGTCTCTTTGAAAGAAATGGCATTCTTGTAACCCTTCTTTTTTATTCGCAACTGTATTTCTTCTTTATTGTTAACTGCCGAGAGCAAGGGCCTCACTTTAGCCACTGTTTTATCCTTCGAGCTGTTGTTCTCTTCAAGCCCGCGCTGTCTGAGATCCATGGCCGTCATCGAAGTTCTTCCCTTTATATTTCCCTTCTTAGAGTGCACCATTCCGACATTTTTTATTTCCAAGCTTTTTTGTTCTTTTTTATTTCTTTTTTCATTATTCGCAACCATGGTTCCTTTAAATTTTTGCATTTGCTATTATTTTCCATGTGCGACCTACTTCATCTCTTATGTACAACTGTTTTTTTTTTTTCTATCTTATTCTATTGGAATCAGGCGTGGTCCTTTTTTTATTTCCAACCTTCCTTTCTTTCCTTGTTGTTGGCAGCAAGGGTTGCACTGTACTCGCCACTGCCAGTTCAGAGCACTAGGTTCACGAAGGAGCCAACCTCTACGACCGAAGTGAAAAACTCTACATTCCTTCCTAATTACAGTTTTATATTTGTCAAGTGCCAAACTCCATTTTGTGCCTCTGAAGGTCATGTGGTCTGTTGATTGGAATTGTTTTTCTTTTCTTATTTTGCACTGGCAGCGGGCTCCACCGTCAATGGCGCCACCACAAGTTCTAGGCAATTTTCCGATTCAGACCCAGGCTCTTTGAAACCCCGGGTATTCTTTAGACTTCTTGTATTTTATTTTATTTTTCATTTGCACCCTATGATTCATTTCTTAATCGCAACTGTTTTTCTTTTCTATTTCCGCTGGCAGCACGAAGATCAAGGGTACTTCAAATTTGCCTCTATATAACACGTTAATAGAGGAAGTCCCACAGAAAGTCCTGAATGGTAAGCAAAACCACTACCTGAACTCACTAACGACTTCGCGAAGAACCTAATGACTTCCCACATACTGTAACTACCCATCCCCGAAATCACTTTTCCTACAGCTCCACAATCTTCATCCTTTTGGAAACCGTGACATCCGCAGCTGTAAGGTGTCTCTCATGGCGCTGGTTGATCTACATCCAACAAATCCTGTCATTTTCGTTTGCTGGCAGCAAGGAGCTTTGAACAGCCAATTCCCAACACATCTAAACGACTAGATGAATTCGGCTAGACTCGTACCTTTTTCTCACAAACACCGTTGGCCTCTATCAAAACCAGGTTGTACTACCCAGGTACGTCATCTCCAAGTGCCATTGCAATTTCGTGCCGCAGGTGGGATACTGGCCAACCCTTGCCAACTTCGAATGTTGGCAGCAGGTTCCCCCTAAACATACAAGACACTTCCACCATCACCTCCTCTGGTAGGTGATCCATCGCTTCCCACTGACTGTTGGCAGCCCCCCTATACCTTGTATACATGAACCTGGTGTATAATGTTTGTCTTCCCACGTGATAGCGGAAAACAATGCTGGTCCTGTTGGCAACGCACTTGATGACATCTTGGCCAATGTGGAACTTCTTGTTCCACCCTGGGTTCATCAGACTGCTCAGCAGAGCCTCGGATGGACTACTCAAAACAAACAGTGTAGGTGTCCGCCTAATGCTGTCAGCAGCTACCGCAAACAAATCAACCATAACATGGATTGGCATAAACCATTGGTGGTGGACGAAGCTGCTACCAGTTGTTGCTTTCATAGCATTTGCAATATCGAGAGTGAACTTTGTTCTAAACGCCTCAGATGTGTGCATGTCTGGTAAAGGCCACTCCACATCGTTGAACCCTGGAAGCGGGAGTGCTTCAACCTTCCCGTACAGCGTGTCACCTGTTGGAGGCAAATACAGACCACCAAGGAAGAATGTACCTATGTCCAACAACTCCGCGTGGCTCTGTCGATTCCGTGTTGCCTCCCAAATCTCAACATGGAGCACAAGAATGGGACCAAGGATAGATGCGGGATGTACCCAATCCTCCGAAAGCGACGCGTACAGGTAGTTTGCCATTCCCAGATTGGTTGTTGCCTCCGCAAGATCCAAGCGCAGATGCCTTGGTTGATATACATGTTGCACAAGCACCTTATCGAGGTCGCATGCTCCATGCTCCGTGGAGATCCAGGAGAAATCTCTGATCTGCGCTTTGAAGGCCCTCCGAAAATTTTCTCCACCATATCGCCTTGCCTCTCTACCCCAAGGCCCATCCAACGCTGGTTGCAGCATAACTCATGAATCACGATCCACCCTCATGGGGATCCAGTTGCCCTCCAAGTCTTGAGTATTATGCAGGATGACACTCTGTACGAGGGAGTTTGGCCGTGTAGCCATACCACTAGAATGCATGAAATTTTTGACTGTGAACTCAAAAACTTACAAATGCTGTCGTCGCTGTCATCAACCGTCAGAACTACACGCTGTCAACACACCCTCCGCCATCACGAACGGCTAAAACCTGCGTCCACGGCCTCGCAACCAAGGTACGACCTACCCTAAAACCTCATCCCGAAACCCCAATTCCCAACTCAGGTACTCTCTCCAACCTATGTGGATGGCAGACCGCTGGCAGCGTTTGGGAGACCACTACAGCTAAACCCTAAATCTCTATTGCACAATGCGTGACCACCCACAACCCAAATCGAACAACTTCGCCCAGCCTTTGGAGGCCTCCACCGCTCCATCCTGGTTGACAACGCAACGGCGACAACTCTCTCAGGGGAACGCATGAGGTTCGGAATGACCGTTGGCAGCATTTCGACATCAACACCTTGTGCACGTTGCATCTCAAAGGGGGAGCGGCAACTTGATTTCGGTAGGTGGCCTGTGGAGTTAGTTTTGCAGGAGTTCATAAAGCCCACCACAGCTGACACCCTTCTGCAATGCTCGGATTCCGTGCGCGAAGAGGCTCCGTTCTCGACCTGCGGGACTACACGCGCGGGGAGGGAAGCCTTCCTGCGCGAGTATTGGCTGGACCCCCCCATTCGCGATTTGGCTCGCTTTTGGCGACCTGCTGGCACCATTGGTGCCAGCAGGTAAAGTGCACGGGCATGGCAAAAATTCAAGCACAGAAAACATGGAAAAGGTCCATAGGAGACCCCAAACTTCTCCTAATGAAAGGATGAAAAAACTTGGGCTCCTCATAAAATTAAAATTTTCCAAAAAACCTAGATCTTCATCTTCAAAAGATATGTAAATGAGAATAAGATGTAGAAAAGAAGGAAAATTTAAATTGCTCATTACATCCACATAAAAGTGGATAATGGCACTTTCCACAATAAAAATGATGTGGTATATAACCAAAAGCTTTTTCGATTTTCATTTTTGAAAAATTGTCAAAATTGAATTCAAAATTTCAAAATGAGTTGTTAAAAGTTTTTTTCATGAAGGTTTAACCAAACTGCCCACATAATATGAGTTGTCATATCTTTTACCTCACTGGTTGGAATGGACTAAATCAAAGCTTCTTAGTCAAATATGTATCTCTACAAAGTAATGATATTTTTAAATAATTTTTAAAAAATATATTTGAAATATTTTGTGGCTACTCGCGTTGAGATTTAGAACCTCCAATCATTCATTAATTTTGAAATACATAACCAAATCTTATAAAACAAAGCTTGGCATGTATATAATGACTTAGAGAATCCACATACAAAATTTCACAGCTTAAAAATTAATTTTAACATTTTAGGACCCTGCCCAAGATAGCCGGCTTTGGAAGCCAGGGAGTTTAGGGGTTAAAGTAGAAGAATCAGTAACTAAAAAGGACCAAAAACTTACAAAAGACCTTTATTACTTTACCATGATGGTACTAATTTCCCACTCACCATTGTGAGTGTCCTCCTCTTTGGTATGTCACTGTTAGTGTCTTCAAGGCCCGTGTTAGAGTCTTTCAGTGTCAGCAATGCCCATATTAGTGTCAGTTTTATTGTCTCCCACTATATTATCTTAAGGTAGACGGTCCAATAGCTGAGAAGGGCCACCTGCTGGCGATACTAGACCTCCATTATTGATCATGATGGTACTAATTTCCCAGTAGCTGAGAACGACCACCAGCTGGCCATACTAGACCTCCACTATTGATCATGATGGTACTAATTTCCTACTCCAGCTAACAAAACCAGACCCCCATTAATTCATCATGATGGTACTAATTTCCCACTATCTATTCTTAATTTCACCTCATTCGCCTGTTAATACTTGAACATTCATTCTTTTGGAAGCCAACTGGTGACAAATTCATAAGCAGCTATTTATCAATTTTAGGCACCTTTGATTTGCAGACCTTCAAACATTCACAAGAAATTGAATACCACTCTAAAAAAAATTGATTTTTTATTTGTTCATATTCTCTAAATTTGCCCAACCTTGGTGCATTTTTATCACACCCTCTTATGCTTATGCTGTTCCATTCAACCAGCAGAAGATTCAACCAGCAGAAGGGCCATTCCATTCAACCAGCAGAAGGGCTCCAATTTCGTCAGTTTTGGGTCCCTAGAGCTACCTTACAGTACCAAACCGTTGATGTAAGAGTGATTTGACTCCCTGCTCATTGCACTTAACATTATGTTACCAGTATTGGTGATGCAATTCCTGCACTCAACCTGGGGTGGGTCAAGTTATATCGCCGCACCCACTGCTTAACCATGTCTTTCTTCTCCTCGCTTATAATATGAGCAAGCCTTTCTCTCTTCTCAGTATGTGAGACGCCCGCGTCTTGTTCTTATGTGATCTCGCTCTCGGTACATATCCATACTGCAGCTAGCAAGCGCTCAAGAGTACTGCTGTGGATGTGATTACGGTGTTACAGCTGCCTGCAGTGGTCTACGTTCAAGCTGGGTAAGTTAACTTGTTGCCTGCCCACAGTGTCCATGTCTGCCGTCTCCTGACCTGGTCTGATCCATGCGCACCAGCTTCGTGGTATATTTGCTCGGCTGCTCAACATGCTGTCTGATTTCGAATTCGATCATGTTTTGGAAGAGTAGGAGTACTTGCTAGAAGTGTTGCTGATCTTGAGGTTGGGTGAATATGGGTGATGATCGATGCGGAGTTGCTGCTGCTGTTTTTGCTGAGTTTATACGTTTATACCAGACTTGATCGCTAGTTTGAGTGTTTGCACTTATTTGGTTTCGTGCTGACGTGCTTCGGTTCTGCTTGCTGTGAAGTGCAGTGCTTCATTTCATTACTAGAAAGTGGTACTATACGTCCCGATCGATGTTGCCTGGTAGTCGAGAGTTGATTGCTTCCGGGAGCAATGAGGCTCAAGCTCCGCCCGATCAGAGTGGTACGTTACCAGATCCCAGTATGAGGGAAGTGAGCAATAAACAGCAGGGCAAATGGGGGACGTGTGCGGTGGTAGTTCCTACGGATCGCGTGAACCAGCCGTCGCTACAACGACATACAGTCGAGATGAAGACTGAGCTCTGGGGGGAACTCCACAAATACATTGATTTGGAGATGGTGGCCGCGCAGCTCCCCCTGCACGCGTTTTTCAGGGCCCGGGGTGTGTGCAAGAGTTGGAACTCTCTGCCTTCGAACCGCCCCTATCTGGAGCAGCACTCCACCACTTCGCTGCCGGAGCCCTACTTCATCATCCACGGTAAGCCGAGGCATGGATGCCACCAGGCCATCCTGGTCAAGGACCAGTTGTTGGAGAAATGGGTATTGAAGCCGCTACCGGCCTTCGCTTTCGCACACCAATTTGTCTCATTGGCAGACGGACTTGTATTCGGCTGCTCATATGCATACGACACTGTCCGTGGCCAGGGATATGTCGTCCGGAGCACCATCTTCAACCTCCACACCAAGGTGTTCCGATGGCTGCCCTCCTTCACGACGGGTTTACTGTTCGATGGTGTTCTTGTTTGCACAGAGATAGTAGTGGACAAGCACTCGGGCTCCTACAAGGTGTTTGTCGCGGGCAACAACGGCTGCCTGGTTTGGGTCTTCGAGTCCATCACCGGAGAATGGACCCAGAAAACAGGCAGCCCTGCACCGTTCTACTATGTGGAGAATACTACTCACTGCGATGGTGTCGTGTACATCAAGTGTAGAGGCCGGATCGAAGGCATCATTTCTCATGAAGATGACATACTCACTGATTGGGTGTTTGCTTACAACCTCCGGGACGATGTGTGGACTGTTCTTCCAATGGTCCCGCCCGCTAATCCGAGAATGAACCAACGAGGTTGGTTCACTACGTTCGTCCAGGGGCTCGGTGAGTGGAGAGGCTCCCTGCGTGACGTTACTTTAGATGTCACACAGAGAGCCCTTCATGTGATGGAGTTCGACCGTAGTATGCAGGGCTGGCGTGAAGTGGATCGCATGCCCGATGACATGTATGCATGGATTCTTGCCAAACAGGACGCCGCAAGGACACTTTACACTGAACTGCCCCAGTTCATATTAATGCGGCCGATCATCAGAACATATTACTTTGGGCACTATATGCTGGTGTCGCACATTGCTTTCGCTCCAGCAACTGGGCTTGTTAGGCTTGTGCTCTACGACATGGCTTCCAGGACGTGGGAGACCCTCCATGTTGATAAAGATTGGAGATGCTTATTTTAATTTGCTAATTTTAAGAGTGGACTTTATTTTAATCGCTAATTTGTGTTTGCAGTTCAAGGTACTGAAGAAAGAAGCCAGTGATGCACAATCGTGACGATCAGCAAGTTCATCCTGTCGACTCTCGAGTTTTGAACGCGGCAACCGATGGTAGATGCTGCAGTCTCGCTTACATTTTTGTTGCATCTTGCAGCGCTTATGGATAAACGCTTACGGAAAGGACTGCATTGTTTTCATCGCAGTGCTTGAATTAGTGAAGTTATATACATGGTTGTCGGATTCTGTTGATTACTGGTCCTGTTCACTAATGCAGAATTCTACTCCTGACAAAACGCTGCATCATTGGAAGTGTAAGATGTGATAGTAGTGCTCATTAACTTCCCGAGTTGATGAGTTTTTTTTAGAATCCAAGAATTTGTGCTTCACACCGCCAATTACGGGTGCAGGGAACAGCCAACGGCTGCTCGATGTGTTCTGTGAATGTGTTTTAGTAACCCTTTTGCGAGAGAACTTGAATTTTAAATCTTTAAGATGTTCCATTCTTCATAGTTTTAGGAGGCTTTAGGTGATGGATAGATCCAAGACACTATGATCAAATTCTATGTATATACATGTCAAAAACCATTTCGTGATAACCAAAATAATGACAAAAATCGATCAAGGAGCCAGTACAAGTACTTTTACTGTGCCCTGCGAGTTGGCCGCCAACATGGTCGGGCTCTCACTCTTCCAGCACACTGTACTAATGAAGTGGGAACTATCATCCTCCGTATCTTCAGCATCTGATCCAAATCTATGAGAAGAAGATGGCTTTGACATTGCCTGTGACAAAACACAAAATATATGAGATGAAGGATTCATGAAGTCGGAAAAGAAAGATGGCACGCAAGTAATCAAACAACCAACTAGACATCCATTTGCAACTATGTGGGACGGTATTACAGCTTAATACTGATTTCCGGAACATACCTTATGATACACGACAACCTCATTTGTCTCACTGCCGCAAGCAATATACTCGCTATTTACAGTCAGTCCTACAAAATTCTTTTCATTGGTGTGCCCTTTGAGTGTTCGTACCTGCAGGAGAGGTAAAATTAAATAACCAGGACATGATCACCAACAATATGTTAAACTGAACATTCTCTCCTGATAAATTTGAGCAAAGGAGCTGAGGCCAGTAAACGTCAAAATGACCCTCTTGACGTCGGCTCTTGAAAGGTCACACCTACATAAGTATAATAAGAGTTATTTCCAACTAACATCACTCCAGTCATAAATGTACAATGTGAAAAATACGTACAGAGCAGTCTGTCTGGACATCCCATAGTCGTAACGTGTTGTCAGTAGAAGCAGACGCTAACTCATTTGAAGATAAAAATTTCACATATGACACAGCTTTTCGATGCCCCCTGAATACGAAAAGTGGGTTGTTTGTATTCCTCAAATCAAAGTAGTGTATGTGATGATCCGCTGAGCCAACCTGCAGCCAACAGAATCCAGATCAGAACGACAAAAGATATTGTGATAACATCAGGCCGCATGTAACAACGCACCGCAGTGACTTGCTGAGCATACTACAATCAAGATTTCAGTACGTTCCGATCACATTGAGTGAGCCAATACTTACAGCAATATGGTTACCAGAACCAGGGTTGAACTGCACGCAGCAGATGTTAGCTTTCATGTCTATGCTGAAAGCGCTAGCCTCCTGGTTAGTGCACCAAACCTTCACCTGCAAAATTTCCGATCTAGTTCTCAGATCCCGTGCGGATGTGGCTTAATACGAACCGACCTCCCCATGTTTGTGCAACAAACCCTCAATTACAACCTACATAGCTCAGAATCTTGCGACAAGTTAATTTAGGAATCAACGTACACATCCACCATACCATACTTCAGTGGCAGGCTAAAACAAATGCCATGAAACATACCTTGCCATCATCGCTTCCAGAGACTAACATCGATGGATCAGTGCGGGAAAAATCAACACTCCAGGCGCGCCTCTCATGCTCCTCATACTCCAAAATGCTCTAGAAATAACGAATTGTAACCAGAATAAGTAAAAATAAGTGATCGAAATAACCCAGAAACAATTTGTACGACTTCGATAAAACGCAAAGACATTGATCTTTATTTCTTAGATCAACTCAAGGCAAGCCATAATTCATTCTGTGATCAGCTTTAGCCTACCTGGCTTCGGTTTACGTCCCATACTGTAACAATGCCTTCATAATCGCTACTAGCAATGAAGGGCTTGTGAAACTTATTCCAGCTTAGGCAGCTGAGCTTGGATCGTGTCGGAATTTCAGCTACTGGACAATGCAAGTCTGCCAGATCGTTTACAACCTGTACGTGTTCAAATCAAACTTATAAGCAACCACCGAATTTCTGAATTTTGTAAACTTAAAAAATCCAACAAGCTGCCAAAGGCTGAAAAAAGAACAAGGGCTTATGCTTCCAACAATCTACAAACTGATAAACCAAGTAATCAAGAGTTTCATGTTTTTACCGTTGCAAAATCAAAGACTTTAATTCGCCTTGACACGCCCGCAGTTGCAAACAGCTCATCATCCCGATCGAAATCAATACTGGACATAAAGCAGAATCGTAAGTATGATTCAGTTGCGGTGCCACCGAGGCAATTACTAAATTACGCAAAACCAAAGCTCTGGATAAAAGTCACGGATAACCAGATATTTTTCGTACATTCTCTAGTGAAAAAGCCAGAAGAACCAGGACATATTGGCGCTTGTTGAACTCAATTAGATCTACTGATAAACAACTCTAATTGGAGGAGATCATGCATTGACATTTTGATCTGGAGTAGATTACCTGGACACTATATTGGAGGAAGTTTGAAAAGGGTCGCCGTGATGAAGCTCAGCAACGACGCTAAGACGACTGGTTACATTCAACAAACGAACTAGAGTTAGAATTTTACCAAAAAAAAGAAACATGTAAAATTTCAAGGGTTGCAAGCTCAGATTCGAGCTTAAAAGACAATCCACAAGAACAAACCTTTCAGTGACAAGACATACCTGTAGCGAGTATAAGCTGTGAGCATGGATTGAAAGTCGTCCAAACCATCATAGTAACTATCTGTATTCACAGAAGCGTCCTTCTCAGTAGCTGATTCTTGCAATTGCTTCTGACGTTGCTTGAAAGCAACTTGTCGCCTCCTCAACAAGTAAGCTTCTTGCAACTCATCAAACTGTACATCGCCACCAAAAAGTAAGTCACTTTCCTCAATCGCGGTTGATGTTGGACATAGGAACACTGGAAATATCACTAGAAATCGACTCGGACGTGTAAGGATGAGAGATTGTCTCACGGTAATTACAGTAGATACAACATTTGAGTACTCAAACACACATGTAATGAGAAACACGAAGCAACAGGAGCGAAGTATACCTGTGCTAACAGTCTACGCTTCTTGGCCCCTTTATGTACACCGGCAGATTCACAAAGAGAGTTAGATATCGATTGATTATACTCCAGCCCGGAACCACCAGCGTTCCCTAAATCTTTAGTAACTGAACCAGTGGCCAAGTTTCTGATCCTCAACCTCTCCGCCTTGTACAACTCTTCTTCGTTAGGTTGGCTACACGCGCCACCCTGCCCACCTCGCCACACCGATACTGCACCTCCAGTGCTTGCACTATCACATCTTGGGTAACTACCAGAATCAAGCATCCCAGATCCCACATGTACTCGCTTGGAATGTCTTTCCTTAGACAACAGAAGCCCGCGCTGCCTTTTCTCAACTGTGGCTATATCACCTTTCAGGAACTGAAGATCATTTTGCACCTGTTTAAATATGGGGAAGTTATACCAGTCAGTGTATTATGAGGTATCGTGCACCATGTCAATGCTCATGAATCGGGACTTTCGGACCTTCTTCTCTATGTACTAATGCGTGTGTTCACTTGCGTACTCGCACTGAACACTTAGATGGGGAGAAGTGACATCGTTTCAAGAGTTTGAATGAGTGATTATTTATGACAGTCTACTCATATCTAAGAGAATTCATGCACAGTGAAAATATCAATTCTGTACATACATGAATGTGAAGTGAAGAAAACCTCGAGGTCGGGCATGTCTAAGAAACAATACTGGAAAAAGTAAGGAATACCAGGGCGCTTACCCCGCGCAACTCTTCTAGCTTCCGTAATTGCGAACGACGCAAGAACTCAAGTAGTATGTCGAAGTTCGACTCCGCTTCTTCTTGCTCCAGCTGCTGCTTCCTTTCAGTAAGAAGTTGCAATAAAGAGTCTACCTCTTTGGCAGGAATTTCCACTCCCTGCGATCAAATAGTTTCAGTTAACTGAATGTATGACGTCCAACACACATACTGTCAAGAGAACAGTCAATGTCGAGTGGTAATGCGTACACTTCGGGAGACACTATACCTGAAGAGCTTCAAAATTCTAGGGGCAAGATTCAACTCATTTATCGGAACCCTGAATAAAACCTCGATTATGGGACCATCACTTCCATCGTGGGCAGCAGTTTCTACTCAAATCCTCATAACATATGGAGGTAATATCCAGGGTTTCGTGCTACTCAATGAAGAACTCACCTGCTCAAGTGCAAGACGTAGATGTTCTGCTGGAGAAGCATTGCATACTATCTTCGACATCGATGCCTTCTTCATCAACTGCAACGTAGCAATCATGATGCATATTAAATTTCGGCTACAGAAAAGCTCTATTTAAGCAAGGACCGCATGCCTTCTTAAAAACATTTTTAAAATCCCGTATTCCTGCTAAGAATTCACTAAATAGGGCGCGACGTTACCTTCGTGAGGAGAAAGTTCGGCACGATTAAATCCATCGTGAGATACTGGGCACAGGAAGGGCAATTATTTCTATTGCTCAAGTGGGTCATAATGCATGAGTAGCAAAAACTGTGCCCACAGCGAGTGAGGAAAGCATCCTCCATTGTCTCAAGACAGATTGGGCACAAAAAGTCTCTGTCCAAGTCTGCCCTGGCGCGAACAGCAGATTCATATTTCTGCTCTGCAATAGACATTGTCCCCTCTAAAAGCTCCTTATTTCCAAACTCCATGTCTACAAGAACATGAACCGCTCCTGCCGGTGTTGAGGGCTCCTGCTACTCACAAGATTTCCCTGATACTATGTCAGGATGGAATATTAAAAACTTGATTATCCTCCACCGAAACACGCCTCACCAAGCCCCGAAGATACTTGAATCTCATAACCACTCCTCAGGTTGCGTATTCTCCATCTTGCCAACCGATTTCTCCGGTAATTTTGGGATCGCCGGGTAGCCTGGAGAACAGTTGCACTAATATGCGGTAAGGAATCGTATGATACACTTAGCCACTGACTATTGAAAGGTCTCATAGGCTTCTTTGTCTTCTTCATGTGAATCTCTTCCACACAAGCACCACTACAAAAAAACTCTGAAGAGCCGCAGCGCGAGGAAAGAATGCTTGCTGCACTCGGCTTAGCCGAGCGCGCTGTCCTCAAATTTCCACCAATCCAAACACTTCACAGCATCTTCACAGACTCAGCATGTGACCAAGCCGACTGCTACTGTTGAGCCCCGACACAGGACAGCCGTAGACGACACAAATCAACACAAATGATCCACAATGGCGCCTCTCGACGCATCTCCCGCTCCTTCCAATCAAGCTCCCAACTCGACTACAACCTACATCCCTCTCCACGCTCCTGAACTAGTCTTCCAGCTCGCACTTGACTCACCGTGAAGAAGCGCCTTACCGACTACAAAACCAAGAAACTCTTCGCCAGAGAAGGCCGATCCCGCCGAACGTACCACCAGTAACCCCTTCTTATTTAAATTCACCTACACTAGTAACCCCCCGCCACCATCACCACTCCGAACTCCGCATCAAAGACGAAATATAGAAGTCCTTCCACAATGCGTCCCGCACTGGAGCTCCTTCTCGTCTGCATGCCACCCGAGTGATGGGATCATCAATATACTAGAAGTAATATTTTGATAAACCAATTTAGAACGTGTTTAAAATGCTCTGAAACTAGTTCAAGACGAGCTCAATACGTTTCAAATTTGCCTCATAACAGGAATCATGAGTAGAAAAACGTTACGAGACTTCACAAAATTTCTGTTTCAAGACAAGCGTAGCAACTATGCTACTGACCTCAAAAAAAACTCCTCCGCCATTTCCACAAACATACTAATTTGAACGAATCCCAAGCCGGAACATAACGATCAACGACTCTAAACTCCAATAAATCGATACAACAGTACACTAGCGACCTCACACAGCAATACCGCGCCATCAAAATCCGAAATCTTTTCCTGAGGCGCCATTTAAGCCTTCACAACTCGATTCCAGCGCTCACTCATTCTGAATGCAGACTGCCGCGAGGAGCGCCACCGCCATAGTGACAAACAATTTCTACGGGCCTAAAACAGAACTCTCCGCAACGTCCATAGCACTCTCAGCAATCCGAATAAATAATCCAGAAGCCTGCATTCACACTCTCCGACTTGATTTCATAGCTGTTTCTATCGTCCAGAATGCAAACTGCCGCGAGGAGCTCTCCCGCTATGGTAACGCTCCCCGCCATGGCGAAGAGTAATCAAACGTCTCAAACTCTCGCAACCTCAACCAACAAAACTCTCCACAACCACTACTCTCCCACTAACCCAATCAACCCCCTCTAAACCCCACTACCAACCCCGAGCAACTGAACTCCGCAACACTCCCCCTCACCTAAACAAAAACTCCCCCAACAACCCCTCCAAACCGAATCAACACAACAACACTCCGACAACCTCAAAAAACAAAACTTCCCCCAACGATCACCCCCTCAACAAACCAAACAACCACCCTCTAACACCACAACTCCGCAACACTCCCTCACACCCAAACTCCTGCTCCACCTCCTCACAACCAACTTCTACCGTCCTAAAAACCCCTCAACCTCAACCAAAACTCTCCACAACCATCCCTCCCTCAACCCATCCAAAAACCTCCCCCTAGAACCACCATCCAAACCTGAACAACACGATTCCGCAACGCTTCCACTCCAACCTTCACCAGTCCCGCAACTGATCCGCCACCAACAGTAATACTCCCCAGTCCCCAAACTTCTCCGGTCAATCTCTCGCTAGCCTCTAGAATCACTAGACTCGAGAATCACGAGAATCTAGAACCACTTCGACCATCGAAACGCTCCCTGCTTGCAACTAGACCTGCCGTGCCGACGAGTGATCGATATCGATATCGATCAGGTGGCGCCAGGGAGTGCTAGATTTGCACTTGGGTCCGTGGTGGCGACGTACTAGGGTGGAGAAGGACTGCGGAATGATGGTTTTGAGCCCGTGGGGGCAGGGGTGTGTGTGTGGCGACGGCGATGGCGAGGGGTCCGTGGATCCGTGGAGCCGTGGAGTTCCACCGACGCCGCTGCCCGCGACCGCGCTGGGCCGCAGTGCTTCCCGTGCCGGGGGCTGCGTCCACGTCACTCCGCTCCAGCGCACGCTCCCGGGACTCGTAACTCGCAGCTCTTCATTCGCAGAATCTCGCTCTCCAGCCTCAAACGAAACTCTCTCGTCTGGCTTCCGAAGTTGCAGGCTTCCAGCTCGTTAGCTTCCGAGATGGAGTTCTGTCCTGGCCGCTGTGGCAACTGCAACTGTTGTGGTTCTGCTTCAGCCTTGGCGCTGGCATCATGCCTTGGTATTGTAATATCTAGCTACAGTGCCTGTGTTGTGTTGTGTTGTGGTCTAGTGTGGTGTGGGCCAGGCTATTTTATTTGGTATGGCTGCTGTCCTCTACGGTGTGCCACCTTGGCTAGTGGTTGTGTTGATCAGCCTTTTGGCGGATGCAGCTCATGGGGGAAAGTCTTTGGTGGAATTCAATGGAGTGCCTTTGGTGTGACTTTGGTGAGGCTTTGGTGTTGCACGCTTGGTCGTGTTTGATGTGGTAAAATTTTACGTGTTTCGGGGTCTTTGAGAGATTCAATTATTTTCGCGTAAGGTATGATTGTATAAGGAAATGAGGCATGGTTTTGATTTTTTTTTTACGACCTAGGAAATGATAGCAAAGTGTGATAGGAGTTTAGAATATATTTTTTGGAATGTAGTATGTATTTACTATACATTTTCAAAAGTTGAAGTTGATGGATTTGTAACTTGATCTTGAATGGACTTCAACATTGATTTAGTTGGTACATTGTGTTTGGTGGATATTTGAAAAGTTTGTAAGGAATGATGGAAAATTGTTTCTTGAGAAGTATAGAAATAAAAGGTATATGTATGGTTTTGCAATATGTTGTAGGAACCAAGATTGGACAAGGTTGGGATTATGCAATCTTACGTGATGTGAAATAATGTCATTAATGAGTAAGTAGTGGCTTTCGTGAGGTACGAGTGAAAGGAAGAAGGCAAGAAAAACTAAGGCCTCAAGCTCAAACAACCTTTTGTTTTTGCCATATTGGTAAATACATATTTCAGACTTTATCATTCTACTTACCTTGTCGATGACCAATAGGCCATTCCATTGGCTACCAAAGTTTATAAAAACGATTAGATTAACATATGCCATAATAGAATCCTAAATTTCAACTGCAACATTATAACCATTGAGTATTTAAAACATCAATATAAAAAATGATGTATACATAAGTTATTGAGTTTTCAAAATTATTGAATTTTAAATTTTAAATATTTTAAGTAGCACTTGCATGTGATTTCCTTACTTATGTAGCAAAGGAAAAAAAAACCATGGTTGTTATTCAAGACCAACATACATGAATGACTCTTCCTATGCCCACATGTATTATTTCCATTGTAATATATGTAGTCTACTACTGTTTTGATACTTTAGTGGAAGGTTTCATGATGCTTTGGCCAGCTTTGGACAAGTCTGGTGGACAAACAATTGCCAAGGCATTGGCATTATATGGAAGTTTGTGCGACCACATGTTCACCGGCGGAGTCCTTTCTGTGTTAGTGCTTCATTCATGCCTGCCCAAGTAAGAGGGTGGTCCTTCTTTTTCCTCTGGGTGCTCCAAAAAATGGCAAGCTGCCGGACAAGTTTCTGATGGTGGTGGCTTGTGAGTCAGCACGAGAAACTTCTTTACACATCAACCAGATCTTTACCGGTCCATGCAAGTGGCCTGTTTGGCCACTATGCCTGGCATACTTCTTGTCACCTAACAGATGTTCATAACTTTCCATTGCACCATCAGACTTGAAAGAACTCGAAGCTGTTATCCCACAATTTATTATTAATCAGGCGCTGAGTCAGATTAACATTACTCAAGTGGATCAGAACTAAGTGCCTTCTTTTTCTCTGTTCAAAAAGTAACTGAAGTACTGCTGGGGCACTTGCCCAGAGACTCAAAGAGAATATGGTCAACTGCAATTCCAAGTAGTCATAAGCTAGTGGGGACGGTAGAGTAGGCTTTCAGAAGGAATCCTGGAAATTACCATTCGAAATTTGTTCATTTGCTTCAAAAAAAAAAAAAAAAAGGAAATTACCATTCTCATTCATCTATAGACCACATATCCATCCGTTTGGATAAATATTCAATCATATTACCTACACTAATTTCTGTCAACATGCTAGTTTGGGCCACAATATTTGTGACTTTGTTGTACTACACCAACAAAAAGCTTCCTTTCATTGTCTCAATGTATTATATTTACTGAACCCCTAAAGTTTTGAGGGTATTTTTCATCAAAAACTGCCTCAAAACAGCCCCTCCTCAAAAGCAAGGTGACTTGGGGTCTTAATTAGTACATCTAACCATAAGATCTTGTAGCTAACTTATATGTCTACATGTACACCAAATCTCACACACTCATTCCTCACCAATTGCAAGATCGTAACGTTCAAAGTTGAAAAACAAGTTTTTTTTCCTTGGGCAAAAAGAGGACAACAGAGTTTTGAAGGCCCAAAACACCTTCTTTTAAAGTAGATATGGAATGCTTCTCTCCAAATTATTTTTTCTAAGTGAGTTAGGTACATGTCCAAAAAATATCATATTCAAAAAAGTTGTGGAAGGTTTCCAAAAAAATCATTTTCCGCTAGGGGGTATACTGAAATTCACAAACAAAGGCCGTTTTTTGACGATAAAAATAGCATATGAAAAACTTTTGGATTGAAAATCCGAACGGTGGGAACATGCTCTACTGCCTTCTCTATACATGTATATTTTTTTTTTGAAAAATATCAAAATCTCAATTTTTGGTGGAATTTCAAAGTTTCATCTTTGGGCAGATTTTGGTAGTTTTGGGCAGGTTTGGGCAGAATTTGCTGCATTCACTGTCATTTTCATTGGCTAACTTCCTACCCTTGGAGGAGCTTTTGCGGTTCACAGGTGAATAACTTTTGATTCCGACATCGGAATTGAGAATAAAAAATACCGACACGAAGCTCTCACCAAGGCCTACTTTCATTAAAAAAATCATAAAATCTCGAATTAAATTGAAGTCACAGGTACATGCCCAAACTCTGAAATAGCCCATTTTTGCCGCATTGTCCTTTAGGGGTTAACACACAAACAAGACATCCCACGCTACATACTTGCCAATCATATCTAATCGCACTTGCCTCTATTATACAATTGCTTCAAAACGACACACAATTACACTATATAAAGTAAGAGTTCATGTTAACATTGATGGCAATGAATAAGAAGATGCAATAGTAAAATTTGATAAAATATAGCTCATAAAAAGGCCATACATTCATTTGAACATGCTCAAGATACACCATACTATTATCAAAAAGACAAATGACCTTACATGCACAACATACCAAAAAACGTCCTTTCAAATTTATAGAAAGATAAATAAATAAATTGAGGACAATAAAAGAAATAATCTAGAAATCCTTGCCGATGAAACCCTTGTTATTAATAAATGGACAAGGAATGCAATCATTCATACAAACTTTCCAATGAATTTTTCAGACAACCCCATTGTTACTAAAAAACAGAAATAAACAAATACTTTATTTACATCATTTTTCTTAAGTGACCAAAGTTTATCTCTTCTTTTTATTCAAAACCCCTTATTTATACAAACTGGTATAATTTGAAAACATCTACATTAGTTTATAACTTAAGTAGAAAACATAAACTTCAAGGAAAGTAAAACTTGCATCATTACATATTTGAAGAATACTTGATGTGAGATCTTATGATTAAACACACCATTTCTCAACAATCCACACCAAGCAAAATAAAAAAGTAAAGAGATGCAAAGTCCACTACATTTATTAATAAAAATTTGATATGTGTAAAGAAGCAAAATGATTTGTTAATATTATCTAATGAATTACGTATTCAATCATATGAAGCAAGATATTAATAAATATGGGAGGTCTTATTCTGCTTTTCAAGTTAAAGAGTTAAATATAAATTTAAATTTTTTTCTATGACAAATGATATATAGTTCAATATACTTTGGGCAACATATTAACCCCTAAACGGCCATTGTCCTGGAATGGGCTTTTTGGAAATTTGGGCAGGTTCCTAAAAATTCAAATTTACTTGAAATTTTTTGAAATTTTTTGCGGTAAAAGGTTTTTTCAAGAGGTTTATGGGGATATATATATTTTTTTTTTGGATGAAGTGAGAAAAAGTTATGCTCCTCTGAGCATAAAACGCCCTTCCACGGGCAGGCTCTCAGCCACTGTGAATGCAGCAAATTCTGCCCAAAACTGCCCAAAACTGCCCAAAACTGCCCAAAACTGCCTAAAGACGAAACTTTGAAATTCCACCAAAAATTGAGATTTTGATATTTTTTTAAAATAAAAACTTCTATGTATAGATCAGGTAGTAGAGCATGTTCTCACCGTTCGGATTTTTAATCCAAATTTGTTTCATATGCTATTTTTATTGTCCAAAAACAGCCTTTGTTTGTGAATTTCAGTACACCCCCTAGCGGAAAATGATTGTTTTGGCAACCTTCCACAACTTTTTTGAATATTTTTTTTTTTAAGACAATTAGCTAACTCAGTCTTCTTTGACGTGCATCAAAACCCCCAAAATCTATAATGGAAAAAAATGGTTTTTTGGGCCTTCAAAACTCTGCTGATCCCTTTTTGCGCAGGGAAAAAAAACTTGTTTTCCAACTTTGAACGTTATGATCTTGCAATTGGTGAGGAATGAGTGTGTAAGATTTGGTGGACATGTTGACATAGAAGTTAGCTACAAGATCTTACGGTTAGATGTACTATTTAAGACCCCAAGTTTGCAAAATCCACCTTGCTTTAAAGAGGGGCTGGTTTCAGGCAGTTTTGATGAAAAACACCCTTGGCCGTTTAGGGGTTAAAAAACAAATCAATTTACACTCACGTTAAAATAAATTTTCAATATATAAGACATATAAATCATTTATGAATATAAAAGCCAAACTGCAACTAATAATCAGATAGTATTAGCAAATTACTTCAATAGTATGTTCACTATAGAAATTTGTAATTAAAATCGATATGAAAGATGAAGTAAATGAAGGAATGAATTTGACCTTGAAGTGAAGTTAAATGAAGGTAAATATAATATGTATTACATTTAATGATTTTGTAGTATATACTATTATGCAACCAAATACATAAATATCACAAATAGAAAGACTAAATTATCACATATAAAGTTACATTACGTTTTATTGATTATGGTTGAAGACCCACGTAATCATGAAGAAGATTATTCATCTTCACACCTACAAGTTATCTAGATTTGACCCCAATTATAGCGTATTGGAATTGATCTCCTTGTGGAATGGCATGAAGGTGACTTAATTCTTATTGCCAAGTACTAAATATTGGTCGCAAGGTTATATGCTACCGCTCGTAGCTTAGAGACTTTGCATGGCAAGGATTGCCGAGTGGCAACGACTCAAGATCGACCAATTGTTGCCGGTACCAACTGACATAGAGACTACTATCAGACATAGTTACTAGGCAGACATGGCTTACAATGACTAGTCAGTTTTGCACTTACATCCTTAGCCAATTACTCAAATTTCATCGGCCTTTTTTACGGTTTTTAACCGCTAAAGGACAATTGTCCTAGAATGGGCGTTTTTGAAACTTGGGCATGTACCTACGGTTGCAATTTTAATCGTGATTTTCTGAAAATATTATTGAAGGTAGACCATAACGAGAGCTACGTGTCAGTTTTTTTATTTTATCAATTCCGACACTCCATGTAAAAGTTATGAGGGTTTAAGTGTCAAACGCTGCTCGTTGGGCAGCTGCTGAAATTTTCTAAGCCACTGTGTTTGCAGCAAATTCTGCCCAAAACTGCCCAAAACTGCCAAAAGCTGCCCAAAGACAAAACTTTGAAATTCCACCAAAAAATGAGATTTTGATATTTTTCAAAAATAAAAATTTCCGTTTATAGAGAATTCAGTAGAGCATGTTTCCACTGTTCGGATTTGCAGTCCAAGAATTTTTCATATGCTATTTTTATTGTCAAAAAACGGCCTTTGTATGTGAATTTCAGCATACCCCCTAGCGGAAAATGATTTTTTTGGAAACCTTCCACAACTTTTTTGAATATCATATTTATTGGACATGTACCTAACTCACTAAGGAACAATAAAATGGAGAGATTCATTCCATATCTACTTTAAAAAATGGTTTTTTGGGCCTTCAAAACTCTGTTGTCCTCTTTTTCTACAAGGAATTTTTTTTTTTTTTTCTACTTTGAACGCTATGATCTTGCAATTGGTGAGGAATGAGTGTGAGATTTGGTGCACATGTAGACATAGAAGTGAGCTACAAGATCTTACGGTTAGATGTACTAAAAAAAGACCCCAAGTTTGCAAAATTCACCTTGCTTTGAAGAGGGGCTGTTTTGAGGCAGTTTTGATGAAAATTACCCTCAGAACTTTAGGGGTTAAAATTCACTTTTTCTTGTATTTAAAGTGGAGGCCTCTCAACCTCGGAGTATCGGTCGATCATGGTGCAAGCAAGGCCCTCACAATAGCTACAACATTTTAATACTCCGGCCAGTGTCGTATTCCGACCTGCCTTTGAGTACCCTGGATATCTATTATATTCACTCCTTGCAATTGAATCGAACAATTTGTGCCAAAAAGAAAAAGAAAAAAAGAATAAGGGTTGGGTTTTGAACGCCTTCAGGTCCAATGTGTAATGCATGGCCCAACAAACTCCACTATTTTGAATACATAGATGCTGTTTGCTCTAGGACCCTATCAAATACACTGTCCTCTACTTTCCAATACATACGATTTCCCCTGCAAAGAGTACCATACCATGTTGTAAATAATGACACTTCGAACTTCAGCCATCACCTTTCAATGTTGACAGGGGTGCCCCAAGATATTTCTTCTGGCAAGTCCACTACCATTGGTTCTGTAGACTGCGACCCAATAGAAACTAGTCAGGACTTCTCAGCGACGGCAGGGCTGCAGCATAAGCTACAGTAGTATGGGCAGAGGCGCATCAGAGCCTGTACCAGAGAGCCTGTACCAGAGAGCCTGAAGGATGATTGCAAGGTCATCAAACCACAACCAATCGAGTCTGCTACATGCCAAAAGAAAAGATTTAAAATAGAATTGATTTACTATATCTTGTTCCGTCATGCAGAATGAAGTACACAAGTTATTTGTCCAACGAGAATTGGACACATAGTTAGAGACTGACAGTTTAGGTGGGCAGTACCGGGTTTAAAGCTGCACGAGTGCATCACTGAAAAGTGCATGAGTTAGTATGAAGAGAATAGATTTCAGCGTGTATGGAATTTCAAGTATGATAAAAATAGCTCCCTTAGTAGAGTACAATAGACCAAAACTCACAGTATCGAAACTCAGCACATGGTAAAATTGGCTTCCTAGAACCCAGATCGATTGATTCGAAGAACAGTCCCACAATCGGGGAGTGAACACAGCTACCGCAGGGATCATTATCTGTAAAAAATTATCAAAGGTTTTCCAAACGTATCGTGAGGTATCATACAACTTGACTGTCCTGAAGTAGAATTACGATTAATAAGTGGGAACAATAACTTACAAATTAGACCTTGTCTCTATGGGAGACCTGGAAAAAAATCTATCCACACTAATGTAATGGTTTAAAACACCCAATGAGGTTTTCAGGTGTACTCTAGGTGGTCTTCGACTGGCAGTATTACATGTCCAACTAAGAGCTAAGGACTCAGACCGTGTTCAGGTGTGGTACCGGTCTTATGAAAACCACCTCATCTTCAGCGAACAGAATACGGGCACAGGATGTGATGACAATCCTTGAACTCCGATGGTAAAAGTAGGTATAAATCACTGGTCTTCCGATTCCAAGCGACGCTCTGCGAGGCGTTCTAATATGCGTTTCCTAACCTCCTCCTGGCGGGGCTCTGAAAGGGGTCCCCTGGTTCTCCCATCAACCACACTGAAGACGTCAATTACAAGCGTGTCTTGCGTTGATATTTTGGCCTTTTTGACACTGCAAGAGAAGTAAATGGTAATCATTAGCAACAACAGATGACTCAATTCGTCAAGTCAGGCTTCGTCTTCGTATCAAGTGACTCATTTTCGCATGTTCATAGGAAAGACTCAAACTACTAAATAAAGTCCATTTTGTAGTGTCAGTATCTACTACTATAGCATAAATTCAATTACAAGAGAACTTAAATACGCTTCATAAGAACTACCGTAATTCGATGATCGACACAACTATTTCACAGCCAATCCGTCGGAGGAGAATCGGTGAATGAAAGGACCACATACTGATTAGTAATCGGCTCAAACATATATATAATATATTCAGCAATCATTACAAGTACCCCTCTAAAGCCAAAATGCTGGAGTACTCTTAAGATCTTATTGCCAGAACTGCCAGAACTGCAGGACCAACTGTGTGAAGCTCTCCTTATTGAACAATTTTAACACAAGAATGTATTTTCTTACATAAAATGCACATCTAGGAGGATTAAAGAAAAAGGTGTATGCAGACCTGACGCCCGTTTCTTTGAATGCAAGTGTAAGGTCAAAGAGCAACATGTCTTGGTCAACTCCCTCTACTGTGACCTCCGTTTGTCCATTTTCATTCTGAAAAGAGACCAGGAAGACCGGTTCTTCAAGGTCCGAGGCTACATCTTCAAGAGGATTCACATCCTCAGGATCCTCGGCAGGTTCAGGTGCAACGTTGTCTACCATTGAAGCATCACTTGAAGGCAAGGAGGGCCCATTGTTCTCCAGGTCCAACTGCAAAAAAATTAATAGACCATGATTCAAAATTTAAATGGAATAGAGATCAATATCTTACATACGAGCTCACACATCGAGTTGAGATTTCATGCTCCCTAAAATGACTTTCTATTAAAGGGAACTTTCAATATTTGGGAACCCAGTATTGCAAGTACAACGTCACACAAGACATCACACACAAAGTCCAAATTTTAAGACAACCTTTTGAGGACTTTCGAGCTCAAGGTTCTCTGAAGCTTCATGGAGGAGTGAGGTTTTAGTCACACTATTGTTGAAACTCGAGGGCTCAGCATGTATCAAATCTGAAATCACAGGCCTCGATTCTTCTACAGATGAAAGTGATGTGCCAGAACTTCCACCAAGTGCAGCTAGCTGTATCCGCCACTGCTCGGCAAGACTCTGCATAGACTTAAATTGTGGTTCAACGACCTCTGCACACATATACGCAAAATTAAGTCAATACTTACTACGAGGTCAAAAGATTATGGAGAAATCTTGTCGCGAACTATATCAGCATTGCTAGCGACTAACAGTGAATCCTGTTACTTGAAAACGGATGGATATGTTAAACTCGCAATCTGATGTGTCCTACCTATATAAAGACATTATCATGCTGTGTACATTAATGGGTGACTCACCGTGTTCCGAGATTTCCACCTTGTCTAACTCTTCCACTGTTGGCGACACATATCCACTCATATTCAGTTCATGACTATGTACAGGACTTTCCCTGCCACTCTCTAGCGATTCAGATGTCATTAGCTCTGGTTGGATGTGGTCTCCCTCTGCATCCTCGTCAGAATCATGTGAAGAAGCATCACCGGAATGCGCAGAATGGTGGGCGCTGCTACTCGACACAAGACCGACTACTTGCTCTAAACCACGCGGGCGCATGTAACCCGTGTCGTTCATTAGCTCTTCAATGCCGTCGAATCTCTTTCTCCTACACAACAAGTATCAATACGTTTACGACAAAGTCAAATTCAGGTGATCGTTGTTCCACTCTCGATGTCCAGAAGTCATACACTGATAGTACACAACCTAAACAGAACAGGATGGTCTAAGGCCCAGTTTAAGGACGATGCATTTAAATATCCAAAATTAGCCAATAGACACAAGAGTGATCTACCATGTGCAATCATGTGAACACAAATGCAAGTTCAAAACAAGAATACGAATTCATCCTAGTCAAACCAACAGATCGGGTAAAACAGAAGACAGGCAAACATTGCATCATCAATAAAAATCTACTGTCGATCATTATTCCGTTAATCAGAAACTAACTGGGGTTAAAACCAATTTGTATAAGCATCAAATATCGGACACGTTTCATCTTGAGGTACTTATAATCGATTTTAATTGAAAATTACCCTCTTCTGAACGCCTCCCAAGTAACAATCTTGGTAACTTCAATGCCTCGACTGAGAGGTAGGGTTTGAGAATCAACGCCGGGCTGTCGGCGTACATGCCGAATGTAATCATTTGTACTGTCATCTAGTGCATTATCCGCCACCACAATTGCTCCCTTCTTAAGCTTCAGAAGGTCAAAAAGCTCAATATAACGTTCAGGCTGCCCTGATAGCAACACAAACTCCAATCCTGTGGTCCACTTTATTAGGTCAAAAATAGTGTTTTGCAACGTCGGATGTAAACAAATGAAGCCATTATGACACTTTTGAGAAACAACAGGTTAAACACCACACAAAAATTACAATAATGAGACTGATTCCAAATCTACTTCATACTGCAAGAACAACACATCTAGAGAAGCTCCTACAATTGTCACCGCCTTCCAAACCTTGAACGACAGCAGATTACCTTCTCTCTGAGGAATATATGTCGAAGGATCTTCTGTGATAAATTCCACATGATCAATCAACTTCATCTCCTTTACGAAATATTTAAGAACCCGTTGCTTGTCTGCTTCGTGATGTACAGACAACAAGCAGCTGTTGGTGGCTCTCGCAGCTGCAGCATCACAACGATGTAAGAACCAAGCACAACGTTTGTATAAAGTAGCATGTGTTTTCTTTAAATTTGGTTACATTAGTGTACATATAGCACAGGTAGGATGATAGGAAACAAGCAGGAACAGAGAAAATGAATGAGGTCAAAATATAAAATCGTAGAGTTCGAAACGAACGTCACATCCTACCTGCAGCAAGGGCCAGCGTAGAGAGCCCACATCCTACTTGCAAGGTATGGCGTGAATTAATCCCAGCCGCCAAAGCAGAAATAAATTCTGCACTGGCAGGTTCAAGCAGTGGAGGTCTTCGATTACCCCTCCCAAACGAAGAGCGCTTCTGTAGGAGGATCCTCCGCTGCAATCAAGAGGCAATGTATGCTTGTAAGGTCTTTCAAATCACCGCTGCCAGTGATCAGTCAGTTCTACATAAGTACCAATAAAAATTTCTGCACTTCTCAACATGAAAAAGAAAATATCACCTACATAATCCTTTCTATGTGAATTGGATAGGGCGAAAGACATACCAGGTTCAAAGATTCACAAAACGCAGCGGTCGAGATCTCTGAGTACCACCGCATCTCGTTGAAATGAGAATCTTGCATCCTGCTCCCTCCTGGAACGCCTACGAGCGTTCCCTACGCTCATTACAGTCCTATGCTCCAGACCGCCCCTTGTATCCTTTCTGCAGCCGTGACTCAACTTATGAGGAAATCCAGAACATTCACAGATTGCAAAATTAAGCAGCAATTATGAAAGTAACAAGCTCAACGAACTCGATGTAGTAAAACATGTCCTTAGAGACGCAGATCATACTTGAATCAATCTTTTGAAAGAGAAGGTGCATCGGGCCTAGGTGCACAGCTGTTTAAAGACCTATTCAACTTGGTGACCTTCACTCACAAAGTCTCTTCCAAACGAAGTGTTGAGTTATGATCATATGACACTTTCACTTTCCTCAAATCCCAGCAACAAAAACAGAAGAGAAGAGTGAGCTATTCAACAAAACAATTGGGGCAAGCGTGTTTGATCCAAACACCGTCGCCTGTAATCTATCTATTGCCTAACACCTGCTGTCACCTCATTTCAGCTGCTCCATTCATTTGTATACTTTTTCAAAGCCTAGCCCGTAAAAAGGTTTGAAGTCCGCATTACAAAATTGAATTCTGACCAAGCCTCTCCAGTCCCTATCAAGGCATGGCTAATCAAGTCTCGAAAAGACAACACTGACTGCTTGCGATTAAATACAACGAATCGTTCAAACCAGAGCTCAAGTTGCATCCCTTTTTGAAGCTGGACTTATCAACGTAGTAAACTTTCAAGCCGGAAGTTAATGCTGCAGAGCCACTTCGCTACCACAGAGGGCTAGCATGTCGTAATGAAGTCACATCATCAAAATTCAATCTATTCCGCCTCCGAAAAAAACACGAGAAAGTAGACTCCTAGGCAGATGAAATGAGTCGGATGCTGACCTCTTAGCTCGCGCCAAGAGGACGTGAACTACGATACGTAATAGTACAAATTTTGCACTTGCAGGATTGAATGCCGGCCATAATCTCTGGATCCAACTTCTGACACTCTCCGCCGCGCTTGGCCAGCCACACCGCTCTGTCGATGGTTCGCCCTACTCGCATCACTCGCATTTCAACTCCCTTCCCCGAAACACCAGCCAACATCAAACTACTCCTCAAAACCACGCCGGGCTCCACCTCACTCCAACAACCACCTCCTCCTCCACCTCCTCCTCCCTCCACCTCCTCGCCCTCCCTCCAAAACCTCCTCACGCAAAATTCACACACGTTCACACCTCTCCACATCAATAACCTCCTCCTCACCCCCGCCACGATTCAATGCGCCTCTCACCACCACCCCTCCTCATCAAACAAAAACTCCTAAAACTCCAAAAATCCTCAAATTCCTCAAAAATCCTCAAAAATCCTCAAAATCCTCAAAATCCTCCAAAATCCTAAAATCCTCCACCGCAACACCTCCACATTAAACTCCTCCCCCTCACACACAACCACCACAAACACAACACAACACAACACACCAAAACTCCGCAACAACAACAACCCTCCGAAACGATCCCTCCAAAAAACCACAACAACACAACGCTAGAACCGCATTCTAGCCCCGCCTACTCCGCAGCCACGGCCGTCACCATCCCCTCCCTCCGCTGCCTAGACACAACCTCCCCCGTCACCACGCGCTCACCATCTCCAAACCCCGACTCCGCCATCCCTCCATCCATCATCAACTCCCCCGCTGCCGCTCCACCCCGCCCCGTCCGCCCCCTCCACTTGACCGATTCTAAACCTGCAAAGCGGACCGCAACGAGGTCCACCGCCGTGCGCTAGAGCTCGCCCCGGACCACGTTGCAGGCGATGTCGCAGCCTCGACGCGATGCGCTCCTGCGCTCCTCCGCTCCCGAGCTCCCGAGCTCCGAAGCCTGCAACACAGACTCCGTGGAAGAGAGTGTTTACTCCTCCTCCCTGCCGCTGCCGCTGCCGCGCGGCGATTTGCGGCGACGCATATGCTCCAACAGCTGGTTGGGATTGTGTCTCTGCCGGCCGCTGACGCTACCGCGCGGTGATGGGAGGTGGTTCGCGGCGACGCATATGCTCCACTTGGGATTTGGTTCGGACAGGTGCGGGCCTGGGCGTCTGCGGAGGGGTGCCCGTTTGGGGGGAGGCTCATCTAGGACAGGGCGGGACTTTGGGTTTAGAATGTACGTTCTGGGTAGATGTGGGGTCCAAGGAATCATTCCCGGCCATGAAGACCCGCGCGGGGCTGATTCCATTGCTGACTGTTGCAGCCACGATGTGGCATTCTATTCTTCTGGCTTGTTTTTTTGGTTCCTTTGGGTTCTCTTTTTTGGATTCTCTTTCCTTTTTCTTTTTTAAAAATATAATTGTTTGAAGTGGTGTTTGGTTTTTGAACATGAGTTGCTGAACCAGGAGTTTGGAGAAAATAAAGCATCTGACTTGTGTGTGTGTGTGTGTGGAGAGGTGTCGTGTTGGTTCTTTTTATTCTGTGTTAGTTGTGTGATTTTGAACTTTGGGTTTTTGATGAGTTGGGCGTAGTGTGGGTCAGTGGGCGTGACACGCTATGTTTGTTTAACTGTTGGAACTTGTGGGGCTTCTTGAAGGTTAACTTCTGAATGTTAGAACATGTTTTTGTTGCGTGTAGGATGCGTTGATGTGTTTTGGTTGTGTTTGGAATGGATGCGTAGTTTATTGGGTTTGAGGTCGGAAGTGTAGTTGAACTTCGTACCAAATGTGGTTGTAATGAGTAGGTGGAATTTTGATTTAGATCTTCTTGTTGGTTACAAATCTTGGATGTAGACGACATATCTACTATTTCCATTGAATGTGTAGGATTTGACGTCAGACAGCGTATTCTCAATCGTCTACCCAATTTCGGACCCTACAAGCGGTCCTTTTTGACTCCATCAAGTCAAAAAACCTTGGCTTGACTCACTTAAGATTTAGTAAAAAGTACCAATTCTTTGTGACTCGATCAAGTCAATAAACGTCAATTTGACTCACTCAAGTCCTTCTAAAAAGTACGAGAATTAAAGGGACAGGGACGAACATTTCACTACAATGAAGTGAATCTAGTCTTGTGTTCTCAATGACCACGTTCCTATGTTGGATCAACACGTCAAGTACTTCAATTTTATACACGGACATGGACTTCACAACTTTGCTTTATACAGTCATGATCAAGGTCTCGATCAAGAATACCTCACCATACAATTAATACACATCAACTGAATACATCACAATTGTCTTGACACATTACTTAAACTTGACTATGTCCAATAACATTAGATTGTCACCTTGACTGTAGCTAATGACAAGTTTACTAGATAAAAACACCAACCTATTGGCAGGACCGGCCCGTGAATAAAGTGTCCGTTTGTAGTGCCAATGATCGGATGCCCACAGGACAAAGGAGCAAGTTTACTACTAATTATTTGTAAAAGGATTTTTGTCTAATGACTTTAACTTGTAACATATCAAGTGATGTGGACAATTTGATTTGATGTAAAAATGATGTGTTTGACAACATGACTAGTATGTGACTTTGATTAGTGATTTGTTTTGTGATGTGGCTAATGTTATGACTAATTTTAGTCACAGGTAATTATAGCCAAAGGAAATACACAAAGACAAGTAATTAAAGTATAAGAAGATGAAAGTATCAAATTAAAATATCAACGTTCATATCAACATCAATACCAAAGAACATTCATATTCTTTGTTTTTCAATCAAAAAATTATCAAAGAATGTAAAATTAAAGAATTATTAAATTATATCTTTTTTAACCAAGATATAAGCTGAACAGAAGGTCTCAATATGAAAGATGTTAAAAATAATTAGTGAAATCCTTTCTTTCAATTACTTTTAGTACAATGCTTTTAAAATATTAATTATTATCTAATATTGTATGAATAAAGACCATTTAATGTTTTGGCGAGGCTGCTTATTAAGTGTTAAAGCTCTCAACATAAGATAATTTTTTGTGCTCAGACAAGTTGCTTATAAAAGAATCTACAGCATAATTGGTGGTTGAGTTGAATACACAATGTGATTAATTAAGCATTGTGATTGTTTTTACAAAAAAACTGTGTACATGAGCTTCAAACATATTTGAGTTTTATATGAAGCATTATATATGAAGTTAAATATCCAATTTTGTCAAACTATGACCTCGTTTAAAAGACTGAAATTCTTTAAGATGAAAAAATAAAGTTTATTGTATTGTGCTAGTACAAAGACATCCTCAATATGTTAAGAAAATCATTAGTTTAAGAAACATTGGAGAGATTGAATCACAAAAGTTGTTTACTAATTAAAATTCAAAAGTAGGAGCAATCATGCAAGTTTGACGATTTTGTATATCAATATGTCAAATTTTCTACGTATTATGATGAAATTTGACAACTTATCAAGCATGTTCACTACACTAGAGTAAACCTTGAATTAGGGTTTAGAATTAGGTCACATCTTGATTATAAAAAAATCCATACTTAACACCATAGCAGGTTTGTCACCTGGCACACAAACTATATTTTTTGAAAATGTGAGTTTTGCCTTTTAAAAATTGAATTTCTCAATATTCATTTTAAAAAAAAAAATTGGCAAAAATGACCCTAGATGACTTAGAAATAACAAAATATTGCAAAACCCACTTTATTCTATTTTTGTTTTTGTTGTCTATATAATTTTATAATCTTTACGTTTCTATTTTTAGAATTATTTTTGGATGAACCTGCTATGGTATCAGAGTAGTGTAAACTACAGTGGCATGAAGTACATTTCAATTCATAAAGATAATTACATACAATGTAGCATATCCATTACTTTGGAAAAAATCTTGCTTAACTGAAGATATTCAAAGCCACAACTTTATTCCTGCACCGTGTTTAATCCCTAAACGTCTTCACCCATGTCCACTTTAGGCAGTTTTGTAAAGATGCATTATAAAATGTAATTAATATGAATATTTAGGACTTGATGTATAAATAAAAGTTATACATCTTGAATTTTAGATTCTATCTATACGGTTAGATCTATGACTGCTTTGATTAATCTTTTTTTATAAATTTTGAAACATAAAATAAAAAATTATCTTGTAATTCAATTACGAATGAGATGTTGACAATAAGTGGATTAGATTTGTTGTGATGGGTTATAATGTAGTACTTTAGGTGTAATGATTTTTGGAGATTTTTTGGATGCTTGATAGTTCATTTTTTCAAGAACACTTTTAGACTAAAATCTTCAAAATTTTGGATGAAACACTGCAACACAAAATGAAGCATAATTTCTTTAAAAATTGTTTCCTTTTCAATCGGATGACACATACAAGAAGCTAACTTCCCATAGAAAATTCAATAAAAAAATCACACCACAAAAAGTGCATGATAGATGAGAAAATGCAGATGGAATCTGTACATCAGGCCAAAATGGCATGCTTGGGCAGTTAGGGGTTATTAATTAATCAATTGAATTTTTCATTGACACAAACGACTCAGGCTTTACTGATCGTTGCCCCTGCACCGTATTTCCAAGCCCACAGTAATTGCACAGAATTCCATGTCCTAATTCGGCCTCTCAAAAACGAATAACAGGAGGAATATTCTGGAATCCTGCAAAGTAACGGACAGCAGGAATCGAATCCACTGAAACGTTCGTCTACAGTAAAGAGTCATCCATCCACACATCATCCGTCTAAACATCATCGACCATATTCACACATACTTCATTCATCCCCCCAATAATGTTTGCTCTTTCACCTCCCAAACACAAACTTAGTCCTCCGTTCCGCACCCACAGTCCTAGATTGATATCTGCCCAATACTCATGCGGTACTACCTCAATACCATTGTAATACCAGGTGGATGCACGCTCTCTTCACTGTTGATGTTTATGCTCTACTAGCTAGATACTAGGAATGATACCCGTTTAAAACCTGGGATATACCTCGGCGTCCACGCAGAGACGAAGTGGCAACGTCGTGAGTTTACTTGTGTAAACGCTGTGCCGAGCTCCGCCATCGCCACACCCCGCTCGCCTTCGTCCGCCATAGCTCCCGCTCCGCGCTCCAATTGTCCACCACGCCTCGCTCCTCGCCTTCCTCTCGCCGTCCTCTTTCCGGCTATACCAGCCTCGCCTCCCCTCGTTGCCTGGAGCTCCGTCCCTGCACCGAACTCTCTGTCCCTCGCCTGGGAGTGGCGCGCGTTGCAGACGTCGCCATGGGGGAGGAGTCGCCGCAGTACACGCTTCGCTGCCAACTCTTCGGCCATGAGGAAGACGTAAGTGATTCTCTTCTCCCGCTTCTGCCATTCGTTTCGAGCTCACCCTCTCTGTATTGTAAATTCTGTGGTTCGATGAGAACTGGATCGCGTTTTGCGTTTCGATTTGCGTTTATTCCAGTGGCGTTTTCGATCCGAGCGTTGTTTACGTTTTCGTGTTCGTGTTTGGCGATGGAAATGTGGTGTTAGGGTTAGGGTTTATAATTTGAGGATCGTGTAAGTGGAAGATGAGTCCGTGTCGTGACCTAGTTTCTTCTGAGGAGTATTTTTTTTTGGTTTTGAATGGAGTAGGTTATTGTTCGTTGTTAATTTAATGTTGATTTGAAGACGGAGTGTTGTTTAGTTTTAGGATGTTGAGAGAGGATTGTGGTCGGTGCGATCTAGAAGGTGTCGGGGTTTAATTGCGATTGAGTGGTGGAGTCTTCTGTTTGACGAGACTAGTCGATCAGGAATGTGCGATTATTTTGTTGATCAAAGAGGTGTGTCGTTAGGAAAACTGGAGGCGGTTTGAGCTGATGACGTGAGTGTGTTCTTTTGGCAATTGGAGATTTTTGGTTTCGAGTCAATGATTGACCGAGGTGCATTGTGTTGGATAGCAGTTGCGGAGTGACGTGGTTCTCTTCTGGTAACGCTGGCATTCTTCATTTTGCTTTGGAACTCTATGCGTGGGATTGAGAGTTGCCCTGGAACTGACCCCTGGTTGCTCTTTGTTACCAGGTGCGAGGTTTAGGTGTGTCACATGATGGAGTTATTGCAACAGGCTCTCGGGACAAGTCTGTGAGGATTTGGAACTCGAAGGAAGGGGAGAGGGAGTATAACTTAGACAAAACATTGGTTGGACATACAAACTTCGTGGGAACTGTGGCCTGGATTCCACCTAATGAAGCTCTACCGGCTGGAGGATTGGTGTCTGGAGGAATGGATACTCGCGTCTTGGTGTGGGACCTGGAGAATGCTTCCATTGCGAAGGATTTGAAAGGACATAAACTGCAAGTTAGCAATGTAGCTGTTGTCGACTCTAATGGTGATATCCTATCTGCGTCTGTTGACAGGTACTTTTCTGTGATGTTACTTCTCTTATGATTTTTATCCTTGACATTTCCTGTAGAGACATTTACCTGCGCCACCCTTTTTTCTATGTGATTGCATTTCTTTAGGATCTTCCAGCTTATTCTTTTTTTTCTTGCAATTAATTTTAGGTGTCATTTGCGTTCGTGTGTGTATGGTGTTTGGTAGGTTTAACAGCGCACTCATAATTCTTGACTTGGTTTGTGACATGATTCTCAGCACAGTACGTAGGTGGCGGAATGGGAAAGTAGTCGAGGTGTTGGAAGGCCACGAAGGGCCTGTTCAAGCGGTGATTTCATTGCCTAACGGTGACGTCGTGACAGGCTCGAGTGATACAACCATGAGGTTATGGCGAGGTTCAGCTTGTATCAGTACAATCCGTGGGCATACAGGTTGGGCTTTACGTTTAAACGACTCTTTTGCTTGAATCTTGAGAACTTTTACTATCATGTTTCATTGCTCAGACTGGTACAACACTTCCTGATTTTCTAGATTAATTCCCTAGACAAAAAGATAATTTTGTCATCATATTGGTGTTTTCGAGCATTTAGATTATCGCTTTCGTAAAAGTACTGTATTCACCTCCACACGCTAATTCTTATTTTGGAACGCCTTAAAGAGTACTTTGTTCGGATACCGGAAACAAGAGAGTGGAGTCTTTCGATCACTTGGTCGGACTTACGTGTAAATTGTGTCTTTTTCTAGCAAACTTTGATGGTGAGGTAAGTCATGTTAATAACCTTAGAACTTACTGTGCTGGGTTTGGGGTGGTCTATTGCAGATACTGTTCGTGGCCTTACATTGATGCCCAACGTCGGAATAGTCTCTGCCTCCCATGACGGGTAGGTTTCTTTCAAGATGTTTTACTAAAACCGCTCAAGCTTTGTTCAGATCGGTGTACTACAGTCCTGTTAAATGCTCATACCAGTCCTGCTCGTTTACTTATGAATGAGTAGTTGTTGTTGAGTGTGACAACAGGTTGTGACTTTTCAGTTTATGGAACGAAATATTCCACATTGAGGCATCTAGCTAGGTGCTTGATGCATGTTTGAACAAGATTGAACTAAATCTAATGATTGTGATTCCATTTTACAGGTCAGTGAGGTTATGGGCTTTGAGTGGAGAGCAGTTGTTGGAATTTGTGGGTCATACTGCAATTGTGTACTCTGTAGCCTCACACTCTTCAGGCGACATAGCATCTGGAAGCGAAGACGGCTTCGCTAAAATTTGGAGAGGTATTTTCATCTTCATTTCTTATTTCGCTTATAATAAAGTAGAAGAAATTAGTTATATCGAAGTTCTTTCATACAGGTTTTGTGACTTTAGATGTCTATTTTCCACCATTATAACGATCCATAATTAGGCCGTGGCGGGACGTTGAATTTTTTTAATCATACAGTAGAATATGAAATTATTTCTGCTCACTTTAGGCAATTGTTTTTGTAGGAGGGGTTTGTGTCCAAAGTATAGAGCATCCAGGCTGTGTCTGGGACGTGGCCTTTCTGCCAAATGGAGATTTAGTGACGGCATGCTCAGATGGTGTGGCTCGTGTGTGGACTCGTGAGAAAAAGCTCTATGCTCCAGCTGAAGAGATGGAAGCGTTTGTTTCTCTCGTATCAAGTCGCAAAACTGCAGCGTTGGTTTCCCTCCTTGTTCTTGTGCTTTGTGTGTTTTGATGAGTTTTTGTTTAAGTTTCTTTGCACTGCTCATTTGTAGTGATACTTTTATGTATTTTTTGGATTGGTGCAATTGATATGTTAATTCTGTAGGATCAACCAGCAGAATGGGACTGAGATGAAATTGATATCTTAGTTTGAATTGTGAGTTTTTAACATTTGTACACGACTTGCAAGGTCTCAGTGCGGTACTTCTTCAAAGGGCATTGCTGTTCTACGCATTTAGAGGCCTTGTCGATGTGGATGGATCAAACATCAGTTTATGCTTTCAAATTTCCCTTACTTAGCGTGTTAATGATTTTATTTTTTCAGGAAGACAGTAGGCGGTGTGAAGGTGGAAGACTTGCCCGGCGTTGAAGCTCTGGAGGAACCTGGTTGGTCACCACGATCTTATTTTTGCTTACCTGTAAATGTTGATCTGAAGAATTTCATGGTCGTTTAAGCTATTTATTTGCCCTTTATTCCAGTGTTGGTGATGCTAATGGGGCCTTGTGTCTTGTGCCTTCTGTATGTCTTTATCTGAAGTAGCAGTCGTGCCTCGGAGTAGGAGTATTTCATCAGAAATGCATGGTTTATAAATTCCTCGTATTTGGAATATTGTGGCCTTATTATATTTCTTTGCAGAAATGCGTTTTTTGGCGAAGCTTATAAATGTTCTCTCAAATCTCATGGCACTGGTTTCGGTGAATGAACAGGCACAAAAAATGGTCAAACGCGGATCGTAAGGGAGGGCACTAGTGGTGTCGCTTACTCTTGGAACCTGAATGAGTATAAGTGGGAAAAGGTGCTTTTGCTAATGTTTCTCAACCATTCATTTGTTTGCAGTACGTGAGCTTAAGGTATTTGTGTTGTTCAGCTTCTGTAGACATTGAAGGGTTTAGAAGTCAATGAAGATTTCGAATTTGTGCAGAATATTAAGTCTCCCACTGTTGCTATTGTGGTATTAATTGTGACAGGTCGGAGAAGTGGTAGATGGGCCAGGAAATAGTGCTGAGGCGAAGACCCTGCATGGCGTTACGTATGATTATGGTGTGTTACTCGTCTCAACTGCCTTCTAGTGCTGATTGCCTTACATGATGCACTGTATTTCTAAGACATATTTTACGGGGAGTGATGAAGTGATCGTATGTGGTGGTTGCAGTGTTTGATGTAGACATCGGAGATGGCTTACCAACGCGAAAGCTACCTTACAATGTTGGAGGTCAGTTTGATACACATGATGACTAGGTTGCAGTAGATAGCTGCATGTTTCTGTTTGACATACATTGATTGTTATCCTTTTTGTTTGAGGTTTATATTCGTCCATATTGGTTAGGTTGTATTTTCAGACTTGATGTTCTTTCTGAAGACGTATGTTTGGCGTGTTGTTAAAAATCTGTTGCAGACAATCCTTATGATATTGCGGACAAGTGGTTAGAAGATGAAGGGTTGTCACCTGGATACAGGCAGCAAGTGGTTGAGTTTATCCTCCAGAATACAGGCAATGCTGCTGCAACTACAGGATTCGACCCTAATTATGTCGACCCATACACTGGAGGTAAGTCATGTGCAGACAAGAGACATTCAATATTTACATACTCCATGATCAGTGGCTTCTAAAAGAGTCTTTCAAAATGGGACTTATTTTTTTATAGCCATTGATTTTACGACTGTGTTGAATACGCAGCAAATGCATACGTACCTGGTCAGCAAGCACGTCAGCCTCAAACTTCCAGTAAGTCTTTTCAGAATCATAATTTGCAAGCCCAGTGATGGTGTTGGCTTTTTTCACGATCTTTTGCTAGCTCTAGTTTGTTAGTCAAGTTTTGTTTTGGGGACGTCTGCTAGTGACGGCAGTGCTGGATTCATCGGGATTTGTAGGCTGTCAGTTGGCAAGCTTATCGCATTACAAGAAATCGTTGATGTCATATGTAGGTTTTATATGACACCAACATGTATTTAATTTAACTTTTTGGGTCCTTGCTTGCTGAGTCATGAGTGATTTCTTTTAGGAAGTGTCGTGACACTCGTAAAATGGTTTTGTTACGCACTGACAGGATCTGCAGCCCCTACACCTGTTACTTCAACACCTAGTACACCGGTTTACAAGCATGTTCCAATGGTTCGTGTTATGACACTTCAATTTTCAACAGTTTCCTGTACTCCAGAGCATTTCCTAGTTTTGATCTCCATGTTATGTCTTGTTGTTTAGTAATACGAAGTTGATGTGTTATATCACCTAGGGTATGTTCTTTTGTCAGAGGACATGGTGTGGTAATTGTTTTACTACTCAATTGATTTACATTTGGTCTTTTGATAATGAAATCTTGAGGTGCTGCAATCTTCAGAAAGGAATGTTGTTTTTCGACACTGCTCAATTCGAAGGCATAACCAAGAAGCTGACCGAATTCAGTGCCGCATGGGCTGCAGAAGAGGTAATTGTTTTTAAAGAGTTCTGCTGTTGGCCATTATGACGTGTTGAAGCTCCTTCCGATTGGTTTCTGCAGTAATATATCACGAAGTACAATGATTAATATCTTTATTTCTTAATTAAAGGGTGATGATATTGCATGCAATATGGTGTTAAAGATACAATGTATACCTCCTGTAAGACTTGAGAAAACTGTGCAGGCGCACAAGGAGTTGGCCCTAAGCCAGGCAGATACATCGCGGATTCAGGCCATGATTGCAACTCTGAAAGAGACATCGCGTTATCATGCCTCGTCATTTGCTGATGTTGATTTTAAATTACTTACAAAGATGGCATTGCAATGGCCTGTAGAAAACATTTTTCCAGGTATGCATCTCACATATTCTCATATTTCTGTGGTATGTTAGTATTTCATTTGAGTTGCTAGTGGCGTATCATGAGTAAAGGTCTTGTTTTAAGGCTGTAACGAAGCAGGTTTTGATTATTGCTTTGAATGTTCTTGAGCAGTTTTGGATCTGATGAGAATGATGCTCCTACATCCACAATGTGCTGCTCACTTTGCCAATGAAGCTACAACCGGAAACGGTAATTTTTCTTTTACTACGTGGATAGCAGCATGTAGACTTCTGACAGACCGATTTCCATCTTGACTTGGATGTCATGTACAATTTATGGTTATTATTGAAATGATCTGCAACGGCTGTTGTATGTGAGACCAGCGCCACCTTTCGGATTTTTACTTGGGGATACAAATTCAATGCCCCATTCATTATGGTCATTAAAAGTGAAGCTTACCACGTAAAGTGTCAACAGACGTTCTATTGGAAGCTTTACGACGGGCCACTGGCGAGCCTGTGTTGATACCCAATCTACTCACAAGTGCCCGGGTGGCCGTCAATGCATTCAAGAACTCCGCCTTGAGGAATTGGTCTGCCAAGAACCGAAGTGAGGTCTGATATCTGAACCAGTCTGTTGTGTTGTATTTTGAACGATTTCAAGTTAACTTAAACTATTAATATTGATGTTTAGATTAAACTTTCATGCCTAAATATTAGAGGATATTCATTATTGCTGGTTGTGACACCCTCTTAAGCACGTGCTTTATTGCGATCTAGAAGTTCTACCTCCTCAAACTAACACCATGGTTATCTCAATATGGTGCAATTCCACAGATTTTGGATCTCTTTTCTGGATGTTGTTCTTCGATGAACAAGAATGTCCGGCTGGCTTTTGTCACTCTGGTTCTCAAGTAAGTTTTCAAAGAAGCTCTATTATCCTGTTTTTTGAGTAAACTACCGCTACAATAGACTGACACCTGATAATATGGCATGGGTTAGTGTGTTCCTGCAATGGAAGACCTGAAATTTTTGGCATGATTTTCTTAGTTTTAAGTGACCTCCACTACGCATCAATGTGTGAATAACTGATTTGTACTATGTTCTGCAGCTATTCGGTGTTGTCGTTGGAGAACAAGGATGAGGAAGGGCAGATTCAGGTTCTATCTGCGGCTGTAGAGGTTGTTATTGCATCCTGGAAAAAAAAACTCAAGATGTCTTCCTTGTGTTTGCCTTTTCTCTATACCTTCTCTATACGATCTTTAATCTTGTTTAAAATTTTCCTGATTTAGAAACCAAATCTTTGACCTTCAGATCGATGTTGTCAATCTTATATGTTGTCCCCTGTACGCGGACTAGTTTTGCACACTTTGTGTTGTACAAGTATTCTAATAGCTACTCAATTTGATAACTCTGGCAGTACTACTGTATGTTAATGATGTTGTCTTTTCCCATCATGGTTCAATCAGATGGCAGATGCTCAGGAAGCAGATGTTGAAGTGCGGTTTCGCGCCCTTGTTGCTCTTGGAACGCTGGTACTTTTCATGACCATTCCTGCTTCTTAGATACTTTACCATGAATATAGTGAGCCTTGGTTAATCTTAACCGATTCTTCCTTTCAATATTTAGGTCCATTCTTTACTTAAGACATCGGAATAGAAGGCATGTGGATATTGTTCTTACGTGTTAATCTGGTTGAGGCAGATTCACACCGGTAGTGTGAAGAACGTAGCCGTGGATCTGGATGCGAGGAGTTTGGCTACATCCGCATGCAAGTCATCCGTGGCTAAAGTTGCTGAGGTCGGCAAAGACATTGACAACTTGCTCAAGTAGCATGTACAACTTTTGTCACGTTGAGATCCATTCTTTCCATCTTTGTGCCTGCCCTTTTTTAGTCAAGACCTTACATCTTTCTATTAGGCTGCACTAAGACGGGCATCATCTTTTAAAAATCTTTTGGTACTCGAACGACATGCAAGCTATGCATACTCCAGGACTAAACGTTATTTTCATTTGTTAGATGCTTATAGATATTGGTGTAGGAGACAGGTCCTCATCCCTGTAAATTTAAGTTCTTTGGGAGTGGAACTAGGCAGAGATAATCCACCTCTTTTTGGAGTATGCTCAGGGGCTGAGTTTTTTCAGACGTATATTGCAGCATGGATGAGAAGACATCTGCCTGGATGTATAACTTAAGTTGTCCTTCGAACTACCATCATTAAATTGCACAGCCTTGCTTTTGTCAATCGTTTTCGATTATTTATTTTGAATACAATCTTCTTCGCTGAAAAACTTCCTTCTGGAGCGATCTTGTTTCTGACTCTCCTAATTTCTCCACAAGTTCCGAACTAGGCAACTTCATTGGCAAATCTGTTTGAAGTACAAATAGCGCATGAATATGACAGGAAGTTGGATAGTGCTCTGAGAAGGTTAGAGACTGTTCAAAATGAGATTTTGTCAGTTTGGTATTCTAGCGTCCGTTAGAGAGACGAACATTTAACTGATCAATGTTGTTAGCGTGGATCTGCAGCTGTAGAAGCAAGGTCTTTCTTGAACTGTTGCAGCTCTTCGTTAATGAATCACACTGGTTTGCATAGACAAATCCTCAAGTGCATTCATTTGTGACATCAACTGTTTTTGTGCCTATTTGTAATATGCATATAAAGGTTTTGGGGATCATTTTATTCTTGTCCAAGTTCACTACATACTAGAGGAGGCGTCGTTTTTCATTCCTTAAAATAGGCCTTGGCAACATGGTTTTCACAGAGTTGTTCCAAAGAACGTGAGAAGCGACATATCAGACAAATAGTGGAGCTTGCTTCTGGGCTACTATTGGCTGAAGAATTACTGGTCCAAGGTTCACGGAATGAGAAACGATGTCTTTCGAGGTAATGGTCCAAGGTTTACGGAATGAGAAACGATGTCTTTCGAGGTAATGGTCCAAGGTTCACGGAATGAGAAACGATGTCTTTCGAGGTAATGGCTGTTAGTTGATGCTCTACGTGTTTGTTTCATTTGTCATGATTGATCATGCATCCCTACATAACCTTATTATATAGTCAATATTCTTCTAAAAGTGCCTGAGGTTGCCCACCTAGGACCTACAATGTCCTTGAATGTCCTTTAAGGATCAAATGTCCTCTTGATTTATCATTAGTTTGGTGTTTTCCATTTGTATTTGCCTGGAGTGAATTGGAGTGAATTCTGAGTGAACTTTCAGGTGGTATTTAATTGACTTGTTTAAGGGGTATTCTAACATCAAAAAACATCACAAGTATTCCTTAAGTGTGAGAGATTATACAATGGAATGTAAAATTTAGTGATGACAAATGAGACTATTGAGGATAGGAGTCTTGTATATCATGGCGGCATTGAAGTTTATTTTGGTTCTTTCACCAGCACCTATCCAAACAAAGATCAAGCTCAAATAGTTGGGAGAGGAATAGGAGCCAATATTGCGCTTTGAGAGCTGGCAAGATAAATAATTTGGAGCAACTTCACCGTGCCACTGAATGCTAGAGCATGATCTGTGCCCGGCTAGTTGAGTGGCACAGTGGAGATGCTCTTAAGAATTAGAGATGCAATACATGAAACAACAAGAGACAGTATGAGTATTAATAAAATATGCCAATTCAGCCAGAAGTATAAGTTTACTGGAGCCTGTGGCTTTTATTGCACATGAATACTACCCATCAAAAGAATGAATATTTCTCTTTGAAGGGTCTGTTACATTATACTGCAGTTCGAGTATTGAATATCAACAGCCCCACACTAAATTCTCAAAGCTTGTATACGAGAGATCTACCCACTCATCAAAGAAGCACGTCTAGTTAAATATATACCTGCCTATGTGTTGCAGATTCAGTGCACTATTGGGCGATGTAACGCCTCCAAATATATGCACCGAAAGGCTGCACTTCTGTAGAATTTGCATTCTCATAGAATTTGACCAGCCACGATGGGATGTGTGATGGTCAAAGGCTATGGGAGCTTCACATTGGATCATGTGAAAATCATGTTTCCGTGGGGACTTTTCCCAAGAGTAATGAATTGAAGGATTTAACCCAGCCGAAGTACTAAAAGAAAACCACGAACTTATAATCCTGGAATTGAATTCCACACTGGTGCTCTCTCAATCAACTCCAGCCGGGTGTTCGGGTCTGTTGGAAACTTGGAGTTACGCTGATCATGCATTTGGCGAGAGTTATAAATCTGGCTTCCCAGCTGCTCCAAACCTCCCAGTGCTGAGGAGTATCTGGGAGGTGGCAGAGGCATTGAGCCTGGTAAAGTCGCAAAATTAATGCTGGGGTAGTGCATGTTGGATGTCCAGAAGGAGCTTCCTTCTGTGGAGAAATGCAGCCCAGCGAAGTCATAGAAAGCAGCCTTGAATGTAGTGGTGGCATTCACCTGTGGAACACCTTTGAAGTTTGGGGCTGGGGGTGTGAGGCCTGAGTAGTACTTCACCTGTTTCGGTGATGGATTTGATCTTATGCTACTTGTTTCTTCGATTTGACCATGACGCCTCTTGAGGCTGCCTCTGGGAATGGGAGGTGACGACATGGAGCTCCCTCGGCTGTTGCTTGAATCTTCATCTGAAGTGGTCGTCGAGTGGTTGTTGTGCAGATTGTAGGAGTTGGACGTCGGCTGCTGCTGCTCGGTGTGACTTTCCTGGCATGCTGGATGCGCCTTCTTGTGTGCCACTAAGTTGCACTTGAATGCAAACTTCAGACCACACTTGCATTCGATTGGCTCCCCACACAGTTTCTCATGGTCACGGACATCAACCTGAATCACCCACATTCATATCCCATAACTTAGTACGTGATCCATACCAGCTCCCACAGTACTTTAAAATGTTGTTACTTGTTAAACACAGATCAACATAAACTAGCTGATCAATTCTATTTTCAACTAAATGATCCTAAACCAGAGGGGACTGGTCAGTAAGTCAAGCTGGACATGGAAAAGAGTATAATACATGACTCAAATACTGAGTTTGCAGAGCACAGAAAGCAGAAAGAGAAGAACTCAAGCACCAAAACTCGCAGCAGAACAGTAAGATCCCAGCATATGGATTCCACTACTAGAGGAAATGAAGAGAAAGGAAAAGACAGAAAAACCAGTAGAAATGAATCATCGTACTTCGCAGCCACTTCACAGATCAGTATGCATTAGAAGAGTCTGAGAAAGCAAGTACCTCAATGTAAAATTTCTTTTCGCATTTGCGGCAGCCAAAGGGCTTCTCTCCCTCCGAGTGTTTCCGGCCGTAGTGGCGCCGAAGCTCGTACAGGCCCACGAAGGTCTTCCTGCACTTGGGACAGCGGGAGGGAATTTTCTTATTCTGCCCGGCCTTGAGGGAGGGCGTCAAGGTGGGTAGAGTGGCGACGCCGTCCTTGGTGATAGCGCTCCCGTCGGTGTAGTGCGTCTTGTGGTGCATCTTCATGGTCTGGGGATTCTTGAACGTCTTGTTACACCCTGCCAGGCCGCACTGGAACGGCCTCCGGTTCCGGATCAGGTCCACTGACACCTCCGCTGCCTCTATGTTGTCGTCCGCTGGGTCCTCCACCTTCTCCAACCTCTGCAACGTTTCCAAACCAATTAACATTATTCAAAACTCGAACAAACGAATAACATAATTCACAAGACAAAATACTTATAACTGCATAATCTTTGACTCCCAGATTACATTCTAATATTACTTGATGAACCCGTGTTCATGTATAAACAATTTTTTGAGTTGAAAGACGCCAGACATAATTGAGTTTCATGATGTGAAGCTCCAGCCTTTCGGGGTTATGTTTGTAATAAAATGGACGCCAAATACTACCATGTGCGTTAAGCATGTTAAGACGATGTATCTATATCCACTTTAGAGGAAACTCGACAAGATTAGAAGATTAGAGAAGAGGATTCAGCAATACCTTCATGTTCAAAGGCGGGGGCTCATGTTTAACTTGCACACCTTCATCCGAATCCTCTGCCAAAGTGACCTCCTGGCTTGTAAGGGAGTCATCACTGGTAGGAGGCGACAGTTGAGAAGAATCTGGATGCTCAAGCTCTGCCTGCTCCCGGAATACTCTCCACTCATCTTCTGGAGACGAAGACTCGGGCGTCACCATCCCACTTTGATGCACACTCTCGTAAGTGGGATGCAGAACTGGCTGGTTGGATGGTTGCATCCATGAAGCATCCAGGAGCATGTCCACGGTGGGATAAACCAGCTGGGGCTCATGAGCAGCAGGAGAATTCTCCATGTCGAAGAAAGTTGTAGCCGGTGTGAACGAGGATTCGTCGCTGCAAGAGGAGCTGTAAGGGTCGGACCAGGTACTGAATGTACTGGTGCAGCTTGAGTTCTCGCCGAAGCTGGAGATACCGAAGCCAATGGCCCCACTGTCGTTCAGGAATAGGCCACTGGACTGCGACTCGGCGGTGTTGTAAAAAGACGAACTAGAAATAGGAACTTCAACAGCGGTAGCCATGGTGAACTTAGGAAGAGTGTATGTGAGCTCACAAACTCCCTCAGTCCTGCCAACCTTGCTTGAGACGTTCAGAATGTTCTACAGATGTGGGACAATTGGGTGTCTATAACACCCGTGCTGCATCAGATGTGTTTTTCTTTACTCCAGATTAATGTCTTTCTTTTTCAGCCATTTGTAGATGAATTGGCTACTTTTCTTGAGGTATTACCCGACAAAGAGACAGTACAGACACAGTACTTGACGATTCAATATTCAGATGTGGAGCTCACGGACTTCATAGAACTTACAACTTGGAGCGGAAGGCTCACCGTAGAACACAAAAGAACAGAAACTATATAAAAGTACATGTGTTCTATGCTCTTCTAACTAGTAAGAATCTGAAGGGACGGCAAGGAATGCGAACTCTTTAGACGTAAAACTTTTGAACCTAGCACAATTCCACGCGTACACATAATCTAGTGCTCCCTAGATCTACCACCAACCTCATTCTAAACTGTCGGTTGCACTGAATTGCAACTTGCCTTGCACTCCCTACCAACACCACTCAATGCACTACAACTTAGCCCCGGAACCAACTTGGGCATGCATCAGCATTTCCCATACACGGACACAGATGCATTAACCTTGCGCAACACAAAGATCCTCTGCAACAGTTGTCCCTTTGCTACAAACTTCGTCTACAGTGCATCCTCTCCGACTAAACTCACCTCACCTCCACCACCTGAGCAATACACATAGACAATCTAAAGTACCAACAAACTAAGAACACCACCACTTGGCCCTCGACACACTTTAGCAACCTCTTTGGGTTTTTCTCTCCTTGGCAAGCAAAATGCCCAATTCTTCCTAACTACGTACTCAACCTGGAACCAGCAACAGTGTGCGCTCTAACTAGTCTTTGAGTCAGTCTCTTCTCCTTCTCTTCATCTAGTAGAGCAATGTCTGTGCACACTTGACGATGGGAGCAAACCTATTGTTGTGATGAAGTTCCCTGAGCGTGGGCACTAGTAAACCTCTGACACCGAGTGACTCCGCATGGACAAGACCAAGAGTCGATCAACTCTCCTGTACATGTGGGCACATGAGTGGACGGTGGGAGAGCAGCTCCAAGAGCCGGGGCTGCAGATCCGAGGGCTAATATTGGGCACCTGCACCTGCACAGAGCAGCAGCGATGATAGCTGACATGATCGTGCGGGTGACCCAGCGGAAGTGGGAAGCGGCAGGAAAATGGAGCTAAGTTAAGTTAAACCATGGATGTCGATGGACGAAGTGGCTCAGAAAATAGAGAACCTCGCCTTCTCCTATTATACTCCTACAGCCATGTATGTACAGTACACGAGGCCTGGAGCGAGACTCGGAATACGCTGCCGGTATTCTGGACGTGTTGCAGGCGCCAGTGTGGGGAGAAATGGAGATGCTCCTCCTGCCGGGGATCAAGGGAAAAAAGAAACCAGAGAATGGACTACGCCTTAAATATTCAACACACTGTGCAGTGCAATTCCTGCAATCTACTTATCATCTGCTGCTGCAAAAAAAAAAAAATCAAAAATCAAAAATCAAAAAAAAAATTAAAAAATCGAAAAAATATAAAGATCAGTGATACTAAATTTACGAATGTTTAGTGCGCTATAACTCCAGGTTTTGTTTTGGAATTAGGATTTGGAATGACGTATTCTTTTGAATATTCGTCTTCTTTTGATGACATCTTATTCTCATTTTTGTATAAATGGTTTTAAATAAAAACTAAAATTAACGATTACTGTGCCACTACAACTCCTGGTTTGCTGGAGCGTTGCTTGGGTAGAATTTCCTCCTGATTGGGGAGAAAAAAGTCGGAAATTTCTATAAATGATTTTAAAATATATAAGGATTATTCATTTTTGGAGGAGGAATTACTGTGCCTGCCTTGCTGAACTCGAAGATACCAGATGCCTGTATTGCAGAGGATCCGGCTGATCTTTATCCTCGGCTTCGGTCAGATCAGGGCTATTTTTGCATCGATCTGTGTTGGTGACGTTGAACGAGGATCCGACGGCGGTGACCAGGGCGAACAGTTCATATAAAAACCACTGTTTTTTTTCCCATGTTACGGTGAATCAGGTGCGTAAACCAGCAATTTGGACGTAAATTTTCGTGGTTTGCAAACCTGAGTTTTTTTGCTGGTTCGTGAGATGAGTTACTTTTAGAAACGACAAAACAGAGAAGACAAAAGAGATTACAAATAAGACAAGAAACAAAATCACCCTTAATGCATATATTTAACCAAAAATCATCTCATTGCATATATTTGTAAAAGAGTAATGATGGTTTTTTGATCACAGTGCAAGGGCCTATAATTTGCAAATTTGCTCCAACCTTGCTGGATTACAGACGATGCGGTGGATGAATGCACCGATTTGGTTGTCATGACTGTGCACTTATCATACTCACCGCTGCAGCTTTCGTAACATGACTCTACTGTAGATTTAAACAGCTAATTAATGGGGTGTAGAAGTTTTAGTTTTACACGTTACTTGGGTTAATACATGATGCATATGGGCATTGTTGTGAATGTTCTGTGAATGATGAAACTTGGGTCATTGTTGGGATGTGTGCTGAAGTAAGAAGTGTTACTGAAGTTAGATTTGTCATGAGTTACAGTTACCCTTGGATATTAATCATCTGGATCACTGAGAATGAATTTCCAAAGTGGGTGAAATTTGCAAATTAGGCAGCAAATGTGATACTTGCGTGCCTGTTTTAAGAGAAATGGTATAAATTTATAATTGCGTTATTTATTTAAATGAGTGTCCTGGTATATTCAATTCCAGGGCTGATGCCAGGGAATGCCAAGTAGGATCCACTGCCCAAGTACAAGAAGCGGCCTTTGCAGGTCAGGGCAGGGCATATTTTGAGGAAATCACTGAAAAATTATACCCACAGGCACATGACAATTGGATAAAAGAATGTGAAGGCTGGGCTCCAATTCCAAAGCAGATAAATAAATTCCATTGACATTCCTCACGATTTTTTCTTTTGTAAACTCACATGAAATTCAATGATGCGAAGTTGTAGTGCTGATGGAGCACGACAAGTTACAATGTTACACCAGCAAATGTCAACGTTTGATTCTTTTCCTCCAGACCATGCCGTTATTATCTGAGACCAAATAATTCTTCTTCATGCCACCGAAAACTAGTCCACCAAGAAAATAATGTATGTACTACCCTTCTATCAACTATGCAGTAGTAGATAAAGGTAACTAAGCAGAACAATGTGTATGCCTCCAAACACACGATGCAGTTCATTTTCATGGAACAATAAAAGCTGTCCGGGGGAATTCGCAGTCACTACTCCATAGATGCATCTACATTACAGTTGGCTGATTACCACAACAAGCAGCATGACATTTCTAAGCTGGTGTTCATTTTGACAATGTTTTTGTTCTGTCTGAGCACCGCGTATTTATGTATATACTGTGTTCAACAATAAATGATGTGAAAGAGAATGTTGGAAGTAAATAGCCACATGTTCCGTACCTTACCATCCTTTCTTCATTTGTAGGAGTAGTATATTGCTTCACAGACAACCAGATATTTCTTTCAATGGTAATTCACCATTCAAGCTAAAGCTACCACTTCCATGATGAGAGCCATGAGCCTAACCACACAATAGTAAACACAAGATAAAATTCCATACACCAAAAATTAGAAACTCATTTTTTACAAAGCTCGTTTTGACACACCTACTCTCTTTGAACGACACCACTCCACTCTAGAAAATATCCACTTATTTTGGCCTGCAGGAAAGCTGTGAATCCCACACCCAATGTTGATCTGCTTCGACTCTCAGGCAGTACTTCAGAACATGTTTTTCTATTTCTCCTCTGAGTCATGACTCAGACACTCACTCAGGATCTTTGTGTCACCTACGTAGAATATACCAAAACTCTCAAAAACATTTTAAACCAAAACCAAACAAAAAATAGGAAAAAAGAAAGAATACTTGGGCAAGTATACCAATGAGTCATAACTCCAGGGATAGGAAAACGATAGAAACGGAGCAATGAGAGTGTCAGAGGGGTCATCGAGAAATGAGGAAATGGGAGTGGGAGAGGGCAGGTGCCAGAGTAGAATGGCATCTCGGAGCATCTGCAGTTGCACGTTGGCCATGATGAGGCGAGGAAAGGAGGACGATGAGGCTGGGCCCTCCTCGTTCGAGAGAGTGGTGATCATTTTCATCGTATTTGCTGTGTGTATATTCAATCAATGTATCATGGACCTGGTATTGCTTTTATGGAAAGACGGTGGAATGAGATTATATATTGTTTGGACTCTTTGGAGTGAGATTATTTATATTTATTGTTGTTTGGAGTGGGGTTAGTTTGTGGGATTGGGAATGCTCCGGACAGCCACCCTGCCCAACCAGGGACTGTAGAAGTCTGGCATGGAGCCTTGTCCTGTCGGCACCTCTGGCTCCACTTTGTCCAACATCGAACCAACCGAGCTTTGCCTCCTCGGATGTTGCACCGGAGGAAATTAACCGAAAAACTGCCACTTCCATCTGCACGAACTCATGATCCTCATGGCTCATCTTCGAGCCAGCTATCGAGGGAGATTTTGGACTCAACCCAGGTATGGTAGACGAACCTAAAACCGATCACTTAAGGATTTTAGTTTATGTGTTTGAGGTATGTAATTTGAAGAGGATTTTTCATGTTGTACAAACATAAGGTGCTTGTTGAATGCAAAGAAATTTTATGATTTTATTCCCAATATTGAAATAGTTACAATTATTTGAAGTGAAAAGTTGAATTAATACATGGTAGACATATAGGGTGTTGTAAAACCGACCACCATGACACCAAAACTTGATCATGGTATACTATCAAAACCCCTAATTAATATTCCCCTAAGATTTATTTTTTATCAATCACGCTTAGGAATCATACAAAGATCTAAGAAGATCTTCCTAGATTTTGAATTGGAAACCTCTCTGAAATGGAAAAATCTACTTATCCATTATAGAGATTTGGTCAAATATGGATTTGTTTACCTTAACCCCTAAAGTTCTAAGGATATTTTTCATCAAAACTGCCTCAAAACAGCCCATCTTCAAAGCAAGGTGGATTTTGCAAACTTGGGGTCTTTTTTAGTACATCTAAGCGTAAGATCTCGTAGCTACCTTCTATGTCTACATGTCCCAAAAATCTCACACACTCATTCCTCACCAATTGCAAGATCATAACGTTCAAAATAGAAAAACAAGTTTTTTTTCCCTGCAAAAAAAAGGGACAGCAAGGTTTTGAAGGCCCAAAACACCATTTTTAAAAGTAGATAAGGAATGAGTCTCTTCATATTATTGTTACTAAGTGAGTTATGGTAGCAGTACCTATTTTCGGACACTTAAGGAATTCACTATACTTGTGGAGGTGGAATGAGTGGCTTCATATTTTACAGTGATTAACAATAAGAAAAAACAAAGTTTCCCCATTTTTGGGATATTTATAAGCACTTACAACAATAACTACAAATTTTGGAAGTGACCAACATAGGTTGACCTATAGCCGGACACCCTTTTGCATGTATGCATGGGATACATTATAGGTAATTATAGGGTCATCAAATCTCCACTGCAGCAAGAATCTGGGGTGTACGCCTTTAGAGAGGGGGCCGCCTTTAGGTGCTTACACCGTAGGTACATGTACAAAACATACCATATTCAAAAACGTTGTGGAAGGTTTCCAAAAAAATCATTTTCCGCTAGGGGGTATGCTGAAATTCACATACAAAGGCCGTTTTTTGACAATAAAATAGCATATGAAAAATTCTTGGATTGAAATCCGAACAGTGGAAACATGCTCTATTGCATTTTCTATAAATAGAGATTTTAAGTTTTGAAAAATATATATATCGCAATTTTTGGTGGAATTTCAAAGTTTCATCTTTGGGCAGATTTTGGCAGATTTTTGCAATTTTGGGCAGTTTTGGGTAGTTTTGGGCAGAATTTGCTGCATTCACAGTGGCTTAGAAAATTTCAGCAGCTGCCCAACGAGCAGCATTTGACACTTAGACCTTCATATCTTTTGATCCCGATGTCGGAATTGAAAAATAAAAATACCCACACGAAGATCTCTGAACGGCCCACCTTCAATAAAAATTTCAAAAAATCCCAATGTAAATTGCATTCATAGGTACATGCCCAAAATCCAAAAAAGCCCAAATGTGGATGATTGTCCTCTAGGGGTTAATATCCTTTCTTCTCTAAACTCATTCGGTAAAGGTAGATGATACACGGATGACAATTTGACAATATTTGGGCGATACCCATGTTATAATCATTTGATACATGGATGATTTTTAGTTTTTTTAATCAGAAAATATCCAAAGACATTCAACTTTTACCGGTTGAACATCAATTTTGGTCAGCTAATTTGTAACTAGGTGCCGGTTCTCCACTTCAATATTGCTTCAAGCAGATTTAGTATTCTACACTGCCTCCGTCTCATTAAAAGACCGTTGTTTGCTCAAAATATTTGTTTCTAAATAAGATTGTTGTTTCTAAATTTTGTAAACTTGTTTCTAACCTCGGCCAATTTGTTTCTAAATTTAGAATTGCCCTTAAATACGATATTATTAGCACACAACGGTCTTTTATTGAAACGGAGGGAGTATTATTTTTGTGGTTATTTGAGCCTTACAAAATTTGATGGAAACATTTCTCTGATACCAGCTGTAGTTTGGAAGATATAACAAGTTATTCATAAATTTGATATTGCAAAAATCAAATTTGATTTCTATTGCTTCCAAATTATAACTTCAATACTTTTACATTGTTTGAGATTGTTATAGTTTACTACAAGAAGTTAGGATCTAATTTGTTTTTCAAAAACAAAATCGTATCAAATTTTAGTGACATATCACTAGTTTTAGGGGTTGAATTCAATAGGTAAGTGCCGTGCTGCTCTTGATTTAGCATAGAATTTTATCATAAGCTGGTTTCAGTGCTTATTTTTCTGGTGCTTTGTTTGAACTTTGTGGTCCTCAGTCTTGTTTGTTGGATACTTTTGATACTTGTCAACAATTTTGTTCAAGAGTAAGATACTCACGGGGACTAACTTACTTGGATGTCACTGCAGAGAATACTTTTTGTTCAAGGGTATGATCCCACCACGACCACTAACTTGGCTAACTTGGATGTCACTGCAAAGGATACACTTTAGTTTTCCTTCATTACTTTCTTCTGCAATCATGCTTCATGTTCATTGGAGGCTAAGACCATCACACCCATTTTTTAATCCAAAATCCTATGACTAAACATGCACCACAATGAGGTGAAGTTTTAATGTTGGTTTCTCGGGAATCAGGATAAATGATATTACTGTTCCGTGCAAGAAATGCTGTGCTGTTGGGGATACCGTATCATGACTCTTGACCATATCTTGATATTTCATGACCACAGTTGACATACTCTTTTTTCTACGCATACATTAAGATCTCTAACTATAGAATGTACTGAAGTACATTTAGACATTGACTCAAATGGTATATTTGGTCAGATCAGCCACAGTAACTCCCCTGTGGTGAGCAGAAGGGTTAAGGGCCAAGGCATTTCGGAGTTTACGGCAGGACATTTGAGTGGTCCGCTATCTGAACAGCCAATTGGCTTTCGAGGTGGTCCAAAAATCTAAGTTCTGCTCACGATTTAGTGGAGATTGTATTTTGAAAAGGATTGTATGCGCATTTTACAGTTGACATTCTCAGAATTTATTCCAAAACGACGTCTTCATCTCACTCTCACTTTTAAAGCTTGTGGTGCCTCACTGCCCGAAAGACAGACGAAACTTTGTCCCCGCCCATCCATGTTAGGATGAGATGAGCTCATAATTTCTCACACTCTCTGAATGATTGTGCCCAGGCTTCATCCATCTTCCTGCAAGCTTGTATGTTGCCACTTGAGACTCTCGTTGATTATAATGGTTGAATTTCTACAGTGAAGAAATGTTCAGATTTTTGACTTACAAACTGTCAAACTAAGTGTGAATTCATTTTGAAGATGTCCAATATTGCAAATATTACACAGTACACTATTCTCAAACTGACCATCAGAATTCATCACTCCAAATTTTCATGGTTTCCAAAAATAAATCCATTTTTCTAGCAAAATAAAATCAGGAATCGGTTCCTGCAGCAAGTCTTGATCTCAGGCCACAATGTAAGTCACAGTATGCAAACCAAAGTCCTCATTAGCCAATTTCTGCAGCTTCCAATCTGTATCCGCGAGAACTCTACAGCGGTCATGAGCTCTGCAGCCTGTGTTCAGTTGTAATAGTTTCTGTATCTTGCCTTCCATGGTCAGACCTGGAATTTGCATTTGTGTACTCCTGAATGATTTCTTCATTACTCTACTCATGCTATCAATCATTCTTTCCAACCATTGCAGGATCATGAGTGAGCTTTGAAGTTTTTTGACTAAAGCAGTGCCTGCAACAAAGATGCTCTGCAATTCAAACAGTGTCCAAGGGTTTATATTTGAACCACATGACTGTATATCATGGCATGATTGGTTTCCACAACACAGAATTATGTCTTGCATACCCCAATGATGCAGCAAAAATGACATGCAAAATAGTTAACAAATTGCTGACCAGTCAGTGTCTGCTGATTGCAGAAGTTTGTCAACTGGGGCTTTTGGGAGGAAGAAGAAGAGCTACTCATGCCAGCAAAATCAAGAACTTGTTGAGTAATTTGGTTACTACTTTATGGAGTTAGTGCCTAAGTTCGCTAGTTACCCAATTTGAAGTGTTGAAAACTAATCCTACAGTTTTAAATTTTTTGAGGAAGGAGAGAGAGAAACTTTGGTTTCCGGAGGAGATCAACGTGAATTCACTGTGTGTTCAATCCACCCCAATCCAATGTCCGCAGGATAAAGGTATGGAAGAAGATTTTAGTGTAAACAAATTGTGCAAATTTTTCGGTGACTTTACAATTTTTTGGGAGATTTTCATTGATTACTCCGATTTCTCTTCAAGTATACAATGGGGAATTTTTTTATTTTTAAGATGTTTTTTGAATTTTTTTTATTGTAATGCATTCTTAACCAAACTCTTACTCAAATTGCCAACTTATCCAAGTTGAATTATATATGAGTTTTACAACGGCAAGCTTCAAAGTTTGACAAAAAAAAAGTTCCACAGTTCCTCGAAAACAAATTCAATTCACTTAGATCCTTACGATCTCACAAATGGAAAAATAAATAAACAAATAAATAAATTTATTAAAAAAAAATCCAATTTTGGTATATGAATAGTATGCCAAGTCAATTATAGATTCTTGCAGCTGATTCTATTTAAAAAATGCTTAAATTGAGATGTATTTAACCTGAAGTTGGAAAAAGTGAATTTTGATAGTTTTGCTTAAAAAACACCAACAAACTTTAGGAGTTAACTTGTTGAGAGTCTCATATCATTAGACACTTTGTATACGACACATGAACCTCCATGGTGGATGCAATCCTAAGTTTCCACATAGCAGCTTTAAAATTAATAAATAAACATCCCATTCCTCTCGCTACGTGCTATCCATAGCTACTTGTACAGAGGATTATACTGGCTTTTGGTAAGGTTGATTGTCCTAATACCAACCACTACCCCAAAACCATTAGGTTAACCCCTAAAGGACCATTGTTCTAGAATGGGCTTTTTTAGAATTCGGGCATGTACCTGTTACTTCAATTGAAGTCAAGATTTTTTGAATTTTTTTTTGAATGTAGACCATAACAAGAACTTTGAGGGAATTTTTTTTTTTTCAATTGGACATTTATAAAAATAGTTATGGTACCCGAAGTGGAAAAAGCTGTTAAATGGGCAATTCGGGCAGCCATGCTAAATACATCAATTACCTCTAAAAATATTTCTATAAATACTTCACAATGTCATCTTTGAGGTTTCCCAAAAAAAAACGACTTTGAGTGCATAATGTTCACTCCACAAAATATCAAACTCTTCTCACCATTTCCGGCAGTGTACTAAAAAACTTCTTCTTTCCTTCATAAAAGTTAGAAAAAATATTATTTTAGATTTTTTCTTTTTTTCAGTGAAAATATGGACATCAATCTTTACTTTGACCGTTTGGATTGGGACTTTATTGAATAATGAATTTCTAGGAAAGAAATAAGCTTTAGCACTCTTATGTATTCAACTTAATAAAAATATTGTTTTCAACATGCTACGCTTGACTTTTTGGTGTAATTGTTTTTACAAAATTACCTAACTTAGTCTTCTTTGACATGCACCAAAACCGCCAAAATCCATAATGCAAAAAACCTAAGAAAAAAAAGTTAGAGTGTGTCAACCTAATCAAAACTTTTGTCAAAAAAGTTTGTTTTTAAATTTCAATTGCTATAATCTTCTAATCTCTACGTTTGATTCTATTGAGATTTTTTGAGATGTCTTTTACAATAATCTAGTTGAAGATCTTATGGTTATAATTAGAAAATAATGATTTTTTTAGTCATTCAAGATTTTTACATTGGAAATAGCAGTTTTGGAGCATTTTTTGGTGAAACATAGTCAAGGAACTTTAGGGGTTAAGTTGTTCTATAACCAACCATAGTGAAAACTTAATGTAGTGATTTGTGGGACTTGCAAAAATTTAAGTCCCATGCATGGTTGGTTTTTGATTGATGAGGAGTGGAGAATGGACTAGGTGCACATGAGCCACTAGTTTTCATTTTCAACATGATTGGTTATAGCCAAGAGCAGTTTTCAATTCATGCATCTTGTAGTGGTTGGTTTTGGGTTTTGATCATCAACAGAAAATAGAACCACGAGAGTTTGATCATAGGAGAATAATATATCAAGTATGGATCCACACGTTACTTTGCACTTTGGGATTTTGTATAAAATAAAGAAATATAAATTATATGTTGGAATTTTTTGCAATCCCCATAAAATCATGTTTCAAACGCGGTCATATTTATTTTTTGGATTTACCGCAGCTAAATATAGGTCAGATTGCTTAAGTGGTTGGTTGTAGGACAACCTACCTTAGCTATCAAAACAACATAAGGTTCCAACTTCATGTCCAGACCTCACGCCAATCTCCTTTCAACTGTTGCTCTCAAGACCTTTCCACTCCATTTCAAATTTAGCTCCCTCAACCCAAAGCTTGATTTCATAATGACACACTCTGCCAGGTACCCATAATCATGGTTTTAAAAAGTGCTTTGTGTAGTTATGGTCTGAAGCAATATGCTATTGTATTGGAGCACCATAGGTGGTTTGTCTAAAAATAATTCTGAAATAAGAAAATAGAAAAAATTTGGAAAATTGTTAGGATAGAGAAACAAAATAAAGATACGTTGTTTTTAGTAAGTTCTCAATGTTTTCAAACCATTTAACGGAATTTTATTTGGGAAATACAAAAATCAAGATATTTACATTTGAAAAGCGAACCTTGTTTTTTCAAAAATAAAATAAATTTGTATGGAAGTGAGAAAAACAACTATGGTGCACAATTAGATCAGAATTTGCATCTTTTATCTTTTATATGAACAATTCATATATATATGAACAATTCAAATGTTAATACGTACAAATCATTTCAATAACTAAATCTTGTTTTCTAATATAAAAATCTACTTATTCCAATCAAAATAGGTACTTTCACCTCATGAAGGCCATCCAACTTGTGTAATTTTTATGGTAGGATGAGATTTAGCAACTAGACGGTCTTACCTGCAACCGCAGTTTATGTCAACTCAAGCAAAAAGTGACTTTATCACATACAAAAATATACATTTAATGAATTGCATGTAATGAATTGTCGTACTTGCTGATTACTTGCATTTTATTTATGTAGTAAAATGTATGTGTGTCATAAATCTAACATTCATCCAAAAGTGATGACCTATATTGTTAAAAAATAAGCAAACAATAAGGCACAAGAGATAGCTTGTTCCAACAAGCCATGTTCCAAAATATATAAGGCAAATCAACTTATTTTTTATGCACTTTAGTGATTATTAATAAATTATTATTATTTATATTAATATTTTTTATTTCTACATTCTATTAACAAAAGAAAGATGATTTCAATGCATTTTATGATATATTTTTAGAATATCATGTGAACGATTTGTGAATTTCCAAGATGTCTACTACAAGTATATTTAATTTGGGAATAGACTTATGCGTTTAGTAAAAGCACATTCTGATCTATTATGGTAGTTTCTTATGGTTTCCTTAGATTTGGTCTTTTCATGAATATCAAGGCCCATGAAGCACTTGCGGTCCTTTCCAATTGGAACAACGCTCCTTCTATAGTCAAGTGTTGGCTCATTGGGGTTGTAAAGAGCTTTGAAAGCATAGAAGAGAATATTTTATGATTTGTTGTACATGATAGTGATGATGAGCACACCAAGATGAAGTCTATGGAGTTTTCGGGAGTTTATAAACAATGTAATTTTTTCTACCTTTAGCAAACATACTTGCTTTATAAGTCCTTCACTATTTATTTACACTTTAAGTTCAAAATCCTTCATCTATATATGATTTTAGTGATTTATTCAGTAGTTTGTCATTATTTAAAGCTTCATATAAATGTAAATTAATTTAAACAATATTATCAATTGTTGGCCTTGACATTCATGAAAGATGAACAACATGTCACAAACAAAAAATATAAAACAAGGTAACAACTTTCAAAGACAAAAAATACCTCGTAATATACATGTTGTATTTTTTTTTTTAAATCAAATATTTGTAATAATTTTGTGTTTATTTCCAATTGTATGAAGTGAAACTTCAGTTTCTAGAAAAGACCAACATGAACTAAGTGTATGTTTGATCCACCTCCAATCCAATGTCCATAAGACACAAGTATAGAAGTAAAGACCTACTCTCTTGTTTTGAGAGTAAACACTCTTATTACAAGTAACTAGTAACAAAAAACAATAATAGTTAGTATAACTTCCATTTTAATGCAAATCTGGCCACCAAGTCACGTGCTCATTGTCGGTTGATGGTGAGCGTTTTTCTCATATAACTGGTCCGGGTTCAAATCATAATAAACTAGTTTGAACAAATGTAAGAGGTGAAGTAGCTTAATATTGTTGAGTAAGCCATAGCATGCAGGAAAGAAGTTGTACCAATCAAACAGCCCATCACATGCGTGACAAGAGATGTTACTGTTGGTGCTCACATTCAATAAAGTAGCTTTATTTACTAATTTCTTTTTGTTTTAACTATCAACGGTCTTGTATTTGAGGTAACAAATGGTGATTTTATATTCTTCTCTGTGGAGGAGAATAAACATGGCATACTGTATAACAATGGTATTGATATTCTACAAGGTATTTTTAATGATATGCATTGGTATTACGAAATTAGTTACAAATAATTTCATTAATGGTATGTGTGCAACGGCTCAGGCGCCTACTGTGATGGGGGTCAATTTTCCATCCTTTAGTATAAATACTATCAAAATGCTTATCACAACCCAAATGTTAAGGTGTTCCCACTCTCCGTGAGGCGCTTCTGGGATTCCTGAGAAACTCTCCCAGAAAATACTTAGCAGATACACCTCGAGAACCACTCTAATACCATGTCAGTAACCCTCCGATACTGGCACTATACCACCATGATACTAGATCGGGTATCTAAACAATAACCCCCCGATACTGGTACTACACCACCATGATACTAGGTCGGGTATCTAACCAGTCGAACCAGATGACTCCGTTGTCTCCCTGTCGACGCTCCGGCTCCGGCTCCGGCTTCGACCAACATACACACAATCACTACTGCGGGAGCGTCGCCAAGTGCGTCGCCATGGAGCTCAATGCTGCTGCTGCTGCTGCTCGCGCTTCGTCCTCCGGTAAGTCCTCGTCTCCAATTTCGCATTGCCGGCTCGGTGATGACTCGAACGGAGCGGAATCTCTGCTCCGTTTGTCCAGGGGAGCATCTGGAATCCCCCACCTAGGGTTTGGGGTTTGGCGCTTCACGATTCCTGCGCATTCTCTGTTTCTGCGTATTGTTTCTAGTCAATGGCGAGACGGTTGCGAATTCTGATTCGTGATTGATGAGGAGTGCGTTGTTGTTGTTATTGGCGGTATTCTGTCTTTGTTGTTGTAGTGTTTGATTCAATTGCGAAATTGTGCGAATCGTTGTGATCATGAATCGTGAGGAGTGCGTTTTTTTATGTCGATTCTCTCTTTTTAGTGTGTCGTTGTTAATCAATGGCGAGACGGTGCGAATTCGTGTACATGAATGTCGAGGAGTGAGTTGTCGTTGTTGCTGATTCTGTGTTACAAGAGAGACAGGAAATACAGTGGATAGCGTGAAATCGTGATCATGAATGTTGTTGATTCTCTGTTGGTGCGCCATGGTTACAAAGAGCGGTCGAAAATTCAACATTCCATTTGTTTGAGCTCCGTTCTTGTTGGCGAGCATTGCGTTCTGCTGCATTTTTCTCTGAAAGTTTGTGTACTTAAGGTCTAAGCATACAGATGAATATTGCAATTCTTTGGAATTCGTTTAAATTGCTGCTGAGCTGAACACGTTCTAGTACGCCGTTCCTCGTGACCTTGTTTTGCGCATGGTTGTTAGTCAATGGGGAGACATGGTGCATAGTTGTGATCAATGCATTTCGAGGATGATTGAATTTGAGGATGAGTGTGAGACGGTAAACTTGATTTCTAAGGTTTTAGATGTGTTCATGATTTTGCCGTTCCAGCATTTGTGAACTGAGGCTTGATTACTGGTGTTTAATGCAGCTGTTTCAGCTTGATAGAGGTTTTCAACCTTTCTGGTGATGGATGGTGATCATTGTACGGTAATTCCTTTGAACCACGAGTCCCACAGCTCGGTTGCGGTTCGAAGGTAGAGGCTGTGAGCGGAGGGAAAGAAGCAAGATGGACACCGCCGTGCGCGCGGTGATTGAGGCCATTCATTCCTCTCCCACTCATGCTGTTCTTTGCCTGTCTGGTGGCGCAGCACAGGTTAGCTTTTGTTATACGCATGTTTCTTCTCTAGTGAAGGTTCCATTTATTTAATGGCACGAGATTTTGAAATGGGAGTTATAGTTTGTAGAATGCATTATTTTCTTAATTCATACAGACGAGAGAGCGCTAGTGGATACACTCCGCATCCTATCGAACTGGACTTAGAGAGTAGATTATTATAATGGCATCAGTAGACTCGTCGCTTGTGATAGCTGTTTTAGTTGTTATGGTGCAAACTGCAATTGCGATCATGTTATCTGCCTGTAGCATATATGCTCATGATCTAGAGTTATCTTTCCTGTAGTCAAGACTTTTCAAAGATCATGGGAAGTTCCATTCGTATCTTCATATCCATTTTGATTCAAAGTGATATCTTGTGAATATTGAATGCAAAGGCGCTAGGTTGGCTACTATCTGTGCCACGAGCTTCAAGCACAGTGTTGGAGGCCACAATCCCGTATTCTAGGGCTTCGATGGTTCAACTTCTCGGCAAGGTACCACTTTCTTGGCTTCTTATTCTTCCTTGTGAAGGTAGAGTCTAGGATTCTAGATTTTGCATTTGGTTGGCCCTGATGGAGTACATTTGCTGTCATTTTAGTTGAGCATCCTGGGGCTTTGCTTGTTGATATTGTGCATAAATTACTTACTTGGAACTTGAGGGATACGAGCAAACTCTCGGCCTTCCTCTACCTATCTTTAAATTAGTGAAAACTTCACAGGATTAAGGAACTGATGAAGTCACTGGCTGGTTTGGGAAACTGATAGTTGTCTTGATGGCTTCTGCTTTCAGGTTCCCACTCAGACTGTTTGCCGAGAGACGGCAGACGAAATTGCGATGGCTGCGTACAATCGAGCCCTAAAACTCTCAATGCCTGGTACTGCTCATTCTGTGATGGTGTTGTTTGACTAGACATCTGAATATTATGGACAAGTTCCTGTCGAATATGTCATTCTATGGTACTGAATGGCTGGTTGTGTTAAGTTTAAATTTTATAAAATGTGGACCATATCAGTAACAAATCGTGTCTGTTTGTTGGTCAGGTGTACAAGTAGCGGGAGTCGGTTTTACTGGTGCCTTAGCCTCTGTACCACCTAAGCGTGGGGACCACAGGTTGGTTTCTAATCTACTTGACCTTTAACTACCTAATCAAGTTTTGGGATTGGCTGTTCTTTGCTGGAGAATTTTATTTTAGCCGGTGTTATTTATCCATCGATTCATATCTGTTGGGTTATTTCTCTTATAAATAAGTTGATCTCTGATGTGGTGTAGGTGTATGTTTTTGTACATGTGATGTCACCATCATATATGTTCAGGTGCTTTGTGTCAGCTCGAACCCCATCTGGACTATGGCAGTATGATTTGACTCTTTCAAAGGTTGGCTTTGTGTCTCGACGATCCTGCTCGGTGTTAGTCCTTTGGAATTGAAATATTGTTACTTGAGAACATCAATGTGATTTTTGTTGTTCTGGGTGTAGGGATATCGAGATCGGTATGGAGAAGACTATTTGACAAGTTGTGTGGTGGTTAAAGTAAGTTGATCATTTGCAATTATTTATTTGGATTGGGCCGTTTTCTGTTTTGAGTTATGGCATGATACCAACATGCTTGCAGTAAATGCATTTTCGTCTCATCCTTATAATGGGGGTGACTGTGATTGGCAGACACTAGCAGATGTATGTGGAATTTTGGACGATGTGCCACTGGGTTTAAAAGAAGGCACTGAAGAATTGAGGGTGGCAAAGGTGGTGTATAGTGAGGAAGAACAGCTACAACAGTTGCTTAGTGGTCAGATCTGCATGATTAATCTCTCAGGTGCGGATTTCATGATGAAAATACTATTACAGTTTTGGTATAAATCATTGAACTTTGTGCTATTTTTGGAGTATATTCATTTCTATTGGGTGTGCTGCTCTTCTGAATGGAATTCATGTCTTCATTCTTTTTCTATTTATTTGGAGAAGATATTCTCTCTCATATTGTTTGCTTCAGCCTTCCCTAAAATCACTCCCCATTATATTGTCTTTGACCATCGCAGGTGGTTCTAACACCCCCAGTTGGGGTACCAGAAGAGTCGTACTGTCTGGGTCATTCAATCCACTTCATGATGGACATGTCAAGCTCTTAGATTCAGCATGCAGGTTTGACGACTATCTCTCTTGGAAGATAATGCCTGTGAAGTCTCAAATTGTCGAGGGTAGAGATTAAATCGTCGGTGCAGAATCTTTATGCCGACGTACCAAGTCTAAATGAATTTTGTATGAAATGATCTCATTACTTGCACACTGTAGATTTCCTCCACATTTCTCTTCATGTATTGTGAGAGAAGAATTTGCGGATCTTATCTCTATGTTTCGTCGACTTACTGACAGTGCATAGGAGGGGATGTAGATCCAGCTTGTATCGCTCAGCTATTACGTAACTTGATCGTTGGTGTCTTGTTATTGGTTGTAGCCTGCGGGAGGATGGGCTTCCATGCTATGAGATTTCAGCAATAAATGCAGATAAACCACCATTGGGTCTCTCTGATATTAAGGAGCGTCTAAAACAATTTCGGAATGGTAATGACATGTCTTTGTAGCAACGTCAGTGATCTCTAGACCTGTGACGTGTCGATGATTGAGCTTTGTATGGAATTGATGTCTTTCCTCTTGGATACGTTGATGGAGTGAATGTTACCAATGAAAGTATTTAAGAAGGACGCATTTTGCGTGTAAGTTTGTAGATGAAGTGAAAGAAAGAACAATTTGTGTTAGAGGTTGCTTTCATGAGTACGTAAATATTGGTATAATGTATTTTGTAGCACTGGATAGTGCTGTTGAGGCTGATGATTTACTGAGTGGACTAATCTTAAATTTAATCTGTCCTTGTGCTCTCCTGCTTAACAGGAAAGACATTAGTGGTAACCAATCAACCATATTTTTACAAGAAGGCGGAGCTATTTCCAGACAGCACCTTTGTTGTTGGAGTTGATACAGTTATTCGACTCTTGGATGTGAGCATAAATTTTCTTTCGTTTCCTGTGCTAAGTTAGCAACGCATGGTAGTGATTACTGTTTTAAAATAGTAATTGTTATAGTCCTTTGTATGCTTTTTGTAATGTGTTGTGTCTTGATGGAAAAACACACGAAGACAAGGACATGTTATTGACGATTGAACTTCTTTTCCCAGCCAAAGTACTATGGTGACAGCAAAGTTCGGATGCTAGAAGTGTTGCTCGGAATAAAGCAACTTGGCTGTGACTTCTTGGTAGCTGGACGGAAAGTGGATGGATCTTTTAAGGCAAGCCGACAGTCCTATTTCTAAGTTTTTATAATTTCAGATCATTGTGGCACATTTATCCATTCCTTCTTTCTGAAGTTTCTCTAGCTATATACTTGCAACTTGAGGTGAGGAATCTTTTTACCAGGTTTGCCATAGCGCCGTATCCGTAGAGTTTCAGGGTCATGAGATATGTGCTGGGTACTTTTGTTATTTTTGGAAATAACATTTTTCACTGATGCCTCTCAAGCAGATACTTTCCGATGTTCATATTCCAACTGAAGTCCAGAGTATGTTCCAAGAGATTCCAGAAAGTTTATTTCAGTCAGATCTCTCGTCAACACAGTTGCGACAGGCACGGTGATATCGGGGTTTCCCTTTCCGTTCTTCAAGTAGAGTGAATTATCAGAGGCTCGCTGCATCTTAGAACCACAATTCACTAGAGAGTTCATAGTTTTGGTATTTCGGAATCGTAGGCTAGATTTTTACTTAATGTCCAAATACAGAAGTGCAGTGAATGATCTCTGTAAACCATCTCATTATGGAAAACCATACCCCTTGTGAACGAAGGTGCGAAGTTCACTTAATACAATTAGTTTAAGTTGTTCTTACAAGGACTCGATTGTTTACGGTTTTGTGCATCTCTCATCAGCACAGCAGAAGGATTGTGCAGGCTTAATTTACTTTGCCACCGTCATAACTTGCAATTGGAGAATCTACTGGACCAGAGCAAGGATTATTCAACAGGGTATCTACATAACATGTAAGAGGAGAATCCATCTCAACACATAAATAACAGTTGCAAGCGAATAGGTCGCATGTAAAGTAATTTGTCGCAGGAGTAACTAACGTGCCTCTTCGATGTGTATACCAGAGCGCACCTGAAATCGTGATAGGCACCAATAGAAGCAAACTGGACCTACCAACGCTGTCACTCCTGACTTGAGGCAAGTAGCTGGACAACACATTCCTATAAAATGTGCAACAGCCCTGGAGGTATACTATGCTATTTACAAAAACGCCAAGTTGGATTTCTGGAGCCGATTGTATGAAATATGAATGATCACTTCATCCGCAGAACTTGGAATGAGGCAGCACTCACTGTTGGGCGTTGATGAAGTTGACAATATCCACCAACATCTGGGGTGCAAGCTTGACCTGATTAAGGAGACCGAACGTGTGTATACCGTCCTCGTAGACAAGTGTCTGAACTTCCTTCCCTGCCTTCTTCATACCCTCCGAGTATCTTTGCTGCAGTCACCAACAGGCAAATGGAATTATTGTCTCGAGTGAAAATCAATCTCATGAGTGCTCATTCATGATAATTCACTGACGCAACAGGGTCATTAAACAGCAGATAACAATTTACTCAGCTAGAATTTGAATGCTTGACTTAAAGTTTTTGTGAAGAAGATAGGAAAATCATTCTAACCTCCCAGTCTTGTAAAATATCTAGTTTTCCGATGATGTTCAACACAGGTGGGAACGGAATTTGTGACAAGTCCTGAGAATTGGGTCCAAAGATATTGCAAGCTGGGTGGTCCCTGTTAGCATCTTTAGGCAAGTAGGCCTTCCAATGCCAGTCCAAGGTGTCCACCGAGACGATGGGGACGTTCTTGAGTTGAAGCTCTGCAGGCGTGCGCTCCTCCCCACCAAAGAAGCCCTGGATTATGATCAACCCCTTCAGCTTCACCCGACCCAAATCTTTCCCAGCTGCTCGAAGGGCAACATGGTGGGCAATGTTTCCACCAGCACTGTCTCCACTGAGAAACACCCGGGAATAATCCACGTTTGGGGGCATGTGAGGAGTGGCTTCCTCGCTTTGAAGCCACTCAAAAGCTTTGTAAGAGTCGTCATATGCCACGGGGAATTTATGCTCTGGTGATCGCCTGCCGTGCACAGCAGTCTAATCAATTTTTATGCGATTAAGGGTTTACGAGACGGCATGAACTCACATGAACGGAATCCAACTAGATGAACGGTACAATGTTACTCAAACATCCTCGGTGCTCTAATGAACGCAGACGTCAATTTGTTGAGAGCCTGATGACAGCTAGTTCAACTTTAATACTGAACGTAACATTAGCGATTCAAAGGAGTGGATTAGCAGTTCGGTTGGCTAGCTAACGCACCTGTAGTGCACTGAGATCACAACAGCGCCACAGGTTCGGGCCAAGCGTCGACAGAACTTATCATACATGTTGTGGTTGGGACACAGAACAGCAAAGCCACCACCATGGTAGTAGAAAATGACGGGCAGCTTCTTGGTGAAATCCGACTGAGTTCCATCTGCTGCCGTTTGCAATGGAGTCACCTCCATCTCCTGGCTCATCAACATACAATTACGGTTAACACATTGCAGAACTTACTGCAGAAGACCGACGTATTCAACAACAATGCAAGAGTTGACGAGAGAGTCCATCTCACGTCAAACACGATCACATATATGGCGATGTGTAAGAGGAATTGGAGGAATCGCGGACTTAAATCAAACAACCATCTCCTTCCTCGGCCGATTAACTACTTTCAATTCTCACAACAGACTCTAGCACAGTCGGTGCAACTTATGTATAATCTTATGCTTTGATATCAAATTCGGCAGTACAACGAATGGAGCATGATTTCTTGGACAAACACTGAGAGATGAGGAATCAGCGAAGTACCTGCGTTGGGATGAACAAGCGAGCCCAGATGCCGGCTTCGGCGTCGATGATAACATCCATCGTGGACACTCCCTGCACGGGTTTGGCATTGGCTGGCACTTTCTTCTCCAAGGAGTCCGACAGCCAACGGTTGAGGGTGCCATCCTTCCGTCTTGTCATCCAGTTGGCTCTCACCACCACCTCCGACAGCAGACGAAGTTGCCACAAGGTAGCCATCTGAACAAAGAGGAATACAAGGTTAAAAAATCACTTCACATAGATATGGGTCAATCGTTAACAAAAATAGAATTCCAAAGATGGCCACAACAAAGCTAGGCCGGGAATGCCTGCTAGAGGAGAAGTACTGACCTGCCCACCGTCTCCTCTGTTTAAAAACTTCGGAAGTTGGGCCTGTTACCGATTGTTGAGCAAAATGAGTATGCTAGCAGGTGGATTACTGTATAGAAACTATGCAAATAATTTACAGAGTTGCTACGCAAGGCAAGGTGTGTAGCAGTGGCTGGTATCGGAAGGTACTCTTAAAATGTGGTTGTGAGCGGCGTTCAAACTTGGGAAATCAAACGAAGGAAATGATCTCCAAGCAAAGGTTGAGATAAGAAGAACGCCAACAGCTCCGAAACAACTAATCGCTTCCTATGATAGCTGGGGAACATTATCTCAAGGACTGCCGGCTATGGAGGGGAGGCGGCAATGCCTTGTCAGGGGTGACAGGGAGAAATAATGACGGATGCAAGTACTGCTCTGTCCTTGCCTCCGAAACCGCTCCTGGAGGTCAAGCTCTACACTCTAAAAATGTATTATCAAGCGAGCTATTCGACCTCTAAGAAATGGAAGAACAACAAAATACAAGTTGGCGCAGGGGCTATAATTGAACTTGCGGGCGAAAAATCCGAAACAACCCTGCAGTTCCACAAGGAAAAACCCAGCAAGCTCGGAAAATTCTCCACAGCGACGGTGCAAAATGCTGCAAGCAATCGGCTGCATCAACCACCCAAAAACCGAAAGCCCGATCAACAACTACTCCTTCTCCCCGGCTCGATCAACCGCGCATCAATTGGGTCGACTCTAGCATCGACCCCCTCCGCCTTGTGTCCACCTCTCCACACGTACAATCGAGCACCAAGGCTTCTTATTCTGCAGCTGCTCCGCTCGATTGCTTCCCTCGACCCACACCCACCCGCCCTGGCTCATCTACCAACTCCACTTGAGTCGACCCACCATCAACTCTCGGCCCTCCCTCCTCTCGCTCGTCTCCTGGTACGTCGATCGTCCGCCTGATATACAATCGAGCACCGATTGAAACCAAAGAAGACCAACTCAGACGCCCCCGCTCGATCGTCTCACTCCCACCCACTTCCACCCACTCCAGATCAGCAAGGCAACGACACCTGCGGACGCCTCGGGTGTCGCTCCTTAATGCAGAACTACGTACCTGCCTCCAACTACTATTCCCGAATGCAAGGCCGACTAAATTTATAGCGCAACACCAGAGTGTCTAGATAAACCGTTTATCCAGAGCAAAGTATGGGAAGGGATCGGAAGAGTCCGCAAGGGCAGGGACGAACTGGGCGTACACCATCACCGCTGATGACATGCATACAGCGGAGTTATGACACTGTGGAGACTCAGCCCGGTTGTTGATGCTCACTCGCCGTCACCTTTCAGGCAACTTGGGCACGCATTTCATGGGACCGGCCTCCATTGGGTGGGGGTGTTTCTCTATGGCACGGCACGGTAGTGTGCGACTGCGGTGGTGTGTATGCACGGTATTTGTACCGTGTCGTATCTGGTGGGAAGGTACAAATAATAAGTGTGTGTTCATCGTCTTCTGGTGAAGAGGTTGGGCAGGTCTGGCTTTCTGTCTCTGTTGTTGGGTGTGCTGTGAGGTCACTTGCTTTGACATTGGGGGTGCATGAGATTAATTGACAGGGTGCTCAGGTATACATATGAGAATTGAATTATTTGATGTTATTTTGCTTCGGTCACATTTTTTTTATTTTACAATGATGTCATTGCCATGACATATCATCGTCTGTCATGTTGACAGCATTAATGATATAATGGTTTAAATTTATGTGCATTCCGTAGTAAACTTGGCCACCTTGTACTTTAGAGGTATTCTTCTTTGATGGGAAGAATGTATATATGGTGTCATTTTGATGTCATTATAATGCATCATGCCATAGTAGCTTTTATATTACATTGATTTTAGTATTGCTAAGTAAACTTGGGAACCTTGTACTTTGGAGGTATTCTTCTCTGCTGGGAAGAACGAGTACATGGTGTCATTTTGATATTTTGATGTCATTTTAATGCATGCCATAGTAGCATTTATAGTGTCCTTCAAAAGGACCTCCAAGTGAATCCATTTGAAAAAGGATACTATTGCAGTGTCATTTTGGCATGAATTACTTTGATGTCATGTTCATGCAAATTTAATGTCATTTTCACCACGCTGCAATCACATACACAGTACATAGCTCACCATCTCTGGAGCATGGTGTATGTTGTGAGAATGAGAAGTATTTCTGGAACATGCTGGGGGGTTGTTCCCAGCAGTTTGCCACCTTGGGATTATGGGGAAGCAGGGAAAGGAATACAAGATGATTTTGGGCATTCAGCCATTGCTTGACTTGCCTGGGGTTGCTAAGGGCTCCATCTCATGCTGCGCTACAATTCTTGGGTAATTGACAAGGAAATCGATTTTCTTTTGATTAAATGATGCAGGTTGTAGCTTGTGTTTGAGAGCACCAGTGGATTGGTATACAACCTGATGGGATGATGTTGATTTTTCAGGCTTAGTATTCCGGCACTTTCAAGACTTCTTGTATCAAACAGGATGCTTTGAAAGGGAGTCAACAATCTCCAAGCAGCTTATGTGTAATCCTGCAACTTTGATCTGCACTGGCTCCTTGCGTATTGCATTCCTAAAGCTGTGAAAACACTCTTGTAGAGCGATCTAAACAACAACATTACTAATTATTTTGTGTCTTTGTTTGCAGAATTTGAAGTCACTTCATGGAGTGAGTGCCCCTGTCTTGCCAAGAGCATGCCAGTTTATTTTTCAAGTCCTTTGGTTGGTGAGAAGCTTAGGGTTTTAGGGTTTTTTTCAGTTTTGCAATTGTTGAATTGACTCCTATTGTGTCTTCTGTAGAGTGTCAATGAAGAGAGATATTATTTCCCCCCGGAATTGCTTCATACATTCATGCCACCTCTTATCTATCATATTTAGATGATTGTTGGAAAGCTTCCTCCACAATGTACATGAAATGGGATTGGTCGACTAAACATAAGATTAGTGAACCCTACGTGTGTGAACTGTGAGGTAAATTTTAAGGAGGATTGGTGAAGATACTGCAAAAAAAAATTCCTCTTCAAATTATAAGAAAAAATATCATCTACTGTGCTATATGACTTTGTGTCATATGTCTTGTCACTTCAAGTATGCCTTGTCAAAATCTATTTAAACATCATTGTAACATATGATTTATTTTGACGTCCTTCTAGTGCTAACCTTACCAAATTTGTTTTAGATTGATATAATCATAAGATTATTCAGTGTCATACTTATGTAAAGTTTATAAAGTTTCATATTGATTTGTAGCTTATACCGTTTTGTTGTACATCATTCTATTGTTAATTAAAGTCAATATGACATTAGCTATACATGGTGCCATTTTAAGCTTTAAATGATGTATTACTTTAGCACCTTCTTTCTATTTAGTCAACACCATTTTGTCTACAATTTTCTCCTATAGCCCTACTTTATTATAATAAGAAATTATCTTGGTTTCATTATGATGCCAAAATAATCAATTATATAAAACAGCAGTTCCATTGAAAAAATGCATAACCATGTAGGTTTTGTAAAAGAAATTATTACTAATATTTGGTTGATAATATATGTCCAGTTTTACTTTTAAATGCAATTTAATTGTCTTCTATCTATTTCAACAAGGATACACAATATCTAAAATGATGTCATCATTAAAACTTGAAGAACCATCAATTGACTAAAACTTTAGACATAAACAACAATAAAAATAAGATGCATAGAAATCAAATGAATAATAACACAAATATGAAAAAGTTTAAATATATGTAAAGTAATTGAACTATTAAATATTTTAAATACACCAATAAATTTTAATTTTAAAAATATGATTTGATATGATTTAATTATTTTATAACCATTAAAAGTCATTGAGGCCTTTAATTCGCATATGTTAATTAAATTTTATAAATTAGTTTTAATCTATACAATAAAAAAATTTACATCCACTTTCTCATATTGTTTTTGCAATAACATAAGATCCAAATTAAAATGATCAAATTATAACATATTTTTTTAATATATTTTTTAATTAAAATAATTCTATGCTTGATAAAATAATTCAATATGAAATTAACTTTTAATGGAAAGACATCATTGATTTATTTTTTATATTTTAATTATTTTAATAATATTCATTTTAATCCAAGGAAAAAAAATTATTTAATTTTAAAATACTAATTTATGTAGCACACTGATTTTAATTTAGATATTTATTGTATGCGCAACTTTGTAAACCCAAATGGCGCATATTGTAGAACTTCTCCATTTGGATTACACATGCCTCTATTTTGCAACACTCCTGTTTGCTAATTTTAGACAACTCCATTTTTGAAAATTATGTATTTGGTGTTTACACAAATTTGGCAATAAATTCAAAAGAACTTCAAATTATTTGAATGAATCATATTCTTGACAATAAGAAAATTTTATAGAACCGAAAATTGAATAAAAATATCATTTGGTACTACTTATATAAAGATATCATTTCTTAATAAATGACATATTTATCACAAGATAGAATTCCAATGTTTGTAATATTGTCATTGCAAATTATACCAACTCATATTCATCAATAGAATATGTATATTACGCTCTTTAGATTGCAAGCACTGTGAATGGAAGAGTTGTCACGTTGTTTAGTAATAAGTGATGCTCATTTTACTTTTACTCATACTTACTAAAAATGTTTGATTGTTTGATGTAGTGCAATCATAGAAATATCATATTGTTAGTCGTTTGGTGTCGACCATAAATTAAAATGATAATACAAACATTCAAAAGAAAAACCCTAATTAAAAAAACTTATTGTAGTCCACTAACAAATCTTCATCCAACAACTATATTCACAAATAGAATTCCAAAAAAAACCACAAAACCATCAAATTACAATTGTTGTTGTATCAATTGTAGAATGCCATGTACGATCTACTATACAACATTCACAATTACTACTATTAAATAATCAACAAGTTGACAATGCAATTGCTATTATTTTATATATTACAAGAAATTTACTTTCTAAATGCATTTGATTTTCCTTCCAATTTTTTTTTTAAACTGTTTTATTTCTTTTAAAATAAGATTTTTGCATTAATGAAATATATTTTTTCTAGTAAATTAAATTACTAAACTTAAAATATCTTATAAAGTTTCTATAAATATATATTTTAATTATTTTTTAGTTAAATAAAATATAAGAAATAATATTAAAAATTATTGTTTGTATTTATTTTTTAAGATTAAAATTTTACTTTAAATATACCTTACATTTCATTTTTATTTTATAATATTTGAAATGCTGTCATTCACGATTATTGTATGTAATTTAAATATTTATATATATTTTTAATAAATATTTTAATTATGTTAAATTTCAACATCCACTTTGATATATTATAGTTTCTTTCTTCTTTTGTTGGTTTTTAGTTTTAATTCTTTGTAATTACAAACTAACTTGAAAATCCATTTTTTTTTGTAAGGTTTAAATTCTTATATATATGTTTTAAAAATTAAATAATTTTAGATATGTAAACTATAAATAATTTATTTATAAATAATTAATTAAATAAATAATAGAAGTCATTAAAAGGATAATATAAGATACATACAAAATTTTACCCGGTTTTAAAAATAAAACTACACAATAATATAAGAAAAAAATTCATTTTTTTTTTTAATATTGTCTAATCATGTTAAGTTAAATCATAAGAGCAAAAGAATTACAAAATATTACTTGGCACCATCATCATTGTAAAATTATAGGATTTTTCCCTTTATAGTTTGCGTAGATAAATTTACAATGTTCTAGCATAGTAAATTTATTAAACATCAATAACTTGATGTGGTACTACTCATCTAGCCAAGTCTCAAAAATGATCCACAAATATTGACGATGTAATCACCCACAAGAATTACAGCCTACAGTAAGGGCAAACATCCATGTTGGATGAGTTATCAGTAACGGTTTGCTGAAGGGGAGAGCTCCACTAGGATGGGTGAATTATTGGTGCAGTCAGGAGCAATTTTTTTATTTGCACCTAAATGAATGGAGTATCGGTGACTATTGATTCCTCGTTTCTTGTCTCCTAAGGTAGGTTGCAGCTAATCCGTTCACGACGGAAAACCGTGAACATGAAGCATCTTTGTTCATTCTAAGGTAAAATTGTAGTCCGGCATTACATATCTTATTTTATGTGACCTACAAAATAAATCATGTACCAGAAAGCTACAATATCAACCTAAAGTGAACATACATTATGGATGTTCACGGTTTATTATCGCGAACGATATTGCAACATCCTACCTTACTGCCTTCCACCCAAACGATCCTCATGGAAGGAGGCCCTAACACCCCAGCAGGCCACAGGGGAGTCAAAACTCACTCACACATAGTCCCTTTGCACTTGGGTGATGTTCTTAGAAGCCCCTTTTTCATGGTGCCATTGAGTCTTGACCCTTCCATCAGACTGGAAGACAGCCCGGAACGGTCGCTGCGAAGCAACCCCCCCACCTCCTCATAAAAGGGACCCCACGACCATCACAACCGAGTCCCTTTTCAGGGGCAGAAGCCGCGACTCGCCAATTCCGGACTAGAATGTCCACTCCAACATTCGCAAATCTACTAAATTCCTAGATATCCAACACCAAAGGTACATTTCAGGAATTAACGAGAACGGTGGATTTTAACTCGCCTCGGAACAGGCGACAGGTGTTCTCTCAAGCATTCCAACATCTAGAAAAGTTAGTAGATTATTCACAAAAACATGAACCTAAACTTCACTTCCGGTAGATTCGGCCACTTGTCAATACGTAACTCCACTCCCAGTACTCACAAGCACTCCAACATCTCTACAAATCCATAGAATGCATCATTTGAAATGTACGAAAATAGAAGATTCGCTTTCTGACTGATCTGGGTTCATGTCGGTAATGGAATACTTCAAGCACAATCTCCTTCTCAAATGTACCAATGCGTCAAGATTTATAGAGTGACGGAGTTGAGCGCGTGTCGGGAATGAAACCCCGGCGGCCAGAAGCTGGACAAACAGACGAGCATTCGGAAGCAGGTCGCTCATTCAACCAGTGCGGGAGGAATCGCGAGCACGCGGAGCAGCTGCTGCGTCATTTTTTGGTGTCATTAAGCACCTGATTGTGTCCCAGATCTCATTACAATGCCGCGGGTGAGTTCACTGCAATTTTTCTCTTCAAAAACGATTGAAATTTCATCTTCTTGTGGGTTTTTTTCCCACAGCTCGTAGTTGGGTGAAGTTGGGTTGCGTGCTTTCTCGCATGCACCTTCTGTGAATCGATTACGAAGATTGGCATTAGAAGAAGCGATTCAATGACGAAGTATACGTGATCGGGACTCCGATCGCGGTTCTGTGTTTAGGTCTTTTGTTGGGTTTTTTGGGGTTTGAGTTTGGTTTGTTGGGTTGGTGGTTTGTGAATGAGAGATCGTTGGTAGTGAGGGTGGTTTTTCTGGGTAGTTGAGGGGAGTCGTGATGGTGGAGTGATTTCAGTGGTGGGTAAATTTTTGTGGGTCATGATGTTGGGTGTTTGGTTTGGTGAGGATTGAAATGGTAATCTGAGTGTGTTTTGTGTGTTTGGAGTTTCAGGGGGTGAAAGTGCTGCTGGACCAGCTGAAGCCGTCGCATTCCGCGCGATGGGCTCGGTTTTACCAGGCCTCCACCGGGGCCTCAAACACGGTACCATTCTTTCGCCATTCTTGTACCATTCTTGCGCCATTCTTTCTCCATTTTGTTACATGATTTTGCGTACGAGGTTTCAATTAGAGGGTAGTGTTGGTATTAGATTACAGATGGAGTTTGGATTTTAGGTTTGCAGGGTTCAAGAATTTTACTAGTTTGGTGGAGAAACGAGTTCATTGATAGCAGCAGAGTATTTGCTTCGGGGTGGCTTTTCGCTCATGTAATTGGTAGTTTAATTGTTCAATGAATTTCCGTGCGTTGTTTAGTTCTTTCGTGAGTTTCTGCATTGGATAATAAGTATGATGAGATGGTAGCATGTGAGGAGAGTTCTGGGTGTTTAGTGGTAGTGTTGATTAATAGGTAGACGAGTCTGGCCTTTTGGGAAACAGTTTCAGGATATGTGTTGATCAGAGTGGATAGTGAGAAGTTGGGTCGGGAGAGTTATTCCAGTTGGGTTCTTTAGAAGGTGGATATTCTCGGGTCTGTTGAGTAGATCAGTTGGGGCATGAACGCACTTTGACCGGGTTAATCGCTTCGCAGAACGATTGTTAGTGTGGCTGAATCTTTTTAATATAATGGGGAGTCCCTACCGGACTGTCTGGAAAGATTGCTCTCTCGCATCGGTGCGGTGCAAAGTTTTGGCCAAAATTTGTTGCGGGATGTTGACTTAACAGGAATTATTTTTTGTGACTTGTTGTCCATGCAGGACCTGCGGGCTAAGATTGCAGAAATGGTCCCGGAGGAGCGGGTAAGTGATCTGCACGTGTGACTTATTCACAATTAATGTCGACATACACATGTACCCACACTTACTACTTCCTTTTGGCGATGAGAAGATATTTGCAGAGTGATGGTATCGACAACGCCGATCTGCTTATTGCCCAAGGCTGATTTGGTGCTTGACGTACTTTTTGAAGGGAGCTTTGTTTCTAATAATCTGTAAGTTCTGTACTTATGCAGGAGAAACTGAAAGCCATCAAGAGCAAGTATGGAAAAGTGTCACTCGGAGAGACTACTGTTGATATGGTAAGTGAACCTCATTTTTCCAGGCAATTGGATTAGAATGTCTCGATGTTTTCAGTACTTTTGAGGTCAGTTGACAGAAGTACTCGATTCTAGGAAGCTCTCATTGAAGACATGCTTCTGAGTTTCTGTGATCGTGTATACCGTTTTTAATTGGATGTTGTTGCACTTGTTCATTTCTGTTAGGCAATTGGTGGTATGCGCGGAATCAAAGGCATGCTATGGGAGACATCCTTGCTCGACCCTGAGGAGGTAAGTGCTCTTCTTAGTTTTTGTCAGCGCTCAATTTGTTCACTCTGCATTTGATTATCGTACATCAAATTTGTTCCAAAGGAATGCGTGCTAATTCTCAACCTGGTCTGGATATCAAAGAATCCCATACCTGGTGTAAGAGTGTTGTAGATAAGAAATGCCACTTGGATGGGTTTTCTTTTCAGATATCTGAAGTCCTACGATATAACGCTTGACCAAACAATGTATCTCCTCGCTACAGGGAATCCGGTTTAGAGGCATGTCAATTCCTGAATGTCAAAAGAAACTTCCAGGAGTCAAACCTGGTGGCGAACCACTGCCCGAAGGTTTTTTGTGGCTCCTTGCAACTGGAGAGGTGATGATGCCATTTCTATTTCAATTCATCGTTGGATTGGTGGGTTTGAACAGCTGTTTTAGGTGCCATGTAGACTGAGAGTTGTTTGGGAGGTTGACGGATGTTTATGTGTCAATGCAGGTACCAACCAAAGAGCAAGTTCAAGCATTGTCTGAGGATCTGAAATCTCGGTCAAAAATTCCAGGTAAGCTGCATTGCTTTTGAAACGGTTAATCTGGAATTTTGACCAAGTACTGTGTTAATTGGCTACTGTTCCTTATACTCTCGAAGTCAGGTAACATGTCGTCATGCACCCATTGAAACCTGCAGTTGAGAGTATCAGAACTCAATAAGTCATTGTGTTCTCAAGTCGAATTTTGTGAATTGAGGAAAAAGTTCCTGGATGCGCTTTTTTACGCAGGACATGTGTTTGATGTCATCAATGCACTTCCAAAGACTGCACACCCCATGACCCAGTTGACTGCCGGCGTTATGGCCCTGCAGGTATGCCTCCAATACGAATACACTCCAAATCTATGATCATGTTGAAGTATGAAAGCACGATTGTTCCTTTTCTGTAGTAGGAACTTGTGCTTCATCATTTTAATTCAAATTCAGGTAATGGGTATGTGCAGAAAAATATCGTAAATATCTTCATGTACTGACTCTTGACATTCAAAACAACTGACAATTTTTTGGGTTAGTGTAGACTGAAAGTGAATTTGCAAAGGCGTACGAGGGTGGACTACACAAGAGCAAGTAAGTCTTAAGCTTACTACCTTTACTTGTCTTTGCAACCCTGAGGTTGAACAACTTGTAAAGAATACTTGAAGAAAGTTGAAAAGTGCACAAAGTGCTAAGCAAATTATTTGCATGTTACTGAAGGCTCTGATTGATGCAGGTACTGGGAACCTGTCTACGAGGATTCTATGAATCTGATTGCCCGTTTGCCAGAATTAGCTGCTTACATTTACAGGAGGTAATATTCGTTAAACTATTATTCTTTTACACGGCAATTTGTTCTTCTCTGATAACATGTTAATAAACCCAAGTTTCTCAACCAAGAAGACAAAAGTTCATCTTCTTTTACTGACAAGTGTCACCCTCGATCTTTATGCATTATTTAAGATGTGTCGATCCTTTTTCTGCAGAATATATAAAGGTGGAGATGTGATTGGAGCAGATTCGAGTTTGGACTATGCCGCTAATTTTGCGCACATGTTGGGCTTCGACGATGAATTGATGCATGAGTTGATGCGCCTCTACTTGAGCATTCACACGTACTTTACTACACCTTAAGTGACGCATTCAGCAAATGTCACAACTTTTTTTGGGACATGAGGCAGTTGGTTTTATATGCAGTTTTGTTTTTTTGCTCTGAATTAATTCTGGTGGTAATTCTCTAGGAATTCGGGATTTTTCTTTTTCTTTGTTGACGTTGTTAAAATGACACATAAGATGTGACTTGGTGATGCCATCGTTGCAGTGATCATGAAGGAGGGAATGTAAGCGCCCACACTGTTCATCTGGTACGGTATCCTCATCACTATCTGCTAGCATGAAGAATAAATGGAATTGTTTTAAGCTAATGGTAGATTATTCGCAGGTATATATTAGTTGCAGTCTTTGTGAAGAGCATTTGATTAAGGCAACTCGTAACTGTCCAAACTGTTGATGACGATGTTTCTTACTTAATATGCGAAAGCTTCTTTATGGTACCATTCAAGCCAGTTCAGAAACTCCGAAGATTTGTGGAACATGCATATTCCTGAGCTCAAATATATGCTGTTTAATGTTATTCCTGAGTCCTGCTATCATGAAGTTTGACTTGTTATTTTATCCGTCCAAAAATGCCAATCTTAATTTCAGGTTGGAAGTGCGTTGTCGGATCCATATCTCTCTTATGCTGCTGGAATGAACGGTCTGGCAGGTCCTTTGCACGGACTTGCAAACCAGGTTGGTTCTTTGAGTTTTTGTTACTCACTATGCAGTTTTCTACATTGGAAATGTCCTCATTAATGTTGTCGAAACAAACCACGGTGGAATTGGGTTAGTCTTGTTTGTTCTCAGAACACCCACTAATCCCTGGTAGGGTGTTCCAGGAAGTGCTGCGTTGGATTCAGGATGTGGTGTCTGACATCGGTAGTGAAGTCTCACTTGAGCAACTGAAAGATTACATCCATAAGACTTTGAAAAGCGGCCGGGTACATCCACTTTCATAAATGCTTTTTGTTTTGTTTTTGATTAAAACTAAAACGATTTGGAGACCTCAGTCCTCATGCCTTGGCAGTTCCCAAACAAATTATTTGGTACAACGAAGTCTAAAGGATGTGGATGTAGATTTAGAACAGTAATTCTTATCATTGTGATCCCTGTGATCATAATATCGTGTTTTCAATTCAGTGTATTTAGTATTTTTGGAGTAAATTATTCCAACTCAAAATTTAGGATTTTGTTGTGAAATTATTCTATCAACTGAAAATTCAATAACCAACAACTGCGAACACTGCAAACCACTCAGAGCCGTATCAAGTTCCATGACAGTAATATCTTGGTTTTTTGTAAAATATGAGAAGCAAGAAGAATTTAGCTTTTCGGTTTTGTGGCAGGTTGTACCTGGGTTTGGGCATGCTGTGTTGAGGAAAACTGATCCCCGATATATATGCCAGCGTGAATTTGCTCTTAAGCATCTTCCTGACGATCCCATGTTCAAGATGGTATGGCCCTCTACTTATTGTTTACTTGTGGATACTGGCATATCAGTGAAGACTCGTCATGTCTTACGCAAGTCATAAGCAGGCCAAATGTTCTAAATCACTCTAAATTCCTTTAGTAGAGGATCGTTCATGTGATATGAACATCATCTTTCGGTGTATCTTTCTGTGCGTGAGGTATGCTGTTTGGATCTGATTTCATTATGATCAAAATATCTGCTTTTGCTTTGAAGGCAAGAGTCCGTTCGGCGAGAACATGTCAATACACCACAATAAGAGTCAGACTTAAACCTCATTCTTTAATAACCTGAAGCTGTCGAAGATCATTTCCTACCTGATTCTAAACCGACTGTTGTTGACTATGCAGGTGTCAAAATTGTTTGAGGTGGTACCCCCAATTCTCTTGGCAGGAGGCAAAGTAAGTACACGAGGTTAATCTTTCCAAGTACTATTTCATCGCAATTGCTTCCATCATATATGCTCTGCTTTTTCTTTATTTAACTTAAATCGTTTTCTGAACTCTTTCTTCATGGACAGGTCAAGAACCCCTGGCCTAATGTGGATGCTCACAGCGGTGTCCTGCTTCAGTACTACGGCTTGAAAGAGCAAAAGTGAGTTACAAACCTTGGAAAATCTCAGTTACTTCTTGTAATGTAGCAAGACGACTGGTCTGTTTCTTTTTTTCTTTTTTTCTTGTTTGGTTCAACATATATTTACTCTTTGCAGCTAACATCCTCCTTTGTTTTGGATTGTAAATTACAGCTACTACACTGTGCTTTTCGGAGTATCACGTGCCATGGGCGTCCTCTCTCAGGTATGATTCTAACCTGCATTGGAAAAATTGAAATGTTCCTTGTGGATAGTAAACCAATATTTTTCTTCTTCCAATGCCATTTACACTACCTTGAGATTTAACGAGTATATGTTTTATATGCAGCTTATCTGGGACCGCGCACTTGGCCTTCCAATTGAACGACCGAAGAGTATGACATTTGAGTATATCGAAAACTTCTGTAAGTCCAAAGAAGGTATGACAGCGTAGAGAAGATCCATTCGTGAGGATGGTGCAGTTGGTTTTTTTCCTTCACACAGATAATGCTCCTAACATGTAAAACGCTCTTATACCAAAGAGCTGGTCTCAATAAAGTGTAGAATGTTCACATCATTTCTGATCCAAAGCACGTCCATTGGTTACAATAACCCATGTATTTAATATATCTCACATGTATATCAGTTACAGTAAGGCATGCCTTTTGATAGGAAAAGGTTTATTTGTTTATTTCTATTCACTTCAACTTTGATTAGGTCAATGATCAATCCACAAATTACATAAGATTTGGAGTTTGCAAATGCTATTGAATTCATTTGAATAAAAAAGAAATGAAGAAAACATGGTGAGACATCAGTGTAGATTCTAAAATGACAATGGAAGGCAGAAATTACTTTGAAAAGCTTCCAAATGAAGTTTTCCAACTTATCTTTGCAGCTGTTGCTGATTGTAAATCACTTGTTCGGTGTATGGTTGTGTCTAAGATTTTTAAAGAACAATCATCATGTGTTACTTCTCTTTCAATAACATGCCCTGGACAATTTTCATCATATGATCAAAAACTCAAAGGAATTTATTCTATGGTAAGAGAATTTCCTCTTCTGGAATCACTTATTGTGAGAGTTGGGCATCCTAAAGATGAACCTCCTTCATGGGCTCGATGCATGCGTTATGCTGAAATTGGCATTTCAGTTGAAAAATTTATATTCATGGCTGCAAAATCAGGTGATTTTTCTGAGTTTGATACTGCCATTGGCGGTGGAGAAGAATTTTATGAAAATGGGTTCGGAAATCAACAATCTAGAAATGTGTTTCGGAATTACAACAATGCTTATTTTAATAACCACGCACAAAATGCATTCAATTTTAGAAGAAATGACAATTATGAGGACATGAATGTTATTAATCAAAGGTGTGATTGATGCACAAAGCCTTGTCTAGTTTATTCTACATAAAATTTTCATTTTTAAACATATTTTTTGCTTCATTTTTTTTATTAAATGATTTACAACATATGCAAATTCAGTTGGAGATATTTCATCATACTATATAAAATTCACATATTCATTTTATATTGAAAAAATTTAATATTCGTATTAAGATAAATTAAGTTACTTAAAATAATATTGAAAATCTATCAAATTTATTTGTAACTACAATATATTTAATTTAAATATGAAATCACAAAAACAAATTCAAATAACAATTTTCATAGGTTAGAATTGGAAAGAGATATTCAATCAAATCATCCTAATTTATCAAGTAATGATCATTATAATAGAGCTATTAATTTGCCGGAACAAGAACAAGAATTTGCCCCTAATTTTAACATTCAAGCACCAACAGTGGTTGAAGCAAATTCAACAACTGTTGAAGATGCTACCCAACCTAATGATGATTTTCAAAACAATATTTCAAGCATTTTTGGTTCTGAATCAACTTCAGTAAGAAGTTTTCATAACAATTTTCTCTTTGAACATAGAAATTTAAATCAAGAAATTCATAGGCTTCAGGAATTTAATTTAAGACAAGTCATTGCTCCGAGTAATGATGTCTTGAAGAGGATGGTACCAGTCATTGTGTTTGCAATAGTACAAGGATTGGACGAATTTAGAGATTGTGTACCCGAATTCATCGCATGTTTTACTAAGTTGAAACAATTTCTTCTTGTAGATATGGTTGAAAGTGTCACAATTCATATGAGGGACTCTCATATTGACGAAATACGTTTGCAATACTTACAAGACAAGGAAGGCAAATGTACTCATAAAACATGCGAAGAAAAAATAGTCACTCCAAAACAGGTTGAAAAATGGGGAAATAAGATAATTGATAAAGACATTAGGAATGTACAATTACAAAATATAGAATATTCAATTAATCCTCAAGAAAATCAAGAGAATGAGGCATTAGGAGAAGTTGGTGAAAATGTAAATAAAAGTGTTGTACATGATTCCAACATATTGAATGATGCACAATATAATGATTCAAAAAAACTAAAGATGAAAGTGGATGTAGGTGATTACAAGATAGGAAACAAAAATTTAATATTTGATGATGATGAAAATGAACATGAGGTAGAAGATAAATATGAAGCTCAACACTTATCACATTGTGATGCTTCAAATTTGAAAGGAAAATCTCCAATAAATTATGAAAATCCAGACAATTGTAATGCATTTGAAAACAAATCAAGTAATTCTATGAATTGTAAAAGGTGCATAAATCTCAATGCTATTGGTAGAAGTGGTCCATGTTGGACATGCGCAAATAAAGGAATAAAAAGGAATGTTTTTGAAAATTTGAAAAGTTTTAACCATAATACAATAATGTTTAGTGATTTGTCAAATGAAAAATCAATCAATATATTTGACAACAAATTACCTTTAAAAGAAAATATGAATGAAAACAAACAGCCCATTCAACACTTGAATTCTAGTCAAGATGTGCATTCTTCACAACTAAGAACATTCAACAATTTGTTTGGTGCACCAAAAGAAATTAATTTCCATAATTCATCCAATACTCTATTTTTGAAGAGAAACATTATGAAACCCAATTCTTCTATTCAAAATTTATATGACATAAAATCTTTAGAAATTGTTCCTCTTTTAGACACTCCGTCGACTTCATCAAATGTAAATTTGTCAATCATACAACATGTGTTGAATGTTTATTGAATATGTCTTGAACAAAGTACACAATGTAACTTCATATCATGAAATAAGAATTTTTCAAAATAGATTTGATAAAAGCATCATTTGCAATGTATATATTAATTCACAACACTTTGTTTTACGTATACTTAATTCTTGTATAGTATATTTTATGATATTTAATGATTGAAAATATAAAATTTAGAAAAAAACATCTATCATTAGAAAGTTGTGTATATAAAAAATAATTATTTTGTGGTTTTAGGTCCTCACCTCAAATCAAATTATATCAGGAGAAACTGTTGATGCAAATCCTCGGGGGTTCGGTCGATCTCTTAGTTTTGATTCAATAGAAAGCCTTAAGGACAAAGTGGAACGCGAAGAAATTGTAAACTTAGAAAAAGAAAGACTAGCACTTGAAAAAGCTCAAAAAATAAAAAATCACTTACAAACAAATAATGTATTAAGGAAAATATCAGTATTAAGCATAGATAAGAAGAAGATTTTCAAAGAAAAAATAGAGGATAATGTCTTTTCAACATTGTCTTGTAATGAAGATGGAATTTCAACAAAAATGCAACCATTGTCATACAACTGTTCTTTTGCTGAACAATCATATGCAAATGCAATAAAACAAAAAGATTGTATACAAGAAGCACTAAATAAAAATGTTTGTACTTCCAATAAAAGCAAACATATTTTTCAAAAGGAAAATATACAAGATCATGTTTCAGGTACAAGAAATGAGAATAAAGTAGAAGCTAAAAGAATTGCACAAGTACAAACACTCATAGATAATTCATTAAATAATTCAGAAAATTTGGAATCAAATAACATTGGATTGTATGTACGAGGCGTTGGCTTAAAAATCAAAAGTGAAAACATGGAGAATTCATTTCCATCGACAATAGCACCTCCTCAAAGTGCATTTCAATCGGAACTGAACAACAAAGAGGTAATCAAATTTTATTCATAAGAATCATTTGAATTCTGATTTTTTTTTTTAATGAAATTATTTATATGATTTATTTATAAACCGTTTGTATGATTGAGTAAGTCCAAAAATTCACTTATAATAGTATAAACTTTGCTTTGTCGTGCTATGAGTTTTGCATATATGAATAGAAATTTAAAATCAAAATAAAATAGTGTCACAAGATGATAGAACTAATTTCTTATGGTTTAAGAGACCATTGGGATTTTACACACCTAATAATGTACATAATAAAAAAGAACAAAGTTAATTTTCTTTCTAATTTCTATTTATAGTGGCAAAACTCATGGTACCAAGAAGAATATCATAACAAGACTCATATGTCTTTGAAAATTATTAGCATAACATTAGCATACTTTCAAGCATTGTAATTTATAACCTTCTATAATGTTATAGAATTGATGATCCAGTAGTAGCACTAAATCGATTTTATTGATGTTGTAGACGGTGGATGAAAATTTAAATAATACACATATCAATAGAGCAAGTATTGCTACAAATTCTTATAATGATGCAACCATCAACATCATTGATCATTCCTCAAATGATATTTGTATAAGTAGTCCACCAAGCTCATCAAACAATGAAGATTATGCAAATGAGAATATAAATTTAGAGCATTTTGAACAAGATCAGAATCTATTTTTTTCAAAAGATATAAGTTCATGCGATTGCAAAGAAGGTTCTTCAAATCAATTTCAAAGAAGGGGTAGAGAAAAAGAAAGAAATCAAGTAAATAATGATGGTAATTTTGGATGGCCTATAAAACGACGAGACCGTAGCTCGGAGCGTTTACGTAGCGCAAGTGATATGCAATCACAACGAGAACAACAAGCACAAGATGAAGCTCTTCAACTTGGGTAGAATATTGCATTATTTAATTGGTTGTAATATTCTGATGATATATTGTTTTGTCTAAAAAACCATAATTTTTTGTTATAATTGTGAATCATTTTAATATTCATGAAGAATGTTTCAGTATTCCCCGCCTTGAAGAACGTGCGGTAGAGCGTGCTACATGGCGAGAAACATGGCGAGAACGTGTAGGCCGCAGAGTACGAGAGATGCGATATGAAGATCATGAAGAAGAAGAGAGAAAAAGAGAAGCACGACGAGAACGGTTACGGGAAGGTGTTCGAAAGCAACAACGAGAAATCGAAAGAGAAGCTCTTTTCTTTGATATTTCATTTTGGAGGGCAGAACAAATTTCTACATATAATTATTCTCTCTCAGATGTATCAATGTGCATTGCAACGCATGCAGCAAAACCACTAACATTATTGGAAATAGACATCATTTCAAAAGCAGCACTTGCAGGACCACTCTTAGCTGCCACTATTGCCCATGTTAATAAACAAGTGGATTTACATAATTTATGAGTTTTCAAAATCTATCATTCTAAAAATAAAAACGAATAAAATATAAAAAATTAACATGAATCCAATTTAATTCTTTTTATCGCCTAAAGTATCAATTTTCAAATTTTTAATGAACATGATGTTTATAAAGCATCTAATCTTATGGCTTGTCAAACTACATGGTACAATTTATTGAAAAAATAATAGATACCTCTTTGAATAACCTCACATTACAAACATCACATTGCAACTGATTAGTAAAGATGATTAGTAAAGATGATTGTGTTTACGTATGGATATTTTTTTTGAATTATCGCCTTACAACATCTGTCCAAGATCTTATGTTTCTAATCATCTTTACTAAGAACAAACCTACCATAGTATGAGGCCTTGGGGCAATATCAGTTATACTCAAATTATCCATCATAAACATGGGTAGTAATTGTAACAATGTAGAAGTAGAGAAGAACAAGAAGAAGAACTCCAGCCCCGAAGGAGCCGACAGGAATGTACTGTTTGTTCATTCTATTTTGTAACAATGTACATTTGATCCGAATTGAACAATTGTCCTCCTTGATGCCAACAAGCATATGTTAAAAAAAGCCCACCTTCTCCTAAAGTAGAAATATTTATTTTTGCACGTCATGTGTAGCAATTTTTTTATCATTCAACCTAAAATGACAATGATGCCACAACCTTCAATCGTGATTATTAATCCTTGGATGCTAGTGATTTTCATGTTTATTTTAGATGTTTATGATGTGAACAATTTTGCCTTTTTAAATTTCTACTCTATTGATTCATAATTTATGCATATCATGTGTCTTCCTTTATCCAAACAAGCATATTAGATGAGATCCGACTTCATACTAATGTAGAAGTACTTATTTTTGGATGTGATCGAAGTGGTTTCCAACTATTCAACCTAAAATGGTTCCAATAGAACCTAAATTTACCTCTATTACAACCTTCAATCTTGGTTGTTGACCATCAAATGCACAAGATTATTATATCCACTTTGAATGCCTCTACTTTTTACATTTTTACCTCTTGAGATATTCACTCTAACAATTCAAAATTCATTGGCATCTCATCACTCAAATTTGACCTCCATTCTCAAATGCTTCACGACCATGTCTTCATTCCAAATATGAGAATCTGTTAAATCCAGCAAGACTAAGCACCTCTATTTTACCATGTATGATAGCAGGTCCTTCCTTGAAAGCCATTTCAGATCGGGATAATTTTTTCGTTCACAACTGACATAGAAAAGCCATATGGTAGGAGCACCTAAAATCACCACAGCCCCCAAAATCACCACCCCAGTATGATCCCACCACCCTCCATAATCTCTAAAAGCGAATTGTCAGTCCTCATTTGGAGGACTAATTTGCTTATTGGTCACCTTGCTAGTGGCTTGCTAGTGGGTGAACTCTTACAATCAGAGAATATGGTTTTGGGTTCAATGGTGAGTAAAGTTGAGGACCACTGTTATTGCTCATAGGAAATTCTAAGTTAGAAACGGGTCATAGAGTACTTTGCACTTTGAGATTTTCTATAAAATTGAGAATTGCAAATTTTATGATGCAAAATTTTGCATTCGTGATGAAATCCTATTTTGAAGATTAGAATATTTTTTAAAGGATTTTTGAATTTCTAAATATAGGACATATTGCTTAAGTTGGTGATTTTAGGTGCTCCTACCACAATTTACTCATAACATCATCTTCGTTAAATTGAGACTTTTCATAGTCTCAATTTAATGCTTGACTTTATATTTTTCATTGATTCTATATTTCTCACAAACTTTTTGACTATATACGGGAAGATTATCGTTGAGTCAAGTATAATCTATAATTAGTAAGTCAACAAATAGTTCAAATTATCTCAAAACAATTTCTAAAATTATAGGTAAAAAAGTCTCAAAGTTCTGAAATTGTCTCAAAATAACAAATATGGTCATTTATTTTGATTGTGCTGTGAGTGTCTAGACCAATGATTTCAAAACTAGCTACATTTAGCTGGATTTATACCAAAAAAATGGGGTTCCTAAACATACAAAACAAAAAAGTGATTTTTTAAGATAAAAATTTAGTGAGAATGCTTAGCATGATATACTAAATGTAGCATCTTCACGGGGTGATATTGGTGGATATCATCGTGGTATCACCTTAGTAAATCGCGGATAGTGCCGGATATTATAGAGGTATCGTAATTATTGTATGCACTAGGTAGCAATACATGCTACCATAATGTTATAAATGTCAAAAATAAAAAATAAAAAATAAAAAAAATAAAAAATAAAAAAATAAAAATAAATTGGACTCTGTCCGATGAGGGTATGTAATCTCATTTCGTGCAATGGAATTCTTCTGCGTCAAAAAATAATTAAAAAAAATAAAATGTACTGAGATCACTGCTCCAGAGAGAGAGAGAGAGAAAAATGGGAGTCATTCCTTTTACATCGCCATTGAATGAGATTGAATGGCAAAGGGCACCCTCTGCCCCAATAAAGTTGGCTCCTCCCTGCAGCCTGCAGGTGCTTCACAATGTGCCACCTGGGCCTTTACAACACCCCGCACCCACTTGCCACGTGTACTGCTGACTCACACATACTCATTCCATGCTGTACTGTACAGTGTTCCGCTCCTGCCCATCTATCCATTTCCCATCCACAATTTCACCCGGATTCCTTTCCTCCCAACTCACCCCTCCACGAATTCATTGCCATGTTAAAAAATTAAAAAAACGTTTTTTGTTGTTCTATATACCTAATGGATCCGACTTTTTTATTTTATTTTAAAAAGGACATTATTATTATGTACAGTCTAACTTTGATAATGTCACCCTTGTTAATAGAACACCTTGATATTGTCACCTAAAAGTTTGAAACCGATTTTCCTAGTGTAAAACTCCCTCGTTATTATCCATGTCACCCTTGATAATGTCACTATTTTTCCAAAATCCGTAGTGTAAATGTATTTGATTGCTGGATGGACAAATTGTATTAATGGACAGATTATATGGATGGACAATTGTATGAATGGACAGATTGTATGTATTTGGCTATACTCTAACCTTGATAATATCACATTATGCACAAATCTTCAAAATGTGACATTATCAAATATGTCACACCTTGTTTATATCACACTTTATGGTGAAACGGATGGTGTGATATTATCAAGGTTAGACTGTAACTTGCAAATGACTTTTTATTAAATTATAATCCTCCTCTTTATTTTACTTCAATTTAGATGGACAATGATGTTGACAAGTGATGCAAAACATCCTGAATAGTCCAGTCACGTTTCAAGTCTCTTCATACGTGGAAAAGTAGGTCTCCTGTTTTGAAAGATTGTAAAACTAAGCTATGATATATTTTTTATGCATTCAGAACTTCAAATTCATTTTAATCAATTGAAATTTTAAATATGAATTTTGATGGTTTGGACTATTTCAAACCAACATATGAATTAAAGAAAATTATAAGTTTCTGAGCCCAGCTTACAATATAATTCATTAAAAAGAAGTCCATGGAGCTTGTAGGATAATGTTTTAAAGAATGGGGGCATAGTTGCATCATAAATTAAAAATGGGAAGGATATTCCGGTGGGGCCATTACCTGAGGTACTTGAATGAAGCCCACAAACCAAGCACCGGTGCTTGCTCCCAGAAAATGAAGAATGCTGAGCACGCCAAAATGCACTCCACTGCTACGAAACGGAAAGGATGAGCCTCATCGCCAAACCATGCAGACTGCGTCACTGCAGTACGAAGCTATGAAGATGCTGCTGCTTGTGCTGCCGTTGCACACTTTCTCCAACAACCAACCGATCAGCAACGTAGCCCTTGTTTGGTGCATCCATGGCGACAAGGCCCCAAGGTCTAATTCCATGCTATCGGAGAGCTTGTACTGCATCCGCCTTCTCTCCTCCTCTCTTTCTTCTGTACAAAACCGTCCAAGCCATCATGACAGCGTCTATATTCAGCCGAATCTATGCTCTGCTCCACCGGTGGCACACATCCCTAGCTATCGCCATGTTCGGGTCCTAGCTCCCGTTCCCTAACATTGAACTGCCTGTTCTATAAATGTGACCTAAGATATGAGGATGAGAGTGGTGGAGATTCAATGACCAGCGAGGAAAATGCGAGGACAGTGATTGAGAATTGGATTTGCAAACCCTAGCGATGGTGTAGCATGAGATTGACGGATCGAGGTATGGATCTGTGATGATTTGATCGATGTCGCAGGGTGGAGACTTGTCATGCAAGCAACGTGAGGGTGGAGAGTACCGTGAGGAGGGTGGAGAGGGAGCACGCTAGCGGTAGAGTGCGTAGACCCGGTGAGATGGCGATAAAACTTTCCCAAAGCAGGAGGCCCAGGCGAGGCTCCCCCCGCTCATCCATCCAATGGCCTCCCCGCCTTTCCGACGCGGGAGTGACGGCCCAGAGCGAATCCGCTTTTGCGATGCGCGACGTCCAGGTTCATCAGCGGGCTCAATCGACAACGACAAAACCACTCCAGCCAGCCAACGGTGCGGAACGCATCATCCCCCTGCTCGCCATCAAACGAACCACATCAACAGCCCACACACACACACCACCTCCTCCCTTGACTGCAAACAACGAACTCCCACAAGCTACCTTCGCCATCCCCAGACGCCATCCCCAGACGCCATCGCCATCGCCACCTCCCCACTTCCTAATCAATACCCGCGCAATACCTACACAATACTCATACAATACCACTCCTATACCACTCTAATACCCTCTAAATACTACCCCAATACCCTTTCCATATTGATGTGATACCCGTGAGATACTGATGCAATATCTGCTCGTGCTCGCACACGTCGAGAATCGGAAACCTTGTGTTGTGGTGGAGCCTGCGACGAGGAAGAGGATCCAAAACCGCGAGAGCACTTTAAACCAACTAACATAGATTTGAGGACGTTGTTTTGTAGATTATGGCGAGAGGAGGGAGGTTTCGGGTGGAAATGGTAGGATGAGACGGAGAATTGGTAGGATGAGAGTTAAGAACATGGATGAGAAGGGGTGGAACGGGCGAGGTCGGGGAGAGGGGAGGAGAGAGACGATAACCTTGGCTTTGTGTTGGTTTGGGAGAGAAGAGGAGCTCGAAGTTTTCTTTGTCAGGAAATTGGAGAGAGGGCGAGAGCTCGGGGAGAGGGAGAGAGAGTTCGGGGAGGAGCGGAGCTTGGCGGAGGTTGCGGACGGAGGGGAGGATCCGGCGCACATGTGGTGCTAGCGCGGGGGCGGAAGCGGAGGGGAGCTTTGGCGGCATTCAATGCGTGGAGGGAGATGAGTGTGGGGGAGTAGGGGGAGGAGATCATGGGGAGGAATGAGTGAGTGTTGCTGTTTCGTGGCGGTGAGAGGAGGTCGAGTGTGAGGAGGTGGAATTGGAGGGAGGGAGAGGGAGGGAGGTGGATTGAGGTGGAATTGCGGGAGAGGGAGGCGGAGGAAGGGGAGGAGCAATGGCGCCGATGGTGCTTCTGCTGAACGCGTCCAAGGTGGCGGGCGTCGTAGGCGCAATCACGGTGGTGGCGAACGCGCTGACGTTTCGGCACTTTCATCACAAGAATTTAGCTCCGTTTCCGGACCCCGTGGACGAGTCGCAGGAGGTTTTGGCGTCTTTTCCTATCGACAAAGAGGGTGAGTGTTTGTCTGTTTGGTGTTTTTTTCCCCAGCTGACTGGTGGTTTTGTTGGAGCGTTTCTTGTCGGAGAGGTTGATCGTTTTTATTCTCTGTTTTATTTTTTGTTTTTTTCGAGTTTGTGTGAGTCTGCGGTGGGGACTCCCGCTCGAGTGGTGTCTCCGGCTCAGTCTTTTCCGACTGGAAGGCTCTGCTCTGAAACAGACACGAGTGGTTCGTGTGTCGGGAGTTGCAGGGTTGTGAGAGAGTCTGGGTGGAGATTTGTGTGTATTTAGTGAAATTCAGTGTGATGTTGACACTTGAGTGTTTATGAGCGTGTGCGCAAGAGTAGGGCAATGAAGCGTGCGTAGGAATCTTCTGCATCAGGAATTGTGAGATGGAATTTATTAAGACAGAAGCAATCGTTTTTGTGCTGTGCATTCTGCTCGTGTTGAATTTAGCTCAAAGCTGGCGGTTGGTCTGCATGTAACCCCAATCGACTGTTTTCTGGTGCTGAGTTAGTACACGGCCGTCTGTGAGAATTCTCATGCAGCTGCTGAGATTTTCAGTTGCTGTAAATGTATATCTTGAAGCTATGGTCGTACACGAATCACTCGCAGAGAGGTGTAAGTACGCCGGAGAGAAAATGGTCTTATTGATGACTAGAGCGCGGTGACAGGGGATGATATCCACCTTCTGAAGTTTTCGAATTGTTTTCCTGGTTTGAGATCCGGTTTTGAAATTATGCTCGTAGTACATGAAGCTCAATCATGGACTGTCCGTCCAAAAGATGGTCCGTCCAAATTATGCGATGAATTTCACTACTTGGTAGTTTCCTGAGCATGTGACTTTAATTCTCGTAGCAGGTTTGAGACCTTACTAGTTTAATATTCATGTTTAAAAACATTACGAAATTTTCAGCGTGAACTACACGATGGCCATGATTGGGGCTTCATAAAATGAACGCTGTCATTGTGGAATGTTTCCTTACGAGCTGCCTTTGAGTGCACTTGGGAGAAAGTGTGGCCACTTCTTTAGGGTCAAAGGCGTAGGAGATGCTTTTGGGCATGCACAGAGTGGGTCGAATGATCTGCCTGTTTTGTGCTGGATTGGGGTGATTGTAATTGGGAATGACCTTGTGCTCTGGCTTCGTGCGTGCAGTTGAGGACGGAGGCTTCTTCTTCGCACTTGCAACAGCACCCGCTCATGTGGAAGACAAACTAGATGACGCTTGGCTGGAATTTGCCAAAGAAAGCGAGCCTAAAGACAACCCTGCAGGAGATCCGCCTGAAACCCGTACCGGTGAGAAGGACAATGCTGCCTCGTTTTCTGGAGTTTCGCTCACGGAAGAAGCGCAGGCTGAGAAAATCAAAGAAGGTGCGTTGTTTTTCTCAGTTTAGCATCCACATGCCTACACTCCCACTAATCTGGCAGCAATATTCTCTCAATGGCCTCTTTCCGCAAGAGGTCTAATTCTGATTTTTGAGCTATCTAATGGCAGGTTCGAAGGACCCAGACATGGAGTCAATGGCAGTAGCAGGAGGGAAATCCGTTCTAAGTGAAGAGCTTCCGGAGGCGGTGCAGTCTGCAACCGACAATGTAGCGCCAGAAGATAAAGTTGGCCTTGCAGGATTAGGACGCAGTGAGACTCCAGACATTATTAGGGTGGAAGAAGTTCCAAGCGAAGGTGGAAACGGAAAAGGTGATGGGCTAGGTGGTGAGTGGGAGGTTGTATCCGAGAAAGACAAATCCGACACCGACTCCGAGAAGGCTGACAAAAGCCCTGGAAAATTACAAGCCGCAGCGAAGGAGATCCAGTCGACTTTCAACGAGGGCCAGAAGCAAATTTCTGAGGAGGAGAGGCTGGAGAATATGAGTAAGAAGCTGGAGCCTGAGGTTTCGCTTGACAAGCCCCGCCGTGTTGGTTTCTCATCCAAGAATACGGCAGAGCCGGGTCTGATGAACGTCCCTCGTAGAGCTAGGAAGTTTGCCAAGCTGTCCATGGAAGCAATGATTCGTGGCTTTGAGAAGTTCACTGAAGAGGAAGAGTCTCATAATGTGGCCGCGTGGCACAACGCAATTCGTCCGTAAGTTCCTTCGTCTCATTGTGTTTAGTTGGCAAGGTCTGAAAGTAAGTTCTCCCTGCTTGACGTTTTTTCTCGTTGCTTTTGGCAGAGAGGAGAGAGTGCGGTTTTGGTCAGATCCTGACACAGAGTTGAAGCTCGCGCAAGGCACAAATTCGACGGTTTTCCGAATGGGTGTTGATTGGAGCCGAATCATGCCTATTGAGCCTGTTAATGGGGTTGAGAATGCGGTGAGTGATCATTTCAGAACATGCTTATATTATGTGTTTAATCTTCTTGTCTTGGCTCGGTTTCTCGAGAAGGACCTGAGGTTTCGAAATGCATGTGACTTACTATTTTGTGTGACTCTGAATTCTTATTCTTTGAATGGAATCTTTGTGGCTGGGACCAGGTGAACTGGATGGCTGTAGATCGGTACCGATATATCATCCAGAGAGTACTGGATCACGGCATGAAAGTGATGCTGACCCTCTTTCATCACTCGCTTCCTCAATGGGCAGCAGAGTACGGTGGATGGAAGGATCCAAAGACTATCAAGTATTTCTTAGATTTTACAAGGTAAGCTTCTCATTCGATTGTTTGAAATTATGTCTATTTCTGTTGTTGCTTGCAGATCAATGTGCTTCAGTGGTGTCAGCGTTGTTCTTATTTTACTTAGGAGTTCCGAGCCTAAAATCATGTTTGTTATGAACTTTTTTGTGGGCACTGAGACTGACTCTGTTCTGACGTTTGCATTTAATTTTGTGCAGGTTAGTAGTGGATAATTATGGAGACCTTGTAGACTACTGGATTACCTTCAATGAGCCCCATGTTTTTGCCATGTTGACCTACTGTGCCGGTGCTTGGCCGGGAGGTGATCCTGATATGCTGGAGACAGTAACTGCTGCTATGCCGAAAGGAGTGTTTAAGGTCGTCATGAAGGCGATGGCCGATGCTCACCTTGATGCTTATGATATCATCCATAAGAGCAGGTACCTCTTCGTTCATCTTCTTTCTTGTCTCTTTGATCGATAGTCCTCACCATAGATTATTTCAATGCATGCTATTTGTTGCTATTCCTTGTATGCATGACATATGTCGTACTTGTACTAACATAGATTCTGGTCTTATACAGCAAATCTAAGAAGCCGGCAAGAGTAGGAATATCTCATCACGTCTCCTTCATGCGACCATATGGATTGTTCGATACCCCTTTGGTGGTTTTCAGCAACTGGATGACACGGTTTGCATACTGTGATGACGTGGCACACAAATGTGACTTTATGGGCATCAATTACTATGGCCAGGTGCGTTTACACAAGTTGATTGTTTATTTCAACTTAATTGTTGGTTAAATTTTTCTCTGATTTAGCAATATCTAACTGTCACATGTGGAAACCCTCGTTCTGCAGGAGGTAGTCTCAGCACCAGGCCTGAAAAATGTAGAGAATGATGAATACAGCGAATCTGGACGAGGTGTCTATCCAGATGGACTGTACAGGATGTTGATCGAGTTTCATGAACGTTACAAACAGCACGACATGAAGTTTATTATCACAGAGAACGGTGTCTCCGATGCTACCGACTACATTCGTCGACCATACATTATCGAGCATCTTCTTGCTGTTCGAGCAGCAATGGACAAGGTACACGCGGGCAATGTTTGTCCTCTTGAAAGCTTAATGTCGCTTTTGATTACCATCTCAGCCATACAGCTCAATTTTGCCGAAACTTATTAAAACTTGGACTTCACAACACAGATTGACACATGATTGGCATCACAGAATCTTCATAATTATTGTTTATAATTGTTAACTATTTTGTTCGCTACAATTTTAACTGGGAGTCTATGCAGGGTGTCCGTGTTCAAGGTTACTGCTTCTGGACCATCTCAGACAATTGGGAGTGGGCCGATGGGTATGGTCCCAAGTTCGGTCTGGTTGCTGTGGACCGACACAAAAATCTTGCTCGTCATCCCCGTCCTTCCTACAACCTTTACACGGAGGTAATGATTTCCTCTCGAGTACTAAGTTTCATTGCCCAATATATCAATAATCTGCCAGAAATACATGCACAGAAGTTTGAATGACAACATTTTGTCTCTGTGGTTTCAGTTGTCCAAAACCGGGAAGGTGACGAAGAAGCAGCGGCAGTCAGTGTGGGATGACCTGATGGATCAAGCTAGGCAGGGCAAGACCAGACCATTTTGTCGTGAAACCAATCCGCAGGGCCTCATGTTTGCAGGTGCGAGGCTGCTTCATCTTCAGTTTCAATTTCGCTTGTACAATTTCATTTTGTGATTTGGATTTTTAGCAGATCTTAACGAGAAGCTTGCTGTTGCAGGGGGCCTGGATGTGCCAATGGACCGAGCTTTCGTGGTCCGGGACTGGCGCTTTGGAAAGTACGAAGTGGAAGGGCTCCAAGATCCAGTGAGCTCGTTTGTTCGTTACTTGCGTGAGGGTGCCATTTTCCGTAAGAAGAAGAGCAAGCAACAGCAGCAGAAAACACCAGCACTCGCCGAAGCGTCTGCTGCCTAGATATCCCATCAGAAAATCGTCTCCACGTACAGCTAAATATCATCTGTACAAATTTGCTCTTAAATTGTTTTACGAAAATTGAAACCACGGAACGTCGTACCAGCTCATTTCCAATACTAATTATGTATCTGTACATTTGTAGTTATTGGTGCTCTTAAGTTCATGTCTGGGAGAAGCAACTCCGCTGCCAAGGAGACTCTCTTTTGGTTTGAGGAACAATATCAGGATAGTGGTGAGTCAGGAAAGTGTCCGGATCAGGGTGTAGGAAGGATTCTGTTCTAGTTGGGTGATGCTGTTGTTTTTAAACTGAATATTGGCAATTTACATGGAGTTCACAAAGTTGCTAGGCACTCTACTTCCGAGTATTCTAAGTACTCCTCGATCATTCATGTGAAATCTAACTTCCAGGAGCTTTGTAGGACTCTTCTACGATGTCTCTCTTCTTACCATGACTGTCCGCTCTGTCGCTCAAATTTTCTTCTGCATATTATCTTTTGAACACTACCATTTTCTTATCAGAAAAGGTGACACATGTAAGTTAGTCTATACGCTACTATATAATTGGAGGATATCAGAAGGGAATATGTAGAGATTTTAGACCAAAAGGACGGCGATGGAGTTGTGTAACAGCCCCTTCTTCTTTTTGTCTCATTGCTGGTTCAGTCTCCCAGAGTCCCAGTGTTTGGTGGCTGTCTTGAATTCCTGATCAGACAGGGCCCACACCGGACCAGCCAGCAGGTGCAGCCACCAAAAACATCAGCCTGAGTTTATCTCCTGGAATTTTGTTTTGTAATTTGCCTCAAGCTATTGGAGTGGCTGTGGCTGGAGGGAGGGGTGGCCTTGCATGGGCTGAATTTGGCTGGTTGAACTAGGCTGAGCCACCCGGTATGGCCTTGCTATTAATCTCTTCAAGTACTGTGACTTGGTAGACATGCCTTAGCCGTACAACAACGTCTTTGGGTTTTCCCTGGCCATGAAGATAGGTAGGGTAGGAGGCTCGGAAATGGACCATCTAAGAAGATTTTGCCCTCCGTGAAGAAATCTGTCAATGGGAAATTTCAGAACATATTTTTGGTTGGAAGATAATCTGAGAACAATTGAGTGGCAATTTTAATCAAATTTTTTTGAGTCTCCCTGAATTAGATATTCTTTTTTGAAGGCATCAGCCTAGAGTGTGCTATTTGAGCTCATAGGTCTTTCATAAACTGTTCACTTGCAATCCTAAATAAAAATGGGGAAAACAAAGAGAACGATTGGCTCATTTCCTTTTTTCCTTGGTTCATTCACTAACTGTACTAGTCAATTTTGATATGTGGCTGCGCCAATCATACCCTGTTCATAGGGGCGGTTCTTAAAGCCCGCACTCTTCTCGAGCCTCCTACCTTAGAGTCATTCACAATGAAAACATGTTGGCTCTGTCGTCATTTGGTTATGCTTCGTCAAACTATGAAGCATAGTGGAAAAAGAATCATTTCAAAATATTAACCACAAATAGATATGAGATTGGCAGTCATGAAAAATCTTTTGAAAAAAATGGTATTGTGTAAGTAGTACTCCCTCTGTTTTGCAAAAAAACCATGGTTTCTGCAAAAACTTTGTACCACAATAAAACCATAGTTTCATTATTATTAGGGGTAGTAGGTATGTCTTAGCTCCTGAATTCAAAAGAGAAAACTGCTAAGAATTGACATTCAGCAGGGTGACGCCAATTCAGAGAATTTTGGAGTTTTATCTTGATGACAGCTGCATCCTGACATCATGATTTAAAAAGCGCATCACTGTTTTTAATCCAACACTTCCAAGGAAACCACCATTTTTTTTGTGAAACAGAGGGAGTATCTCGTAACTGCGTTTAAGAAAAACAACCTTAGAATGAAGATCTACAATGAAAAGTGTATGGTTGGTATTTGTTGCAGGTTTGTGTACGGTGACACATGTTTATTTTAGGTGAAGTATGATTTACGCAAGTGATGAGAAAGTTGTTAGTACTACAATGGCTAATTAGCATCCTTACACGCGGCATATTCTCAATACGCTTGTACTTATATTTGTAACATATTGGAGTTTATTGATGATTCATCTTATACGACGTAGCTAATTGAAAATGTTTGAATTGAAACCAAAATGTTTGCATTCAAACATGTACCATATTAAAGTAACTATAACATTATACCATTGAAGTATGTGTTTCATGCATAAACATGAGTTGATTAAAAAAGTAAGATGAGATCATAAGTTACATGTTAGAGTCATTCGGAAACTACTTGTAAATTTTACATAGCATGCTTATTTTTATTTTGACACACATCATTGTTTCTATTGCTTGCTAATGGCAAAGAGCCTTTCGTGATAACTTAAAATGACTGTATAACTTCAATTATTTTAAATAATTATCACAATACTCAATATTAAAGTATCATAATATTCAATATTAAATGAACAAAAAATTGACAATGAATTATCATTAAATATCTACAAACTAAATTTATATCTAACTACTTCAATTTAAAGAAATAATGTTTTTGAATTTTCATTACATATTCTACTACCAATAATATAAGTTTCCAATATGAAATAATACTTTAACTTAAGACCAAAGATTTTATTTACAAACATATGATCACTTATTTTCAAAGCATTTCTAAGACAACCATAAAACTTGTAATTAACACAAACTAGAACATAACCTCGTTTCAATTTTTGCTATTTGAATTTAAATTTATATAAATACCAACATCAAACACTTTTGGCCAAAGAAAATCATGAATGCTTGAATAGTTTAACATGCAAACTTTGCAAATGTAATAATTACATTACAAAATTTGAGAAATGAAAATATACTAAAGAATTTGCAGTTATACAATTGTGTATGAAAATATGGATCAAAGCCGATAAATACAATGAATTTCAAAATATGACATATTCATTTGAATTGTGTGTTTGTACTTCAAGAATACTTATTATTAATCAGTACTTCAAATTTGATATTGAAGATAGAAAAAGAATAAATATGTTGCTTCTATCATGTTCTAACATTATACTGGTATTGTATCAAATGAATTTATCATTAAGGTTTTGTGCATTGTTGTTGCTTTTTCAAAACATTCAAGTTTTTGACAAGTTAGATTGAAGAAATAAATAAAATTGTGAAATAAATGTTAACATATGAACTTTCAAATCATTGTCAAGCTATGCATACCAAAAGTACACAATGGTATAATTAAACTTTACCATTTCAAAAAATCTTATGTATTGACATCTATCACTTAAATGCGTTTTTGAGACATTCACAAGCTTGAGCTATGGCAGCTTTACAAGCAGGGGTATGTGCTAGAGCATTAAGCATCACAAAGTCATGGATGGTGCCAAGATATCTTGCCACGGTCACAGTTACACCAGCGTCTATGAGCTTCTTAGCAAAGTGTTCTCCTTCATCACGAAGTACATCAAATTCGTCCGTAATAACAAGTGCGGGTGGCATCCCTTTAAACAAGTCCGTTGGAGCGCGCAATGGAGAAGCAGTTGGCTCCCCCCATACGGAGTGGTCAGGAGCATATTGGTCCCAAAACCACTTCATTGCAGGGAGAGTAAGCCATGGTCCATTTTGAAATAGTTTGTACGACTCATTGTCAAAGGCAGCATCAGTGACTGGGTAGAATAAACATTGAAAAACAAGTTTAGGGCCTTTACGTTCCTTGCACATTATTGTCACGGCTATGGCCATGTTTCCACCGACACTATCACCTGATACTGCAAGTTTTGAGGCATCTACATTGATTTCTCCAGCATTCTCGGCGACCCATTTTGTGGCTGCGTATGCTTCTTCTATGGGAATTGGATATTGCGCTTCTGGTGAAGGGGAGTAGTTGACAAAAACCACTGCACAATTGGCTCCATTGGCGATATCGCGAATCAAACGATCGTGAGTGTCTTTACCACCCAACACCCACCCGCCACCGTGGAAATACATTGTTACTGGGAGTTTGTTTTTGTTTCCACTTGGTCGTACTATACGGATTGAAATCTCATGTTTGAAAGGGATGTTTCTATCTTCTATATCTGCTGGGAGTTTCTTTACATCACCACCTTGTGCTCCGCTTAATACGCCTCGAGCATCTTTTGGTGATAATGTATAAATTGGAGGCCCGCCTCCTTTTGCAAGCATATCTAAGAAAGCTTGAGTGTCCTTTTCAATGACATTTTTAGCCATTCTTATTGGCGATGATACACCCAAACCTGAACAACAAGCCGTCGCAACTCAATTGGGTTGGTCCAAATGGACCAACTGGGGAGGTGACCTACACCTATATGTTGATAAATAATCAAGTTAGTTTTATACCAACATATATGACTTTTTTCTACTCTTTGATTATCATGTCAAATTTGTTATTAAAATTGATACACACAAGTTAAAAAGTCATAGAGTTTTCAAAACTTTCTTTGTATTATTTAGAAATTCCTAGCACAATGAATATAACCATTTATTTATATATGTAGCATTTAAAAAATATGACTGATGCATTGGAAAACATACATTTCAAAATTCATATGATACATTTTGTATAATTACAAGATAAACATTCTTCAACACATTGAATCATGTAGATCAGATATTTATGATTTGTTTTTTAAAATAAAAACAGTAGCGATGCAATACTAATAAAATAGAGATTTGAATTTTTTTAAATATGATATCTATGAATTAAGGTCAGACATATTAATTTGAAGTTATAAGTTCAATACAAACAATTATGCTTTTCTGTTTTTAAATAAATAAAGAATTCACAAGAAAGATAATTTATCTTAGAAACGTAAATTTTATTGAGATGATGCACCATATTTAAAAGAGGGGTTGATATTTTACAATTTATATTGTAATCAAACTATTCATGTGTTCATAAATTTGTATAATAAAGCACTATCAAATTATAATTAAATATGTTTATTTGAGAAAAATTCATCGTGGAAAATATTGGACCTTTTGAAAAATGAAGGATCAGTCACCAAAAGCTATACCCCTTGAATTTTCATTCAATAGCTTCTACCCTTACAACATTTAAATTATTAAAAAAATTGACCTTTCTTATTATTAAAATCAGTGTATTTTAATTTTATTAAAATATATTTATCCTTGTTACATCCAATGGATAACAATGCTTTGTTTTGCATAAAAAAATAATATTCACAAGATTGAAATTGATGATGTGGCTAGTGCATCTAAATTATATCGTCATCTTATATTTTTATACATTCAAGAAAATACTAAGCTATAAAATAAAAGGTTGAAAAGATAGTAAAATAGTCAATAAATACATTCATAAATGATTTTATGTAAAATGAAAATTTTTATTTGTTTCAAAACTTTATAACATTAAGGTGGATGTAAGTTAATGAAATACATATTGCAACATTTTGGAAATAATCAAAGTTTCACTTTTTATTTTTAGAGATAAAATTTATCATTTCTTTAAATGTAACAACCCCTTTTTAGAAAAAAATACAAGGAATTTGTGGGAAATCGGAGTCGTCAAAGATTTTGTTCGAGTATGCCTTTCATTAAATCAAGTGGCAAGCAACTAAATTTCAAAACTAGATTCAATGGGTTCAAGAATTTGTCTTACTCAAAGGTTTTGTGCAAGAGGAGCATCATCATTACGCGCTTCTTTACACCTAGAAGCCTAACCAATTCATCGTGTGATAGGCCTGAAATTCTTGCTTGTGATTGTTTTAAGGCCAAAATCGTCCTCAACCCCTATACATCTAGAGTCTGATCTAATTTGATGGTATGAACATTTTAAACAAAAAAATGCGTGGCTGGAGCTTAGTGAATTGGATGCATCCAAAATACAAGAACAAATCTTTGCCTTTGAGCTAATGTCAAATTTCAAATTTTTTAAAATTTTAAACTGAATAGAAGATTTTTTTAGGAAGCTGAATTAATTGGATCATGTGCAAATATGAGTGTTTACTTTTGGCTCATCACGGCTTCCTCTACTTGTACTTTCTACTAGATTTATTGAATTGGCATGGTTTTTTGCTTCTTAAGCCTTTACATATAAAAACATTAGGCTATATTATAATCTAGTGATAATGTGTAATTAAAGTTGGCCTCCAATACAAAAGGGTTTGAAATTTCATGCAATCAACCCTAATTGAAAAATCAGCCTTTATATCAAAAGCGGCCCTAATTCATATATATTAAGTTGAGGTGCAAAATTATAAGGCAATTCTATATATATAGTAAGATGTGGCGGTTTTGAAAACATGTCTAAATGGTTGTTTTAGACATGGTTTGACAAACTAACTTCAATCCAGTTCATTTTTTTGAGATGTAGTCAGATCCAAATATGAGTTTTACCCTTCTCTAAAGCCCAATGCCACTAGCCTTACACATGTTCATCCCCTAATTCTTCTTCAAGTCATAATTGTACTTCTAAAGTGAACGTGTCAGTAACTCAGTTTAGTTACAACAATTTGATCTCCAAAATATTTTGACAAATAACATAGTACTCAATAGTTTATCACTTTGAGCAATGTGGACAGTTCTTTCCAGTACAATAATGATCTGGTGGTGCTACATCGGGCTCACCAAACTCATGATCATTGCTAATATGATCTCTAAATCCACAACCTAATATCACAAATGCCTCTTTTGATGAAGCTTCATGTGCAAATACTGAGTTCTTCTGAGCATCTGCCATTGAGATTCGATGTGATCTGGGAGAGGATTCACAACCTGTTCAATACATGAATCACATAATATGTTACAAGTGAGCTTTGCAATCAATCCAACTTGTATCATATACTGTAGGTTACTAGCAACTCAGGCAGAAAATAATTAGTTTCAAGTCTCTCTAAATTCTCTGGAAATTCTTTGACTCTGTTTGCCCAACTTTGAGATACATCCTGCAATATGCTTCGAATACTTAGAGCACCTGTTTAATACTAATTAAAAATGACGCAGTTCAAGGAAGGAAAAGTGCTTCTGGAAGTAGAAAGTGAGTGAAGGAAAGACAACCACCATAAATCATGTAAGTTATCATGGCAAGACCAAACATTCAACTAAGTGACTAAAACCGACATGAAACAGAGCAACCAATTTCATTCAGCATGACTCCCATACCAAAATGGCACATGTGATCTAACAAAATTGACAAAGCTCAAACAAGTTCGGAACTCGCACATGAAAGTGGCCAGGTTTAGTTTTGGTATAGAAGTGTATAACTCAAAAAAGGAGACTCCAGCTTCTACCGACACCGAAAAAACGATGGGCTGTGTCACTCAGACTTTGCAACAGCGTCTACTTGGGAGACAGAATAACTTACACACTCACTTCACGGCTTTGAATGATACCAACACTTTGATCAGGTCCAGCTTGAAGTCGCACATGTACAAAATCACGGCCAATATGTTGCTTCCTCAACGTCAAGAAACACTTACAGACAGAGAGAGAGAGAGAGAGGGAGAGAAAGGTTTAGTCGGGCATTTGAAGAACTACATCGATTGCGAATCACCTGCAAATTTATATGCCCAACTGATCAGGTTTGGTTCGGTTCCGTGATTGAGAGGCCAACGCTTTTCAAATTGGACCTTAACAGTACTTGACATTGTCTAACAATTGGTAAGAAGCTTGACATGTTTCTGTCAATTGGAGTCTTCATGATGCAGCTTACTGTTCCACTTCGCCGTCCTGTGTACGCTAACTAGCTTTTTATATGTCTTCCCACATGAATTTATTTTTAATTTGTGTAAGATTCTGCAACAATTGGTGCGAATTCGAAGCTCGTGGGCGGATTGGGTCACTGAGTAGGAGTTTGTCATTTTCTTCCGATTGGAATCTTCATGATGCGTCTTACCATTTATTTATACTTTGCCGTCTTTTGTAAGTTTACTGGCTCTACAGTTATCTTCCCCCATGAGTTTCATTGATCAAGGACAATGGACACTTACATATTCTGTGAATGGTTTTCAGTTGATACAGTTCAATGTCTTGCAAGTCCTCCAAAAAATACTCTGCATGTCTAAAACTATCCTAGCTCTTTTCATGATATGAATGAGTAAATATCTCTAATTTTTTTTTGCTGTAGGTACAAATTGATGTGAAGAATAAATTTTAAAAGAAAATGAGTGAAGGCAACTTACACAAGTTGCACCCTGTCATTCCTTGTGAGATTTGGCAAAGGTCCATCGAACATGTTCCCAGACAGATCCCTGCATCTGAAACCAACCACCACACTTCTCATATTCCTTCGATGTATGATACACAATTTGGCGCATTTAACACTTCCAGACTCAAACTCCTTCAAGTACTAACAGTTGTTGTCGCTTAACACCATATCTCGTATTCACAGAGAAAAATTCCAGCTTGTGATCCGAAAGTATGAACTTTGACGATCAGAAGTCACAAACCCATAAGATCACTACTCCGGATAAGATGAAGATAGTACATTACTTGGAGAAATCCTGAACCTTAAAAGTAAGCAAATTAAGCAACAAACATTCTTCCACTACATTATAATAAGCCCAGGAATACTTGCTTCCCTTCCAAGAATTACAGAGTAAAAGTCTTATGAAGAAAACATGCCTCATTATATGCTTTTAAAGAAGTGACATGCATGATCATTAGTGTTAAGGATTTAACCCCAAAGTGACATAACATATCCTCCTTGTAAGAGATCACTTGTCACTTCTTTTCTAATTTCTTTTTTGTTAAACAAAAACAAGTATGAGAAATTCAACCCTTCCATCCCTGTGATGAAGTATACTGTGAGCCTATTGTGAAAAACGTTCACCAATGAGCTATCCTACACAAAGTACCATGCAATGAAACACATGCAACATGTGAACAAGACCCAGATTGATGCAACACATGTCCACTTTGTGTCAGTTTGAGGTTGAGCTTCTTACAGTTTGTCGAGCTGGGTCTCATACATACCACAGTGAACCTTGACTGATTCACTGCCAAGTAAATGGTACAAAAATGATGGTGAATGTGTGGTCCACACTTGCTAATTAAATTGAGCAACCACCTCAATTTAGCAAGTGTACACCACAAATTCACCATATTTTTCTACCATTTACTACCTGGTGAATGTGCTAGGGGGGCTTGTTCATCAAGGTTTTGGAAGAGATTGCCTGCAAGGCTGAGTTTGCTTCTCAAATCTCTACAACAAATAAATACATACGTCTCATTGCACATATATTAGCCATATATACTTCGCTAGATGGTCACTGTGAATTTCTCTGCATACATCATGCTTAGCGAAAACAGTCACGGCACCACAAAAACAAAGCCAACACCTTAAACCCCAAAAATTAGCAGCAAATTCTAGTAGCTTACAATGAGGAGATTCCAAACCATGGACAATATTTCTGGTACCATTCCATTGAATCCATTGTCGTGAAGATCGATCTCTGCATGCACCGCAGGTTTGAAGTTTCAGATTATGCAGTTAATTTCTGTTGAGCCTTAGTCTTGCATCTAAATAGTAGAACAAACTTGCTTACATGAGTGATTGAGCCAACATAATTAAATCTCCCTCGTCATGGAACCACTGAGACCTGAATTTCCTGTGAGTTGTCTGCACATCCAATGGTGTCATTTTTAAAGGACCAACATTGAAAATCAATGATACTAGTTCATATCAACTTAGCAGTCAAAACAGTCACCCATATACTAAGTCCATCGAAGCTAGATTGAATTTGCACGAGTGACTCACAAAGTAGACAGCGTCTAGATCATGTTGGCAATGTGCTTACAATTGATGCATCTGCCAGAGTTCTGCAGAAAACAAACTGATTGAATGCAACAACTCATTTTCTGCACCAAATTCCTTACTATTTTCACAGCCAGTTCTGCATAATTCAGATTAATTTCTGGTTCTTCTGTTCGAGAATGTTCAAGAGTTTCTTGCATTGATGACTGAGATAGAAAGATGCGGCTTTTTAATTAATAACTCTATCATGAGTGATTTGAGACATGAAACCTTCGAGTTACAATACCGACAGTTTTGAAACATTGAGAGAATCGAAGTCTTGCAAGGGCATAAGTTAGATGGTTGGAGTATTGAAGTCAGTGATGACAGGAACAGGCCTAGAAATGAAAAAACAATAAGGATTATATTAGTATGATAGTGCAGTGGAGAACAATTAAGGCTGGCTATGATAAAAGTGAGTGGAAGTAGCCAAGATTGTCAATTGATCGACAAGTTTATTGTTGTGAGATAAATGGATGGTTTAATGCTTCTGCTACGGTTAATCGTTTATTTGGATCTAAAGTGAATATTTTCTCTAGTAGATCTGTAAATAGGGTTGTTTGTTTATCTTGTGATGCTAGGCTAATGATGGAATGGCGTATACCTTTTGGTTTGGAAAAATGGTTGTTCTTGACAATTTTCTTCATCGGCTTTTTGGTGATGGAATCTTCTTCGATGATGTATAAGTTTGAATCTTGGTCGAAGTAGTGGTTTTTTAAGGGTGCCTTGTTCAATAGCTTTTTTGGGAAAAGGCCTTTTAGTTCCATGTGTAATTGCAACATGTGAGTATTGGTTGTTCCCTTGAATAGTATGTCGCCTGAGTAAAGCTCGTACAAACAACAACCTACGGACCACATGTCTATGGCATGGTTGTAAGGTAGGCCTAGAATGATTTCAGGTGCTCGATAGAATCGACTTACAAGGTATGGTTGGATGTCGGCTTGAGGTCCAATCTGTGTTGCTGATCCAAAATCACATAGCTTCAATGTTGTCATTGCATTGTTTATCAAAATATTGTCGGGTTTGATGTCACAATGCAAAACTCCACACTTTTGTAAATGCTCCAATGCGATGAACAGTTGTTTCGCGTAAGCTCGGGTTATTCCAATATTGTAGCTAAGTTTCTTTTGAATTCCACGAAGGTTTGAGTGCAATGACTCAAACACCAAACACAAATGATTGCGATGTTGAAAACTAGAAAGAAGATGTACGCAATGTCTCTTATTGTTGGGATCAGCTTCATTAAGTCTTTTTAATATCTCCACTTCCTTGAGCCCACATTTATACATGAAGTCATTATTGCGAATAATTTTGATTGCGACTTCATGATGATCATTTTTGTTTGCTTTTAAGTCTTGCGCACGAATCACAATTGAAAATACACCACTTCCATGATGTGAAGCCAAAACACGATAACGACCATCCATAATCTCATTAGGATGAAAACGATAACGCCCTTCGTGGTCATCCCAATTGTCATTTAATGTATTCAAAGTAATAGCTTCATTGTTGTTTTTTTCCAATTTCCAACCACCTACGGGTGAATCCGCAAACATGTCAATACTTGAGTCATAGTTGCTGGAATCCTCCATTTTGTCTTACTCTATATAATGTCTTCTATTTACCCAGGTAATGTATGATAAATCTCAAATATAATTATCTATACATATACATGAATTTTGTAAAAGTAAAAGAAAGTAAAAGAAAGTAAAAAAATATAGTAGAAACGTACGCAAGAAAGAATTTCCGCCCCAGCCCACAGTAATTGCACCCAACCAATACAGTCATCCAAACCCAACGACTTCCATCTCCTTTCCATCCTCCCCCATCCACCCTAATTTCCATCGCCCGCCCCCACAGTATATATCGTACATCCCCTCCCCCACTCCACCACCCGGATATCAAACAGGTATTAACCGGGCACCTCACCAGTATCATCTCATAACCTCAGCGGGTATCAACCAAATACAGTATCCATACAAATGATAATTACGAATACAAATACACTACCCAATACGTCGTCTCTCTCGCTGGTTTGGCTCCGGCGAAGCTCTAATGGAGTCGCAGAGCAGTCACTACATGAGAGGGAGAAGCGCAGCGAAGAGGTTCACCAAGCGTATAGACACAAGCGTTCATAGACAGATAGGGAGGGAGTGAAGGGAGGAGGAGGGAGGAGGAGGGAGGAGGAGGGAGGAAGGAGCGAGCCGGGGCTTCATCAGGCCATGGACGAGTGCCTGAAGCTCCTCCAGGGGGCGAACGACGAGCAGCGTCTCGTCGGGCTGCTGCTGGCGACTAAAATCGTGCAAGGGAACGACCTGCACGCCGTGCGGCGCGTGTTCGACGCCATCGGGTTTCCGTTTCTGAATCGGTTGCTGCGCACCGGTTAGTTGATTCATCGTGGTTTTGGTTTTGGTGTGGTTGCTTGTTGCATGGTTGTGTGTGGTGGATGGTTTTTGTGGAATTGGTTGTTAATTGTGGTTCTAGTTCGGTTGTGTGGATCTCAGCGTGTGGATGAGGGGGTGAGGGAGAGGGATAGTTGCAATTGCGTGAGTTTTCTCGAGTTGGATGGAGCAATTGGCGGTATTGCGCGTTGGTAGTGTGGTCGGGGTTTTGGTAGGGGTGTTTGTTCGTGATGGTGTGGGCAATTGCGATTAGGAGGTTGTGGTTTTTGTTGCTGCGACTGTGCTGGTGGCTTGATGGTGCGTCTGGTTTGAGCCTGCGGGCTTGATCACTTAGGGTGTAGTGTTTTGGTTTCGTCTCAATGGGCTTGATCAGCGGAGCGTGTGTTTAGCGGAATTAGGGTTTGGATATGGTTTTGGCTGTTTCTTTTGTCGGCGGAGCTGCATTGTGCTTTTTTGTTCTTCGTCTTTCGCGATCTGTTGTGAGAGCCGCTTGTAGTTGTTAGTAATGTGGTTAGAGTTTGTGCTGTTTTGAATTATTGACATTGGTCTGATTGTAGCTCCTTTTAGAGGCTGCTTTTTTGTACCTTTAGACCTTCTGGTTTCTCGCATGCAATTCTGTAGGTATTGTGAAGCGAATTCTCCTGGTGAATTGTTCAAAGGGATGGACGGATAGTCCGTCCGGTCTTTGGACAATAGTTGTAGGAGTCGTGCATTGATGACCGTAGCACGTTGAGTCGCAGTGTAGTTCTTGTGATATTGCAATTTTAAGTTGTTACTGACGCTGGCTTTACTCTTCGTGCTCTGTAACGCCTCTGCACTTTTCTAGAATATAGTTTGTGATAAAATGGGAGGTGGCCATCGAGTTTTCTCATAACCACTGGCGTGGCGTCTACACTTTAGATGGAACCTTTGCTACCTTCGCTGGAGTCGCGTGTGATTCTAGTTTTAGCCTCTTTTTATGAATGAGATATTGGATATTCCTGCGCCAATGCAGTCTACATCGAGTCATGATTTGCTATGGAAGCACCTGTAATACTTTGTCAATAGGCCGTAATATGGTGAACATGTTCACCAGGAATATGGTGAACATGGCAGTACGGTGGTGATCCAGATATGTGAATGCAATATGTTTGATTGTCCGTGAGTTTACCGAGGGAGTCTATGTTATTAGCTGCAATGTGAAGTTTTTCTGAACGTTTGCTGAAGTATATGAGTTGTCGTCGTCTAGTATCTGGTGGAGTGCATTGAGTGTGCATCGTCTTGTATATTCAAATGTTACAGGGACAGGGCAGGCCAGAGCCAGTGGAGCGGATGCTGTTGGACAAACTGACAAAGGGCAGCAGCAGGCCTATTTGCATTTGGCGATTTCTATAATTTCCGCATTTTGTCGACTCCCGGAACTTGCAGCGATGGATGAGAACATCAGTAAAGTTTCCATTCTTGTTGAAACTTTAGCACGCAAGTATAATTACCTCCCTCTTTTTCTTACCTCGACCTTTTGCTTTACTTTTTGTGTAGAACCTCTTCAGAGAACCTTGTCCAATGTCCCCATTCATAAATTGAGATATCTTTAAGTAACTCCTATCCAATTCTGGTTGCAAAGCAAATTGAAGTGTGGCAAATGTGGCACCAAGGCAAATACCGAAAAAATAGCGCTATTTATTTGCCTGAATAGCCTACCTGCTCATGTGATGATAAAATTTTATATATTTTGTTCAGGGACGATGAACTGGCTGCTGGAGACTGTCTGGAGTGCTTGCTTGCCATAGGCTCAGCATCAGATAAGGGGCGAGAGGCCCTACTGCAGCAGAAAGTTTTAACTACAGTTGTACATCGCTTGAGCGAGGCACCACCGAGTACTCTATCTGTACCTTTTATTTCGTTACTTATGATTCTCCATTTTTTGTTTCATCTTGTTTCCCTGGAAATTCCTCCCCTTTTATCCTTTGGTTCTTTGGCTCTTTAATTGCTGAGTTTTCAGTACTTTTCTTTCTCTCTTTTTGTATTACTTATCTTACACAAGTTCTGTATTCCATCTGTGCACAAGTATAGTCCTGATACGACAGTACAATCATTAGTCCGCAGGCCTTCCTAGGTTTTGTGCTAAGTATGATTTATCGTAAGCTTTGTTGTTCTGAACATACAGATGCAAATTGGACACCTCTAGCTGTCAGGTTGATATTATTTATGTTTAGCACCACGGGTGCTGCACAAGAGATCACCGAGTGCTCACAAGAACTGGCAACTACGGTGAGGACCACGTCCTTGGATCTGTTGTAATATGCCTGATAGGTCCTCATGCTTTGGAAATGCTCTTTAAGATACATGCTTGGTGTTTTTAAAACACGAGTTTGAGATATGACAGTTGGTCGTATTTATTAAGTTTCAAGCTGAAAGTTTTTTGTGAATTTTGTTCAGGTTCCTATTGTAGCAAGGCAGTTGGTTGTCCAGCAGGACGCATCCAAGTTTGAAGCATTGTCTCTTCTTCACTATTTTCTTGCATCAATTTACTCGGTAATTGTTGTGCTTTACTTATTATCTGTTTTAACATTTTTGTAATCTGACTACATTCTACTTGTTAGCAAATTGAACTGGAGTGAGTCTAGAGTCTTTGTAGCAGCATTTATGCGTGTGCTGAGGATCGTGTTTGATTTGTTTCCCTCTTTTACTCATCACTTTGTGTAAATTGAGTTGCAGACGCACATTCGGCTTGCTATACGAAATGCCTATCTAAGTCCTGACTGGCATACCAATATACGTTCAGGACTTGGAATCATTTTTAACAGCCGCGTGGGTATGTTAAGTCTCTTCACTTTCTTTATTGTTCACACTCTCAGGGTCGCTGGTCCTGCTCTCTGATGCATTGGTTTATGTTCGTCGTCGTTGTTGAGTCTTAAAGACATACATTTTGCAATACATCATTTCAGTTATGTATTCATATCTCAATTTGTGGTGAATATTTTGTCTAGGCAAATAAAATGATGATAAGCAGAGTCCATTCCCTGTTTTTTAGTCTAGATTTCCATGTTGGGTTATCTCTGGCATACAGAGAACTTCATGTGGCGTGAATCGGCTTCTTGCTGCTTCAGCTCATCCTCCAGCTGAAATTAGGATTTCATCGGCCCAATGATTTTACATCTTTTGATATTTCCTTCTGCATGGTTGAACAGGGTTTGAGAAAAGACAGTTGATTTTGGAAGTCACAGAGGCTCTTGTAGAAATTGTTGGAGAGGTGTGGCTCTTAGGGCCTATGGTTGTTCCAGAAGATCAGAAGCCTGTTCCATTAGACAGGTATTGTCAGCCTGTTTTCTTATGATTCTCACAGATCAGAAACTTGAAAGCTAGAATTTAGAAAACAATTAGTTTGCTACTCTATGTATCGTTTGTTAGATTATGGAAGTTTATTGTATGCTGTATGTATCTGTAGTCATATTCTTTTGGTTTGGCAGATCATCTTCTATCATATATTCAAGCTAGCTTGTAGTTAGTGACCTCGCTTCTAATTTGTGCGGCCAGGCTTTACGTTTTTACTAAGAGTAACTAGTTTGCAAAATCAGGTTCTTTATGCTGGTGGTAGAGACTGTGAGAATTGAGACTTCAGTACTCTTGAATGAAGTTGCAAGGAAAACATTCGATTCCGGAGGAGGCGAAACTGATCAAGTTGCTGAGTCTGCTGGCAAGCAGCAAGGATTGGCTACTTATCTTGCCCTTTTGGAACATATCATCAATGTTGTAGTTGATCAGCAAGATGCATCAGGGAAGTTGAAGGAGTCGACAATGGAAATAGCGGTCACTGCCTTGAATGACGTTGTAGGTTTGGTTCTTGAGTTTCTCGAGGATGCTCAGGTTTGTACTTCATAAACTCCGCTATAATATTTATCATAACAGTATCATGGTTAGCTAAAAGGCCGCTTTCTATTTTGTTATTGGCGATGACGTGAACTGAACTGTTTCAGTACCTTAAATATTGTTGCTATTCCATTGGATCGGTATTTTATCAGTCAATTATCCTACTTCTGGATGGTGCAGGAAAACAATATCACTTCTGGAGATCTGCTTCTGGGCACTGTTCGGTTGGTGGGAAGGTTAGTGACATGCGCCTCAAATTCCATAATTTACAGCTATGGATATGTCTCATTTTCTAGGAAGGCTATCTTAATATATTTATGTTATATCGTTGCAGACGTTCAGCGTTTACAAATTTCTTCGTGTCATCTTTAGTGCAATACATCACCATTGTGTTAATATGTTTGGCATGATGCATCCCAGATATTTGGCGGAAACTCCTCTTGCCCACCGAAATCGAGTGTACAAGTTACTTGGATTCCTCCTCTCCGTTACTAGAGAGGGGCAAGATGGGTACGTTCACAACCAAGGTTTTGACCTATGTATGCTGCCGATTTCGTGCTGTTCATCTATGAGTTGATTATTAGAGTCAAAGTGGTACCGGTGTGCTTTTAGTATTTTTCCTATGCCTCTTAGAGCAATATCACCATCCTGTGTTCATCCGCTAAGCCTGGAGCATAGTCACGATTCACTGCCATTGTGGTGCGATGAATGTCAAATCCTGAATGTTTAGTATGACTAGACATTTTGTAAAAACTTTTCGTAAACCATGATATCTAAGTCGAAGCGTAATGCAGCGTAGTCTCCTGTCACATTCTTGATGCTTATGTAGCCGGAGTGTAGGCGCTCAATTCGTTGTTTACATAGGTTTTATATGCCTGTTTGAATGCAGGACTTTGGAAGCAGTCCCGTTTATGTTGCCAGCATTATCGCAGATTACCACAGAACTTGATGGTTGCAGAGCTCTTGTCTTTTGTGGAGGTCATAAGCAGGTCAGTTTTATGTTATCCATTATTTTTTCTATGTAATGCAGTCGTGGTTTCGTTTGAAATCTTCATTTCCCGAGTGTGCACGTCACATCCTTTGCGCTCATAAGCGCACAGATGTAGTCCTTGACACTGATTTAAGGGTATTTGAATTAAGAGATGCGTGCACTTCATCGCTTGTCTATGCACTCACTCGGTTATCTGTACTCATTCTACAATGAATCTTCTTCTGTTAACGATATCTACAAAGTTTCTCGAAAATGTTCAATGCTCAAGGTGGTATGTCTCAAAATTCTGATTTCTCACACCTAATAGTGTATCTGTTCCACAGATTGTTCGGTTTGTACTCGTAGCAACAGAATCAGGAGGACCAGAATCTCGTCTTGCAATAATCGATGCTTGTGACACACTTCTGAATCTCCTTATCAAGGTACGGTTGTGTCTTTAAAAAATTAAATTACATAGAAAATAATAATAGTTTTTGTTGTCTGATATAGTAGTCACTTTTGATATAGTTGATGAAAGAATCTAGACCAGCTTTCATCTGTGGGTGGATACAGAACGATTAACAACTGTGGATGGGCGTTATTTCTATGTTTTCATAACATGATGCGAAATTTATATATGGCTGATTTGCAGCAAAAGGATGGTTTAGGGAGTGCCCTTAAGGTCACAGACTTTCTTTCTGCACTGCCGTCCTTAGCCAACTGGGCAGGTTTGTACCCTTGGGCTCCATGGACCAACTCTTCCACCATGTTAAGCGTATGATTTTACTTGCATAAACTGTGTTTGTCAACCAAGTTTGTTCAATGGTTTTAATTGATGAGTAAAGAAAAAAGCGAGGCCGAAAGGCGCGGAGCAAAGCTATGTTCTGTAATTGTAAATTTTCGTTTACATTTCTGTTATTTTGGCTCTTGGGAAAGTGCCAAACTCGGTTGTTGCTCATCCCTTTGGTTTTCACAACTTTGAATGTGTGTTCAATTTTTTGACATAGATTAGAATGAGTAAGGAGCATTTTATTGAGTTGTATTATTCACATCTATTATGTTTACATATATGGGGTCTTTACGTGGAAGTTCTGGCTACTCTGGCTCAGCGCATGGGAAACAGGTGATGGAGTGCGCATTGGCGGCAAGTCTATGCACTATGGTTCTTGGGTTGACCAACGAAAATGCTCTTGCACAGTACCCTGGGTTTGGGCCTGCTGGTCTGCAAGCTGTTTTTGCATTGATATTGATGAATCTAGAGCGATGTCAAAGGGTGAGAATCTCTCTCATTTGCGATCGAGTAATTAGCGCTTTATAAAGATCACCAATTGAAAAACTGTAAATTTTGTATCCTGTAACAACCCAGAGCGATTGTGCATCTAGAGCGTTCCTTAAAACTGCAGCTCTTAGTAAAAACTGTTACAGCCTTGTACTGAGGATTGCTTCAATCCTAATTTGGTGCAGGCTGAGAGGCTAGAGGAACCTGCGGAAGAGGAAGATTTGTGGGACATCACTGTTTCAGGTGATTTTAGTACGGAGTTCATTATCTCAATTAAAAAAACTTCATAGTTTTGCTAGATCATCGTAAATTTTTCTCTATTTTACTGAATTGGGTTATCTTCCTATGGATGCAGGATGGTCACAATGTATGCAGCGTTACCCTTCGTTCAAAAACATCATCAAGGCTTCGGCATGGCTACAACGTTTTTTGGGAAAGCGGTAAACTCTCTGCGTTTGAAAATAGACAAGTTTGATTTTCCTCTTTGGAGTATGGGAACCGCAGCTATATTCGTATTTCTTTGGACAGTGTTTATTTATGTTGTTGCCTGAATGTGGGCACTGGTTGCACTGGTAAATACGCATGTATACTGAACAGTAGTATATCTTATTGTTTCTGTAACAGACCTATGACAGCGACAATGGAAGAGGTGACAACTAATCCATCGCTTCAGATGTTGTTGGCGAGCATATTCGCCCCTTGATGAATCTCTTCCACGATGGAAGGCAGCACAGTATTGACGGTGTAATGAGGGAATTGATGTTCTGCTCAGTACGTTTTGTCTACAATTTAACTAGGCATTGGAGAATATGTTACACAGTATACATAACCATACAGACATTTGCTCCTTATAGAGTTGTAAAGAAAGCAGCAGTGCTGGAGTCCTGTGTAGCTTTTACGTGAAAAAGACCCGTTTGTCAAACCAGTTGATCACAGACATTATTGTTAGGTATTTTAACATGCTGTATCTCTTTCGTTGCGGCCATGGGATGCATGAGTAAGCAGCTCACTTCATTTTATGTAAAAAAACTTTGGTCGATCAAAACCCTTGGTATCTGTTACGTGGTACACCTAGCCCTCAGTACCCGGCAATTGTTGAAAGTCAATCTGGGTGTCTACATGTGAAAGTAGCATCAGATTGCATTTCTTGTTGCAATGTACCTTTTCCGAAGTGTTATCTTAATGAAATCCCACCACATTACGAAGTAGGCAACGTTGACTCAGTTGCGTATTTCCAACATTTTTTGCAACTTTAGATTACTGAAGATGCCTCATAATTATGAGCTGGATTCGATGTTAGTTACTTAATTTGAGTTAGTTACTTAATTTGATTCCATGTTAGAACACGGCATGTTTTAGGAGTGCTATTGATCAATCTTTGAAGGGCTCTCTTGCAGACTCACAGCAACACCATCTTGTTTCCAATTTGGTTACCCATACGAGTCCCTGTCCGTTCACATGGCCATTTGAGGCCCTTCTCCATTTCCTGTAAACCACATTTTCTTGCCTCACATCTGCAAGCTAAACCTAAACCGGGATAGACTCTTCCCCACTTGGAACCCTATTTCTGTGTCTTCTTCTCCACCACTCCTAGAGCTCTCTTCCAATCAGTACCAGTTAAGCAATTTTTGACCTGTGAATGGAGTAAGTTACTATCTTCACTCTGGGTTTTCCCTTTTAAGCGGAAATCCATAGTGCAGATAAGGAGTTACTTTGAGTTACTCTATTTTGAAGTCAAAAGAAGCTTGACTACTCCTGTAATTGGAAGAATTCTAGTTATAAATGACATAGAACTATTGCCGCTTTAAATACCCGTACCCTATTTAAGTTACCAAAACTGTGGTTTCAGAGTCTCTAAGGTAGTGGTACTGAAAACCAATCAAATTTCAGATTTGGCAAGTATATTGTGGAGTAGTGAAGGGTATATTTTTCGAGGCATCTCCAAAATTTGTGGGAGGCTGGTGATGATGGAATCATAATTTTTGAATTCTTTTTGAATTAGTTCTGAAATTTTGAATGTAAAATCGTAGGAGTTCCCAAAACCAATCACCCTAATATCTAGCTCCCTTGTACATTAAATTTTGGAGTTGGAAGCTAGAATCTAACTTTCAGGTGATTGCCCCTACTGATTGGTTTTTGGTACTGCTTGGTTTTTGGTACTGATTGGTTTTCGGGGCCACTACCTTAAACTTCATTGCAGAGTGACCCAACTCTGAAGACGAAGACCATCTCTATTCAACAAAACCATCCCTCAAAGAGAATGGAGATCGGAAAACGAGGAGCAGATGATTGCATTGACTTGCTCCACAACCAACGCATTCTGCTCAGTTTGTAGACACCTTAAACCACGGCAGGTGTACCCAAATCCCACTAACGAAGAATATATCCCATGCGTACATTTGATGCTCTTAAATCTTCAGAAAAGTGAACAGATACCATAATCCCTCAGTCTCAGGAATATGCTGCTTTGGCAGAGAAAATTGCACAGGATTCAGTTTCTGGTCAACAAAGATGTCCAAAAAGCCAGTCAAAGCTTGTAGAGGAGAAGAACTTGTTCATGCAACTCTCATGCCAACAACATCAATTCCCAGTTTCTCCTTTCGTGTTGTACTCAAACTGAGAATTGATGTCTAGAGACTCTGAAAAATGTTTAGTTTCTCCTTTTGTGTACCATTTTGTACACACCTGAGACTGTCATGTTAATCTAACATCCACCATACTTGTGTGCTCCTCTACTGGAACCGGAGGAGGGAGGACATGATCTGATCAGCTCTGGATTCATCACAACAGCTCCGAGAGGGGACCGGCAGAGAGAGGGTGGGAGTGAGGACACACAATGGAGACCTGCGAGGAGAGCACCACAATTGGCAAGGTCATCACTTGCAAAGGTATGAGTAGTTTTCATTCTTGTGCAATGTTCTTATGAGCCATGATCCATTGCCAATTTGGGCTATCCCCAAACCTAGGTAAGTTGGGGAAGGTCATCACTCGCAAAGATCACAATGGGCAAGGTCATCACCTGCGAAGATTCATCACTTGCAATGTTCTTATGAGCCATGGTTTATGCCATTGGAGTTTGTTGTGGAGATTGGGACCCATGTGGTTGTGGCCTAAGTTGGTAGAAATGGGACGATCGTGTTTTGGTTTGGTGATGGTTGTAGAGATTTGTGGTTGAAGTTTGTAACGATGTACTGTTTGTTCGGTTTGATTTTCTTACATTGGGATGACTAGTAGTGCGAGTCGTTGTTGGAAGTAGAGATTTGATGGTGAGTTTGAAGTGAGGTGTACTGTTTTGTGTGTTGTGAAGCTGCCGTGGCGTGGGAGCCGAAAGGGGAGTTTGTTGTGCAGGATGTGCAGGTGGAGCCTCCTCATGCCATGGAGGTCCGCATCAAAGTGACACACTCGTCGCTGTGCCGCAGTGACGTTTTCTTCTGGGCGAATGAGGTGGGCGTCCGTGTTTGATCTTTCTCCAGTATTCCCTTGTTTTATTTCGTACTCAGATGTTGCCATGTAAGATTGTCTTATGGGGATCAATCTAGACATTTCGATAGTCCACTTGACCCATTGTTGCTCAATTATTAGAGCAGAAGTATGTGGACAATCTGGAGTTAAAGCCATGCGTTTGGTATGAATTCAGAGTCTTGCACACACCTTCCCTCGCATCTTCGGACATGAAGCAGCAGGGTAAGTCATCAGTTGAAACTCTTGAAATTTCTTCAACGAATCTGTTTTTTTCACCCTTTGTCTTGGTTCCAGATTGAAAGGAATTGAAGCATTCCTAGTGTCGAATATCTATAATAAACCCTCGCATTGGTTTGCAGAATTGTTGAGAGCGTGGGTGAGGGGATAACAGACCTCAGACCTGGAGATCATGTACTTCCAATTTTCACAGGCGAGTGCAGAGAATGTAAATACTGCGCATCTCCCAAAACAAATCTGTGTTCCAAGTTTGGAGTGGCGTCTCTCGAAACGGGCATGAAAAGCGATGGAAAGTCACGTTTTTCAGTGCAAGGGAAGCCCATTTCCAGATTTTTGGGTTCCACCTTCAGTGAGTACACTGTGGTGGAGTATGCCTACGTTGTGAAGATCAACCCTGCCGCTCCTCTGGACAAGGTTTGCTTGTTGGGCTGTGGAGTTACAGCAGGTATGAGTACTATCGTGGTTGTAATGGACATTTCTAGTTTTACAGATATCAACTTTGATTTTGAGAATTTTCACCAGAATTTGGAGGTGAATGATGGTTTGTAATTCCATTCATGATCAGGCATAGGTGCTGTGAGGAAGATTGCGCAAATGGAAGCAGGGGCAACTGTTGCAGTGTTTGGTCTCGGCACTGTGGGGCTTGCTGTGAGTGTTAAATTCCGGCTGAACTTTTCACAAGTGGCACAATCTAGTCTTTCCTGAAAGTGATCTAGGGTTCAGTATTTTTTATTTTATTTTTGCATATTTTACCTATCTGCTTTTATGAACTGTGTTTTGGGAAAATTGAAAGGTTGTGAAAGAGGCAAAGTTGCAAGGTGCTTCTCGCATAATTGGAGTTGACAACAAGGCTAGCAAGGCAGACGAAGGTACGGTAGTAACCCTAACCTTCAACTTCTGCAAGTAGTTTGTGCTGAAGATCATGTTATATTGGTCGTTTTCAGACTTCGGATTGTTTTAAGAGACTGCTTTGAATGGCTTCAAGTTCAACCCCTCTGATGAATCTCCAGTGCGGTTTTTGAAGGCAAAAGATTTGGAATTACTGACTTCTTAAACCCAGACACTTTAAACAAGCCTGTTGATGAGGTAACAAACTTACTCGCAATTACTGTCTTCTCTTTTGGAGTAATGTAACTGTGCATGTATGAAACTGGACAAATCTCAAGCATCCGTCTTTGATGTCCATCCACAATGTCATCAATCATTTAAAACTTTTTTACTGATTGTTTTCCTTTGCGAAGCAGGAGATAAGAGAATTAACAGAAGGTGGAGTAGACTTCGCCTTTGAGTGTGTGGGCAACCCAAATGTTATGGCCACTGCATTCGAAAGCTGTCAAGATGTAGGAAACTCTCTCCTTATTTTCATCTTCCTTGTGCACATGGACTTTCCTTGCATGTCATTGACTTCATGTTGTCTAGACATGCTTAAGCACATGAATCTCCAATTATTTTCCTGAAAGAGTTTCTGAAGCGCTCTGAAATAATGGTCATCTACACTGTCCTGGGCATCCGTATGTCAGGGTTGGGGAACTACGATCGTCATCGGAGTTGCAGGGCGTGCTACTGTCACCATTCCCACACGCTATTTGTTAAGTGGGCGTTGCATGAAAGGCACTCTTTATGGAGGCTACAAGCCCAAAACCGACGTGCCAGAGCTTGTAGAGCAATATTTGCGAAAGGTATTTTCACTCTCTCCCTACTCCTGCATTGTATGATACGAGATTGCTATAATGCCAATCATTACTCATCTAGTCGACATCTTCAAGCAATCTACATTGATTCCGTTAGTGTATGACATTATTCACCTAACTAATAACCCTTCGGAGTTGTTGGCGATTGATAAAATCATTGTAGAGTACTGACTGCCACTGAAGGAGTGGTACTAATTCGCTAGGGACAGATTGCAAAGCATGAGTTCGATTCGATTATTGGAAAGAAACACATCATTTTTTCTTTTTTAGTGGTAATTATTCCTAAAACAATTTTAACATTGAATTTGTATGATATTTGCTCTTGCATCACATTATCTATTGTACTAGCCCAAGTGTACGTGACAAAACCATTGTAGATACATCATTTGTGCGAGGCTTGGACTTCAAATCCAGGTATGTCATTGTATCTAACCACCATCATCTGTAAATTATGGTATCAGCAAAAGGGAAACATGCCGCTTTCATTCACGCTGGGTGTTGATGATGTTCATGTGCAGGACTTGGATGTGGAGGAGTTTATAACTCACAACTTGCCATTCACACGTATCAACGAAGCTTTCAAGCTCTTACTTGCCGGTGACTCCTTGCGTACCGTCCTGCACTTCGATGACATAATTCGCTGAACGTTTGCCATGGTATCCCATTGATCAAATCTTATTGTGCCTGGATTGACACTCCAATCATTATAGACATGGTTGAGAACTTTTAACCGACGAGAAGCTGCTATATCAACTATTTTTTCTGTTCAACTTCTGCAGCTGCAAGTTCCTAAGATGAAGCAGTAGCTCGGTTGCCCAATTGACATGATGTTCTCCAAGGAGGAGGATAAGGGGAAAGACACTAGTGTGGAACTCCAAGAAGATTTTGTAATTATATTTCACCATTTTGATCCGGTGGTGAGTGACAATTGTCTTTTTTTTTAGTCAAATGTTTTAGTCAACCAATGCATGATCTCTAGGCCGAGTCATGGACACTAGTCAAACATGTTGAATATAAGTGAAATTTTCCTCGTAAACAGAGCCTCCAAGACAACAATTAGGTACTACAAATATAAGCATTCTAACCTATTTTAGCAAATTTGTAGAGAAGCTTCAAAAATGTTTATATTTGGTATTGCTATCTTAGTTTACGAAAAGATTTTTGACCTTACAATTCAATCACGACTAATTCATCTGCCAATTTAGACTATTCATTTTCACAATTCAAAAACAAGTCTGTAATAAATTTGAAGTAATAAATTTGAAGACAACCTTCTTTTTCAATACGTGAAGATTAAATCAAAGTTGTGCTTGTATAAAATAAAAGCATCCTCACTTTATTTCAATTTTGTGAATGCTCTTCACCACTCTCAGAGCTTTCTCCTATCACATGCCCAATCAAGCTACTTTTGACATACAAAATGAAGTAACTCCACCTCTCCAACCAAACTACTCCTTTAAAAAAATAAAAAATCCCGAAGATGAATGCCAAGTCAGCTAACAAAATCCACGTCACAGAGCCACGTGGCAGAGGTGCGCCACTCTCCTTTGCAAGAGCACTGCATCAGCGCCCTCGCCGAAGGAGCTGCAAACCTTGAATCTCAGACTCAGTCATCTCAATCCCATCTCATCTCACACAATCCATCATTTCAACGCTGCAATCACCTCATTGCCCCCGAATCCATGCCCATTTGCATCTCCTGGAGTACGCCCCACGTCCTTCTATTTTGAGCTCCTCTAACCACTGCTTCAAAGCCCACAATTGGGCATCCACTTCACACTCCCAGTGCTACCTCAGGTGGGTTTCCAACAATTTTGCTCAAAGCTTGTGCTTTCCGTGTTTTAGGGTTTCACAAGGATTGAACTTGAAATTTTCTTTCTAAAAATCGGACTTTTTTTGTGATCTATGTGTCCTATAGAGGTGATGATGCACGGAATGGGTTTTTAATGTTTCTCGGTTTGGTGGTGAATGGGAGTTGGATTTTGGATGGTGATGTTCTGTATGTGGGCTTCATGTTTGTTTGGTTTGATGTGAGGTTCTAGTTAGTAGTGGTGTGTTTTTTCTTAGTGTGTTTATTTGGGTGTGGGAAGGATGGAATGGGAGGATTGGTTCTGAGAATATTTGATTCTGAGAAATTGTGATATTTGCTAGAGGTGGTAGTTGCTGGTAATGGGGGACTGAGATCACCATTTGGACCTTTGGGCAATCTTTTGATCTATTGTTGTTTTCTGACACTAACTTTGTGTAAGGGTGAGGAATGAGTGTTGAAGGTTTGGGAAGAGGTTTATTTGGAATATTTGGGAGTGGGCATTCTCTTTTAGGTTAGTTGTTTAGTGAGAGCTGAAGTTGTATTGAGAGGATAGCCGGGGATGGGAATCACTAATGTTCAGGATGTGTTGTTTTGTTTCAGATATCGATATATAGATCTACTAGCGAAGGTATAGAAGTGTAAGCATAGATGTGTTGGTTATGTGGGCTAGGACGTCGCCAGTTACATCCTCCTCCGTCGTCTCAAACGCAGCAGCAAGGCACATTTGGTGCCGGGACGATGGCCATGGGGCCATACGCGGGGGTGGACACGTATCTTCGCGGATTAGCGGGTGCTGCTGAAGGTTTTGGCCACGGCTCGATTGGTGGTTTGAATGGACAAATCTACCACGTCACCTCGTTGGCTGGTTAGTGTAATTTCTGTTGTTCCTTTGTGTTCCTTGGAAAGAAATAGTTAGTATATATCGTCTTATACCAGAATGAAACATGATAGTTTTGGTTAAAAATCTGCATAGTTCTTATTTGATTGAGGAAGCGTTGTGGAACATACTCCTATTCAGCAATCTTATCAGAAAAATATTCTTTCCCTGGAGATGTCCTGGGGGATTAAGCTTGATGTGGTGGTAATATTTTTGAGCAGATGATGGACCGGGCACATTACGTGAAGGATGCCGTAAGAGTCAACCGCTTTGGATTGTGTTCGACGTATCTGGCACGATCACTCTGTCGACTTATTGCCGGGTGCAGTCATACAAGACCATTGACGGTCGAGGTCAATGTATAAGGATCACAGGAAAGGGTCTACAACTCAAGCAATGTGAGCATGTAATAATCTGCAACTTGATTTTGGATGGCGGCCGAGGTCATGATATTGATGGGATACAAATGAAGCCAAATGTAAAGCATGTCTGGGTGGATCGATGCTCGATATCAGATTTTGACGATGGTTGTATTGACATTACTCGGGAATCTACTGACATTACTGTTTCAAGGTAAACAATAACCTGGCCATTTGAATGTTTTATTGATAGGTTGAAGTATAGCCTTTTTTGGAGAGCGTGTATCTGCTCGATACTTATCCCTTGAATGAACTAAATTCTCTTTGAGTGCAGAGTATAGTACTGTGCAGTCACTACATTTTCATCAGCCATTGTCGCACTGTTTTATCTAGAAAATAGGAGGTTGGTGAATCATGTAGGTTTCTCAATTATCTCTCCCTCGATCGGAATCTGTGATACACACTAACTCTAATAATTATATTATGCAAATGTCAGATGTCATTTCAGTAGACATGATAAGACAATGCTGATAGGGGCCGATGCAAAGCACGTGGGTGACCGTTGTATTCGAGTAACAATTCATCACTGCTTCTTTGATGGAACAAAACAACGGCATCCACGTTTGCGCTTTGGGAAAGTGCACCTCTACAACAATTACACACGAGGGTGGGCAGTGTACGCCATCTGTGCCAGTGTTGAGGCTCAGGTAAACATTCTCCACTAATCTGCATCGCTGGAAGGGGGAGTCGTAAATCAAATTGTTGCAGTGCTACACATGTAACGGCAGAATGTATTTTATCCTGTTTCGTGTTTCCGGTGTATTTTGTTAGGAACAACTGAAATAGCAGCTGAATCACATGACCAACTTTGCTTAGTAGTCGATGCGCTCAAATTTTATTTATGCGGGTCATACTTTAATGGAACTTTCAAGATTTGTCGTCGACGCCACAAATTTCCTGGGAGAGCGTTCTCTTTTCTAATGACTCCTGATCCTGAATCGATATTTCTTTGCAGATTCTATCTCAGGGTTGTATCTATGAAGCTGGCAGCAAGCTGAAAGCTTTTGAATACTATCCTGAAAAGGTGACCGGCGTACCCACTTTCATTGTTTTTCTTTGAGTAGCTATTCCTATACTGAAGCATTTTTTGTCAGTTGTGCTGAGCATTTACGAATGATACTGTTCTTGAGCAACCTTCTTGTTACTGAAAATGGATTTGGGAAGACTTCATGGTGGCGTTCACAAGAGAACTATGATTGTATGTCTTGCAAGCCTTTTGAAGCCAAGCGTGTTCGTGATTACATTTTTTTAATTGGTATATGGTCTTCTCCCTAGCAGGCTGGTGACAAAGAATGTGTGGATTCGGGATGTATCCGGTCGGAAGGGGATATACTGTTGAAAGGTGCGCAGGGGCATCAACAGCACCCAGAGCAAGTCTTTCGGGCTGAGAGCTTCTATCCCTCATGGACACTTGAGCGCGCCAACGATGCTCTGAAAAAGAAGGTGCCCAGCATTGCAGGGTGGCAGAACATTCCCAGACCACCTGATTTGGTGCCAGGCCATGCAAGCTCTTGAGACATTCATGTACTTGGTAAAACTCAAGGACATTCCCTTGGCATCAGGTTAATGGTTGGTGCTATAGTATGTGCAGTTTTGTGCAGAGTGATTTTTACGCATGAGCGGTTTTCTGGGAGCTTTCAGTGTGTGTTATACTTGTGTAAAACATACATTTGACACAGGTCTTCGTCAGCTCGGATCAACGATAGGTGTCCGCTGTTTAAGAAGATCGTCTACTTCGTAGCCTGTGTGTTTGATACCTCTTGTGTGCTGTCTGGTAAAATGTTTGATTTTTCTAGCTGCTATTTTATGATTCAAAACGACTTGTAGTGGTGGAATTGATATAGACACTCACAGTCTGCCTTTTGGTAGCATCAGGTAGTAATACGTATTTTTTCCACGTAAAAATTGTGTCAACTTGACAATGATTTTTGGACTCCAGACTATACACACACGGCATGACAACTTCTTGCTTGCCTGCTTTTCTTATCTCTTCACTCAAAGTTCTCTGCTGTGGCTTCAATTGACACTATGGCTTCGAGGATTGTGTCGCTTCAAGAAACTGTTATCTATTTAACCCCTAAAGGTTCAAGCCGTTTTTGGACCTCCAAGACCAAAAACTGTGATTTTTGACAACCTTGTAGAAGTTGAAGTATGATTCTTAATTTTTTTAATTTTTGATATATCCAACCGTAAGATCTTAAACCTAACTACATGCACTAATAGCATGTCAAATTTCAACGGTTGGATCTTTACCTTTTGTGAGATTATAGCATTCAAAGTTTATTGTTTGTTTTTTTTTTGCTTTGCGCAAAAGGCATAGTCTAAATGGTGCCAAGGGAGACTTGATTACTGTTACCTCAAACATTTTGCTCATATTTTTTTCCAAGTAGGTAACTAAGTTGAGCACCTCCATGCAAAATTTTAGAGTCTCATTACACCTTTTTGGCTTTCATGCAAATTATTTTCTAGAAGAAGGTACAAAAACTACAATATGGTAAAACTTAAATGATGTGAAATGCTTTTAGTTTTTTTAAAAAGTGAACGATTAAAAGTTAAGTCCTTGAGTTTTTTAAATTATTGGAAACCTTTTTTTTTTAAATTCCTAAATCTCAAATTTTGACAAATTTTGAAAGAAAAATTTGTAAAAATACCAAAAACTTTGAAGGTTGTTTTTGTAATTTTTGGAGGTTGCCCTTGTAAAATTGGTAAACTTTTTGACTTAGGCCACTTTGGATTCTGAGTAGTGAATTGGTTATGAACACATTTCCAAAATAAAAAATCTTTAAAAACCTAATTTTAAACTGCCCGTTTTGGACTTGAAACCTAAAATTTCTAGATGAAGGTTCTAAAAGTGAAATTTGGCTTTGAAAATTTTACCACATACACTTTGTGGAATAAGGAGCATCCAGTAAAATTCTTAGGCAAAAACATTACTTTTAACCCCTTCATCTAGGCTGCCCGAAACACCCGAGAGCCATTTTGGATTTCCAGAACCTTTAGGGGTTAAACAGCAATTACACTGGGGTGTTCCATTATAAGGATGAGGATGATGTGACAAGTGCCCAGGGCATTCAATATTTAATGTTCCTTGTCAATGCACTCCAAGTCTGCTAGGTGGTTATCAATGTATTTTTTGGAAATATTTTTAGGATGTTGAGAATTGTAAGAGCTTTGTGGAAGTATATTTATTTTTTTGCACTAAATATTGGAAATAAATATTTATGATGCCCTAAGTAGTTTTCTTTCCTTATTGGACAACTCCAAATTTTTTGCTACATTCTTCAATTACCTCTAGGAATTTTACATAAATAAAATAATTTTCTTTGAAATTTCCAAAAAAGATTTTTTTTACAGTGGAAATTTTTCACTTTAAAAATTGTCAAAGTTTGTCATCTTGCCGAATAAGATAGAAAATAATGTGCCAAAATTTTGACAATTTTAGAATGGAATGTTCTCATCATAGCAAGGAATTTTTTAACACTCTCAAATACAAATTTAATAATAATTATTTATTGAAAAATCAAAAGTGGTAATAAGATGTCACGGTAGCAAATTTTTTGGGGCTATACAACACTGAGGAAAAATAACTTTGAAGAGCATAATTTTGCTATGTAGATCTAGTGGGGGAAAATTTTATATTCCCACAAAGCTATCACCTATGTGCATATCCATTGAAAATCATAGAAATTCACAATCAAATCTGCCAATATGGGAGCTACCCTAAATCTTCAAAATTCCATTTCCAAATGTGGTATGAAAAAACATCATTTTGAAATTTATTTTTAAGGCTTTTAAATGTTGTTTTTTCATCAACACTAAAATGACTCCCGAAAAGGTTTAGCCCATATCTTTTCCAATTTCTTTATATTTACACACATGAGGAATTCTAATAATGCTAAAATTCTCGGGCGGGCACGGGACATTGACATTACGAACGGACACTTTATTCACTCTAGGCTTGCAAAAGGGTTGGTGTTTCTATCTATCTATCTAACGCTCAAATTACAACCATGACCGGTCTCTAGAAAAGGAAATACTAGACCTTGAGATTCGGTTCCAAAAAATCTGCTCCTTACAAGACCAAAGGCAGTAAATTCTCGACCGGTGCGGATATGGCAGCGAGCCATGCCAGCCTCTTCCTTTTTCTCGAACATCCAAAGCTCCAGAAAAAGCCGGCGATGCCATCACCAGCTCCAAAGCAATGGCCGTGCTCTTATCTTCAACACAACTATCTGCGATCAGGCATCCAAGGGCTCACCACTCTTCCCGAATCCTCCACTCCCAATTCTACCGTCCACACCATCATCTTCCTCCCCGCTTGACAACCCTTAGTCATGCTGGTGGCCGGTTGCATGGTCATTCGGAGTGTGAGTTCTAGAACTAGCTAAGGTAGCTCGGATCAGGTTGCTGCAGCCATGGCTCTGTCCATGTGCAAACTCCCTACTCTGCAGGTCCACTCCGCGTCCTCTCTGGGAGCGAAACCGGAGTGCGTTGCTGCTGCTAGATCTTCCCTGGGGAAGCTCAACGTGGGTTTCCTCTCCACTAGCGGTTCAGGTTCGGTGACCCAGTTCGCTAGTGTGAAGGTTAGCTCCGGGACGAGCAGGAGGAGCTTGCAGGTATGTGCTGCGACTAGTCCGACTGCGGCGCCGTCGTCGGATGTTAAGGATGGTCGGGATGACCGAGTTGTGCAGATCCACACCGTGGAGGAGTTTGATGCGGCGATTAAGAACGCCGGGAAGAAGCTCGTGGTGGTGGAGTATGCTGGGTTGAAGAGTAAGAACAGTAGGAACATCTACCCCGCCATGGTGGACATGAGCAGGACCTCGCAGAATGCCGTGTTTTTGCTTGTGATGGGAGACGAGACCGAGGAGACCAAGGAGCTCTGCAAGCGCGCTGGCATTGAGAAGGTATGGTTTTTTGGTTAATTGTCACTGGTAATTCGGAGGTTTTTTTTTGGAAATTTGTTCACTTTGAAGTTAGGCTGTAGGTCGTTTCTGGGAGTCACAGTTCTTGAGAGTTTTCGTTTGTGGAAGAGTAGGAGTAGTTGGGTGAACCTCCAATTACGACGTTCCTGTTGTTTTCAGTGGTGCAATTTGTTAGGCATCTACTTTCCAACTTTCCGCTGATGGGCACCCATCACAACTACATGTACCATGGCCGTGCATGCAGTGGCAAGATGAGGGAAGGCTCTTGTAGAAATGGTGGATAGGTCCTTGTAATGGATTGCTGTTTTGGTTCTCAAATCAGAATAGTATTTATGCTGCTAAGTTCGTATGAACTTGAGAACGTCACTGTTGAACGTCGACGATCTGTTCATGTGTTGAGAAACCCTAGGACCGTTAAATCGAGAGCTCTAGAATTGACAGATGGACAAGAAAAGATACCTGGAAAGGAGAAGGTTGCATAGTTAAGGACATTGGGGTTGATCACAAGTCCCGCCCTTCCATGGGCTTGTCATAACGAGGAAGTGCTTGCCTCCCTTAATCATCATCTCATAGTGGGTCAAGGTCGATAAGGTGCAATCCTGCTCGATGCTGTGTGGCCGAATACCTGAAGCTTTTGTGCTTCGTAACACTTTTGGCTGTAGCTGCGGTTGTGTGGTAGCTTCTTGGTGCGAATTGGTGATTTGGAGATGGGTCCAATAGAGCATCAAGTTGTGGACCACTATGTAACATGTTGAGGGCATGTTGTAATACGTTATGCTTTGGATGGGTTTACAGGTCCCACACTTCGCATTTTACAAGAATCAGGAAATCGTCCACGAAGAGGCGGGTATCACGGCAGAGCAACTTGAGGGTGATGTCTTGTACTATGGTGACACGGATGCGCCAATCCATCAGCTCCACAGTCGCACTGACTTCGAAGATTTACTTCGGAAGCACAAAACTGACGACAAGCTGCTCGTTATTGATGTTGGCCTGAAGAATTGTGGCCCCTGCGTGAAGGTTAGTACAGAAGCAGTGGTTTATTTTTCCCATCATGCTCGAACTAGTAATTTTTGTGTACGTGACTCTTGTTTTCAAAAGTTAACTAGCCTTTTCCTGAGTTGGAGGTGACTGGTTTCTCAGATTTACCCGACGTTCATCAAACTCTCTAAGCGGATGGCAGACACTGCAGTGTTCGCTCGGCTAAACGGCGATGAGAGTGAAGATTGCGAGGCACTTGTCAAGTTAATGGGCGTCGTTGAAGTACCCACCTTCCTTTTTGTTAAAGGCGGAAAGCTACTAGGCCGCTATGTCGGCTCTGGAAGAGGATCTCTCATTGGTGAGATCTTACGACACCAGGGTGTGCAAGTGACATAATGAATTGTCGATCGAGTGCATCCCTTCCGTCGCAAATTTCTCAGAGGAAACCATGTTAAAGACCTGCCACATCCTGAAAGGGATCTTTTAAAGGCACGAGTCAACAAACCGTCACAAACTGAGAAATTTTCGACCACAATTCTTAGGGTGATATTAGAAATTAGAATAGACGCAATGATTCTGTACCACCATTGGAACTAATCTATCCACAGCCTATTATCAAGGAGAAGTTTGCAAAATATTTTACTTTTTCTACCTTGGTTTATTGTCAGTCATCTATTCGGGTGTTGAAGTGTTTGTGTCATAGGTATTGTCTGGTGATGAAGATTTTCAAATCTTAGGCGGGGAGAGATAATGAAGATGTTGTTCTAACTTTGGTAACATCAGTTACAAAACGTGGTCAATCATTCGTACCTATTCTCTCATTTCATCGTCAATGATTTTTCTAGTAGTACTTGTCGCGTAGTTCCTCTGAAAACGTGAATTGGTGAGGAAGAGCACGAATTGTGGTGTTGCAAAAAATCGCTAAACGGTACGATTTAACAACAGCACATAAGTTACATGGAAGTACCTGACAAGTCTCTGTTACCAGCTACTTCTTCCCACTTGGAAGTTCTGGTACTCATATCTAAAATCTGCGCACTTCCCAACAAAGTACAGCTGTCCATTAATTTTATTCAGATTGGATACTAGTACCAATAAGAAAAGATAAATTTGCACATGCACACCTGGTCAGTGAGGCATTTTGAACAATCAACTACATCTACAACAACGTAGCACACACACCGTGTGAAAAGATATAGCAACATATCATAAAAACCGAAGTTCTCCTTATTGAGCTGTTGGTACTGTCAAACTTTCCACATAAGGTACAGGCACAAACTACCAACATCAGCTGGAGCCGACGTATTGGGAAAAACATCCACAGAAATGCCTGGATAATTTAGCTTTCTAGTCCAGAGCAGTTCTGCACCATCGAAACTAAAATCTGGAAACATATGATCGGTAGCACTTGACAGACCTACACTCATAAAATCATAATACAGAATCCTTGAGCGAGCAACCTGCTTTCAAATCCTAAGAAAGCTTTAAAATCTTGAAACTACTTTGGTCCCACTGCCCGTAACAAACGGATTTTTCAAGCTGGTTTGTGATCGAGGCTATCAAGGTGTAGAGTGTGCTCTCCACCCATACAAAGAAGGATACTCGAGGCAAGTATCTGCCCACCACTTGCTATACTACAAATCGGACTTTCGATACTGAATACTAATGAATCACACCTCCGCTTCAATCAGAACTCTCCAAATCATGAGCTCTTAATGCTGAAACTGGTCCGGTCTCGACACTTGAGCACTCTTAACTTTGAAATCCTCATCCAGCTGTGTATGGATGTCTGATTGACATAGTCCACAGCCAACAGTGCCGGGCCAATTTGAGAAACAGAACGAGCGAATCGGAATCCCAGGTGTCTTAAGTGAACAGGTCCTCGGTAGTAAATTCTTCGACGTCTTCTTTGGGAACCATAGTATCAATAGATTCTGGAAGTTCCACACGCTCGGCACCCTGAATCTCCAATGTACTGGGATTCTGAAGGAAGACAACGAGGCCACACTTGGCCCTTATAAAACCCTCCCACAACTGGAATCGCACTTGTCCTGCAATCACCTTCTTGGCTGGCCAGTCCTTGGGTGAGCATGCCTTCTCCAAGCCCCTTACCACAAACTCGTTCGTAAGAAATTTTCCTCTATTTTCTCCTGCTGTACATTCAGTAACCTGCCCGTTTTGGTAAATGGCTACCATAACATCCAACCCCTGCTTTTCCACTCGTTTTCTATAAGATAAAGTGAGCGAAACTTGCAACGTTGATGAAAATGGGAGTTCGTAACTGGCATCCTGCATATTACACAAAATACTACTTGTCAATACGAGAGATCCCTACGCTGCCGAGAAATGATGCGAAAAGAAATCAGTGAAGGTCTTCGGATATAACCACTAGGGCATCAGTATCTAAACAAAAGGGCAACGAGAACAGGGAAGAACAATAACACAAGTCGCACCCGACAACAACACACTGTACCTCAGCTTTCTGAAGATTAGACAACCCCTACACGAAGATGGATATAGAATGATAGCAACATCATGCAACTAGTAAACAACGAGACCATAAAACAATGACTGCACAAGACATGATCTATTCAAAAAATATACCCAATCCAGTAGCAAGCACACAATTACTGGAAGCAAAACGCCATGCATGAGGAAGAACACACCAGCACATCAGGGCTAGGAAACCTCGACGCAGCTTTTATCAAACCCGCGACCGACTCCACTTTATCGCCGACAGCATGCTTACTCCCTTGCACAACAATTTCAGGAGTGTAAATCGTATCCTGCTGCAGCGCCTCCCCATACGCCTTCTGCCTCAACGTCCAGGAAGCACTAGCAAACGGATCCCGCCATCCCAGGTGGTTCCAATAATCTACGTGATACGCCAGCGCTATCACAGGCACATCTCCAATCATCTCCTTGGCCAGCCCCTGCCCGAGCCTCGCAAATTCAAGATCCGCCGGCGGACACGAACTACACCCTTGCGAAGTGAAAAGCTCCACCAACACCGGACTCTGGTTCTGCTTCTCCTTCCTCGCATCCTCTTTCACGCTCTTCACCGCCTTCGCCCCTTGCTTCCCCGCCGTCTCACTCTCCTTCGTCCCGTTGTCAGCTCCATCATTCACTTTGCTTCGCCCGAAGCAACAACAGAGCCGGCTCATGGCTTCCAATCACTCCACCTCTATTCAGATCCCCCTCTCCCTCTCCCTCACCCCCTCTCCTAACTAACACAACCGAACTCTCTCCCTCTGCTTCAAAACCAAAAGAAACACCATCAGCCGTCTCTCCCACCGCCTCAACCGCGTCGTGATGAAGAAACTCCTCCACTGCGAATCCGCTCCGAAACACACTCCCTCCCTACCGGAGCTACCTCCCGGCGCAATCGCATGCAACAAGGGGAACGACACACACAAATGCTCCCTTACTAAATACAGCGCCACAGAACACACTGCTCCACACTCCGAGAGGCGACTCAATCAATCGCACATGATCATCACAAGCACCGAGAAGGACTCGCCAACAGCGACGTATCCAAAAAGGCAAGCAGCCGTCCAAAAAGAAAGCTCCAGTCGCACCAGCTCCTGCTCGGGACTCCTTCAACTGACCTGCAACAACGGCGACAACAAATCCTCTTCACTTACCACAAACTTCTTCCGTCACCGATCCCGGAGCCTCGGAACAAGCCTTTGAATGCTCTTCGCGCTGGAGCTCTTCCTATGCCACATCATCTACCTGTGATGTAGATTAGAAGCTTCGGGATCTATAAACATGTCGGTTTTCACGTGTCATGGCGGTTTTTGGATTCGTGGGGGGGATTGGGTTCAGGTGTTTGGTAGATTTGAAGAGAGGATCTATGGGATTGGTGAGTGAAGTAGATGTACAGAGGGGTAAGAGGTGGAGGAGAGGGATCTAGGTTTGGGGGGCAATGATGAGTGGAATTATGAGCGTTGGAGGGGGTGTTCAATGATACATGTGTCGTGATGGGGGGTCAATGGAGCGGAGTTCGATTTGATGAGCTGGCGCCCCGACTGGCACACGGTAATAGGTGTGGCTTGTTTTACTTCAGGAAGGATTCTTGAATATGCGTTCCAATGTGGATGATATTCAGTGTCATCGAAAAGGGGATGAATGTTCACAAGAACTTTGATTCTATCAACAAAATAATTTATGAACATACACTTTCCCAAATGAACTATTATTGTATAGATTGTGAAGTGGTTCTTAATATGTTTTACTGTATTCATTAGTTGTTGGAAAAGAATATGATGGTTTTCAAATCAAAATCTACAATTGTAGAAAGTGAAAAAAGAATTTGTATGATATGCCATGAATTTCATTTCATTTTCTTCTTTGAATTGATTTTAGATAATTAGTTTTAACTTTAATCGTTAAAGATCATAGAATAGAAATAAATAATCATGATATATTTATCTTATTTTACCAACTACTTGGTAGATAAAACAAACCTTTTGGAATGTAAGGTTCATACTATGGTCAAGGTTTGTTTTTAACGATCACAAAGAACATCATATTAGTTATTTGTGTACTAAATTTAAGAAATAATAGAGGCATTGTAGCATTTTTTGAATTATTAGACATCAAGTAAAAACTAATTTTGTTAGCATAAGTGTTTTTAAAAGTTTTTGTATTGAAAAAATATACATTCTTAGAAAGCTTTTATCATCTTACATTTTTGTAAAAATATTCACAAATTTGTAATGGAAATTGGCTTGGTTGTAGACTACTTAAAATTCCAAGATACCAGCCTTACGATAATGGGGAGATTGGAGTTACATTTTTTGTTTTTAAAACCAAAAAAATAAGAATTTTGTGTTAGGAATTCAACTTATTAAGTCTTTCAATTGTTTCATGTATAAGAATGTGCTATCAAAATGCATCACAATCTTTGCTTCTTAAGTTTTTTATATGACATGGTTTTGCATCTAGCATCCTATAGTCATCAAATAAATTAAAAGTAGGTGTTTTTTTTGATGTATTGACATTTGTGATGACAACAAGAAATGAAATTTTCAATACATGCAAGACATAATATACATTGTTTAGTTGACGTTTTGTACATTTTTAAAGTTAACATTTTGATTTATATTGATTACAAGTTATCTGTGTTAGTCAACATCGTCTTCAATCACATGTATCAACATTATCTAACATTAAAAATTTGTGTATTGAAAATGGAATGTTTAAAGTTAAAGTTAAAAATAACTATAATGTTAAAGTTATGCAGTCTATTATGAGGACTATAAGGATAAAAACTTTGGTAATGACAAACTAAAAGAAAAACATGAAACAATACCAATATATGTACAATTTCTGAATGCATTGAAATCTTGTCAATCACGCATACAACTATTTTTACTATTCAATGTGGTTTTTTTTAGATTGCGGGCTTGTTCAATGATTTGTTGTTACTACAATCACAAACATAATTTAAAAAAATTGTCTTAACGTCATTAGGCTAGCTACTATTCCTGAAGGGAATCTATCCCAACTTCTAACTAGAACATAGGCTTGTATAGACCTTGCATAGGTTTAATAGTAGAGATTTGAAATATACCATGTACTTTATAACTTTTTTAAATTTGTGTGTAGAAGGGTGTAGTAACTCTTTCATTTCTAATTGATTAGTTATTATCTAATTCTCTTGAAGTAAAATTGATTAACTTAAAAATCCTTTTGGAACTAAACACATTAAAATAGTATGACCATATGACATAACTCAAATTAATGATTCTTAAAACTAATCTGAATATGAATATTTTTTTAATGTGTGCAGAAGTGAACATTACTTTTTTTTACTATGTTCAAAAAAACTACATATTAGATAATTTTTATAATTGGATATTACATTGTATATTATAATATCATTTTTTTAATCAAGCAAGTTTTGTTTGTTTATACTTGTGATTTATGTGAATATTCTGAACACTTGGACAGTTTCAAATGATCCTTTAACATAGAATTGTGTAAAATCATAAAAAATTATTTTATCAGAGAAACACAATATTTAAAGCTTTTCATTTATGTCATAAAAACTTAATTCTTTTCAATCATGTCGAATTAATTTCATTCAGCTAATCGTCCAATACTGTGAACACTCTTACGGAATAAAGGATTACTATATTAAAATGCAATAAAGAATAATCAATCTTATTTCATCAACTTGAGCATTGGAATAATTCATTGAAAGAAAAATCAGGGAGTCAACAAATACATGCATGAATATTGAAAACAAACTAGCTTTTAAGATTTAATAATATCAATTAATTAGATTCCTTTTAGATTTCCTTTTAAGATTATTTTCGATTTTAAAAATGGGATAGGAGCCATTACAATGAAAATCATTCAAATAATCCCATCTGAAAGAAAAATTTAAACCTATTTTTTATAATTTATAATAAAATAGAATTTGACTTTGTAAAACATTATTGTTAGTGTGGATTCGAAGAGACAAAAGGAGAGTTGGTGGAAGGAGGAGGATTAAACGAGAATCATGGCTTGTTTTTATGAACCATGGATTCACAATTGAATATGGTTATGCACCATTTGCCATACCATCATGCAAATTATTTGCAAGTATGGAAACATTGAATCTATGGTGACTCAAACCTTGGATTTCAATGGTAGATGGGATCTTCATGAGGTCATATCATGAATAAATACTTCTAAATTTAACCAATGCTGTAGTACCACAACATGTTTGTCCAAAAATAATTCTAAAACAAAAAAACGTAAAAAAATCAAAAAATCACAAAGACAAACAAAAACAAAAACAGAATAAATCAATTTCTGCAATATTTTGTTCATTCTAATCCAATCAAAATCATTTGTACTAATTTTTTTGCTAAAAATACAAAAGTAAAAAAAATCAATTTTTGGAGAGTCAAACCTTATTTTTTCCAAAAAAATAAATATTCGTTCACAAGGCGGCAAACCTACTATGGTGTTACAATAACCAAAACCATACAAAAAATTACGAGTGTGCGCAATTGGCCAAAAACCACCACTTGCAAAAACAAACTTGAACAAAACTCAAGGATGCTACGAAGCATGAAAATGATGCGAGGTACAAAAAAGAGCAAATCCCAACGCCACGGCAACAGTACTGTACTACCAACTCACTCAAGTCCCCGCAACCAACAACAACATCACAGCAAAAGACCCAGACGACCAGAGCAGACCAGAGCAGACCACAGCAGACAGAGAGCCTGGAGACAGCGTGCGAACGGACGCCGGAGATGTGAGAGGGCATCACGCGGCCAGATCGCGACCGTGCAGACGCGCCCACCATAACACCCAGCGAACAAGCGAAGAGAGAGAGAGGGAGCGTGGCGGAGGCCCCGTCGACGGCTGCGATCACGGCGGGGCCACGCAGGGAAGCATCTGGGCCGTCCAAGCGGGCCCCTTGAAAGCCCGCCCTCTCTCTCCCCCCATCTGCGTTGAGGGACTGTGTCTGTGTGTGTTTGGGACTTTGCGACTCTTGTCTTGTCCCCGGTACCGGAGCTTCCTGGCGCGGCTCTCCACTCCCGCATGGGCCTCCTCCATCGCGCAAGCTCCTAGAGTCGTTTCCCAAGGTAAGGTTACCTCTCGCGGTTCTTTTTTTTCTTCTGAGCTCTGATTTGTTTTGGAATAATTTTTTTTTTTCAAATTCATGCGCGCGCCACGGGAGCTGCGAGGGGTCCAGGGTTTGGTGGTTGGCGCGGGTGCTGTTGCGTGTTGCGGCTCGTGGTTTAGGGGAGGGGCGCGGACATTGTTGTAGGTTGGTGGTGGAGGTCGGGGGTGGTTCTTTTTTTTTTTTTTTTGCTCGTGGGGGGATTGGTTGGGGGAGTTTTTGGTGTTAGGGTTTTGGGAGGGAGGGGAGTTTTGGTTTTTGTGGAGAGTGGAGTGCGGTGTGAGGTGGCGGGTGTGGCGGGGTGTTTGTGGCGCGTTGCAATGTGGTGGGAGGTGTCCGTGTAGGTGGAGTTTGGCATTGGTTTTGGAGTGGTGCGTAGGGGTTTGGCGTTGTTCGGGCGCGAGGGCGAGATTGGTGGCTTCTTGACGGGACTTCGGGAGCTCTGAGTTTGTCTTCGTGTTCACCTTTTTTTTTCCTTTTTAAAAATATTTTGAAACCGACGACTAAAAACTTAGTTGCCTTGACTAGCCTAGGCGAATAACGCTTACGCTTTCGGTGAGATGCTGGTTTGGAAACAGCGTATTTGGCGAACTGCGATTCGCGTGATCAGTAAATCACTGCAAGCTCAGGGTTGTTTTGTTGTTTGATTGCAACTTGGCCTGGAGGGCCCTCGACAATTGATTACTATGCAGGGAATATAATCTGAAGAGAGATTAATGTTTAGTTCGACGGATTGCTGCGATAATTTTTATGTGACAGCGAACGCGCGTGACCGGGCGAGAACTCTCTCTTCCTCCGAGGTGTAATCAGCTTTCGCTACGAAATACTCGTTTTTAATCCGCTGGATTATGCATTTGTCGAGCGGGCGTGAGTGGGTATGCGCGGGGCGTGTCGTTGAGTGTGGTCTCCGGGGCCATGGTCGGCGAGATTCTGAGAAATAACGAGCTGCATTGCTTTGTTTGTTGCGTGCCCAGGAGTTCGGCTTTCGTTTGTGGTGGACTCAAATCTTGAAAGGCGAGGGTTTTATTGGCGGAGGTGTTCGGAGGGGAGCGCGAGGAGAGCATGATGCAGTCGCCCGTAGGGGTTGGCCCCCCGACTGCGCAGGCAGAGGGGCAGCCGCAGCAGTGGGTGATGATGCAGCAGACGGGGATGCAACCCCAGCACCACGAGGAGGTGAAAACCCTATGGGTGGGAGATCTGCAGTATTGGATGGACGAGAATTACTTGCACACTGCTTTCGTGCACACCGGAGAGGTACGTGGTTCGTCCACTTTGGGTCTGGGGCTGCTGGGGAATGATTGTGATGTTTTGTGCCTTTGTCATGAGGCGGTGGTGTAGGCCACTCTTGGGCTGAACGCGCGTACACCGTCGGAAGCCCTTGGGTGGTTCACAAGCGGCGTTGCTATAGGTTTTAGGGAGGAGGGAGCCATGTCCACTCCGTGTGTTGCCGTAGAGCGAGCATCGCAGAGCGGACGCGGACATTCTCGTGGAGACGTAGGAATCGGCATGTTCTGGAGAGCGTTTGTTGCACTTGCGGGATGCGGTCGGTACATACGCAAGCGAAGGACAGACGTTGCTGGTGCTAGGGAGAGAGATTTTGGTGGGTTAGGGATGAGCTACTGATCGTGGCGGGGTGCCTGGAGATTCCTGGCATCCGTTTTTCTTTATTCACAGTGGTGGAGCGGTGGCAATCCATTAAAGTGTCGGGGCTATAAGGGACCGGTAGTAATTGGTAGGGCCAAGGTGTAAGTGGAGGCTCATGCGGTTCCGACGGCGACATCACTGATGTTGCGAGGGTTGAAGTTACGAGAGGGGCTGCGGAAGTGGGAAGGAAGGGGTTTAGGATTTTCGGGGATGTCGGGGAGCCGTGGTGTTCCGAGGAGGTCGTGGCAGCGCGTATCGGGTCAATGTACTCACTCGGGAGTTCGTGAATGGTATTGCAGGTGCAGTCGGTGAAGATCATCCGCAATAAGCAGACGGGTTACTCCGAGGGGTATGGGTTCGTGGAGTTCGTTTCTCACGCAGCAGCAGAGAAGATTCTGCAAGCCTACAACGGCACTCAGATGCCGAACACGGAGCAGCCGTTCCGGCTGAACTGGGCATCTTTCGGGATAGGAGAGAGGCGGCCTGAGGCAGGGCCAGAGCACTCGATTTTCGTGGGAGATCTGGCTCCGGATGTGACGGACTACATGCTACAGGAGACGTTTCGGACTCGGTATCCATCCGTGAAGGGCGCGAAGGTTGTGACGGATGCCAACACAGGTCGATCGAAGGGGTATGGGTTCGTGAGGTTTGGCGACGAGATGGAAAGGAACCGGGCCATGAGCGAGATGAACGGAGTTTACTGTTCGAGCCGGCCGATGCGAATCAGCGCAGCAACTCCGAAGAAGTCGTTGGGGCCTGCACAGATGAACCCGAAAGGTGCGTGCGTGATTTCTCGGAGTGGCTCCCTGAACCAGTTCATGCGCATCCCGTTGTCGGTCCTTTTTGTGCAGGCCAGAAGCATGGCAGAGGCTTTGACTGGATGCACGTGATGGTGGTTTGAGTTTGCAGTGGCAGTGAGACGCGGTGCACGTAGTTGCGGTTTCGTATGCAGTGTGGTGAGGGAATGTCTGGTGTGAGGGGGAGTGAGGTCGTGTTGGTCAAAGTGGTGTCTGGTGGGTAAGCTTATGAAGTCAATAATCTGTGTCGAAGCAGGAGGGGAAGAGACTTCCTACAAAGGGTGCCTACAAAGAGAACCCGGCAACTGGGAAAGCACCCTCAGTAGTGGGTGGCCCCTGATTTAGGTCAGTGTCCCCTGTTTGCACGTTTTGCTTGTGCATTGCGTGCTTTCGTTTTAGTGTTTTCTTTCTGGCACATGAGAGATTTCAGTTGACGAGCCCCGCCCATTCGTATTCGTATTCCGGGTGTTCCGCTATCGGCTAGTGCTGTTGGAGGGCACTTCTATTTTGATGACTCACGTCTTTGTGCAAGGGCGGCATTGTTACGTTCTGCCTTGTGTGTGTGTAGCTTTATCGTTGGGGATCGGGAGGTTTAGTGGGATTTCATGTTATCCTGGGTGGCAGAGGGAGACATCCCGTGTGAGTCTGGTGTGTGATCAAGACAGGAGAGAGAGCCGAATAATCTGAACAAGGGTCTTGTGTGGGACCTGGCACTGGTGCTTTGAGGGGTGTAAGTTGAGTTAGGATGTGCTAGGCCTGCGTGTGTGGGCTACAATGAATGTGTGATTGCTTTCGGAGGATGAGGTGACATGTCCAGTGGTATGATTTTTGAGGGTTGTGGTTTGGTGACGAGGGCGTGTGAGCTGGAGATTTGGTTAGATATCTTGTAAGCGAGTGAGAGATGGGAGGTGTTTGTGGGCACGGCGGGAAGCTTTGCAAGATTTGTGAGGTGAAGATGGTATCAAGGGTAGTCCATAACTGATTGCAATGATGTGGTGGTTTGTTTGGTGGTTGCAGCCTCTCCAGTGGCCGTTGCAACCTACACAGCTTATGGGGCCCAGCCATCTCCGCAGGCATTTCCTACAGACAACGATCCCAACAACACAACGGTGAGTTGTCGAAGGTGTTCTCTTGCGAGGTTGTATTCGGTTTTTCCGTTGGACGTGGGGGCGCATGGTGTTTTGTGGGTATGAAAAGCTAGTGGGTATCTGAGTGGTGTGGTGTGTGTGCTTATGGGAACTGCTGTTGGCAGATATTTGTTGGAGGTCTGGACCCAGCCGTAGGCGACGAAGACTTGAGGAACGTGTTTGGACAGTTCGGAGAACTGGTTTATGTGAAGATCCCTGCTGGGAAGGGGTGCGGCTTCGTCCAATTCACTCACAGGTAGGTGCTATCTTGGACGACGTATGGTCAGCATGGTGTCGATCTATCTTGAGACTCGTATGTTTAAGGTTGCTCTCGTGGGCTCCCGGGCGCTTTGAATAGTGGCGACCGGGCAGCTCACGGGATGGCACGTGCCATTTGGGGGAAGTGGAGGGTCATAGGGTCGTGGGAATAGGAGGCAGGAGTGGTGAGAGTGGTCGTTTCCGGGTGGTGAGCTGTCGTGCATCGCGGGCGTGCGTGAGAATTTGTTCGCAGGATTGTCCGGCATGAAGTGGATGTTCGTTTTTCCAGGCGACCGTTGACAGGGGTGGTGTGTGTTGGGGTGATCTCAGAGCAAGTGCAGAGGAGGCCCTGCAAAGGCTTCACCAGACGGTGATCGGGACGCAGGCGGTGCGGCTGTCGTGGGGTAGGAGCCCCGGGAACAAGCAGACAACCGATGTAAGTGTTGTTGTCGGGGTGAGGGATGTTGTTCGGTTTTTCTGGGGATGGGTAGGACGGTGGTTGGTCAGTCGCTAATCCATTTATGGTTTTGTGTGAGCAGCCTGTTTGGGGCGGGCACCAAGATCCGAACCAGTGGAACGCGGCGGGGTATTATCAGGGGTATGCACAGGGGTATGATCAATACGGATATCCGACACAGCCCCCGCAGGACCCCGCCTACGCTCAATACGGAAACTACCCGGGTTATGGGAACTATCCTCAGCAGGTATGCTAGTATTCCTGCTCGTTTGTCTCTGTTCGTCATTTGACGGTGGGCTTTATGGTTTGGTGGATGATGTACTTAGAGAGCGTCGGTGTGGTGTGAAAGAGCGTGTTTGATAGCAGGGCGTAGGCAGTTGGAGTGTGGGGGCAGGGTCCATGTGCTGGTGGAGTACGTTTGACGTTGAGGGGGTTATTTGACGGTCTAGCAGTGGCGTTGAGTGTGGGTTAGCGATGGAAATAAGGAGTTATGGGGGAGGTTCTGAGTGTTCGGAAGGGAGTTGGTTGAGAAGTAGGAGTAGGAGGAGGAGTAGGCTTGCGTCATAGTGATGAGCAGTCTTTGTGGATGGGCACATGCATAAAGATTTGGGGCGCAGAGGGTTTGCATGGTTTGTGGATTGGGAGGTGGGAAAGCAGTAGGAGGGAGGAGAATGTTGTGGGGGTGGGTAGACAGCGTGAGGCATGAGTCGAGGCGGGAGGGTATTTTGATGTAGGTGTGGTTGATGGTGGTGTGATCCTGATAGTGAGGCTGATCGTGATAATGATTTTCTGAGGCTGGCTCCTTCTGTGGTCGTATATTACAGTGAAGAGTTCAGCAACTGTGAGAAGTAAATTCCTGCTGGAGCGTTTTTGGCGTGTGTGACAGTGCAGAATAGATGTCGAAACTTGGAATGCCTTTAAAACCCTCACTTGTAATGATGGCAAGGCAATAGATGTTCAACTTTTTCAAGTCATAAGACGCCAACCTTGAAGCTGGTGTTGCGAGGCTTTTGAGGAAAAAACAATTTGTATGCTGATCTAGTCTCTTTGGACATGATTAGACGTGTTGGGTTAGCTTTCAATGTCTGTATGGACTTTCCCTCAGCAATGAAAAGTGTGAACTGGATCATTAGTCGATAAGCGAGGGGACTTGGTCGGCTTCTTTTTTCACTGTGTGTTGGTACATGGGGCATATGAGAGGCCTTCGGGTTGTTTTTCCATGTTTCTTTTTGGGTCTGTGTGGTACTTTGCATTCAGAGGGCTAGGGTGGTTGTGCAGAGTGTTGTATGTTGTTCGTATTCCAGTTGTCGCATATGCTGTTTGCTGGAAGGGGGAGCAGTGTGCATGTAAGTGTGTGGAGGGTTGGATGTTAGTGTTGTGCACTGGTAGTTCCAAGCAAGTGTGGGGAGGTTTAGGGTTGTTGTTTGGTGGATGGGAGTGGCATGGTGAGGTTGTGGCAAAGGCCAAGGCTGGAGAAGAGCTCCAAGTGAGGAAGGTGGTGTGGACTCTCCTCTTGATTTGTGTATTATGGGTATCGCATATATGCGCACATCACTATCGTTAGGGTGACGCACAGGCTTCAGTTGCTGTAAGCGCTGCCCCCACCGCGGAGCACAAGGAGGAGGAGATCTTTGACCCCCTGGCCCCTCCCGACGTGGACAAGTAAGTTTGCTGGCGCGGGCTCGTCCCCCGTCGTGAAGTTCCTAGCGTGCATTGTGTTCAATTTACACATGTTTCATACCTCCGATGGTGCTTGTGCGAATGATGGGGGGTTTCAGGGTTGCATGAGTTTGTTTTTGGAGGTTTGTGAGGACGCGTTGTTGACGGTGGGAGGTGGTGAGTGCAGGTTGAATGCAGCGTACATGGCCGTCCACACAGCTCCTTTGCTGGGGCGACATTTGTGGCTGAAGACATCCGATCATGGTCAAGCGCCGATTAGCTAGGTCAACATGGGTTCTATTTTTGCCGTGATTATGACCGAGGAGGTCGTAGATCAAACTCGCGTACCGAGGTGGAGGCAGAGTGGATCCCTGTTGTGTTTTTTTTTTCTTTTTTCTTTTGTTTTAATTACCAAGTCATAAAGGGAGGAGACCTAGAGTTGATAGACCACGCATGTGCACTGTGTCCGTGTGGCGGTTTTGGCGAATGGCTGGGGTCGGGGGGTTGTATGCATGAGCGGTTTTGTGCGTGAGTGCAATGTTCCTTGGACGGTGATGCAATGTTGTCGTAAGTTCGGATGGTTTACGGGTTCCCAGCAATGAAATTTTGCGTGGCAGTACGTACAGCTCACAAAGCCCCTGCTCGTGTGGTGAAGAGTCGTTGGCAAGCACTGGGATTGTTCGGTCATCATGGTCGAGTTGCGTGGGCATGAAATAGGTTGGGTATAAGTCCCTAGTAGCATTGCGATCGATCGCGGCACACATTCCCAGGACATTTGCACACTCGCAGATTTCGACATTCGCACATTTCCACATTCGTACAATTGCACGTTTGTCGTGTCCGATGTTACACTGCCAGGTCATCATGCGTTCGGTGGGACGAGTTTGGTGTTTGTTTCACTCGTATTGGGGTAACTTGTGCGTGCACATTGAGTATTGGCTATTGGGCTGACTGCGCTGTTATGACGAATGTGATACTAAGCGAGGTGTGCTTTAGTAGAAGGGAATGGATGCGTGTTGGTAGGATTTGAGCTGAACGAGCTGATGACATGTAAAAGAAACATAGCATCCTTTGTTCCCCCCAAAAAAAGAAGAACATGGATCGGAGAATTGAAGAGTTTGAAGAAAGAAACATTGCTTTTGCAAGAGTTTGGCTTTGTACTATACTCCCTCCGTCCCAAAATGATCTTCGTGTTTGATAAAATGATTAGGATTAAGGTTGAAAATGACAATTTTGAAATCATTTTTGAGCTAGAAGTAGAGTTTAGTGCACTCTTTTATTTTTGAAAATTTGAGTATAAAAATCCTTTTAAAAGTGTAGGTTTGGAGTGTTGAAAAGTGGGATTTTTTGGCCATTTTTGAGGAGCACTGGTAGCCACTCATTTCCTTAGCTTCCTTGGTTCTTCTTGGAACATTCATCCATATTATCCAAATGTTCATCCAAAATATTCCAATTTTCATCCAAAATTTCAGAAATCATCCAATAAATTTCATCCATCCATCAAGAAGATCATTTTGGGACAAGAAATGCAAGCTAACAGGAAGATCATTTTGGGACGGAGGGAGTATTATTTTGGGGATTGTGTTAGTATGTTGTACATGATGTTAGTTGCTATTGCACCAAATTTTAAATGTCACAATGAGGTGAAACATTGCGGAAATAATCGTGAAAGTGACATGAAATTCATGTTAATACAAATTGTCATTTCATTTTTACTTGATCTAGATTATTAAATAGAGTGTAGTTTATTGTAAAATTAAAGGTTTATCTCTATCCAAAAAGGAATTAGAAAAGTTGAATCTCTAGCTTTTATATGGTAAAGAATTTTATGTCCTACTTAAAAGAGATGAAAAAACTTGGAATGTTTATAAAATGATATTTTTTATAGAATAGAATATCATTTTCTTTAACAATCTTAAAGGAAATTCTGTTAGTTATTTATATAGAAAAATCCAAAGGTATTTTGGAGGTATAGTATAAATTTAGGAAGTGCCCAATGAGTAGGAAAAAAATTGATTTGGGCACCGTTTACCGTTTGCAAGATTAAATTTTATTCTAGCAAAGCAATTGCGATTTCCTAAGTCACAATGTTTTTTCAAAAATTCATATTTTGAATTAACATCCTAGGAATTTCCTTGAGTTATGAAAAAGTACAGTTGTTCTTAAGGGGTCAATTTCTCAAATATTCACTTAGTGAAAATATATAAATAAATTCATGATTAAATATATGTGACTATGCAATGCTATAAATAAAAACTTCATTGACAATATCTGTTGAAGTCAAGATGTTTAAATATAAAGTCACTCTGAACTTGACTGAGATACTTTTAATTTTGATTTAGTATGATCTTCCTTTCTTACTTTAAATGATTTAGGATACATATCCACAATCATGATTTATAAGTGACATAAACACTTCAGATTATCACATTTAACACAAAGTGTTAAACATATTCTAGGACAATTATAACAATGTAGAACATATCATTTCAGTTTTCATTTTAAACAAAGACGAACTGTGGGATGGCTGGTATTTTGGAACACTGCATCTGCAGTTCATCCCGGCATCTCAGACCGCACTCCATGTCGCGGGGTCGCCACCGCTCCGACCTGCGCTCCGCCAACCCATCCACCAGCGCAAGTGGGGGTGGAATCTCTGCCCCGCTGCTGGTGTATAAAGAGTGTGTATTCACTCCGCTCCTGCCACCACCTTGCCTGTCTCCAGTTTTTCCTTCTGTCGGTCGTAGTCAATCCCCTCTGCTCTCGTGGTGCATCCATCAGTGCAGCACAACAGCAAGTGTCATGTGATACAGTTCCTAGTGCTGTGACGTGGGGGTTGAAGGATTCCCGAACGTTTGGGTTGCTACGTAGCTTGACGGGGCTAGCCTGCGAGTCGGTGACAGATCGTAAACTCCTGAGCTCTATGGCGGTGGAGCATGGCTACAACGGCCACGGCCACCATCTAGAAGACGGGCCCATGAAGCCTGCGCCACATGTGGCGGCCACTCCTGTGGTCCGCATTGCCAACCCTGCGCCACTGGGGCTGTGTGGATTCGCCCTGACGACGTTCGTGCTGTCGTGCTACAACGCGGCCATCTTCGGAATCTCCGTGTCGACGCCTCCCAATGTGGTCGTGGGCCTGGCGCTGTTCTACGGCGGGACCGCTCAGCTTCTGGCTGGGATGTGGGAGTTCAAGACGGGAAACACGTTTGGTGCGACTGCGTTCAGCTCGTACGGCGCGTTCTGGCTGTCGTGGGCTGTGATCCAGCTTCCGGCGTTCGGAGTGAAGGCTGCGTATACCAGCACAGGTTACCAGCATGACTTCATCAACGCGATCGCCATCTACCTCCTGGCGTGGACGATTTTCACTTTCATGATGTGGTTGGCGACTTTGAGGTCCAACATCGCGCTGAGCACGTTGTTCGCGTTTTTGACGGTCACTTTTCTGTTGCTCACCATCTCCGACTTCCGCAACTCGCACGGTTTCAAGCGAGTAAGCCTCCTGCATTGACAGTGCATTGATTGTTGTTTGTTGGAGCCATTATCTGAAATTCGTGATATCATTGATGAAATATGTTTCGATCATCATGAATGTACGTGTTGCCCCAGGTCGATGACAATGTGTTTGATCTGTGTGGGTGTTGATGTGATGTCAGGCTGGTGGATTCATGGGCATCTTCACGGCCATTATCGCGTGGTACATCGCTCTTGCTGGAATCTTGACCCACGAGAACTCCTACTTCGTGCTTCCAGTTGGAAACCTGGCGAAGCAGCGGTAGGGCGGTGCGGCAATTGAAAGTGTGGTGGAACCAGGAATTCGAGAATCATAGTATCAGAATTCGAGAATCAAGCTGCAAGTACTGTGCAATTCAGGAGGTGGCACGCAGGAATAGGTTTTTTTTCTTTGGTATTGAGTACTGGAGCTGCTGCCTGTAATGAATCTCCGATTTATGTGATAGTTTGATGAGATGGATGATGTGCAGCTCGGAGGTGGTCGAATAAGTAATAAGCTTTTGTACAGCTATCTACAGTATAGGATTATGTTAAATGTGCTCCAAAGATTGGATCCTTTGAGGTGAATTAAAATGAAGTTTGCAATGTACCAATTTCATGTGAGATTGAGCATGATGATAATTTGGCATGTCGTTGTTGTGTATGGATTGAGCTGAGCTTTGATGATTAGTTGGTACTATGTTTTTATAATCACGTGATGATTTGTTGCTAAGTAGCATTTGGCAGACACCATCGTCTTTGAGGAATCGGCTGTCTTGATTTGAGGAATCTGCAGTCTTGGTTAAGGTGGCCAGACTGGTCTTGAGTGTGGGCCAGTTATTGATCGACTTACTCCAGATAAGAATTATAATATTATAACAGGAACAGTATGATGAGTTTTCTTTTGTTCAGTATAATTTTGTATTTCGTTTGTTTATTATGTGTGCTGTAGCACTCGAATTGAAACGTCAAGCTTCATTTTTTCGCCTGGTTCGGACCCAACGACAGATCTCGCCGTGCATTTGGTGCATTATGCATTATGCGTTGTGCTTCTTCATTACCTGGCTGGAGCGGCAGCGATGACTTAGGACCAAAATACTTCCTGTCTCCTAAGTTTTTGTCCAGATTTTTGTGTGTACGGGTTTTTCTGGTAGCGGCTGGACCCTTGTTAACTCGATTACCTGCCTTGGTGTTGCACCATGTCTCCCAAAAGGGAGGTTTCAGTTCATATACTTATGTAGAGCATTGGTCACAAATGTGGCACACTTGGTTGCTGTCCGCAATCACATGGGATTTTTTAAATTTGAGTCATCCACGTGAGTGATTAATATGCATCGATGGAGTGAATATTCTCGTTATGTTTAATTGTGCAGCTTGAGTTGCACAAATATAATTAAAATATTTTGTTCATCCAAAAGGCTGAAGGTGTTCTGAATTTATGATAAAACTATCAACGTTTAATTGCAACGTAAATATTTAATCAATGAACATGTCCTAGTAAGCTGTCAGCTCTCTGAATTTCGAACAGGAGACTTCGATGTGCATCCTGTCATGCTTATGAGCTCTTGTTGAAGCATAGTGCGAGAAGACTTGTTGTTTGAGGAGTGAACGTGGACACCTGCCTAGAATATCATGTTTGCTGCAGAGTCGACATTTTGAAACCACCTAACAAAACTTCAACAATTGCAGATTCTATTAGGCCGCTGAGTTCATACTCAACAGGCATTTGCGGGTTGCTAAATCCTCCTACTTATGCTTTTGTGTAAACATAGTAATTAGCTCAGCTGCACTAGAACCCGTCCGACCAGAATTAAGCTTCCACTGTTCCTAGAATTTAGCTTCCAAATCTAGAATTAAGCATGAACTCCGGTATATTGCGCCAACTCTCTACCCACTACTGTCGACGATCCATAATCCATGATTCTTCATTTGTCTGGAAGACCATGATTGCTTTGAGCTGCTCAGGATTCCATCCTTTTTGGAGGCAAAAGGCACTAGACATTATTCATTGCAAGATCATAGTACAGTTCCACAGGAGCTACAGCAGTTTCAAGCTCGTCAACTTTACTCGAGAATCCAGTCAGTACTGTACAGAATTGATGGATTGCGCTAAACGTCAAGCTCAAATCAAATGTGTATCAAAAGTTGACTGAGAATTCAACTTAACTGGATCACTGGATATCGCATTAGAATATATTCCATTTGTGAACGTGATCTGCACCTAGCACCTAGCCAAGTCTGAAAACTAAAATTTTCCTGGATCAAATATTTCTGCATCGATGGGGGCACGACTTCACAGTCATCTTCTACAACTTGTAGATTATTCCAGAGTTCAGTACCTGGGGTGAAACAAGTCAAATAGCAAGCTAGACTTGCCACTGCTCAATCAAACTTTCTGGACAATGGAACCTAATATTCATATCCAAACACTCAGCTAATGTAGTTGATCATGAATGGACTGGCGCAGCTGCAGATTTTTTTACGGCAATTTTCAATTTAGCTAAGGTCGATGCAGAGAAATATTTCCTAACTTATAAAGAACGGAATGATTTCCGATAACAGAAAGTTTCTGATGACAGAAAATATACTTAGTTAGCTAAGTTCAAAAGAGAAGATGGAACTCCTTAAGAATGTGAGGATGAATATTGCATTCTCTGCACGACCTCAAGCGGGCCAAGGGCCGAACCATCATCAAAGAAACTTACACCACATATCAAACGGGGTATAAAACTGAGTCTTGACTTCTTGAGAGGTAGATGAAATTTAATAAAAGGCTATTACTTCTATGAGAACGATGGCGTAGGCGGTGCTAGCTAGCATTTCCGGCCTTAATTACTAGACTGGCCCGTGGAGAGCCTTGGGTGGTTGGGGCGATGCCTACTCTTAACTCGTAGGAAAGGCGGGAAAAATCCCCAAGACCTACTGCACATGTATAAAAGAGAGAGTGAAGACCTTCTTTTTCATCTCTTTGTGCTTTCGCAACCAGAGCGCCACCCTGCTCCTCCTCCTCCTGGTATGCCCTTCCTCTCGACGCCAGGATGCCACGAGCTTCAATCCTTGATGTGGTCTTCATTGCATGATTCATGTTCTGTGATGTCTTCATTGTTTTTGTGATGTCCTCATGGTTGTTTCTCTGGATTCATAAGTCTACTTACCGGTCGCCAATTATGTCTTTGGGTTGTGTAGGGTTGTGAACAAGTTGTCTTTGCAGGGTCCATGTAATGTTCGGTGTTGCATTGTCTTCCAGCTTTTGAATGCGCCTAAACTAATTAGCTTAACCCCTCTAGTTGTACCCTGCTTGGATGTCGAGGTTTCTAGGCGGTAAACATCGCATGTTGAAAATTGTAGTCTTCGATATTTATGTGTAAGATGCTAGATGCTGTGCAACTTGTAAACATGTAAACAGTTGATTTTCCAGAGGATGGTGCTGGCTAGAAGATTTCGTGCCTATTTATTGTGACTTCATTTCCCTCTTCTTTCACATCGTTATCAATCTCTGCAGTTTCTAACTTTTCAGAGCTGCTACTCGGCTTTGATCTTTTCAGGTGATTGGAATACACCCTGGTGTCTACCCGCAACGAGTCTGCTACAATCAGTATCATCATGGCTCACACGTTGAACTTCGTTGCGGGGTTTGTGACTCTGCTTGTCATCCTGGCAGCGACGCTTAGCTGTGAAGCGCGGCGCATGCAGGAGACCACAAAGGTTGCATCTCAGGCCGTCGCAGACGTGGTTCGCCACGGCACGGAGGGTAACCTTATTCTGGAACTGTGCTCGGGAGACTCCATCTCCATCAATCAGAAACTTACACCCTCACCACCGGGGTGAAAGCATGCTAGGGTGGATCAAAAAGTACGTTACGCCCTGTATTCGCTGTAAATTTCCATGTTCAAGGACCTTTTTTGGGGTGTATACATGCCAAAGTACCATTTTTTTTTTTATAATATAGAAGAAGGAGTGTTTAGGTGTGCAATTCTACTTGACAAAATTTGTATAGGCATTTGCAACATACTATAAATTCCCTTTAAACTTTTCCATAGGAGTACGTTGCTGTCAGGAAAAAATGCACAAAGTACTCAATTTTGCCAAATACTAAGTTGCGAAGTACTAGGAAGATTTTTTGTGCTCATAGAACACCTTCTAGTGTTTAATATGTTGTATTATTACTTTCCAAAAACTCATTCCTTCTTTGCTTTTTTTATCGGTCAAAGTGCCAAAATTTTGACATGGTCTAATTTGATCAAAACTTGGAATTTTTTTGTTTTTTTTTTTTTAATCCTACTGAGGAACGTTGTCCCTTAATGAGCCAGGGTCTGAACAGATGGTTTTTGGCGCCCAAGCATGCCAGCAGGAAGTGCGGGAAAATCAACAGTTCGTACTTTTGAGTACTCAAGATACTCTGTATCATCTTTTTTTAGGACCAGTCGTGGTAGGCCGTTCCGTTAAGAGGGGCTTTATTCGCTGTTTGATGGAAGAATGACGACGTTCATCCTCGTCTTACTGGCTCCAGCAGATTTCCTTCATTGTTCACATAGGATCCGATGGATCATTTCCCTTGGCGTGCGGAGTACGGGTTGTGGGGGGGCGGCTGTGGCAACGTCTGTGGAATTCCCGCCGTTGGTTCTTGGTGTTGTTTTCGTGGTTTTGTTAGGGTACTGTCTAGCAGGGTGTTGTTTCTTGAGTGGAGGAATTTTGGCGAATTGGGTTCAAGGATTTGGCCTAGGGTTTGTGGTCTTCGCTGGGAACGTTTGCTCTTCCTGACGCTGGTCTTAGGGTTTAGACAGATTCATCTCCAATTTTGCTATGGGGAATGAAGCTAATCGGCAGCGGACTCGGCTGGGCATCATCCGACCTGGGCCACGAGGACGAGCTGCTGCTGCAGCTGCAGCTGAAGTAAAACGTGCGTACCTGGCAGAGCAATCCCGACTGAGAATGCAGAAATATCGTGAGAGGGTAGGAACACGAGATCGCAATATTGAGATACTGCGGCACTCCGGGGAAGGTTCGGTGGAGTCGAGTGGCATGGGTGAGCGGCAGACTACTTCGAAGTCAGCAAAATTGGCGATGTGCATCATGGCTGAGCTCCAAGAATGCCCAACAGCGACTTGCAAAAGCACTGTGCTTGAGAAGCTTCTGAATCACAATGGGATTTGGCCGATGCTCCCTGAGTACTACCCACGGTCTTCTGAGGCGAAGACTATCCACTCTTTCCTTCAGAGTTATCGCCAAGAGTTGCAGGCGGTAAAAGGCGCACATTCAAAGACATTCCTTGCTCGGAAAGGTGTTCTTCTGGACGCCGCTGTTAGTGATGTGTCGTCATCGATGCGGGGGCTCTCCAGGGTCTTACAGGTTTGTAGTTGCTAACCCACTATAGTAGAATCGGAATCGTGTTTGATCCTCTGCAAGTAGTGACGTCCATTTGGTGTACGAAAGATCAGACATGATGGTGTCTACGGTTCAGTTTTTTTTTTTAAATGACGGTTTACGGTATTGGTTTCACTGTTGGACTATAGATATTGAGGATGATCACTGCTCCTTCAAGTATCCTAGGTTTAGGAGTTCATAGGGCTATGGTGGTATCGGGATTTCAGAACTGCCGTAGATCTGTTGTTAAGGACGTTGGAGTGACTCTGGTGATGCATTTGTGGTGACTTCCAGTAGATGTGGAGTTTGATCTCCGTGATGTGTTGTTAATCCTCACTTTGGTCTGCAGGTACATCCCCGGAACATTGCGAATGCTTTAGACAGGAGAACTGCGTGCACAGATGTTAACGAGCAGTACAAACTTTTGGAGCGGGCCAAGCGGGCTGGCTTGTCAGATTATGTGAAGGAGGCTGTGCGAGTGTTTTGGCATGGGAGGACCCGCGTTTCACCCAACAAGAAGGACGTAACTAGACAGCGCATACAGAGGAATGAGTATGTAATACATGCTACACATTACCTCACGGACGCCCAGGTATGATTAAATGGTATAATCTTAGTTGAAATTAATGTTGTAATAGGAGCTCAGATTCTCATTATATTTCTCAAATGCTTACATTTCTGGTCTGTACAACCACACCTACTCGGAGTCCTCCCTTAGAATGTGAAGATCCCTTACTGGGCATTTGTTTTAGAAGAGTTCTTACTCTAACTACTCCCACGTTTAGGTCTGTACTCTTGCAGTAGTCATGATGTCTCCTACGTTGGTATTAGTACAAGTAGAAGTAAGTAGTTCATTGGGATGGTAATCTGGGTACATATCCAGTGGTGGAGACAGGATCTTTGTAGATATTTGGTTCGCTCAAAGTATAGCTTATAGTACACTAGATACCCACGACTACTTCTTAGAGTATTCAACGGAGTTACACTGTAGTACCCAGATTTAAAAGAGTACTGAAGAGAGTACTCTGACTGTCTTGTACGATACTCATGCCAACGTCAGTAGTATTTGAGTTATTACTCTGAGTATTGTTACGTTATAAGTATAAGGGTGTGAGTACTAGGAGTACTCTTATATGTAGCCTAGGTACGTGACATAGGAACTGTATACTCAAAGTATTCTGTTTGTTACCATTTCCAAATCAGGGTTTTGGTGGTGATGCTATACGTGGCTGATTAGTGCATTTTCTTGCAGGCCCAACTGTTTCTAAATTTTAAGGAAGCGCATCCCGAATGCCGCATTAAGCAGCGAGCTTTTGAGTATCTAAAACCTTGGTATGTGAAAACTTTGAAAGATCAGAATTCTTGCTGCTGTGTCTATCATGTAGAAATTGATCTTTTAAGGGAAGCTATAAACACGATCCGAGATTCCTCGAAGGTTAATCACTGTCACATAGGTTGTACATGTGGGTGTGAGGTTTGCGGTAGTGATGCAAATGGTTGTTCTGCTATCTCTAAGACATTTGAACGAATCTCCACATTATGGCAAGCATGTGTGTGTCCCAAAGGAGAGCTTGAAAAATGGCATAAGCTGTCTTGCTTAATGGGCGACTGCTCAGCTTGTGGAGTTCAGATGCTCAAATTCTGTCCTCAAGAATGCTCCCTTGCTACTGATTTGTTGGTCAAGTGGAGATGTTTTGAGATGAAAGTTATAGGGATACATGAAGAAACAGGTCAACAAAAGAAACGTATCCAGGAGGTGTTCAAAGAAACGGCACCCGGTGAGTTTGTGTCGTACTTGAAGAAAAAGGTACAGCAGTTTGTCACTCACAATTTCGTTGCCAACTGGCAAGATGCAGAGTGCCGTAAGATGATGGAGAACGTGCCACATGGTGTTTTAATTTCACACATTGATTTCGCAGAAAATTATACTTTTGCAATTCAGAACGAGGTACAAAGTATGCATTGGTTTAGTAGTTCCATAACTATACTTGTGCACATTACTCTGTACAAGCCCCCCTTGACAGAAGAAGGTGAGGATTTAGGCTTAATCAAACATACTCATTACTATATTAGTGATGATAAAAAACATGATAGCCTGTTTGTACAACATTGTATGCTTTTGCATTGGAAGTGGGTGGTAGATGCAGGTTTGAAGCCTACAGAACACTGGGTGTATAGCGACGGATGTGCCGGACAGTTTAAGGGAGCTCGAGCCATGTATTTTGTGGCTCGATACCCCGGCCTCACAGGATGCACGATGAGATGGAGTTTTTTCGGTTCAGGCCATGGGAAAGGTACTGCGGTCTCACTTAGCCATTCATGTGTACACCTTCTTCTTTCCTAATATTGTGCGTACTTTGGAGTACACGTGTGGTTCCAATTCGAGTACCCGTGTGGTACCCATTGGAGTACCCATGTGGATAAGTGTTGGAGTAACCGTGTGGTTCCCATTGGAGTTCCCGTGTGGTACCCACTGGAGTACCCGTGTACCGACATTGGCGTACCCGTGTGCTTCAACGTCATACTCTAAGTACTGTTGTTGCACCATCCATCAAGCAGAGTACTCTGTTGATACTCTATGAGCTCTTCGTGTACCGTGAGTATTGACGTCTTGAATACAAATGGTGCAGGGGAGTGGGATGGAGCTGGAGCGGTTGCAAAGAGGGCTTTACGCACCCATCAAATTCAGCACCCGGAAGACGAGTTGGCCAACGCATCACAGTGTGTTGACTTTTTAAAAACAAAGTTCAGTCATAGAGCTGTCAGTTCTTCTGATGTTTCAAAAGAGGTGCCCATATCTAGAGTGTTCTGGCATATTGGCCTTGGAGATGTTGACAGAGTGAATGAGTGGAAATGTAGAACTATATCAGGTTCTAGGCAATTCCATAGTATACTCGGAATTTCAAAGACTGATCCTACATTGCTGATGGTGCGTGATTTGTCATGTTTCTGTGCGCCCTGCATTAATCAGGAGTGGGTGCATTGTGAGCAAAAGTCGCATGTGGAAGATTGGCGATTAGTACGTCTTCGACCAACAAATGCTCTTGAAGTACAAGAGCAAATCGAATGTCAAGATGATCCCGAGAATTGGGTAGCCGGTGTGAGTGACAACTCACATTCAACCCTTCTCACTGTAGGAGACAACTTCATGATACCGGCTTTCGAAGGCAACGATGAGGGGGTTGATTTTTATGTGTTGCAGTGTACAAAGAATAGGTTTCAGGTCGAAGAGGATTTCATTTGCCCATGGGGAGAATCTTTTCAGAAGGGAGATTTCGCAGTGGCTGGCACATACTATCAGAAGTACGGGAGAGGGTCAAACACCTTTGTCTACCTTGAAAGATCTGTGCAGGCCCACGTCCATGCAAGTAAGATTAGGGTCGCAAAATTCCCGATGATTCTAGCTTCGCATGTGGTTCGGGGTGGTGATGCAGTTTATAAGATGACGGACGAGACATTAGATATGATCCAACAAGTTTTATCAGCATGGTGGGCAACTGATGACGTTACAAGCTGAGTGCCGGATGTATTTTGGGTACATTTCCCGTTTGGGCAAACATTTAAATCAATAATTCAATCGTCTTTTAAGTAGTAGGATGTGTACACATAGAGTACGATGTATAAGATTTGGAAAAGAAATTAAATGGATAAACTGTCTCTGAGCAGAATGTTTATACTGTGGGCAAAAAAAACTGTAACAGAAATGATAATCTATGAGAAGTCCATACGTAATGCGCACAGTCTATATAACCACTTGAAAATCGAACCGACCTGTTAAATCAAAAATCCTCCATAACAGTCTCGTCTTTGAGATAATGTTCTGTCTACGTAAATCTGAGGTGCCTCTACAAGCGGCTTGAATGTAAATCTTTGAACTAATGTCGGCTTGGATTCCTACACGCTGAACTACCGCACAAACATGGCCCGCCGTTAGAACCAGTGCTCCATCCCTCCTCACCGTAATCCTGGTATTCAAGTAGACATCACCGACAACAGGGAGTAAGTAAGAGACTCGATCACTCTAAAAACTGCTCCAAAACAGAATCACCTACACCAAGTAAAGGAGAAGTCATACCCATGTGAGTTCCTCTCCTGGCTCGATATATCTACAAGCAAAAAAGGCCACATGATATAGCCGTGGATCAGCTTGCTCGATTCTCACCGGCACGTCCACCAGGTTAGCATCCTCGCACCTGTGGTTCAAAAAACGTGCCACGTTACCATATAAAACTCCGTCGATGTTGAGAGCCGTATCGTCGTTACTTCCCGCTTCCGCCCTCCATTCAGCATCTAGGCTGAGAGAGTACCAGCCGTTGCTGGACCGCAAGCCTGTCCTCCACATCGTTTCCCGATTTGTACAAATCTGACCTACGAACTCTACAACAAATTGTCCCTTCTCTATGGCTTGAAGTGTTTGAAGTCCCCAACCCCGACCTCCAGTCCAAACTACATTCAACTTTAAGGTCAACCCTTTCTGTACAACTCTATTCCTACAAGTTCCACGACACAAGCATGATAGATTGCATTCAAATATAAACTTTCGCTCATAATGTCCTCTACACACAACGTATCCTATCTGAGGATCCCTAGATCGTTCGAGCTCGTAATAACACCCTTCGCCTGGTCGACAGTAATGTAACTCCGGTACCTACACAACAAAGACATCGAGCATGAAGACGCCTTTCCAGAATGTTACACAAAAATGAAATATAATAAACTCTAAACCAGAAGTCCTGAGTACTAAACCGGTACCTCCAAACCATCGTGATCCTCCACCTTCAAGCGTCCATCTGCATCATATGCACATGCTCCACCATTCTTCCGCATGCATTCACAAGCACCCGGGTCCTGTGGGCAATCCTGCCCATAACAATAACAACTGCTTTCTCTTTTATTACCAACAACTACCTCCTCACTCAAAATAGTGCTGGGGACGTAAATAAACGGAGCCATGGGGCGGTTGCCTTCCACAGGCACTTGTACCGCTACAGGCACATCCTCCAGACCCCTAGAAATGTCAGAGTGGTCAAACCATGTAACCTGCGTGTTCATGTAAAAGAATTCACTTTGCAAAAAATATCATATATATAAAAAAATTGACAATAAGCAAAATAACTTATCATCGTTTACATGACCACGGGCAGTCACTACTTCAACACTGACTACATGCAATCCGTACTTTCGCATACAAAACTGTCTAGCTACCGTTTACCCCTTTTCTTTTTACCCACCGCCTTCTTCTTTGTGGTAGGGCTCGCTTCCTTGCTCAGTTTCATCATCTTTGATGGCTTGCCTTGGGCCGGACTGTCTAACTCCTCCGCCATGCTTGCATCCTTCAGGGCCATCCCTCGTGCCCTACCCTTCCGAGTCAAAACCCCTTCAGTCTCCACCGGCAACGCCTTTGGCACCTGAAGTGGCTCCACCAACTCTTCGGCCCCTACAACTCTGTCTCCAGAACCGCAAGGCTCCTCCTGTGTATGGGCAACTGACGGAAGAGCGTGCAATGCAACAGGAGACTCCCCCCCATCATCTCCCTCACCGTCAGAATCGGATGCCTCATCCTTCTTTGATGAGGCAGTATCGGCAGCAGAATCCTCGTCGTCTTCAACATTTATTTTAGGGAACGCTGCGGATCAAATAGTCCTAGAATTAGCGACTCAGGCGAGGACAATATAACTCAGAAAACGCAACTTAACTACACCTCAGCTAACCTGCAAAACCCGATGGTTGAGGTGGATTGAACTTCTGCTTCTTCGGCAAGCTCCCAGATGCGTCACCTAGTCTCGGCGGTTGCAGGACTTGTCTCGGGGTAGTGAATCCTGTAACGGCGAGACCCGGAGCATCGGGGATCGTTTGAGCTAAACCGCTCCCCATTACATGATCGAGTGCTACAGAATGTGGAATGTCGCCGGCAGCTCCGTTGACGGTAGGGGAGGCAACTACGTCGGCAATAGCAGGTTGAGTCTGCGGCCCTGTTAGATCTGAATCACAACCTGCACCAACAGTCAGCACAAGACATTAATAGCTGTACTCAGAGTCCTAGGAGTAGTGGTAATCAATAGAGCAGTACCTAGTCCAATGTATGAAAGTACTCTGGATACCTAAACTACCGTCATCGAGATGCCTATACTTCCCTGTCTACCTACTTCGGTACTCTGGACACTATGCAAGGCAAGTGCGTACATTAGAGTACCCAATATACAAATCACGTACCTATGGTAATCATAAAGTGTACCTCAAGTATCTACGTGCAGTACTCAATGGAATGGAACTACATGATATAGTAACCACTGCACCCGGAGTGTACAGAGCGTACTTGATATAGTAGTCGTATCCCTACCAATTGCTACCCTCGTCTACTTGAAGTATGATAACAGAATACTCACATTATCCAGCTATGAGAAGGTTGTTCTATAATACCCAACGTACACCCCAATCTGTACGTAATTCCGGCAATTAGTCTTCTAGAGTAACCTGGCTACACATAGAACTACCTAGCTCAACTTGGTGGGCTAACCTAAGTACACATTAGTCATTTTCATTACACCGAAACTGACACGTCTACCATAATCGACAATATAAGTCTAATAACTCGTCCATAAGACCTGGTCCTGAGCTTCATACCTTTTGCGTCCCCCTTCTCCATGACAGGTATCTCTTCCCGAGGTAGTTGCTGTCTTACAGCTTCCTCCCTTGAATGCATAAATCCCAACAACTGCACATCAACATCAACCTTCACAGCTTCTTGCTCGATCTCCTTAGTTGCGACACCCCACCCGAAACTTTGGAACCAACTGGGATGGACTACTGCCGAGCAATCCTTCACCACACACCTGTCCCCTCTACTAAAAACAGCAAACGCACACCACGGATGGTAGATGTGCATGCAACCTGCGACTACGATATCACGATTTGGAAAACCGAAAGAACACAAGCTACAATGCGAAATGGATATACTTAGAATTGGTTCACTTGACGAAGCTGACGGCTGGGGATAGAACATAGGCCACGGATATAACCCTGACGGTCGTCCTCCAAACCTCAGCTGATTGGCCTCTTCAATGATAGCATTAAGCCCGACTTGGTTTAGCTTCAACTGGCATTGAATTCCCTCAAGGTCTGTCTTCGCTGCTAGGCACTCCTCCTCAGTCTGCTTTACCTTTGCTCTATTCCTTTCCCTCATCTGATCGAAATGAGCCTTCACGTGCTCCTGGGCCTCTAACTTCGCAGGCTCCCATGCATCTCCATCAAGCGCAGCAAGCTGGTCTTCCAACATGTCGAAATTAGCCTCCAACGCCCTCTTCGTATTGCACAACGCTGCAATCTTCGTCTTGGTCTTCCCTACCTCTGCAGTTATTGCTGTCCTCTCCAGCGTGAGGATCCTCGCAATGTCTCCCAATCTCACGAGCCTCTCTGCAGTGCAGCTACCGAGCTCAACCTCCTGATTCGTTGGAATCCGACTTCCACAAACCTCTGAAGCATCCTGCGGCCAAACCCTATACCAATTCAGACCATGTACATACTGCACACCTAATCTAATTGCTTCAGAATTGTGTGTGGACAATTCTCAAATAACCTAAATCCTAAAAACTGGGAGATGTCCTTGGATTACGTACCCTTTTGACGTTGGCTACAGGATCTCCCACGGACGTCTCGAGCTTCAGCTTGTAAATGTCATCCTTACTCACCCGCGTGACTCCATTGTCCTTACAGTACTGCAGCTTCTCTCGCGTATCAACACGCATCTTCCGCTGCCTATGATTAACCTCTTGTGCGAAAGCTGCCCAATTAACGCTTCCCTCTCCATGCACAAATTCATGCTGGATCCCCTCTGCAAACTTCACCTTCAGCACCGGAGGCATTTGCTGGGGATCGTGCTGGTAGATCACGGGGTGCAGCTCCAGCACCCTCTCCATCACCTTCGCGTTTAGACAGTCTTGCCACTTGTAGCCATTGCGTCCTCTTTTCCCTGACCGCTTGCCAAAGAGCTTCGCCATGTCGTCAGCAGACTTGAAGACATTGCTGAAGCGCTTAGGGTTAACTCCAGTCCCACAGAGATTGTGTAACTTCACCCAATCCTCCTCCAGCAAAATTGCCGGCGGTGCTCTACACTTCACGAGGGCAGCATTCACGTCAACGAGCTCGACGACGTCTTCGTCCTCCTCCTCTCCGACGCCTTCATCTTCGTTCTCTTCCCGGTCGCTTTCAAGGAGCGTAGCAGCGTCCGCTACCACCTTCACTCCAACCGCCCTGGCTTTTGAGACGGTATCTCTTTCCTTCGGCCCACTCTCCTTAGACTTGGCGCTGCCGCTGCAAACAGGTTTCTTCGCAGCACTCAGCGACCCTGTCTTCGATGGAGACTGAGTCAACTTCCCTCCAGCTTGTATAGGCGGGCCTTTCATCTTTCCCATTTACAACACCCTAAACACCTGCAACACCACGAGAAGAAGAAAAACTCACATCGTCATTGCAACTCTGAACCCTAAACCCTAAACCTCACAGATTCACAAAACACACACAGCACAGACGGAGTAGGTATGTAGAGTGATCTTACTCACTCTTACAACAAGTGCCAGGCGCCTTCGACGCTCACCAGAACCGCACCCTGTACTTAGTCGCGCCTCTAACATGTATGCCTGTACCGCACGCCTCTACTCACTTGCGCTCACTCTAACACCCTGTGTATTTCCCCTGGACTCTACACTTCCACGCCTCCACATACTAAAAGGAACGAGCTACGGTTTAGAAGCCAAAAAAGCGACACAAGCAGGAGGGGGGAAGAAGAAACACAAGCAACCTACGGAACGACCGCAAAACTGGCGCAAGCGGAAAACTCAAAAAAAAACCCTAAACTCCCAAGGGGGGAACAGAGGTGGCGAGGTGCGAGACGACCACCTGCTTGACCGGTGAGAAATCAGGGTCTCCCACTGGAGTGACCGGTGGTCACCCTTCTCCCGCCATCCGCGACCGGTGATCACCTGTACTCTCCAAAAATACGTTACTAACCCAAATCTCGCCTCATCCTGACAGCCCTGCCCCACGCGGCATCCCCATATTAATCGACCCTGACGCGTAATACCAAGCTGTCACCTTTTACTAAAGAAAGCAAACAGTATCCCATGTACTCATCGCATCCTAAGCTTCCAAACACTGTTGACTTCAGGTACTTCCTTGAGTACAAGTACATGTAAATATTGAGCCACCTTAGCATGCTTCCACCCACCGGGCACTCCACCTGGCTTCGCGGTCGAGATCTACAACTTGTGCACGTGTCCCGTCTCCAATTTGGTACTTGACTGCCCACACTTTGCAACTGCGACACCGATCGACCCGAATACGATGAGGATTCAGAAGGATGGAACCTGCCTTGTAAAGAATGGACAAGCAATAGCCGCTCATGGTATGGTCGCCTTCGCGTACCACCAGAGTTTTAGGGAAACTCTTTCGTTCCATTCGGCGACCTTTGGCTGTTAGATGTCCAGGTCTCTCTAGCCATAAATACAGTGATCGTCCGGTCGATTGAGTAGGGTTGTTCTTGACATACAGCAGCTGTACAGCTAGTGCAAGTCTATACCTGCTTTTACAACACGGTATGTATTACTGGACAAGCATGAGCTTTCAGCTTTTGTTTGAATAATAAATTCTCTAAAGAGTCCTTGATCTAGTCCAGAGGCTCAAGTCTAACCGTCCAAGTCGGTTATTCGCCAATTTGTGAGTTCATATCCACAGGCAGTTCTGATGTATTCACTTTTCATTTGGTATCGTTGTGATATTCTTGTGACAGTGAGATGATGCATTTCTCATTTTTTGCGGTTCACTTTATGTTCCTTTCAGCTGTACAATTGGAACTGTAAATCGTGACACGAAGGTCAAATATCATTTTGCACATTGTGCCGCTGATCACGTTGTGAAAGGAAAGCTATGACGTAACTAAGCAATTTGTACGGCAAATTGATAAACGTCTGCAGACCTGGGCTAATAGCCATGTCACCCCGTTACTAAGTTTCTTCGAATACAGGAACGAAACAAGCACAAGCTAATTGCCACGTAGAGACAGCTGAGGACACGGTCGACCGGAATTTAAGGAAATCAATTCTGTATTTTATCACAGCAATTGCAAGAGCAACCATTCGGCTGAAGAGGGGCTTTACTGTTGTGATACTCTCGTTCCTCATACAAGTCACTGGAAGTTTTGGTAGCATTAGCCGGGGCTACTCTATGTGGAGTTAGCCCCCATTTTAGCCTCCCTTTACAAAGGATCCAGGAAATCTCAGATTTTCTTGTACACTTGTTTTAGCCCCCAAAATTGCACACCTTGGCCGGGCTAATCTTTCCTAGCTAGAAGAAAAAGCACGTTTAGCCCAGGCTAAAGTGCCAAGGATTAGCCCCCTTTCCAGTTTAGCCCCGGGGGCTAACAGCTCCAAAACTTCCAGTGAGTAAAAACGAGATGGTTGGATTCGTCCCAATACAATTTTCATTATACAGTCGACAAGAAAAACACTTCTTACAGAGCTTGAATTTGCATCTGAGGCAACAATCAGTTCTTCCCAAGCAAAAGAAATTGGCGGGAACTTGCTGATACAAAGTAATTAGGCCCTCTTCTGCTCCATCCTTTCTTTTATGGGGGAGTGCACAGCCACACCTCCAATAGCAGCAGCTGTTCCAATACCAGTCCCAATATCAGCCTGGGTCGAAATCTTGTTGCCTGCATCCCGTCGAAACATGAATCATTAGATCAAACCTTGTGTTGCTGGCATACTTAGTTCAGCGTCCATAGTGAATATCGAAGAAACAGGAACTGTAATTAGGGACCAATTTCGAAGACGTTCGCGCAAATTGTAGATAAATCACCGAAAACGACGATAGAGAACCCGATCACGAACACTCGCTTCAGGACATTTCCGTCAGCGTGGGTGAAAGGTGAAACTCTATCTAAGGTATTGTTACCAAGCCTCAAAATACCACAGATATATTACGTATCAAAAACACTGAATACACAACCGTAAATAACCAATTATTTTGTACATTCAAGTAGTCCTACGATGGATGAAGGAATGAGTATTTGGAGCACGACCAGGTGAATGCATTTTGCTACATTTCTAGGGAGACCTTAACAAAAGTTCCAACTAAATCATTGTGAGTTGGCATAACACCAGAGCAGGTTCGTCACCTAGCAAACCAATATTTATTTTTTTGAAAATAATAAGGTTCCCCTCTGAAAGAACCACAATTTATGAATTTTTGTTCTTTAGCCCAAAATTAGTAAAAATGACCTTAAATGGCTAAGAAATAGCAAAATATTGTAAAACCTTATTTATTTATTTATTTTGTTTTCGTAATTATCTAATTTTTATGTTTTTTATTTTTAAAATTATTTTTGGACGAACTACTATAGCAGTATGGTACATGAAAGCAAATGCATGTTTTTAAATAATGTGTATCACACTGGCTTGCTGAATCAGATTAATCCAAAATCCAAAATTCATTTATGTCACTGTTTTACTACCTAAACGTGGACTTCCTCTCTTGATAGTATTTCATAGCATCAAATAAGTTTCAATTATTTTTCCTAGATTTCATCCTAAACCATGTAATTGCCTTTATTATTGTCGTCAATCTTTGCTACATATGTTGGCTTTCCTTTGGTATGGTTAGATCAATTCATTTGAGGACCTGTTCTCATTTGGCTCAAATTCAACTACAATATCCATAGAAAGCAACTTTTCTCTGAGTCAACCATGGGCTTCAAAGAGTAAATCCTTTGATAATTGATACCTAAGTGAGCTCATTGTAGGCACTGGTACATATTATGAAAGCAAATAGCAGGAAACTTGCAAAGTTTAAAGGATTGTATCATGGATTTTGATTCGACTTCTTGAAAGAAAAAAAAGAAAAAAAGATAGAAAAGATAAAATCATTTTTTAGTCGTAGAACCATAAAAAGACCAATGAACAAAATACGAAAATCTTAGAAATACTTGATAAAGTAGATTAGGGCGCAATTAAATTAGGGCGCTGTACATTTGGTACAAGCATTGTGTGCTGTCCTTCTTCTTGGCCTGGCCGGAGCAGCGCTGCAGCAGCGATGACTTAGATAATTTTATACTGGAATCAACCCTTGAACCACAGAAATTTTATGCTTACATTCGGATTCAAACTCGGACAAAAACTTTCGACACAATAAATCACTTGTTCATAACTTCAATGCTAGGCCAAGATTACGGTTCGCAGTGCAAATATGTCATTAGATTACAACACGCTGAAAGCGCAGTAGAATATATATTACAGGGTTTGTGGAATACATATACAATGATTTTCTTGCAGCCTATGAGGACTCTCAAACGACGGATGCAACCTTAGCCGGTTTCACGGTGCTCTTTTTCTTGGTGTTCCCTCCGAAGGTCTTGAAGCACCCGAGAAGAGCAAACGCAATGACAGGCCACACAAAGAGTTGGGCAGGCAGAATGGCCAAATTGGCCAAACCTCCCAGCACGGCCAACACCGTGTAAGACCGATACAGAGCAGTGCTCTGCTTCGTCACGTCGCAGTACGAAGGTCTGCAGACGTTGTAATACTGCGGCCAGTTCACCTCCACGCCTAGGAAAGTGTTCCCCTCGTTCATGATTACAGCAAAATAGTCACTGAAAAAGTGCACGCGCTCAAAATACCTCCCACTGGTTCGGTCGGCAGCGTTCAAGAAGAAGTCCAAGTCAGTGCTCGAAGAGTTGGCTGCAAATCTGTCCAGGGCAAGAAGCCAGATATCCGTCATCCCGGTCAGAAACATGTTCCTGTGAGTTGTGTTCTCCTGGTCATATGGTTGAATGGCACTCAACAATGTGAACTGCTCCCTTTGATAAGCTGTATGCGTTCAGAACGACACAAGATTCAGTTAAATCGTATCGCATCGATTCGTCAGTTTCAAACCATTCCTGTGACCAAATCAGATTCTCTCCCTCTTTACTAGAGATCTTGAATGCTACTCAAACATTGAATGCACTAAATTTACATCTTCCAAGCTGCCCCAATTAAATTGAAAAATGAAATCGTTATAGCAATTATTATGAGCCAGTTTTGTGCGATACTGGGCTCTCAAATAGTTATCGAGCATTCCCATAAAATGCCCATAAAGTTCCCGAGAAGTGTAGCAAGATACCCTATATTTCCCGCCTGCTTATCGCTCCACAATTCACATCGTTAAATTGACATAGTTGGGTACTAACCGTTAAGTCGCCGGAGTGTGTTGGCGTACAAAAATTTCTGGTTGAGCAGAACGGGTGACTCGAAGTATGAAGTTCTTGGATCGTTCCAATTCGTCCGGAGGTTCTCTCCCTGGGGCTCCGTGGTGAGAAGCGCGGCCACAAGAGCAGGGCAATCCATGAAAAAACTTGTGGGCAGGAACCTGGACGGTATCATATGCAGTTGATCACAGAACCTTTCATGCGTCAAATTGGATTCCTTGGTCAAGTAGCGCACGTCCCCGGACGTAAAGTTGGAGGTCGTTATCAAGGACAGCACCGTGCCCTGAGGTGGGGGAAGTTCAAACTCGGTGTAATTCAAAAGGGGTTGGGGAGGCGTGTAGTTCAAGCTGTAAAAATGCACGTATTCAGTCCAGCTGACGGTGGTGGTCGTGCAGGGGCACACCAGCACCTCGGTTTCACCCACCTTATTGGGGTCACTCGCGCTTGTGTAGTTCGTGACCACTCCGAACTGGTCGGATAAATTTTTCACCGCCGCATCCGCCAGCTTCTGCTGCTCGTCGATATCGCCCCCGTAGGCAACTGAGCTGTTGAACATACGTTGGGTGGCGTAGTCGGTGTTGTCGTTCTGGAGGTAAATCCGCACCACGCGGACATTGGGCGCGGCCCTGAAGAGCAACACGAAGGCTAACGCTGCGCCCGCTATGAGCACCAGGACGAGCATCACACGAAAAAATGCACGGCAGTTGTAAGGCTCAGGCTCCTCCTTCAGTGGCCGTCTGCATCAAATGCATGCAAGCCATTAGCTGCTGAACCAACGACATCAAATCATTCACAGACAGACACACAGTTCACGCATGTATGCATATCAATCAATGAAGAAGTAGCTAAATCTAGATCAAATGCTGCATACTCTTCTTCGAAATCTCCTAAGAAGTTGCCAATCTTCTGGTTGAACCATTTGGGCCCCGATTTGAACACCCCCATCGCAACACAACTTCTCAGCGCCACCTACTGATCTTCTACAACTTAGAACTACTGCGGTCCGAATCTTTCTGAACGCGAAAGTTGCAATAGCTCTCTCCAGATACTCTCCAGATACTGCACTGATACAGATCCTGAGTGGAAGTCGAGGTGCTCTACCAAAGCGTTTTGTACTGATACCTGTGCTCAACTATTTGGTCGGAGTTGAGGCTGTTGAGTTGAAATGCTCCAGCGTTGACAAATAAAAGCTACCATATTCTGCATTATTTGGGGAGGTGGGAAGTGGTCGGATTAATATCAAAGCGGTCCACTGGGTCACTGGATTACAAATACCATATATTAAGGCCAGAAAGATTCAACTACGAGCCTGGAAAACTAAAAGCAGAACTTAACTTGTCCTTCTTCAACTTGATAAGATTTCCTTCTGCCAAGAATAAGTCGGCCAAGGACAACGTTGTTAAAACCAGAACGTTCATTAGCGTGGGGAATCTCAGGTGTGTTTAGGGAGGGTTTTCAGATAGATTTGGTAGGTTGTGGGATGAACAGTGAGCTGTAGGGCCATCTGAGGATTCCACATGGCAGTTACCGATTCTGTCAGTACTATTCTTGCATCCGCTTATCACAAACTGGGCATAGCCCTGTAAAGGTATCCCGAACAAATGGTAACGTTAGGCGTAGGTCGGCACAGGCTGGGAATAACGATGAATGAATCGATATGATTATGTAACTCTCTTTTTTCACGGAAAATGGAGACCGTCAAATTAATAGTGCAAGAAAGCCAACCGCCAGTGAAATTCAGGGAGGAAAAAAAGCCAAATACAATCGGATCACAGAACACTTAATGTTGCGGCCACACCAGAGGAGAGCAGCCACCTAATTAGGAGTTGCAGCGAATGAGGATATAATTGATGGTGAATTAGCCTATTTCTACCCTTTAAGAAAATAGCACAATTCATTTCTGTAAACCATAATTTTATTTGAACTCTATAAGGAAAAAAAAAAAAGGATTCCAATACACTTTAGAATGTAATTTTATGGTCAACATATAAATAAGTAATGAATATATTCCAAATTGATTTCTCTATTTTGCCAATGACTTTTAATGCAATTACCATATAATGGTATGTTAGAACTTAGATTGTGTAAATTACAATTATCACCATGTATCAAACTCTTTACCACCATAAATGATTTTTCAAACATTTGAAACATTGATTCATGGTCCAGTGGGTCCATACCCGTGACCCGTCCTCGGCGTGGGGTTTTTAGTTAGGTGACAGGGGTTCTCTTGTTGTTCAGGTATTAAGGTTTCAGGTCATTAGGTGAGGTTTCGGTATTGGTTTGCCGGCTTGGGCTTGCCCTGCCTGGTTTTGCAGCGGTGTACTTTTGCAGCGGTTTTGCAGCAACTCCACCAAAAAAAAAAAAAAAAAAAAAAAAAAAAAACAAAACAAAACAAAAAAACAAACATTGATTCATGTTTTCATTTCCACTGCTATCTCACCCAAGTTGCATCAAAATTCAGCCCATGACCACGACTCTGTCAACGGTTGGCATCACTTATTTAAATTTAGTGACTAACAAATCTATTCCTGGTGGTTACTAGGCATATCTGTAGACTGTAGGTCACAGTAGGTGACGCTCATCAGTCCAAGATAAAAAAACACTATGAACCAACATGGCCCCTATCTATATTATTTCCAAGGACAACAGCTTGCACAAGAAAGTTCGCCTTGGTTATAGCTTCTCGACAGATTGTAATTTGTAAACTCCAGAACTTCAAAAGTTTAAACAAAACACATAAACTCTAATCTGGTAGCCTTCGTGACCCTAACAAACCGTGATCTAGAAAGCGAATCTCACATAACGACATTGGAGTCACCATATCCGTCAAATCCTCAAAGACAAGACAGCCCAATCCTCAAAGACAAAGGTGTCTGCCAAATGTACTAAGCAACAAATTATTACGTGATTCCAGAAACGTACCAACTAATCATCATATCTCAGCTCCATCCATGCACAACAATGACATGCCAATTAGCATACTCAATATTACATGAAATCGGTACATTGCAAAATTCATTTCAATTCACCTCTAAGGACCCAATCCCTGGAGCTCATTCAACATAATCCTATACTGTAGATAGCTGTACAAAACCATTATACTTACTCGACCACCTCCGAGCTGCACATCATCCACCTGAGTCAGATATAACATAAATCGGATCCATTACAGGCAGCAGCTCAATACCAAAGAATTAATCCTATTCCTGCGTACCACCTCCTGAATTCCACAAAACTTGCAGCTTGATTCTCGAAATTCTGATACTATGATTCTCGAATTCCTGGTTCCACCACACTTTCAATTGCCGCACCGCCCTACCGCTGCTTCGCCAGGTTTCCAACTGGAAGCACGAAGTAGGAGTTCTCGTGGGTCAAGATTCCAGCAAGAGCGATGTACCACGCGATAATGGCCGTGAAGATGCCCATGAATCCACCAGCCTGACATCACATCAACAGCCACACAGATCAAACACATTGTCATCGACCTGGGGCAACACGTACATTCATGAATGAAATCACGAAAAGAAAATGGCTGCAACTATAAGGCAATCAATGCACTGTCAATGCAGGAGGCTTACTCGCTTGAAACCGTGCGAGTTGCGGAAGTCCGAGATGGTGAGCAACAGAAAAGTGACCGTCAAAAACGCGAACAATGTGCTCAGCGCAATGTTGGACCTCAAAGTCGCCAACCACATCATGAAAGTGAAAATCGTCCACGCCAGGAGGTAGATGGCGATCGCGTTGATGAAGTCATGCTGGTAACCTGTGCTGGTATACGCAGCCTTCACTCCGAACCCCGGAAGCTGGATCACAGCCCACGACAGCCAGAACGCGCCGTACGAGCTGAACGCAGTCGCACCAAACGTGTTTCCCGTCTTGAACTCCCACATCCCAGCCAGAAGCTGAGCGGTCCCGCCGTAGAACAGCGCAAGGCCCACGACCACATTGGGAGGCGTCGACACGGAGATTCCGAAGATGGCCGCGTTGTAGCACGACAGCACGAACGTCGTCAGGGCGAATCCACACAACCCCAGTGGCGCAGGGTTGGCAATGCGGACCACAGCAGGGGCCGCCACATGTGGCGCAGGCTTCATGGGCCCGTCTTCTAGATGGTGGCCGTGGCCGTTGTAGCCATGCTCCGCCGCCATGGAGCTCAGGAGTTTACGATCTGTCACCGACTCGCAGGCTAGCCCCGTCAAGCGACGCAGCAACTCAAGCGTTCGGGAATCCTTCAACCCCCACGTCACAGCACTATGAACTGTGTCACAGTACACTTGCTGTGGTGCTGCACTGATGGACGCACCACGAGATCAGAGTGGATTGACTACGATCTATAGAAGGAAAAACTGGAGACAGGCAGGGTGGTGGCAAGAGCGGAGTGGATACACACTCTTTATACACCACCAGAGAGGCAGAGATTCCACCCCCACTTGCGCTAGTGGATGGGTTGGTGGAGCGCAGGTCCTAGCGGTGGCGACCCCGCGACATGGAGTGCGGTCTGGGATCCCGGGACCAACTGCAGATGCTGTGTTTCAAAATACCAGCCATCCCGCAGTTCGATTAATGACCATGTGTCATGTAGTTGTGCGGGAGTTCATGTTCCGGGCTCTGCATCTGGCAGTTCCAGTCTTGCAGTGGCGTGTGGGAGTGATCACAGGGGATGGCGTGAATGCGTGATCCACGGGTCTCCTCTTCACTGATCCAGCACCTATCCATATGTGGATTCAGGTCTCGGCTTACAGCGTGTTTTCTGGAATGATGCTATTTCATGCATGCAACATTCTCCTTGGTGGATATGTGAGTGGTACGCTCAGGATGAACGGCACACACACACCGACATACTTGATAAGATATAAGTTGGAGATTCTATATAGTTAGTTAGCACAAGTTGTGTAAGTACTTCGCGGTGTTTCAAGTATGTGATCATTCTAGCATTGAAACGATTGAATGGCAAGTTCTTTGAGTACCATATGTGGCCCCTTTTCGAGCAGTGTGGAATGTCATGTTATTCGTTTTGTCAATCGCCAAAATACTTTCCATCTAGCAATGAAGTGCATCGGAGCATTCCTTGTTGCTTTCGAGCTTAGGTAGAGTTTCGGAAAATGGAGGTTGTCAAGGGTACTGTTGTTGTATATGAGGCAGTTGCGGATAGCCCGTAATAAGTTGATATGTAGGTCCAAATGGGGAGGCCATATATGTGTGTTATGGGTTGGAGTGAATAATTAGAGAATTCAACAAAAGTTAGGATGAAACACATGAACAGTATGTGGGACAAATCTCATTTAATAAATTGCCAATAGGCTATAAGGGGAGGAGTGCATATTTTGGCAAGTAAGGCGATTTATTATGTGATTTTCTAGATGATTTTTCCTAGAGTATCTAATTTTATGAACGTAAGCATGCCATAATGAAACAAGTGCCTTTCAAACCTTGATAGAAATTAACCCTTGTATTGGAACATTATACTATGCCTTTTAACTATATGATAATATGAGTGACATTCAAAAATGAGATATTGAAGGGTGTCTGACTTCAAAGCTAAATATAGTTTGGATTAACTTTCAAAAATATTAAACTACGAGTTTCATTGTTAAGTCATTTCATCACCTATTTGTTGCAATCTTTGATCATTGATGTGTGACGTGTCAATAATAAACTTGCAGATAATATATTGTGAAATTTATATGTGACAGAGTTTTATCAAATTTGTACAGTTTGAGACAAGATTTCATATGTTAAAAAGTGAAAGGAATTGATACATTGATCAAGATCCATTAATTATACTATTAAGATTTTAGTAATTTGTTCATTGGCCTTTTTATCGTTCTACAACTCAAATTTTTTTATTCATTTATTTTATTTTATTTTTTTTATTTTCTTTTCATTTCTTTCAAGAAGTCGTATCGACCTATCCTATAATACTTGAACTCTGAACATCAAAATCCATGACTCAATCCTTTTAACTTTACAAATTTCCTGCTATTTGCTTTCATAATATGTACCAGTGCCTACAATGAGCATACTTAGGTACCAATCATCAAAGGATTTACTCTTTGAAGCTCATGGTGGACCCATAGAAAAGTCGCTTTCTATGGATATTGTAGTTGAATTTGAGCCTGATGAGAACAGGTCCTCAAATGAATTGATCTAACCATACCAATTACCAAAGGAAAAGCCAACATATGTAGCAAAGATTGACAACAATAATAGGGACAATTACATGGTTTAGGATGAAATCTATGAAAAATAATTGAAACTTTTTTGATGCTATGAAATACCATCTAGAGAGGAAGTCCACATTTAGGTAGTAAAACAATGACATAAATAAACTTTTGATTAATCTGATTTAGCTTTCAGCTTTCAGCAAGCCAGTGTGATACACAGTATTAAAAAACATATTATTTGCTAACATGTACCATACTACCATAGTAGTTCGTCCAAAAATAGTTTTAAAAATAAAAAAATATAAAAACTAAATAATTGTGAAAACAAAAAAACGAAAATAAAATAAATTAGTTTTTGCAATATTTTGCTATCTCTAAGCCATTTAAGGTCATTTTTACTGATATTTGGCTAAAGAACAAAAATTGATAAATTCAGGTTCTTTTAGAGGGGAACCTTATTTTTTCCAAAAAAAAACATATTTGTTCGCTACTTGACTGCTATGCTGTTATGGTAACTCACAATGATTTTGTTAACCCTTAAACGTCAGACCCAGCCCCTCGGGCTGGGTTTAAAGGAATCATTGGAGACAGAAGATTCATTTCTCAACCAAATCAAGCGAGACTTGTTGCGTTTGAAAGCTACTGAAAAAGCGATCTCTATTCCAAATTTTCGCTTCATTTGAGAGATTGTGGAATCGTTGGTAAGCAATCAAAGTTATCAAGTTGAACAAGTTTTGAGGTTGGGGCAGCTAAAGTTCAGCAGTGCAGCAGGTGCTACAGTACTAAACAGTGCTACAGTACCGCAGACCGCAGTGCTACAGTGCTAAAGATTCTCTGCGGGCTGCCCCCCAGGCCCTAAAATGACGTTTAAGGGTTAAGGTCTCCCTAGAAATGTAGCAAAATGCATTCGTCTGGTCGTGCTCCAAATACTCATTCCTTCATCCATCGTAGGACTACTTGAATGTACAAAAACATTTGGTTATTTACGATTGTGTATTCAGTGTTTTTGATATGTAGGTATATCTGTGGTATACCTTAGAAAGAGTTTCACCTTTCACCCACCCAGAGGGAAACGTCTTGAAGTGAGTGTTCGTGATCGGGTTCTCTTTCGTCGTTTTCGGTGAGTATATCTACAATTTGCGCGAACGTCTTCGAAATTGGTCCCTAAATACAATTCCTGTTACTTCGATATTCACTCCCGCTGAACTAAGTATGCCAGCAACACAAGGTTTGATCTAATGATTCATGTTTCGACGGGAAGCAGGCAACAAGATTTCGACCCACACTGATATTGGGACAGCTGTTGCTATTGGTGTTGTGGCGGTGCAATCCCTCATCAAAGCAAGGATGGAGTACTAGAAGCGAGCCTAATTACTTTGTATCAGCCTGAGTGATATCATAGACGTACACAGTACACTGAAGTTTCCGCCAATTTCTTTTCCTTGGGAAGAACTGATTGTTCCCTAAGATGCAAATTCAAGCTCTGTTAGAAGTGCACTTTTTACCGACAGTTGTAGAATGAAAACTGTAATGGGACGAATCCAACCACCTCGTTTTTACTTGTATGAGGTACGTCAGTATCACAACAGCAAAGCCCCTCTTCAGCCGAATGGTTGCTCTTGCTGTTGCTGTGATAAAATACATCATTGATTTACTGAAATTCCGGTCGACCGTGTCCTCAGCTGTCTCTACGTGGCAATTAGCTTGTGCTTGTTTCGTTCCTGTATTCGAAGAAACTTAGTAACGGGGGTGGCATGGCCATTACCCCAGGTCTGCAGACGTTTTTCAATTTGCCGTACAAGTTGCTTAGTTACGTCATAGCTTTCCTTTCACAACGTGATCAGCGGCACAATGTGCAAAATGATATTTGACCTTCGTGTCACGATTTACAGTTCCAATTGTACAGCTGAAAGGAACATAAAGTGAACCGCAAAAAATGAGAAATGCATCATCTCACTGTCACAAGAATATCACAACGATACCAAATGAAAAGTGAATACATCAGAACTGCCTGTGGATATGAACTCACAAATTGGCGAATAACCGACTTGGACGGTTAGACTTGAGCCTCTGGACTAGATCAAGGACTCTTTAGAGAATTTATTATTCAAACAAAAGCTGAAAGCTCATGCTTGTCCAGTAATACATACCGTGTTGTAAAAGCAGGTATAGACTTGCACTAGCTGTACAGCTGCTGTATGTCAAGAACAACCCTACTCAATCGACCGGACGATCACTGTATTTATGGCTAGAGAGACCTGGACATCTAACAGCCAAAGGTCGCCGAATGGAACGAAAGAGTTTCCCTAAAACTCTGGTGGTACGCGAAGGCGACCATACCATGAGCGGCTATTGCTTGTCCATTCTTTACAAGGCAGGTTCCATCCTTCTGAATCCTCATCGTATTCGGGTCGATCGGTGTCGCAGTTGCAAAGTGTGGGCAGTCAAGTACCAAATTGGAGACGGGACACGTGCACAAGTTGTAGATCTCGACCGCGAAGCCAGGTGGAGTGCCCGGTGGTGAGGGTGTAAGTTTCTGATTGATGGAGATGGAGTCTCCCGAGCACAGTTCCAGAATAAGGTTACCCTCCGTGCCGTGGCGAACCACGTCTGCGACGGCCTGAGATGCAACCTTTGTGGTCTCCTGCATGCGCCGCGCTTCACAGCTAAGCGTCGCTGCCAGGATGACAAGCAGAGTCACAAACCCCGCAACGAAGTTCAACGTGTGAGCCATGATGATACTGATTGTAGCAGACTCGTTGCGGGTAGACACCAGGGTGTATTCCAATCACCTGAAAAGATCAAAGCCGAGTAGCAGCTCTGAAAAGTTAGAAACTGCAGAGATTGATAACGATGTGAAAGAAGAGGGAAATGAAGTCACAATAAATAGGCACGAAATCTTCTAGCCAGCACCATCCTCTGGAAAATCAACTGTTTACATGTTTACAAGTTGCACAGCATCTAGCATCTTACACATAAATATCGAAGACTACAATTTTCAACATGCGATGTTTACCGCCTAGAAACCTCGACATCCAAGCAGGGTACAACTAGAGGGGTTAAGCTAATTAGTTTAGGCGCATTCAAAAGCTGGAAGACAATGCAACACCGAACATTACATGGACCCTGCAAAGACAACTTGTTCACAACCCTACACAACCCAAAGACATAATTGGCGACCGGTAAGTAGACTTATGAATCCAGAGAAACAACCATGAGGACATCACAAAAACAATGAAGACATCACAGAACATGAATCATGCAATGAAGACCACATCAAGGATTGAAGCTCGTGGCATCCTGGCGTCGAGAGGAAGGGCATACCAGGAGGAGGAGGAGCAGGGTGGCGCTCTGGTTGCGAAAGCACAAAGAGATGAAAAAGAAGGTCTTCACTCTCTCTTTTATACATGTGCAGTAGGTCTTGGGGATTTTTCCCGCCTTTCCTACGAGTTAAGAGTAGGCATCGCCCCAACCACCCAAGGCTCTCCACGGGCCAGTCTAGTAATTAAGGCCGGAAATGCTAGCTAGCACCGCCTACGCCATCGTTCTCATAGAAGTAATAGCCTTTTATTAAATTTCATCTACCTCTCAAGAAGTCAAGACTCAGTTTTATACCCCGTTTGATATGTGGTGTAAGTTTCTTTGATGATGGTTCGGCCCTTGGCCCGCTTGAGGTCGTGCAGAGAATGCAATATTCATCCTCACATTCTTAAGGAGTTCCATCTTCTCTTTTGAACTTAGCTAACTAAGTATATTTTCTGTCATCAGAAACTTTCTGTTATCGGAAATCATTCCGTTCTTTATAAGTTAGGAAATATTTCTCTGCATCGACCTTAGCTAAATTGAAAATTGCCGTAAAAAAATCTGCAGCTGCGCCAGTCCATTCATGATCAACTACATTAGCTGAGTGTTTGGATATGAATATTAGGTTCCATTGTCCAGAAAGTTTGATTGAGCAGTGGCAAGTCTAGCTTGCTATTTGACTTGTTTCACCCCAGGTACTGAACTCTGGAATAATCTACAAGTTGTAGAAGATGACTGTGAAGTCGTGCCCCCATCGATGCAGAAATATTTGATCCAGGAAAATTTTAGTTTTCAGACTTGGCTAGGTGCTAGGTGCAGATCACGTTCACAAATGGAATATATTCTAATGCGATATCCAGTGATCCAGTTAAGTTGAATTCTCAGTCAACTTTTGATACACATTTGATTTGAGCTTGACGTTTAGCGCAATCCATCAATTCTGTACAGTACTGACTGGATTCTCGAGTAAAGTTGACGAGCTTGAAACTGCTGTAGCTCCTGTGGAACTGTACTATGATCTTGCAATGAATAATGTCTAGTGCCTTTTGCCTCCAAAAAGGATGGAATCCTGAGCAGCTCAAAGCAATCATGGTCTTCCAGACAAATGAAGAATCATGGATTATGGATCGTCGACAGTAGTGGGTAGAGAGTTGGCGCAATATACCGGAGTTCATGCTTAATTCTAGATTTGGAAGCTAAATTCTAGGAACAGTGGAAGCTTAATTCTGGTCGGACGGGTTCTAGTGCAGCTGAGCTAATTACTATGTTTACACAAAAGCATAAGTAGGAGGATTTAGCAACCCGCAAATGCCTGTTGAGTATGAACTCAGCGGCCTAATAGAATCTGCAATTGTTGAAGTTTTGTTAGGTGGTTTCAAAATGTCGACTCTGCAGCAAACATGATATTCTAGGCAGGTGTCCACGTTCACTCCTCAAACAACAAGTCTTCTCGCACTATGCTTCAACAAGAGCTCATAAGCATGACAGGATGCACATCGAAGTCTCCTGTTCGAAATTCAGAGAGCTGACAGCTTACTAGGACATGTTCATTGATTAAATATTTACGTTGCAATTAAACGTTGATAGTTTTATCATAAATTCAGAACACCTTCAGCCTTTTGGATGAACAAAATATTTTAATTATATTTGTGCAACTCAAGCTGCACAATTAAACATAACGAGAATATTCACTCCATCGATGCATATTAATCACTCACGTGGATGACTCAAATTTAAAAAATCCCATGTGATTGCGGACAGCAACCAAGTGTGCCACATTTGTGACCAATGCTCTACATAAGTATATGAACTGAAACCTCCCTTTTGGGAGACATGGTGCAACACCAAGGCAGGTAATCGAGTTAACAAGGGTCCAGCCGCTACCAGAAAAACCCGTACACACAAAAATCTGGACAAAAACTTAGGAGACAGGAAGTATTTTGGTCCTAAGTCATCGCTGCCGCTCCAGCCAGGTAATGAAGAAGCACAACGCATAATGCATAATGCACCAAATGCACGGCGAGATCTGTCGTTGGGTCCGAACCAGGCGAAAAAATGAAGCTTGACGTTTCAATTCGAGTGCTACAGCACACATAATAAACAAACGAAATACAAAATTATACTGAACAAAAGAAAACTCATCATACTGTTCCTGTTATAATATTATAATTCTTATCTGGAGTAAGTCGATCAATAACTGGCCCACACTCAAGACCAGTCTGGCCACCTTAACCAAGACTGCAGATTCCTCAAATCAAGACAGCCGATTCCTCAAAGACGATGGTGTCTGCCAAATGCTACTTAGCAACAAATCATCACGTGATTATAAAAACATAGTACCAACTAATCATCAAAGCTCAGCTCAATCCATACACAACAACGACATGCCAAATTATCATCATGCTCAATCTCACATGAAATTGGTACATTGCAAACTTCATTTTAATTCACCTCAAAGGATCCAATCTTTGGAGCACATTTAACATAATCCTATACTGTAGATAGCTGTACAAAAGCTTATTACTTATTCGACCACCTCCGAGCTGCACATCATCCATCTCATCAAACTATCACATAAATCGGAGATTCATTACAGGCAGCAGCTCCAGTACTCAATACCAAAGAAAAAAAACCTATTCCTGCGTGCCACCTCCTGAATTGCACAGTACTTGCAGCTTGATTCTCGAATTCTGATACTATGATTCTCGAATTCCTGGTTCCACCACACTTTCAATTGCCGCACCGCCCTACCGCTGCTTCGCCAGGTTTCCAACTGGAAGCACGAAGTAGGAGTTCTCGTGGGTCAAGATTCCAGCAAGAGCGATGTACCACGCGATAATGGCCGTGAAGATGCCCATGAATCCACCAGCCTGACATCACATCAACACCCACACAGATCAAACACATTGTCATCGACCTGGGGCAACACGTACATTCATGATGATCGAAACATATTTCATCAATGATATCACGAATTTCAGATAATGGCTCCAACAAACAACAATCAATGCACTGTCAATGCAGGAGGCTTACTCGCTTGAAACCGTGCGAGTTGCGGAAGTCGGAGATGGTGAGCAACAGAAAAGTGACCGTCAAAAACGCGAACAACGTGCTCAGCGCGATGTTGGACCTCAAAGTCGCCAACCACATCATGAAAGTGAAAATCGTCCACGCCAGGAGGTAGATGGCGATCGCGTTGATGAAGTCATGCTGGTAACCTGTGCTGGTATACGCAGCCTTCACTCCGAACCCCGGAAGCTGGATCACAGCCCACGACAGCCAGAACGCGCCGTACGAGCTGAACGCAGTCGCACCAAACGTGTTTCCCGTCTTGAACTCCCACATCCCAGCCAGAAGCTGAGCGGTCCCGCCGTAGAACAGCGCAAGGCCCACGACCACATTGGGAGGCGTCGACACGGAGATTCCGAAGATGGCCGCGTTGTAGCACGACAGCACGAACGTCGTCAGGGCGAATCCACACAACCCCAGTGGCGCAGGGTTGGCAATGCGGACCACAGCAGGGGCCGCCACATGTGGCGGAGGCTTCATGGGCCCGTCTTCTAGATGGTGGCCGTCGCCGTTGTAGCCATGCTCCACCGCCATCGAGCTCACGAATCCAAGTGATTCTGTCACCGACTCTCAGGCTAGTAACGTCGGGATACGCAGCAACGTTCCAATCGTTCGCGACTGATCCTTGAAACTGATCCCCGTCCCAGCAAGTGGATCTATATCACAAACCTTCAGTTGTACAGCACTGATGGACGCACCAAGTATGGTCTAGGTGTGCAGATGAATGGTCTGTAAATGGACCACGGACCATGAGATCACAGGGGATTGACTACGATCTATAGAAGGAAAAACTGGAGACAGGCAAGGTGGTGGCAGGAGCGGAGTCGATACATACTCTTTATACACCACCAGAGCGGCATAGATTCTACCCCCACTTGCGCTGGTGGATGGGTTGGTGCAGCGCAGGTCCTAGCGGTGGCGACCCCGCGACATGGACTGCGGTCTGGACTCCCGGGACCAACTGCAGATGCTGTGTTTCAAAATACCAGCCATCCCGCAGTTCGATTAATGACCATGTGTCATGTAGTTGTGCGGGAGTTCATGTTCCGGGCTCTACAACTGGCAGTTCCAGTCTTGCAGTGGCGTGTGGGAGTGATCACAGGGGTATGGCGTGAATGCATGATCCAGAGGTCTCCTCTTCACTTATCCAGCACCTATCCAAATGTGGATTCGGGCTTGGCTTACAGCGTTTTTTCTGGAATGATGCTATTTCATGCATGCAACATTCTCCTTGGTGGATATGTGAGTGGTACGCTCAGGATGAACGGCACACACACCGACATACTTGATAAGATATAAGTTGGAGATTCTTTACTAGTTTGGACAAGCTGTTTACCGATTGTTCGGTGTTTCAAGTATCTGATAATTCTACCATTCAAACGTATGAATGGGTACACTTCCTACTCCTCCGGGCAACTGGTGTGATCCACCTGAGTCGGATCAGACTTGCATGCTGGTCTAGTACGTGTGGGCTTAGCTCCTGGACCAAGCTGGTTCATGGAAATAAGCATTCACCATGGGGCATATAAAGAAATAAAGATATATAATTATAGTAAAGAAATGTCTATTGTACAGTATTTGGACATTCAACAACTTTCCATTGAATTCTTCATTTCCATTGAAAATTTTTGTTACCTTGTAGAGTGATTTTTAATGCATAAGATGTGTTTATGTATGTTCCTTACGTATCATTGCAATCATGTTTCCTAAAGTCATCACCAATTATTTTCAATAAAGATAATTGGAAATTCATGAAAGTTGGGTTTTAAAATCCACCGAAAATTAGAATTTTACTTTTATGAAACTGAATCTTATTATGCTTGGCTGGGATTGGCTAAGAATTGAATAATAATTTTGCAAGATAAAATGGACCAATTTTATTGTGTATTATATATAAATATTTGAATGCCTCAAAAAAGCATTTTGTAAACATCTTGTATACGACTGTACACGTGAAGGGGAACTTAAAATGGTTACCATAATGCTATAGACGGGTAGGTTAAGGAGTACTGAGATGCGAATATTTCCTCCAAACCACCTCTAAAAGTCACCCAAATTTTCAAAACATTTGAATCCCTGTAGCGCTGGGTCATGCGCTCGGTCAGCTCAAATTCTACCAACACGCATCCATTCCCTTCTACTAAGACAGAACGCTTCGTGTACTACCGCTTCCGTCACAATAGCACAATCACCTGAATACACGTGCAATCGTAAGAATGTGGAAATGTGCGAATGTCGAAATCTGCTAGTGTGCAAATGTCCTGGGAATGTGTGCCTCGGTCGATCGAAATGCTAAAAGGGACATACGCCCAACGTTTTTCATGCCCACGCAACTCGACCATGATGACCGAACAATCCCAGTGCTTGCCCACGACTCTTCTCCACACGAGCAGGGGCTTTGTGAGCTGTACGTTACTGCCACGCAAAATTTCATTGCTGGGAACCCGTAAACCCTCCGACCTTACGACAACATTGCATCACCGTCCAAGGAACATTGCACTCACGCACAAAACCGCTCATGCATACAACCAGCCATTCGCCAAAACCGCCACACGAACACAGTGCACATGCGTGGTCTATCAACTCTAGGTCTCCTCCCTTTATGACTTGGTAATTTTAAAACAAAAAGAAAAAAGAAAAAAACACAACAGGGATCCACTCTGCCTCCACCTCGGTACGCGAGTTTGATCTACGACCTCCTCGGTCATAATCACGGCAAAAATAGAACCCATGTTGACCTAGCTAATCGGCGCTTGACCATGATCGGATGTCTTCAGCCACAAATGCCGACCCAGCAAAGGAGCTGTGTGGACGGCCATGTACGCTGCATTCAACCTGCACTCACCACCTCCCACCGTCAACAACGCGTCCTCACAAACCTCCAAAAACAAACTCATGCAACCCTGAAACCCCCCATCATTCGCACAAGCACCATCGGAGGTATGAAACATGTGTAAATTGAACACAATGCACGCTAGGAACTTCACGACGGGGGACGAGCCCGCGCCAGCAAACTTACTTGTCCACGTCGGGAGGGGCCAGGGGGTCAAAGATCTCCTCCTCCTTGTGCTCCGCGGTGGGGGCAGCGCTTACAGCAACTGAAGCCTGTGCGTCACCCTAACGATAGTGATGTGCGCATATATGCGATACCCATAATACATAAATCAAGAGGAGAGTCCACACCACCTTCCTCACTTGGAGCTCTTCTCCAGCCTTGGCCTTTGCCACAACCTCACCATGCCACTCCCATCCACCAAACACCCCTAAACCTCCCCACACTTGCTTGGAACTACCAGTGCACAACACTAACATCCAACCCTCCACACACTTACATGCACACTGCTCCCCCTTCCAGCAAACAGCATATGCGACAACTGGAATACGAACAACACACAACACTCTGTACAACCACCCTAGCCCTCTGAATGCAAAGTACCACACAGACCCAAAAAGAAACATGGAAAAACAACCCGAAGGCCTCTCATATGCCCCATGTACCAACACACAGTGAAAAAAGAAGCCGACCAAGTCCCCTCGCTTATCGACTAATGATCCAGTTCACACTTTTCATTGCTGAGGGAAAGTCCATACAGACATTGAAAGCTAACCCAACACGTCTAATCATGTCCAAAGAGACTAGATCAGCATACAAATTGTTTTTTCCTCAAAAGCCTCGCAACACCAGCTTCAAGGTTGGCGTCTTATGACTTGAAAAAGTTGAACATCTATTGCCTTGCCATCATTACAAGTGAGGGTTTTAAAGGCATTCCAAGTTTCGACATCTATTCTGCACTGTCACACACGCCAAAAACGCTCCAGCAGGAATTTACTTCTCACAGTTGCTGAACTCTTCACTGTAATATACGACCACAGAAGGAGCCAGCCTCAGAAAATCATTATCACGATCAGCCTCACTATCAGGATCACACCACCATCAACCACACCTACATCAAAATACCCTCCCGCCTCGACTCATGCCTCACGCTGTCTACCCACCCCCACAACATTCTCCTCCCTCCTACTGCTTTCCCACCTCCCAATCCACAAACCATGCAAACCCTCTGCGCCCCAAATCTTTATGCATGTGCCCATCCACAAAGACTGCTCATCACTATGACGCAAGCCTACTCCTCCTCCTACTCCTGCTTCTCAACCAACTCCCTTCCGAACACTCAGAACCTCCCCCATAACTCCTTATTTCCATCGCTAACCCACACTCAACGCCACTGCTAGACCGTCAAATAACCCCCTCAACGTCAAACGTACTCCAGCAGCACATCAACCCTGCCCCCACACTCCAACTGCCTACGCCCTGCTATCAAACACGCTCTTTCACACCACACCGACGCTCCCTAAGTACACCATCCACCAAACCATAAACCCCACCGTCAAATGACTAACAGAGACAAACGAGCAGGAATACTAGCATACCTGCTGAGGATAGTTCCCATAACCCGGGTAGTTTCCGTATTGAGCGTATGCGGGGTCCTGCGGGGGCTGTGTCGGATATCCGTATTGATCATACCCCTGTGCATATCCCTGATAATACCCCGCCGCGTTCCACTGGTTCGGATCTTGGTGCCCGCCCCAAACAGGCTGCTCCCACAAAACCGTAAATGGATTAGCGACTGACCAACCACCGCCCTACCCATCCCCAGAAAAACCGAACAACATCCCTCACCCCGACAACAACACTTACATCGGTTGTCTGCTTGTTCCCGGGGCTCCTACCCCACGACAGCCGCACCGCCTGCGTCCCGATCACCGTCTGGTGAAGCCTTTGCAGGGCCTCCTCTGCACTTGCTCTGAGATCACACCAACACACACCACCCCTGTCAACGGTCGCCTGGAAAAACGAACATCCACTTCATGCCGGACAATCCTGCGAACAAATTCTCACGCACGCCCGCGATGCACGACAGCTCACCACCCGGAAACGACCACTCTCACCACTCCTGCCTCCTATTCCCACGACCCTATGACCCTCCACTTCCCCCAAATGGCACGTGCCATCCCGTGAGCTGCCCGGTCGCCACTATTCAAAGCGCCCGGGAGCCCACGAGAGCAACCTTAAACATACGAGTCTCAAGATAGATCGACACCATGCTGACCATACGTCGTCCAAGATAGCACCTACCTGTGAGTGAATTGGACGAAGCCGCACCCCTTCCCAGCAGGGATCTTCACATAAACCAGTTCTCCGAACTGTCCAAACACGTTCCTCAAGTCTTCGTCGCCTACGGCTGGGTCCAGACCTCCAACAAATATCTGCCAACAGCAGTTCCCATAAGCACACACACCACACCACTCACAAAACACCACATGGAAAAAACGAATACAACATCGCCACAGATCGCCAACTTACCGTTGTGTTGTTTGGATCATTGTCTGTAGGAAACGCCTGCGGAGATGGCTGGGCCCCATAAGCCGTATAAGTTGCAACGGCTACAGGAGAGGCTGCAACCATCAATCCAACCCACCACATCATTGCAGTGTGAGATGGCCTACCTTGCTACCATCTTCGCTACCCAACCAAATCTCCAGCTCACGCGCCCTCGTCACAAGTAACTCCAAACCACAACCCTCAAAAATCATACCACTGGACATCATCACCTCATCCAATGACATGAAAGCAATGACACGACATTCATTGTAGCTAACACAGACAGGCCTCGCACATCCTAACTCAACTGACGTCCATCAAAGCAATAGTACCGGGTCCCATACAAGAACCCTGTTCAGATTGTTCGGCTCTCTCTCCTGTCTCGATCACACACCTGACTCACACGGGATGTCTCCCTCTGCCACCCAGGATAACATGAATTCCCACAAAACCTCCCGATCCCCAACGATAAAACTACGCACACAAGGTAGAACGTGACAATGGCACCCTTGCACAAAGACGTGTGAGTCATCAAAATGTAAGTGCCCTCCAACAGCACCGACAGCACTAGCGGATTGCGGAACACCCGGAATACGAATACGAATGGGCGGGGCTCGTCAACTGAAATCTCTCATGTGCCAGAAAGAAAACACTAAAACGAAAGCACGCAATGCACAAGCAAAACGTGCAAACAGGGGACACTGACCTAAATCAGGGGCCACCCACTACTGAGGGTGCTTTCCCAGTTGCCGGGTTCTCTTTGTAGGCACCCTTTGTAGGAAGTCTCTTCCCCTCCTGCTTCGACACAGATTATTGACTTCATAAGCTTACCCACCAGACACCACTTTGACCAACACGACCTCACTCCCCCTCACACCAGACATTCCCTCACCACACTGCATACGAAACCGCAACTACGTGCACCGCGTCTCACTGCCACTGCAAACTCAACCCACCATCACGTGCATCCAGTCAAAGCCTCTGCCATGCTTCTGGCCTGCACAAAAAGGATCGACAACGGGATGCGCATGAACTGGTTCAGGGAGCCACTCCGAGAAATCACCCACGCACCTTTCGGGTTCATCTGTGCAGGCCCCAACGACTTCTTCGGAGTTGCTGCGCTGATTCGCATCGGCCGGCTCGAACAGTAAACTCCGTTCATCTCGCTCATGGCCCGGTTCCTTTCCATCTCTTCGCCAAACCTCACGAACCCATACCCCTTCGATCGACCTGTGTTGGCATCCGTCACAACCTTCGCGCCCTTCACGGATGGATACCGAGTCCGAAACGTCTCCTGAAGCATGTAGTCCGTCACATCCGGAGCCAGATCTCCCACGAAAATCGAGTGCTCTGGCCCTGCCTCCGGCCGCCTCTCTCCTATCCCGAAGGATGCCCAGTTCAGCCGGAACGGCTGCTCCGTGTTCGGCATCTGAGTGCCGTTGTAGGCTTGTAGAATCTTCTCTGCTGCTGCGTGAGAAACGAACTCCACGAACCCATACCCCTCGGAGTAACCCGTCTGCTTATTGCGGATGATCTTCACCGACTGCACCTGCAGTACCATTCACAAACCCCCGAGTGAGTACATCAACCCGATACGCGCCGAAACGATCTCCTGGGAACACCACGGCTCCCTCTGCCCGACACCCCCGTAAATCCCTAACCCCTTCCTTCCCAACTTCCACAGCCCCTCTCGTAACTTCGACCCTCGCAACACCAGGATGTGCAATGATGTCGCCATCGGAACCGCATGAGCCTCCACTTACACCTTGGCCCTACCAATTACTACCGGTTCCTGACACTTGAATCGATTGCCACCGCTCCACGACTGTGAAAGGAGAAAAACGGATGCCAGGAATCTCCAGGTACTACACCACGATCAGTAGCTCACCCCTAACCCACCAAAACCTCTCTCCCTAACACCAGTCGTCTCTTCCAACGTCTGTCGACCGCTTGCGTATGTACCGCCCGCATCTCGCAAGCGCAACAAACACACTCCAGGACATGCCGATTCCTACACGTCTCCACGAGAATTTCCGCGTCCGCTCTGCGATGCTCGCTCTACGGCAACACACGGAGTGGACATGGCTCCCTCCTCCCTAAAACCTATAGCAACGCCGCTTGTGAACCACCCAAGGGCTTCCGACGGTGTTCGCGCGTTCAGCCCAAGAGTGGCCTACACCACCGCCTCGTGACAAAGGCACAAAACATCACAATCATTCCCCAGCAGCCCCAGACCCAAAGTGGACGAACCACGTACCTCTCCGGTGTGCACGAAAGCAGTGTGCAAGTAATTCTCGTCCATCCAATACTGCAGATCTCCCACCCATAGGGTTTTCACCTCCTCGTGGTGCTGGGGTTGCATCCCCGTCTGCTGCATCATCACCCACTGCTGCGGCTGCCCCTCTGCCTGCGCAGACGGGGGGCCAACCCCTACGGGCGACTGCATCATGCTCTGCTCGCGCTCCCCTCCGAACACCTCCGCCAATAAAACCCTCGCCTTTCAAGATTTGAGTCCACCACAAACGAAAGCCGAACTCCTGGACACGCAACAAACTAAGCAATGCAGCTCGTTATTCCTCAGAATCTCGCCGACCGCGGCCCCAGAGACCACACTCAACGACACGGCCCGCGCATACCCACTCACACCCCCTTGACGACAAACGCGAACCCCAGCGGATTAATAACGAGTATAACGCAGCGCAAGCTGATTACACTCCGAGGCAAGGGAGAGCCCTCGCTCCCGCAGGCGCATTGGCCAGTACAAAATCAACAATTTTCGCAGCAATCCGCCGAACTGCTCGATGCTCTCTCCAAAAACGTGAGCCCCACCCTTAAAAAAATCGGAGTCTCTCCAGGCCTAGCTTCCAAAAAGAAATACAGAAAGCAAGCAGCATCTCATAGCTCCTTCAATCCTCTCAAGAAATCGCCAACCTGGCTAACCCGCGCGCCGAAACACTACCAAACCCCTACACACCACGAACACCCCGAAACAATGCCAAACTCCACCTACACGAATACCGCCCGCCACATTGCAACCCGCCACAAATACTCCACCACTTCCGCCACCTCACAACGCAAAACTCGTCTCACCACCAAAAACTCCCCTCCCTCCCAAAACCCTAACACCAAAAACTTCCCCAACCAATCTCTCCCCGCGAACAAAAAAAAAAAAAAAAGAACCACGACCTCCACCAACCTACAACAATGTCCAAAACCACGCCAACCGCGCTCCCTCCCCCTCTCCCACCCGCAGCCCCGACAACCGAGCCTCAAACCCTGAACCCTTCGCAGCTAACGTCGCGAGCATGAATTTGAAACATACATTTACACCGGAATGAAGCATCATCGAAGAAAAAATAAAAGTACGCAAGTAGCCTTACCTGGCGCAGAAACTCTAGGGGTGGAGGCGATGGAGGAGGCCCATGCGGAGGTCGAGGCTGCCGTGGTGCGTCGATGGAGTCGGAGACGAAGGTTTACGCCATGGCTTCCCATACACACACACAGAGCTCCGACCAGAAGGCGACGCAGCCTCGAGGGCCCCGCCTGGACGGCCCAGATGCGCCCCTGCGCTGCCCCGGGCCCATCTCAGCCGTCAATGCCCCCCCTAACCTCCTCTCCGCCTTCGAGTTGATTTTCCCTTTGACGGGACTCCGTTCGAAGAATGCAGTCATTTCAGTTTTGATGAAATCATTTGATTCGGATTCATCATGGAATGGTGTTTTGGCGGTTTGTTTTTCCTAATTCTCCTCTGGATTTGTGAGGTTTTTTTAAAATAGGTCTTTGTTGAATTATTCTTAGAATTTCATGAATGACTGAGTTCAATGAATTTGTGATGGTCGTTGAGGAATGTTTTGAGGTTGAGTCTTTTTGTTGGGTGTTTTTATTGGATGTACTTCCAATCTTTTGTCACGTGGGCATTGGATTGGGGGTGGAACAAACAAACACTTAATTCATGGTGGTCTCCTTCGGAGACCAAAGTTTCTTTTCTTCTTGGGTGTTGTTGTATAGGTAACGACATTTCATTAAAGTGTGAGTTCGGGAGCTCATGTATCTTGAAGCTTATATGTATGATTTTACATTATTGTGATATAATGTAGGTTTTTTTTATTACATAAATTTCATTAATTTTAATTTTTTGAACGACAACACATTGTATTTTACAAACGTTTCAAAGTACTTCTAAGGATATGTATATTTTTTATCTGATTTATTCTTTTACAGAAAATCAATAGTCATCTTAAACTACATTCAAATTTTCGTGTAACAAATCTTTAGATGTATTTCAAATTTATTTCATGGTAAAAATATGCATCTATTTACCTTCCAATTGTGTTTACTTTTATTTGCAATTCCTACATAGGTTATGGTGTCGACTTATCTTATATTCTCCACTTAATCTTCAAATCTATTTTTTTTATTGCAAACATGGTTTTGGAAATTCTCAATTTTTTTTAAAGCATTATTGACTCAATGGATTATTTGGATTCTTTTAAGGGAGGAATGCAAAAGAATGAAAAAATAATATTCAGTTGGAAATAAAATATAATAAAATTTTAAACATATATTGTGAATTTTTATTTGTTTGTCTTATTGCCGTTTGGAACCTTAGAGTCTATGAAACCTAACTTGTGTGTCTTTTCAAAACACGAAATCTTTTGTTTTACTTAAAAAGATTTTTAAGGCATCCTTTGAAATTCTTTATTTGTTTGTTATGAATTCCTTCACAAAGAACTTTGAACCAGTGCACAATCTAGTATTTGAACCACTACAAAATCAGATTTATTTTTTAGTAAAACCGAGATGATGAAGTTGATCTACTATACGTCTCTATTTTTGTTCAATGAATTATGAATATTAACCCTTTAATGCCCACATGACCACTAAGTGGTCACTGGATCACTAGAAAATGAAATGCTGAAAAATATGTGAACCATCTCACTTCAACTTGTGAAGTTCATATTTGCAACTTTTTATAATGTACATCACGTAAAAAGGAAATTTGAAATATGTCTTTCTTAGCTATTCAAATACCTATGTACAAAACACCAAAACACTCCAAATACCTCAAAATAGAGCAAATACTTACAAATACGACAAATGTACTATGCACTATTTCTTGTATTTGCAAGTTTGTTATCTTGTATATATTTTTTGGATTGAGAAATCTTGTTCAAGTTCTAGTAGTGTATGTATTCGGATCTTGATCAATGTACCAACTCGTTTCTTATTTTGAAGTATAAACTTTGTCCTAAACCGTACATGGATAAGTCACTTTCACATATAAAATCTACAATAATTATGTATGAGTGTGTTCTTGACATAAAAGATTTAAATGAAATGGCCATTGCCGAACATCTTTACTTTTAATTTTGAAAATTTAACCCAAATTCTATTTAACCTTGAAGTCACACACCCCAAAAAATCTCAATTTTGAGTGTGCATTATATAGATCAAATACATATTATAATTCTCCAATCCAACGGTCCGATCTTACCAAGATTTAAATGACACTTGTGTCATTAAGCTATGCTTACATTCATACGGTTGGAAACTATTATTTGTATCACTAATTTCAACAAAAAGAATTTTAAAGATACATCAACCAAACAACAACGGTTTCTCCATACCACTCTGGACAGTAAAGGATTAATAGATTTACTACCAATTTATATATATATATATATATATATATATATATATATATATATATATATATATATATTATATATATATATATATATATATATTATATATATATAAACTCTATTGATTTTATCTTCTACAATCAAGGTGTTTTTTTATTGATAAAAGTAGTCATTGGTTCCAAGTAATTATATCATGATTAAAAAAAATAAAAATAAAAAATAAAAATATATATATATATATATATATATATATATATATATATTCAAATCTCTTTTCTAATAAATTTATACTTTCTCATACCAAAGAAGAAAATATGAATGGATGATAAAATATACATTTTGAACAAATATATTCACAAATATCAAACAATTCTACAATGTACCAAAATATAATTGTATTGATTATTGATGTGATGTTCAAATTTTACCTTTGCAAAAAAAACTAAAACAACATTAAAGGATTCATTCATTTTTTATATTTTTAGAATTTAAAAAAATAGATTATAAATGCATTTAAAACGTGCATTTTGTGAAGAAATGTATAAGCATGTAATAATTACACTATGTAACAAGATACTTAGAAAAAATTAAGAACTTGAAGCAAGACACAAACATTTTTTTTAAGTAGTAAAATCAAGTTATATGTTTTAAAAAAACAAATATATTAGGTTTCATATTAGATTTATATGACAGAATTGGATTAGGATTAACAAAATAACATTATTGTTATTATACCTTGTTGTATGATAAAAAATATATATACATTAATATAAAAAAAAAATCATATTCGTTTGCCCGTTTGTCGATAAGGTGATAATTCAAGAAAAGACCTTTTCATGAAACCTATTCTATGTATTTTTCTAAAACATGTAATGTTTTTTTACCAAAAAGGTTTTTTCATATATTTTTTGAAATTCTTTAATTATTTTGTATGAATCTCTTCAAAAAATCAATATTTATATATATCTTTATGTACTAAATTCCTTTGTTTTTTTTATAATATTAATCCCTAAAGGCCCTTTAGACCATATTCTGGTCGCAACACTTCTAGGCAAGCTATTCTAAGGTTTTAGAATTTGATTATTTTTTGAAATCTTTAGACCTTGTTGCTTTCAATGGTAGCTTTCTAATTGCGCAAATTTCAAAGGATTTGGAGTTACAATGCAAAAGTTATGAATTTTAGAAGAATTTGCTCTAAATCTGGGTAGCCAATAACTAGTCGAAATTTTTCCATTTTTTGCCCAAGTTGCCCATCATTCACAAGGGCAGAAAGTGAGAAGACAAATTTTTAATGAGTGGACCTAATATTTTTTCATCCATACACATTCATGATAGTTTTCAGTCAATAGAAAATTTTCATCTAACTAATTGTTTCCATTTGAAGAAGTTGCTTGTTTTTTCATCCAAATAAAAAGTATCATCCAAAGCTTAGTTTTCATCAAAAATCCATTTTCATCTACAAAATTATTTCATCTAATCTTCATTTTTCATCCAAAATTCATAAATTTCATTCGGGTTCTATGATGTGGCAGGGGTCATCTTAAACGCTAGCCTTCAAAGGTTGATTAGCATCCAGAGGACCCTCTTTTATCAAAAGTGCCCTATGAAAACAAAGGGAAATATGCAATTTACACTTCTAAAAAATCTAGAAATTTGAGATCTATTTTGATTGTGTTGAAATTTTTTGTGGTTTTTTTCCTCATTAACTTCAATATATCTACCGTTCGGATTTTCAATTGGAAATTTCTAGATTACCCTGTAAGTAGTTTAAATTTTGGAGAATGTAAGTTAATTTCAACACACCCCCTTTCACAAAATCAAGGTTTTTTTCTCCTTTCCAAGCCCGTATAAGGCTCAAACTTTGTGAGCTTATACTTGACTTGCATACATAAGGGAGTCTTCAATAAATCAAATGAGTTTGCAAAGTATAATTTTTGGGCGTCAAAACTTAGGTATAGTCTTGGGGCAGTGTCCAAAAAACTTTTACAGTGACTTCAAACATTATAATCCCGCAATCTGCATGGTGGATTGTCTTCAAAATTGGTATACATCTTTTTGAATAAGGTAGTTACAAGATCCTATGGTTTAATATTCAATTTCATGTCTGAATTTTAAAAACAATAGGTTTTTATCAATATGGATACGTTTTTGGCAGTTTTGGCTCTATAAACACCAAAGGCCTTTAAGGGTTAAAAATATTTAAAATCAAATTCTTCTTTGAATTTTTTTCTTCATAGAATATAAAACTTGTCTCCAAAAGTAATGTACTTGATGCAAAACAACTTTGGTACAACCAAATGTTGAATATACTTTTTTGAATTTTTTTGATTGAAATTACATTTTGGTGTGCGTTGATGTTTTTTTTCTTAATCAAAGAATATTTTTTAGGTTAAAAAACTAGATGATGCCATCGGCCACCGTAAATCATTGGCAATGTAGGTGCCAATAAAGATTCATTTCTATAAGCCATTGCGAAACGAAATAGTAAAACAACATTTGTTTCAAAGATTTTTTAAATAAAAAATAGCAAATGCATTTATAATGTGCATTATTTGAAGATGTACAAAAGCTTGTAATAAGAGAATTTAAAAAAAATACATTGAGAATGATTAAAGAATTTTAAATGGCATATAAACAACTTACCTAAGAATTTTTTTATTTTATTTTTTTGAAAAAACACATAAATTATGTTTCATGTAAGGTATTTTTGTAGAATTGATTTGTGACAAATGAACTAATGGACATTATTTTTAAGAAAATATATAGCATAGCTGTAATTAGGATAATATATTTCAAATTACTTGGAACTATTAGTACTTTGTTGTTTCAAAAATAACTTAGTAGAATGAATATGTAGAATAAGAGAATTTAGAGGAGTAAGCAATTTAGAGTAGTAAGTGGCAGGTAATGAGAAATTCCAATAAACCAAAGATCTTATAAAATAAGAAAATATAGTAATAAAAACTTTAAAAAATTAGAAACTAAGTGTTTTATATAGATTAAAAATCATTATGCTAAAAAACCTAACGGACTACATTCATTCATTGATGTTTATTTGAATAATTAGGTGAGTCATGACAGCAGTTCAATTGGACATGCAAGAAGAGGATGCGAAGACATCATACACTCAACTTGACACAACAAAATGTATCTTTCTACTTTTGAGATTATTAATCCCGTAACCTCCATGAAGCCTGATTTGGGCTTCTATCGCCGTTTTTGGCATATAGCCTTTTTTCTAGGAAGAATTGAATTCAGAGTCTAACAAGAAAGTTGGGCGCGCTAAAGAAAGCTATCCAATCCACTTAACCTCATATAATTTGGAGTATCCAGTCAAAAGTTATGGCCATTTGAGTGGCAGGGGGTCTGAGAAAAGCCATAAAAGCTCTTGGAAATGGGACCTACGTTGGCCATTTTTCTCCACAGCTCTTGAGATTTGCTCCATTTTTTAACACAAACTTCTGTTGCTATCGAAAGTTCATGGCCTGGTGCTTCTAAAATGCACCATTTTTCAAACTCTGTAGAATAAAAAAAAACAAAAAAACATGCAAAAAAACGTTATTTTCAGTGTCCCAATTTTGTGTTTTTTGATAAAGATGTATTATAATATCCCTAATATTGTGCAAGGAATTAGACAATTCTAGGAATCTAGACTAATTGCCAAGCTCCTGATCTATCCATATGGTGAGATCTATCCAAAACAATTTGAAATTTGACTTACAAAGCTTGCAAGTAGTGTTTGTCCAAAACTCCATAATTAGGCTAAAAATAGCAATGGACGTTAGGAGGGTAATCTTTTACAGAAATGATTTCAAAATGATACATAATTTTTTTGCATGCATATATTTATAATCGTTTATAGAATGATTATGTATTAGCATTGAAGATATTCATGATTTGTGGTAGCCAATATATCACCGCATGATCTAGTAAAGATATAAACATTTTCAGCATTAAATAATGCAACTAGTTTTAATAAAAAAAAACAAAATGTAATTGATCTTAATTCCTAAAGGGCAATTTGCCACTTTTGGGCTTTTTTAGGATTTGAGCATATACCTATAAATTTGATTTAAATTAAGAATTTTTAAAATTTTAAATGGAAAAGGCTGTTTTGAGAGCTTTGTGTGGATATTTGTTTTTTAAAATTCTAATGTCAAGATTAAAAGATATGATGTTTGAACTTCAAATGTTGTTTCTACGGCAAGTTGGCAAAGTCCATTTTCCAATGTAGAGGTTCACAAGGACTTGAATTTTTTGATAGGCATTTGCTCTAGTTGGACCACTTCAAGTGTGGGATAGCTATGGGACTTGAAATATGCAGGGCTGGCATAAAGAGCCGCGGTGCTAGGGGAAAAGAATAGGTGGAAGAAGTCTGTGTTGACGTGGGTGAGGGCGGGGTTAGAAAGGGCTCAAATAGTGGCCCTTGCAAGAACAATGGCTGCAACAGCAAGGATAATTGGAAGGGGTGCAACGTGGCAAGTGGCGAGGGGCGAGCTGATAACAGGAGGTGGTTGTTACAACGCTAGCGAGGACATCGGTTTAGGTTGGCAAGTTGACAAGGCTAGTGAGGAAAAGTGGGGAGGGACAACGAGCATGGTGGACGATGGAGAACCTTGTGTTTCACATATTGCGCTCAACGATTTAGAGTAAATTTTAGTCTCTGAGCAAACAACATGTTCATCATAGTCTATAGAGCAAGTTCCCCATTAATGGTCGTCACAGCTAAACAAAGTCAAATAACTTTACTGAGCATTGAACCACATCTCAGCTCTCACAACATGTATGACTCACAACCAAATAAATTCATATCGCATGGATTTTACAGACAACGCCATCTCAATTTAAATTTTGAACTTTAACTATAACTTGGAAAAATAAAAATTTGCTGACCTCACTAAGTCTTATAGGTTCCCACAACCTTGCCACATATATTGATGAAGAAACCAAAAAGAACTGGACTTCTTCAAAAGCTACAATAATTGAAGATTGATTCAAAATGCTACCTAGTCAATTGTATAATGCAATTTCTTATTACTAAAATGATTTCAGATGTTCTTTAACAATGTGTATGATCTTATCACAATCCTATAAGTACTCTCCATAATCCAACTCTTCATATCTTGAACAATTTCACTTCATGCAATTTTGTCTCCCATATTTTTCATAAAAGCTGATCTCTTTTCCTCTAATCTTTAGCATGGTTGAGATGCAAAGGAAGAGTGGTTCTGCATGAAAGAAGAAGGGGATAAAAGACAAGATGCTTTGTTGTAATTTTTGTAATGACAAGACCTTCTAAAAGTTTGAATTCTAACTTCATTACAGATGTCTTTCATGAAAAAGTTGACTCACTGTTTTCTAGAAGAACCACGCTGCAGCTCTACATTGCAATAAAAAGAGTTGGCAACATCCTCCAACCCTCCGTCCACACCTTCACCTTCACCCTTCTCTCCACCTCTACTTCCACCTCTACTTCCACCTCCACTTCCAACACCTCCCCCACTACCATCTCTACTACCTACAAATTTTGATGGAGACATTTATACAATACTTGAAGAGGTAATAAGAGAACACCTCCCGTATTTTGGTAATAGTCAAGAAAATTTTGAAAATATAGGAAAAGAGAGTTCATGTGAAGAGCATAGTGAGGGCATTTTTTATGAAGAAGATTATGCATTTGAAGAAGATAAAACTGATGAAGAACTAAACCTTAGGTTGTACAGGTGGAAGCGGGGGTGCGCTTGGAAGCAGAACCAAGGCAGATTATATTTGGCTTGGAAGAGGGAAGGATAGTGACTATCAAGTGAGGAGTGGATATTGAGTGAATTCAGAAGATAGATCGGATTAAAGGAAGGTCGGTTGGGAGTAGAAAGCGGGGCAGGGGAAGTGAGATTGCGGGAGGAATTTGACCAAAGGGTGGTAAGGACAAAATAGTGAGTGGAGGAGGGAGATGAAGTTGAGAGACAAAATTTGAATTAATTCCCCAAAGGAAGAATTTTATGAGGTGGAGGGGGTGACTTTAGAAATAGATGATGAATTAGCAGCAATTGCTTTTAGTGAGAATGAAGGATATATTATCAAGAATATTACATGTCCGCGTACTCGTGAAAGGATACAAATTCTTGATAATGATACTTTAATCCCTAAGCAGCAAAGATAAAGAGTGAATATTTTTGAGGTTCCTACACTTGAGAGTGGAAGTGAAGGTTCTGAAGACAATGATGTTTATAGCGATGATGACGATGAAGAGGATAAACCTAAAGATCATGAGAGTGTAAATCATTTGTACCGTAATAAAACATGGAATAAAACTCGTTTGTCATATAATCCACCACCTCTAAATTTTTAAGGTGTATCAATGTGAAGTGTTTTTTGGAGGTTCTTCCTCACTATGTTGCAATTGTTTGAAATGATTTGGACACTTTATACACTAAAAAACAATGTGAAAGAATCAAACAGATATGCCACAGAGGTTGACGGATTAGTGAATACTATAGAAGGTGGAGGTTTGAAAGAATTTGCGGTGCTAGAGTTCAAGGTTTTTATGGCAATTCGGTTGAATATGGGTATGAATCGTTAAACAAACATCAAATTGTACAAGCATAATAAAGCCACAATTTTTCATTGTTGTGTTATATCTAGAATTATGATCCATTCTCGGTTTATGAATTTGATTAGATATTTACACAACACAAATCCGGCAACGTACATAAGTGAGAAAAATGTACATAAGCTAGGGCATAATAATTTAAAGCAAGTGAAGTAGTTGATGGAATGCATCAGAGATGATTATAAAAACTTGTGGACGTCGAGAAAATATTGACCCATGGATGAGATGATGACACGTTACAAGGGATTGTATTGGCCCTTTTGCTAGTATATGCCACAGATATCTCCAAAATGGGACATAAAGGTGTAGTGTTTAGCATGCTTCACTTTACAGTATGTATGGAATTTTTCTATTTCCTCTGGAAAATGCTAGATACTAGAAGAGGGACTCCGAGCCGCTAAAGGTGAGCCGGAATTAGCACACATATTGGTTTTAGATCTTACAAACAAAATTTGCGGAAAATAGCATGTCATTACTATGGATAATTTTTTTATTAATGTTTGACTTTTCAAGGACTTTCTTTCAAAAATGATTTATGTTACCAGCACTATGTGATCTGATTGCATTGATTTGCCTATTGAGCTTGGAAAAACCAAGGTTTATATGAAGATGGAATAAGGGTGGATAGATTGGAGAATATATGCATCACGTTCTATTTCATCGATCGAGTGGAAAGATAAAACTGATTCTTCTTTTATCAATTCATGCTCAACCCTCCACAACACCAGGTTTGCCAATCCAAATTATATCGCTTTGTAATAAATCAACTCATCGTGACATTCCTACATTATCCATGCACCTACAGTAGACCACTCACATGTGAGGGGTTCATGTCATTGACCATCTTCGGGCTTCATGTTGTACTCAAAAATTGACCGCACAAATGGTAGCATCAAGTTTTCTTTATTTTGTTAGACATGACTGTGGTGAACATGTTTTGGTGTACCTTGATAAATCAAAGGCTGTTACTATTATTTGTAAACCTATAACACAATTGCAGTTTAGAACAGAAATATGTGAGGATTTATTGAGAAATTATAATGGGTAGTTACGAGATGACTTTGTAGCAAATCCTCAAGCTTATGATTTATGTTTTCCAATGTACTAAAGGAAGATAAATCCTTGTGCGGTATGGAATAAGGCCAAAATTAGCTAAGTTAAAAAGGTGCATTACTAATGTCCCTTATGCAATAATAAGTACATATATGTCACAAATGGTACATGTTTCCAAAAATATCATGAAGAACTTTGCCATGGGAGACTTGAAAAAGTAGGTATAACAACGATTTTTTATTTTTTTATTTTTTATTTTTTATTTTTTTTCTTTTTCCCCATGGTAATGTATACAATTTTTTGGGTTAAATATACCTCTGTAGGAATGTGCCTATTGATCTTCTTAGTTTTTATTTTTTTTACTTTATCCCACTAACTATAATTTTGTAAATTTTAAGTTAAAAAAACATTTCTAAATTGTGTCTTCAATGTGTTTGGGAGACAACGTGTTAGAAAAGGTCTTGTGATAGGAAATTAGAAAATTTAGGCGTATGCACAACCATTTTTTATGGAGGAAAGATGAAATTAGGTGATATGGAAGTTAGAGAGGTGACCAAATAAAGGGTGAATGGAATAAGGTTATATTGTTAAAGAAGTTGGGAGAGCTGATAGGATCAACAAAAAGGGCGAAGGAACGGTGGATTCTATCAGGGCAAGTTGACTTAGCTTAGTTGGCTTGGGCCGAGAATTTATATTAGAGAGCTTGTGATTCCAACGACCAAGTAAGCTGACAAGTAGATATTTGAGCAAAGGTTTGGAGGGTGGGGGGAGGTGGTGGGGTTGACAAACACAGTGGGCGGAGGTTTTTTAGAAACATTAGGTAGTAAGTATAATTTATAGTAAACAAAGCACAGATCTGGGAGTATTGGGTCGACACCTTTGTTATGTGTAAAAGATTCATTCAATTGCATGGCAAGGTTAGAAGTTATAGTTGCATGGGCCCCTCTGCCTACACCAAACTGTAATTTTTAATAAAAATCATTGTTTTATATTTATGTTGTGTATCATTTATTCTTTATTTTGAAAATATTATGAATTTAAAGTATACGTAGAGAGCCATGTATCACTGTTCAAATCGTCTTGTTTGTACAAATTGGGTGTTCTAAAAAATTAGAAAGCAAAAACCGAGGATGTATTGTAGTATCCTCTCTAAGAGTTAGTTTTTTTATTTTTTTATTTTTTATAAATTTTTTAATGTTGCAAATGATACAATCATCTATTACATTTTTCTTTGATATATATGTACTTGACATTGTCTAATTTTTGAATACACAAAACCCTCAAATTGTGAAGTGGAGGAATTTTACTCTACACAAGGTCAAACCTTGCTAACGGTCTCGAGTAGTTCCAAAAACAAAAAAACAAAAAATACTTTAAATGCTAGAATCTTCTCATCTATGTGGTCAAAAATAGTAAAAACAATTTGAGACGTTCCAAATATCATATTCCTTAAGATCCTTTGCTTAAAGTCCAAAAAATATTTTAAAACAAAAATAATCTTATCTTTCAGAATGGCAGATTTGAAGACTTCTGAGACATAAATTGTCAAGGAATTTTAGGAATTAATAGTATTATTTATAAAAAAAATCATAAATGTAGATTAAAACACCAGCCTATTTTTTATTATAATCCTTATTAAATAGAAGTTGATCTAATTTAAAAATCATTAAAACAAATTTAAAATAAAATATTTAATTATATTGAATTATGCAATGGCCTATTGGCTCTTTCAAATCATTGGCGGCTCCAATGCCTCTACATTTTATCTTTAAGCCATTATAAATTCATATAGCTTAAAAAATTATATTCACTCTACGAAGATATTTTGCAATAATACAATAATTATAACATTTAAGTAATTTACATTAAATAGAAATATCAAATCATGTTTCTTGATGTTTGAAAACAACATAAATTCATGTTTAATTGAAGATTTTATTTAAATTTGTAAAAAATTATGGTGAGAATGGCCGTGGCGGGAACAATAATGGTGTGAATATTGGAGAAAAGGGTGGTCCTAACAGTGGAATTAGTTCAAAGAAACTGTTGTTTTCAGATACACAAGAAATCAAAAGTTATTCAATTTGAGTAAAACCTGCATATGATACCTTTTACGTTGTAAAGGATAAAAATTCATGGCCTTATAAAGGGATATGTATTTATGCCACACTCTACATTACAATTACATTTCAAAAACCTTCAGTTAGTAATGTGATTTCGGAGAGAGAAATACACGTAGAGATTGGGGTCAATTTTGACCTTGCCAACAAGAACAAACCATCACAAAATGATAAGCACCAATATGCTTAAAATGATGACTCTTTTGAATTTTCTTTCCAAAGTAAAGTCGAGAACGCTGCGAAACTGATACCTGATTCTGGTAAAGTACACAAAGTGACAGATGCCAAGTCAACTAGTGGAACATCTTCCACATCAACTTACAAGTCAAGTCTTCTTTACTATAAAGTTCTTCTACCTTCAACAATTTTTGTGTCAAAATAAGTCTTTAAGCAAATGACATAGATAAAACATTGCAGCCATGTAAAGGTCAAAAGATTGCAATGGGTTCATAATAGCTTTGTGGAGCTCGTTTGTACGTAGAAAATCAATTTTTTTTGGATTTTTTTTTCGTTTAAAACGTTCAAAAATCAAATAATCTTTGACCTTCAACAAATTTAATGTCATTTGAAGACTCTATACAAAAGTTATACGTCATATCCCATATGCATTGTTAAATACGACTCCACTATGCTTGCATAAAGCACAAAGCATTTTCTACTCTTCACTTACACCATACTTGTCATCCAATACAAGAGAGTTGTATATGATAAAAACTTAAATAGAAATTTAAAAGAGAATCCAAGCCAAATTTTTAAACAATACAAATTTAAAATTGCTATTCTTAGATGCCAAACCTACTTTTTAAACTTTAATTTAATATTTGGCAGCAAGTTGCCGAACCTTTTAGTAAACTACAGTGTACAATACATTGTATTCATATATTGTAACAATAGATTTTCACTACAAACCTTTGAAGCAAAAACCAACAATCACCAATCATTGATTAAAAGCATTGCTACTAAAGCATTAGGAGAAATTTGTACTCTCAAAGGGACCTTTGACGTCAAACGTGCTAAAAAAATGGGTTTTTATGGGGAGGGGTGTTTGGACAACGGTTTATCTACCACGGGTTGTCTTAGATGGTTCCTTTGGAACCGCAATTTTCTCTTAATGGTTGGGAAAATAAACTTTTTGATTTTCATCAAAGCTAGCACTTGAGGCACTGCTCACATTCCATCAATGAAATTACTTGAAGAAAATTTTAAAGCACCTAAACCAGCTATAAAAAAAACTTTCAAAAAAATCAACAACATTACCATCCAATATGCCATGTCTATCCTCCTCTATAAAAGAAGACTTGAATTCACCAATTCTTATCTCAAATGCAAGATCCAACCAAGTTAAACTAAAATCTTTTTAATAGCTAAAGCACCTTTATTAAATTTAAGTAAATGGTAGCACCATCATAGATTATGCATGTACTAGGCTCATAGTTGGTAGAACTCTTTTTCTTCCCTACACTTGTTCACTTAGCAGTGCTGAGCTACTATATATTCTATATTTGTTCAAACATGTCCACAAAGGTTTGTATTCGGACCCATTTATGAGATAAACGCTCTCTCCGCCCAACAATAAGCTCATGACTTGCGATCAACATTTGAAGTAAACTAGTCTTATGCCACTCAGTCCTAATCAAATTGGTTACAAATTTCATTATTGGTTATTTGCAACTATATTGTCAACTCTACAAAAAAAAATGTACACCAAGTTTGCGACCCATTAATCTTCATGGTCATTCTTCCACCACTTGCTTCACACGAGCTCTATCACTACCTACTACCATCACCATCGACGACTCTTAATGCACCTTGCAGAATTAAATTATTTGAAGTTATAATTAATGGTATTCTCTAATCAAGATGCTGCTAATTGTATTGTGGATCGGATTTACAATTTTACTCATTAAATCACAATTGCTACACGTTTTTTTATATTAACAATAAGTGGTGTAATGGTTTAGGATGTTTGTTGCTTGTGTTTTTTGTATAAGTTTGGCTCCTTGAGTGCAACTTAAATAATTTGCATACGGCGAATGCAACTTTGTTTGTACTTCAACCATTTACTATGGTGGTTGTTGAGCCCACCTTGCATTGCTACCACAACCGCATACCATATACAATTTGTCAAGTTTGTCCTTTGATTTGACGTTGATTACAATTCTTTTTTTCCCAATTCATCAACCGATTCCAAATCCATTGCTGTGTATACCGAAAGCATTTCTAACAATAGCTCTAATTCCAGTGAAGGTTTTATAGTTTGTAGAATTCTTTGTGGAACAATAAAGAAGGCTACAGACAAAGCGAAGCATTGAAGGTCCGACCCCGCCATTGTTTTGGTCATAAGAGATGGACCTATTTCCTCTACTACTGCATACTTTATAGTTGAAGTAATACCTTTGTTTTCAAACAACCCTACTATTGGGGCGGAGTCAATCAAAGTTGTTGTAGTGCATAAGAGAAAAAGACACTTATCTCCAATTGAAGAAGAAGACAAATACTTCGACGAGTACTTGTACTCAAATCAAAGGCAAAGATTCCAAAGATGTCCAACTTAGGCAACTCAAAAGTTCCAAAATAGTAGGGTTGCAAAGATGCCGTAGGCAGAGTTATAAGGGCTTATACAAGCATATAAAGTGTGTTGTTGTGTAAAGATTAAATGAAAGCCAAAGTCCTTGGGTCCAAAGTGAGAAACTTTTAGTAAACATTGTGGAAAGCAAAAGACTACACGAAACATGTTGTAGGGAATAAAAATGGCCAATGGTACATTGCAAAGAATTGCAAGCACTTTTTATACAAGAGATTGTGTGTGGCAAGGAACATTGTTACAATGGCTTAACAACTTGCAGTGGTCAGGAGAGAACAAGCGCGGAAGAGGCTAGAGTTTGGAACTATTTTGCATTTGCTTCAGCGAGACCGGTCCATGCAACAGTATCAAGCTCTGTAATCACTGTTTGTTTTCATGGAAGTGTAAAAGTTTCCAAGACGCTACTAGTCTTATAAATCTGGTTGGAATCGGCCACTTGTCCATACTAACAGGTTTAGCGGAAGAGAGAAGAAGAAATGTGAAGAATGAGGTTATTCTCCTTCAACTGTCACAAGGTTACAACATGCAATAATCAATCATGGATTTCTATTCTTATCTATGCCTCAGATAATTGAGTGAGGAGGTCAATTCTATTGTCCTTTCAACGCATCACTGAATGCACCACCAACAACAATCTCATCCACGTCTTAATAAAGGCAATTACAATTGCAGGGGGGATTGAAAGAAGATGAGTTGCCTACATGGTTTGCTTCATTTGAGGTTGGTAAGATTATTCTTTGTAATCTTCAAGGACATTAGTATAATGCATGCTTGCACTTACATTTATGGATCATCTTCTTAGATGAAGCATGTCTGATTATTATGTAATATTTTTCTAGGAAAGTAATTGTATACTTGAATGTTTCAGAGATAAGAGGTGACAACATTTCAAGGCAAAAAAAAGGAGTTGTGAAATAGTTGCATGACACGTTCGCACTAATGATCATGGGCATTTATTGCATAGTGAGTATTATTGATGAATCATCATTTATTCCTATTTTTTATGCATACTTTGTACTATGAAATGTGTTCCTTCTTGCAATAATTGTTCACTCACAGTAACTTTGTAATACAATAGGTTCACGGAATCAACGTAGTTGTTTAAATCGTGAATAATCTATTTGTTGCCAAACAGATTCATATCTATTTGTTGCAAATGCAACGACAAAGTTTCTTTCAGCAACTTTACAAGTCACATGGTTCATGTACTACAACAATGTTGAGGATTGCAAGAAGATAAGCAAAGGCGATGTATTCCTCTGCTTTATTGCATTCATTTTTTTCTTTGACGTATTATAGTTCTTTGCTGCATTAGAAGCTCAAAATGACCCTAATTGTCTAGTCTTGCTTGTAGATGCGACTTAGAAGCTTACATCAAAATTATAGCCATTGAGGACTTTGTGCCGCATCTGAGTGTGATCAAAGATCATTATGGACAAGTGAAGAGACGCACTTATTCTCTCGCAAAGTAAACCGAGTATGTTCATTATAGACAATGATGAGGAGGAATGCGGTGACATTCATCCGCAAGATTAAGGGAATGGTGCACAAATAAGAGCTAAAGAAGCGAGAGGAAAACAAGGTTTGGCGATGTTTTTGCTCCAAAAGCTTGACGTGCATGCGTCAATGTTCAAGATTGCTATGCAAGGCAATTGCAAAGCTGCATTGAAGGAAGATAATACCATAAACCCACTAGCACGGCTATGGAAACGCATTGTAGCCAATAGTTTATTACATCATAAGCTCTCTCAATACATGAAGATTATTAAAATAGTAGGAATCACAGTCTTTGGCTCCGCAGAGGATGTGAGAATATTTAGTACCTTGTGTTCCATAAAAAAAAACTTTGAAATTGACTTTTCACGCATTTGCTGCTTGTCGTAGGGATGCATGTAGAGGCATTCCATGAACTACACGATTTTACCTTATGATGCAATGTATGAAGATTGAAGGAGTTCACATTGGAAGGATGACTAACTAATGTAGATTTTGTAGGGTTTCTAGTTGATGATGAATACAACATAGTCCAATTTTTGTCAAACTGCCATTGAAAAACTTAATTCATTACAGTCTCATGAATTGTCATGTAAGCTTAAGAAAGTAGCCTGTATATGATGGAGTATAGTTGGTTTCCACTTTTTCATACATTCATTTGTTTTTTTTTTTTTTAATGTTGATGCTTGTTTGTCAATGTTTTGTTGTCTCGTACATTGTATTTCCATCAAAACTAATTAGTTGGCCTTTGTTCTTTATCATGCTTAAAGCTTAGTTCTTCTATGTGGTTTTGATTTTCACTTTTGACTTTGCTTTTGGATTATGAGATTGTTCTATTACTGATGATTAAAATCGTGAATTAAAAAGTCCAAAGTCAAGTAAAGTGGGATTGGAGGCAATGCAACAGTGAAATATACAAGCTTCAGAGGTAGAATATGCTTCTTACAACCATCATATGTTATGTAGAGATAAGTAACAAGTTTTAGTACATTTTTGAGTATTTAAAAATTAAGCTAGAATTTGTAAACAAAAGTTATTCTTATTTTTCTTTTTATCGCCAACTCATGTTCATAAACAATATTGTATTGCCATACTATTTATAAACATAATGCACTTAAAGCTTCTATATTGCTAGATACTGGTAAAAAAATCAAATAAGTTAAAAGAAGATTTTCTACATCTATTTTACAACTATTCAATCAAAAAAACGAAAATAGAGCCAAAGGTTCACTCCCACATACATATATGTTGCCATAAGAGCTCCATACTCTAAACCTTGAAAAAATATTGATATCTTCATCTATCAAATATGTAAATTTTGACTTTCATCTAATTAATCCAAGCATAGAAAAAATGGGCCTCATTCCATTTTAATAAATAAAAGAAAGTGATAAACCAACAAGACTAAGACTCCAAGCTACAATAGTGACTTCAGAAGTCAGAAGTCTGTCATCGTCCTGGACATTTGTCTGATGAGGGTTATACTTTAAATTCTTTGCAATGAAATTCGTTCACTTGCATGAAAAAAAAAAAAAAAAAAAAAAAAAACAATAGTGACTTCAATGTGCCTATGTGGCAATCTAGAGCACTAGCCAAGAGAAGAATCTTGTCAGTGCTTGATACGTTGACACCAAGCACAAGCTTGCCAATAGGAAAAATATTCCGTTAAATTTCAAATACCCTTGTAACTCATGCTACATCTAGGTCACCACTAGTCTGCCTGATACCATTTTTAATTTTTTTCGGTGGGCACCTGTACAATTGCCTCCACCAACACCTACAGTAACTTACATGTACTGGGCCTCATCAATGGAATGCTGATTAGAGGGGCAAAGCAAATGGCTCTCTTATTGGGTGCCCCCACACTATATTTAGGCCCCTGCAATGACTTCCACGTGTTGCCTTTCCGTGTTGCCAATTGCTATAGGGTAGGGCAGGAATGTACTGGTATTCTGCCCCAAGCATTAACCCAGTAACCAACTGACCTAATATTTAATGTTTAAACTTTGACACTTCGTTTAGGGCTGGACAAATATCCTCAAGTTGCCAGGTTTAGAAGCGCTTGTATGCATGTTAGTTTGAACTTACACAACTGGAGCTTTCTCAATGTGGAGGGAACTCAAAAAATTATTAAACTACTGCGGTTCTATTTGGTTGATCTTAGTTCGAAATAATTTAGAATATTTTCTATAAACCAATAAATGTAACAAAATATGTTGGACTATTTTCAGCATTATTTTCATATACCTTAATGAAATACATGGAAATATTTTTCTTTATGTGTAAATTGTTTTGATTATGTACTCATAATATATTGTGATTAAAAATAGATGAGAGATATTTTTTGCCATGTTATTTTTCTTTATTTAAAATCCAATAAGTTGAATTCATTCCATTACTATTGAATCCATACTTCTTTTAAGATAAATATGTCATCTATGCACCACCAGATTGAATGGATTTGGAATTAAGTGTATTGTAAATTATGTTGATTTGGATCAACAAAGACAAGCCGGTAGAAACTCACAGAAGGAATAAGGCATTTTTCATGTTTCTTGTACCTTTTTTCACTTCACTGAATAGGGTTAATACATAATACTTTATTGATTGAACAACACTCCTAATAATTTATGAAATATTATAGTGTGGGCAACTGACACTGATAACCATACCTGGTGTTGTTTAAAAAAATTAAAACTAAGGGCATTTGTATGACTCAAGATTCTAGGGTAACCAGTTACACTAAGTTGGCGACACTTGGCGACACTTGTCTGTAGTGAAGACTCCACTGCATGCAGTGCCATTGTGCAGGCAACAGCTCTATCATAAAGTTCAAGTTCCTCGTAATAATAATATCCCACACACGAGCAGCAGTACATGCTACATGACTTACAGTATTCTAGCAGCACTGGGTTTTCAAACTGGAACTCTCGCATACAGGTTAGCTACACCAGTGTGTATCATCATAGTTGCCAAATTTATCAACATGAGGACTAGTTACAACTCAACCAGATCCTCAATTCAACAGTCCATTGGTCGCGGAATTGGCACAAAACTTGTGTCACTTTGAAGGCGCCACTTACCCAAATATGTCCAGCCACTGGAATATGTCATACAGCATAGAATTCATGCCACATTATCAACACCCATTCATTCGCATTTAAACATTAAATATCCACAACATGTGGACCCTTTCCAACTCATCATAAAACAGCCATGTTGCCAACAGTATTTCATCCTTCAGAATTAGATTTGTTGAATCCAATTGAGAAACACCCATACCCATGACTTGTTGAAAGGCTTGACATCAAAAAGATTTGATTAGATTTAAGCAAAAACTCTGCAATGTGCTGTGTTCTCAGATTGGTCCAACTGATCATGCTGACTCCTTGATCGGGAAAAAACTTTCTCCCCACAATCCATCAAACATCATCTGCCGGCCATGATCTAGATTCTCCACTTCTGCACTACCTTAAAAGAGATCACCTTTTGCATCCATCTCTTTCCCAAAGGAAAAACTAATCACAGCGAAAAGAAAAGAAAAATACTAAACAAAAAACACACAGGAAGTGAATACAAGCGCATCTGAAAACAAGTTGCTCTCCATGAGATTTTGAACTCAACCCAGGTAATATCCTCTCTTCTATAAACTCATTTGGTACATGTAGGTGATACCTAGATGATAATTTGACAATATTTGGATGATACCCACGTGATACCCATGTGATACTCATTTCATACATAAATGATTTTTAGTTTTTCAAAGGATAAATATCCTAAGATATTCAAGTTTTAGTACTGGCTGATGAACATCGGTTTTCGTCAGCTAAACGACTGATCTGTAACTAGCTGCCGGTTCTCCTGGTGCATTTCAAACAACACCTAGGTGAACAGTGAAAAAAAGATGGCTTCTCCACAAATCCAGGTGCCATCAGACAATAACTGACCCCAAAAATTCAGGTGACAGAAGTGGATCCAGATCCTTCCACTCAATGTGAAAGAGGAGAATTCGGACTCCGGCGAAGGTTTAAGCCAAATGGTTTGGCACTGAGCCCATTGAATCTCGTGTCCTCTTCTCTCCGCTGCCCAGACTGCCCAGCCTCTTCGCTGGCTCATCATCGGCTCCGTCTTCTTCAGCAAGCTCCGAACTGGCTTCTCATCGACAAGTTAGTCCAGCTCCTGCTCCCGCTACCACTGTAGTCTTACTATTGTCGATGCATTCTGCTTTCCTAGTTCCCTCAGCTGTGCCCAATTCTCACGTGCTAGCTAGACTCAGTCTTCTTATCTTGAAGAACCGGTGAAACGCATCTCATCGAGGAGGAGCTTGAAGGTGAGACTGTTGGAGCTGTTAGAGCTGTTGTAACTGTTTGAACTGTTGGAGTTTTCCCACCTTGTCGGGTGTTTGGGGGAGATCGGGGACGGTTGTCTAGATTGGGTGTGTTTAGAGGAGAATTCGTGGTGATGATGAGGAGTGGAGGCTGTTAGGAAGTAGGGGAGGGGAGGTTCTTCTAGGTAGTTCGTTTGTTTGTTTGTTGCTTCTAGGGAGAGCGATGGAGTGAGTCGGGAGCTTGAGGAGGTGCATGTTGTTGTGGGAGGTGTACATTGCATCTGGGGAGGTTGACCGAGGTGATGCTCGTTGAAGGCGCGTGTTTTCTCTTGTGAAATGGGTTGGGTGTGAGGTGGATCCAATTCAAAACTTGTTGGTGTTGTTATTTTGGTTTTCGGTTGACTGTTTTTGTTGATGTTTCTGGTGTAGGTAATGTTAGTGGTTTGTTGCGGTTGAAGGGGTCGTGCCTTGGTTTTGCTTTTTTCAGTTTCATGTGATGGTCGGTGATGAGCCTCTCAAACTGTTTAGTGAAGAGAATGGTTGTGCGAGCTCTCTCAACCTCGGATTTAGGTGGCCGCGTCTACTTGTTGGCATTTCGTACTTAATCGGACACAGAAGTCCGCGGAGTGCACGGTGTAGGTTCTGGAGAAGTTAGACGTCGAGACATGCTTCTAGAAGAGACGAAGACATTGCCTTTAAACGTCTCCGTGCAGCAGCGACTAAATTAGGCGCGATTATGATGCTTCTCTTTTTTGTTACAAACTGCATACCTTAGCTCTTCGCTTTTTCAAACATCCACAAGGCTGTTTGAAAGGATGGTGTTTTTAAGCGAACTTCGTGTTGAGAAATGCGAGATTTGATTCTGGTGGTAACCTCCATTTGTTGCAACACCTAACTCAACCTTGGTCGGAAGAAGATACTCTGTTTGAGTGCCCTGTTGCAGAAGGCTATTGCATTGAACTTGTGTAGTCAGCTTACTACGGGTCTTGTGCATGTCCACTTCGTTGCCCTGATTTTCATGTTACTAATAGGTCGAATATTGCTTCACAGGGAAGAGTGGCGGCGTCGTTGTTGAAAATCGCACGAGAATTTAAAAGTGCATTTCTCTGAAGTCGTTGAATATTTTGTTTGGTGAAGCTATATCGCGGCGTGCTCCGGGTCGTACAAGATTGATTATTGGACACCAAACGGTCTTCAGCAGCTGTCTTAAGTGTGAAGACTATACAAAGCAGTTGCTAAGTGCCACACATTCTCTCCTTGAGAATGTTGAAGATATTTGGGCTTGGTCATCATTCAGAGGAGAGGCATGAATCAAGCCATGTAACAGAGGATATGGAGACCGAATCTCCCGTTGTTGTGCAGAGTACCCCTCCTTCAGTGTCTCCAAATGTACGTAACAGTGTTGCCAGGGGTCCTGCGCGACCTCTTCGACTTGTATATTGTGATGATAAGGGGAAGTTCAGAATGGATCCCGAAGCAGTCGCAGCATTGCAGCTTGTGAAGGGACCTGTTGGTGCTGTTTCTGTGTGTGGACGTGCTCGTCAGGGCAAAAGCTTCATCTTGAACCAGGTATTTTTAATGGCATTGTCTCGTATAGTTTAGGGTGAGATATCTTTTGTTGCAGAATGGTGACGAATGACCTTAGCTTGTCGACATTGTTACCAGTACTTATTTGTCACATGGAGTCTCCGCACAGTTGTAGTTTTATACCGGTTCCATCTTTTCTCTTTCAAGAAAAATTTGAAATCTGTGGTCTTGTTCGAGTTTCACACGCAATGGGTGAAGAAATTTTACCCATGTACTTTTCTAGGTTGTAGCTAGATAGATAATGAGTTGATTATTTTGCAATTGAAGTCTTGATAATATTTGAGCTGAATTTAACCTGATAGTGGATCTCTGATGCATCAGCTGCTAGGACGGAGTAGTGGGTTTGAAGTTGCGGCTACACAGAAGCCTTGCACGAAAGGGCTTTGGATGTGGAGTGCACCGATCAAACGTACAGCTGCAGATGGAAGTGAATACAATCTTATATTGCTGGACAGTGAAGGCATTGATTCTTACGACCAAACTGTAAGCCTGCAATACTTTTTTGACATGAGTATGCATTTGTATACAGAATGTGGATTTGTAACAGAAAGTTGGTCGACTGAGAAATCTTGAATATATTTGATGGTGCATTGAATTAAAAAAATATGATTTACTGCTGTATACACTGCTTGTAAGCTCAGGCCTTTCTGGCATTCTGTAGTAAAGGTACCGCCGCAATCCCAATATATAAGGATATTTCGTTTAATTGAACTCTTCTAAAATTTTCTGCTCTCTTGTGTGTGCCAGGGGCAATACAGCATACAGATCTTCTCGTTGGCTGTTCTTCTATCGAGTATGTTTGTATACAATCAGGTGTGTAGTTGCGCACAAGATCTCTTGCTGGGAATATTAAATTGTCTTTCGTTAGCTATGGGCTGTTATGTTTGCGCTCACTTGAATCAGTTATCTGCCAAGCCTGCGGGACCTTGAATCGTAGCAACCGGTTTGTCAATTACTTGGCTCGGTTTCAAGTGATAAAACTTAGGGAAATATTTTGGAGGCAAATTAGCATTTTTAAGATTTTAAATAATGACTCGACTCTTATGTCATGGCATCCAGATGTTTGGTATCGACGAGGCAGCACTCGACAATCTGTCTCTGGTTACAGAAATGACCAAGCACATTCGCGTGCGAGCATCCCAGTCAACATCCTCAGAAGCTGAACTTGGCCGGTTTTCTCCACTCTTCGTTTGGCTACTTCGGGTACGATCCCAATAAGTATCAACATATTTGTTCATGTGGTACCTTAAGAATGTTGGACTGCTTCAACTCAGACCAGTATTCTCTGCATGCGAACAGTATCAGTGTCTGATTATAAGCTTTTGTGGCGGTCATCTGATTCCTGACGTAGTCTATCTAATTACTTGGAGTTTTATTGACATGTCAGGACTTCTATTTCGACCTTTCTGATGATGGGCATAAGATATCACCTAGAGATTATCTGGAGTCTGCACTCCAACCAATTCAAGGGACTGGAAAAGCTGCTGTAGCCAAGAATGAGGTTCTCGTCTCTTACTGTCCTCAGTCCCTCAATAAATGACGAATACAATTGTGAATTTTCTGGTTTGAAAGATCTGAACAACTTGCTGGTTGATTATCTTCAGTGGGTTTGGTGCTTCATGGTTTTCTGTTTTGTTCTGATTCAGGCTTGTTCTAATTTGAATTTCAGATTCGAAACTCCATTAAGACATTGTTTCCAGAACGTGACTGCTTCACTTTGGTGCGCCCTTTAGAAGCAGAGCAACGCTTACAGCATCTTGATGAAATCCCGGTACGCACGCACAAGCATTTCATATATTTCTAGTGTATTTTTTCCACCGGCTGTATTCTCCGCCGGTTCAGTGCTCTGGTCTTGAAAAGGATGTGCTAGTTATCCACTTAGAGACATATCCTGAAACACATTTGGTTGCATTTATTCATTAATGGTTAGTAGTTGGCGGTCGATTGATTTCTGTGGTATATAATTTGAGTTGGTGCGTACGTTCTGCAGATGAATCAACTTCGTCCGGAGTTTCGAGCTGGATTGGATAAATTGACGAAGTATATACTTGACAGGGCAGGACCAAAGCAGTTGGGATCCATCACTCTGACAGGTCCTATGTTTGCTGGCCTCACCCAGTCGTTCCTTGATGCCATAAACTCGGGAGCTGTTCCCACCATAGCAAATTCTTGGCAGGTATAGTCATTGGCTGCCGCTTAATCCGATTCCGCCAATTCTAGCAATTCTTTTATAGTTCGAACTGCATACCATTCTGCTTGCTCACTGCAGAGGATTGTGTATGGTTTTTTGTCTTTTTGTTACAATTTTTCTGTACTTACAAGTCACATGTCAACCTTTCAGAACGTCGAAGAAAGTGAATGTCGACGTGCCTACGATGTGGCCATCAGAACCTACACTGAGTCTTTTGACAAAACTATCCCTCCTGAAGAGGTACAGCTGATATTCAGTTTTGCGGGTTGCTAGTCGTTTGATTTTTTGTGCTTTATTCCTTTTTGACTAGCTCGATTCGTTTCATCTTCTAGGCTCATTTTGTCGAGGAAAACTACTGCTGTTAGCTAAATGAACGCGTTCTCTCGTCTTTGGGGCAGGTCCTGTTGCAAGAGGCTCAAGAAGAAGCTCTTCAGGCAGCATTGAATAGCTTCAACCTTGAAGCTGTTGGTGGAGGAACATCACGAAAGAAATACGAGAAAGAGCTTTATATCACTGTAAAGAAGCAGTTTGAGGTGAGTTTGATATGACAAAATCCGTCAACGTTTTTCATGTGTTTAATTATTTCTCTGAGATTTTAGAAATTTCGAACAAAGCGATTCTCTTGTTTTAGTCTGAATTTTGCAAATTTGACGAATCACTAGTCTGGTCGAATTGGCATTCTATTCAGGCTTACAAGCGAAAATTATTGATGGATGCGGAGCTCAAGTGCTTGCGAGCTGTAGGCAGTCTGGAAGAAAGAATGCGGAATGCGTGTCATGCCCCAAATGCATCCTACGAGTCTGTGATTAAGGTATCCCATTAACATCATTATTGTGATTGATTTGGCCCTATTACTCCGAATCTGGATCATCGTTTTTCGGTGAAGTTTTTAAGTGGAGCTCGCGTTTAATTTCGAAAGGGGAGCTTCAATAAATGATGGTCTTGGATACCTTGTTTACAGGTTATCGATGGTCTGGTGGCTGAATACGAAGTATCAGCGACGGGATCTTTCAAGTGGCAGAAACTCGTAATGTTTCTACAGAAAAGGTTTTGATTCTGCAACATTCTTCTACGGGTCCTGTTATCTTTTAGAGTTTGTCTTCGACATCCGAAAGAGAGAACGAACTGATTGTTATATTTAGCTGCTGCTTGTGCTTGTTTTCAAGTGCACTGTTCAATAAGTTTGATCTCTGATTATTGGAATTTAGTTCGTTTGCATTTATCTTTGTTCGTTTGTTTTGTAAAAGTGTAGATTTTAGAAGCCCTCTAGCTTTAAAGGGCAACTTGAGAGGTTTTCGTGCCAAATATCGCAACTGACTATCAGGGAAAACAGTTTGGCAGGGCCACTGCAAGACTTAGTCAAGCGGGAGAACGGGAAGATTCTTTCAGAAAAATCAGCTCTAGAGTTGCAAATCAAGTCAATGGAGGAGAAAGTTGCATTTGCGCAAAAACAAGTGGATACTGCTCAAAAGGGTGTTCAAGACTGGAAGAAGCGTTATGAGGTATCCGTCAATGACTACCAGAAAGCCACAGAAAGTGCTGCTGCTCAGCATGCTACCCTGCAGAAGAAGGTTCTTACGCTGGAAGAGAGACACTCCACTACGACGTCGAGGATGGAAGCAATGAAGAAAGAGTCTGTGGAGTTGCAATCAAAGTATCAGCATGTGTTAAATGAACGACGGATAGAAGAGGAGAGGACTGCCGCTGAATTGAAAGTTCTTCAGGTACAGTGCTTAACGAAGGCTGAGAGTTTTGAATGTTATCAATCAAATGGATTACAAATTCAGTAGATTTTTGAAGCTTTTATACTTAAAGAGAATATATATCAACTATGTGCGGCATGCTTGTAATTCAGCACGCGAATCTTTGATGTGAGCTATATGGAGATAGCTGAAAGCTGATTTATTTTGAAAAACGAGTGTTTATATAATACTGGTAGAAGGGTTGTAGGTAAATACATGTACATGTACTTATGCTGTCTCTTTCCTGCATTAGTGGATATGTAAATGTCTGCGTCAGGAAGTAGACTATGGCTAGAATGTAAATTATTTAGTTCATACCACCGGTTAATTTGTTTTATTTGTATTGCAGAACCGGTGTACAACTGCTGAAGCTCGTTTGGCAGCCATGAGGGAGCAATGTGAGGCTGCTAAAGAGGAAGCTGCGGAATGGAGACACAAGCACGAAACTGTCGAGGCAGACACTAAAGCTGCCATTGAAAGAGCCACTGTGTCGAAGGATAGGGCCATAAGACAGGCACAGCTTCGAGAGGATGCACTTCGGGCAGACTTTGCCGCTACTGTATCACAGAAGGTATCGCACGGACATACTTGAAGTTGATTTATTGCATCACTGTTTGATCTTAGGTGCTGGTGATCATCCTTGTATTTCAATTTAACACAAAAATGAAATAATGTCTAAAAGCTCACGGATGATGTCTAAATTGCACGCAAGTGTGATTACTGCCCTTCACATTTGACTAGTTGTATTGTTAGTGGTGATTAAAAGTTTCCCCAATTTGGTCGCAGGATGGTGAGATGAAAGACCTTCAAGCCAAGTTTGAGCACGGAGAGCGCCAAATTGCCACTCTATCAACTCGTCTTCATGTAAGTGGTTTTCAAATGTGGTTTCATATTAGATATGACTTCAAATCTTATAATCAGGAGCAAATTTTAGAATTAATTGCTTTCTGAGCGATTAAGTACATACCATGAATCTGTCTGCATGGTTGTGGATACAGGATCAAGAAACAACGTGTAACCACCAGGCCGAGGAATTGACTACTTTGAAAAACGAATTACGGCATTCGCATACTGATATAGAAAGGAAGGTTTCTATAATCGTAACGTGCCAGAAAGACCTTGAAAAGGCACGTCAAGAAAAGGTGTATGCTGAACAGCGAATGAGCGAGGCCTTGAAGAGAATGGAGGAAGCTGAACGGCACTGGAAAGTTGCTGAGAAGAGAGAGAAATTTGCATCCGAGGCTGCGGAAAAGGCCCGGAGTGATTCGTCAGCAATAGAGAAGCAAAAACTGGAGTCTCAGCGGCTGGCTGTTGAGCGACTAGCAGCTATTGAACGCTTAGAACGGCGATGCGAGACTCTTGAGCGCGAAAGAGAAGAGCTGACTCAGGTACCAATGTCTCCGTCATACATACAACTTCATGATCATGTTGGTTCAGCCCAAATGGGTGATTACGTGCTTTGTTATGATGCGATGCCCATTTGCAGTTTACATGGTCTTGGTGTATGAACCTGATCTGTGCTATGTATGATGTGTCCCAGACGTTCGAGCAGTTAAGATCAGAGGAGAGGGAAGCGTTCTCACGCGTATCAGCACTAGAGCTTCGTATTGAAGAACGAGAGAAAGAGATGGAAAAGCTTCTGCAGTCTTCAAATGAGCAGAGGCTGAGGACAGTGGAAACTTTTGAGGCCCTGTTGGACAGCGAAAGAGCTGCGAAAATGGAGGCTTCCAATCGTGCGGAAGCACTTTCTGTTCAGTTAACTCATGTGCAAGGAGAGTTGGATGCTCTTCAGACACAGTTCATGTCGGTCCGGAACCATGAAACTGCTCTGGATACGAAGCTGAAATCATACGCGGATGTGTCGAATATCTCTCCTGGTGAATATACAGTGCGTACTAAGAGAATTTGGGTTGAGGGTACTACTGGGACCGAGTTTGAAGGCACTGAAGTTGACAAGGCCAGTTCGCAGAAATCGAAAAGGGAGAAGCTCAATGACAACAGTAGCAGCCATGGGGAGGTCAACGAAGGTCATAACTCAAATGAGGTAACCCGCGAGAATCACACACCGATGACTACTGAAGATTATCACAAAATGACTGTTGCAAAGCTGAAACAAAAGCTGACTGAAGCTGGGCATGGGGAAGAGTTAACTCAAATCAAAAGCTCTGCAACAAAGAGGGATATCATTGGCTTGTATGAGAAACTCATGTTCCGCCAGTGATCTGTCTAGCTTGGACGCTTCACCTCACTTCAAGCTTTTGAAGTGATCGCCGTGAATTTCCTTGTTGAGGGCACATGGTCGCTGATACGCATCCCGCATTTTTTTCTTTTTGACACAGGTTGAAGATCTGCAACCATGTGAAGGTGATAAGCATACTTCGACTGCTTCAGTTACTACTGTCACTACTGCCACTGTGACTACTGCCTCTGTCACCACTTCCTCTGTTGTGCTGGAGCATTTGTAAATTTTCTTCCTTAGCTCAATTTTCTTCGGTCAGTCACAAGCCGATCGAGCGTATGTAGTAATCTCGGAAGTATAGAGAATGCAGAGATTTAGAGTACCTGCTTACGTTACAAAGTAAGTTGTACAGCTGAGTTTCAAGTACAAGGTTACGATTGACATGACAATGGACATGTTCCTTTGATCGTGAGAAGAATGTATTCTTGACATTCGTTATGTAACCTTTTACTGCGAAGAGACCAAATTTTGGGTTATTCTCATCCTTTGGCATAACTTGGGCTGCATCTCCTCTTGATCGTGACTTATCTTTTTGTTATACATTATTAGAACTGTCACGTTCTTGGACAGTTGTGGCCCGGAGTTGTCACAGCTTAGTTAAGCTTCCACTTGGTGCCGTATCAGGAACAATGATTTAAATTTCAAATACTGGTCAAATCATTCAACAATTATGTGAACTTTGAATTCCTGGTTGCCAACGCTATTTACTCATCATACACTACACCGTCAAATAGAATCTATCCATACTATCAATGTCGTTGCACACACATCAAACTATTTTCGTTTATTTTCATTATAGAAATTTTGAGGACAATGTCTGAAAGATCACGGCATTGAAATAAAGATAATAACCTCATTGAAATCTCGCATTACAAGGTGTGTTCGTTTTAATTGTTATGTAAAATAATTGTCCTACATAAGACGGTGGTTTTTCATCCAGTACAGGAAAATATCTACTTGTGACAGAACATCGATATTTGAGAACAGTCACTTACACTTCTAAAAAAATAGTTTTGTGAACAAAAACTTCTTTACTTGTTAATCTATCTCAGAGGTGAATTACTAATGAATTGCCTTACACACACAACACGAAGAATTTCAATGCATTTAGCAGAAGCCCGATAAAAGAAACTAAGCATTGCCTCATCAAAGTTTCAGTTCCAAACAAAGTAACCAACGGAAGTATTCAAATGTAAACACCTGTTATCCCTTCAAAAGCAGAAGTGCAGTTATTCCCTTCATGTACAGTAAGTAACCAAGCATCTCAATGGAAAGGGATTCCAAGAATTCACGAGTGTCCTAATACAGCTTCTCAAACTTCTGAATGACAAGGCGACTGGAAACGATAACAGAATATATCAGCAACCAGATGATCCAATTATTGCTAGGTCTGCGCCACTATCGAATACCTGGAACTACCCCACTAAGCACAAAATGGATCCATTGGGCGCACACCTAATTTTGGTAAAAACAGAGATGATTCACAAAATCATTTACAGTGAACCCTGGCTATGTCATCCCAAATGTCTTTTCCTTATGCTAAACCCAGCCAAACGAGGGCGGAAGAATCAACGGGTTTCGCCAATCACCAATATTTATCTGGAAGTGACCTGCTTCTGCTTGATTCCAGCAATCTGCATCCCAGGGTTCAAACCCTTAGGGCACGCTTTAGCACAGTTCATGATGGTGTGACACCGGTACAGCTTGAACGGGTCGTCCAACGCCTCCAGCCTCTCCTTCGTGTATTCATCCCTGCTGTCTGCAATCCACCTGCAAAGTTGCAAATGCAAAAAAACAAGATTAGATAACTACCTAGACACAACATCGATCTCAAAAAGCCACATCACCCCAACCTACTCCTAATTCTCTCAACTGCAATCACAAAGACAGGAAACTTTATACTCAAGATGGCAACCATACTCAAATCCATCCCAAATTTATGCCCAATCGCCCTCCATACAATATGCGATACCCATTTACGAGTATTTATGCTCAATGAATAAGCTAAATTATGAACAAATTCAGTGAACACATGAGTTCAAGCTTCAAAACCCTACTTCCATTTCAGCCTACAATTAAGCATCAAAGGTATTAAAAAAGAAGATAAAAGAAAACCTAAAAACTGCCGATCATTCATAAATGCAATCCGTCGTGACAATTAACCTAGTCCAGGGGAAATAATCAAAGATACCCTGCTTTTACAACATGTAAGCTTGAAATGCAACTCACTTTAGGCCACAACATATCAACACATAAAGAATGTTTTCAGAAAAAAAAACACTAACCTGTGAGCCTGCAGAAGAGCAGCGGGGCCCAGATACTTGTCCGGGTTCCACCAATAGCTAGGGCACGAGGTGGTGCAGCACGCGCACAAGATGCACTCGTACATCCCATCCAACTTCAGCCGGTCCTTCTTCGTCTGCAAATACTCCTTTCCCCCGGGCGCAGGCTTCTTCGTCTTCAACCACGGCTCAATGCTCTTGTACTGCGAGTAGAACTGCGTCATGTCCACGACCAAATCCTTGATCACATACATATGCGGCAGCGGGGAAATAATAGTATCCGACTTAGGGTCAGGCTCAATGGGCGTCAAGCACGCGAGCCCATTCGACCCCGCGATGTTCATCGCACAAGACCCACAAATCCCCTCCCGGCACGACCTCCGGAACGTCAACCCCGTGTCGATCTCATTCTTAATCTTAATCAGCGCGTCCAGCACCATCGGCCCGCACTCGTTCGTGTTGATCGTATACGTCTTCAGATACGGCTTCTCCCCCCTGTCCGGATCCCACCGGTAAATTGCGAAGTTCTTCATGTTCGGCTCCTTCGTGGCGACAATCCCCGGCGCCGGGTCCGCCTGCTCGTCCGCGCTCTTCATCGTTATCGGCGCTGCCTTCGTCGTCGACACCGAGCGCGCAAAATACATCATCATCATCCTCCCCTTCGACGCCGCCGCGCCCTGCCTCGCGATGGCTGCCATCGCTGCCATCGCGCCTACTCTCCCACAGAAACCCAACAAAATCCCTACAAACCCAACAAAACCCACCAAAAATTGTGCACCAAAACTACCGAAAAATGAACAATCGACCTCAACCCAACAAAACCCAACAAAATGCAGCCCCTGTTGTGGGCGAACTGTTGAGTGTTAGGGACTTTGAAGGACGGGGAATGCGATTCGGGAACAACAGAGCCCGCATTCGGCACCGTAATTGAGGAAGAAACGGCGGAAAGATCACCCACCCACGCTCCTCGCAAACGCGAAGGCGTCTCTCGCCTTCTTTTCTTTTTCTTTCTTTTCTTTTTCTTTCTGGGGTAGGAATGGACGGTTGAGATCGGGGTCCTTGGTATCGGACGGTGGGTTTTTATGGATTGAGGACGGCTTAGGGAGGAAGAATCGGGCGGTGCGTCGCGTCGGCTACTTTCATTCGTTTTTATGGATGAGTTTTGATGGATGACGTGAGTGGTTGCGTCGGGGCGGCGGGTTGGGGGATGGATGAGAGTCGTTGATGACTTGTAAAGGTTTGTTGCCCGTCGTGTCTGTAGAAGGGCCGTGGGTTTCCTTTTGCATAGATACGTCACTGCAGTTTGGAGTAGAAAGAAAGAATAGCAACATGTTGAAGTAAATTACATGTGTCAAAAAATAAAATAAAAATTGCCCACGTTTCATGTAAGAATCTTTACCAGGGATAGATTTTGATAATTAGTGCAGGTAATTTGATTGATTGATGTATTTGGTGACAGGATTTCTCCCATGTTTATGTTTATGTTTATGTTTTTTTTTTTTTTTTTTTTTGGTTTTGGTTTTTTGGACATGAGTGTTGGTCCATGACGTGTTGTAAAGGAGAGGTGGTATGGAGCTTCATAGATTTGAGGGAGATACCAGTGAGGGATTTGGATGACGTGCAACGAGGGTCGTGTGTTGTTGGATATTTGCAGATTGGAGCTTGCTTGTGCAGAGCACACGCACACTGTTCATTTCCAGTTGCTTTCCGAAAGGAAGGGGGATGGAAGGCAATTTCTTACAGTCTCTTTCTGATTCAATCTTGTTCTCTGGAAAAAAATTACAGACACCTCGTTGAAGACGTTTTGGGTACTGTCCTTCGCTGGAGTAGTCTTGAGACACCGTTATGGTGAGATTTATCCAACCCCATGTCGTGTCAGATTCTGTACAACGAGACATTCTTAACGTCACTTTCGGTAATGTGGTTTTGTGGTTGTATACACTTGTCACAGATTTAAATAGCAAGTTTAGTTTTTAAAGACTTCTGAGAAGGTCATGCTGAATATAGGTCATCAAGTGGATATAGAGAGAATGTATTTCGCATAACATGCTCGAGTCGCCTTTTGTATTATTGACCAAGGAAATCCTCAAGAATGACATGTACATCTACTCTCTGCGATGAATATTTTGTGATCGATTCAATAAATTACATGGAAAAAATTACAACAGCCCCTTGAGCTCGTCAATGGTCTCATCGGATCCTAAGTTATCGTCACTAGTTGTCGTACTTTGATCCCTGTAAGCGGTAGCAATTGCCTTACCCTTCTCTAAAATGTTCGATGGCACTGTTGCCAGCAATCTGCCACACCACAAATACAAATCAGTGCGTGTAGAACTAGTCACTCCAAAACAGGACATGCATGGTTAAGCTTGCCGTTGGTTTAAACACGTTCAGAATGATTAATACCAGCCTTCTGTACCCCTGTAAACTCAATATTCTAAGCATCTTGTAGCTCGCAAGCAAGCAGTACTAGCAACCACAAGGATTTAACAAAAAACTCCCTGGATACAAAGCATGACACTACTTACTTGTCTAATGCAGTCACAGCAGCAGAGACACGTGTCTTCATAACGTCAACAGATGGTGAACCCTCTTCTCGTGTTGCTCTCAAGAGCAGTGAGTCCAGATCCTCCAGAGCACTGTTCAAGATTGATATTCATAGCACATAAGTAAAGGCGTAGTAGAGAGAAAGGAGTTTGCTACAGCTAAAGAAACATAACGACGTGCCTTATGATGTTTATACTATTTCAACATTTGCTAGCACATCCGAAGCTGATTTACGCAAATATGCTAAGTATCAAGCATGATGAGAAATGTGAGAAAGACGAACTGTACAAAAATGTTGAGTGAAAAGAATGGCTGTACCTCAGACATTGGTCAACTGCCTCATTAGCAGTCTTGCCGTCGCCAGCTTCATCTGCGTATTGTGCAACCTGATCCCATTTCCATTTAGTATCAGCAATCTAAAATCTGACCACATACTTGTAGGGTCTCAATACGTAAATATATCCAAAACTCGAGTATATCTTCAGACTGGTATAGTTGTGACGTATTTTCCATAAAAGAGCTTAAGCTATAAAAACCAGAGATTGCAAAAAGAATTCAGGATGATCATGGACATACTGCTCGCATATCATTGCGAAGTGAACCAGCAGGTCCAGATCTCAGCAAAGATCGTGCATCAGAAAATTCAGGTTTCTCTCCAGCTAGCTTGCCATCTGCGAGCCAAAATTCATACTGGCTTATTAGGTGATATGAAGGATATTATACCATGAGGGATTGGCTACAGGCCTAATATTCAAAATAAACAGTTGTGATCTGCACTGCTCCTCAACATGTTCTGAACCCCTGCTAGCGCCAGGGAGTGTAGAATCCGTCTTAAGGAAATAAAGCACAGAATAGTACAAGAGATGGTGATCTTCAAAAGCGAACATACTTGGCTAGCATCCAGAAAATAAGAGTGTGCATTTAAAGCAACGATCCGATGTACTCAGGTTTTGAATTTCGTGGAGAGCACATACCAACATCTTGAAACTGGAGCTGCGCTAATACCACTGTCGGCACGTAAGTGTCTAGTGGATCAAGTTTCTTCCTGTTCTCACATAAACAAAATCCTTAGAGGACTCAGATTTTTCTCTATGGACAATGTACCAACGAGGATGGCAACATCAAACTAGCATAGTAATCCAAATTCGTCGTTAGGTTTTCAATCACCCCGGATTTCCATTTCTAACTTCTAATGATTTCAGATTTTACATAGTGCCATTCCAGGATTTAGCAGATAGTTGATCCTGTGGCATTTAATGAAAAACATTCTCAGATTGTGATACAAAGGATGCAAGAACCGACAAAAACAAATTTTCTATTAAGTCGCAAGTTGCAATTAATTCAAAAACCACATACTTGCAGGCGCCCACCTCTTCAAATATTTGCTAAAAAGGCCAGCATCAGCTGCTGCAACCACAAGAAACAAATTACAAATTAGAACAATTCTCCATCCTCTACATTCCAAATTGCATCACATAATTACATCTCATTCCGTACACCAATGTTTGAAAAAAATAACCAACAGACTGTAACCTTTAAACATCTCCAACTAGAGAAATTGACGATGCCTGAAAAATGAAAGCCAACCTCTGGCGGTTGCAAACAAGCAACCATCAACATCATTGCCCCTGAGAATCCGTCAACCAAGGATTTGCAAGGCTAACCAAGGAAACAATCTAGTGGCATTCATTCAACTCACAACATAGAAGAAACCCGCACCTAGAAACATGAAAATTCAATGCATTAATTGCTTCCTTGAAGACCCAGACCGTTGAATCTCACCTTTCGAATCCTCAACAGCGAACAAGAGCACAGCAGACGCGGCAACAGAGATCATAACTCCACGCCGACCAATCCCAATCCCAATCCCAGTCTCCTGCACCTCAGTTGGCGCATTCCACGAGACGCACGCGCCATCAGCAGCGGAGTCTGGACTGAGTTGCTTCACAGGTACAGCGCTGTCGGAGGTGGCGTTAGCGCGGCAGCGCGGCCTGCAGGCGAGCGCAGCGGAGCACCGCGCGGGGAGCAGCGTGGTGGAGGACGCCATCGCCATAGCCAGATGCTGTCGCTGCACACAACATTAGCCACAAACAAGGCTTCCGACGTTGTCATCTTGTCCTGGTTTCCAGATACCCGCACTAATATCCGGAGGGTATATAGTCATTAGTATACCTGTTTGTGGATACAGCGGGTATATAATGAACATTCTACCCGCTTCGTGTTGAGCGGGTATACATTCACTTCATACTCGCCTTTGTATACTGCGGGTATATTATCATCCTTTTACTTGTTTGAAAGCAGTATCATCCTAGTATCATCTGGGTAGCGGTTGCAGAAAGCGGAGCCTCCAGGAGTGCACAAGTAATGACATGGTGGTTTGAGTTTTTGTGGAGTAATGTAAAAACTTAGTAGGTTCGAGAAGAGGAAATTAGTAAACGATTTTCTATTTGATTTGCTTGTTAAAAGTAAATTTTCAAGTATATTGTAATATTATGACTTTTGAATGAAAGAATTTTTTGTTTTCTTAAAAAAAATAAGTTTGTGGTGGTCTTTATTATTTATAGAGTAGTTTGGATTGAATGATGTTCGAAGAATCATTGTGGAGTCTCACTAAGGAAAGTGTTTTTGGCTTTTCATAGAATGGAAGCGTTTTGTAGATTAAATCTTGGATTTTGAATGTACAATTAAATCTACAATTGCTTATGGTAATTATTTCAATTGATTGTAAGAATGAAAATTGATAAATCTTAGAAAATTAAAATTTTATTGAGAATTTTTGTTAGAATGGATTTTAACATTGCCAATGTTAGAAATGGATAACCAATGACCTCATATAACATTCACCATTGGCAAGGACAAATCATTTGACTTGTAGAGCATGATTGTAAAAGTGTCAATGTTATCTACTTATCATTTACTATATTATTGAATTAAGTCAATAAATAGTGTTGATTTTAATACAACTGAAATTATATGGATTTTTTTATTGAAGTAGCTAATATTAATAGAAGTTTTTAAAATGATATAAATTGCTTTAAGGTATGTTGTCTATGCTAATAAGAATTATATGTTTATCTCTATAATATCAAATGTGAGTTATACACATCTATTAATGCTTTATAAATGATAGGTGCCTAAGGTAAATGCAATGGTTGGTGGTTTGTGAAATCTTGACCTAATATGAAGAATATGTCATTGTTAAAAAATAAATTTCAAAAAAATAAAAAACCTTCTTCTAGAAATCAAATAATTAAATTCAATTTAAAAATATAAATATAAAAGTGTAACTTGTAATTATTGAGTCATTGCAAATTTACCTTTGTTAGAATCCAACCATTGGATAGCACAATACCTTGATGAACAAGGAGAGTTTGAAATAAACTTAAAGATATTAATTTCAAAGAAGCACCAACGTAGAAGTACCCTTGATCAAAAAAATAATGAAAATTACATACCATACATCGTGGTTAGATTCGGACAGTGATGAGACACACGGATTACTTTTCGCAATCTGCGACGATTTTCCACATCAGATTTTGAGAGGTCCACATCATCATAAACCAATCATTAGATGACATGTGACACTTTTATGACAAAATAAATTAATTTATGTCCAAACTAACCACGAGGTAGGGTAGTAGCAGTTGGAGTTTGTTCCAGGTCATAATTTCTTCAGCAGAAAACAAGAATCCATGATTCAGCAATGTGATAACAATTTTTACCTTTGTAGTAGAAACTTTCTATCGCTCTCTAATCGAACTATGCTAATCATCTAATCGAAAACTATGCTAAATCCATAGACTCGTCTTCAGCCCAAAACATGAGAACATACCTTTTTTGCAAGTAGATTTTGATAGAATTTGGATGTCTTAGGAATGGTTGTACAACTTCAACATAGTTTAGATTTACATCAGTGTGGTTCTAATGACCCATTGCAATCCCAATTTAGAACTTTGGGGACAAATGCGAGACATACTGCCACGAACTGCACTGCCCGAAGTTCCCCATATTGAAAAGATAATCAAGTGGATTGGTTGTCACAAGTCTTCAATGAAACAATCTGAAGTCACACATTAATACATTTCAATGATGATACCCTACGATGCAGGTATCATATTTCCACTAACAGAATCTCTTAGAGAATCCATTGAAGGTGATTCATGCAGCCCCAAGGGTGAAGCCAGTACATCTTCACGCAGGGAAACTACAAGAAGATAAACACACGTAGACAAAAGGGTACCACTATTTAAATTGCAAATGTATGGTTGAAAGAAAAAAACAGAAACACCAGAAACAGTGGCTTAGAAAATAGTGCGGTAATTCACTCGTATATTACCCCAAGCTAGAAAAATGTGGGAATTTACAAAACCATAATCTGTGAATACGTCAGTCACATCGAATTCAACTACTAGACCTATATCAGTGGGAGCCTGGGAGGTGCCCTTTTGATCATTACAACTATCGACACGGGTCAAAACCTGATGCTTGAAGACTGACAACCCCGATGAAGTTCGCGGAAAGTAAGAAGAAAAAACAATAAGGATAGCCCCAGTGTTATTTCTGCCACGCTCCGGTCAGTATCTACATTTAGCCTGCAGTCATCAAGCACACTTATGCACTTAAATTACCGTACCAGCAGCCTAAAACTCTTAATATAGACAGACTAAGAATCACTTCGTGAGTATAAGAAGTACTATGAACTGAAGATGGGAAATTGCGGAAGGAGGGCAGCAAAACTTCTTAAAAAACAAAAAATGAACTCCTGAAGAAAAATATTAATTGACGATCTCAGTTGCAATATAGGCAAGTAAGCGGCGTTTTGCGGGAGGAGTAGGGGCAGCGGGAGTGGGTGTAGCTGGGGGAGACCCACCCTTGCTGCAAGTAAACCCGCGGCAGATAGAAAGCCAGATGATGATGATGATCACAATGATAATGGCAAGGACGATAAGCTTCACTTTCATGTTCTGAAACCACATCTTACGCCGGAGTTGCTTGCCTTGCCGCTGAAAGTTGTCGGCCTGTAATGCAAAATACATTGTTAAGAACACAGGCAGTAAAATTTCATAGTAGTAATCGTTTCAAAATACTGGATATCTTTGCATATTTGAACAAATAAGAAATGAAAAACTTGACCAAGCTTGGCATGAACCAAGTTCGATTTCAGCTAGACACATTTTTTGGTGTTTGTTAAAACTAACACAGTTGAAATAATTACAAAAGAGTACCAGGTCCTAGTGTAAAAGCTGGAAGACGGAAAATACTCCGTACCTGGAAACGAAGGTTCTCAGTCTTGTCAACAAGAAGCTCGATCTTCTCTCCACGATCGAGAACCTGCAAAAGTTGGTAACAATCAACTAAGCATCAGACCAATAAATACACTCAAAGGAAAAGATTGACTAACACCTAGAACACTTGTACTGTCATGATAAGAATTGTTTCCCAGATTGTCCCAGATTGATAGCGACACAGGGCCCACGAAAATTTCGGAATCAACGTTCCATTTCTCACAAATGTTCCAATCTTAAAATCCATTCCAGTGTAGCAATATCTGAGCACAAGCTATCACAGAAATTTGACATGTAACCAACCTTCTCGATGTTGTCCATCATGATTCCCTTCACTTCAGCAACCTGGGACTTGATCTTTGAAATCTTGTTCATTTCATCGGGGTGATCAACACAGTATTGCATATGGTCCTTCAACTTAGGTCTGCACAGACAAGTCAAGTTAGTTCTGAGGCAACCAATGAAACAGAAAAAAAATACATTCAAAAAACTCAACAAAACGACTGAAGCCCATCATGTAAAATGCAAATGTGGTCTTTCAGCGAATTTCCATGTAAGCACATAATCTATCACCGTCAGACTGTCATAAAAGTTAGAAAGAGTGGAAGTCATCAACTAACACCTAAAGAACACAATGAAAATATCCAATGACTTCGAGACAGGGGACCAACATACCCAAACTCTTTGTCTAAGCTGTGGGCAATGGCTGAATCAGCCTTCCCGCCTGCATAGCGCTTCTTGAAGTCTTCCTTGATCCTCTCAAGAAAAGCGAAGGGGATCTGCCTTCCAAATTCTTCATCGGCCACGACCAAGTATGCTGGAATTTAATGAATTAAAAGTCAGAAACATCGGATGCACAAAACCCTCCTAAGAATTTTTAAGAAAATAATACAATTCCCATACACTCCGAGAGTAAGCATCTCTCTGCGAAGCATGAACCCTAACCGTACTGAGTCATATTGGATGTAGCTGTAGCAAATTCACATTTCTAAGCAACCAGATAACACCAGCGAACAACCATCAGGAATGAAAACCTACTGTAGCCCTCCTCAACAAGGTAGTTGAATGTGTGCCGATCACATGTGTAAGTGAATTTGTTGTTGTTGGGCGGGAGCTTCTGCAGACATTGCACTGCGATAGTGCTGAAGTTCCCAGAGAAAGCTGTATACTCTGCCAGCACTGTTGGGCCCCTGGCAACGAAGCTGTAAATCAGCGACTGGTTCGCCATCTCTGAAACTTTGGCTTCTCCAACTAGGCAACTTGCCAATTATGTCTCAGCCCAACAATGAACCGCTACCGTTCTGAGTCCTCTGCAAAGAATTGCGCCACAATCCTCCTGCACCAAGAAATCACAGAGTTGTAAGCTGCAGCCCTACAACAATAAAATGTTTTTCATGCACATCACACACTATCCAGCTATTCAATATATTCAAAGTCATTATTCCATCAAAGTCATGAAACTGCATCACAAAATCAGACCTCTGAACAAATGATTTAAATGTTTGTCTATTCCAGAATCATACAAAAGACAAACTCTATTTTCTCCACAACAGAGTCCCCATTTATAGCACTATGAATCAGGCTGGACCCACACTCTGCAGACATTACGAACGCAGACCACAAACCAAGACCTCCAATAAATTAATACAAAACCACTCGATTCATTGCGGAATAGAGACTTAGTAACACAAAAACTTCCGCACAAATATCAAAGTACTAGAATATAATATCCTTCTCCGCTAAGTATACTCAAGAATTCCAAAACACGGACGAAAGGTAGACCTAGATATCAAAACGAGTAACACGATAAAGACATTAGGTTGATTTCTTCAGCTACTCGAGCTAAGATGCCTAATATTTGCTTAACTGTTATCTAAGCATAAGCTCTACGAAAAATAACGACTACAACGACAACAGTAGGCATCCATTCGGCCAGCCACATGAAACAATCTAAACACCCCCTTACTATCCCCTCCACCACGTAACTGTCAACCCTCGGAGACAACAACGCAGTCCGGATCTACGCCATCCGCTTCTCAAGGACAACACTCCCTCCCACACCCTCAAGTCACCCGATTCACAAAATGAACTGTACGAACAAGTGCAACAATGTCGGATCCCTGGAATCCGACAAGACCATAGTCGACCTCCCACCTCCCCAATCCAGATCTGCCACTCAAGACCCCATTCAAGCACCTACTCCCATCCATAACACCGATCTTAAGCACTCGATAACCACTACAAGATCGCAGCTCCGCCAAACCTTATCCCGCTAACTCCGTCCAAGAACCTCAAACACTCGCCCTACTCGCATCACTTCACACCCTCCCATTCCCAAACCACAACCAAAAACGGCGCAACAAAACGACGCAGAAACCAAAACCAAACGCAACAAGATCGAAATCAAAACTAAACCTGGAAGTACCTGCAACAGCGACCGATCGAAGAGCGTCGCAAACCCCAGGCCGAGAAGAAAACCCCGACGGAGGCAACGCAAAGGTACTGAACGAGGTGCGAAAGTGACGCGATCCAGCAATGATGAGAAAGCGCGTGACGTGAGCCGAGGCGAGGAAGAAGGTGCGGTGGCGACCACGCAAGACGCCGCCCCTGGACAGGAAGGCCGAGCGAAGGCGGTCTCTCGCAGCGTCGGAGACGACACCACAGCAACACCAGCAGCAGCAACAACAACAACAACAGCAAAGAGCTCGCAAACAGCCTCCGCCAGCCCCCAAGTGCATGAAACCAGGCCCTGGAGACGTCTGCACGCCACTTTCCACGCCAGAACATGCCTTCCTTTCCGCCTCCGCACGCCGGTTCCGCTCTGGAACATGCCCTCCGTTATCCAAATGTCTCTGCTGGTCTGTTTCGAATCGGAACATGCCGTGTGGCTGAGTCTGCAGGGCCGTTCCGTGGCGGAACATGCCGTTTTCTTTGTATGTGCGTCTATTCCGCGACAGCCATGGACTTCTGCAACCCAAACCCGATAATATCTAATTAGGTTGGCCCGCACTAATGTCGCTGAGTTTTACACTCGGTATATATTTGAAGATTCTAGGGATCCGACTTTACGCTTTCGGTAGATATTGAAATGTGGGATTGCAGTGATTCTGCCTTAATTTTAAAGATTTGGTAGGCAGGTTGGTCCAAACGTCCAAACTGTATCATTTGGCTTTTTGGCTTCCTGGAATTTATGGTGTTTCAAAATTGTTGTAGCCATAATTCTTTGAATATCCATAAATTGAATATTTTTGTTAAAAAATAAGAATAATATACATAGAATGTACCCACAACAAGATGTGGATGAAATTGTAATGATTTTGAATAAAAAAATGCTACCCAAATTATGGCATCAATAAAAATTAATACATATAGAGGTCTAGAATGATCTTAGAGCATCTACACCGGTGGTCCTCAACGCGGGCTCCGAATAAGAGGTTTGACGCGGCCTCCAAGCTTGACCTTGTGGGTGACCTCAAGAGTCCCGCATCGCTGCTCCCCGAGCGAAGAGGCGCTATCCACGTGGAGAGCTCAAAGTGGGTCTTTACAATCGTAATGAAAGGAACCAATTCGTCGTCTTCCCTCATCCACAGCAGAGTAATGAGTAGCAGAACAACATTTTCCCAAAAATTGCAATCCATGACCCTCGCACAACTCTCTATCTTCCAGAGCCCGGGCCAAAATTTGGAGAGCCCACAACCCTGGTTTCACGCTCTAGAGCGCCGGTTCAGGACTCAGTTGCCTTCGGCCCTGTCAAATACAGCCCGATCGCGGCTTGATGCGCACTAGTGTGGATGCTCTTAAACTTCCAGATGATGGAGAGGAGTATCCGTTGGTTGTGGGTGAGATACCAAGGATTGACGGTTTGATTTTGGACGGCTATAAAATCTCACCTTAACCATAAGGAAACCCGGGAGTTGGATTGCCAAAAAAAACTGTCACAGGTTGCAAAAACTATACGTGTGCTTCAAAATAAAAAATAAAACATTTAGTGAGGCCACCATGGCACCAATCCAAGAAAATAGGGTTATAACATTTAGTGAATTTGTTTTGGATACCGGTATAATGAGATTATTATTTCACCATGGAACAAGCCTACCCCATGTCCACCGAATGCATAATGACCCCACGCACGCGCCTTCCACACTCCATGTCCATGACATGCCTTCCGTCGGGCATCGGTGCCCGCAGGGCAACCCAATACCGTCACAACTGTGCACTTCAAACCGACTTCATCTGTAAAGCCATAGATATCCCTCACTCAGATGTACGCCTTCCGTAGAAATATCAAGTTCAAATCCAGTGCCGGTTTCAGGTACAAGTAACTTGAATGCCTGCTTTCCCGCTTCGGCTGCATTGATTGACGTATTTTCCGAAATCAATGGGTTGGGTTCGGTCAAGGCTAACATTGGTCAAGAATTGTTTTACAATTATTTTTTGGTGACCGTTGATTGGGGTGGAGTTTGAAATTCAAACCAAGGAAGGCTTTGTTTTAGAGGCTCAGAGTCTGTTTGAGTTGATGATCTGATTACGAGCTTTAAGGGCTCATGAGCATGACAGTTCTGCCCAGAATATGTCAGGTCTGTGGACGAGTACACTGGTGGAAACTTTTCAATTAACTTCCGTTGACTGGTTCTCTGTCGTGTGCAATAATAGAGTTCCAGAGTACCTATTTCCATTACCTTAATAAGCAAATTAGCACTAATTATTGGAGTTTGTATGCTTTAATAGGTGTGCTTTCTATCAGGGTGTATTTGGGTTAGGAGCAGAGTTGTGCGGGTATCACATCAAATCTACGCAGCAGGTACATGTAACATTTAGTGTGATCATATTCATGTTCATTAGAAGCAGATTTTGAGAGATACCGCACAACTCTGGTTAGGAGGTCCATCCACTTTGTACAGTAGAGACTTTGTCATGTAGAAAATACTGCAATAATTTGAATTAATACATTCTAACATTGTCTAATAATTAAGTTTGGTATACACAGAAAGGAACTTCTTGTATATTTTTGAAAATACTTTATTATGCCCGAGATTGAAATTATGGAACATGCTTGATGTTTTGTATTTTATTCTCCTTGTGTTTTTTCCTACTTCCAATGAGTATTTGAAACTAACTGGTGTATGTGAAACTAATGTAGGGCTCGTTCAGACTATGCCCAAACTTTAAGAAGCCATCAGCTTGGATCAATGAAATTGCTAAAAGCCCAAAGTCCGGTTTCTCGGCTTCACATTAGGCCAAAATTCAAAAAACGTTGCTTATTATGGCGTCAACACGACGGCCATAGTTTGGGTCGAGCAAAATGTTTGACCCAAATTTACGTCAAGAGACAAATTCTTTTTTTAATCGGGCTTGGCCTCTCAACATAGTTTGGTCCATAAAAATGACGGTCCTACTCTCAACTTGGGCATAATCTGAACCGGCACTTATATCTGTAACTGAAATCTATCAGGTTTGTGGTTTTTATTTGGAGAACATGTGAATGTGTGTTTAAAGGGTCATGTTGAACACATGCTGAGATAAAGCCATGGGAATGAGTGAAGCAGTTCAAGCATTTGCTCTCTTTCTCCTTGAACCTGTGAGTTTTATCAAAGCTGTCACACATCGAATGTGACGTTGTGATCCACTCAAACACAACTCAAAAGGAAATCTCTATCACAACTTTGGAACGTGTCCTTTTACTACCAAAATAAAAGAACCACATTCTTTGTATGCTGAAGATAATGATCAGGGATTTTTTTATTGGCAAGTTTTGGGAAAATGAGCATAAAAGTGGATGAAATTGCAAAAATCTTCTGATTTTTTTTAAACCAAAATCACCATTATTTTGATGAAATACTTTTTACTAGATAAAATTTATGAATGAGCATGTTTAAATGGATGATTCTATGCATATTTTCCTTGGCTATATTTCTAGGTGAGTGTGGCTCTACCAACAGAAAAAACTAAAAATATCTCTGATAATGACTAGATTTGGAGTCCATGAAGTTTTGAGACCCCATTGCATTTGTATCTTGTCTAAGCATGAATAATGGTATGGATCATGGAATAGATGCTGAAAATGGAGGAAGTGAATTGGTGTTGAACAATAAAAGTGTGTATTATCCAAAAAATATGTTTCTCTCCATAATAATTGTGAGGCAGGCTGGTTTTGTGACTGGACCTATTCTGGAAACATTATAAAGATGCATTCCACATATTAATTTTTACATGTTATTGGGCACATCTATGGCCATGCATTTGTATTTTCTAGGTCTTTGGGAGGTGAGCAAATTCTCCAAAGGTTAAAATGGGTGCAATCACTTACATTTGGCCACTTCACTTGATTTTTACTCTTGAGAATAGGTTGGAATGGTTTCTCAGTTGACACATGAAGATAAGTAAACCCTTCTCTCATACAAGGAGAGTCCTTAGGGTGCCCTGTGCCAAAACCATCATGCCCAAGAGGAAAACGCATATAAGAAATTGGCAAATACTCAGATATACATTGAGAGTGCAGTGGAGGTTGCATATCTATCTCTTGTCTGTCACTGCTATGTGTTCTCAAGTAATCAGACTGGAAAATTGTGTTATGCCGACTTCATGCAATGCTAAGTACTATCAATCCAATATGTCTTTCTATATATCAATGGATTGTCTTTCTCAACTGAACAGTTAAAGAAATTGGAAGATATTTCCAATCCTTGTTACACTCTTTGTTAAAATTGTTGAGCCCTGCCGTTTTAGGGAGGGCATATTGCATTTGTATTTCATCTTTACATTAATATATCTGATTTCACACTGTGATATTGTTGTTGATGTTACACTTACTGCGTTGTTACAGGACCATTTGTATCTATGAGATTTTGTTTCACTTTGAACTATATAGGTACAACAATCTATAATTTTCAGAGGAACAATCTGCCTAACATCAACACATTCAACAAGCAACCATTGACAAACATTATGAAATTACAATATGCAACTCTTTTTATAACCTACTGTACCTTGGAACTACCCACTCAACCAATATGTTGTGGGGTCAACCAACTGATGATGACTTGATGGAGTGTACTAGTTTAAACATTAACCCCTAAACGCCTAAACAAGCAAAAACTGGTCAATCTCATTTTTCTAAGTTCCATAACTCTCATCCAAATGACAATTTTCATCCATTTTTTTTTTCAAGTTGTAAAGTTGTGAGAAATCTATCTAATTTCTTTAATGAATTCTCAAAATAATAATTTCATGAATTCAGATGCCTCCTTAAAGTCCACAACATCAATACCGTATTAAAATTTTTCCTGAAGAACACAGACACATGAAACACAATTTTGACTATTGGGATGATTTTTTTTGCAGTTGAGGTAAACTAATGAAATGTAGCTTGACAAATCTATTTTCCAGTCCAATTTGAATTTTTGAAAAATACCTAAAATTGAGTGATTTATAGCTGGTATAAGATGAAGGGGTATAACCGTGGCTATTACTTGATTTTTCACGGTTTTAGGTTTTTTCATCATATTTTGGAATCAAAACATAATTTTTGAGCACGGTAACTAGTATAAGGTTTGTGGTTGTCATATACATCTATGGTAAATATTTTGTAAATTCTTAGTATAATCTATATTTGATATGAATTTTCTTTGTTTGTTTTGATTAGAAAATTTATATTAATTACATAATGAAACCATTAATTTTGATAAAAATATTGCTTTTAGATAACATGTGTATCTAGCTAAGAAAAAATAAAAATTCATATTTTACATTATTTATAGTAGCAAAATAGAGCATCCAAAGTCAAAGTCTATTTCCATGGTCATAGGCTCAAGCATTTGGGGGTCAAAGGATAGCTTAAATCTGCAACACAATGACTGCATAGAGGCAATCACTAATGTAGTACTCACATACCCTAACACCATAGCAAGTTTGTCACCTAGCAAATGAATATTTTATTTTATTTTTTGAATAACAAGGTTTACTCTCACAGAACTTAATTTCTTAAATGTTGTTTTTTAACAAAAAAAACCAGTAAAAATGACCTTAAATGACTTAAAAATAACAAAATGTCACAAAAATCAATTTAATCTTTTTTCTTTTTTCTTTCTTCATAATTTTCTAATTTTACGTTTTTATTTTTAGAATTATTTTTGGACATACCTGATATGATACTACGGAACTCGTCACTTTTGATGGCTTGTGCATTAATGTCTTTGAGCATGGGCCGTTTAATTTTCCGAAGATTACCTCGGTTAGCTTCTGGTCCATGAAAGTTGCAGCAATTGACGCCATCGTGCTGCAACGATGGCACCAACGATGTCGACTCACCGCCGATCAAGTTATTGGATGCCAATTCGCTTATCTCTGCTTGCAATCTGTACCTTATGATGGAAACATATTTGACATATCTGTCTGTCTGTGACCAAGTCGTAAACTGTTTGGCAGCTGGATTGAGGAGAGCGGTGTTCAGCTGGATTGACTCAGGTCGGTATGCAACCTGAAGATTTGGATTTGAATCAGTTATATGGGCATTTAAATCTGCTCATCTTATACTAGTTGCTGATTCTTGTTGGACATTACTTGAATCAAATTAAACTATTAGCTAGACCTTGACTTGGGTGCGTTTTTCATGGTGTCATTGTTCCGCAAATCCATAATACTGATCCTCCACTGGAGTCTAAACTCCCAGCATTTACTCCACTCATCCTGTTACTAGGAGTTTGATGAATTTTAAAAGTGCCCCTGAGAGTTTTAGTGAAGTAGTTCCCACTTGACGTGCATTTTGGATTGGATCTTATTGTGCACGGGGAAAGACAAGTCTGTAACTCATTTAGAGAGTCCTGTAGATGTTGATTCCTCTATTGATTCATGAGCCTCTTCCCGGTGCTGCTCTGAATTCATACATCAGGCTGCATAGCTCTGCTTCACTTGTGGCGCTTATGATCTTCTTTGAGGACACAGACTCGAAGACATTCTTGGAGTTGGCATCTATAATCCACTCTGGTCATGAGATTGTTATGAATATATTTCTGCAAGTGCTAGAATTCCCATCTATTTTGCTTAAATTCATCGAACTCGTTGGTTGCTAAACCAAGGCCGTAGTTAGATACTGATTTAGATTAAGTTAATTCAGAACTTTGAAGTGAACAGGCTGGATTTTATGAAATTGCCGCAAGTATTTGATGGTGCTTTCTTCTTCAGATATTTTTAAGGAGCCTAGCCTTGAGAAGTTTCACTAAATCTAGTTCGTATATTTTTACTTGGATATTCTGAATAATGGTATATACCTACCACTAGAATCTTGCTTCTGAAACTAGTGGACAAATGAAAATGTTCACTTAGAGTTTGAAGTAGATACCAGTAATCATGATATATTCCCGGCAAGGGGTTTGGATTACTTGCTAGAACGTGGTGGTAGTGCTCTGTCGTAAGCCACCTATGCATGCAGCCACAATATTAAAGCTCGTCGAGAGCGTACTATGGCCTGGTTTGAGCAATGTTGGGCCTCTTCCTCGCTCCTGGACAAGTTTAGTAATGAAAGTATACAATGGGATTTACAGCCCCCGGCAGCTAGCTGCCTTGTTGATGCATAAACTTGTGTTTCGTGGAGACCAGTTATCTCTTTCCTTGTGACTAGCAGGTTCCCTGCTTGGTATTTGTTCGCTTTCCTCGCAACGATCAATGAAGTTTGGTTTGTTTGTGTCAAAAAAATAATATAAAAATAAACGATAGGCGAGATAAAATGAAAACATTTCTATAATAATGTATGAACCCGGGCAACTGGAAATTACAAATTACACAAGGCTGTTGAGTGATATGAAAAATCTCTAGCACGTACAAGATCAAATAATACATTTGTAAGAAGATCTTGTGCAGATATTTGTGGACATTTCCTCACAATTCAATTCCTGTGTGATATTAACAGTTATATGAGTCTAACACGAAGTAAGAAATTTGGTGTGAAAACAAGCTTTCCTTCCTAATTTTCCTACGTTTTCAACTACTTCTAAGCATACAGGACATCAATCAATATGTCCTATCCTACATACAACCCCAAGAGGTTAACCCACGACAATTGGCACCAGTGTGTCAATGCAAATATTGAACAACTTCACCTTTGTTTGTGCTACGTACTAGTGGTGCTATCCTTGATCCCAGGTAGAATATTATGTGTGCGCTGCTGCGCTATGTTTCGCAATTAAATCTCTCAAATAATGTTGCGTTCTATACACGGCTGGTCCGCTTTCAGCCCCTAACAAGCAGTCTGACGTTTCTCATCTACGTCGGTTGTTATCTGTCTGTCCAAGTTATCAACGTCCATGGCCTTCTTCTAATTGACCTTCCACCTTCAAGTTGAACTCAAGCTTGAAGACTGCCGTGATGCAAGAGTCTGTTAGAAAGCGCTGCTGAATATGCCACCACAACGTGAATAGAACATACCATCCTTCATGCCATCTTGCGAAGGAAGACTTTTGGCACCACCGAAGTCCGTAGCGAAACAACTCTAGCGATAATTTCTATGCCACCTTTTAGCTCAAGAGCAAACGAGCCAGGGAGCTTCTCAGTAATGCACTGAAAAGGAAGAGACAGGATGAGCGAGACAATCAAAGGCCTTGATCTAGAATCAAGCCTCTGCTGAGAATCTAAATTAGAAGCCCCAAGGTCTTAATCGAGTGCGTATACAAACTGTGATGCTCTCTCGAAGGTAGCGTAGCCACTGAAGCGTCACATCATCACCGTCAGTATTAATGCAACTTGGTGACTTCATGTTCGTCCTCCTTGATGGGCACCCTTGTTTCATTATTGCCCGGAAGCAGCTCGTACCTCCTTGACATAGTGCTATTAGTGCCATCTCTCTCCTTGAGAAGTGTATACTTCGGATCTTTCTGGCCAGGGAACGAGTTACCATACCCATGCCTGACCTTCCCCGAGAACGAGCAGAAGAAGCTGAGCAGGGCAGCCAACAGAACCGGCAACGTCTTCAGAACCGTCTCAGAGAGGTTTGGGTAGAAGCAAGAAGACACAGGGTCCGTGAACATAGTGAGAGTCAGAAACGAGACGGCAGAGAGAAAAGCATTGATGTAGTCTGACGGCATTATTACGAAATTGGAGCCCACAATGTATTTCGTGTTAACTTTCGCTTCTTTCTCAGGAGTCATAGGCTTCTTGACTCTGGAGGTAGCGTCAGGATTATCCTGCGGCACTACCTGACCGTCCTCTTCGGCGCCTCCCACCATTTCGGCGGCCTCGTAGCCTGGCACCCACAGTCCGTGCCTGGTTAAGAAACCGTTGTACACTTTGCCGTCAGGGGCCGTGTAGCTGTCGGTGAAGCTGGTGAGGATGCAGCCCATGACGAGGAAGAAGAGTGTGGCGCCCGTGAGAACCTTCTCTGTAAGCCCACAGTTGCCGTTGTTGGTGGAGAGCGGCGCGAGCACTTGGAACGTAAGGAAGGTGCCTGTCGGTAACAGGTACGAGAGCTTGGTAGTAGTATCGACGGACGTCGACATGGCTGCAAATCTGTCTTGAAACAAACTATGTTCCTGCAGATGCGGTACCGTACCTTCCCTCAAAAATCAAACCAGCCGAACAACACTATTATGACTGAAAATCCAATAACTTCGTACGAAATTTTTCTAGTACCTCAACCTGATCTCACATCAACGAATCAAGAGAAGGAAATATATCACTTGCCGACGTACGTAACAAAGAGCCAAATTGCTTGTATTTCACTACGTCCACTCCACTGATAAAAATATCTCGACGCCCTCCCGAAGTCCACGACTGATACTTATAGCCTCACAACAACGGCGGAGACGTGAAAGAGGATGCCGATACAGTGATCCACAAGCAGGTCCAGGAATCCTGTTGCTGTGCACCTCGTGCGCGACTACCGATGCAGACTGTTATTTTCAGACACCGCCTAGACCCACGAGATCAAGTTCAGAACCCCAGGTCTTCAAGGCTTCATGTCTTACACACTGTCCAGAGCAACGATTCACGAACAGTTCACGAAACGTGCTCCTGGAATCCGTGACGCAGCTCCTGAGAATCTGAGCTCTAGCTCGAGTGGTCTCACTGTGCACTTCTAGTACTATATAAAGAGGAACATGTCATGTGATCCATGAAGCCAACCACAGTGTTCTACTGATCGAAGGGTAACGTAGTACTGCGAAGAGAGAGTCGAGGCTGACTTTAGATCTCCGGTTGGCGCTCGCCGTGGTACAAAGTCCGTGAGCTAGGTCCTGAGCCTCCGCAGCCAACTGCGCCGATTGAAGGAATCACGCTACGATTCTGTACGCAGCGTTGCTTCTGTGTCAACGTTCCTGTATTTCGGGTGAGTGATGAGCTCTATGTAATTACGCGGATGCTTTTCAGATCCTTTTTTCTCATTGTGTAGTATTCCTCTTTTTGCGCAAAGTTCCACTTGAAAGTTGATCTGAACGTGCTGGTAAATTTCAAGGGTCCAAATTGCCAGGTTGTGAAAACGTGCTCCGTTTTGTTTCTTCTGTGGATTTTGGTTGCGTACTCAATTTGGAGTCCATGATGGTGGAGTGGGCACCAGCTCAGTGGAAGTCATGTCAATGGTTATAAATCAACAGGTTGTTCCTGGTGAGATTAATTACTTTGTGGTCAATTTGGATTGCTAGAAATGACCCAAGTTGTCTTCAACCAGAAAAACAGGAATGTATTTAAGCTTAAAGGCACAATCTGGAACAGTTCATTGATCGCCATAATCAGTAAATTGGCGATTCCGAATCTTGTTTATATTGGCCTCCACACTATTCAAATAACGAGAGAAACTCAATTGAAATCACACTATTTGGGCAAGCAATTTAATCAAGATTAGTCAAAAATTTAATAAATATGGCGATATGAGATGCGGTAAGAGCACCTGGTTTAGGTTTGGCACCTATTTGTAGAGTAACTATAAACTTATGATGGTCAAACTTGATGCCCAAACTTGCAAATATTTATACCATTTTAAAATCCATCTTTTTGGTATGGTGTTTTATACATGAAAGGAATTATGCGTAAATTAAAATAATAATGCATTGCAATTCTATGTTCAAAGTAAATTGACACAACCTGGAAAAAACGTAATCATTACATGACTACCGATTATATGTATTGTTTAGGAGTTTCATAATGTTTTTAGTTCACGATGTACAACAAATACTGTCAATTTTTGTGTTTCAAAATATACATTAGGTGCAAAATGGGGTCAAAATAAGGCCGTGTAAGCCTGCCCTTTCTAGGTGAACTCCCTGCCCAAATGCGGCACTGTCGCTGGCAGCGGGTGCCAGGATCGCTGCCCGCAGAGTTAATAGGGCGACTTAATGGTCTCGGGAAGGGGTTGCGGGGCGGGGTCGGTGTGCCTGGTGGCGCCGAGGTGGCTGCCTTGTTTGGTGAACCACGCCTTCTCGCATTTATTGAAGTTAAAGCCCGATTCGAAGGAGAGATGACGGGAGATTGGTGTCAACCGTTTCAAGATTCGAAGTTTGCTGCCACAACGGGAAGAAGCCATGGAGCTCGGTCGACAGTAGGTTAGTCTCCCCACCTGGGAATGGGGTGAATCGAAGTTGGGTGCGTACAATTTTGGTGTTGCAGGACCAACGACCCAATTCGCAGGTGAAATTCGAGAGAGTGAAGGGAAATTGTGAGAACTAAACCAGTGAGCATGATTGTGCAGATACGCGTTGGCAGCAGTTACAAATTCGAGCAGCAAGCATTCGAAGGGTGTTCTTGCAACACCTCCTGTCGTGGACCCAAGAGGTTGTGTAAGTGTCAATTTCTCTATGACAAGTTTGGGTCGTGCATTTGTACATTGCATGCTATTCATTTGATCCTGCAATTTCCTTGAGTGGCTATGGTTTAGAGTTTGGTTGTTGTGAACTCTGCGGTTTTGGGTATATGGCAATCTTAAAAACGATTCTCTGCATACTTCCAGGTCGATCCGGGGCCTTGAGAGCTTGAATCACTACTTCGAAATTCTGGACTCTCGATGGCAGCACGAGGGGTGGAGCCTTCAAGCTACCGTGTCAGTGCTGAGCTTGATGCACGCTATGCACCACTTATTAGGAGAGGTTCATTGAGATCCGAGCAACCCTGCCCATCAACATTTCCAGAACGGAGGGCAGCCGGGGATACAAGCATTGACTTGTCACTACTACAGACCAGTGCTCCTGGGAGCGGGGTGGGGTGGACAAAGGGGGTGCCACCCCCCTTGTCCAGGGCTCCTGAAATCCCTCTGGCCGGGGACCAATGGATTTGCTCGAAGTTTTGCCTTGTGCATTTGGGAGCTGATACTTCGAAAGGATGTAGTAAACTTACCTCACTATGTATGTGCTGGAAGCCTCAGATTCAGTCTCGCAGTTCTTACCTGGGATTTTTAATTTGAAAAGAGAGGATATGGTAAGTCCAGTTGGGTTAATTTCTACCTGCACTGCTGGTGAAGTCAACTTGTTTTGTCATCACTGGATGTAGCTTACTTGGAGTCCGATTAGGATGCCTTTCACTTTAAGTATCACATGCTCATTTAACCTTAACTTGCAGTACTAACTCCACCTTAAGTTAGCTTTACGGCAAGCTTATGCATGAGATCATTACAGTGATCCAATGACTAAGTTACAGCATTACCCTCAAGCGTGTGAATGTTGTACACAAATTTCTGAAAATGCGAAATTCTATTATTCATTGTCACAAAATGCATGATTTGATTAACACAGGAGTATTACACTAGTTGAGGTGCTGTTGCTGTGCAGTTAGTGAATTGAATACAGAGCCTGAGTATCTAGATGAGCTTGTCAGGTGCCTTTTCAAAATTATGAAGAGTTCAGTATTAATATTAATTGAACGTTGCAAGAAAATTGAGAGTGGTAGAAGCTATACATCTTCGTACACCATTTTCAGTACAATTATACAACTTTCATTATCAGATGAATACAGACAGTTATGTCGTGTCTGACATAGGTAAATACAGTGTCTTTCAGGTTAACATTCTACTATGAATCAGTTATAGAAGCAGCTTACATGCATCAAAGTATTACATATTTTGAATCCTAGTATTCTAAAACAAAATCTCAATTTGTCCAATGCCAGAATCCTAGTATTTTAAAACAGAAATCCTCTTTTTGTCTTGCATTGTTTCACCCAAAATATTGAAGATTTTAGTCTAAAAAGTGTCCTTGAAAAAATAAACTAATACATTCAAGCATCTAAAAATCTCCAAAAATCACTACACATAGAGGACTAAATTATAAGCTATCCACATACTATTAATATTTTATTTGTGATCAAATACAAATATTTTCTAATTTTACTTTTCAAATATATAGAAAAATATTAGTGATAACAATAAAAAATGTAATCGAATATTGAATATAGATTTCAAAATATATACTTTAAATTTACTTATACATCAAAATTCAAATATTCATATTTATTGCATTTTATAGTGTATTTTTACAAAACTACCCAAATTGGACATAGGTGAGGATGTTTAGGGATTAAGGAAAGTCGTGTTGAGGGATGGCACATTCTGTAGATAACATGCACTCCAAAAGGATAACACCAATGGTTTGGGAGAGCCATTGAAGTCTAAAGATTTTGCATGAGAGAAGACTTTAAGCTTGAAATTGATTTTAAATCATAGATGGTAAAATAAATTATGCAAAAAATTATTGTGAAGGCAATAGGAATTTTACATTGTTATAGATTAACTTATTGGACCAATACCTTTTTAACCCCTAAAGGCCCATTGTCCTTGAATGGGTTTTTTTTTTATTTGGGCAGGTTCCTAGAATTCTAATTTAATTCCTAAATCGTTGAAAAAAATAATTTAGGTAGGCATTTTGAAGAGGTTTGTGCAGAATTTTTTTATTTTTTTTTTAACATAATGAAAAAAAGTTACGGGGTTTTGAGTGTCAAAACCTGCATTCAACCAAACTTCGGGCAAGCTCACAGCCACTGTCAATGCAGCAAATTCTGCCCAAAACTGCCCAAAACTGCCCCAAATTGCCAAAAACTGCCAAAATCTACCCAAAGCCAAAACTTTAAAATTCCACCAAAAATTGAGATTTCGATATTTTTCAAAAATAAAAATTTCTGTGTATAGAGAAGGCAGTAGAGCAAGTTCCCACCGTTCCGATTTTCAATCCAATTTTTTTTCATATGCTATTTTTATTGTCAAAAAACGGCCTTTGTTTGTAAATTTCAGTATACCCCCTAGCGGAAAATGATTTTTTTGGCAACCTTCCACAAATTTTTTGAATATGATTTTTTTTAACATAATTAGCTAACTCAGTTTTCTTTGACGTGCATCAAAACCTCCAAAATCCATAATGCAAAAAAATGGTTATTTGGGCCTTCAAAACTCTGCTGATCCCTTTTTGCGCAAGAAAAAAACTTGTTTTTCAACTTTGAACGTTACGATCTTGCAATTGGTGAGGAATGAGTGTGTAAGATTTGGCAGAGATGTAGACATAGAAGTTAGATACAAGATCTTACGGTTAGATGTACTAATTAAAACCCCAAGTTTGCAAAATCCACCTTGCTTTGAAGAGGGGCAGTTTTGATGAAAAACACCCTTGGGCGTTTAGGTGTTAAAATCCAAAACAACAATTATTTTCAAAATGCCACATATACAACTACAAGTGAGGCATAGAAATCTTGACCATAAAACATTGCATAGATTTATTGTAGATGATGTAGATCAAATTTGGACTTATGAAGCCTTATAGAATGGAAATTTTTATTTATATTTTAACCTCTAAAGTTCCTTGACTATATTGTACCAAAAAACGCTTCAAAATTGTCATTTCGAAAGCAAAAAGTATGAATGACTAAAACATCATTATTTTTTAATTCTAACCGTAAGATCTTCAAAAAGATTATTGTCGTGTATAGCTCAATAAATTTCATCATATTTGACCTTAAAGATTAGAAGATTATAACAATCAAAATTTGAAAACAAACTTTTTTGACACAATTTTTGACTAGGTCGACATACTCTACCTATTTTTTCCTTAGGTATTTTGCATTATGGATTTTGGTGGTTTTGGTGCATGACAAAGACGACTATGTCAGCTAATTGTATAAAAAAATTACACACAAAAGACAAGTGTAGTATGTTGAAAACAATATTTTTATTAAGTTGAAGACAAAAGAATGCGATTTCATATTTCTTTCCTAGAAATTTTATTATGTTATAAATTCCCAATCCAAATGGTCAAATTAAAGATTGATGTCCACAATTTAAGTGAAGAAAAAAAAAAAAACCAAAAAAAATTAATTTTATATCTTTTATGAAGGGAAGAAGAAGTTTTTTTAGTACCTTTCTTGAAACGTTGAGAAAACTTTGATATTTTGTGGAGTGAACCTTTTGTACTAAAAGAAGTTTTTCTTTTTGAAAAATCTCAAAGATGACAACATTAAGTATTTATAGAAAATTTTGAGAGGTAACCTATATATTTAGCATGGATGCCCGAACTGCCCGCCAAACACCAAATTTCACTTCAGGTACCATAACTATTTTTTAAAATGTCCAACTGAAAAAAAAAAGATTCCCTCAAAGTCCTTGCTACAACAAACATTCACAAAAAGTTTCAAAAAATTTGGACTTAAATAGAAGTCACAAGAACATGCCGAAACTCCAAATGCGCCCTCAGTGGGCGCATTGTCCTTTAGGGGTTAAATAAAATAAAATTTAATCATAATTTTTTAAACATCATTTCAGGAGCACGGTGATTAAAATATGATAAGTATTACCGAGTCCAAAAATTGTCTTGTAATTTCAAAGGTGGATTAATTTTTATTTTTATTTTTAAAAGACCGATATTAAATTCTTAAATACAAAAATTCTTTTCAAATCATGATATCATCTTTAAATTATTTAATCATATAAGTAAATTTAGAACCAAAATAAAAGGATCTACACCTCAATTCAGAATGATAACAATATAACAAATTATCACCACAATTCATATAACAGACATCAATCACATTCACATGCTCGTCATTGATCTTCAACTTCTCCTCAACATGCTCTTTGAAAGTTTTCTTCCTTGCATGAAAAGAGACATTTTCATGTAAATAATTTTTAAAATATGAAAATGCATCTTTGTCTACCTTGTATAACGATGAAGGAATTTTGGACTCATTTAAAGTTCCAAAACGGCATGATTTCATCATGCTCCAAATTTGACATAACTATCAACCACTATGCCTTATAATATAAAAATTAGAAGTCAAAGTCTTGTAAAGCAACAAGTTATAAAAAATTATAACTCCTGACTATCCTTAAAACCTAAAATGGGTTTTTGCAATTTCAGGCAGCCCAGATGGGAAGGTTAAAAGTAATATTCTTTGATAATTATTCATAATATATTCATTTAGTTATTTATTTAATTAATATTAAATTTTCATACATTTGGAAGGATCCATTTAGTTAATTTCAATGATTTATACATTTACAAGAAAAAAATTTAATCAAAAATAAAATTATAGGGAGATTTTTGCCTTTATCAATACACACATAATTAATTTGGGGTCCCTTGCCATTGAGACAAGGGCAGGGTTAATCTCCTTGGAATGTAGAATAAAAACAAATCAACCACATATTCTTGAGATAGAGAGAGGATTTATCATTGAAATAATTAAGAACAAAGAGGGTTTATCTAGCTACACTTAATTTCTTGTGAGTATAGATATCATTTTTTAAAGCAATCTATATAAAATAAAAACACCTTTGGCAACTTCAACTAAAAACCCGCAATATTTGAGCCACCAAACTATTTGACAACTTAATTTAGACGATCGCATTGTAAGTCAAATTCATTGTGCAAATTTTCAAAAAATCTAAATAGATTTAGATTTTCAATATGATCAATGTAGAATTTTATAATTTTACATCAAAGTATTTGATAACTAATTCTAAGCGCACTTACAAGTGTGGTGAACACTATATCAACTAAGAGGATTCGTAGTAAATGGAATTGTTCCAAAGTGCCTTCTATAAGGAAAGTGTCCATTTCCATATCTATACAAAGTTAAGCCTTAAAAGATAGTTGGAGATGAAAGAAAAATGATGTATTTTTTGGCACTTCCCTCTTACATATAGTTCAATTTTAAGAGCTCATCAAAATTTCATCAACATCAAGCTTACCTTCATTATTTTAATCTAAAATTCAATTTAATAGTAAAACCAATTAAAATACATCAAAACACTATTTTCTATAATTAGTGGTAGAGGACTTTCTCAAACCCTAATGATTCAATGATTCATTGGAAAGTTTCTAGGATGGAGTCATTTTGCATATTAGTAGGAAAATGGAAGTTTGCTCTACAACAAAGAATTGTTGAGATGTACATAAGAAGTTGCAATTTTATGATACAAAATTTGGATTATATTCTTTTAATTTTATTCATACACTTAATGGTTAACAATTCACTTAAAAAAATATAAAACATAAATTATTTCTTTAGGCGGAGCCAAGAAACTTCTGACAAACATGTAAGAAAAAAAGTAAACAACTCAAGTGTTCTAGGCTTTCAAACTAATAATACAAAAATGTCACATTTAACCTTGAAAGGTTCAAGCCGTTTTTGGACCTCCAAAACCAAAAACTGTGATTTTTGACAACCCTGTAGAATTTGGAGTATGATTCTTATTTTTTTACTTTTTTGGTACATCCAACCGTAAGATCTTGAACCTAACTACCTGAAATAATATCATGTCAAAATTCAACGGTTGGATCTTTACCATTTGTTAGATTATAACGTTCAAAGTTTACTGTTCTTTTTTTTTTGGCTTTGCGCAAAAGGCATACTCTAAATGGTGCCAAGAGAGACTTGATGATTGTTACCCCAAACATTTTGATCATATTTTTTCCATGTAGGTGACTAACTTGGGCACCTCTATCAAAATTTAGAGTTTAATTACACTTTTCTGACCTTCAAGCAAATTATTTTGTAGAAGAAGGTACAAAAACCACAATATGGTAAAACTTAAAGAACGACAAATGTTTTTGGTTTTATAAAAAAGTGAACGGTTAAAAGTTACGTCTATGGGTTTTTGAATTATTGGAATAAAAATTTTGAAAAATTCCTAAATCTCAAATTTTGAAAATTTCTGAAAGAAAAAATTGTAAAATTACCAAAAACTGTGAACATTGTTTTTGTAATTTTTGGAGACTGCATTTGTAAAATTGGTAAGCTTTTTAATATAGGCCACTTCGGATTTTGAGTAGTGAATTGGTTATGAACACATTTCCAAAACAAAATTTAAAAAAAAACCTAATTTTAAATTGCCCGTTTTGAACTTGAAACGTAAAATTTCTAGATGAAGGTTTTAAAAGTGAAATTTGGCTTTGAAAATTTTATTACATACACCTTGCGGTATAGGGAGTATCCTGTAAAAATTTTAGGCAAAAATATTACTTTTAATCCCTTCATGTAGGCTGCCCAAATAGCTGAGAGCCATTTCGGATTTCCAGAACCTTTAGGGGTCCCGGGTTAACCTCCACAATTAAATATAAAATATTTCAATGTATACTATACTATCCCAAATCAAGGACTATCAAAGTTAACAGTGAAGTCTCCTTCGCTACAATCTCCTTAAAGTAACATTAACACCTTTCCGAGTGACACCATAGTAAGTTTGCCACCTAGCGTATAAACATTTACATTTTTGAAAAAATAAGATTTGCATCTCAAGAACTAAATATCTCAGTTCTTTTAGTAAAAAATCAGCAAAAATGACCTTAAATAGCTTAAAAATACAAAATACTACAGAAACTAGTTTATTCTATTTTCATTTTCTATTCTTAAAATATTGTAATTTTTTAGAATTTAAATGTTTTATGTTTTTTGTTTTTAGAATTGTTTTTGAACGACCTGCTATGGTACTAGGGTAATCCACATAAACTCCTTAAAAACAGAAGAAAAATGGACACATTAAACCTCAAACACACAAGAGGGGGGTAAGAAGAGGCGCGGTAAGTCAAAAGTCCGAGAAAAGATAAAAGTAACTCCTCAACAAAGTCACAAAACACCAACGGTTTCGCCGCAAAACACAAAAAAAAAACAAACTCACACACGCACACACGATTCACGAACACAAACTCTCGCTCTCGCATCAATTGTTGTGGAGACATTCGCATCGCGGGACGAAGCCAACACTTCGGAGAGAGGGCGAGAAAGAGGGGCATTTGCTTGCGCTCTCATGAGCAGGGCCGGCATGATGCTGCGGGCGGAAGGCGGTACTGCGTCGGCGTCGCTGCGGGGATATCGGCGCCGCTCTCCACGCTCGCGTCGTCGGCTCGGAGGAGGTGGTGTCGTCGTCCGTTGAGGGGGCTGCGACGGCGGGGTAGCAGGGGTGGCGAGTGAGGGCGGGGAGGCGAATCAGAAGCACAGCCTGTTTTGTTAAGCCTGAAGTGTAAGCCTGGAGGGGGAGGGTTTTTTGGAATGGGGTGGTGAAGGTTCAGCCGATCTCTTCGTGTTTTGTTGACCATTAAGAGGTTGTGGTCAAATTGTTGTTGATCGCGTGCGTGGAGGCGGCTGCTTTTGTGTTGAAGGCGTTTTCTTGATGAAATGAGTTTAGGTTTAGGGTTATTTCTCGAATGGAGTTTGAATGCGTGGTTAGGTTTTCCGGGTGGTTTTATCCTTGCTGAGCATTTGGTGTATGCTTGTTTTATGAGGTTGGATGTGGATGTGATGAGGTTGATGCGTTTGGGGGGATGGTGGTTGAGGTTGTGATGGTCTGGTATGTGGGTTTATGTCTTCAGTGGTAGGTGGATTATGTGTTGGATGTCTTGTAGAGGTGAGATTAGTTGGAGGTTGATGAAGAGTGAAGTTCGGAGGAAAATTTGGGAACATTTGGTATCGATGGTGTTGGAGGTCGAACAATTGGATGGGTGGGAGAGCAGTCACGGCTGGGCGGTTCAACATTACTTTGGAAAAATATGATATGTATTTCTGTGTTTGCTCTGTAAATGAACTATTTGGCTTATTTGTCGTTTGGGCTGCAGGATGATGCTTGTCGGGTGGGGTGGCAACAATGGGTCCACTCTCACGGCTAGTATCCTGGCGAACAAAGAGTATGTTGTTTTTTCTGTCCCTTTTTTGCTTCCTTTTTCTTTTTCTCCCTGGAGGTTTTTCTTTAAATTAAAGAGTTTTCAGAATCCTGGGTCGAATTTGGGTCATCCTCACTACTATCGTAACGACTCTGTTGAGGTGTAATTCCAAAGAGTATTGTCTTTTGTGACTGATTTTCTTTTGTGGAACAGGGGCATCTCGTGGATGACGAAGGATGGCGTTCAGCACGCCAACTACTTCGGATCCCTCACCCAAGCATCAACCTGCCGGGTGGGATCCTTCCGGGGCGAGGAGATCCATGTGCCCTTCAAGAGCATTCTGCGAATGGTATTCCCCTTGACGCTGACTGATACTTATTGCAGTGTTATGTAAAGGAATAATACGGACATGGTGTCTCCTTTCAGTTACGCACCTTGGTCTGTGCCTGATCCACTTTCCTTCGGTTCAATGACTAAACCTTGCACCGCTCCATGCGCAGGTACACCCCAACGACCTTGTTATTGGTGGATGGGATATCTCCAACATGAACTTGGCTGATGCGATGGACCGAGCTCGTGTGTTGGACATTGACTTGCAGAAGCAGCGCCGCCCTCTCATGCAGGACATGGTGCCGTTGCCTGGTACCTACAATCCTGACTTCATTGCTGCTAACCAAGAATCTCCGGCCAACAACTTGATCAAGGGCACCAAGAAAGAGCAGATGGAGAAGGTTATCCAAGACATCAGGTACTTGAACACTGCTGCTCTAGGATTCATCACTATTCTACACGTTGTAGTTTCGTTGTTTTTGTCGCTGTGGTTTTTTAAGCTGCTGATTTGAGTTTTCAATGACTTCAGGAACTTCAGTATATGATTGTGGAGTGTCTGTTGATTAGGCGATTTTTAGTTTCGTGTTGACTGTTTGGGAGATCTGTGTTTGAGTTTGGAAAGTTTCTGGGTTATTTGGAGGGATGGTGGAAGAGGTTTCGTATGGGTTTATGTATTGGTTGAATTGTAGAGAAGGGCTATGACGTTTATGATTCTGGAACGGAGTTGGACGTCTGGATTCAAACTCCCCATGGAAAGCCTTTTGCTGGTACGGTGCGATGTCGGCATTGTTAAAAATATGATCTGCTATTCATAGTTGTAGGGAGTACATTTGAGTTCGAGCTACAGAAGAAGTGGCTAATATCTGCCGTGACAATCTTCTGAATCATATGTGCAGGTGAATGCTGGCCTGGATTGACCTCGTTCCTAGATTTCACGAACAAGAAAACTCGTGATTGGTGGAAAGAACTGGTCAAGAAGTTTGTTGCAAACGGTGTGGATGGAATCTGGAACGATGTGAACGAGCCAGCCGTGTTCAAGGTATGTGCAGAATACTTTAGGGGCTGTGATCTTTTTTTTTTAAACCAATTGAGGTTGACATCTTGTCTCAAAGACATATATTGAGTGAATCAATGTTTGCAGATTGTGTCCAAAAGCATGCCCGACATTAATATTCATTGAGGAGACGAGGAGCTTGGAGGCTTCCAGCCCCACAAATACTATCACAATGTAAGCTGTACAGAGCTTTTATGTACTATTTTTCTTTTCTCATTGGGATAAACTTTCATTCGCAAATTTTGTATATACCAAGAATCTGATAAGACGTTATTCCTAGGTATATGGCAATTTCCAAGCACAAGTGAATTGAGTATTTTGAATTCGTTTGATTCGCACAAGCTGAAGGTTTGATTAATCTTTCAGATCCATCTGATCCGTCACTAAGGGAACGAGACGACGCCTTCTTGCTGGGACCCATTCTTGTTTCTGCTTGGTAAGTTACCATCTGTGCAAAGTAACAAATCTGCGTGCTGACTTTTGGACTCAAAATAACATCATTCTTGATTAAAACTACGTAAACTGATGATGGTAGATTGTAATTGTCAATCTAGTGATCGTCACATCTGACTGGTGTCCAAGTACGCAGCCACTTTGAATGTTAGAGCCTAACTTGCTTACTTGATACTGGAGAGTTGTGTAGGTTGAAGGCGAGCTCAGATCGACCAGCTTGTGGCGAACAACCACAAAATCGAGACAGCTGAAAGAGGTTTGTCTTTTGCCCTCCATATCACTCTCCCTCCGTAACACATCATCTTTTCGAATCTAACATACATAGTGGATGTTTGTTGGATACAGACGTTCCTGGACGAGGTTTTCCAGGAGCACGAAGCTGTGAAGGGAGCCCGTGGTGTGTTAGTTTATGAGCTTAGTAGACGTTTCTGATTTGGGTGAGAAACAGCTATTAATTGTTTGTAACAACAATATTGGATAATGAAATATACCCTGAAAACTATGAATAATCGCATTTCGTGTGTGTGTACACTATTCAAAAACAGGTGTGTATGAGACATTTATCAGAAGTATTATTGAGATTATCAGAAGTCGAGCGTGACACATGCCAAAATCAGGAAGCATTAAAACATTCCAGAAATCCGCAATGTTTTACATTTGTCAGTCAAATAAGATGACTCATGAAAACCTCTGCTCCGACTCCCAGGAGCAAGGCCATCTGAAATACACATGTCCCGCTGAACTGCTCTCCGACATCTCCCAGAAAATCGCAACACGAGACCCATGATTGACACTTGGCAAGCAGACAGTCAAAACGAGAGACCATGGTAAAATAAAGGGCAAGGTAAATAATCTCGAGAATCGTGCTTACCCCTGACGAAAGGGGGTGACTCCGGGGGGCTGCTCCTAGGATCCATAAGCCCAGCTCCCCGGCCAACTCCCGGGAGCCGGGGTTTGTACTAGTGTGTGGGTCGATGGCAGCATTTACCCGGTTGATCCAGGAACAGAGAGGCCACCTCCATTCAGAACTCTTCGAGATTGCCTGGAATTCATATGTCATGGAGAGCAAGGTCTGTATGGATATGCACGCAGATTGGGTCTCGTTGATGGAATTGGACCTACACGGCGTGAGATGGAAATGCAGTGCCGACATTTAGAAGAAGAACTCGGCAAGGTGAGAGACGACCTTGCTGGCAGCAGAGAGAGGCTTGACCATAACAGGGACATTGAAGATACATGCATGCAATTGCGGGTTGAATTGGAGACTATTAGAACCGAAATGAGCAGCATGGAGAGAAATCATAGGGTGACGGTGCAGGGCTTGGAGACCGAGGTGCGTCGCTGGCAGCAAGCAAGTGAGCGCCTACCGGAGGGGCCTAGCCCTTTGAAGGACACGCCTATGGGGATGCGACGTAGGGCTCGACTGCTCAGGGGGATTCATGAATTGAATCATGGTTCAGGGTGGGCAAAACGCAGAGTGAAGCTCGTTAGGACGCATTTGCAACCTCATCTCGTGGATGCTGTCAACGACAACAACCGGGTCAACCATGAGAAGCAGCGACTTCATGGGGATAAAGCCTCCCAAACAGTAACTGCTGTAGCGTTAGCAAAGATACTGACTAGGCATGAAGGTCTCACCCTCGCAACTCAGCCATCTATGGAGCATGTTAAGAGAAAGATTGCTAGTAACGTCCTCAAGGCAATTGGAAAAAGGGTAGGGCCGAGTAATATTCTTGCTGCCTGCGACCAAGCAGGGGTGTCTTATCGCGGCTATGGTGCAATTTACCAAGCCGTGAAGGCTCCAGTTCGGGATTTGACCAAGGATGCCAAGTCCAACATACTACCTAGTCCCTACCACGTCAGAAGGCTTCGGCAGGAGCTAAATGCGAACTTGCCACAATTCATTGGCCAGTACTACCACGCTGAGGGAAGGATGGAGCTGCCAGCAGTGTCAAAGAAAACCAAGAAATCCGAGGAGCAGCGAAAGGAGGTGGTCTTAGATGAAAAGAACTCGCTATTCACGGACCTTGAGGTGGTCCAGCAGAGCATGGTGATCTTTTATGGCATCACGGAGTCAGGTATGCATCCTCTTCTTCTATTGTTGACAGCAATGGTGAATGTTCGTTTGGTGCCAGCAACTGCATTGTGTGTCTTTAACAAAGGAAGCTAATTCGATTGCATTACAGAAACATTCTCACGTGGGGATATTCTTGCAGAGTTGGAAGGGGCTCCGTTGATATTTGTCCTCAAGCTGGATGAGGCAGAGATTATTAACGGGAAGAAATTTGAACGTGTTAGCATCACGTTGATGAATCGGGCTCTGGACACTAACATTCAGGTGGACCACGAGAGGTACTTCTCGGTACAATCAGAGCAGGAGATTTGGCCAGTTGCCACGTTTCAGGTCGAGAAGGAGTCCTACGATGTTCTCTCGTGGATATTTGGAAAGTCAAACATCCCGGCTGTGATAGCAGCACAGTCAAGTGGCAAGAAACTCACGGTCCCTGAAGTTGGAGAATTCCAGGTGGAGTGGCATCTTGCTGCAGACATGAAGACGATCAAGTGTATGTACGGGCTCCAGTCAGGGCCGTCGTGTGCAATGAACTGCATATATTGCGACCAGAAGAGGATAAAGCCCACTGTGGGGACAGCAAGCCAGGCAAACGCTGCCATCAAGAGCCGTGGTAAAGCGAACTGGGTGGGGGGGCTATTTTCGAGCAGCGTACCTGAGGAACCTTGTGACATGACCACATCTACTAGGTGGAGGCCTATCCTGCCGATTCCTTTGTCCAGAGTACACATTTGTACATTGCATGCCTTGGTTCGATTGACGGAGAAGATAGTGCACATGCATATCATGTATGTTTGGAACATACAGAATCAGAGACTGAGGGCTACTGCAATTGAACAGATGGAGAAGTTGTTCTCCGCGATTGGGGCTCATGGTGGAAACGTGGAGATTAAGAGGGACCCCAAGCTCAGTGGCAACACCGGAAATGTGCCGCAAAAACCCTCTTTGAGTGGTACCGTTGCCAGCAGGCTTTTTAGGCCAAGCGTTTGGTCTGGAAATGATAAGGCCTGGAAGGATATATGTCAAGCTGAGAATAATAATGCCGGGAGTGGGGCTGACCGCATTGCAAAGTACCAGATGTGGCAAGCCTTTGAAGATGTCGTACCATATTTGACAGGACTGGTGTTGACAGCAGAGCAACGGATGCAATTCAAGCAGAAGATACACAAGTGGGGAAAGGCATACTTAAAGGCCTTCGGAGAGGAGCATGTTACCCATTATATGGTATGCTCACGGCTCTGTCTGTTGTTGCTTTTGGTGTTTCTTCAGTGAACCGTCTACTTGACCTAAGTATCCGACTTTTAACTTCCTTCTTCTTGTTGACAGCACGTAATTGTACGGCACTCCACATGGTTTGTGGAACACTATGGGAGCCTTGGAGTCTGGAGCTGCCAAGGCATGGAGAAATCACACCACCAAGCGAAGGCAGCACATCAAGCACATACAGCCCATGGTGGTGGGAAAGCCCGTACTAGTGCGATTCTCCAGCAGATCCAGCATTGGTAACGAAACATACAACATCGATATAAGAAAAAAATGGAAATCCAGGGAGCTGTACCAGACCCGGATGACGGAGCACGGGCCATTGAGGGATCCTGGAGACGCGAGCGGTGGCAACAATCAAACGCTGCCATCGCCTGCGAGGAGTGGAGGTCAAGGAGGAGGCGTGTTGGACGAGCATATGTTCCTGAAGAAGTCGTGGAGGACAAAGGAGATTGGATGATGGAAGAAGAGCAGGAATGGAATGCCAACGGGGACATGGTTGGCAGTGGGGGCGAGGAAGATGAACAGAGGGACGCTGCTAACAATGATGAGGACATCGCGGATGCTGGCAACAGGGGTGCTGGGGAGGATATTGCCCCCAATGTCGACATTGCACATGCTGACAGCGACTAGGGGGCTCAGAGTCATGGAGTTTTTTTTGATATACAATGTTTTGTAGAAGGGTAATGTTATAGAGAAGTAATGCCTTTTAAAGATACTGTATTCTATAGATAGGATAGTGAAGCGAGTAGTTACATGAACGCTTAAATTGTCTTCAAATGTACACTTTCATTAAAACAAATATTAAAAAATTAAAAAATTCAGGCAATTCACTTTCAAAATTTAGTAGATGTGCGAATACATAGTCAAGTAAACACCGCCTATACTCAGACAAATTAGACTCGAATTTTTTAAACTACATGATCTCACATTCGCGATATCATATTTAAATTTTAGAAAATATGGATGTTCTGAGTAGAGATAGATATTACAAAAAGCCAAATTTTTCCCCTTTGAATCATGTTCTCATATAAAGTAATCTTGCTTTCAAATTTAGTTCTCTTAATTTTTGATCATATATCTTAGTTAATAAGTTTTTACATTTAATATTTCTTAAGATTTTTACGAGACCCTGGGTGCCATTAAGTTGCATCACTTCTTAATTGAATTTTCTTATCTTTAATTTTTAATTCTATGTTTATCTCCTATTCTAAATATAAAAAGTTGAAGATCACTTATTTTTATTTCAAAGACACACGAAAAATGAAAGAGAAAGTCTATTATTTTCTGGACTCTTCCCAATTTTCTAGATTTTTTTTATTTTCTTTTTCATATTTTTAAATTTACCCAAATTATAGAATATTAGTTAAAATATTTAAAAATAGAATAAATTACTTACTAGGAAAAGTATGAAATATCCAAAATAAATTTACAAATGAAATGGTAGAATCAAATACACTTTCTGGGGGAGTTACAGTACAATAGATTATAAGAATTTCATAAAGTTATACAAGTCATATTCTTCAGTTTATCGAATATGAATAATAAATTATACACGTTCTTATTTTTCAATTTTCATTTTTTTCTCATTTGATGTTATCGAGAGTCCCCTTCTGAACTACTAATTAATAGTTTTTGTTCTGTTTCCTAACAATTGTTATTTTTGGGTAACCTTTGTTATGGTCCTAATCAATTTCTTTTCTTTTTTTGTCCCTTTTCTTTACCCCATTTTTCCTAGATATAGAAACTGTACAATGAACTGTACTCGTACATTAGATAAGACATGGTTAATAGTTGTTGGTTTTTTAAGATAATGAAAAGTTAATAATTGTTAAGATTATATTATTTGCTTTCTCCCAATTCTCTTATCTCTCATCATTTGTTTTTTGGATTTTTATCTCTTTTTATTTTTTCTTTATTTCGGATTTTTTCCTCCTTTTTTTTTTTTTTTTTTTTTTTTCTCTACCCATTTTTTGGAGATACATGTTTTCTTTTTTCTTTTTTCTCCCTTCTCATTTTTTTCCACCATTACTTTTATCTTCATTTAATTCTTTTTCCATATAGATTTTGGACATCTCCCTAATCCTTCATTATTTAAGGTTTTCTTCTCTTTAGATTTTTCCTCCCACATATTATTATTTTAAACCTTTTCTTTTTTTGGTTACTAACTTACTAATTTACGTTTTTAGGTTTATTTATTCTCCTTTTCATTTTTAGATTTAGTTAGTTTCCCGACTTCTCTTACTTTTTTCCAACAGTCAAGTATTTTTAAAATTGCCGAGTAAGGTTTTATTTTCATTTTGGTTTTTATTTTTGTTTGGTGTTTATTTTCATTTGGTTTTTATTTTGATTTTGTTTTCCTCCCAACTTCAGAGAATTCTCTTATCTCTCATCATTTGTTTTTACTCATTTTTTAATTTTTTTTTAATTTTTAATTTTTATTTTATTTCATTTTATTTTTTTCCCCCGACGACTTTTAATGTGATGGGATGCTGTAGAGGGAAAGCCCCGTGGTGGTGGGAAAGCCTGTATTTTTTTATTTTTTTTTAAATTAATTAATTTCATAGCAGAATTAAGGTTTTATTTTCATTTGGTTTTTTTATTCTCTTTATTTGTTTTTTTTCCATCCAATTTCAGATAATTCTCTTCCCGTTCATTATTTTTATTCTATTTTTCCCATATTTCTTCGTCTAATGTTTTTTTTTTTTCCAATTCTATTTTCAATAATTATTTTTTTCCACAATTTGTAGACCTAATTTTTTAATTATTTCAGACCATTTTTTGTTTTGGTTCCTAATTCGTTTTTTTATGTTTATTTATTTCCCTTTTCATTTTTAGATTTAGTTAGTTTCCCAACTCCTCTTATTTTTTTCTAATAGTCAAGTATTTTTAAAATCGCCAAGTAAGGTTTCATTTTCATTTTGATTTTTATTTTCATTTGGTGTTTATTTTCATTTGGTGTTTATTTTCATTTGGTTTTTATTTTGATTTTGTTTTCCTTCCAACTTTAGAGAATTCTCTTATCTCTCATCATTTGTTCTTTGGGTTTTTATCTTCTCTCTTTTTTTATTTTTATTTTTTTATTTTTTTTTAATTTTTTTTTCCATCTTGTTTTTTTTTTTTTTAATTTAATTTTTATTTTTTATTTTTTTCCGAAGATTTTTAATGTGATGGGATGCTGTAGAGGGGCTGCATTATAATGGGCGCCGGTCATCCCCTATGACCGTGGCGCCCATTCCCGCGCGGGGTAGAGAGAGGGAGGAGCGGCCTTTCTTCCCCCCTCTTGTCCTCGTTGCTGCCAGCAACGTCTCCGCAACGCCGCTGCTTGAGGCGAGCTTGGGTGCAAGCGTTTGGGGAGCTGGAAGGGGTGTTGCGGAGCGGGAAAGAGAGGCGGGAGTAGTACAGAGGTGCGGGGGATACAGGAGGCCGAGGAGGTGCGGGGGGACAACGGCGAGGAGAAGGGCAGAGACGCCGTTGTGGAAGGGAGGTGCTGGGTGGGGAGAAGCGAGAGGAAAGGTGCGGGGAGGAGGGCAGCAAGGGAGGGAGGCGCGGAGGGTGCTGCCGGGGAAGGGAGCTGCGGAGTCCTCCTTGACGCCGGGAGGAAAGGTGCTGCGGAGGTGCGAGGTAGAAGGGAGTGAGCTACATCAACAGTGGAGCGACAGCGCCGACAGACAAACTCCGGTAAGCGACAGTTGGGTTTCTTTGGATTTGTGCATTCAGCTCAACTGCCTAACTGAGCTGAGTCTACTTTGCAAGGTTTGAATTTCAGTTGGTTTCTACTTGCAAATGGTTGTGTGGAGATGGTTGTTGTCTTGGTTTTGTAAATGAATGCGTGCTGAAATGTATGCAAGAAGCTTTCCTTCAAGTGTTGCAGCTGTGCTTGATGCGAAGTTTAGAATCTAAACATTGAATTTACTCTCTTTCCTACTTCACTATTCACATAGGACTTAGAGTGCGTCGTTTTTAGCTCAGGTGCTGGGGACTCTAACAACTGTATGTTGTGTTGCAGCCATGGTTGCTGGCAGCAAGGACGACGGTGTTCTCACGCAGTGGGACCTCCCTTTCGACCTGAAGGCTCTACCGCAGGATGTGGCGGACAAGGCCGTGGTGCTTGCGCCCTTTCTTCTTGGTAGGAAGAGCGCAAACTACGACGTCGATTTCTTCCACCGTGCACTTGGGCTCTGCAAGAAAGGGATATCCTTCACCGAGCTCAGCAGTGACAAGGTATGCAAGAAATCCTTGTTCATTAAGACTTGGCCGGAACGACATGGAGGGCGCCACCACATTGCTGACTGCACCGACAAGCAGGCTATCGAGGCTTACACACTCCAGCATGCGAAGGTGTATGGAGGTGAAGGCCCTGACAACGGGACATTTGGTACCTCCTTCCTTCGAGGCTGTCACCAGACCTTCGAGCTGGGCGAAGACGTCAACTGGGCAGAGAAAGCCGCGACCTTGCAGAAGGCACGTGATAAGAAAGATGCCCGCAACCCTCTCAAGCTCACACCCCCAGCCTTCAGAGAGTAGATCGAGGCACTCATCGACGTGCTCGCTGGCCACATCGACGACAGACCCTCTCCTGGCAACACGGTCATGGCCATTGAGGGAGTCGGCATTGGACCTAGCCACGGGGTCCTTGTTACGGGGAGCAGCAGCAAGGGAGCGCCTGCAGCAGAGGGAGCTCGGGGTCGCACTCGAAGCCAGCTCAAGTCGAAGGCGCCCTTGATCACTGAGGAGGAGAGCTTGCCCAAGTCTTCACTTGCTGGCAGCAAGGATGAAGACCGACCCAGCACGGAGCCGAAGGCGAAGCTGGACCAAGCCAGGGCCAAGAAGGCAAGATTTCAGGCCGACCTCGCGAAGAAGGAGGCTCAGAGGGAGTTGTTTCTTGGAGATATCAAGAACCAGAAGACCTTTATGCAGGAGAAGGAGGATGAGGAGGGCCGGTTCTATGAGGAGATTGCTGCCCACCGTGCTGCCAGCAAGATAGCCGCGGCCGCTGGCAACACGGCGGAGAAGAAGCTCGGAGGTCATTGGTTCGAGCCCCCGTGGCGGTTGCTGGCACCACGGTGGCACCTCACATGCCACGTCAAAAAGTACGCGGGCAGCGACTGTTTTTTTCTCTCACGTGCCGCTTACACGGCCTTTTTGTGACCCGATTTTGCACCTAATGCCAAAATTTGCTGAGCGATCATTTGTGATTTTTAAGAACTAACCCATTCAGACAATATCATATTTGGAAACTTTAGAAAATTTGTGTCTCCTTGAACAAAAGTTACAAGTTTTCTCATCAGTCTTACATGCAGTGACAAGTTTACATGTGAATGGTCTGAATTTTCATGGTGTCCGAAAGGCCCAAGCTCTTCTTCTTGCATGTGAGCCTCACATGTATAGCATGTCTCGACATTAAATTATTGGCTCTGTCCTTGTTCAAAATCGGTAGTCCACGCAACAATACCGAGGTTACCTCCCTATTTTCAAATCGGAGTCAAAAGATCTTGACTACTGCTGTGATTCGTTCAGAGCTCCGAGAAAGGTGGAGAGACCTACAAGATTAGGATTCCAAATGGTGCAGAGTCTGTCCCCGCTTTATATATCCGGACTCCTGGTTTAAAGGCAATACATCCACTTAACATTTTAGGCAACAATTTACCTATCTACAACCCATTTCACATTGCAAAATGAAAGATTTTCTTTCAGACAAATTTTGTAATTATTGAGAGCAAAATAAAGTGGACCACAAAGTGCAACATGTGATCACTAGGAAGTGAATATGAAGTGTGCTGTTTTTAAAAGCTCAAAGCTGATTTTGAGCATTTTGGTGTAGTTTTTGAGCATTTTAGTCACTTTTAAGAGTGTCACAAGGTATTTTATATACATCTTCATAAAAAAACATCTTTAATTGAAATTTAATTTGACCACTAGTTCTAAATCATGAAAATGAACTTTTTCAAAGTCTTAATTTCTTCATTTGGGGCCCTTTATTGTCTTTAGAGGATGTTTTTTTCAATTTAAAAAACAATGTTCGGTGAAAAAAAACTCACTAAAAGTTTTGCGGAAAATAGTGTTTTAAAAACGTCCATGCGGTACTTCTTGCCAATCTAGGATTGCAAACACAGCAACCCGGATCATTTCTCCAAGCGTAATGTATAAACAAAGGACCCCGCGCAGTCAAAAGTGATTTCTGTCAAAACTACAATGTAATACGATCACTTTTCCAAATGACTGCATTCACTTTGTTCAACTTTGTGGTGTTCTTAGAGGCGTCTCAACTCAACAACTACCAACGCAAATTTTGGAAGTTGTAGTACATCAAGTCTACTTTCCGTATCCCAAACTTAATTTCCCATCAAGAAGTTTTAGATGCCAATTTCTTGCGTGTTTACACAACGGGCTGAAATTGTCAAATAGTTAAGCACTTTTTTGGTCCACTTTATTGTGCTTCCCCCCTAATTGGTTTATAATTGCTTCCATGTACGAAGCTGGTGATTAGAGGTTGATATTCCCAATATTATACTATAGAGGATTCAAGTGCAAACTTACTAGCACAAGAGTTTACATTTGCAAAATCAAATCATAGATATTGTTGGTGGACAATAATGTCGAAATGAATGAATTTTGAATATAAAGTCATGTCTTCTAATGAGCAAGACCTTGAATGTTGTCATCAGGTTGGTAATTGTTGAGATTAGCATCGTGCGGAGTAGCGTGTCATTAGTAAGGGGCTACATCTTAGAGTCGTTTGAGGAGTTTGGTACTTGCATTAACAAATCTTCATACATGTTGGTGAAGGAGCTACAATTTGTGGAGTTTTTTTTAATTAATTTGGGAGGAAAAGAGCAAAAGACCTTTAACATGTAAGTATGTGTGTGACTTGAGGTGGCTTAGATGTGGTCATTGCCTTTGTTATTGTTGATTAGTGGGCTGCAAGCTAGTACAATTAATTCATGTACACCAATAGCCTATGTTAAAATTAATATTGTTGTGAATATTGACATTTTGATCTTTAAGATAAAGTAACCTTAATAATATCAGTTGTGAATTTTATCGATAGTCTAGAAATCATATTTACTATTGTAATATTTATAGGCCGGATTATTTACAACCAATGTTATTTCAAGCATAGGCTTCTTGTATTGGGATCGGTTGTAGATGTTGATACTTTGATCTTTAAAGTAGAGATATCTCAACCCCTAAAAAATTTGGCCATAAAATCCCAAATTTTGCATCAATTCTGCCCTCTTTTAATTCAAGTTATAATTATGTAAATTCGAACGTATTTTAAAGAATCTAACCGTAGGATCTAGTACCTAACTTATACATGTATGTGTAGACAATTTTTTACATTTTAAATCCTCGCCGTTTAGAAGATCATAAGGTTTGAACTTGAGAGAATAGTTTTTTTTTGGTACTGTCCGGCAGGGATAGCTATCCTTTGGAGAGTGAAAGAGCCAATTTTTTGAGATTGTGCGGTTGGAGGCTCTTCAGTTTTGGATTTTAAAGTGAATTGGGACTATGCTCAAAAAAATTGAAGACAACACAACATACAGAAGCATTGGAAAACCACATTTCCAGCAACAGGAGTCAAATGAAATGCATATACACTGGCTCTTTTTCCACACTAGAAACACTAGTACAACATGCGCCCCTTTCCAGGTCCAGTTCCACCCCGGAGTCCACCCAATTCTGCCGAGTCCAGGCAGGTGGACTCATTCAGGCGTAGGTGGAGTTGGGCAGACCCGATTTAATCAAAAGCCAACATCTCCTAAAGCAGGCTGCGTGCTCTGCAGTCGTCTGCAGTGGTTCCCTGTCAGACGCGGAGCATTCGCTGATTGTCGGGAACGCTAAATCGAGCCCACCAGCTGTCGGGTGACTCGCTGTCGGGTATCCATATGAACTCAATACCCGTTTCTGTATTAGGGTATTGGACTGTGCATACCCTCGCAACAAGTCATATCCGGCTCTTGCCCGGTTAATGATAATCATATCCGTGTGACAGCTGATGCCCGGATCTTAAAGGTTTAGGCCCGGTGTCTTATACCCGGTTCCATGATATTCTGTTTAAATGTTGATAACCGCGGAATGTATGCATACCCTGTTGAAAGGAATACCCGCCGTTCCATTTATTGATACCCGACTGTGATATTGGGCGTGGTATCGTTCCGGGTCTGTGCATCCTCTTCCACGATATTTTTAGGGTATTTCCCTTGATTTCGGGTGCCAGCGAAGGGTGATATAATGAAAACACGCGTCAATCATGAACCGTTTTAAATTTGTAGCATGGCACTGTTCATTATGTGATGAATTGCAACATGCATAATTCAACGAGGTGGTTGCCCTCACATGATTCTCGAGGCTATAATGCTCGAATTCATAGTCTCGGGTTCAGAGTAGACCATGCTATACTAAAATGAAACTATCGCACTACCCTGCAGCTGTGTTTCAAAACCTCTAGTTCAGTGACTGAACTTCGGTGAAACCTGTTGAACAAAGGGTTTCACCTACAGTCTGCTACCTGATATGTCTTCGGTGTCGAGGTCGCGCACGAGGAGATGATGCGCCCACTTGATGTACACAGTAGAGTTCCCTGGAGGGACTTTGGCCTCCAAGAGCGTGCGAAACGGTTGTCGTTCCAGTTCACAGAACATGAGATCAGCTGAGGGATCATAGACGTGAAGAACCTGGACCATCTGCTGCCCAAGGTCACATGGTGTGTAGAGTTGATTTTTTCGAGTGGACTTCCAGCTAATGCCGCTTTTCCCGTAAGCGACGGGAAGCCCTGGGAGATTAGGGTGCAGGATCCAACAAGGTTTGTTGCAGGCGATGGGGTGTTCAGTCCTTCCACGAGGATTGATGCGACCGAGTGAAGGGCGAGCAATAGGGGGGATGTGATGGAGAGGTCCCCTCGACTTAAGGTATTTTTTTGGAACCACTGCCTTCTTCTGGATGACAGACTTCTGACTTCGTGTCGCCTTTGCAGGTGGCTGCGTCATGAAGTCGGGATCATCTGAAAGAGTGTTCCCAGGGAAATCAAGATCGTCATCGGGCTCCTGCGAATCAGAGGAACTCTTCCTCTTCTCCGGAGACTGTTGCAAATCTGATGGATTCGACATCGCAGGGACAGCCTCCGGTACCAATGTGGGGTGGCTCGCTGAGTAATCCAAGGCGGACTCGGGACTTCCACAACGCTCGCCTACATGAGTCTTCTCTGGAGCAGGTAATGCACTAGAACCTGGTCCTTCTGTTGTTGCAGTCCGTTTGGTTGGCGCTGGAGAATTTGGTGGATTCATGGGGGACTCCATAGGCGGTGCAATATCAATACTCGGGCTGAATTGCCCGGCGGTCATCTTCGCCAATAGTATACGCATGTCGTTCAAAACGTCCATCGTACTTTGCTGTGTGCGGTCCAGTCTTTGAACGGTGGCCTCGAGGTTTGATTTCCAAGCCTGTTCCCGATGGTGATCCCCTGTACGCACGCCGTGGTTGATGACATACTCCGGTGTGCTCTGCGTAATGTGAAGAATGCAAGCAATTTAGGGAATTTAGGACTAGGGCATAGAAAAAAAATTGATTGCTTGAATGCAGGGTTTAGGTTACGTGAGGATGTCGAAAGAGGAACCTGGGGGAAGACCGCTGTGTCTCGGAGTTCAACCCCACACGCCTCAGAACTCGTAGTGAAATAAGTGTTTGCGTCCTGGGTCTGGCGATCCATGACATCCTCACCCCAATTGAACTGCCATTATCCACGAACACAGTATAAATTCAAGTAAAGAAATCATCGTTTAGGGCAGACATGGCGTTGCAATGGTCGTTTAGGGTAAAACGGGAGGACGAAGCATGTGAAGACAAAATTGTAAGTGGACAGGAATCAGGGGGTCCTTACCTGGACCGGAGGTGAGGCGCCGTTGTGTCCCGTGCTTGTGTTTCCTCGTGGAAGTACATGGACATCCTGAGGGAACAGAGAAATCATGAGACATATGTTGCTGATCAAATTCGAAACATGGGAAACTGCGTACAATCAGATACGTAGGAGAAGGGGACATCAGACTACCTCACGTGCTAGACTTGTGTGTTCGGGATGGGCGGTTTCCAGGTTGCTAATTGGAATTCCATCCTCACATTCAGAAGGATTAATTGACGGTGGCGTTGTGGCAAGGGAACGCTTCTCCTGCATGGCCTTGGATTTTTGGCGGCCTTCCTCACTATCCCAATGCGACCTCCATGTCAACCACGCCGCATCGGGGCAGTCCTCGTGTTGCACGCCACGGTCGTAGAAGTGTTGCCTCCAAATGCTCTTGTCGTGAGTGATTGCATCATCGAGGTACTTCGGTAGGTAATCCGGGTCTAGATCTGTGGGGCTATAGAAAAACAGGAGGTCCAATTCCCGCTGTACAGTCAAGCACAGTAAGTGCCATTCCCCTTGGTGCTTGGCATATGATTTGTATGTCCAGTTTATAAGTCGCTTCGCAATCGATCTACAGGTACTGTGCCACTTTGTGCGAAGGCCAACAATCTTACCTTGCGGGTTAGTTGGGATGCAATGCTTCGGCTTCCGACCCTCCGCGTGAGAAGCAACGGTCTCTTTGAAAAAAGCAGGTTCGTATGATCTTTGCTCCCGTCTCCGCTTGTTCTTATCTGGCCTCTCAAGAGACAAGCTCCCGGTTGAAAGACTGCGGCTACGCTCTGACTGAGTTGATGTTCCGGGATGCGTTAAAGATGTAGTGCGTGGAATCGGTGGTGTAGGCGGGGGGTACTGACCAGGTTGTTGTCGATGGGGTGGAACAGTTGGACATTGGTTTCCATGGCCTGGAGAAGAACCGAGGACTTGACGTTGAGTACCGCCATGGCGCTGTGGGAGGGGCGACCCTCTGCTCAGCAAGTTCCCGTATGGTCCAGTGCCACCATGGCCGTTCGTAGATGGAGTGGGGAGTGCCGTGTCAAACCCAGGGATAACCTACCAGAAAACGCAGGGGTCATGACTATTAGGGCACCGATGCACCCAAGATACTATGAAATGAGAGAATGAAGAGCTGACTCAATGTTAGTGGTTATAGGCCCAGAGAAGCTGCCACATTATGTAGACACTGAATGAACGACCGAATACACAAACCAGCGAAGAGAAATTATACAGAATTGGGCGCGGTAAGACATACCAGGCAGAATTTGTTCATCAGATTTAGAAGGTACAGACAGACCAGGAGAAGGCCCGGAACGACCGCTGGCGTAGGTGCAGTGTCCATCAAAGGGCGAATACACAAAGCAGCAAAGAATCACGAACCAGAAAATAAAACAAAGCAATTTGCGACTCACCAGGGAAGGAGCGTCGGCCATGCCGGACTGTTCTTGGAAGTGTACCTCGTTCAGCATTTTAGCACCGAATGCAAACAAGTCTGCGATGGCCTGTTTGTACGCTACTCGTGGGATCCGCGGTGCGAGAAATTCGTCGCTAAGATAATCCGGTTCTTGACTTACAGATCCCGCACTACTGCCTTGCAGTGAGAATGTATCCATTCTTCTCCGAGGACTTAAGGGCGGCGGAATTGGATCAATGGCACGATCAAAAGCAGTACGAGAACGAGAAACCTAAAACCCGGAATAGGCTATGCCGAGGTGACGATTTGTGAAACACCGCCGAGTACTAGGGCTTCAGAGGAGGCGTTTCAGCGTCACTCCGAACTGCAAAGATGAAAGAGGGATGTAATCATGTATCTCTGACCACGTATTCGGACGATCTCTCCTCCGACCGAATGAAGAATTTGCAACTGCTGTAGGGGCGGCGCCCTTATTCTGTAGGAATATAAGGATTACGAACATGTTGAAAGTTGACGATATTTTTGGTGCAGTAAGTACTTCTAAACACAGAATCCAGTATTTCGGCGCATCATTCCACTCTCGTGATTGCTCGGGCATTCCTTTCCAGTAAATCATGTCAGATGCTGATAAAATGTCCTAATTTGCAACACCGATGTGTCAGATACTGATGACTTTATGCCAATCCTTGCTATTATGATTGAAATATCTAACACCCCCTCGTGCATAACTGGCTGTGAAGGTGCCAGTATGGACCATCGCAATGGCAAAGAGCATATCGGCGCATGTCAGCAGTCGATTACACAGTAACTGCTGCCACGCTTATCCTCGCCCACGTATGGAACGCCACGAAGAAATTGTGGAATCTCAATTATGTACCTTGGATGTGTCAGTGGCCGATGAGGACTGCTGTTCCGAGACTCCAGTTTATTTTCAGTTCCAACGTGCATCTACTTCGCTTATGGTGCAGCAGTATAAATCTGGTGGCAGCCTCCACTTCGGACCTATCTCATTATTCGGCCATGGATCCCATCAACCCCGAGAGCACCTTACACCTGAAGTGGAGGGTGGACGCGAGAGATGCGAAACTGAATCGGAGGGAGGAGGAGGTCGCTGATCGGAACGGGACGGAGTTCCGAGTCTGCAGATGTAACATCTGCGTCGGCGAGATCCGTTCTACTCGCAAGCGACAGAACGTGATATACCATTTGGAGAGGTTTGGTCGATCGCCAATGCTGCGCGGTTCCACGGAGGTATTTCCACTCAGTCATCTCTTATTATTATGATGTAGTCAGAGGGCAGAATTCGTTTACTGTATTGGGTACGATGTCGTATGAGGCGGAAGTTGTGAGACGAGAGTTCTGTCTGAGGGTGTGCAGCCACGCTACACGGGCTCCGCTTGTTGTGTACATTTCCTGTATGCTATGGTCACCTTCTGGACAACGTCCCTAGAAATTCCCAATGGTCTTACAAAATACTAGTGTGTGGCTGCGGTACAGTTAATATAATGTCGCCTGGAATTCCTGGCAAGCTACGTGTCGCCAGGAATTTGTCCCCTTCACTTGTACGGTACTCATGCTGTTGTCCTGGAAGGGATTTGCCGTTCTTGTTATCGCAATTACTCTCCCATCGTCGTGGACTGTTGACGGTATCAAACTGCATTCAGGACTGTAGAAACAACGTAGCTCCCGACATAGAAATATGCGCTTCTGTCGGTTCCGGTTGTTGTTCCCCATGTTCTCTGAGTCATGATTGTGAGAGCCTTCAACTGTAATGATCGACTGAGAGTAGTGTTTTTACCTGAGATCACGTTCCTGTAGTCATCAGTCGAGTGGAATAATACTGTGCACTATATCCCCTCAAAGAATGTACTGTAAGTAACATGCTCTGCATTCATTGACATATTCCCTCATATAGCGTTCTCGTGCAATTGGATATGATGCAGGGGTTTCCACCTGATGAATCCGACGATGAATGGGATGCTGCGATAGAGCGTGATTTTGGTCTCCGGGGTCGTACGTTCATGCAAGTAGGCGACACAACGATGGACGAGGAAGTTAATATCGTGGACGCCGTCCAGCACGCATTTCATATATATGACTTGGACGACGGAATTGCAAACATGGGGCTCGAAGACCATGAACCAGAACGTCAGGCACGTGAAGATGGGAGTCTACCTGCACGGTTTAGCAACGACGATCAAATTCCAGGCGCTGCAGATGACCATCTCCAGGACGACGACTTGCCAGAGGTCAATCAAGATCTGCATGGGTCCATGGGGGGGGCACCACCTGTATTGCAAGACAGTGCAACGACACCGCTTTTTGCCAATGCAAGACTATCTTGTCTAACGGCGACGTTGCTGTTGCTGAATTGTTTGAGGACTCACGGAGCGAGTAACGCTTTGATATCCGAGTTATTCCGTATCCTAAGTTCCAGTGTTTTGCCCACCGTGAACTCTCTCCCTCCAAATGAGTACGCGGCCTCGCAGTTGCTGAGGATGCTCGGACTATCGTACGAAATGATCCACTCGTGTCCCCGTGGGTGCATGCTCTTCCGAGGAGAGGAGGCTGTTGCTTTAGACCATTGCCGGCACTGCGGATCTCCACGCTTCAAGAGAGTTGGAAGATCTTTAGTGCCCACTAAGGTACTACGTTACTTTCCCCTGATTCCGCGTTTACAAAGAATGTTTAGTACTCCCGAGCAAGCCCGATTTATGACATGGCATGCTCAAAATAAAAGCTCAGACGGATTCATAAGACATGTTGTAGACTCAAAGCAGTGGAGCTTCGTGACTGCTCGGTATCCAGATTTTGCAGCGGAGCCACGCAATGTCAGGCTGGGAATGGCAACTGACGGAGTGAACCCGTTTTCCATAAAGCGGAGTAACTGGAGTACATGGCCCGTGATCATGCTTAACTACAATATTCCGCCTTGGTTTACGATGAAAAAGTATTTCTTGATGCTTTCATTGTTGATCCCGGGAAAGCAGGCCGTCAGTGGGGACAACTTCGACATTTATCTTCAGCCACTCCTGGAGGAGTTGCACATTTTATGGACAGAGGGTGTTCTCACTCATGACGCAGCGGCTCAGGAAGGGTCCTCTGTGTTCACGATGAGAGCAATTCTGCTCTGGACCATCCACGACTTTCCCGCGTACGGGATAGTCGCAGGATGTGTAACGAAGGGGTATATAGCATGTCCATGCTGTGGACCCGAGACAGAATCCAGGCGGTCCGCAGCACTCTCGAAGAATGTGTACGAGGGATTCCAGTATAGGCGTTACCTTCCAATGGACCATCCATGGAGGCGGGATCGCTCTTTCAACGGCCATGAAGAAACTAGACCAGAACCAGCTATGGTGAGCGGGGAAGACGTCATTCGTTGGGGCAATCTCCGCGAGGCTTGGGTGCAGGATGGATCAGTCCCAGCATCCGCTGACCCAGCCCGCGTGTATGGAATAAAACGCGTTTCCCGGCTCTACCAGCTCCCATACTGGAGGGTAAGGAACACTAACTACTGAGCTGAAAAATTCCGTATCTTTGTCGCATCCGCAGGTACCACGTGTTTGATGTTATGTTAGTATCAATCACCATGAATTTATTCCGTTCTAATTTAGTTTTTTTGGTGTGTGGAATAGGTGCTTCCCATCCGCCATACCTTTGATGTCATGCATGTGGAGCGGAACGTATCAAACAACATCCTGAGGCACGTCATGGGGGAGAAGGACTCCCCAGCTGGGAGACGTGATATGGAGGAGGCAGGGGTAATGCGAGAGCTCTGGCTGCAGAGAGACGGAGACTCGGGAGATTATGTCATGCCCCGGGCCCCATGGGTTCTATCTTCGCAGGAGAAATTGAGTTTCATTTCAATGATCTCGGGAACTCGAGTTCCAACAGGATATAGTTCTACGCTGACAAAGCACATGGGAGAGCAGAAGCTGAACGGCCTAAAGTCACACGATCACCACTGCCTCTTACAGCAGGTAATGCCCGCAGCGATCAGACACAGTCTGGCTCGTGGGCCGAGACTGGCTATTATCCGTATGGGAGATCTATTTCGACGTATTTGCGCAAAAGTGGTAAACCCTGCTGAGATACAGGATTTGAAGACATTCGCTGCCGAGACCCTTTGTCTGGTCGAATTAAACTTTCCACCAGGTTTTTTTGATATTATGAGCCATTTGGTTATCCACCTCGTGAAAGAGCTCGATATGTGTGGACCTGTGCATGGGCGTTGGTGTTACGGCATCGAGAGGTATCTGGGTGTCCTCGTCTCTTACGTCCGAGATAAATCAAAGCCTGAGGCCAGCATGGCTTCGGGGTACGTCGTTGATGAGGCTCTCGGTTTCTGCACCGAGTACTTTCAGCTGTACTCTCATACAAGACGCAGAATATGGGACCCCGAGCAGGAATTGCGGGACTCAGGGGAAGTCCTCCTCGGTCGTGGCACGAATTACACGTTATCAGACCTTGAGATTGCGCAGATCCATGACTACGTACTGCGTCACTCCGTTGACAGCGCCGAGATTTTAGAGTAAGTAGCATCCGTATCCAACTAATGTTGATCCAGTTAAGTTATGTTTGCGGTGGTTCTTTGTCTAATGTGACACTGATGTTGAATCTGTCTCCCGCAGAGAATACAACCTCCAGAAGGAGTACAGAATGGCCGCCCGAGAAACTTTCAGGCAGACAGTGCGTGCACAGCATGCGACCGATCCTTCAGTGCCATTACGGTATGATTATCCTGCAGAACTCCGTGGACCATTTCCTCCCCTTGCAACGTGGGTTCAGGAACACGTGACCAACCTCCGAGAGGCTGATGTCCCAGTTTCCATGGAAGTGGTGGCTTTCTCCCTCCCTCCTGACGCTAAGGCTCTCAGTTACACGGCAATGTGGGCATATGGTGCACATTTTCGAACGGAGCAAGAATCATGCCCGTCGTATGTGACATTCGACTCGGGTATTGCCCATATCACGGAGGAGGGACTAGGCGAGACCCCTGATGTCGGGGTTCTGAGGTCAATCTATCACGTCAAGTTTGGTGCAATGACAGCCGTCCTAATGAAGGGGGAATGGTTTGAAAAAAATCAACAGGGGAGGGCTACCATTAAAAAGGATCGGTACGGATTCTGGACGGTGAAGTCATCTGCAACAGAGGACTCCGATTTCGACAATCCTTTTGCCTACCCCGAGCGGATATCCCAGGTTTTCTTCATGTCGGACATGATAGACCCGGACGTAAAGGTCGTCATAAAAAGTGATGTTCGGAGCGTTAGAGTTGCGGGAGAGAGGGAGCTACCGTACTTTGGAGCATGTGGAAGTGAGAATGGTAACATCAGAACACCCATCTTTCCTCATGGTGGAGGTCACACAGAAGCAGAGGACGTTCCTCCAGATGGAGCCGTTATCCGTGAGGAGGCCGTTCACGAACTCGATGCGACGATTCGAGCGCAAGCTGAGAATATGGAAGACCACGACGATCATTTCGAAGACGACTTCACAGAGGTTTACAACCATGACGACTATCCGCCACTGCTGTAGATCCTGTAGGCCATGGACGTAGGATGCATCGAGAAATCCAGTCCACAGAGTACTGAATTTTTATAGGCCGAATTCGTTTTGTTCCGTTAATTTGTTTTCCACTGCCCTGTAGGTGTTGGGAAGCATTGCTGTATGGTCCATATTCAATTGCGATTTGACCCGCTTACGGACTATATTCATGACTGTATGTGTTGTCGGATTAGTCGGCTAAGGGATGCACCATTCAAATAATGCACAGTCGGAGTACTCCATGTCCAGATTCGAAAACACGGTGGCCATTAGTCACATTTAAGTTACGTTACTGTATCTGAAAAAGTTTTCCAGCAATCATGTAATTGATGGTCGTTAGAAGTCGTAGCGGCTGCACTTCTGTTCCCCCCAAAGTGGACTGTTGGCATATCAGGTCTGCAGCTCCAGGAGAACTCAGACACAGAAGGTACGTAGACACGGGAATTCCTACCAGTCGTGTTCTATTCTTGCGAGCTTGTAATCAGTACCCACAATCCACACACTTCAGCACAGAACATATATTTTCCATTACTCGGAGCTGTTTACAAGTATTTGTGCATGCCCATGCAGAACTAGTGCACTGTATGATGTATTTGACGTTCTGCAAGCACGTTCACAGTGGCTGTGTACAGGTGATTTCCGATGGGACATGGGAGTTTTTACAGGCCAGATTTAAGTGCTGCCCGTTTAATGCAGGTAATCATCACCCCCTGCTAATTAAGTCTCCGCCAACTGTGGGATCATTACTATGCCGACAACGTACACGCCCTTAGTAGGCTGTAATAATCAATGTGATCCGATCTTATGCAGAAGTGTATGAGCAAGTGGAGATTGTGCTCTCTTCAGACCAGTTGTCTCCGTCTGTCTTATTGACCTCCTTGACGTCCGTAGAACATAAACGAGTTTGCGAGGCACGGCGTTTATAGATTTCAGTTCGTATCGAGTGTATCAGCAGTCGCCGAGAGCCTGTGTATGTCAGCATGGCTATGCCGGAATTCTTCGAGGGGGTTGTCCGTCAGCTAGAGTACGTCGGAGCAGTTTTTTTCTCTGTCTTTCTCGACGATGCAGCCATGGAGGCACCTCTGGTATGTGACCTTACTTGATTTGTATTTTATGCCCATATCGCGCACTCTTTCGCCTGCGTATTCTAAGTTTTGGACTCATTAGACTGGACGGAACGTCGTTCACTCACAGTAGACAGACAGGGCGCATGAAATTCTTATCATAGTAATTCAATTAGAAGGCGAAGTGCCGAGTTCCATGGCTTATAGGTGGATGAAAATTCATTGCCGCAGGTGATCCCAAAACAGTTTAGTACTAGATGCGGCTGGCCAAGTGCTTCAGACTGCATGCTGATTACGTCCATAACAAACAAGCGGGAGTGGAGCATTAAATTCGAGCTACAGAACTCCGAATGGACAAGTGTGGGTACGGGGTGGCAAACGTTTCTCCGCGACCAGAAGGTGACTTCCGGAAAGATGGTAGTATTCGAAATGGCAGACGACACCTGCCTCGTTGCAGAAGTACACCCTCCTGACGCGAAAGGGACTTTCTCGAAGACTTTGAAGCCCTCACATACCCGGCCTTTCAAGAGCTCCAAACTAGTTAAGTCGATCCCCCACCTTCCTCCCTTGTCTCAATTCTGTGCAAGTCCAAATTGTTCGCCTACGATTCATTTTGATAACGTTAAGCAACAACCTTGTATTCTTCTCCATGCAGGACATCCCTGTCAAATTTTGGCGTGCTGTCGGAGAGGACCAGTTTGACGGAGTCTTCTACAACCTTCGAGGTCCCCTGTCCCAGACAGTCGTGAAGACCGCGGTCAACCGTTTGCCTACACAGACAGTGTGCTCTTTCATGAACAATTGGCATGTCTTCTGCAAGGAAAACAAGTTGGAGGTTGGTGATCGATTGATTTTCACTCACGTGGATACTCACGTCTTCCAAGTAGTGAAGACCCGTCTGTGATTCTCGTTGAGGATTTCTCAACAATATGCTTCGTACTGAGTGCTGCACTATGGCGGATCCTCTACTGTCATGCATCTTTGACGGAGTATACATCGTGTTTGCAGCCTGGAGTCCTCTCCGATAATTAGGGAACTCCATCCGGATGCTATGAAACCGTTCAGCTCACGGTCTACTGATATTACTGAGTTGTTGATAATTAATTGTAAATGTTGCGCAGACTTATTGCTGTTTTCTGTAGATGATAACGCCCTCTTAGAGCTACAGAGACATGATCACGTCGCAGAGGCTATGTGGTTGTAGCACGGGTAGATTTTTTTCAGACACCGGAAGAGATGCGCGCCGTGGAACAGTATTTAACCTTCGTTTCACTCTTACGCTTTACTTGCACTCGAATATCCTTTGGATATGAACTATCGCTTACTGAATTTCACTAGCGTAATGTTGACGCTACTAAAATCACGATGAACCTTCTGTACATAAACCGATCGTACCTCTCCATTTGCTCATAGAGTCCCTCTGCTCATCAGGTTGTCATCGGATTAACTGTCTACTGTGCACATACTCCCTTCTGATTTATCTAATTCCCTTTGCTATGGAGAATGAGTCCTCGCATTCAGACGTTGTCGCAGGTGTTGTCTTCATTGGTACTGCGGAGGAGGAATGCAGGGGCAGTTCGAAGTCGTGCTCGGCCGGCGGATCCGTTGCATGGGGATGCGATCTCCTAGACAGCGAGGGGGAGCCCTTGTTGATGAATGAGGACGGGACAACAGCGAGGATATGGAACTTTGGGGAGCTCCATGCAGCTTTGGAAGCTGCTGAGGAGCGTCTCCGACACTTAGAAGATCGAACGCCTCCAGACTCCATTCCCGCATTGCCAGTGCCTGTTTCTTCGGAGGTTCATATTTCAAGCTCTTGATACATCTAAATTACCCTGATTTCTGATGTACATTTAGGGGCGACCCTTGTTGTTGAAGTGGATATTATTCTGAATTGCGGTTTTGAAGACGCAGGTACCTAGGACGGTGGCTATGCCTCCAGCCATGTCCATGACGGCGAACGTGGTGGACGCAGATTCTGAACCAGAAGATCTGATCTCTACAATTGCAACGACGGACACATTTGTGCCATAGCGGGTCAGAGTCATTGACTTAGAATTCTTCGTCGTAGAACTGTGTACTGGGGGAGGTAGTATGCAATTAAACGTTGGATTTCGAATACGATTAATGTGGAAATGGAAATGCCTACTGCCCTCTTTATTGTACCAAAAATCCGATGCCTCTCAGTGCTCATCGTCTTTTACCTGTCAAGGCGTTCTCCGAAGTCATTAGTACTCTTAGTATGACCTATACAGTCCTTACGTAAGCATGTACAGAGGATAGTGGAACACAAAAATCAACCCCAGAATTGAAGAACAATAACGTAACAACAATAAGAGGAACTGGGATGTGCAATGCCATATCATGGCGAGACGTTACTCAGAACAGGGGATACAATGCGGTGGTATAAAAAGGCGTTATCACATTCCGTCCTTAAATTGCCCACTGCCTACATCAGCATCGGTAAAGTCTCCGTCGTAACGTCTTTCAGTAACAAAATGAAACATACACCCGAACTATGGACATCTACATACCCGACTCCCGACGAGGACGCGAGAACCCTATGCTGAAGCAATTGACCTGTCTGTACACAAAATTTTGTTCTCGAAGTACTCTCGCTTACGAAGCCGTCGCAGTGACTGCAGCTCGTCGCGCGGAAGCAGCACCACCAGGACTCAAAATGCAGCGCTCATCTTCCTGTTAGAAATACTCGGGACTCAATCACCGAGTTGACGCTGCTCCCTGCTCCCAACGAGGCGCCGGAAATTGAAGGTCCCGTGGCAGTCACCTCCCGGGATAAATCCGTCGACTCCTGACCGTCCTCAACACCGGCATCGGAAGTCCAATTCACGCTGTCAGCTTCATCAGTGTAGTACATGTTCGTTGCAGCGCTCGAATCGGAAGGGGATATTGCGGTGTCTTCGCTTTCCTGATTGGAGTCGTCACTGTCGTCGTCCACATTGATAGGATTGGCGGCGTCCGACCCGGGCAAATGACCACCGCGAACAAAGCGCCTAGCGTATTCCTGGTAAGGTATTCCAGAGACACGCCCAAGCTCCACCACCTCTTGGTAACATTCTTCAGTGAAGTCGAAGTAGCTGGAGTTCTGCAACAAATGCGCGAGCGCCGGTGTCTCGGGGTACGTCAATTTCCTGAACTCTCGTCGCCAATGCACCATAGACAACCAACCGAGTATAGCGCCCAGAGCCATGTCTTTCCGAATTTTGCCAGAATCACGTTAATCGAAGCACAATACACTCTTCGTCCCACACGCGACCTCCGCCTTCCCGACCTCTCTGTATCATCAGATAACAATATGGACAGCCAAGCGACCATAACTCTAGGTGCATTAATCGCAGGAGGGGCTCCATTACTGACTGAATTTGACATGCAAGTGTGCATGAATAGACTAGGGACAGGAGGTGGTCAATCATGAACCCTAAGTACACATTTTTCCTAATATGTGCTAAAATCTCACAGAATCGTGATATTTGTCGTGCCTCAGATTACATCAATCACCTTAACATTTGTGCAGGACAACCTACGCTCGTTCGAACTTGATTAGCCTACGTATCCTGCCTGTGTGATTTTAATCACGTTATTGCATCTTAGCTCAATAGGAGGTACCGCGAGTGCTGATCTACCACACTAATCATCGAAACTACACTGTACTCCTTATGGGAAGTGGAGAAGATGTACAGTAATTGGAAAATCGAAGTGAACTCTGAAATGAGCTATCAACCATGGTCAACGACCAGGACATGTTTATATCCCCCACTTCCGAAAAGGGTATCTACCATAATACCCGGGACGTCTCCCCCCGGCTAGGTATGAGCCCTACTCCTCCGGGCCGGTTCTCAGCAAGGGTATGTAGACCGGGTGACTTCTTCTGGATGTTACGCCGCGAAATTACAGGCTTCGACATCTTATTATGTGTCGTGGCCCGTGGCCCCACATCAAGCCCCTTCCCGATAATTATTCCAGACTGACAAGGCTCATTTCCGATTATAATATCCCCCGCCTGGACTCAGTCCACCCACTACTACAAGGAAACCGCTTCAACAGTCCAAAATTGTCTCGGACCAATCAGAGGCCCTGCCCCCAAACGTCACTCCACTTTCACTCCACCCACTGCAAACCGCAGGTGGACTGGCTGGGTGGAAGATGGCATGTTTTCCACTAGTGAAATGCCTAAGAAGATCATCTATTTTTTGAAATCCAAAAGGTGTATACATGCATTTGTATGAAAAAAAAAATTGTAGAGGAAAAAAATCCAAAAAATAAATAAATCCAAAATAGATATGAACTTTACAGTGGTTTAGGAGGAGAAAATGGTGAAGGAAAAATGGGTGACAAAGGTGACCCAATTACTGTTGATCTATGTGAAAGTTTTTATAAAACTTGGAACTTTGACTAAATATATCTCAAGATCCGTACGGTCAAAATTTACAAAACTTGGAACGTAGACTAATTGGATGGCTCTGAACAAGATCCAACGGTTGGATTTTTCAAAATCAAAAAAAATTGTGAAAAAATTGTGAAACGGTTTCAGAAAGGATCATTTGGAAGTCATTGTAGACTGTCACAGATTTGGTACACCATTCCCATTGGCCACAAAACTGCCCCAGCTGCCCTAAATTGAATTTTGATCTTTAAACACGAATTATTTTTTAACTATGGGCCCGATGAGAGTAAAATTTGGTCTTGATAGAAAGATATGACAATTTCCCATGATGTGCCAAACTTACAGCCACATCCGGTAAAATTTGACTCAAAGGGAGCATGACCGGACCCAAAATCATACCAAAACTGTTGAGTTGATGCTTTAGGGGTTGAGGTCATCAAGTACACAAAATCAATGAAACTACTTTTCACACAGTTGCCCATCACTTCACTCATATTTGATTTGACTTTTTGAAGAAATGCAGAAATGCCCAAAGTCCAACTTCTTGGCATTTACACTACCGGTCGAAGTCTAAAGGACGTACCCTCCAAAAGAGCCTACGTGGCAACACTTTTAGATAATTATGGTGCGAAGGTGGCAGCTTGTCAATCAAAATTTGGGTCAAGCAAAATCGTGACCGAAACTTCCGTCTAGAGGTCGAACTTTTTTTTCATTTGGTTCGCTGCGCATATTAGCATAATTTGATCCAGAAAAGTGACGATTGTCCTCTCAACTTGGGCATAAGGTATACACACCCATGACGGATAATGAACCCATGACTGATATGTAGGCTTCGGCATTGCAGAGCAATGGAAAACCAGTAACCAATAATTGATGAACAGTAGATTTAGGATGCATCCGCCAATAGAATGCCTTTGTGAGTGTTATGGACATGGTGTTGTTCACTACTCTTGTTGTTGTCGGTCATTGGTATACCTATATGTCAGTTATAGGTGAGTGCCACTTTTGGACCCAAAAAATTGTAGTAATTTGAATTTTACTGAATTAATTTTGAAAAAATACTCATTCTTCATGAACCTTATGATACTATGCACGAAAAATAACTCCTTATTGAAAACCCAAGATTTACAATGCTGAAATGCTTAAGTTATCGGTCATAGGTGTGTATACCTTAACTTAGTCTGAACCGGCCCTCAACCTAAGCTCACCTTTGAAATCCAGCAGCCAACATGAGCATGAAGTCAAAGCACATGTGTGCCTATTTTCAAGCCATGGTGATGTTATGATGGCCCATGGGTTTCTAATTTCTAGTGGTATACTAAACCTATAGATATACCATATACCGCCAACTTTCTACCCGTATGAAAACAGTGATATTCCTTCTACAGTGCCTTGTATTAAAAATAAAAATAAACCCTGGGCCAGCTGTATTGCTCAAAAGCATGGACTTTCATGAAGGTCTGGAGTTTACCCTTCAGTGGCTCAATTTTGAGTAATATCAACAACGAATCAGCGGGAAGCAGGTTCTAATGCATTGGTAGAAAAGCAGTCTGGGACTAGTTCCTTCGGTCTGTGAGAATTGGATTGGGGTGGAACAAACAGACACTTAATTCACGTTAGTCTCCTCGGTAGATGGAAGTTTATTTTCTTCTGGGATTAGTAATATGAATAAGGTACACACAATCATACTTGACCTGATAGCCAAAATAGATCAATGGACTTCTCCATTTTCAAATTTTAGTATTAGATCTATTTCAAAGAAGTTGACTTTGAATTCAAAAAATTTAGAGAAATCTAGGAAAAAGTATCAAGCATAATTGGGTGTAAGGCAATTAGAAGGGATTCTTATGGAAGTACTATCATGATTAAGTTTTAGCTAAGTGATGGTGATAGGAAATAAATCCATTGTTATCATTGTTAGATATGATTTCTAAAATTAGTATGTATTAAAAAAAATAATTATAGAATTAGAATTTTTAGCCAGTCTCAAGGAATAGCTAAGCTTATGAGGTATTTTAAGGAGTAAGATAAATGAATCCTTGAGACAAGACAAGTAGGCTTTGAAATAGAGCACGTGTAAAGCCTCAATTATAAGTGGCACCAGATAAACTTCCAAAAAAGAAACTTATTGGAACTCTTAAAAACACCTAAGATCCTTATTCATTCATGAAGCAAAAAGCGGATATGATACCTTTATCACTAATTTAAAGGCTCAAGAGGCAATTATAACTCCATGAGCCAATTGTCTTGGATTACTCGTGCAAATCCCTCATCCTGTTCCTTGCCTTTGTCAATCTGAAGTAGCAATCATTCATGTTTTACTATCAAGTTATGGCTTCTTCCATCCAAAAACCACCGGAAGGATTTTGTTTCAAACAACTAGCTACATCATCTACTTTTCCATTTACTTGACAATGTAATTACCATCTTCTTGTTGCTTGTAAGAAAACCTTCAAGCTAAAGCATCCAACTATATTTCCCAAACGCCTATGCCTCTCTTTCTACTGAAGATAGTGTGAAGTACTACTACTAAAAGATGTGTCATTTTGTACTTTCTGATATTGAGAAAGGAACAAAACCGTGCCATGCATATGGGCTCTGTGAATACGGGTAAGTAGTTTTGGTCACAAGATGACAAAAACAACAGTATAATATTAAGCTACTCTTTCCTACGAAAGGAGGAATGAAATTTTACAACCCATTTCTTACTACAGTGTACCCCTAAGTTCTATGGAACAACATCAAATACCCATGTTCCCTTTGAAATGGATATTGACTTGGAAATAAAAAACCCATGTTCTCTTTGAAATGGATATTGACTTCAAAAGAAAATGTCGACAGTCATGATTGGTCTACTATATTACAGAAATGAAATGCAATCTCGCAAGTCACATTTCTACGATACTGCATGCTACGATTATTATTATAGATAGAGCCTTGCAATGGGTGCTTGGTTGACTCCCATGTCTGCAAGCACCTGCACCGAAATGCAAATGTTACATTCCAATGAACCTTCTTCAATCCCTCGGCCGGTCTCAGAAAGCACCATGAATTGGTTAAAATTTTCCACGTCACAGGGCCACCAAGCTTGCTTTGGGAGGACGTCTACTGTAATGAATCCAGACAGTGAATTCAATTGTTATATTGATTCAAAAAGCAAATGTGAAGATTTTCTGCTCCATAAGGGACAAGAACAGCCATACAGACATAAGTTAGTTTGTGTGGTGGTAGGTTGTTAATCATTGAGGCATTACAGAAAGGAGCTTTGCTAAGGGTTTCCTCTCAAGAATCCATGAGTATGAAATTATTTGGATGCTGTGATCGGTTTAAATTGCGAAGCTGTTGGTAATTGACTTTATACAACAAGAGAAAATGACGTGGGAAACTCTTTTGTCCAACATGGCATAGAAAAATGCCGTGGAAAAATGTCCCCGAAATCATACTAGTTATTATACCAAATTTGGAATTACTATATTCTAAATAATTCTTATTACCAATTGTAATTATGTCTTGAAATTTGTTTATGAAGTAATATGCAATGAATAAGTCAATAATTCTCTTTTAAAAAATGAGTATTTTGATCATCTTCATGGTCTCTTTCACTTTATACGGCCTTCGGTCTTGAAGCAGACACCACAAGGCTTTTGAATACACCACAAGGCTTTTGGATAATTTGCCTTTCAGGATGGCCTTTTTAAGTGTAAAGAGTCCCTAAGTTAATGATTGTTTGTTTTGGCCACACTGTTGACAAATTTGGGTTTATTGATGAGGTGGTGGGACACATAGATGCCATCTGGATATAACCAAGTGAAGCTAATACCTGTCTGAAACCTTACCTCCACGGCGCGTGATCCTTGTGTAGGACATGTGCAACAATGTCTGCACCAATGTCTGCAAATAATCCCTTCGGAGCCACTCAATGGAATCATCACTCGGTGATTGTTCGAGATGTTTAAACAAAAGCAGAAGGGATTTGGATACAGCCTCTCCTGTGCATCACAAATCTTAGGATTATAATACTCCCTGTGCATATTATCTCCAAAACCAAGCTCTTGTAATCAAATTCTTCTTCTTCGGTGAAGCATATACCAGGCGTCAGTAGGAAGTGTTTGAAGGAATTTCACACTGTTTTACTGGTGCAAATAGCATACCAGTCTTTTGTAGTTGTTGAGATCGAGCACTAACGTAGGGTAGAGAGAGAGAGCTACGAATTCGTTTACGTATATATTAAACGATGTGCTTGAGGGAGCAAGCTCTGACATACTTAGTTCTACTTTGAAGAATTCTTGTCACAAGTTGAAGTCACTGTCTCTTGTCATATGCAGTTCTTGACTGAATGATTCTTAGTTAGGCATCAAGGATTCTCATATTAAGTACGCTAGATTCCAGTGAATGATAGCCGGTCTTTCCAAGGGGAGAAAAAGTTAATCGAAATCTGATTAGGTATTGAAGAAGTGATAGAACTTAGTTCGGTTTAGACTAGGATTGGTTATATCGATCTGCATCTGGAAACATAGATTCGGTGTTTCCAGGTCCGTTCTACGGCGTCTGTGTCGACGATGAGCTCAAAGAAAGTGGTGACCGACGTCCTAACCCAGCTCTCCAACGTGCTCCCAACCGGCACTTTCCTCGTCTTCCAGGTCCTAGCGCCCCTATCCACCAACAACGGCAAATGCGGCAGAGTTGAGGTGGTGCTCACCGCCTTCACTCTTACCCTCTTATGCGCCCTGTGCATCGCATCTTGCTTCACCGACAGCTACAAAGCCGAGAACGGAGTGGTCTACTACGGATTCGTCACTCGTCGGGGGCTCTGGAATCCGAACTTCAAGCATGCTCTGATTAGCGGATGTGAGGGGTCGTACTACGTCGGCCAAGTGGAGAATCGGGAGGACAACTTGAAGTATCAGCTCGAGATGGACGACTTCGTGAACGCGGCGCTGTCCGGGGTGGCACTGGCGACGTTTTCGCTGCTGACGGAACCGGTGACGACGTGCTTTTACCCGGGCATTCAGCAGTCGATCCTGAAAACGGTCCCACTCTTGGTTGGGTTAGTGATCGGTGCTGTGTGCGCGTTTGGGACCACGCCGCGGAACGGAATCGGGTTTGCCATGGCACCGAGTCACTAACTGTACATGATTGAATCTGCACCAGATTACTCACCAGAAAGGATTCGTTGGGACGTTTATCAGTTGAAGACCTGACCTAATTCAAGCATTACCTTCATCAGTGAGGTAATTGACTCATCCCACTCCCTTATACGTCCAATATAATCAGAGCAGAAACAATCACTAAACAATTCAACTGCAGAATCTTCAAGATTGTAAGTCTGGACCTTGATGATGTGGTACTAGTGTATTTGGGTCAATTTGGGTACATCCCAAGCTGAGTTTACAGCAGAAACGGAAGTCCGAAGGCTAGCAAGGAACTATAAGCTGAAATCTTAAAAGTGGATCTTAGACTGGGCCAAGGAAAATGGTGCATCGTCCTGATGTGGTGTTTTCTTAGACTTAGTTCAAGATTTTCCCTTCTAAAGTCATACTGAAGATCTCATCACTTACAGGAAAAGAGACATTTAAGGGACATTGAGCCAGGAATGAGTTTCAGCCCATACGTATGAATTTCAATTCTTCACTGAAGTGACCCTTTTGAAGTGAAAGGGAGAACGAAGTGATAATTGTTGAGTTTGGTCTTGTATTTGGATTCCATTGTAAGCGAGTCATCTGAGAGTACGACCATGAGGTCAAATAATTATGTCACTCAAACACGTATTAGAAAATCACGTTCCTGTCTGAGTGGTCTTCTTGAATCACTCACCTGGATTTCATTTACATATCTCTCAACTTGGATGAGTATTTCAGATAGCGGTAGGTTTCATACATTATGGTGACGAAGATGTTCAGTCCTTAATTTAATCAGACAAGTAATATTAAGCAAATTGAGTCATAAATTTTGTATACGAGCCTGCTTATTTTACGAGTAGCCTCTTAGAGTGGTACGATAGATGGCTTACTCTAATCAGCAAGTGAAGTGCTATCAAGATCGTGCAACAGATGCAAATGAGGTGTTGTCGAGATCGTGTACTAACTATGCAAAGATACTGTACAATTCTGATCCTGACAAGTGAACTATTTCCTGGGTATGTAGGCATCTTAACGGGAGGTGTTCAAGAGTGTAGACATTGGCATGAGCTGAAGCAGCCTAATCAAGTGAAGGGAAAAAATCGTATCAGCTAGAAAATCGTTTCATGAGCCTTGAAGGATTACTGGAAAATACGAAGCCGATTTCATTCTGTACAGTACTACGCTGTGCATCATGAACCTTTATAACAGTTGTAGCGAAGATTTAACATACCTGTGAAGGAAGATACTGTTGTGACAATCAGAGCTAGCTTGCATGGTTGACGTATGTAGGGTAGAAAATATAATTTCTGTATTAAAGGTAGGACATGTTAACACATGCGGAAGTCACAGATCAGCTATAAAAACATGGAAATGCAAATGTATTTCGTCAGTTCTTTTCAAGCCTATTCTCCGCTACCCTACCTCCTGATCCAGTCTATATGCATGTCAGCGCTAGGCAGGTAAGAAATACGTTCTAGAAACCAGCACAAATACGAGTGCTCACGCCAAAACCTATCTTTACAATATCAGATCCGAAGCTTTAATTCTACTGCAGTTCATCGCTTCTAATCCAAAGAAATTGAGAGAAGTTCGAAATCTTCAAGTAGTAACTACTTGGTAGGAGCCTGCGAAGGCAAATGTCAATCACCGGACTAGCTGTAGCGACTGAATTAAGTGACAACCTTGGGCGCCTGAGAAGGGATGTGGTATGAAGCACCATACATTTCAAAGTAGAAAGGGTGTCTTTCAAGCACAGCCCACTCACTGGCACCATACCTCTTGAACATACGGAACAACTGGGGGATGGTAGTTTGATACTTGTGCCAGATCTTAGCATTTTGTACACACTGGGTAAGGAATCCACACTGACTCGCGCGCATGCAGTAGTCGACATCCTCGAACGCCGCCTTTGGGAAGCTTTCATCAAAGCCACCAACTTGAGATATGAGTTTCTGGGAGATTCTGATTGAGATGTTGCAGGACGGAGCATACAGAAGGCCTTCACCATTGATTTTGATTCGCCCGTTGAGGGTGCCGAAGTGGTCGTGAAATTTGTCGACGTGAGTGTTGCCGTAGGCGTGTGTTAGGCCAGATAAAATGGCTCCATCAGATCCTTCGGACTTCTTCTTCAATTCGTAGTAATGCGCTGTCACCATAGCCTCTACCCAGTGGCTGTCTGCCTCGCAATCCGAGTCGATAAAATTGACAATCTGAATAAAATGTGAGGCATTAGAAATCTTTCAGTAGGAAATTCAAAAAAAGAAACTACAATCTAATCCAGAACCTTCAAATTTAATTATGCGGAATTAGTTAAAAGGAGAAATTTTCTAGGTTAGAAGTTACGAGAAATTCAGAGTTTTAAAGCCTACTGGTAAATTAGGGCAACTCACTTGAGCCTGATGTTCAGCCATTGCGAGGCCGAGTCCAAGGCTTCTAGCTGCCGCAGGGCCATGATTCTTCGGGCGCCTCACAAGCCTTGTGTTCGCAGGAAGCTTCACAAGATTCTCCTCACTTTGACCAGTGGCAGAGCTCAAGTACCAAGGAAACGGTGAGCAATCGTCGACCAAGATAATTTGCGCAGCCTTGTAGGTTTGGTTGTCGAGGCTGGATATCAACTCCAAAACTTCCTTCCTTTGCTGAAGTGTCCTTACGAAGATGGGAGCTACTATGGCGACCGTGGGCTTGAATTCACTGCTTGACAAGTTAGGATGCAACAACAGGTGTTAAAAGACGGCACAATTGAAAAAAGCCACAGCTCGACCAGAATCACGGGTTTCCAAAGGATCGCATTCTGCTCTGGTAATGACTGAGACGACCAGGAAGCTCGTTTTAGATAGTAATAATGGCTTTCACAAAGATATCGAGTTCACTGGGAATGTCAAGCTTGTTTGACAGACACAGCATAAACAAACCTTGGCACCAGTCTCTAGTGTAGAGACACAGCTTGGATTACGGGTTTTGAAAGGTAATTTATAGAAGCGAGACGAGAAGCCTTCTTCGATACGGAAGAAAATCCTGCACGATCAAATACGAAAACACAAAAAACAGGCGATAATATACACTCTGAAAATCTGTAAACAACCCGTACGATGTCAGATTCATAGTTTCCTTCTAAGAGTGAACAAGGGAGACAGAGCCAGCCATCTGCATTATGGTTAGAAGAAATAAACTCAAACTTAGCCAGGATTAGAACAGAGTAAATTATTAAATAGTAGATGTATCCAGTTGGCTTATGTTGATCGGACATGTTAGGAAGTGCTAAGTACATCTACTACACAAGGTGAAGAGAGTGTTCAACCTTAATTCAACGTCCGCGCTCTCGGCGGTGAGCTCCTGAAAGTCGGTTCTAGTCTCTGGAGTACTCTCTTCAGCAGCTGGCTTCTCCTTTTCGCCTGCAGATTCAGTGGTCGGTAATGGCGCTACTTCTTGTCTCTCAGTAGTCGTGAATGTTGGAATCGGTGGAGGTAGTGTCGGAGCTCGCGTCCGTTGCTCGGGATACTCCCGTCCAATAGCGAAACCGGTGACGCATACAATTTTCAAGAAGCAGAAAATCAACTTCTGGAAGAAAGAGAGCGTACTGTCCCGCATAACCGTCTTCACCTCGTACGCGATGCTGATGCAGAGATTTTGAAATTCAACCGTCCCCGTCATCTTGACCTTCTTTTACACCGAAATTTGAGGTAATTCGGAGAAGTCCTTTACTCCTGCACTTTCTGCTCGCTACAAAGCAAGTTTCAAGCTCACTTATCTAGAAGAACAAGTGCTCTGGAGCCTCTAGCCTCTAACTAAAATTTCTAACTGAAAAAAAATCTAAGCCGGTACAGGATGGCTGCTTACTTGCGGCAGACTCTTCATAAAAATTTACAAATGCTCTAACCGCGCGGTAACGATCTCCACAAGTGACTGAGCAGAGCACATAAAAAGTGCGTTGCAAATTCAACAAGAGCAGACTATCGCAGATAACATCAAACTCATGCGATCAAGCGCATATACACAGCAACAGTTCATACAAGCGACACAAAACATAAAATCAAACTTCAACAGAAGAAACGCCGCTTCAAACTAGAGTAAGAGCGGAAATGTACCACGATGCCCTCAACAGAAAATGTCCAAACGAAAAACCGTTTCGCAGCTAAACCTTAGCTACAAAATTCGTGCACAGAAAACCAAATCGTTAAACAAATCGTTCAAGTATAAGACAGATAATTGTCAAGCAATTTAATGTCCTCAAAAATTAACTTCACTTTCCTCAGCTTCACTAGAACTCACACAAGTTCACTTGCCTTCCAGCAACAAATCTCTGCAGTAGCAAGTTCACAAGTTACAAACTCCTCTATCTCTGTAAACTACAGGCTCTAAAACCTCCTACTCTTCTAACTCAACACAAACAGTAACAACAACGAACCCGATCGTATAATTCTACCACAGATCTATCTGATCTGCTCACCGATCCGAAACACTGCACTCAATCGAAATGTACGCAGATTCACGAAAATGCAGTATGATCAGGTCATAGCCAGATCGAGTGGACGAGAGAGCACACCAGTCTCCGCCGGCCGCGAGCGAGACAAGCGAGCGACAGACAGAGAAGGTGGCGATGAGAGAGAGACGTGTGAGACGAAACTCCGAGACGAGGCAAATACATAGGCGACGGCCGAGCGGAGGTCAGGGCTGCGACGGGGGAATATACGAGTCCCCTGGAGGGCCCCAGGCGCACCATAGCCGTGGATCCCGTCGCTCCTTCGCCATGGACGATGGCTCATGGCGCATCATGGCTTCATGCATGGAGGACGGTCGAGCTGCGAGAGAGCGAGCGAGAGAGAGGCGATGAAGCGACTGCGGCACAGGAGGCAGCCAGTCTGGCAGACTTTTGCCCTCCCTCCCTCCCTCGGGGCCCCGCCGTAAGGTGCCAGCTCCAGTCGGGCTATGTTTAATTACCATGGTCCATGCACGGGACGGCTCACTAATTTCACCCTAATTCTGCGAATCGGTTCCTCTTCATCGCCTTGTACTGCCCTGGCAATGTGAGTTTCGTAGGTGTCTTCCCGTGGTTTTTAGCACGCTTGTGTCGTTGTGTCCCTCCGCTGGGGTCTCCTCAGTTCCCTTCGTCTCTATCTTTCCCTCATTTTTTAATCAGTTTTTAATCATGTTTAATGGAGTGAATGTCTCACCCTCCATGGAAAAACCAAACTGGTTTAAAATAGAATTTTGAGTTTTTTTGCTAAATCATTCAGAAATTTAGTTTTATGAGTAGACTACAATTTTGATGATAGGGTCCTTAATTTCTATTTTTAACGAGGTTGGTTTTTCCATGGAGGGTGAGATGTAGGAAGTTCCGTCATTTTTAATCAATTTTTAATCGGTTTTCATCATGTTCATTGGGGTGAATGTAGGATGAGAGAGATTCATTATTAGGATTATATGGTGGTTTTTATAAATTGTGTTATTAGGTTGTAATAGAGGTGGGGATAAATTGTAGTTAATGTTTTGTACAATTTGTTTAGTTTTTTATAAGCTCTATTTAGAGATTTTAGTATTGATATGTGTATTTTTTTACATGTTTTTTTAGTATTTGGAGGAACCTTGTCAAACAACTATTTAGCCTCCTCTTCTCGATGCTATTAAGTCCTCAATTCTTTGAAATTTTATGATTGTTCTAATTTTTGCAATGGATTGTGGGATATTTTAGAGAAATATACACCCATCTTAATAAGATATATCATGTGCATGTTAAATATGAAGTTTCTTATATCTTGGTTATAGTTGTCTAAGAATGATGCATAATCTATGGATTATGTTTTAGTAGATTTAAAAAAAATAAAAAATTGAAGCTTTGTAATGGATTTAGGAAGTAAAACGGATGTGAGGTTTCAAAACCACTAAATTTACGATTGTTGTGCATTATAACAATAATCAAATGACCAAGAGAAATATGTAAAATATGTAAAATTTAGTAGCATTAATGGCCTTCTTAGAAAGATATGGTAAATGACTATGTTGTGCCAAAAATTCAGCTTCATGACGTTAAAATGAGAAAGCATGAGCTTGTCCAAAGGGTAAATCAACCCATTTTTGTTGAGTTGATGCTTTATAGATTTAAGAATTATTATTAGACAAAATCTTCTTTAATTATTCAAAACAAATCACAATTTTTTGTGGTGGATTTTTGTAATTTAAAACTCTAGTATAAACTTTAATTTATAGAATTTGAAATTTTTGGTAAGTCAAAGAGACTAGTGAAATCTAATCAAAAAATAATTTACATAGTTATTTTAAAATACAAATTCTATAAATAAAAAATGAATGTTTTCATAAAATCATTAACTATCAAAAAAAAAATCTTTCTTTCATTCCATTTGATAAATTTAGGAATGGAAGCCCTCCCATTGCACCCTATCAAAACACTTTCCAAAGGTAGTTCAAAAGGATGGAAAAATGGTTCTTAACAGTTCCGTTAGTCACAAGCTTGCCAGGTCATGGCAACGCCTGCAGAATGTCTGAAAGACCTACCAACCTTTTCTCCTATCTAACGTAGAGCTGCATGGTAGTCACTGGCCACCATCATCACTCGAGACCCAAGCATCAAGTACACACATATTTGCAGACTGTAGCTGATTCTTCGTGCTGCCACAGCCGTCCAAGCTGCCTGCCTTGTTGAATGAGTCTGAATATGCCACCCTGTTATTATGTTGTTCGTTCATGTGAACCACTGTTTAGTGACCACCACCACCGCGACTCCTCCTCCTACTAAGTTATTTTTGTGCTGCTACGTTAATTCTAACCTAGATGTTCCACTCATTGCCACTCCATGACATAGGGTGTGAATTAGATGTAATTCAACTGCATGCAACAGGATTCATGACATGCAACTCAGAAACCACTAACCTATGCTTGGGCCGGTGGCCAACTCTGGCAAGAGTCTACACAATGTAAATGAACCCTTATCCTATGGTCAATGGTACACATATTCACACAGCTGGCAAGAAGACTCGCTCATTGTCCAACACAGAATGTACAATCTCGTAACTCTTGAACAAGCTAGGCTAAACCATTGAATTTTATGACATTGAGGCACTTGGATGGAAATTAGTAGATCTGTCAAGCTCGTCACTCTTGGAGATAAAGCCCATCCACGACTTCTCATCCAAAAGAGCTCTGCTAATCAGTGGTCGTGAATGATTTTTGAAATTAGCTTAATTTACAAAAATGCCTCAAAATGATCCTAGATTGGTAGTAGTTGGTAGTAATCCTTAAAATTTAACACTGTGAGATCATTGTACTCTTTAGCTGTAGATTCTCATTTGGTGGTTTTTGTGCTACCCAAAAACCTCAACAAAACGGAAGAAATAACTGCATTCCCTTGTGAGCACTAGTAGGAGGAGAGGTTTATGTGACCAATAAGTTTGACGATGAAAAATCGTGGTCACCAGAAGAGATGACAGTCTTCTCTGATTGGACACAGCGCTCAGAATCCGGTGGCGGGTCCAGGGGTTCGTGATGAATTTCCGAGTTCACACTGATTCAGTTTAATTTGGGTGAGTTGGACGATTTTTCAGAATTTGTTTTTTTGGATTTGTCAGGAATCAGGAATAAAGGAAGTGAAGTTACCCCGCCCTGGTTATAAGTGCGACGTGGATGTACATGGGGAGTAACTGCCCAGTGAAATGCATACCCATGAATAATATCCGGGTATGTGCAAGTTCTGCGGGGCCGATGGATGACTAACGTGATGATGTTCGTCGTCAATTCTTCGTCCAAACAGATCCACAGTTCACTGTCGACGTCGCGGTGGTAGGGTAACGTTCGGTGGTAGGGCAAGGTTCCGTGTGCTCTCTGTTTGCGACATTCCATTATTGAGCACACATACATTTCTGAAACAGGACATACATTTCTGACGTGTGTCATGCAATGCCTCGATTACAAAGAACGGCAAACAAAGTTCATATTTTCCAACGCCTGCGGCTGCAACCAAGCCTACATACTTCAAAATTGAGAGCTCCTCGGTCCATGTTTTTGTCGAGTAACAACCTCTTCGCTGTCAATGTCTAATTCATGTCATCCTTGGAAGTTCAGAACGCACGTCTACTAATTTCTGTTCATGACAGCATTGTAAGGAATGATCAAACTAAAAGAAGCAAAGTGCTACAAACGTATCCACTATGTACAGGTCAAGATTCAACAGAATAGTGATGTAGAACGCCAGTGGGTGGAGCTTGGCAGACTCAGTAGGGTCGATTACACTCGATTGGTCAGTTAGGAACGCATGTACTGACCCGGACTTTTCAGGAAATTTATCAAGGCGTCGATCTCTGCAATGTCTGCCTTCACCCATCCCGTTGTTTCTTTTGCCTTCGCCTTTGTGTCCTCGTACTTTGCATCCGCAAGGGTGACGAGTTCAAGCTGTGCTGATACATCTTCCTGTAGATGTTTCACGCGGGAGTGGACAAAAGAGTTGTTGTTCTTCATCAATGATATGACGTCCTCACATAATTTAGTCTCTGTATTGGTGGAAGTTATGCCTCGGCCTTCGGAGTGAGAGGTCCCGCCGTCCTTCGCAGTAGGATTGGTGCCCTGCCAGATAGACGTCGCACGGTCTTGGAAACTGTTCACTTGGAGAAGGTTGTCTTCCCATACTTTGAGCTCTGATTTCAAAGAATCCAGCTTTTCCTTCGATTTCTCAAGCTTCCCGGATGCCACGCGCTGGTGATGTTTCCACAGGTTTCCCTCGTCGCAAAGAGCGTCCCTTCTACTCTGGGCTGCCTTGGTTATGGCGTCTGTCAATTTGGCTAGCGCTGAGAGAATCAAGTCGCCGCGGTCGTCCACGTCGGAGGATAAGTCAGCAGAGAACCAAGTCCCGGATTGCCCGCCTGTCTCGCCTGGCGATTTCACTTCCTCCGCGGTCTTCTGTAGTGCATGCATTCCTGATCGTTTACGGCGGGGCACTGTTGTCGCCTCATGCACGGGTACCTGAACAGGGGGTATTCCACATTAGACATAGCCAGAACTGTGACATTGTCGGACCCCAATGAAAACAGTCCACGTAGTGAGTAAATGACGTTATCGTTTAGAGAAGAAAGCAATCAATGGAAGTTTAGTCCTTATACATTGTATGGAGAGTATGTAGTAGAGAAAGTCACTGACCAGGGGGGTGGATTCGCCCGTAGGGTTATTGGGTTCTGGCGTCACGTGTGTAAAGGGGATAGGGCGGCGGAGATTACTGTATTTTTTCAGCGGCTTCATCCTCGCGTTACGCTTAGCGCCCCTGCGATTTCCCGCAGCATATTGGGCCCAGTCAACCTGGATTCCGTCCTCCTCGGCGAGCAGACCTCGAGCAAAGTGCCACGGAAGCATGTCAGACGGATATAACTTCTTCTGGTGGACTCTTTCATAGAGCTCCTTCACGTACTGCACGTACTCAAGTCCGCCGCGATGACGCCATGGATATGCTCCCACGCTATTTGGACTACCTAGGCGTTCACGACACTCAGTCTTCGGGTAGAGGTGGCGTTCTCCCTTGCTGGGCAGAAACCCATCGCTCGAGAGGCATAGCGTGTCCCGATACCATTGCCTTGTGCATTCCGGCGCCATTGTGAAGCCCGCGCGCTGTTCTCTGCTGGTAACGAGGAGAGAAATATGAGCGTGGATGGAGAGGGAGAGCAAGTCTTATGAGACACATCCTAGAAACATTGAGACATACATGGAGAAGACGTAATTAGGTTGGTTATGGGCAAAGCGGCTGTACCGTCTCAGACGTTAATGATGATGGGATCGGGTTTAGGGCCTTGCAGAAATCCCTATGGGCATGGAAGGCCCAAGGGACTCCATCGCCATGGCTCCATAAATGCCCCCCTAAAAAAATTGGATTTGCCATCATTACTATGATCCGATTCAGATTATCTTTCGACCTGTTCATAAATGTATTAGCAACAAATGACTTAATGCATGCACCCCAATTGACATAGCGCATGTGGAGGCAGACGTCACTGATACTAGTCTGGAATGGGAAGCCTAGGAAATTTATAGTGGTGGAAGTGGATGATGTACTTGTCAGTGACAAAATTTTCGACAACAAAATCAGAGCGACCTCACTTACCTCGTAAATGGAGGTGTCATATTCGAGCAGCCCTGATTCTAGGCGTTGCACACCTGTGCGGCTGTAATCGCAAACTCCAAGCACCATGGAGCGGCTGAGTCACTGGCAGGCCTGTCATCGCAGCCTCCTCGACCTATGAAGCGCCAGAATGTCTTGAATTCCTTGTCGATTAGACAAAAACGAAGGGCAAGTTTACTTTGAATATTTAAGTTAATGTTGGATTATTACTCTTTCAACAACTCACAGGATTAAGAATGAAAAGGGTGTTTTTTCGCATTGTGTACTACTAGTACAAAAGTTGACGTCATTACTACTGCGATGCAGGTCTACGGTGTGTCTCATACATGTTCGGTGATAACAACTTGCGGCATTCCTTCGTCGTCTACTCCATTCTAGTCCGTCCTTCTTCATCAGGACCATCTTCATCATCTTCGTCTCTTTGAGTTTCCCCATGTTCCACGTCCATGCATGGGTCATTCCCCATCTTCAGCCCCTGAACAGAATCCACATATTTTGAACACGTCGTTATGGAAATTTCAAGGAAACTGTTCACTTAAACGAAAGCACAAACAAATATAAACAATGACGGGATCAAATGCATGAAGACCATGCGCAAAGACCGTTATCAATGCGGCATCCACCAGTGCCTTCTCCTCACTGGGAAGCCTGAAGCACTTGTGTAATACCTTATTTCTTCATTCCAGATATGGACAGAGAGGATTTCTTCATCTCCTTCATTAACCTTGGTTTATATTGTTCCGGCAGAGCTACCTCAATTTCTTGAAACGCCAGGTTCAAGTGAGGCGGGGGACGGTGAGGCATTTACACTTTCAACTGCGCCTTCAAAAGCGTTGAAGGCTGACCACTATGAACAGCAAAGGGTACTTCAGGAACCTCTAATTTGAATAACAAATCAATTACCGAGCTGAACACCATGAATACAGTAACGACTTTTTTATAGATGTTGATCGAGAGTTGGAGTGTGTAATACCTAATGAATTCTAACTAGAAATTTCCGCGACAAGCAGTGTGAAGGTGGTCTATAAATTTACCTGCTTTTCCCACGACGCAGATGGCAGGTGATGATAGGCGTACAAATGTCTGCTGAGGATGTCATGAGTATTTCTCGCAATCAAGGAATACAAAATGCGTCTTTCATTTATCCGAGCCCCGGAAGATGAGAAGTATTCAACCTGTACATGAAGTGTACACTAATAATTTCAACACATTCAGGTACTTCATAAATTAAGAAGAAAAAGAACCTCAGAATAGCATAGGAATATTGAAGTAAGAAGATGAAAGACTGTACAAGGAAAACATAACGTGTTCCCAACAACAAGAACGTCTGTCACATCTTTCCACTAAAAATGCAAGAATAGCTGAATGGGCCTCGCGTGTGTAATGTTTAAATCGTAGCAGCTGAAAAAACGAAAAGAAGAATATTAGAGGAAGGTACATACGTGATTTGAGACGACGGTTCCCTGACTGACTTAGGAGCAAAACATGAGACCGCTTCACCACATAGCGCAACCACTACGTGCAGTTTGATCCGGAGGAGGAAAACAGGGGAAACTCTTCCTTCAGGGGAGACGAGGAATTCCTTTGCCTTAAAGCTCCTCTTGTCCAAGCAATGAAGAGATTTGTGTGAAGTTGACCTGCAACAAAATTATCTGTGCGGCGTGAGTTCGCAGTTCAACAACCACAGTAACATAGAGATGCAGGATGAAATAGAACCAACATCGTGGCAGTCATTACAGAACATGAATGACCTGGTAATCACGAAAACGTAGTGGAGAATTCCTTGTCACAGAGGTCAAGGTGACGAAATAAAAATGATTCCACTGGATATCGCATAGGTACCGGATCAACATTTCTTCTACTTGAAGTACATTCAGAGTTTAAGGGGATGTGAAGTCAGAATCCGTACCTCCCATTGGACGCTTCACAGAACATGATGACAGGGAGGCATAGAACGCTAGAAACGAATTTGTCCTGCTGTGGGCTCCATTCCCTTCAACAACGGCATGTTCGCTCACTCCACATACTGCAACGCGATTTCGTCTTCGTAATCTGCATCGTCAAGGAAATCATCTTCGTTGATGAGTCCGTGCTGCTCCTCGACCACCTGCACATATTCTGTGCCCAAGGGAGCCTCTTCTACAGGATTTGATGCTGCGTGAGGGGGAAATTCATTCTCTGAAGTTACTCCGCCAGTGGGTGGAGGGAAACAGTCGCCTGCGGAATCAAACTCAGGGGTGTCTTTCTCTTCCGTCACTCTGCGGCTGCGGGGGTCATGGCGGAGAACGACTTTCCAGCCCTCATGGACCCCGTCATCCATGAAGTATACTTGGGAGATGCTGGCAGGGAATACGTAAGGGTTCAATCGTGGTCCTCTATCTCTAGCATTGAAGAGAACAGACCAGAATCCAAGACGATCCTTCTTTATAGCGGCCCTTCCTTGTTCGGTCGACTTTATCCAGTCCGCTTGCAAAACCACACAGTTCACCTTTCCATACGTGATGAGCAAAATCTCCTTAAGAATTCCGACGTCGAGGGTGGAGGCGTCAGGAGACACCGACGCGACTCCAGAATCAAAGCTGACAAAACTCTCCTCAGATTCCGGGTTGCAACGATAGTGACACCCGAAAGCCCACATTGCTTTAAATGAGAGAGCAATGTGGCTTGGGGGACAGTGAAGCTCTATCAACTCAGCACTTACAGGAAATCCTTCATTTCGTAGGGTACGTACCTGGCTATTAAGCCAGGATGCGAAGCTGGGAAACGATCCTGCCAACTGCTCAGGGTATGGATACGTCAGGGGACGTCGACGGCCTCCTTGATGCTGCGCTCGGAACTCCTCACGCCGTAAGTGCCAGTCACTTTCCTCTTCGACCCATGCGCTGCACATCCAGTTCAAACGTTCAGTTCACCTGCGGCATGGAGTACCGGTACTTGATAATCTGTCATCATCAAGGCCAGTAACCAAGCCCGCTGATCATGTTAATATTGGATACAACAGACTTACCTCAGAAGCTCTGCGGTGTAAACACTGTGTCGAATCACGTAGTCGTGGATCTGCCCCAGCTACACAGGCGTTAGTCTCTTATGCCGCGGATTGCCGACTAGCAATTCACCAGCATCGCGCATCTCTTCCTCTGCGTCCCAAACCCGCCTTCGTGTGTGTTTGAATAGTTTAAAATACTCAGTGCAGAATCCGAGACTTTCGTCTACCATGTATCCTGTAGCAATACCCGCCTCTGGCTTCGATTTGTCCCTCACATACTTCGTCAACTGTCCGAGATAGCGCTCAACGAAGTAGCACCACCTAGAGTGCACGGGCCCGCAGATCTCAAGCTCCCGCACTAAATGAATTATCAAGTGGGGCATTATGTCAAAAAACCCAGGTGGGAAATGCATCTCCAGCATGCACAGTACCTCCGCACTATCAGTGTACATTGCGGGAAGTTCAGATCTTCGAATAACCTTCGAGCAGATTTTTTGGAAGAGCTTCCCCAATCTGACGATGGTATCTCTTACACCAACGGATAGAGAATGTCTGATCGCAGCAGGTAAGATTTGTTGAATTAATATGTGATGGTCATGGCTTTTTAGAGCTGAAAGCCTCATCTCTCCAACATGCCTTATTAGCGTGGAGCTGTACCCAGACGGCACCCGCGTTTTGGACACTACAGCCAGAAAACGCTCTCTCTCAGTTGACGTAAATACGTAAGGTGCTTTGGGCTTGATGAAATCCCCGTTACCTGTAGGTATGAGGTGCAGATTTTGAAATAGCCCCGCCTCTTCCATGTCTCGCCTGAGAGCAGGGGTGTCTTTCTCTCCAAGAAGGTGCCTCAGAACATTGTCTGAAATATTCCTCTCGATGTGCATGACATCGAGGGTATGCCTTATGGGAAGCTCCTGCACAGGAAAATTTGAGCTACGATTCAGTAACCAGAATATGTCTCACAAATTATTTGATAATGAAACTCAGCATCCGGGATGGACTGAATTGGAGGCACAGGGCGATGCTTGCTCGTGGACTTACAGTAAGCTTCCAGATTACAATAGAGGCTGCTGTTCAGAGTCGGCAATTCAAATGAAAGGTATTATGAGATTACTAACACAGAATATATGGAAGGTTCTACTCAGAGTGAGACAGAGCACCATGAAAGCACGACAGCGACATTCGAGTACAGGGAGTTCACGGAACCTACCGACCAGTAGGGCAAGGAATACAACGCCGACACTCTTTTGATGCCGAACATTCTGGCCGGATCCTCTGACCTAGGGATGCCACCTCTCAAGGTAAATGCCTCACGCAGCTGCCCCCACCTGAGTATCTCCGCCACCTGTATTGGCTCCGGGGGGCCGCGGAGTTCCACCTCGCCATTAAAAGCAGCCAGATTAGTGCGCCACGGGTGCCCTTCCGGAAGCCAGCGACGATACTGGGAGTCGTAGACATTTTTCTTCAAGGCTGTAGATCGTCGTGATATGGTGTTTTTCCCACATATTGGGCATCCTTTGTAACCTTTCGTTACACAGCCCGCGACTAGGCCATAGGCCGGGAAATCGTGCGAGGTCCACATCAACATAGCCTTCATTATAAAACTAGATGATCCCTTGTAAACAGCAGCGTCCTCTGTGCGAACTCCTTCACTCCATAGCAGTTGAAGCTCCTCCACTAAAGGTTGTAAATAAGTATCAAAGCATTCCCCTGTAACTGAGCGCTTTCCCGGAATAATGAGGCTCAGAATTACAAAATGTTTTTTCGTTGCCAACCATGGAGGGAGGTTGTAGTTGAAGATAAGCACTGGCCAAGTGCTATGAGTCGAACGCTTGATGGAAAATGGGTTTACCCCATCTGTTGCAAGTCCCAAACGCAGATTTCTGTCCTCTTTGGCAAAGTCATGCCACCATCGCCAATTTATGAACCTCCACTGGTGTGAGTCATAAGCACCTCTCATTGCATCGTCTGTGCTAGCCAGCCTCGCATGAGCTGTCATGAACGAAGCCTGTAATGGCGTGCTGAACCCGCGCTGTAACCTTGGAATCAAAGGGAAGTGTCTTAAAACTTTACAGGGAATTTTTGACTTACCAACCTTCCTGTACCTCGCTGTCCCGCACTTTGCACATCTGTCCAGTAACGAATCCACTGGACCTCTGAAGAGCATGCATGCTCCCGGTCCTGGACATACATGGATAGTGTTGTAAGCTAGACCCAGTTGCTTAAGTATCTTCGAAGCAGAGTACTCTGAGTGCGGGAGGGAATTAATATCAGGCAGTATGCTCTTAGAGAGAAGTTGGAAAAGTTCGTTCACTAAGAGATTGGAGGCCCCGTGAGTCCTTAAGCAGTTGAGCAGCAACAATGTGGAACTTAACTGTGTGAGCTTCGCACCGGCATACAGAGGGGTTCTAGAACTCTCTTCCAGTAGTTCCCTTTCGCTGTTCAGATCTGCCTCCATTGCTGGTACATCATCGTCCTCATCGTCGTCGCTAGAAGAAGGTGAAGCAGTACCATCCGCTACACCTACCGGAGACTCAGACAGATTTTCGGTGTGGCCCGCCATAGCTGAACCGTCCGGCACTTCATGCCCCTCCGGGAAGCCTACTTCTGCCGACGATGCATCCTGCCCCGGATCCGTGCCGTCATCTTCGTCTTCCCCATTTACATCCGGGTCTGGCACAACTCCAATTCTACCTGCTATACCATCGTAAATGCGGAATGCGTGCTGGACAAGGTCGGGCATTTCCATGTCCTGGTCCAGCGTTGAATTAAACTGCCCTAAAAATCCGGATGCCCTTGTTCCGAAGCCCTCCCGTATGTGGGAATCCCACTCCCCGTCAGAATCTTCCTCTGGCCATCCCTAAATAGAGAATATACAATGCCCATGTTACAATGCAGACTCCAGGAGAAACCAAAGATTCCATTCAATCACCCGAACATCCCATCTTCCCAGCATCCCGAAATAGGCAATGTACAGTTCCCCCACTTACAATGTAGCCTCCACGAACCCGTAGCTCCAGACGAACACCCCAATTATCCAGCATCGAAGGGACAAGTAGGGAAAATACAGGGTTGAAACAAAAAGTGCAATAGAACGAGGTCGTTGAATGGGACGTACCTTTGTTCGCCCTCGGTGGTATGGGTGCCTCCCGTACGTGGCGAGGTGAAACCTAACTGTACCTCGTGTTCTCTTCGATCGAGTTTGTCCCAAGCAGATGTTGCATGGACAGAGACGATGGGTCCTACCGCGCCGAGTTGCCAATGCCTCTTCCCTCGCCTCTAGTTTCTGATCTCTCCTATCAACTCTGGCCTGGCTGTGGATGCTGTCTGGGGCCTCCATGTGGAGCGACGAAGTCCGGCACCGTTGCGGCAGCAAAACTTGGAAATGCAAGCGTTCCCTACAACTATTTTCTGTGCATGAAACCCCCTAGCAAGAAAACGATACTGGAAACGTGTGAAGTCGCCTTACGTGAACAGCCCTGTGGACAGTGACGATGCCAGAAATATCGACAGTGGCCGGGTGGACAGCGAAATGACAAGCCTTGGTCCTCTAGCTCCTTCGGGCCGTGGATTACGTCGAACTAAGACGGAATTCCTGATATTCCGCAGTCCATAACACTGTCCATGTGATCACATGATACACCCTCAACAAGCCATTATTCCAGAATCACAACCTTTGCAACATGTGAGATAAAACGTGAACGTTATCATTTATTGATCACCTGTAAATTTGTTCACACGTATCTCATAGGTCAGTACATGGTACTTCCCAGCATCCTTCCAAACTAATTTCAGTGCCCCTACGAGGTGAAATCTGGCGCTGCCTGAAGATTGTCTACCCAACTGTCCTTTGCATAATCAATCTGCCTAATCCCAACTCAGGTAGAAATTGAGAATCATGGCGTACACCTGGTCCCATAGCTCTTCAATTTCCGCTAGCTGTCTTCCATGGTCCAAACCAACTCGGATGAGGAGGAGCGTCGTCAATACGCTGGCGTTCACCTCCGCAACCTCGACATGAAAGGGCTTCTCCATTCCAAAAAACTCCGGTCCAAATTGAAACATGTCCGCCATTTCTGCCTTCCCCCAGCATTCTTCCGACTCTACATCTTCCTCCGGAGCACCTTCAATTCCATGGCTCTTCCCACTGTGTAAGGGGCTGATCCGTCCGTCCATATCCTGCAACGTAGCATGTACTGAAACACCTCGTTTCCTTAAACTGGAACGCCACTTCTTCACTCTCTAGTACTATATCGGATTTCAGAAAAAAAGCTTAAGTAAGACCTTGGCAATTTTGCAAAAGCCCAGCACACACTGGAAGTGCTTCACTGCAGGTGAAGGGGGTCCTCCGCGGACAATGATCACTCACCTCGGTTTCTGGGATATCTCATGTGCCCATGCAGTGTTGTTCTACATACGCCGCAGCAGTTCTATTACAGCCGCTTACAGAGTGAATGTTCTGACGAATACTGCTGAGATGGTCGTCTCACAATCCAGAACACCAAGACGACATTGTTCAAAGTAGCCCACGGATACTGCGCGGAAATAGAGGTATATGTCAGACCTCCAATAACTGCATCATATGTCGTGCCCATGGTACGTGTTCCCGTTGCGGACGAAATGAAGATGCCGCCATTACCACCGGATAGAATCAAGTCGACATTAGTGACAGATCAGGACCTCACACAGCAGTCACTTCCTCGAGAAGACTCCCCTTGTAAAACACCCCACCCCTTGCCAGGTAGCTCAAGCCCGGAAAACGTAGTACAGGAGAACAGTGAATCCATCCGGGTTAGTACAACTACAAGACAAATAGTATAACAGAAGGAGTATCACTCAAGGGCTCATCCACCGCGAGGATATCATCACATAACCTGCTTGACAGGGCAGACAGTCCACCACATTAGTAAGAAGCCCATCAAACCTTGAATTCGGATTGACGATGTAATGGAAATAGCCCATATCGCACACTCAAGCCCAATACATGGACTGCATCAAATGAACAGACACACGGCATACAGATCACAGGGATTCAACCTTCCAACTAAATGACAAGGAGGTACCACACTATCATTTACAACACAAGACTCCACATTGACATGAAGATACAACAGAATTTTTTTAGAACCATCCATTCTTCATATTAAACAGGAGGGCTCAACAAGTACATCCGCAACACGCATAATCGGCCAGGTAATATCTACAAAATTTCCAAAGTTCTGGAGAGTTGATTCGCAAGGACTTATCATCGGTGCCAGAATGTAACAGGAAACACCGGCACCGTTAGAGAGAGAACCTCAAGTAACCCTATACTCTCAACACTCAGAGTTCTGCAAGCGGTTTAGTTCCGAGAATGAGGTCATGAAGACTATGTCACCGCCTTCCACAACGATATCCTTCATTTGTCAACCAGCACAGGAAACAAAGCCACCAAATTCACTTCTTCACTTTCTACTGATTCGGCGCAGTGAAGTGCAGATGGCCCAGGCGTGCAGGCTCGTATGCGGACCCATCGGAATCAGAGGAATCGGAATCAGAGGTATCGGAGTATGGCACAAGGGCGATCGGTGACGTAACATCGGCCTTTCGCTTTGCTCGAATATCCTTTGCAACAGCCACCACCTTGGTTCCATCAGGATAGAGAGGCTGGAGCACTCGCAGATTGGCGACGCCATCTCCAACTGCAACTGAACCAGCCAGTGCACTAGGGCGAGGATCGTCGAAACCAGAAGAACCTCCACCACAGTGCTGGTCTCCATTACGACCAAGTGACTCTGAGGAGCTCACAACCACCTTATCCTTTCCCTTTCGACAAAGGCTCCGTTTTCTGGTCACAGGATAATCACCGGAAGAATCTGGGGCTGGCACGGAGGTAGCATCAGAATTCAGCTGAACGGAGTTATTCGCAGGACGGACGACACCAGTTCCCGGATCTGCAAGCACTGGAATGACTCGGTTCATCAGATACTCGTGGAAGCTCACCCCAGTTAAGGCTTCCAAACGCCGAATGTCTTCCCACACCGCGGGATTCCAGCGGGGACGGACCATGGACGTTGTCATCAACAGGCGGCCCAGAGCAGGGGTGGCTGGGTAACGCATATTTCTCCGTTCCAGGACATAATGCACATGTGACAACCATCCACAAAGATTACCCCGACCATCAGCCATTGTGCTGCACAGACTCACCAAAGAACAACCTCTCACGGAGACAACATCGTCCCCAACAGCGCAAGATTCAACACCACGATTAACAACATAGAGAGAGGAAGCTCTCCACTTCCCCTGTAACATATCTGCAGGTCCGAAAGCAGAGGAGAGACGACGCAGAACGATGGGCGCATCATTTCCAGAGCCAACTGTAATGGGCATGCAATACAACCCAAGACGTCAAATCTGTAATTGAAATCAGCTACAACCTCACTCTCCCTCCTTTCCTTCATTATGTCTCTTCCTGGAAAGATGGGATTTCAAGCGTAATAGTACTCAACAACCGACAGAAGACGTCACCCAGGTTTGGCAAAGTGACATCTTGGTGAAGCAAGCGTCCCAGTAGTCATATCATAGGCAACAGAACTTGTCCTGCAGGTTCGGCTTAGTCAACTCAAGATGCCGCCACTAAGTTCTGGGTCTCTGTCCCAGGACTCATTTATTTATTTACAATGATAACCTTCGTCACCAAGGGATCGAACCCCCTGGAATGTGACCCCTTTCCCACTGACGGCAGCCACAACAATTTCAACTTCTATTGAATGATATATTAATGATACAAATCGTCAATAACCTTTCATCACCGTCCCTCTTTTCAATAATGTCAGTACATAATTCTATTAGTGGTGGAGTATTTGATGTAATAAGTATGTCTAATTATTGAAAACTTACATTCTATTTTAATGAAATACATCCTTTTTAATTATATTAATTCAGTATGAAGAATGTACACTTATTGGTTAAATCCATTTGCGTGTGACACGTAGGGCGCCATTCATGCGAACAGTGTCGCACAACACATATTACAATATCAATAATAATGTCGTGTAGTGCCGTTCCATTTTATACAAGGGACGTTTGAGACATCATTTGTGCTCTGTAGTATATGTAAAATATAGTACAATCTTATTTTCAATTCAAGGGATAGTTGACTAAATGGATTTTGGTTAATGAAGTAACATGCTATGGTGCTCATGAAATGTACCAGGAAATATTGTATCTCGTATGTATGGTCATTCTACATTTTACTTTGTACGCTATGTTTGTTACAGTTTTTCAGGTCTACCAATATAAATGTTTTTTTTTAGATTATTCTAAATATAAAGAACATAATGATTGGAGAAACATATACCTACGGTCGGTAATCATGACGGGGTGAATTGCGTTCTCAACTACTTCGAATTGTTTGACCGTAAGACCTAGAATCTAATTAATCTCAATAATTTCTGTAAGAAATTCCACCGTTGGATCTTTACTAACAGTGAGATTATATCGTTCAAAGTTGATGTACTTTTTTTAGGGCCTTCATTTTATTCTTTTCCAAAATGAGGTATAGATAATCGAACTCATTATTTCGTCAAAGTTAGAAAATGTTAAAGGCACTGGGTTCTCATTAAACTGAACGTTAGAGTTTTACATTTACGAGTTTCTTAAATGTACTACCATTGAATTTTGAATGAATCTCATATATCAAATGTAGTCCTTTCCGAAAAAGGATAAAATGCACAATTACAATAAAATAAGAAATTAGTTCAAGTACTTTATGGAAGCTGCAATAATGAAAGTGGTAGATTTTTTGACACGTGTCACTTTGAATAGTGCGTACTGGTTTGGCTAATTACATATACCTTATTTGAATTGGCTTGGGAAATCCTTTTTAGAAATTCCCCAAAGATCACTGGGACTTAAAATACCTAGGTCAAAGTTCTGAAACTGGAGGTGCAATCTGGGAATTTTTCAACGCACACATTGCGGTAAAGGCGACATTCTGTAAATAAATTTGGCAGGAATATTACTTCTAGCCTCTTCAGATGAGGCACCGAAAAATCAAAATTCACATTTTACTTTTCTTGGCACTTAAGGGTTCTTTATGGTAATGTGACCACAATTTCAAAAAACATAAGAGTTCCAACGTGAAGTGGAATAAAACAATTCCCACATCCTTATTGTAATTGTAAATTTTATCCTATTGCACATTTTATCTTATTTTAAAAAATGACAAAAAAATACTATTGCACATTGTATCCTACTGTCAATAGTATATTTAAAACTATGTTACTATACTATTGTACATTTTATCGTATTGTACATTTTATCCTTTTGCCACATATTATACAATAAAATACTATTGTTACATATTTTTAGATATAATGCATCCTACAAAAGAATTGCGTCCGCATTTGGTACCTAGATAACATAAACATTTTATGTGTATCGTGAATTGCGGTGACGCCATATAGGGTCAAATTAATTACTGCAAATGTTTTTTTTTTAAATTATAAGAGGATTTTAATTTATTTTAGAAAATTGCTTCATGTATAGGGGAAAAAAATAGCACTGGCATTAGACATGGTACGGATATACCGGATATGTAATGCCATCTGCAGAACAAATGTTGGTTTATTAAAAATACGCTCCAAATCATGGCAGAAGATTCGTTTCATTTAAAATAATAGTTCCAACGAATTTGTCAATTATATCCTCATATCTTCTAGAAAAGCGGTACACGTAGTTCATTAAAATAGCAACAGATCCTACATGATTTCGAGCAATCACCAATTACTGAGAACTACGAAGAACAATTTAATTAACGTTGACTTTTTGGTGTGTAGCTTAGTATGTGCTGCAAATGCCTAAGGACATGGAATACAGCAGTTTCAGGCAATTGCAACAAATTTTGCCGTTACGTGTAAAATATTAATTGAGCGTGAATTTGAATGAGGAAATTATTTAAACGCCCTCACATACGTGGTATTCCTCTTATGTTTTAGATGATGGTGCTTATGCAATTTTATATTGCTTTTCTCTTCAGCTGCATTTTGTCCGGGTGGGGGGGGGGGGGGGGGGTTGCGTGTTGAGGGAATTGGTTGGTTCAATGATTGGTGCTCTAATTATAATTTAAAAAATTAAATGTTTGGATGTAAACTTGTATTAAACAATTTTCACATGTGAGTGCCACCGGATTTGTTAATTACTACGCCCGCTGAACATGTGAGAAATGTTTTTTCAGGCGTGTAAATTACATAAATAACTAAATGGAGTTGAACAAAAACGGAACACGCTTACGAAATTGTACATCGGTCACCATTCTAGTCCTAAATTACATCCAATTTAGCCAATTTTTCCACTAGTGTTTGAGTAAGGCATTTCGTAGGCGCATAACTTTCTTCTAACATAAAATCCTCACTTTACAAACTTTTTTTCGGTCCATACATTCTTGAAATCAGACACTACTAGAGGAAATGTGAGGGAATGAACTACGAGAAAGAACGAAAGAGTTGAAGGTGTTGTTGAATCAGCAGAACTAATAGTATTCACCACCTTTACATGAGTACAATACTATATGATAGTGCGTTCATGAGCTCTCGACCTTCCAAGACGCAACTTTTTGTGCAAAGAACCGCTTACGTGTTGCACAACGACTAAATTATCCCAATTGATAATTGGCCTACAAAACCCTGCCATCTGTTCTGCATGTTTCTCTAGTAAAGAGAAAGCGAAACTGATGAAATCGTGATATCCAACTGCATATGGAAGAAGCCCAATGAAGGTGAGGACAGTAGAGTATTGTCATCTATATATTATATACGTGATTTTAATTTCCTTGAATGAATATAGAGCATTCTATGTAATTAGGTTTGCAACATTTATATGCGTTTAATTAAATATATAGAGCAATATATTCTCTTACGTTTGGAGATCGGAGTGTGGATAGAGGTCAGGTAACAGGCACTTGAACACTCACCGATACTGTACCTGTATTCTATTTTGTCAACCTCATTTAATTATGTTAGTAAAGAATAATTTTAAGCTATTAATGAAAATATACTACTAAATTAGCACGTGGAACAATTCTTTTTCGAAACTATCAAAGGCATTATTAAGTATGGATTTTAAAATACATAAAAGCTTCATCAAAATACCAAATATTGATATTCATCATTATTTTTCTTTATATTGGTCTCTCAACACATCAACATTGCAACTAGGCTTCTCACAAATACCCAACTACATCCATCCCTACAATCACCAATGCGGAAGGATATTGCACAAACAAACAAACACTTCTCTCTACCTCTTCTTATTTACAACAAAGTGAACATTATTATTGTTACATCTTGAATCACTCGATGTACAAGAACTCAAAACAACCAAAACACCAGAGAAATCGACCTTGATTTCAAAGGACTGAGGAAGGGCGAGCATTATTGAAACATTGACCGTAAAGATTTGCATCGCAAATCACACCCTCAAACTCAGAGGTGGAGGAGGTGGATAATCGACTTTTCCATTATGAGACAGCTCCTCCTCTCATCAGAGGTGGAGGAGGTGAATAATCGACTTTTCCATTCATTTACTCATCCTCCTCTCATTAGAAGTGGGGGAGGTGGATAATCGACTTTTCCATGTACTCATCTTCCCATCATTGTTATGGCATCGTAATCCATCTTCCTACGCGTCCAGTCATCCTTATCGCATTATATACCCCTCCAATTATTTGTAAAAAAAACGTATGATTTGCACATTAAACTAAATTTGGAATGTTATCCATTAAATTTTTGTTAAGATCCAATTGGAAAAACTTTGAGTAATGACAGCTAATATTATTCTCACATTTCATTCCTATATGATAATTAATTTTTTATATTATGTAACAAGTTTAATTTTATTTACAATTCTCAATACCAAATTTTTGTTGCTTTTTTTAATGAAAACAAACATTGTACACTACTTATGTAAATAAATTTCCCATGTAGGAATTTACAAGTAAATTTAGCGTTTCAAATACAAACTTCATTTTTTTAACCAAATTAACTACAAATATTTAATACACTTTGAGCACTAGTACATGAAAAAAGTAGTAATTGCAAATCTGCATGTTAAACGTCAACAATGGAATTTATATCCTCATCCGTCAAAATATAACCATAAGACTGAATTATAACACATTACTAGATTTGGTTTTCGTCTGCCAATTTATAGCATTGTATTTAATCTGAAGTAAAAAAATTCAATTAATTGACGGAGTCGTGAAATAATTATTCTTCTCCATATTTGAATCCTAAATCTTCCTGTATGTTGTTCCAATTAGTTATCAATTGGTTTTTTACCCAAATAAATCTTCTATATTCTATGAATCCCATCTATTATCACTCACATTTCCACAATGACTTCAATGGACGGCTTTCTGAACTCTCTCGCTCGATTTCTCGTGACGTCTTCATGATTTATGCTCGCAGAGACGTGCATAAATTCCTACCACGCTATGTCTGCATGGAACGATCGCTTTTCTATTGCCATGCTGTTGTCGTTGGATACTCGATCTCGGTTTCAATTGGAAACCTTTGTAGACAAAAGGACTTGTAGTTGTGGGTCATGAATAAGAAACATGATAAACAAAGGGTTAAAATCAGGAATATTCGACTGCACGAAGGTGCGAGGAGCTCATCCTTCACTTCTTATAGCGCCGTCATAAACAACGTTAATATGTTTTCTAATCTCCTCAGTTGCATTTCATACATATCTTCATACATGTTTTTAAAGTGTGCAAATCAGAAACATGTACGAAGGTAATTGTAGATTTTACGAGTTCAATACTCACCGGCACTTCATCGATGTGGATATGCTCTAAATTACCAAAATCAAACTGAACCCTAGAATTTCTTAACAATGGTTCACCAATTAACCATTGAGAGCTGCCCTTTATAATGTAAATAGCATAAATATTAAAGAGAAATAACCATAATTAAATATTAACCGTAAAAGCTCAAACAATTTTTTTTGGAACTATAGAACCCAGAGAATTTCATAATAATTGACTGTAGAGATTAAAAGATTATAGCACTTGCAATTTTAGATCAAACTCTTTTAACAACCTTTTTTTACTACGCCGCCACACTTTAACTTTTGATTGAACTTGTGTTTTTCCGTTCCTGAAATTTAAGACAGGAGATGCATGTTAAAGACGATTCAGTTCGATAACGTAAGAATGATAAATATTAAATAAATCTCCCAAGGATTCATTATTTAAAAAAGCCCTTACCCAAGTGATAAAAGAAAAGATTAATGTTCATATTTTTTTATTATAATAAGAAATAACAATAGAATTTTTTTTTTTACTTGTATGAAAGGGATAATAAGTTTATCAACCCTAAAGCTCATGAACGACGAAGAACATGTGGACCTCATATTACGAAGTTCCATAACTGTCATCTATAAGAAATGGTTTGATTTTTTTGAATCCCATGTAGTAATATTCTACCATATCTGTCTAATCTGAGTAATGAATTCTCAGAATTTGTACTTCATGAAAGTAGGGGCTTCCGTAAAGTCTACGAAATTAATACTGCGAATATTCAAAAATTTAGTAATAAAGAAAGCTGAAACAAGGTTCTGACTTCCAGGATGTTTTTTGGAACAATTTATATAAACCAATAAAAGAAGGAATTTGAGAAATATTTTCGCAATATCTAACTTCTACTTTGAGAAAATATGCAAAATTAAGTGATTTATAGCTAGTACAAGAGAACAGGGTATAATAGTTTGTACTACTTGATTCTCCACAGTTCTAGGTTATTTCATTATATTGTTTAATTTAAACATACTCCCAAAGGACGGTCACTAGTATAAGGTTCAGGATTATCATATACATCTATGGTAGAGAATTGTTACATTTTTAATATTAGGTCCATTGGATATAAATTTTTTTTTATACATTTTCATTTGTAAAATTGTATGAATTACATAATGAATCCATTCATTTTGATAAAAGTAATGTTTGTAGAGAACACGCGTATATGGTGAAGATAAATCGAAAGTTAATAATTCACATTTTTAGTACTAGCAGTCTAGCAGAGTAGTGCATACAAAGTCGAAGTTGATTTCCCTCGCCCGGGGGCCCTGAATTTCGGGGTTCAGTAGACTATCAAATAGGGTGAGAAAACTTAGATATTATGCGGAGTAAACACTTAGCACTTATAGTTATTTTTTAATGGAAAACCTCAAAGATGACAACATGGAGTATGTATAGAATTATTTTAAGAAATAATTGACGTAGTTAGCTTCAATGACAGAATTGCCCATGTAACAGCTATTTCGACACCGGTGACAAGAACTGTTCTCGTCAGTGTTCCAGTGGAATCTTGCAAAATATAACCAGAATACCTCTTCTTATGGTCTACATCCACAAAAACTTTATGAAAATCCCAAGTAAAATTAAACCCTAAACGCCTTAACGACCAAAAACCAGTCGTTTTCATATTTCCATGTTCCATAAGTGTCATCCGAATGACGATTTATTATGCTTTTTTTTTCCAATTTGTAAACTTGTGAAAAATCTATCTAATCTCACTAACAAACTCTCAAAATAATAATTGCGTGAATTTCGGTGCCTACTTCAAGACAGAAAGATCAATACCGTGTGTGTATTCAAAAATTCCTTGATACAGACAGCTGTAACACAATTTTTACTGTCGAGATGATCTTTTTTGTAGTTGAGGTGAACTAATAAAATGTAGTTCGGCAAATCCGTTTTCCAGTCTAATTTAAAATTTTGAAAAATACCTAAAATTGAGTGATTTGTAGCTGGTAGAACATGAAGGGGTATAACCGTGGGTACTTCTAGATTTTCCACGGTTTTAGGTCTTTTCATCATATTTCATAAATAAAAACAAAATTTCTGTGCACGGTTACTAATGTAAGGTTTTTTGTTGTCATATTCATCTACGGTAAATATTTCATAAATTCTTAATATAACCTATAGTTTATATGAATTTTCTCTGTTTGTTTTTATTTGAAAATTTATATTAATTACATTTTGAAACATATAATTTCTACAAAATTATTTCTGGTAGATAACATGTGTATCTAGGTAAAAAAAGTTTGAAATTCATAATTTACATTATTTATAGTAGCAAAATAGAGCATCGTAAGTCAAAGTCTATTTTCGTGGTCATAGGCTCAAGCATATCGGGGTTAAATAACCTGCACATGACTACTACTGAGCTTCCAATCTTGAACATTTCTCTTTAGTGGAATATCCATGTTGGATGATAAAATCCAATTGATAATTGTCTACGTATGCGGTTAGCATGTAAATTATTCTTATCGACTTAAAAAACGTATTCCACTTTCAGAAAATCCCCGAGTTTTTACTCACATTTCCACGCCTTCATTTAAATTCCAAAACTTTGTGTTTCCACCTTGCTTACACCGACTTCTCTCATTTTGCACCCGCACATTACATACATCCTCACATAAACAATTCTCTATGAAGGCTAGAAGAAACGTAAATCAAAAGACACTTTAGTGTTTTAAATTTTATACGTACTTCCAAGAATTATTTTTAAATTCTAATTGTTTCATTTGCAATTACGGTGTTTAGATGATTATAATTATCTAATAATAATAATCTATATTTCACTTCCCCTTCAAAACATTGGAACTGAAGGGAAATATATATATATATATATATATATATATATATATATATATATATATATATATATATATATATATATGTGATTCCCTTCAATTCCAATGCGACACATCCCGAAACTTTTGGATCTTCAATACTCGGGAAATCATCTTTGTGCTTAGAATCGAGTCATTTCCGAAGAATAGGGATGACATCTATAAAAATTTAATAACCTCTAACTTATTGGTTGGAACCAGGAAATATCAGACTTACTTATTCGTTTAAAGTTATTTAGATTGTTATGAAATTCCGGAGGATTGGTTAATTTTAGGATTCCCGGTGGATCTGCTTAATGTAGTACATCTGAAAACACTAATTTATGGACACCACAACACGACTCTTATTAAAATATAACCCTTCATAACTTCTTAGAGTTTGTATATCACGTTTTCAAAGTTATTAATTGAACAACTGAACACCTAAAAAATATAAGGTAATCTTTATACTAATAAGGAAGGACTACAGTAGTCATAGTTTATAAACAAAACCGTATGTTCTCTTAGAAGTATTAGTTTATAAACAGAATCGTATGTTCTCTTAGAAGTATTTCAGTCGATTTGAGCAACAAATTTTTTAATTCGTCATTGTCAATGTATGGAACTGCTTGTACATTTGAAGGGGAATGTTAATTCGATGTTAATTTGTACTGTACTCAAAAAATGCCTTCCACAGCTGTAGAGCCAGAGGGCAAAATAAATAAGAGTTCCATATTAATGTATTTAATGTTTTAAATCTGGCACTTTTCATGTACAATGTAAGAAGTTCTCGCCGCTATTTATATCATGCCACGTACTAATTTGCAAACTTATCAGTATAGAACTTCGCTCATAGTGAGCACCTTAAAATGAACCACATATATAAATATGTTATGCATCGTATGTCAATGACAATTGAAGCATGAGGTAGAGACTGTACATTGAGAGAGTTTTATTAGAAGCGAAAATTGCCACGTGGTTACAACATCTAAGCAAACTGTTACGGTCCGCGTGAATAATTGAGATGACAGGAGAAAGCTTGTTCTGGAGTATATATAGTGTTATAACTGATATCTATATTAATTTAGGTAGACGTGATCATTGAACTTGGAGGGATGCAATTTCTCTCAAAATAAGCGGATAAAGAGTACAAGAGGAACGTATGAAGTTAAAAATTAAATATAACTATACTGAACATTTCATCTTATCGATGACGTCAAAATAACATTAATTAGTACTATAACATACTACGGTATTGGAGGTCGGATTCTTATGTTATTTAAAGTAAATTTCTAAAGAATACAATTCTATATAAAAATGTTTCTAAATGAATTGATTGCAATGAGTGGGTTATTGCATAAATTGGGAAAATGTATTTAAGCGCCAAACACAGCCTCATTAATTTGCTTAAACCTAGAAGAAAGAACTTTCAGTTTGTATAGTAGTATGGAGAAAATATGATATAGCCTTGAATACAGTGGAGGAATTTGCAAAGTACATTGCGGGACAATTCGAAGTGGTTAATCTCGCCTGTTTAAGTTATTTAAAACCATCTGACAAGCATACGGAAGACCGTTTGGGAAAGTATCATCTCCGCTGGATGAAAGTGTATTGATTCTTGACGAAGGAGTACTCTAAGAGCACTGCAAATGCTATCTCGATAAACTACGCTTCTACCGTTACATTTGAATATGGTCTTGGTTATTTACACACCCAACTATTTCTGTAAATGAGTAAAAGCTTGTTGTTTTAGAACCAAATGAACAGTGTTTCTGTAAATCAAATTAAAGTAAAAATGTACTTCACGCTATTGGTAGAAGAGATATTTCAAACATGAATTATGGACTATTCATTAACATCTGTAAGATTCTTTGAAAAGAGTATCTATCATTTGATTGAAAGTGTATAGGCAAATTGTTCCAAAGTTCAAAGAAACATTAAATACGATATATTATTACGGAATCATTAGATTTTATAAGATATACGTGTATTATATAGGTTTAAAGTACCCAAATACATATTTCATAGAACGAATTACTTGAATACCCAAAGTAGAGACAGACTATATCTTACGATTCTATATATTTAATGTGAATCCGTTGAGTATCCTGTATATTTCATCGAAATGAAATAAATGAAGTAATTTCCGTGGATGAAACCTGTATTTGCGGATGATAAATCGAAGTCATGACGAATTCAGCTGAACGAAGTCCGCCATCCACGGTCTGGACATTAGCATCGACGGATTCCAGAGCAGTCCCGGCGAAACCCAACCCATCCCGTTCCCCTCGTCGGCGGACTGCTGGAAGCACGAAGTCAAGTGAGCTTCAGTGGTTGCTGCATAAGGAATTGCCTTAGGCATTCTCCGCAGCAGTTGTTTCTGTCTCCTCATGTAAACCCCCAACTCTCCGCTATGGATTTATTAAGGCGTGCCCGAGAGATGTCGCTACTCCAGATTATTCTGGTGTGTGTGTGGTCGTTGCTGATGTTTCTTCATTACTTCCTTGGTTTGCTACTTGCGATTGTAGAGCAACGCCTTCTGAAGGAGAGTCTACCTGTGTCGCCGTCGGTACAAGTACAGGAGCTCTCTAACCCGTCTGCCCATGCGATACAGGGAGAGGAGCATAGACGACCTTGCGAACGCACACTAGTTCAAGGGCAGCTATGCTCACGTGAACCTCTACAGAGGTTCTATGCTGTGCGTCGAGGGTACCAGACTGGAATTTTCACGTCGTGGACAGACTGTAACCGAGTAGTTAAGGGATTTAGCGGTGCAGAGTTTAAACGATTCTTGAGCAGAGAGGAAGCTGAGATGTACTTGCAGCATCAAAATATAAGGTAACTGGTTTCTCATATCTTAGGTGCAGCATAAACCCTCTCTATGTTTCCCTCTACAATTACTTGAAGATGTATCCCCTGCTCCAGATTAGGAATGTACCCACTTGAAGTTCACTACAACGTGTTATTATTGAAGTACACATGAAACTGAATTTTCCGCTTCTCACTGATGGCTTCTTGTCTACGGTTTTGTCCACTTCCTCGTCCTTCTAGTGATGTGAATTCACAGTGCTCATCGACTGAAGCCATAGTCATGTATGCTATTTCACCGTCCCCGTCCCGTCATGTTTGGTCATGTTTTAATAATCCAGCTTTGAAGACGTCCTCATGTCACTCGGTACATCAACAGATTGGTGTTCTCATCAGAAATAGCCGAAGTACCTGCACCGATAGAAGCCACCACACGCCTCTTCCATGTACTTTAGAACATGCTCACCTTCGCAGGACATATACTGCAGAACCCCACAAATGCATCATCGTGGAGACTTCCCCATTTCAGGTAAACGTCGTACTTGGCGTTGGGGTACACCGATTTCATTTCCCATCATTGTTGCAGCAATCTCGTGGGCAGTGTTTGCTGTGAAGCACTTTCCAGTCCTCGACAATGTTTTCAAGGAACACTTCCAGACGACCCTTCAAGAACACGCTTGTCAATTAAAAAAATACCTCTGGACGGTCTGATCTCCTTTTCCGATGCGGTGCCCCTACTTGTAGATCATTTTGAAAATTACAGGATGTTTGAGGGTGTCTTGAAAAGTTACAGCCATGCTGCAAACACGGACACGTCTCAAATGTGATTCCGAATGACGAACAGGACTACGAGAAATATCACAGACACGTAATAGGGCGGTGACATGGCCGATGACGATGCGAATGTAGTGTTCCCACTCCATTAACACTGCCCAGCAGACATGATCGACAATGAACTGTCTTAGTTAACATAAACTGAATGACGGCGTACTCTTACTGGCTGAGGGGAAACCGGCGCGTTCTATTAGTCATGGAGGTCATGTACCGGGTAAAAGTGGTTCACTGCGCCTTGATCATCTCTAGCATAAATTTCTGGGGAGAAACGCAGAGTATATGTGGACACCTCGATTGTCGATTAAATATCCATTGTAGTACAGCAGTCATAATGAAGGCGGTGTCGTGGACACATCGAACATTCTTACATTCTAGGTTTCAGCGAACATGTTGAGGAACCTAAATCCACCTGCACATTTCGCAACCACAGCCCTCAACAATTCCGTCTCTCCATTAGCTACGTGTTGGTTGCCCTAGTTGAAGTACAGATCATAGAGATCACGTAATGGCGCCGTCAAAATCTTTCACTAGGTCTGATTCTAGTTCGACGTTTAGCACTTTCGACTCTAGGTTATGTATACATGAATCCAGTGACTCATGGACTTCTCGTTCAGTCTCCCCTGTACAGAAGTGTCACTGCGGCATCAATTCAAGGGGGGAGAGAATGACGACCTCACGCGGACAGTGCCCTAGTCAATTCCCTGGGCGCGAAGCTTTGGAAAGAGAGAACATCCCGGCCATCCCGAATTCCTTTCGTCGTTCTCAGGTACCATCGCTAAGCCCTTGTGTGCATTGATTACAGTCGTTGAATTATATGTCCACAGTCGACAGTAGTTAACGCAGATCCGAAAGTATGCCACTTCCATGGCGAAGTGATGCCCCATGTCGACGTCTGTAGGAACAAACCCGTCTCAAACGTTCAACGTTTCTTGCGGCATCACATGTTCTTCGCACGCTACGCCTTGTACTTTCTATGTTAGACCTACTGTTCTGCGTATTTCATTCAACAGGTTGATATGTACGATGCAGGTTGACCGCGAAACTTTGGAAAGAGAGACCAGCCCGGCCATCCCTAATTCCTTAAGACGTTCTCAGGTATCCTTGGAACGCCGTCGTTTGCTTTTATAATAGTAATTGAATCACATGCAAGTTTAATATTCAACGCAGCTCCACAGTTGAAATCATTCCACTTGAATGTCGACGTGAATCACGTTCTATCGACGTTTGTAGGAAATGCCCCCCCCCCCCCAAAACCTTCAACGGTACTTGCGGCATGAATGCCCCCCTCAAACGCTACGCCTTTCACTGTCTATGCTTCAAGTACTTGGCTGCGTACTTACGTATTTACCTCTAGAGTTTTATATGCATGATGCAGCACGCTGAGCACGAAGTCTTGGAAAGAGACAACAGCCACACAATCCCAAATTTCTATCGTCGTTCTCAGGTACGCTCCCCAGGCCTTACTGTGCTTTGATCAGAGTCGTTGAATTACATGCAAATATAATATTTCAAGCAGTATACAGTGCAAAAATATTCCACCTGCATGTCGAATTGATGCCCATCGTCGACGTTTGTAGGATGTGGCCCGTCCCAAACCTTCAATGTCTCTTGCGGCATCATGTGTACTTCATAGGCTACCCCTTTTACGTCCTATGCTTGAAGTACTAGAGTACGTATTTACCTCAACATTTTTGTGCTCTGTGATGCAGGCTGATTTCGCAGCAAGGAACCAGGACACATTGGAATCAGACTTTCAACAGGACCACGAAGAAGGGGATTACGAAATCGCAGTCCCATATGGAGGTCCAAGAACAGACATGCCGGCTCCTGCTCCTCCACTCTTCAGTACCGGACGTGGTATGAGTAGCCACAATGTTCATCTTGGTCGCCGCACGCCAATGACAGGAGGGGGAGAAGCATTCGGTACAGAGCTCCTACCGTCTCAATATGAGACAGCCCCGAATTGCCCTCCACGGCGCAGATCCAGTCCTTCTGAACAGCACGGTCCCGGCGCCATGACCCGAGGTGAACCCTACGGTCCCTCAGCCGAAGTGTCCTGGCGCATGGCAGAAGACGACCCAAACAAGAGGAGGAGACTTCAAAGACAATATACAGCGCCTTACCTTTCTGAGATGGCTAACGCACATGCAGAACGGAGATCACCGGTTGTACATCTCCCTACCACTACGACAGGTGAGCCCATAGGATTGAAAGGTGCTTGGCATAGACAGGTGCGTTTAATAGCAAGGCAATGTATGGATCATAGCATTAGAAGTTACAAAGGCAGAAAGATGGAGTGGTGGAAGGCAGTGGATAAAATATATGCTGCTTTAGAGGAAGTATTCACTTACGATCATCCACTGTCTGCAAAATACCTGTCAAAGTACCTGAAAGGGACAGTCAAAAATGATAGGTTAGAGTGGAAGGAATACTTTATCTCTTCCCTCGGTAAGCAGCATGACAAGTGTCCGGATGAGGCTTTTCGCACCTTGCGAAAATACTGGGTGAGTGTCGCAGGTAAGGTGGAGACTGAGCAAATGGTGGCACTACGCGCGCTGGGATCGCACAAGTCCAGCAGCCATGGAAGCCAGGGACCTGCCTCCACTTCGACTCCACATAGCCAGGTAAGACATGCGTTATTCCTCGTTTACGAGCTGAGCCTACATTAATGCATGCACCCTCAATCACCCTCATGCACTTCAAACCTCCATGTATAGTAAACGATTGGTCCAACATGCACAACATGGAGTCATGTAATTGTACATTTTGGTAAGCAGTCGTATGCATACCTGTCGACGTCGTCGATCCCATCCGGTGCCTCTGCCATGGGAGACTCTACGTTGCGGGCGTCAAGCAGCGCCCGTGGAGCATCGACACGGGGATCTGCTCGGGACCCTGCACTCGAACATGACGATGCCCCTGCCTGCCCACCGGTAAGTTTATTTCTTCGCTATTTCGCCACTATGCACCCTATGGATTACCGTCGTAGACGATCTCAGCTGATTCGTATAACACCTTATGCTTGCTCAGGTGCAAATTACGCCGGAGTATATTCGACGACCACCAGGAAGGTTCCAGGTTCAAGAGGAGCCAAATCGACATCACAGCGGGGAAACATTGCGCATAAGCCAGCTGGAGACGCGCGTCGTGGATCTCGCCAGCGAAGTGTCGAAAAACATCGCAATGGTAACCGAGGTCTTGCACACTCAGCGTGATTTCAAGGACATTCTGCTGAAACTTCTGAATTCAAGTTCGAACCGTGACCGAAGCCCTTCCGAGTCCCCACATGAGATGGAACCGCCCATCGCTCCGATTCTGGAGGAGCCGCCCATACACGCGGACCCTGGGGAGGATACACCAGTTGCAGCAGGAGGCGTCCCAGTGGATACTCAGCCATCTTGGATGAGCGAGGACACTGTCTTACTAACTCCCAACACACGCAGTAATCTACGGCCAGGCCATCCTCGGCTCCATCCATCGCAAGCTGTTTCCACGGACATATCTGACCATTCTGTAGCGAATGGATCGGCGAATGAAAGTGGAGATGTACCGGAAGCTCACCACGTTCACCATGTATCGAACGTCATCACGCCAAATGCAGGTCGTCCAGCAGTATACGCAACTGCAGAAAGACCGCCGCCTCCACTGCTACAGGATCCGCATCATGTGACTGTAGATCTTCCACCAACCCCCAGCAGAGGCAGGGGATTACCAGTCGAGTTTGAGTCTCCGGATGATGACATCTCACTAGATCCGGCAATGAGGTTCCCACCCCGTGCAGGCACTGACGCAATTGCTGTGGGGAAGATGTGTTATCTAACGCACCCGGACAGCGGTGATAGCGTCATAGCTGAAGGTAAGACTGGTGGTAGCTGGAGGGCTAGAGCAATCAAACTGGGGACTCTCTGTGGCCCTGGAGAGCAAATGGTGCAGATACACCAAGTTTTTGTAACCAACATGCGTCTCCTTCACCTTGAAGACCGCCAACCCTTTCTAACTATGGATGAGGCTGTTGTCAAGCCTACCGGCTCAAACGTTTTCGTGAAGTGGAACACACGGTACCTGCATAAGAAGACCACATGAGGGACAACAGAGTAGATTAGCGTGCTTTTCCGGGCATGTTCTATGTATATGGACCTGCTTATAACACATCCGTCGTAGTTTGTTTCCGGTACTCTTGTCAATTCTGCCGCTCATTATAAGACAGCATATCAGAACATTATGTCACTGTTTACCCCGATCTGTAACTTAGACACCGCTGGGTCGGAGTAGGACTACATTGTATGAGGATTACATTTTTGAGAATACTACATCATGTGCATAATTTTGGTGAATGACCACCACATCGGTGAGGTACATCCTGATTGGGTACTGAAAATCCATTTGCTCAAAACGCCATTTCCTGATCTGGTTCATGAAGTCGCTAGTCGCATTGCATGACGCGCCCCGCCTGTAGCAGGCAGCTTGCCGCACCCATCCAGAGAACCGCCTATCTCGCGTGGATATGGCTCACACCGGATATCAATAATTCGAGGCGGGTATGTTAAGGACGAAACCCTCCCGGTCGTCAACAGGACACCTGGCACCGACAGTTCGCAATCCAATGGTCCGGACATGATAATGTTCCATGTTATCAATGCAGAAATAGGATACCCTGATTCATGACCCCCTGAACTTATTACCGCCGGTCATCACAGGTCCTCAATCTCAAACGAGGAAGTGGATCCAAACCCCTCGCCACCGGGTAGGATACAGACACCCGGGCATCAACCGCAAAGCGGATGAAGTGAAATTCACTACGTCCATTTACCCCAGCGTTCCCTCGTCCCCAGTACATGCGAACTCGGTAAATGAGAACCACACGCTTTCCTTTTTGGTGCATGGTGAAGTGTGTCAGGCATGCATTTTGAGCGTGGCGAACTTGACCAGGCCCGCCCCTGCGATGACCAGAGAGCAATTGCGGTCACAGAACTGGAAGTTGGTCACGACAGTGGTCATCAAGTCCGTCTAATTGGCAGGGCCTCCCACTAGTGGAGTGTCTGTTTGTCTGTTTCCTTGCGAAACCTCGACAAATTTGAGTGTGGCCACCATTGGCCAGGTCCACTTCGAGAATGCCCGTGATACGTTAGCTCAATCCACTGGCCAATCAACTGTTTGTTTGCTCTGTCTCTTCCAGGCGACTTGGTCTTTTCACACAATGGATGCTCTAACTCTTGTCAAGTGCTAAGGGCCCTGGCTGTGAGGGGTACAAAACAGTCAAAACATGTTACACACGGTACCCAACCAAGTTGTTAATTGGACTAAGTAACTGTAAACCAAGATGGACATGCAACATGAACCTTTTCCATTTAATTTCTTTAGGCCAGGTCATACTAGTAGACATATAATTGAGAGAATAAAAGAATTCTTTTCTAACCAATAATGTAAAAGTATTCTACATCAATTTCTATATCTAGCTTTACCTCTACCTAATATCACTTAAGCCATTGCCAAGCAAGAGAGATGTGCAAGCTCCCCCGTGTATATTGATTTAACATGCTTTTCAGGTCTCCTGACCAGGTGTACGGAACTCTATGAGGAAGAGTTGTCAAACTTTACAAATCAAGGGTCAAGACCTTTGCACCATGCCTTGAATGAAATAGTTCCAAATCATTCCTCGTCATTCCCTTATGTATTTTTAGTAAGATAAAGTCCAAACATTCTGTGAACTCTTAACAATTAAAGTTGAGCTCTATATTGATTGACTACTCATACCAAAGTAAATAGCTATGGTATTTTATTCGTTGTATTTTTGTTTAGTCCCAGGGCCATAACATTGCAAAGCCATTTCAAAGATTCGTAGGAACCATGTGTACCACCACATTTTATTTTATATCATTTGTTTGACACAAAGTGATGAAATAGAAAGCTTTCTTCAAGTAAAAAGAGGCTTTCTAACAATTTATGTTTTTTTTTCCCCTAAAGATAAAATTAACAAAATCCACTGAGTTGTTGAGGTTACTGATAAGCATATCAGTAGACCCTCCAACAGAGGAGCAGTCCTCGCACTCCAAGTATCAACTACCGTACTTTATGGGCAGCTTCATTACCCCTGTGTAAAATAAGTAATTAATTTCAAACTTTGGTGTCCGGCAATAAAAAAAGTGTTTTATCGAAAATTGATTTTTTAGGAAATAAATAGCTTTAAATTCAATTTTCATCCTCAATTAATGAAGTTTCATTGGATGATTATTATTTTAGTAAACTTCATCTAATGACTTTGAACATTTTTAATTTATTTGGTTTTAAGTTCATATGTTTGATTTCAAGACATTTCATCATTAATCTAATTTTATTCATGGTTTTCCAGCAAATGGCAACATAATTCTTTTTCAAACCCAATATTAATATTTGAAATTATTTTTTGCCAAAGCTGCCCTTAAGTTACAGCATGCAAAATATCGGCGAGAACAATATGATATCTGGCCGTCAAGCTGAACTAATCAAGACAGTGGTACAAGCTACATCATGTTATGTGCATTGGACAAGAGGTATGTTATCGTGTTTACAGCCTCTGTGACAGAACTGTAAGTTAGCATACACAGTTCATTTGCACACAAATATAGTGTAGCTTAGTAGACTTTCTTCCACACAGTTATTACACTGGTCTGAAATCCAGGTTGTGGTACAATGGGGCGGCCGCACCAGTGGAGGACTTCATCAACTTCTTGATTTCTGCTTCAGTTATGCCAGACCCATCAGAACAAGGTGGTGACATTCCCGAAAAATCTCTAAGGAAGGTGGGATGATGAGTGAGAGAGTGTGAGGTCTGGTGGCAACCGTGCTGAAAGGCGAGTGGGCCACATGGTCATAGAGAACACGCACAAATGATTGTTGTTGGAAGATACAGTCTGCAGTAACCAAGATGAAAGATGCTTGCTGCGCCTGCTTCCCATGAGAATTAATTTGGGTCCTCTATCTGGCTGCTGTCTTGGCTCCGCCCCCCAGCCTTCATGTAGTACCAGTGAGTCTGGAGGTAGGACCAGGCAAACTGACTCCCTTCTTTCTGGTTTGCAGCCACTGTAATTTTGAGGAAGAAGAAAGAATTCCAGACAATAAATCTCGCCCTAATCTTAATGACAAGGAAAACCCTCCCCCTCCTCCACTCCTTCCTCTTCTCCTCTCTAATTCTAGTTTTAGGGGGCATGCGGCCTCCTTTTAGTAATTTTTACATTTTTAATGAAATTAGGGACACCAAATTAGTCTGAAGGGAACAATTTAATTAATTTTAGATTATTTATTTATTTAACTTTTATTTTTTTAAATTTCTTTTATCAACAAAATTATTACACGAGGCTTTTTGTCCCTTCCAATGGGTACCCTAGTTGGGAGGCTTTCATCTAATGATGAAGTGAGGTTTACTCAAGGGAGAAGAATTAGCCACCTAGAAAAATCCGTCAATGATATTGATTAATTTTATTTTTTTGGAAAAATGCGTCATATACTGTGTAGCCTCTAAGTTAAAATTAAAGTGATGTCTTTTCAAAATAAAGGAACATTGAAGCTACATCAACACTAACTTAACCCCTTAAGTTCTTTCAAATCCAAATCGGGTTTTTGAATTAGTTGAAGTAGTAAAAAGAGGTATTTTAGCATTGAAATTTTTGAGGAATACGATTTTAGTGCAAACTAATTGAGTGATTTTTTGAGGAACTTATCATTGATAAACCCATTTTGTCTTCAAATTTTGGCAAGATATTTCTTTCATTATTTGAGATATTTTTGAATTTTTTCATTGCAATGTATTCTTAACCAAATTCTTATTCAAATTACCAGGTTATCTAAGTTGGAGTATATAGAGTTTTACAAGGGCAAACTTTAAAGGTTGACAAAAATAAATAAATTCCACAACAACTAAAAACAAATTCCGCCCACTTTGATTTTTATGGTTTCACAAATAAAGAAAAATCAATGGTCCAATTATGGTATATGAATAGCATGTCAAGTTAGTTATGAGATCTAACGGCTAAATCTACTAAAAAAATCCTTTGATTGAGATGTACTAAACATGAACCAGAAAAGAGTCACTTTTGGCACTTTTTCTCCAAAAACATCAATGAACTTTAAGGGTCAAGAAGTAGGCAGTAAATATACACAATAAAGTCAAGGATTCTTTCAAATCAAAAGTACTACTGGTTAATCCTTTACTTCTTGAGAGGCCTTTCAAGTGGTTGAATAAGCATACTTGGTTATTTAAGGAGATGGCACACTTACTATATTGTTGGGTTTGTGAAATGAGATTATAAAACTTGAGTCTACAATCTAATAAAAAACAAAAAAGATGAAACTTATACTTTACAATGTAATTTAGTTGTATTCAAAAATTGAAACAAAAGCATATCTTTGTTTGATTAACTTTATAATCTTCTTAATAAGTACAAATTCTACTTATAAACATTTAATGAATAGATTGTGGAGTGCACAATTAAGAAATTTGTGATTCTATATTTTAAATTCAATTATAAAGGATGAATCATTTAAGAATTATCCAAAATTATTAAGGATGTTTTTATTCATATACGGAGTATGATTTAAAATACTACATAGATTTTATTAAAACGATCAACAAACAAGCCATAATTAAAAAAACTAACTAACTATAAATGTGCAACTAATTATAAGTAGATAGTTGTTTTAACGTAATAAACTTAAAACCTAAAACATATATATGAACTATTGGTACGAAGTGATTAAACATCATAAAGAAGTATCTATGTTATGAACAATTTATTTTTATTGTTTTACAAGTTGATATAATTTTCTTTATACAACATAAAACTTACGATACATGTACATTGTTCTCTCATCAAAATTTATGCATAATCATAAATAGAAACAAGCATTTTACAATAAATTAATACATTAAACTTAAATCTACTAAGTAAAAATTGATCTATTTCTCATTCAAAAAAATATAATGTGATATAATTTTTTTTAAAGACTTCGAGTAATCCAATGTTTAAAAATGAAATTTTGATTAATTAAATATATATATTTGGAAGGCGTATTGTCAAATATACTTCATTAAAATTTTTAGTTCAAGTAAAATGATTTATTTTAAAAATATCTATTGAATAAATTAAAAAAATTGTAATAAAAATTTAAATACATGTTCTTAAAATGAGGATTATTTATCTTATTTCAATAATGGAATTAAATAATAATAAAGCCTAATGTCTTTTGGATTTACATCTATGCTACAAAAATAAAAGTGTCCATCTATTACAAGCCAAGTCCACAAAAAAACTTAACACCTTGATTTATGTCGATTTTTAAAACGTCCAGCTGTTTTAAATAATTTAAGGAATTCTTATATGTCATTTAAAATTAATCAATTGTTTTTATGTTTATTTTCACGCAATCCTCTTATTACATGCATTTTTATATTTTCACATAATGCATATTACAAATGTATTCACAATTTTCATAATTTCAAAAAATTTAAATTTTTTAAAATCACATCAATTTCTATGTAATTTAAATATAAAAAGTTTGGCCCTAAAAGTGATATCAAATGCAAATTATTTTGGGACATCATATAATTTTTATATATTTATGTGTTTGTTAAGTGAGAATGTATATTTTAACAAAAACTTATAAATTTCACTTATATTAATTTTTTTTGAATAAAGTAATTTTTTAAATTTTTTTTTTTTTACAATTTCATTATGATTTATATTCGTCAACTTCATCTACTTAATGAAAAAGAATAATACTAATGCTGTAAAGCTTATGCGTAACTTTTATTGATTTTATAAGATGTCAGTCACGGTTAAAATAAACCTTTGCTTCAATTTAGAACTTTATGATTGATCTCATTTGTAATGAAGAATTAGAGAGTAAAGAAAGATTTAGAAAATTTGGAAGGCCTTGGATCAAAGGAAAATCTGAAGCCCCCTTTCTTATGTTGTATTCTCGGCTCTCGGTGGTGACTAGATGGCTCAGTAGGGTGTCAGTGCGACGGCGGCCGAGGGCGGTCGTCGCAACATTTGCGTACATTCCGTGCTTGATAGCACATATTCAACCTCTGACAACAACGGAGACGTCGACGCCGTCCACCAGGTCCTCCATTTTGTCTGCAACAACGGGGGCCCAACGAGTTGTTATTGAATAACAAATTTAAAAAAATGTATTACACATGCATATATGATGTGCGTTAAGAGAAAATGTGCACATAGATGAGATATTGATACATACATTTAAAGAAATACTAAACTATGTCAAATGACGATATAAACAACCTAATAATTCTGCATATTATCAATTAACACATAAATTAAGTTTTGTTTAAAGTTTAATGTATAATTGTCTTACAATAGAAAGACAAACATAGTTTTTTAATTTTTTTTATGATACGAATCTCAAACGAAGTCAACTTCAAAAATATCTTATTATATTTAAAATTTAATATCTAAAAATTAATCACTATTATCTAATAAATCTTATATAGGGAAAAGTGGATATTCTGTTTTATTTAATGTTGATTTTTAAATTCATCATTATTATTTAAATTAATTTCGTAAAAGTTTGATCATAATTTTTAATTTTTTAATTTTAATTTTTAATTTTTAATAATAAATAGGTCAATTTATTTATATGTTTTTTGTAACGATTTGTTTTATCATCAAAAATTACCGTTAAGAGTAAGGAGAAATTCAAAGATGTTTGAACTATAATGTACTTAGATTTATAATTGTTATAAATTACTACCTACACTTTATTAAAACTACATGTGTATTCAAAAATACTACATCTCAAAGACAGCAAATGCTTGTTTCATTGAGATTTTATTGTTAAAACAATATTGTTTTATTTCTTTTGGGGAACAATATAGTAACATCAAGTCAACAATATGGAGACAATAGAAAATATATCAATGTAGGCTTGATAGGCTTGTTTACTCAGTCTTTAATAGTTTGCATGTCTATAATATTCATAGAGAAATCAATGAAATTAGTGTGTGGATTTAGTCTTGTAATTTTATTACAAGAAACATTATTAACCTATGCATGGATTTTAATGCAGGTCATCCGAATTTTAAAATATTAAAATATTATTTTTGATTTTTTAAAAAAATTAATAAAGAAATTAAAAATTAGTCTTTAGAAATTGCAACCAAAGAATATAATTCCAAAAATCAATGAATCAATCAAATAAAAATATTGAAGTAACTTACAAACTATAATAACTAATCAATTTTACATCCATATTGTCCCAAAAAAAGCCCTAAACGTATGGTTAAAAATATGGATTTAAAAATAAAAATTAGAATAAAAAGTTTAAACATAGTTGAGTTGACATTACATCATTATTTTTGATTTTTTGATTTTCAACATGGATTTATAGACTACAATTTTCATTTTCTTTCCCGTTCTACTTTGAGTTCTATTCTATAATAATAAAATAAAACTCTTCATCTTCTTTAAGATTTAACTTAAATTTCATCTTTCTTTTACGACTTTCATTACAAAAAAAATTGTAAAAACGTCATATTAACATAAAGACATTGTAAAATTTGGAGCAATGCAAACATAGTACGGCCCAACTCCTCACAAAATGAATAATTTTTCCACATCAATTCCCACGGCCATCGACGCACCCCACACCGTTCTCAACATCGGCATCCCGTCTCCGTGCGAAACGGCCCGAGCCAAAACCCTCGAGATCGATGAAGAGACAAGACAAGAACAAACACGGCGACGAAATTCCAGCCTTCGTCCGTCCCTCCAACCCTCGTCCTTCCCGATCAAGCCAACGGACAAGCGACGAACGAACAGAAACAACCCATCGTCGAACGAAAACGACCAAGTGACGAACAAAAACGACTCAGTGACGAACGAAAACGACCTAGTGACGAACGAAATCCAAACCGTAGGCCCTTCAGTCCATCCAACGATGTTTTTTCATCCAGAGGACGTGCATCCGTTCCTTCGTCCCGTCACGGCACAGGTTGGCTGGAAACTTGTTGCTTGTGATTCTAGGTTTTCGGCTTCGGCACCGTTGTTGGCAGAAAGTTGATTCGAGTCGAGTTGAGTCGCGTTGCGGAGTCGGGGAGCGGCAACCATGAGGGGTGCGGCAGTGCAGAAGGCGCGCCTGGTGAAGCGGCTGGCGGAGCGGCAGCTTCAGCTTCACACGAGCGCCATCAACCAGGCCGTGCCGCGGACGGAGTCGCCTCAGGCGTCGAGCTCGGGGGGAGTGCTGTCATGGTTTCTTGGTGAGCGCCCTACCACTCCCGTTCCCGCATTGTACGAGCCGCTGGAGGGCGTGAACCTTCCGCCCGCGTTGCCGGAGGATATCAAGCCTAGCCAGACGAAGGTGACGACGTTAGGGAACGGGCTCCGGATCGCGTCGGAGAATGTTTCCGGGCCGACTTCGACCATCGGGATTTTCATCGACTCTGGGAGCAAGAATGAGAGCCCGTTCTGCACGGGCGCGTCGCATCTGCTGGAGCGGATGGCGTTTAAGAGTACCGTGAATAGGTCGCACTTCCGTCTCGTGCGTGAGATGGAGGCCATCGGAGGGAATGTGATGGCGAATGCTTCCCGGGAGACCATGTGTTATACTGGGGATGCGATCAAGACGTTCATGCCGGAGTTGGTGGAGCTTCTGGTTGATACTGTTAGGAATCCGTTGTTTAATGAATGGGAGGTACAGGAGCAGCTGGCGAAGGTGAAGGCTGAGACCGCCGAGGCCGTGCACAATCCGCAGGTGATGCTTTATGAGGCGCTTCACTCAGCTGGATTTATCGGGGGTTTAGGTCAGCCTCTTATGGCGCCTGAGTCTACCCTGGGGCGTTTGAACGGCGGTGTTTTGCACGATTTCGTGAAGGAGAATTACACCGCGCCTAGGATCGTCTTGGCAGGTACGGTGGCTCTCTGTTCGGTGGAATTCTAAGTTCATCTGATGGTATTGAAACTTGGCGCTGATAGTCACTGCTCTTGGATTTTGAGTTAATTTCCTTCCGGAAGCGGCGATTATGATTGTTGTGAATACACCGGCGATTCGTAGTAGTGATTTGTGAGCATTTTCGCTCCCGCTAGGGTTCTGGATATATTTGGTTGTGTTGGCTAGGTTATCATGCTGTATAAAACTCTGCATGGTTGGCGTGAAGGTACTTATTTGGGTCTGCAAATTATGAGCATGCAGATTATGATACTTTTAATGAGCATGCAAATTAGGTCTCGTGGATTGGATGTAGGTTTGATTATTGGTTTTACACTGCCTTCATGATGGAGGCTTGGAGAGGGATGTTAAAATTTTATGAAGTGCATGTTCAGCAAGAGGAGCACGTGTCGTTTATCTCATATAGAATTATTTGCCAAGGGTTTTGTAGAAATGTTAATCCCAGGGGTTTTTATGTTTCCGCTTCACCTTAGTCGATCAGCGTTAGATCGTGGGCGATGATGGTGATGATTGTGACCCTGAACACATCTCTGGTTGTTTACACTTTCTACCTTTTTTTGCAGCCTCTGGAGTGGATCATGAAGACCTCCTTTCCGTAGCAGAACCTTTGTTGGCTGATCTCCCTTCTTCCGACAAGAGTATTCCTGTAGAAACTCAGTATGTGGGTGGTGACTGGCGTCAGAGTGTCGACTCTCCCTTGACACATGTTGCAATTGCATTCGAAGTTCCCGGGGGATGGAGAAACGAGAAGGATTCGTATGCAGTGACTGTGCTGCAACAACTTTTGGGAGGAGGAGGCTCTTTCTCCGCCGGTGGTCCTGGAAAGGGAATGTACTCTCGTTTATACACACGGGTAAGACCTACACGCTATCGAGATTATCTGTTTTTAACTTCTGAATTGTGTACCTGAAAACAGGAGGTAGTCATCTATAACAGTGCACAACAGTCTACTGTTATGGTTCACTCGCTTTTCTATCTGATGTCTGATCAAGGACCTTGCCTCGTATTCACACCTCTCTCTTTACAGGTTCTGAACAGGTGGGAGCAGGTGCAATCGTTTACAGCCTTTAACAGCATCTACAATGACACTGGCCTCTTCGGTATTCACGCCACTTCTTCTGGTGAATTCGTTCCCAAACTCGTGGACCTTGCCTGCGAAGAACTCGCTGCAGTTGCAACTCCTGGTCAAGTGACAGAAGCTGAATTGCAGCGTGCAAAGAATAGTACCATTTCTGCAGTCTTGATGAACTTGGAGTCGCGAGTTGTTATTACTGAAGATATTGGTCGTCAAATTTTGACCTATGGACACCGCAAGCCTGTGGCGGAGTTTATTCAGGGTGTTCAAGCCTTGACCTTGGAAGACATTGCTAATGTTTCTGAGAAGATTGTCTCCACCTCACTTACAATGGCCTCTTGGGGTAACGTTGTGCAAGTACCTCGGTTTGATGCAGTTGCGGACCGCTTCTAGATTATAGATTCGTGAACATTTTGGTTTTCCGCCAGAAATAAATGGAGGGACACATTTCACTTGAACATATTTTGATTAGAGATCTTTCGAGCAGTGCTTTGTGCAAATCATTGCTTATGGGGGCTGCCAATGCAAATCCTTTGAGGTGTGACGAGAAAATAGTCGTCAGGCCTCAGTCCTGTTGATTCAACTTCACTAATTCATGGTCGTAATAAGGACAGGGTTGAATCTCATGTGATTCTCATTTCTTTGACCCACGGACAGTGTGTAGCAGTCTTCATGGTTGTGGTCTAGTATATCTTTGTTACGTTGCACCAGATTATTTTTGGTTGAGTTACATTTAGCTGGAGGGCAGACTCAACACAACCGCCCACCCTGCAGGGCTCCCGTAGATTCAATCTTGTATGCTTGCAGAATTGGAGCTAATATATTGCCTAGTAGAATCCAGAGGGCTGGCTAGATATACATATATTGATGACACATTACGGATAGGTCGTGATGACAAGGGCAATATATTCCTTCTTGAAAGGTTGTAGTGGTAGCTCACTCATCCTTCAAAATTTTAGATTCCTATTGTCCTTGCATCCATTTCGTAAATAATCTCAAAATTTCAAACAAGCCTTCTCATCTGGAGGATAAGTATCTTCAGACGATATTTTATCCAAAGTTGCAAATATTCCTGTGTCCAGAGAGAAAAGTGTATGTATGGACAGCAAATTCGAGTTCACTATGAGCTCGTTTACTTTTGAACTACACACATGCACAACTTTTGAACTACCAGGCAATTCAATAATCCGACCTGTTGCACCAAACATTAGAAACCTCCAGCAATAAATGAATTTTAAAAGAATGAAAAATACACCTTTGTCAACGTGCTCACTGCTCACAACAAAGACATGCATGCCGACCATGTAAGCACTTAAATCTTTATGTGAACGAAGACTTTACTTCTAGTGAGGATTTGCAGAGGATAAAAGAACAAGGACTAAGCATGCATTTGAGATTGCAAGCTCTCTCATCCCTCCATTTATCTCCTTCCACCGAATTGAGTTAGAATTGCAAATGGTGACACACAGAGATGACAAACATTGGATGGTGAGTTTTTTTGCTTATATTCAATGCACCATTTTACTCTGTGAGATGTTGTAGGTCCTTCTGTAAAGGTGATTTAGAGAGAGACCTATCCGTTGAATCATTATTTTACTGTCTTAATGTTTTGGTTATTCTGAAGTGCAAATGTAGACTTTGACGATGTAGGTCATCGGTAAGCTTTACAATATCAAATATGTAACATCAAGCTGGATTAAAATCTACTTTGTTATACAAAATCGGTTAACATTCTGATTCCTAGCAATGGATTGTGATACAGGAAGATGGATTCGTCGCTTCCCCTAGTGCAATGGTTTGTATGCATTCAGATTCTCCTGATAGTTGGCTCAACAGTACAAGCAGGCAGGGAGTTTCAGCAACAAGCTTCACAACAAAGACGCCTCCAACCTTACACAGACAACACCAATGACGTCCCGCAGCATTCTCCACCGGTGAAATCTTTTCTCGTTTCAGATGGCAGCTGGATTGATTGCATTCCGATCGAAGGACAAATTGCAGCTCACCATCAAACACTGCAGGAGCACAACATCCAAATGGGGCCATCGACCCAGGCTCGGAGATCACGCCATGCACCAGGTACGTCGCAGCTGCATCCTCAACTCTTTGCGAGAGAGCACGGTAGTTGCCCTCAGGGCTCCATACCTGTCCAAAGAATCGACCCCGACCGCCCCTCTCTCAAAAAATCTCGCATCCCAACTGTCTCCACCTCAATTGCTGGACCTGGGGCAGCTCCGGGGGAGACTCATGAGTATGCTGTAACAGGCTTGCCACAATCGGCCCACTCTTACTCCGGAGCGTATGCCTTTTTCAGTGTCAATGGGCCTGTCTTAGAAGCTCCACAACAGGATTTTAGCCTTTCTCAAGTCTGGATCATTGATGGTCATTGGAATGATGGCACTTTGAGCACAATTGAGGTTGGCTGGCAGACATATCCTTTGCTACATCCGAATGACAAGCCTCTTGCTCCTCATCTGTTCATCTTTTGGACAAACAATGCCTACAATTATTCAGGATGTTATAATCTGGAGTGCCCCGGGTTTGTGCAATATGATTCGAAGTGGGTGATTGGGGGAGCCATGCCGTATTACACCACTCTGGGTGAGAATCGGAAGCGGGAGCTTGAGGTGGAAATTGAAGTGTTGTATGATCCAACTCAATTGTCGTGGTGGTTGTACGTGAATAATGATCCTGTTGGATACTGGCCAGCGTCTATCTTTGATGGTAGACTCCGAGGAAGTGCCAACTTGGTGCAATGGGGAGGTGAGATAGTGTTTTTCAAAAGAGGCAACGGCATTTCTCATTCAAAGACTGGAATGGGCTCAGGTGCATTTCCAGTTGGTGGTTATCCTGTCGCTGCCTACCAGAGGAACATTTCATTTGCAGATGCATCTGGTGATTACTACGATGCTAAACCATCTGTTTTAAAGCAACAGCGGATTCTAAACGACCCTCATTGCTATAATATTACCATTCAACAGGGCAACTTTAGAAATTGGGGAACTTATTTCTTTTTTGGTGGCTCTGGAGGAAACAATTCTGGCTGTGCAGGGAAGGAGTAGAACGTTTTGAATCTGTACATTTGGGGAGAGTGCTTTTGTTAGCACAGTGTATCCTTAGCGTTGAAAATTTCTGTAGCCTGGAAGAATCAGTTCCATCAGACATTGGAAAATAAAACTAAGCCGTTTTGCCACAACTACAATTCATGTATGAAGCTAGACTGTGTTGTGGCTACTTTCGAAACTGAATTGAATCTACTGTAATTTTTCCTACAAATGAGATCTGAACTGAGTTAGATTCTAGAAACCACTTAACCTTCAATTCTCATGCAAGTCCTGACATGTGAAACCAACATCAAAATAATGATTCTTAGAATCTGAAGCAAAATCAAAGCATTATATAGCCTATATCGTAAGTTTCCTATACTGAAATTGTAAGAACAGCTCATGAACTTCTCCGATCCAGCTTCAATCGAAGACGGGGTTTGGAATGCATATCCTAGTGATCTGGAGATGACATCATCTAGCAGAATTGGGAGAAGTTGATTAGAGCGACCATACCGAAAAAAATTGCAGGCGATCATACTCTTTTGTGTCTTCAGGGAATTCAGTGGAGATATTGCTTAAACGTTATGGTATAGAAGGTCGTTGGACTTTGCAGCATGGTGCCCATATTTTTGAACTTGATGGATCACCTCAAGTGCTTGAGAAGCTTGTACTTGAAGGACTTGCGGAAACATGACAGACTTGAAGGCCTATAAGCTCTAAACAGCCTCGCTTATTTCTAGTAGGAGGAAGATAGTGATTCGTGGAGGTCTTTGGGGCAACTACCAAATTCACTCCAATTTCTGGATCTGCAAAATCCTGGATCTGCCGTTTCAAGAGGGAGAGAGAGTCTCTTAACGTGTTTGCCCTTCGCACCAACCTGCGCAGGCTGAAGCTCTGTTTATTTGCACAGATGAAGGCTTGCATTTCACTGACTTTCAATTCCTGCTTAGTATTCAGCTCGCGTGGATTCAAGGATTACAAAACTTGTCGGAACTGACTGGAGGGTTGTCATCCTACCTACAATCACTCAGTATAATTGAATGCAGAAATTTGAGATGTGTATAAACTGTTCGGGATTAGAGTAGTTGGTTGGCTGAACCTGTATCTTTCTTGGAATTATGAATTGAAGAAGCTGCCTGATTTGCAGAAGTTCGACTAATTTGCTCTTAAAATAATCATACAGGTCCATGCTGGTGATGGCTACAGGATGGGACTGGTTATGGTACCGGTACAATTTGGAACCGATTGAAGATGTCCGCAACCGTGAGTCGCTCAGCTAGGGCATTATACTCTCGTCCTCACGAACCTAAATTGCGATGAACTTGTGAGTATTGAGCTAAAGAATTTTACGTGAACCAGCAAAATCAAATTGGCTATGCGATAGAGAGTGCACTTCGTCCCAACGGATATAGTTTCCCATCAATTAGGCAGTTCAGTTTGGTTAATTCACTGCAATTTAAGTTGAGTCTCCACTTTATCTCTAATACGTCATGGAGAAGTGGATTAGAAATAATACTGGTAGATGTATGTAAGGTCAACAAGGCACATCGCAAAACACTTAGCTCTCTACAAGTTGTGAAGAACCCGTGCGAGTCCCCCGGGTCTTATCGGTATCTTGTCATCTGCATTGTGTATTTTTGCGGCACAACAAAAAGATATGATTGGTGCCTTATAATTTTGGAGGACCCTCCTGCATGCCTTCTTGATAACATGATGAGAATTCTACCAGCTCAAGAAATTTCAAGCAGTACTGTACACGTACAAACAATGATAATATTCTATTATATATATCAAATTTTGTACAACGAAGTCCCTACTAAGTGTACAGATCCTTCATTGTACAGATTTGTACATTAAATGCCTAGATGGTGTTTGGAATCAAGCCCATGATTGCAACATCATGAAAATTTTGTAGCAATGTTCAACTTGCACCAACCTGCAAGTGAACCTTATTGCTCTATATTAGTTTATTATACATATATCCTAGAGCCAGCCGAGAATACGCTTCCAACATGCACTAGCTATTTGAAACTCTAGAGCATGATGCTCTCATTCTCTGCATGTACCTTGATGCGATGGACTCTGTCTAGTACGCCGTAAAGAAGTAGCTGAAAATCTAGTACTAGATATAATTGCAACGACTCATACCACATTGTACAACACAACCTGGAGATTCAAAGGTAAACGTGACGAGATATGAATCAGGAGAAAGCTAGTACCAAAGAAAAATGGAACTACTAACACACTGGAAAATCTCATAATTGTCCAAAATGAAAGGATGCTCAGAACAATTTAGTGATCATTCGACAGCTCACATGCAATGTGCACATGATTTCAGCTGAGGATTTGAATTGATGTTTCCAGTACCGTACATAAGTGGTCACTACTTCATAAATATTATTTCATTTTGACAGAATGAAAGTGCACCTTGTCAAAACGCCACTCTTCAAAGTAGTCCATCCAGAGTATTGTGCCATGAAATAGACACTGTCATCCCCATATGAACTGCACCTAAACTAGTGTCTAAAGATTCCCGACAACAGCTAATCTTCAGAGAGGTAGAAAAGAATGGAATCAACAAGCTTCTGCATCAAGGACCTCGAATACAATGGCGATGAATAGATAAAGGAGAATTGCAGAGCGGATCGTCGCATGAAGGGGAAGAGAGCCAGGCAAGGCCCCACTCCATGAGTCGATGAGCACGACAGGTAGTCTTTGACACCCACCGCAGCAGCTTCTTCGCCGAGGTCCTCAACCACAGGGTCATACATTGTGGACAGAACTGAAGTGCGGAGGCTTCCACTCGGGGTCAGATTGGGAAACCGCATCGCCTGCACCATGAGTGCATTCAAGTCCCCCATGTCTGTGAAATGCTTTCGGTTCTTTATTGCAGTGTCAAAGTCTTGGGAGCACCGTGCTGCAAGATCCCAGAAGGGTTCAGGCTCCGAAGTGTGAATCGTCCTCATAAGAGCTGCATGGTAGAAACCTGGCAACAGCAAAACAAATTGTAAGACTATGATAAAGAAGTGTGGTGTTGAGGAGATCCCATAGTTTCAAACTTCTCATCTAAATCTGCAATTCACCGCAACAAATTCCATTTCTGTAGCTCGTGGACACTTATATCTGAAACTGCTCACCAACAGAGGACTCTGGAAGGGTAGGCTGCAAACGATTTCGACATTGGAGCAACACAGTTGTCCCATAGTGCTCGCCTTTAGCTCCCACCCGTTTGTATGCTGCAACTGCCTTGAGCGCTGCAGCGTTGATCACGCCATGAATGGATACACCGTGGTTCTTGCATTCCTGCACAAAATTGCAATTTCAGTATAAGCATGGTATGCAAGAACTTCTAGCTTCGAATGTGAGCACATACGATCACCCGGACTTAAAGCACTTCGGCCAACAAGCTCATCTCTTGAACAAACTTCGACACAATTCTCTCTGTTTATGATCTCGGATTGCTGGACAAGTTTGTGAAGGCTCGTCACTGTCTGCAATGTAGAAAGATATTTGGATGCAAATTGAAAAACGGTATACGGTGAAGAGATTGCTGACATCTCGGGTAGAATTGATGTAGCTGCCCTCCCTACAATCTCTTGAAGAAAGCGATATGGGCACAGAAGTTGACATAAGAAGAGCATAAATCAAAACCAACCTTGAGAAGCAGATTGGTAGCCTCGACAGTCAAAGCGCCGCGGATGAGCTTCGACGCCCGAAGGCTTTCGGTATCATCAAAAGGCAGATATGCATGTCGACGCGACACCAAGCCATAGCCAACAACATCCACCCCGTGTGCCCAGAATGGCTTATTCGCCTGCCCTGGAGGAATAACATCTTCCACAGACGGCAGAACTGCCCCCTGTTCTGCCGAATTGCGATTCTCAACACCTTCTACGTCACCTGCAATTTTACTCTCGCCACTTGACCTCCTATGAAGAGAACTCACAATGCACTTGACAATGGTGGCAGTGCTCGCCATGTCGGCCGCGGAGGCGTGCAACCGAATCACGAGAAGTGACTTCGACTCAGGAAGCAGGTACAGCTTCGGTACAAACACTGGAATAGGAAAATCCGTCGGAAATGGAGTGTTGAGCTCTTCCTCCGTGACCAAGTGCCATACCTCCCGCGCATTGCCTTCCTCGTCATCATCAAATCTCTCCAAACTCCTATCAACCTCGCAGACGCTCACACGCACCTCCTCCGCAGTCTTAAAGAAAAACTCACTCCCTTCTCGAACAATCACCGACCTCAGACGCGGATGCAACCCAACCACATCACCAAGCGCCTCTTCAACCTCACCCACCCCCACACGGCGGTCAAACAATATCGACGTAATCGTCGTCCCCGTCCCTGACTCCACTGCAGCCACCCAATTCGCCTCCGTCTTCCCCAGCTTCCTCCCCGCCGTTTGCACTACCACACCAGCCATTGCCCTCAAACTCCAACTATCCCTCCACTCTTCCCAATCTAGACAAATCTAGACACTCCACCTCCTAGCTAACAAGATCAAAACTCAAACATCTAAACCACAAACAAAACCACAACTAAATCACTACAAATACACAAATCCAACAAGGTCAGTCTCTCGCAATCACCCGTACATCGATGAACAGATCAGTCCGACTGCAATCACCTCGACCAGTACGCCCCCACAAGAAAAACGTATGCAGGACTCATTCCAAAGAGTACTAGAAACGGAAAACTAGCTGTCTAACGTGCTAGTATCAGAACGACGAGTCCGAAACAACCTAGTATTACACAAACCGAGGCGATCCCAAGTCCGAGATGCGCCGGACCCGAGTCCCGACGACCCTGCAGCGTCGCCTGCAAGGTGCCGCATCTTGCAACAGGCGCAACAATACAAGGCGACTGTACTTGCGATCCGCAATCGGCCAAGGAGACGGGATTCTGTGCAGGTTTAGGAATCCCAGACGATTGGTATGCTTGTCGAGCGCATATTTCGATCGATCGGCGAGCGATCTGATCGAAGACCCAGTATTCGAGCCGCCATCGCTCCTGCGCGAGCTGCGAGCGTGTGCGGTTACGATCTCGTGCGGTGTGAAAGCGGGGAATTCGGGTCGTGGTTTTGCTGGCGTGGCGGCCACCTTGGCTTTGGTGTTGGTTTTTGTTCGGCTGTGGGGTGTCACGTGGCGTCGTTGTTTTGTTCCTTGTTTGAGTTGGTTTGGGGTTTGGGGTGTGATTGGGCAGAAGAGGGACAGTTATTTGGTGGCCGGTGTGCCAACTTGTGTGTGTGTTGGAGTGACATTTGTAAGTATTGGGGTTGAGGATGGCATTGAATGGAGTTGGGGCCGGTTCATACTTGGGGGCCAGAGTGAGGGTTGGCCCAAACTCTTCAAATTTTAACCGAAAGGATTGGTCGATTCTTTCAAGTCGAGCCCAAGGGTTTTATACTAGGGATTGATCCAAATTGAGATTTATCCTATGTAGCGTCGTACGTGGCACTTTTTTGGCGCCAAATTATTTGGGCTAATTTGATGCATTTGGGACAAGGTTTCCCGTTGCTCAAATTTTCATCTTAGGCCCAAAACTGGGTGAGATTGGAGGCTGAAAACATGTTAACCCCTAAATTTCCTTGTATTTTTGAGAGCTTGAATCCTCAAAACTGCGATTTTTTACCACTATGCCCTCCCGAGGATATGAAACAAATTTCTTATCTTTTTTTGGAAATTCAACCGTAAGATCTTGTACCTAACCCTACTTGGAAGAACTGATTCAAATTTCAACCGTTGGATGTTTTTTATTAGTGAGATCGTAGTGTTCAAAGTTTCAGCAGATATTTTTTTTGGGCCTTAGGTGAGAGGCATGGTGCAAATGGGCCAAAGGGAGACTTGATGATTATTACTTCAAACATTTTGGTCACATTTTTTTCCGTATAGCTAACTAGGTTAGGTATGCTCATGCAAAAATTTAGGCCAAAAAAAACGCTTTTTAGACCTTCATAAAAAATATTTTCTATAAGAAGGTATAAAATTGACAAAATAGTAAAACATGCATTACAAAAACAATTTGTGAGCTAAAGAAAAATTGAACGGTGAGTAGGTACCTTCATAAATTTGTGATTTTCAGAAGAAAACAAAATTCAAAAATTCAAAAATCTCGAATTTTGACAAATTTTTAAAGGAAAATTTCAAAAATTACTAAAAACTTTGAAGCTTGTCTTTGTAAGTTTTGGGGGCTGCCCTTGTAAAATTGGTAAATTTTTTGACTTGGGTCACTATGGAATTTGTATAGTGATTTGGTTATGAACATATTTCAATTTTTGTTTTTGTAAAAAGACCTAATTTTAGACTGCCCGTTTTGGACTTGAAACCTAAAATTTCTAGATGAAGGTTCTAAAATTGGAATTTGGCTTCAAAATTTTTACTACATAGACCTTACCGTAAAGGGAGCATCCAGTAAAAATCTTGAAAAAAATATTACTTTTAACCCCTCCATCTGGGCTGCCCGAAAGTGCAAAAACCCATTTTGGGTTTTAAGGATAGTTAGGGGTTAAATACAGCCCACCTTCCAGCTTGCCCAATATTCTGTATAAAGCGGGCCTTAGTTATCATTGTTCAAATTGAAATTTATCTTAGTTTGTCAACACTATATCTTGTTAAATCTACTTTGTATGGCCACATATTTAAAGCAACCTTCACTATTTAAGAACATTATTTTTTATTCATGGCTACTTAATTAAAATGTCCTCGTTATGATGATTGTTGTTTTTTTGAATTTAAATTAAAAGTGTAGTCATTTGTAACTTTTTCAACCAATTTATTTCAGGTTCAATAATATGAATTGTACCTCTATGACTAAAGAAAAGTGACTAGGATTGTGACCATTATGACCAAATATATGAAAGACTGGTCATAATGATTAAATCTTGGTTATTTCTTTTAGTCAGAAGACGGCGTAGTTTCCACTAATTACTTCAGTATTCAAGATATTTCATTAGGAGTAAATTAATTCAACTTTAAACTTACTTTAATTTTTTTAAATGGTAATCCTTTGTTTGGATGATAAATGTTAAATTATAATATTCTAATGGAATATTCTCCAAGATATATGTTGTATGTAGTAATATGTTTTTACTATGCACAAAAAGAAATTTTATAAGCTATGTGTTAAAACAGGAATGAATAATGCAATATAAAAATAAATATTAATATAATTTTTGTATTGCATAAAATGTGCATTAGTTTTTGCTATTTCATATATAAAATGACAGTACTTCTAGAGAGATTTTAAAATTAAAATTTTAAAACTCCAAAAAAAACAAAAATATTTATTCTTTTTCCAATATTTAATATTTATTCTAACACCATTATTTAAAATAATACTATTATTTAAAAGAATACCATATTGGTTATAATGGCATTTTAAATTATTTTGAATTATTCTTATATTATTTTTACAATATCATTTATAAAAATAATCATTAAAATTTATTACCATATAAAAAAAACTCATACAAATATCATCATAATACCATATGAAAAATACCATTATAACCATTATAATCCCATATCAAAATACCATATAATACAAAAAAGAATTCTAAATACTGCAAGAAAGAATTTGATCTAATTTAGAATTTTAGATGAAAGAATTTGATCTAATTTAGATGAAAGAATTTGATCTAATCTAAGCGGAAGATCCGTCTCTACGTCTCTAGCATTGTTTTTTTGGAAAAAACATTGTTTTTGATATGATATTTATTTTTAAATAATTATTTTTTGAATATTATTGTAAAAAAAACTTTAATTTTTTTTAAAATACCATTATTACCAATATATTAAATAATGGTATTGTTTTAAAAAACGGTATTTTAAATAATGGTATTATAATTTTAAAACAATTATTTTTATAATGGTAATGTTAAAATCATTTAAAAACAATACCATTATATTAAAAATGAAGAACAAATAACATTATAATAAAAATAATTTAAAAACATGTAGTGTTTTACTTTCAGGAATATCTTGAAGTCGGTGCAGTCAGTCAGGTTTACGAGTTCCAATGCTTTGGTTTTGTTTGTGTTTTCTTTTTGTTAGCCTAATCGACTACCACAATGAACGTGAGTTGCGGCTAGTTTAGGTTGATGAGTTGGATAAGGCAATTGGAGTTGCTGAAAAGGACCCAACTCGCTTCAGCGTAGATGTTTATGTTAAAATATACTTTTTGTGGAAACACACAGATCTGAAAGCAAATGGGATGTCTAATTGAGTAGCCAACATCTCAACAACTGAAAAAAGAATGGTCTCCAACGCACCTCTTACACTAACCTCATTTGCACATGGTGCTAAAGGATATAGATTTGATGGGGACACATACTGTGGTATCTCATTGTCCAACATAAGGAGAATTGCACCTGCATCCTTTTTAAAGTTTACATATAAATATATAATGAAGCTAATTTTTTTTTGCATTGAGTACTAATTTTAAATTCAAATATTACATTTTAAAAATATTAAAAATATTAATTAGTTTTTTAATTTTTAAGATTATTAACAATACAATAAATGCATTTTTAATGTGCATGGTGTGAAGATTTACAAAAACATGTAATAAAAAGATTACGTTGAAATGACCCATTGAAAATAATTTAAAAATTTGAGACGATATTAAAATAACCCTTTAAGTAATTAAAAATGTCATTTCCATGTTTTAAAAGACACCTAAATGGGTTTGATGTAAAGTCTCTTGTAGAATTAGCCTAACGGACAAAAAATGAATTTTTATAATTTTTCATTGTATAGGTTCTAGGTTAGATAGGTTATATTACATCTCAAACTAAAATCTGATAAGCTAAATTTTTGTAGATTTTATACTTACTGTGATGAAGATTATAATTGGTTTTTTTTTTTTTTTTTTTTTTTTTTTTTTAATTTTTTTTAAAAATAAATTAAAATAGAAGACAATGATGTTTTGATATCAAAACAAACTAGAAAGATTGGTTTTAAGAACTTTCGAATTGAATCTTTATATCTCAACGTTTTGCATTAAAAAAAAAATTACCACAAATTTGTTTACTATCATTCTACAAACACATAATTTTGTACAATAAGGATTCTTGAAAAATTTAATGTACCCAAGACAACCTTCCAATGTATAAAAGTAGTCATAGTTCTATAATGCATAAAGAGTCCAAAAATAGATCTTCTTGTACAAAGTGTTTGCTAAATTTTCACAATGTCATGATGAGAATTTCACTAGAAAAAATACATTTGAATTAGAATCAAATCCAACAAACTACATTGCAAATAGGCTCCAGATGTAGAAGAGTGGTAGTATGTGCTTGTCAAAACCAACATTAGGTGGATAGCTTTGATGAAAGGATGGCCCTTACATTTATTTTGAAATAAATGTTATTTGAAGATTGTGTAATATTACTTTTTTGCACAATGCATATAAACTCACTTTTTATGATAAAATTGTTTATTTCTCATCCATCTTTGATTAATTGCTAAAATGTAATGTAGTCTATGTAAAAAAATAAATTACATTTTGACATTCAATTGCTAGATTATATTTCTTTAGTCAATATTACCTTTATCTCTAAAGCTATTAGCAATCCTATTAGAATTAGGCACTATTTTAGACGAGCTTTGATTTTTAATTTTTTTTTTTTAATGATTTTTGTTTTAAACTTTTCTTTCCTTAAAATGAAGTGCAAATTTGATTATCTTCAAATCAGGTTGTTTCAAAATAAAATCAATATGGTCAATATTTTAAAAAATATATATAGTGCCAAAATTTTGTAAAACAAAAACTTGATATTTGAGAAAATTAATGGTATTCTAAACATTTTATATTTTACTTTTTTATTTTTAGATGCAAAACTTATTTTACAACCAATCATAAAAATGAAATAAAAAGCGTAGAAAATATAGTTATAGTAGTAAATATTCAAACCTAAAATAGCTTTTCAAAAATCTAATATGCATTTAAAACCTCTAACAATATAGATAACTTATCATTGGCATACTTTATCCATTCTTTTTCTTAAACAAACTCTATTGGAAGTATGAAGATACACATATTATAATACATTTGTTTTGCCAAATACACCTGATCCTGTAGGGGTAGATTGTAAACCACAATCAAATTCCCACTAAAATATCTCAAATCTAGCAGGTGTCAACATTCGAAATATCCTTGAACATTATCCTCCCTAACACCGACCAAAACTCGAAGTCAGTGTTTACAAATTTCCAGAACAGATTCTCCACATGGCTGTCTGAATTCCTCAGCATCCATAGCTTGGAAATCTGAGATCATTACGCTGCATTGTAAGAGACTGCCATTCCAGCTCTGCAGAGCCTCCACGCTGAGTAAGTAATAAGACTCCAAGTCTCTGGAAGACTTGCATGTTTTTGGGTGACCTTGAACTGTCATGAAGATTCAGTGGCCAGTTGCCAGACGTTTGATAATCAAAACACATCTGTGAGTTCAGCTGATGAGGTTCAATTGCGGAAGTTATTATGAGGCTAGCAGATTGTCAGGAGTAGACCTTTTTATTCACAAAGGAATACCTGCTCAGTGTTGCACAAGTGATTCCGTATGTTAGTTTGGTATACAATATTATTTGGTACCCTCTTCACCAGGACAGTTTACGAATCGCACATACATGGCAATTGTTGTACTTGAGAGTTATCTGCAGCCAAGAACTCGAAGCATATTTGTCTACAAGTTTTGCAGGCAATGGGAGGTTATGAGCAGGCTGTGTGAAGACTATATCATGAAACTCACATCAACCAGGGCAACATGTGTTTATGGACACCAGAAATGAACTCATGAAAGCTTCACGAGAGTGTGATGTTGCATAAGGTAAGTTTTACAACCCCACCAAGATGTATTATGTGAAGTACCTACTGGTGATATGTTAGGCACACCCATTTATGTTCATGGTCATGGGGCGGTTTACACTAGGGACCAAGAACTAGTACCATGCAACTTTAAAATTGGTAATTGGTTTCATCAACTTGTCATGAGATCAATTGGGGTTACACTACGAGAAAAAATAAACAAGATCAAAGGAGTTGAGGGCCTCAAAAGACCAAAAAACAAGTCTAGTGGATAATGTTGAAGGATCCTCCGGATTTTGTGGTGAGAGAAGCAAAATGGTTCCTCATTGCAAAGAGACCATGGGCATGGAATGACTCCCTGTCCATCTGTGGAGCAATTGTGAGCATTTCTGTTCAAAATGGGTTTGAAATCTGAACACAACACAAGCTTTCGGGATTGCAAGGAAAAAAAAACTATAGTTTTACCTTGAGCTGTGTAACAACCCCAGAGAAAATGTAAATCTCACTGCCCAGTGCCAGCCTAGACAAATAGATCAACAAACAAACAATCATTCCTCTCACACACAACAAACTCTGAGTGCTTTATTAATGGAATCCACATTATTCATTTACACCTATACAAAAACACAACTCACACATGACACACACATAACAATAATACCACCTTAATCCCACACAACCAAAATAGAAGTCAGATTTTTCCCTAGAAGCTGTCAGTCCCCCTCCCAACACAAAAATAACCCCCCACCACAACAAACCCCCCCCAAACCCCTCCCCATTCCATCCCCCCAAACCCATTCAACCCAACCCTCCACCTCTAACCAACCTGGAAAGACCCCCTCAACACCCCCACGCCCATGCCCAGAAAACTCCAACCATAATAAAAGAAAACCCCCATTAGAAACAATAAATAAACCCCCATGAAACTGAATAAATAAACCCCCCTGCCATGTCATCACAAGTTAGTTGGCTCCCCCCACGCTTCATTCAATGCTAACGTGACCGCAAATCAGGTCCCGTCACCTCACCCACGGCACGTCACCTCAATCACGCAAATCTACATATCTCTTATATCACAATCACAGAAAATCTACGAATCAAAAGATCAAAATCTACGAGAAAGAGGGCAACGAATAGCCCGGGAAGCGGGGAGGAATATAGAAAAGGGCTTTGCGGCAAGTTTCCAGCAACTAAGCAGATTGCTAATCCAGACCCATTTGCCCCAAAACACCCTCCCATGGCGCTTCCATCGCCCATCAACACTCAAAGCATCAGCACCAGCACATGATCTCTCTCTCCGAAGCTCCAACCAAACAGAAAAAAACAACAACCACATCACAGACACAGACACAGACACCATCTCTTGATGTTTCAACGCTAAGGGAGTTCCTTGCCTTGGGGGGAGCTCTGACTGACTGGTAGGTGATGGTGTCACTTGGCTCCCTGCAAATGCATCAATGATGGTTTTATGGCATCGTACCACTGTTGGTGGTATGTTGTGTTGATGGCATATGTTGAGTTATGTTGAGTTATGGCATGTTTGGTTCTTGTCGTGATGTGAGTGAGTGGTTGAGTTTTTTGAGGTTTGGGGGATTTGGTGATGTTTGTGAGATGAATTTGCTTTATCCCTAATTTTGGGGTGTTTTGGTGTGTTTTGGTGTTGGAGTGGAGATCCTTTGGTGGTGAGGGTTTGGGTGTGATCGGAGGAATGTGTGGGTGTGGTGATGGAGATCTGTGTGTGGAGGTTTTTGGTGAGGGGGTGAGGAGGTTTGTGAGATCTTACTGTGTTGGTGTTTGGGGGAGGTGCAGGGTTTTGGAGGATTGGGCTGGATTTGGAGGTTTTTGTATCAATCCGGGGAGGAGAATTGGTGGTTGAAGATCTGGGGCAGGCATTCTGGATCAGAGTTTGTCAGATCCGGGGGGAGGGGGAGGGAGAAGAGTTTGGAGGGGGTATTGGGGTTGAGAGAGAGCGTTGTTGATGGTTTTGTTGCTGTGGATCAGTGCACACTTGGGGGAGGGAGACAGTGCGGTCGTGTTGTAGGAGTATAGGATTCTAGGTTATGTTTTGGCGGAGGTCAAACTGGCGACGAGGAGGGATGGTGAGCTGCGTTTGACCGGATTTTGAAGATCCGGGAGTATCAGACCACTGTATAGTCAATTTGGGGGAGAGTGGGGAGGAAGGCAGAAGCAGGTTGGGGGTATTTTTCTGCGCGCCGAGGTGGGCAAGATCCGCGTTCTTTGGTGAATCACGGAGTGATATCAGTGAGCAGGAGAGCAGGATGGTTGGAGTGAAGCCTACCGACTGCACTAGAGGGAGGAGTTTGACGTGATGGAGGGCTCAGGCTCTGCTTCTCTCAAAGCGTATGGCGTGGGCAGCGTGAGTGATCGACATTGGAAGCAGACACCGGATTGACACGTTTGTCTCGTGGTTCTGCCAATTTCGTCGTGTTGGATGTTGGAGGAAGCCGGACGAGTTGTGCAGGGAGGTTTGGATTAGGGCAAAGTGGATTTGGAGCAGGGGGAGTGGTACTGGGGATGCAGATGGAAATGGCAGTTGGGGTGCAATGACAGAAGCCATGGAAGTCTCTCCTTCAGGGTGCGCTTGGATCAGGAGAGATTTCAATGGTTTTAGGGGGCCGGTTTAGTGAGGAGGTGAATTGGGGTGGGACGGGGCATGTTGAGGATGGGAGCTTAGGACAGGAATGGTTGGTAATAGGGTTGGCTGTTCTGATTTCTTCATGTTGTTCCATCGGAGCTTGTGAAGAAGCATGGATGGCAGAACCGGATCTGGGGATGAATTTCACGAGACTTTGGAGGACATTACATCTGCGTCGAGTTCGGACGCGGAGGAAGGTGGTAGAAGAAGCATGAGAGCACGTGTAGCGAGAGTGGCCCCAGCGACTAGCCATGAGAGGCCGCCAGTCTGGACACCCTCCTCTTTCCACTCCAAATTCTCGGTGTGGAAGGACGACCCTAGCAGTGTTAATGACCGCAGGCAGCGGTTCTTCAAGAACTGGGGGATCAAAAACCTGAGAGAGGAGCCCAGTGTTGGGCCTGCAACAACTTTGGTGAGCAAAGGTTTGTTGAGTGCAGGCGCTGCTAAGGGTGCCCAACAGGTTCTGGATGTGTCTAATGGCGACGCCTCTGCGAATTCTGCAGAGAACGATGTGAGTGCAATTCTCCTCTTTAATCATGTCCAATCTGCATATTTTGGTGAATTTCGCACAATTAGTAGATTTGGATTCACCTGCTTTTAGGTTCTGTTTTTCTGCACTCTATATGTTCTATTTCAAAAAAAGAGACACGTCGTGGCAGCAGATTTCGCTTGTGCAAACCCTAAACTGTGAATTGAAGAATTCAGTTCCTCCAATGGACCCTTTTGATTTGAGCCTCTAGACTTCAGAGTCGCTGCACATCGCATTTCAGGATCGGTTTAGATTACGAAATTCCTGTTTTCAAACAGAAATAATTCAGTGTACTTGCTGATGCAGAATACCTCTAGGCATCGGGACGGCACATCTACTAGTGGGAGCGAGACAACAGAATTAGAAAAGAGAGCAGACTGCAATACTCTCGAAAATGGCTGCAAGAATAGTACTGATGTTGGCCAGTTGGAATCACCTGGGACAGTTATTTCTGGGAATAATAGGCTGGAAGAGACTAGTGGTGCAGTTCTGAGGGAAGGGAAGAATAAATCAGCTCCTGTGCTTTCTAGATTAGGGCCAGTGACAGCAGTGACTGGTGGTGAGGGAGGTCATGGCAAACATAGGAGCTCCGGATACAGTTCTGACGCTAGTCCTTATCAAGAGCGTACCGACAAAGTTTTGGCAAGTCCCGAGGGCAGCCTTTCACCTCTTTGGAATGGCAGCTCACCAATGGAATCTGGGTACCTGCATCAAGCATCTAGTTCCCAGGAAAAATTGTCACACTACCACCAGTCTGATACTGATAACGGATATGAGACCAGAAGCCAAGATGGATATAGTGCAGCTGAGGAGTATGGCATGGACGATTTGGGATTAAAAATTCGAGATTTGGACAGTGGGAAGGAATTCTTAATAAACAGGTTCAACCAAGATGGCTCACTGAATATGCTGAGGGAGGTTGATACAGGTAGGGAGCTGACACTTGCAGAATTTGAAAAGGTTGTAGGACTTTCTCCAATCACTCAGGAGATGAAGAGACGGCAACGAGCTGCAGAAAGTGCGATCAGCAATGAGAAATCTGGGACAGGGAAAACCTCAAGCAAAAAGAAGAATGGTTGGCTGAAGTACTTTGTAGTGAAAAAGCCAAAGGAGAAGCCTGTTAGTGGTGGTAGTGCAAGGAGTGACAAACATTCTCAAAGTGGTGAGGATACAGATGGCTCATCTAAGGGAGCAAGACTTTCTAGAGATGGATCCAGAGATGGATCGAAAGGAGGCAACTCAAGAGACGGCTCGTTTGCAGGCCCTGACAGAGAAGAGTCAACTAAGGGCGACCTTCCAGCTGATGATGCTACTGGGCCGACTTGGAGGCAGCCCAAGAAGGTGAAAGTTAAACTGCGTAGGAAATCCATAAAGGAGCTCTCTGACTTGCATATGGGACAAGAGATTCAGGGTCATCAAGGGGCGATTTGGACAATGAAATTTAGTCCTGACGGACGATACCTTGCCAGTGCTGGTCAGGACCGCGTGGTTCATGTCTGGGAAGTCCTCGATCATCCATCGTTTTCGGAATTGGGTATGTTTACTCATTCTATAATATCTTCTGTAATTGCGGACTATAATTTTAGTTCACTTATGACGGTGACGTATGTACGGACTACCCACTCAGTAAGTTTCTTAACTCCTAGGTTTTCTGCAGATTTGTCTGGTGGACAGGAGAATGGAAATTCAGCAAATGGGCTACATCTCCAGGGGGATGGTGGATCCGCTAAGGATAGCAATGTAAAGGCTAGTCCCAAGGGGGAGAAGGAAGGAAGTACAAAGGGGGTGAAGGATAGGAGCTCCGAAGCAGACAAAGACGGCAGCACCAGGTGTGCGAAGGAAGGGAGTACTAGGGGTGCCAAGGAAGGAAGTACCAGGGGTGCTAAGGAAGGGAGCACCAGGGGTGGGAAACCGTTATCGCAAAAGAAGCCTAGCAATCCTGAGAGCAAGGGTCCCTTACCGAAGCTCTTCTGGCTTTCCGAAAAACCTGTGCGCTCATTTCACGGTCACACTGGAGACATTCTGGATTTATCTTGGTCGCATTCTAAGGTATTTTCTGATAGAACAAACTAAGTCTTCATTTACAGTAGCTTAGGCTTTTGATCATTCGGGTGGATGTTGTGCTGTTGCAATTTCTGTTTTAACAACTCCTGTTTGGCTTGTCTTACAGCTCCTTTTGTCTTCATCAATGGACAAAACTGTTCGCTTGTGGCATATTTCGTATGAGGAGTGCCTGCGGGTCTTCTCTCATAACGATTACGGTGAGTAACAATACATTGTCCCTTCTACGTAGTGTTTAAACATGTCCAAGTTTTGATTATGGATCATTTGAAGTACTTATTCTTGTAATGCATATTTAATAGAGTCTCTGAATGGAGGTTATTTTTTACAAAAAGATCCTAACAATCCTTCCTTCCCCTGCTTTGGGTGCAGTCACTTGTGTACAATTCAACCCAGTTGATGATAGTTACTTCTTAAGCGGTGCGCTGGATGACAAGCTTCGGATTTGGAACATCGCTGAACACCAAGTTGTTGACTGGATCGATCTTCGAGAAATGATCACAGCAGTGTCCTACAGTCCAGACGGAGAGGTACTGCTGAACTTCCTGTTTGATTTTCCATTTCATCCAGGAAAATCTGTGAGCTATTTGCTGCCGGTGGATGATCTAACCAAGCCTCTTTGCATTGGTTTCAGAAAGCAATTGTCGGCTCATATAAAGGGACTTGTCGCTTCTACAACACCACAGGTTTGTATTCCTTTTCGAAAGTTGGATTATGTCTTAATGTGTACATTGTTTATGTACTGGGGATATTCTCATTTCCTTAGCCTTCGATCAGATTGTGGTAGTTAGGCAGTCGAAAGGTTTTTAAGAGGGGTTCACCTGATCGTTAATGCTACCAGCATCGTTGCATCACAACAAGTTGCTGGAGTTATGAGGACTCACACGTAAAGTTTCTGATGCAGGAAACAAACTTCAATTTGAAAATTCTATTGATGTTCGCACTGAGAACAAGAAAGGAAGAGGGAAAAAGATAACAGGGATTCATGTAAGATAGCTCCAATGATCTTGTTTTCAAGTTTTCGCTTTGTCACAGTTTTATGCATTCAAAACTTCAGGTAGTTTGTACTTTTGTTTCAGGTCCTTGGCGTCATTGCTGTAGGTTGATGAGTGTTAAACATGAGTATGACATTTGAACTCGACAACTCGCTGTTTTGCAGTGTATGCCTGGGGATCCACAGAAGGTCCTTGTAACTTCAAACGATTCTCGCCTAAGGGTCTACGATGACCAGGAGCTATGTGCAAAATACAAAGGTTTGTTAAACTGCATTTATCTGATTCCACTTTCACCAGTAGACCAATTTGACATTTGTACACTTTTACTTGATCAATGTCATTGACATATATGATTCAGGTGGGCTCAAATACTTAAAAATAATGTTTCTACTATCCAATTCTGTACAATATGCTCATTGGCTCAATTCTCCTGGTTTGTTCTTAATTCAGGTCTGAAGAATATTAACAGCCAGATCTCAGCGTCATATACTAAGAATGGAGACTACATCATCAGTGCAAGCGAAGACTCACGGGTTCTGATTTGGAGTTCTGACAACAAGGACCCATCCTCCGCTAAATCACTCTACCGAAGAGACAAGCAACTGGCTTGTGAAGAATTCAACTGCCGTTACGTTTCAGTGGCTGTACCATGGCCGGAACCTACAACTGATTCAAGTACTTTACTCCCAAATAGTGCAACTCCCGCTGGGTCAGACGGAGTCGACAGTACGCGTGCGGCTAGTGAACCTGACCTTTCTCCCCCTCAAACCAACGCTGGTGCTCTTAGCATAGAAAATTCGGACGATGATGATGATAAATTCGAACCCTCAAATGAATTCTTAGAAAGTGCAAGGAGAGATCAAGTTGTACTTTTGGACGAAGAACCCGATTCTGTTGATCAAGTTGAGAACGCGAGTTTGGATGCGAACTTGGAAAATCGAGATGATTCTATAGATTCCTCCCCGCGTTTGCATTCGTGCGCAAGCTTCTTCACCGACAGTGGGCCCAAAGGATCTTCGACGTGGCCGGAAGAACAGCTTCCTGCGTTTGGTAGTCCTTTGTCCTCTGGGCCAGGCTTGATGCGCTCAGCTTCGCTGGGAAGCGATGATGGCAGGCGCGTGGTGGAGGATGCGAGCCCAGTTAAAGACACCCCTCCAGTTGCCCCCCTCTGGGGTCTAGTTATAGTTACTGCAGGGTTGGATGGTGAAATAAGGACGTTCCAGAATTACGGCCAACCTGTCCGGCTTTGAGCAATGCTCAAGCCTGCGTTTGATTCAGCGCACAGGTTGTTCGTGTTGCAGATTCTCAAGCATTTTTTTTGAAAATGTGGTATCCTCTTCAAAGAGACTGATCACGAATTGTGATCGGCAATTCTTTTTCCTCCCAAGTCACTTTCTTTTTTCTCCTTTTGGGTAGTACAGTATAGAGAGCAGGAGTTTGGAGCTGCTTGAGAGCATTAGATCGGTATGATTACTTCGTAGACTAACAGGCTTTCGAAATGTAAGGAGGAACCCAGCTAGGAGTACAGGCTCGTAGGTGCGTGATATCCGGTTCTTGTATTGTAATAAATTCCTGACGTCTGACGGTTTAGTAAAATCCCCTTTACGAGCACTATTTTTCTTTCAAAGTTTTACGAGTTTCTAGTTCCTTGAAATGTTTACTTTGATTATCTGTTCCCTATGTTTGCTGAAATTTTGTCAAGTGACAGTTGGGCCTGCATCTCCACCACGCATGCACCTCTTCACCAACTTTTTATTCCTGGTATTGCTTACGAACTTGCTCAAGCGCCACACCGCTCTACGAATCTCGCATGTTTCTTTCTGGATCTGGAGATGAAGGATCACATTCGGGTTACTACTAGTTTGTTTATGATGCTGGGCACTCACTGGAGGTGCGCATGAAATTTTAGGTTTGCTACTGCAATGCTGGGAGTGAGTGTTATCAAAGTTCTCCATGACCAAGTAGTGTGTGTTTAGTGCAGATTGAAATCGCATGTTCAGCCGATTGCGATTCTTGCGTGTCATGTTCCTGGACATGGACCTTCAAAGCTCTCGCAGGTTTTTTGAGAAGCACAGACCGTTGTTCTGACTTCAGAAATGAGCCAGTTCCTGGTGCCGAATGAATCCGAATTTGGGTGGCGGAAGTGCAAGTGAAGGTTTATCAGAGTTTGGTTGGCTCATTCAATTTGCAAACCATGTCGCAGTTGGGGACGGAGCTGATCCCACACAGTATCACAGACAAGGGTATTTCGCTTACACTCATGTACAGCAAAACCAGTCAGCAAATCCTGTTCGTGGAAGCTGGCAAAGACTTTGTGGATCTTGTTGTCGGGTTCCTTACCCTGCCCATCGGCTGCGTCATCAAGCTTCTATCTGAGAGTGAGCATTTCTTCATGGACCTAACGAAGTGCCACCGTAATTCACCGATTTTAGGTTGCATTCACATAGCCACCATGTCTGTGCTTCAAAACCGTCAAGAAATAAGAAGCAGCAGTTTCTTAAGAGCTTGAGAGCTCAGAAGATTTAATTTTGGAGGTTTCACATGGTGGTGCAGATGGAATGGTTACTCCAAAGACAGTGGGCGGCATTGCTAATGTCTTCAAGAGCATCCAGAGGCTTGAAGCTGAGGAGACATTATGCACCAACAAGAAGATGCTCACAGATCTGAAGCCAGTGTATGGACTGGGGTATCTGGCCACAGAGAGCGAGCTGGGAATTTCGAGAGAGGGTGACTTGGAGTCCAGCAACTCTCAGGGGTACTTCACTTGTGGCGCGAGTTCTCACTGCTCCTTTGTCTCTCCAAGGTACACTTTGCTCCAACTTCAGCATTTGCATTTAAATCTTTTATCATTATGAAGGGAAAAAGGGCATATCCAGATCCTTCAATTACATCTAAGAAAACATGATCTACTTGATCAGATACGGAGCCAAGTGCCCTCGCCATAACAAGAAGATGACGACGCAGTGCAAGATGATGGATGGGTGTGAGACACCGACGGAGATTCCCAATGTCGATAGACATGGCTATGTGAAGAGCAGTAGCAAGTATTTTGTGACTGATAATCTGGAGGTCTTTCCCAGCTCAAATTCTTTGGCTTTGCTGAAGAAGCTGAAGGTGGAGAATATGAGCTCTCTCGACAGTATTGACCTCCGTGTTGGCACCGACGAGGTAATAAACCGGTGCTTCATTAACCACCTTACTTTCGAAACACATTTTTCTGATTTGAAATGGTGAAACCAATATTTCCTCATGGCATGCGTTGCGATTGATGCTCTTTCTTGCAGGTGTTACAGTTGCTGAGGGCGTCCCTGACATCAGCAAACGTGCTAAGTGAAGTCTTTGGTAATTCTCTTCGGGAAGCATTCGTGGTAGAATCTAATCACCATTACAACAGGTCTGGAGGAGGGTCCATCAAATCTCTAGAGAAGGACCACGCTCCAGAAGATGGTCCCCTGAAGGAGTCCATAGAGATTGCACGAGACTGGGGACGTGGGCTCTACAATGCCTTGAGGGAGGTGCAGGAGACAGCATTTCACAGCAGCATTTTGAATTATGTGAGGGACAGGGAGCAAAGAATCACTTCTGCTTTAAGGGATCTAAACTCCCCTGCGTCGACCGAGAACAGCCATTCTAGCAGATCAAGCTCTGGGAACGGGACATTGAAACAAATCAGAAAAATGACAGACGGAGACTACCTCATGCCTGCGCCCTGCAAGGAAATGCTCATGTTGGAGAAGCAAGTTGACAAGGTGATGGCTAGGTTGTGTCATCTTACCTCCATGGATCCTCCTGAGCTTGACCCTTCTGTCGGTGCCGGAAGGCCCAAGTCAGCTACTGTCAAGCCCCCTTGGACGATGTTCCAAAATTCCCGTGTAAGACTTCCATCTAGAGTTTGGCATCCCTGATCCTGGAAGTACATTAAAGTGACATCTTTCTCAAACTTCTTGGTTTTTTTCACTGTGAGGACGGTCTTCTGGAGCAGCTCATGAAAGTTTCAAGCTCTGGGAAGTGACATGATGCTACGGAAACTCACGAGATGCTCAAATCCAAGAATATGAAACAATATGCGGACCACTGGCGGAGTATCATCATCTGGACTCTATTTCCACAATCCTATTAGCTGGAGTAATAAGTTATCAAGAGAAGTGCAGGTTGCGCTGCAAATTGACGGTGTTTCAAGATTTTTGGGTAGGTGTAAAAATTTGTATCATTGCCAGAACGGATATCGTGTGTTGGCCCGAGTACTACGAGATGCTGTACTTGGTGAACAACCTTATACAGTGGGGTCGCGTCGACAAACGATTGCTGCGTAGGAGATTAATGTTGCCGACTACACGAGGAATGTAATGAGTTGCAATACCAAGTACAGTACAGCGGAGTTCTGTGTAGGTATTGGTTTCCACGGTAGGACTGGAGAGACCTTGGGAGAGCCTGTAGGTCACATGTCTCGGAACTGGCGTGTTATTCTAGCTTTTGACAAGCGTGGAAATTCGTTATGCACAGATGGTTTGGCACACATTAGGGAGGTAGTGCTAATGTGTGTTTCAAATCCGTGCTTCATACTGGTTTTTGCGGCAATGCAAATATCCATCGCTGACCACTTTTGGCATTCTCCAGAGATTTTCTACAAGACTACAGAGCCTTGAATCGCAGAAGGCGAATGCACAAGGTCAGCTTTACTTCACTAATCTGGGAACCAAGAAATTCCCAACATACAAAAAAACTGTGTGAGCTTTACCAATGCTTGCTACCGTACTAATATACGGTGATCCACCCAAGCAAGATCACCTACCTTAACAAATGCACACTTAGAGATGGCCTTGCCATTTCCAGCTTACTCTCCCCAGAGTGGTGTTGTTTAGCATTCTTAAACCCCCCTTAACCTTTCATTGGAGTCCCCATACGTGCACATTGGCAACACGGTTTTTCTTCACACTGAGGGAAAAACGCCTCTTTCTTCTCTTCAAAAACTGCACAGCAACGCACATCACATTTAGGCACGAGGCATTAATACAACAAGGTCAAGTAAGCACTGTCCGGCTTCACTTATAGGTAGTGATGTTGAAAAGTTGACAAGACTATTTCGCAAATAAATTGCCTGTAGAAAGGCTTGGGTAGTGCAGTACCAACAGTTTTGGCATCCGCACAAAACTTGCCGAACACGTCGTTTAGTACATTTGTAGAAGTAAACGACGATTTCAAAAGCTGTAAGATCTGTATGAATTCCATCAACCAACATCCACAAACAAACACTCAAAAACATCTCTGTGTACCAGAACATCGTGAAATAGTAAAGATTGAAGAAACGTTGCACAGGAAACGAGGAGCTGGTCTAGTTGGGGGTTGGCCATTACATCGGATGTACCGACAGACACAGGCATGGTGTCCAAGTCGCCAACTCGTTCGCATCGAATAATATTAAGAGCTATAAGTGCTTTGATCGCCTCAGAACTTGCATAAATTTCAAGTGTGTTGGTGATCATATACTCTGTGTCTTCCTTCACATATCCTTCTGCTTCTGGGTTCTGCCAAACCCAACTTCACACGTCCAAGGTTCAAAACGAGAAATTCGGCAATGCTGACACTCAGCGCTGTATGTGTTTGCTGTATAAAATGAAGGAAATGTGGGACTTGCAACGAAGTACATACCATAGAACGAGCTGGAGTTGTAGGCAATCGAAGCCCACTCCTAGACGGTCGGCGAACCTCAGGGCTTGATGGTCGGCGAACGACCTCAGGTTTCGCTGTAAGCGGTCTCACAGACATCCTCGTTGAAGACCTGGTAGGGATCTTAGGCTTTGAAGCGCATGTATCATTGACGCACTGCCGTCCTCGCGGCAAACTGTCTGGCTGTTCCTGCCCAATTGGAGTTCTGTAAATTCGTCAGCTCATGGCACAGTCGCCCATCCTCGTCAGAATAAGGTAAACCAGTTCAACAACTCTGAAATAGCGTTTCTCGACCTAACACATTTCAAAATCACAAAAATTTCATAACGCAATGTGTCCAGGCCGTTGCTTGCTTGGAAAATATCAGATGTGCACAAAAATCAGACAGATCATGCAAATGTTCACATGCAACTTGCACTGCAGAACTCTTTGCTGATGGCTGTGCAAGATGCAATTTCAACGATGGTCATGTATGGCACACCTGAGAGTTCGCATCACCCGGATTGCTATCGCCGCCTCCAGAGCCCGTCATTCCCGGTTCCACAATCTTGAACGGAGTGCCCATCTTCTTTTTATGTTTAGGACACTTCGTAGCTGGATTTGTAGTGTAGAAATTGCAAGCATTTCCACAACCATAGTAATCTAAAGCGTCTGAGCCCGATGTTGATCTGTCAGTACTAGAGCGGGGCGTATTATGCAAATCCAGAAGTTTGCCAGCTCCGAAACGGATGAGTGGCTTTGGGTCAATCAAACAATCTTTATTAGCGCTCATCTGCTTGCTGTCCAGCCTTACTACGCTCCCAAAAATGTTGGAGATGGAGCTCATGGAGAAGTGCTCACCGGAATTGTTTTCTTCCTTCTTAGGTCTTGGACTGTTAGGCGGGGAAATGGGAAAAGGTGAAAGCGGAGGCGCGATCTTGCACTCTGGCCTGTGAATCATAGTGGCCTCCTCTAAGAGCTTTACAATGCAACCAACGGGTAGGGTAAGAAACCCCATCAGTGTGTCTACAAAGTCTTTCCCAGCCTCCAAACACAACACCTGCCTGGTTGCCTTCGAAAACAGTAGCGTAATGGGGATAGACGGAGGCCCCTTGCATGGTGGCATGCCACAATTGACACATAGCTCCTCTTCTTCATCGTCCGGTGGTTTCGGACCCGCCATTGCTACAATGACTTCCACTCCTTGTTAGGGTTCACAGGCATGAAGAATCACGGTCTGGTGAAGATGGATCTAGGATAATTTTCAACAGCAGCTTCGACAGGGGCAATCGCTAACATAACTTTGATTCAAGGATGTGAGTATCTCGATGAACCCTCCGCTGTTGTGATCGTTCCTAAAACGTGATAGCCTACACCCAATGGCCGTCATGTTGAATTTCCTCAGCTTAAAAAAAAACCAACTTCATAATTCCTAAAACTTGACACACTGAAGAATCTGTGGGCTTACCAGTGCCATGCTTTGTCTTCCTCCAACTGACAATCTCGTTGCACCAAGATATCCCTCTTCTGCATCTTCAGGCCTCATCCAGCAAGAAACCTAATGCCTAAAAGTCTACACATAGCAGCAACATATATCTCATGCAGTCATTGATACCGTCAAATATACACCTATTTCAGCACGTGATCAGTGTGCATGAAGATCCTTGCCTGCATATCCACAAATCTAACTACCTGCAATGCCCCTCAAGATCTGGCAGATGGTCTGGCGCTGTCACCTCTGAAGCAGCACCAAGAGAACTCAGACAAGTAAGGATCATGATATCCAATAAGCAGGGCTGACAAAGCGCAAAGACGGTATGAACACTCGCAATTGTCAAGAGGCATAATTGGCAAGCAGAGGCAACTAACGCAGAGTTCCCGGGCGAAACGTCTCAAACTGAATTCCATGAATCGCTTCGTAACCCAGCCTGCCGCCTCATCCATCTCCACCACGAGGCGGCTCTTCTCATCCCTGAATGTTCGGATAAAACCATGTTAGCACAACACAAGTACCACTCGACAAAACTAAGTTTACACGAGCTTTGCAATGGAGCATTGTAAACTGAGTCATGTAACGTCAAGACGCCGGATCATGTAGAAGTGAAGCGATTTCACAGCACATGCTGCTGACAAATGGAAAGGGAAACAGCTTGTCAAGCAAGGCAGAATTGTAATTCATGAACGCACCTGACATCAAAAACAGGTCGTTGACAGATGATCTGCTCAATTCAAATCCCAGATAACCCTGAACTGGGTAGGTTAGCCTTCACCTAATCAGATCGCTACTTCATCAAAATAGGGTGGCAATCAAGTAATGTAGATAAAGCACGCATATCTACTCCGGAGATAATCAAACATGAAAATGATCCAGCGTCTTGACGTTACATGACTCAACCTGTACCTTGGTCACTGTACTCAAGATCATTGTTACCCTCCACCCCTCATCTGCCCGAATTCAATCCTGTGCCACCGGTGGTGTCGGGCTGGGCGACTGAATTCTCTTTCCTAGAATTGCATTTCTCTTCATTTACATCCCTAAATGGAAGCTGGAACTATTTTGGAAGAACTAGGACTTGGAGCTCTCTAAACCTTAAACCCTAACCCATGAGCTCAACAAGTAATTTCTCTGCGAGGATCTCCGCCTCTGCATTTGTTCCTGTTATTGTCGAACCGATTGGGTTTCCAGTGCTTGCATTCGGATAGAGGAGTTTGAAATCTTCGAAGGGCAAATAATGTGCTCTCCTCTGAGTTGGGTTGCTGCCTCAGGCTCACCAGCCATGCTACGCATAGTGAAGCCCAAGACAAAGTTTCTAGTTCCAGGTTTATGCTCAAAGCCTTTTTCAGACTTCTACTCTCGTGACGTATGTGAAAGCACCGTGATCGGAAAATACGAATTCGTATAGCAGCTGCTGTCATCGTTTACGTGACGCCCTACTTATTTGTGTGTTGCCTCGACTACAAATCTTCCACACTCAGCCGTCGCATCATCTGATGCGCACATCTGAAGTTCGTATTTCTCAGAAATATTTTCAGATTCCATGTCTACAGTATCTCTCATCAGAGAGCGACCCAATCCCAAATTCCGAATAGTTTTAGCAAAGAATAATCACCGCATATCACGTACACATTCTAAAAGACGAAAACATGATTTACTACCATTTAAACGATAAGTTGCAACAATGAATAATACCGGTATTTCGTCTCCAGATGGGTCTCCTTCAATTGCGTCACAACAGGATCCCCATCTTTGAATGTGCTCCGGAGTCCTCTACAGTGGTGCCTCATGGGATCAGGAGGGAGGCATATAATTTTGTATCTTATCAGGAATTATAGCCCATCAATTGATGAAAAGTGGAAGCTTACATCATGCGTCGCGTCGCCCAAAACATTCTAGGGTGAGGACTGGAGGGATCCGGGGAGTTTCATGGAGTGCACACCAAGCCGAACGGATGGTGCTCTGACCTGGCGACGAAACTGCGGTGGATTCTCCCGTCGCCACTTGTGCCTCTCCATGCATACGACAACTGACCTGACGATCCATCTGAGGATGAACACGCCCTTTTCCAACCCTTTGTGTCTAAAATCCCCGCCGTGGCGATGATCCTGGAGAATTTTTCACACTGGGTAGGCCTAGTACCTGTCAGCAGCTGCATCATCGACTTTGAAGTCGGGCCTCACCATAGCTGCTTCTTCGATCACATCGTTGAACATGGTTAGAGCAAGGTTTGTAAGCCCAACACTATGTAGAAACGTTTGCTTTTGATGATTCTGAGCAGGATTTGCGAAGATTCGGCGGCGTATTCGGATGTGGGTGAAGTGATGAACGATCCCATTTCGAGATTTGCGATTTGATATTCCAAGGTTTCACTGCTAGTTGCGATTCCACCATGTCGTCGCCCATGGGCATCCCAACGCTGGGACGGAGCAACTCGAAGCTGGCGAAGTCTCCAGCTTCGTCGTTGGTCTCCTCATTCCCGGCTCGAGGAGGCTTCTTCCGAACGCACAGCCAGCCGGAGGATCAGCAGGCCTTCTTGCGGTCCTACTCCTCCAACCGCAGGTCTCAGGATTTCGGCCAGGGCGCCCAGGAGCCGCTGCTGCAAACTTCCTGGTCCCAGAAAGATGACGCGGAGCGCGCCTTGCAGCTTGGCGGGGCGGAGGCCTTGCGGGTGCCCGAGAAGCTCACCGTCTGGCAGGAGCTCGTGCGGCAGTGCTGGCTGGCCGGACCCATGGTGGCCGTGAACCTGCTGCAGTACTCCATCACGGTTGTATCGGTGGCGTTTGTGGGGCATTTGGGAGAATTGGAGCTTGCCAGTGCTTCCATCGCCAGTTCACTCGCTGGTGTGCTTGGCTACTATGTTCTGGTAAATTCTTTCTTGCAGACTGTTTTCAGTGTGTGTATGGAGCTTTCGTTTTGCTTCTGTTTGTGTTTGACAGAGAGGAGAGATCAAGGATGGGAAAAGGATGGTACATGTGCAGTTTTGTTTTATTTTCCTCTAGGGATGTTCTTCAAGGCTGTGTAGAGAAGGGATTTGACTGTGTGTCTATTTTTTGGATTCCTTTTTGTTTTTTGCAATGTTGCATCAGCCAGCTTGCATTTAAAGAATGTAGTGAAGGATAGGAACTGAGGTAGGTTTGTGCAGGGAGCCGTCCCTGATTTGAGTACTTGAGCTTGAGATTTTTAGAATGTGCTGAGTGTGATTCAACATGTGGATTGGAGAAGAGATGATTAGGTTTGAATGTGTCGACTTACTTACGTTTTTGTGATGTGAGATGTTGGTTTTTTTCTTTTATCAGCATGGGTTTTAGGGTTAACCACTGGGGTTGCAATGGTGGTTTTATGCATGAATAGCTGGGCATGGGAAGTGCTCTGGAGACATTATGCGGGCAGGCATACGGGGCAGGCTCCATGCATCATCATATGCTGGGAGTCTTTCTGCAAAGAGCGCTTGTTGTGCTCTACGGAGCATGCATTCCGATCTCGTTTCTGTTTATATACATGGAGCATATTCTTCTTTTGCTGGGCCAAGATCCCGACATCTCCATGAAGGCGGGCGAGTATGCGCTTTGTTTGCTGCCCAGCCTGTATGCTTATGCGCTTCTACAGCCTGTGGTCAAGTTTTTGCAGACCCAAAGTGTGGTGTTCCCGATGATGATTTGCTCAGCGGTGACGTTATGCTTGCATGTGGGAATTTTGCACACTCTTATCTATACACTGGGGCTGGGGTACCGAGGGGCTGCCTTGGGAACAAGCGTATCATTCTGGATCAACGCAATTCTTTTGGTCTCGTACGTGAAATTTTCTGGCGTGTGCAAACATACCTGGAAAGGTTTCACAAAGGATGCTTTTGTTGACCTGCGTGAGTTTCTGAGTCTGGCTATTCCATCTTGTATCATGATCTGGTAAGTCACTTGCAGTTATTTATTCCATTTTCTATTAATTTCTACCAGTGGGTACAGTAGATTTTGGGAGGTAATCCATGTAAAATTTGGTCCATGGTGGCATGGGCTACTAAATCAAATTCTCTAACAAGTAGCACAATATCAATATTTTTAGTCACTTGTTTGTAAATGGAAGGAGCTGAAGTGATGTTCATCTTTGACATGATCTCTACAGTCTCGAATATTGGTGCTTTGAGATTCTGGTGATTTTAGCAGGACTTCTGCCGAACCCACAACTTGAACTTGCAACCCTCTCTGTCTGGTAATTTGTGCTGCTGCCAAATCCCTTCTTATAGCTTATTTTTAGTTTATCGTTTGCTAGGCATGACTGTTGCAGTTCCAATTGGTACACGTCAGTGATATTTTAGATCGCTGTAGATGGACAACAGTAGATTATGACAATACTAAGAAGTTGTGTCATCAAGAAACCAATAATGATGATAGTACTAACGCCACCAGTGGGGTGTTGCAGCTTGAGTACAACTTCTTTGAATTACATGATTCCTTTTGGTCTGAGCGCCGCTGCCAGGTATATACTCATCTACATATGTGCATTGTTTTACGTGGTTTGTGAAATGCTGACTTTTCTCGAAGTATTATAGAAAGTACAACATGCTTTTTAGGTGTTTCAAAGTAGGTGACTGTTCCAGTTTCATATCATTGAATAAAGACTTGGGCTGACCAAGTGATACGTTGCGTCAGTATCTGGAGTTGCCTTTTTTTTCCATCTTGTACTGATCGCTCTATCCAAAAATTTGATCTTTTTGTCTCCAAGACGAACTGACGAATGTAACTTCAAATTTGCAGCACAAGAGTTTCAAATGAGCTTGGAGCAGGTGATGCTCCTGCAGCAAAACAAGCGGTAGTCTCGGTGGTGAGCTTATCTGCTGTTCAAGCCCTTCTCATTTCCAGCATACTTCTGTCGCTCCGTCACAAATGGGGCTGGCTGTTCAGCGGCGATGCTGAAGTGGTCGACATGGTGGCACAAATCATGCCTTTCCTTGCTTTTATTGCCCTACTCGATGGCATTCAGGGTGTGCTTTCAGGTAATTGACACTGCTTATCCATTTACTGTGATAACAAAAAACATGTCACCGACTTTACGTAGCTTTCTTTCATCATGAATTTTGTTACCTTGTTTCTTTCATCATTCCTTTTTTTGTAGGTGTGGCAAGAGGATGTGGGTGGCAAGAACTTGGCGCTATTGTCAACTTGGGCGCTTTTTATGGAGTGGGAGTACCTATATCTGTCATTCTCGCCTTTGTGTTCAACTTCGGTGGTCGAGTATGTCACTCTTGAACTGTTTCCGTCTCTACTTAATAACCCTTTTGGTATAATTGTTGTAATCATCGTTTCGTCTTTGATTAAGAATGAAATCAGCGAATATATCGTCAAGAATATCTTAACCAACGTGTAGTAATTGAGTACTCTCCAGCTATGCTCGTCCTGGAGATATGAAGCTTACAACTCAGGATTTTCTATTAGACGAGTCTTAAGTTGGCAATCTTTATAATGATGCTTACCATCCATTCATATTCTTCTTCATGGGCATCTGAATTTTTGAGGATTTTGTTTTGATCACATGCAGGGACTTTTCATAGGTCTTATATGTGGATTGGGCACTCAGACCCTTATTCTCCTGTATGTTACATTCCGTACGGACTGGGAGAAACAGGTATGATACTTTCGCGAAACTCTTGTTCTTATATTAGATTTTCAGTTCTGTTTTGCTGCTTTCAGGACTAAATGATTAATTATCCAGTCAGATCCTGCTATTGGATTGACAAGAATAAATGTGCTAAAGTAGTGATGTTTGTGTTTCCATGATGGCAATGTGGCTGCGGAAGGTGAAAATGTTGTGAAAATGAACTTGACAAAGCTTGAGATGGTTTGTAAACTACAGGTCCTCAAGGCAACAGCTCGCGTATTGCACAACGAAGAGGACATGCTTGATAAGGTTTTCTTTGATTTTGTGGTTTATTCATAGGTTTTCTTTTCTCTTCTTTGAATGGCTTGCATTGCATCGATGCTTTGTATTGAACACTTTACGAGTGTCGTTTCTCTACTCGTCAAAAGTGTTCGTCGAATAGGAGAGCAAGAGAAGGCCATCTTGATCAATGTGTTGCATAATGGTGTATTTTCGCAGGGTAATGATAGTAGCTGAAGGGTGACCTAAATCCGACACACAGTCAGGTACTATTGCTCTACGACACCTATATTCATGGCCCCAAATCTTGATAAGAGCTTTTCCTAGACTACTCGCATTACGAGTATATATCTGTTGAATCTCAAACCAAATAGAAATGATTTTCAAGTAAACTTTTTTCCACATTTGATTCTCTATGATATCTCAGTTTGAATTAACGTAGTAAATCTGCTGTTGTATTGTACTTACGAACATTTTTTAACAGCATTGATTGTTTGCACTTCCCAGGGCTGGTTGTACGAATACGAGCAATGAAAATGGTCAAAGCGCTCTCCCTATCTTTAAACAATTTTGATCGCTGGGTAGCAACTTAGACTGGTTTTGCGGCTACTTCAACTTCCAAGTGAGACCCTTTAGATGCTTCTAGAAAATAGATTGAGGAGTGATTATGCATTGTGTATCAGACTTCTTGTGCAAATTCCCAATTTGAAGAACATGCACTGCAGTTCACAATATCATCCAGAAATATGGAGTTCGTGAACGCAATTATGTAATTTACGTAAACTGAGCTTTTTCTTAATTTTGGGCGGGATTTTGTGAACCAGATCCTATTGTGTTTGAATTGAATTTGGTTTATGTTCTAGAATATTTATGTCAATGGTACTTTGTGAAAATTAAACATTGAAGCATCATTAAACTGAGGAGGATAATCCAGCTGTGTGGCCTCTACAGGACTAGTAGAGTCACACTATGGCATTTTACATCTCAGTAGTAATGAAACTTTTATGAATTCGAAGTTCCTCACAGGTACCACGGTGACCAGTTTTTCTTCCTCCAGTTTAAATCTAATGATAGCAAATGCTTGTGAATTGCCATGGTCTGACCACACTAAACCATTTCAAGGTGGCATCCCCAATTTCATTTATGGAGCGGTTCTTCAAAAATCAAGTTCGGACGCAATCAATCAGTCACGAGGACCCAATTAAAACCTGCCAATCACCCACAGTGTTCACAAGTAATTCGTTGCAAGATTACACGGAGTCTCGGTGAATCCATTGAATGTTCATATATCCGTTTTTTGAATTCAAATTTCTGATTATACTGGTTCAGATCCCATGTTTCTTGTGATCAGCAACATGCAAATCCAGCACATCAACACCTGCAAGTATATAACAGTCTCTACGCAAGAGTGGTTTTATCTCATAGCACCCGAGTCCATCATATCATCTACGCTGGTCATAGTTGCATAATATTATCATTATACCCAGGTTTTGATCCTCATCAGAATGCTCACATACTCATGTTGCATGTCTTGCTCGTACTCATTCCTCCTCTGTGTTGCAACATGCATTGTAATGTCGTTGCACGGATCAAATGGATTCTCCATGACCAACCTAGAAGCTCACAACCAGTCGACCCAGCATGAGAGGTTTACCGAGTGGCTGCACGAAGTGCAGTCAAGAGCAAAACTGGGACCACAATTAGAGTCCGTAGATCAGATCACACCTGCACTTGAGATCGAGGGCAATTTTACCATCATCGTCGACCAAGAAGGCAATGGAGACTTTGTGACGGTACAGGCAGCAATAGATGCCGTGGCGACTTTAAATTCACAGCGAGTAACAATTCACATCAGAGCAGGAATCTACTTGTAAGTGTCTTGGCATTGAACTCTTTCTTTCCTGAAAGATTAGGGAGGAGATAGCATGAAATTTCTGGCCATTTTTTTCTGTTAATTGATTTAGGTGAGCTTTCTGGTGACTGCAGAGAAAAAGTGGTGATTCCGAAAGCCAAGCCGTATATAACTCTGCAAGGAGAAGGGAGCATGGATACGGTTCTGGAGTGGAATGATACAGCGAGCAACGTTGATCTCCAAGGCAACCTGTTGTCGACGTACCACAGCGCCACGGTGGCTGTTGAGAGCATTGGATTTGTTGCACGGAATCTGACATTCAAGGTAACAACAGAGATGGTTAGGAATATCAAATTGATCTCTCTCCATGGACACAAGGCCGGCTAGTTTACTCATGCTCGTACTGATAAGAGGTCGAAGCTGACGACCTTAAGGGGACCTTAACAACTTGGATTAGAATCAGCACAACAAAGAATTATTGTCATTGTCAACTAATGGTTGTCGCCTTTTCCATGTGGGCAAAAACTGGCAGAATTCTGCACCACCACCGCCAAACGGGGCCTTCGGAAGGCAGGCGGCTGCAATTCGAATCTCTGGGGATATGGCCGCATTCCATGGGTGCCGTTTTCTGGGAGCTCAGGATACACTCTATGACCACAAAGGCCGCCACTACTTCCAAGACTGCTACATAGAGGGCTCCATAGATTTCATCTTCGGTGACGGTCTGTCTCAGTACCGGGTCAGTTTCCTAACCCACGCAACTGCAGAATTTTTAGTTTTTTCTCTTAATTTACAATGAACAGGTCTATACTGCACACCCAAGTGTTTGTTTTACATAATTCCTTGACTCTTAGATTGCTGCACTATCAAGCAGAATGAATGTAAAAAGAAGTTAGTGAGGTTCTGGAAATTAAATCCAATCAAGGATTGGAAAGGCTGTGAAACTTCCTCACCGGTTGATATGCCATACTCTTAAGTTCCTTGACTTCATTGCAGGCATGCGAGCTGCATGCGATCTCGCACCAAGGAGCTTTCACAGCACAGAAACGGAAAACTCCCTCCGACAACAGTGGTTTCTCGTTTGTGGACTGCAAAGTGACGGGCAGTGGACAACTCTACCTGGGACGAGCTTGGGGTCTCTTTGCACGCGTTGTGTTCGCTTTTACATACATGGAAGATGTCGTTGATCCGAGAGGGTGGTCTAACTGGGACGATGCCGCTCGGGACATGTAAGTTAGAGACTCACATGATTAATTATGCAACAGTCTCGCTTGGTATTGACTTAGAGCTTTGAGAGCAGGAATCACATCCATAACCATCACCAGTTTCTATCGTTCGCAGGAGCATTTTCTTTGGCCAATATAATTGTTTCGGTCCAGGATCGGCACAAGCGAGACGAGTTTCATGGGCCCATGAGCTGAGTTTTGTAGAAGCCCAGCCGTTTCTTTCCCTCGCTTTTGTTGATGGGGAGCAATGGGTAGATCGTCACTTCCTGCACCTGGAGCCATAGTAACAATTCAGTAAATTATGAGTTCTCTGTGTAGTCATATTCTCAGGTGAATCTCGAGTCAGGTTGCCTAGCAGAGACATTTTTGGTATATTACTTTGTAGGAAGATTGATCAGTGTTTGCGACTTTGCAATCCATTCCAAGAACAGAAGGTATTTGCTACTGTTAGTTAATTACGAGAATTCTACACATGTGGGTCGCGCTTAATTGAATGAATTAGATGCTAAGATCTTGTAACCTTTTCGGTTTACAATGTCGTGTAAATCATTCCAAGTGTTTACACTAGCACACTATGCAACTGTACAAAACTCTTTTAGAGAAGCGCGCAATTCATATACAGTGACAAGATCCTGAAGGGTAGTCAAAATTCTGTACCTTGATGGAAGTGGAAATTAGGAGTATCTGATTGCCTAAAAAAATGTACACTCACTGGTGCTCAACATGTGTTTCAGCTCTTCTACACATGTAGCAATAAATCTGTTGCAAGCTGCTAGCTAGTCAGCTCAATGAATCTGGTCTGTGTAGGATACAATAAAAATTTCGCTATTACACACTCGATCGATTTCTGAACCGACGGAGCCCAAAAGAACTTTTGGAAGTCTGGGACGCGCCTTCTTTCTTGTTCGACGATACCTTGCTCGAATCATCATTCTTGGCCTCGGACACAGGTTTGGAATTCCATTTCGCCTCAGCATCAGATTTGTGATTCGGTTTCGCCTCCACCTCAGATTTGCGACTTAGTTTGGTCTCAACCTCAGATTTACGGCTTAACTTGACCTCAGACTCAGGTTTGCGACTCAATGCTGTGGTAGGTTTTGGTAATGGCACCGGTGGAGTTGTTGGTGAGATTGAAGCAGGGACTTCGCTCCGAACATTAGGAATGGCCAATGGAGGCGGCCTTAACGGAGCTGGTCTCGACGGTGGTGGCCTTACAGGTTTCTCATCAGTTTGCGAGCTGGCGCTCAATGACTTCGGTCGCTCAACACCTTGACCTCTCTGGGCTGATTTTTCCCCTGTAGTTAGAGATTCCATTGTGAGAAATCAAGAGAGTCGTGGGTCCATCCTCTAAAACAGTCTAGACAAATGCGCATACTGCTGAGCCAGCTATTTAAAAAAATACCACGCAGGTGATAACTCAAAAAACGACATCCTAGTACGCTGGTTCTCAACAAGCCTTCTAATGTAATTAACCATCGTGATTAAAAGGAAACAAAACTTGGATGATAAAATTTCTTACCTGTCAGTGCTTTAGAATCACCATATATCTCTTTGATAAACGTGGTTACGTAATTCTCGTCTCGAATATTCACCACTGCACATACCGCTTCATATAAGAATGACAGCTCAGACAATCCACACGAACCAATAATTCTATCCATTATTCCTCAAATTCTCTTGATTATAAACTCCCACAATGCTGATGCTGTGGATAAGCAAACTTAAGTCTCACACTTCGGTTTTTAAAAAAAGAGTACACTGGTGACTTGCGAAACGTACAGTGCTTGTAGAAACCATTTCTTCCTAATGAACCAGCTCCCACGAGCAGAATAGTTGCTTGTTGCTTGTCTCTCGATGATCCAGTTGAAAGGTTTTTTGTGTCCACAAGAATTCCTGCGAGCTATTTTTCAACCAACAAAGTAACAAAAGTCAATTATCATTACATAAACTCACAAGGCCACTTAATTTCGGTGCTTCAGGCATCAGTTATATGGTAGAGAGAACTGAACTAGCAGTTTCATACCAAAAGTGTCTTCATATAGCGTGCTTGAAGGAGTTTCGGAGCTTCCTGTCGAAACTTCTCAGAAACGATAGTGCAGCTAGATACTACCTGCATTCCAAATAGATTCTTTAGCAAACGAAGGCGTCCAGAAAGGATTGCACCTCTGTCTATCACATGCATCTCATCGCCTTCTTGTTGTTCAGTAAGTATCCATTTGCTAATAGATGATAAGGAACAGTGCACGGGAGAAATAGTGCTATCTCAAAGGGCGTCATAGCACAGCTCTCCTGCTCCTCAATCAGCATTCCTCTCAAGTGCGACAATCAACTGAAAGTACATTTCATGAGTGTTCAATATAACATACCCACAAAGATAAGCGAATCAGTCCCAGACGAGAAAAATTACCTCGTCTTTTGTGACTAGAATATCTTGGCCAGCTACTGCTTGTTTCACGCGCCCAGCTATAGCCGTCTCGTTGTTCGATGTAATCTGCCCAGAGATTGCCAAAGCAGTTCAAAACACTATGTAGGCAAGATACTCGCACATCACATACCAAACATTCAATTAGGACATACTGTATTACCGTGAACCATTTGTAATACCTCATCTAAGAAGAGTACAGCATTTGCTTCAACTCCGCAGACATGGAACAGCCACGCAGCATCCCGATGCTGCCACATTTCATTTTGACTCATGTTCATGACAGGAACAGGATGCCATTTCACTGAGGCCGACGCCTTTGTGTTCTCCAACAGCCATGCCGTGCAGAATGTAGAAATCATAGAGCTTAGACCTGAGACAAATCGTACACAACGTTACACAATTGCGCGCATTGAACAAAACCGTGACTTGTCCCAAAGTTTAGTCCAAATTCATCAATGTGTACAACTAGCAATTCAACTTTAGATGTCTACTGTGCAGAGGAAGGGTAACCATACAAGCAGACACAGAAATGACGACGACGAACACACCTTTACCGGCTTCTGACAATATCATATGGAAGCATTTTTCCGAATCCGTATTCAGAGACTCCAAGAATCGCTTCTTCTGAAGCGCAAGAAACTTGTTCAGATGCTCTATCTCGCGACACTTGAAGAAAAATTTCATGAGAGTGTTGTCTGTAGGAGGCGACCGACCGCGACCAGCAACAATTTGCTCAAATGTTACCGCTAGCGGTCGAGGTGAAGCAGGTAACGCCAGTACGTTGTCAGTCGCTGTCTTCCGCTTGTCCGAACGTTCTCTCTCATCAGACACTGAACTTTCAGATTCGCCTCTCGACCCATTGACCCCATTTTTTCCCACAATTGAAGCAGAACGCGATCGTATTCTTGCCCCTTGTTGAGTACCCCTCGTCGCCGGATGTTTCACGGCACTCACTGGAACTACAGATGAGTTACTCGAACTGGTACTGTCAAAAGATGAGTTGGCAAGCACGAAGATCTCCTCCTCATCCGAACCTTGACCCCTAGGAGATGTACGCGAAGTTGCATCCAGCCCTGCAATTAACGAGTTCTGGAATCCTGCCCCATCTGCAGCTGTCACACTTGCGCCAGGACTAAATGGAGACGCCCCATGTACTCCAGGGCTAGTTGGGTTCTGCGTATCTGTCCAACCTAGCGACAGTCCAGGACTCGTTGGAGTGCTCTGCATTTTATCTGCCGTTGGAGACGACGCAAACTGCCTGGGACTCGTAGAAGCTGCATATATAGGGCTTGATGGAGAGCTTTGAGGCCCTACGGTCCCCACTCTGACTGGCAATGGCAAAGGTGAATTGAACCCCTTAAAACTTCCGAAGCTACTCCTCGATGAAGTGGGCATAGTTCCAGGACTTATTGGAGGAGTAACCAATTCAGATCTAGCAGGCGAAACTGGATCATGTACCGAACTTTTGGGGGACCTTACCGACTCAGCCCTCCCTGGAGACGTCAAAACCAGGGCTGCAGTTTGCAGGAAGGTCCCTGAAGAGGGCGACGCAGGAAGAGCGACACCTTGCTGGGTTTGCCCCTGACGAGTGCTAGTTGAAGTTGTAGTTTGCAAATTCGAACGAGCATCATTTCCAGAAGTTGCAACTTGTTGTTCAGGTGCAACCGGGGCGTTCGCTGTTCTCGGAGATGACGATTTATTCGTCACTTCGAGGTTTGTCGACCCAGATTGCGTGTTCAACGTGGAAGGTTTGCCTCTCCGTCGTTGGAATTCGGTTTCACCAGTGTTTCCTGTCAGTTTCTTCGGTGGCGCAAGCAATATATGAGCGTCGCTCTTGGGCAACCGAGGCTGCTTCGGAGAAAACAGGTGATCGTTAGGACTTAGCTTCCCAGCATCCCAGGTAGAGTTTCGCTTGTGCTTTGCCACGAGCTTGGTAATGGCATTCTTCTCCAGGTTGAACCTCGCCGAGCCAGGTAGAGGCTTCTTGTCTACATCTTTGAAGGTACTGTCTGGGATACCATGAAAAGTTGCGCCACGAACAGCTTCGTATATACCATCTTCTTCAGACTCCTTGCTCGGCCGCCCCTGCTTCTTCTGATGCACCCTTAGCAACCACAGCTTCGATTTCACAGCCTCGGACTTGACGTTTTTCTTGTGGTGAGAATGCTTGTGGCTGTGTGACTTCGTACTGACATCAGAGTAAGTAGTACTGACACTTGACGCTGATCTTGGACTCCAATTTCCGTCATCGAATATCTCTGGATCGACCTTCTCAACGCGTTCACTGACCTCTCTGATCTCGCGCTCTACGTCAATCCTTGCTTCTGTCGGCTCAGACTTGGAGCCATCCTTGCCACCACCCATCTTTTCATTCTTGGAACCAGAACCCACCTTCGAGCTCTTCTTGTCCAACTTCCTCTCCAATGATTTCAAGACCTCCAATCCTGTCTTAGATGCACCCCAGTGAAGCATACGACGCAGTCGCCCAGCCGGTTTAACAGCATTCCCCTCTACCTCATTCATTGGTTTCTCATGTGATGGTTTAGCTGGCTGAGAATGAAGTGGCTGAGAAAGAATTGGCTGAGAACGAACTGGTTGAGAATGCGGCTTCGCGGACATCCCTGCATGAAAAGAATGCACAGTCCTAGAATCACCTTCACGAGAAGAGCTGTCTTTCTTTCCCGACACGCTCCTCACCAATTTATCCCGCATGGTGGCTGGCGAACATGACCCGGCCAAGAGAGCAGATGTTGCTTGCAGCTTCAGCAGTGCGGGACTCGGTCCTTTGAAGAAGCGCCCACTTCCTTGTGAAGATGACTTCTGAAGCTCAGGAGCAGAAAACTTTCCGAGAATTTCTTCGCTGTTTTTATCCAAACCCGGTTGAGCAGTCGAATTGGTGGAATGTGCTGTCCCTGTTCCTGCCTTGACCCGCAAGTGTGCTGGTGCTGGTGCAGGTTTACCCTCGTAAGCCAATTCTAACGTCGGGACAGAATTTGCGGGTTCATACAAAGACTCAGATCCTTTCTTTGCTTGTGATGTCGGAGATTCATGGACACCGCTTTCAACTCTTCGTGACATAGTTTCACGGTTTGTAGCTGCCTGCGTGCCCTGAGGAAATGGTTGCGTCTCAACTCTAATATTTCCATTTCCATTTCCGTCGGAAAGGTGGGATTTTGGGGACTTTCGGAGATGAGGTGATCGCTGCTCCCAAGCCGCAGCTCCATTCCGTGGTTCGTTACTACTTCGGAAACTACGAACACTTGTTGCACTACCAGTACTACGAGTGCTACGCGCACTACCAGGACTATCATTGAAAGAAAGCTCCGACCTATTGTCAGCCCCTGTTTTGACCTTCAGCTCGGCGATGAACTGATCCGGTTGCAGAAACGAACTACCAGAATTCCTTCGTGTGCTTCTAGGAGTCTGGGCGTTAACCATGTGCTTTTCGATTGGAGAGGTTGAGAAAGTATGCGGGGAGGGTGGTTCAAGGTTTTCGACATCTACTTTAAGATTCATAGGTTTACCAGACCATTTCGCTTGTTCTCCCTGAGGAGACTGCTTGGGCACCATTGTGGACGACGATCTTCCGTCCTTGCGCGCTCCTTTACCGTCGAGTCTCTGCGCAGTAAATTTCGGCCCGCCCATGGTGATTGAAATCTACGGTCATCACTCCATGGGAGGGCCAAGCTCCTCACGTGTGCAAATTCTCCTTCACACAACCCTCGCTCTATAGTTGCAAATGGTCCTCCAAAAACTCTCATCTTCCGCTATTGCACCTCTCAATGTGTAACAAGTCCCCTGAAACGAGTGTACTCATATCAAATGTTGAGCGACAAAATCACAGTGAGAATGCAATCGACTCATCTGTCAAGGAACAACCACTGACCAGTTGAAGTTCATGAAACAATAACCCATGTGTCGTGCTCGACTTAATTAACCGTGAACCATGCTACTCAAAGCGCAAGCAATATGCGTCACATTTAGTTCTTTGCTACCAACTGACATTAATAGTTCCAACTACCAGATCAGATCGCTCAGCGCATTAAACCAAGGAAGCTGACTTGCTCAATCAAAGCCGGAGTCAACGAGCGGTTTTGAAATGCCCTCAAATCGACAGAATCCCAAACTGTTAAATACAATGCCGCAGTGTTTCATCAAGAGAAGGACGGTTCACTCACCTACGGCAAGGAAAAGCATGGTAGGAATGTGGACATTGCGTGGAACTCAACCCTCCAATTGGCATAGCAGACTTAAAAAGAATATCTCATGCGGCTACATCTGAGTCCTCTCCTTCTGAGCTCAGATACGCCCCCCAAAATAACGTCGCAATGTAGCAATGTAAAGATACCTGTCGAAAAGAACTAACTCGCGACCAAGTCGTCGTTCACTTGAGCACAAACGCAGAGACATTGAGCTCCGGTTGGCGTCATCTCCTGTACATCCTCGTAAATCCACGCAAAGCGCACAAATCCTCCATGTTCCTTCAACGCTTGTTGCTACCAGAGGAGTCCAGACTTACAGCAGCCCATCTCAGATGTTCAAACACAAATTTCCTCAGTGAAATTCGCATCGACCACCGTCTCTAATCCCCCGAACCATCGCCTCGCTGAAAAGCGACTGGGGCGGGTGCATAACAATACTAGCAACGGGACCTGAGAGCCGCAAACCTTCTATTCATTTCTTAACCAAACACTCCTGCCGAATATGTCCTGACACACGCAAAAGCTTGCCACAGATTAGGTTGGCTCAAGATTCAGACACCATAGCACTTGGATAGTGGTAGAAAGAAAAGAAACGCGGCCGATCGCGAGGATGATGACAATGATGGTGGTGACGATTGTGACAAGGACGACAACCGTGTGAGAGGTGGAGAGAAAAGCGGAATAAACATGCCAGAGTGGTCTCCCCGAAGTAGCAGGACGAGGTGGCACCTTATAACTGAACTTCCCTGCAGTAAAACTCTTGGCTTGAACAACGCAACCGCCCAGACGTGGTCGACCCAAATCTAAATTAGCAATCCTCTTTTGTTATTAGCAAAACTGGAATTACCTGTCCTTCACAGAAATACCACCACCCGCTTATATTTGAATGTGCTCCCTCCTAAAGTAGACGAATCGCTGTATGATAGTTCGGTATGTACCTTTCAGCTGTAACAAGGCAAGAGACGACATGTAAATTAGAAAATCTCAGCAAATAACAACCGCACCGTCAACCTAAATCGGTATAATTTAGGTCTGTAAACACCTTAATGGTATATTAACAGTTGTCAGTGTCGAGGACTTTCATCATTCGGCTCTATTGCTTTGGTTCTATTTCAGGTCGATCGTTTGTCGCCATTAACATCAGTGCTGCAAATCAGAAGCAGACCTCAACGGCGATGAGTCCTGTTCGTGGGTGCTGTAGTTCTCGTCTTTATCTCGGATATGAATCTTGCCTAAACTTCATCCAAGGCTCCCTTCAAGGTGAATCAACTCGGGTGCTTTTTGGATCTCGAAACTGGCACTCGCCGAAGAAGAAGCCTGGTTCCGGGGGAATTCTCATGGCACGCCGCGCACAATGACCAGAAAGCCATAAATAATGATATCCATTTATAGAACTCCAGCTCGCTGCTGCACCCCCACATCCGATCAATGCCCAAAGTATTTGCACCCAAACAAATCTCTTATCCTCAGAAATTCGGCAGAATTTCAACAATGTTCTCAGGCTGCAACGACTGAAGCGTCAGTTGAAGAATCAAGACCGCGAATGCGGTGGAAACTTGTGCAGTGTCGAATCAGTGTTGGCATGGTATCCAGATGGCGCACACAGAAATGCACAAGTGGCGATGTTTCAACTTATGGTAGATTCCAAACCTCCCGTAAGCTTAGGCAGACGTAAAGTAATTTAATAAGGAAAATTTTGCTGAACTATGCTAGTTTGAGGTATATTTAGATGACATGTAGAGAGTACCTGGTCCGCGGTATGAAGCTTGCATAGTAACTTAGAATGCGCTCAGGTTCCATCGTTCCATCGTTCCATCCCCCTTTCAATGCGCCGGAAGGCAAAGTACAATAGTGGGTTTACATGTCTGACGCAAAGCCACTTGCATCATGAATGCTCTTCTACAGTAGCGACTAAAACAGAGTCCTCTTCGAATTAGATAAGCGGTCACAAGTTCTCACACAGTGACAAGACAAAGATTACTTTAAAATTGAATAAAAGATGGCCATGATAACAAGGTCCTCCCCATATATTTTGGATCGCCGCTGACTCTGGCCGACGTAGTTATGCACAGAGGACTAGGAACTATAGTCAAAAGGATTAGGTACTGTAATGATAGCGCGACTAGTCTCCGTGAAGAAAACGCTAAGGAGTTTCTCTCCAGATAGGACAACATCAGAGGTATCAATCATCATCTGGTTCCTCGTCGTAGACCGGACAGCATATCTTAGTTAATGGCTAAATCTGCGATCCCGATTGTGTCAGGAAACATCAAGGAAATTCATAGGAGATATTTACCAAAATATGACATAAGAAAATTCCAAAAAATAGAATTAAACGAGGATCTCCAGATTCACAATGAAAGATTCTCCAAGACAAATTGAGATCCAAAACCCAGCCTTACGTGAGCCAATTCCACATGCATTGATAGAATCGATGACCCAGGCCGAAGAAACAAATTGGCGAAAGTACAAAATTGAAAACCATTGACACAGAATTTTCTGTATCACCATCAAAAATGCCTAATTCTCTAACTCTTAAGGAATGACCGGCTCGCTCCACCCAGGACACTCCCAACTTATCAAACGGCAACTACTTACAAGTGGGAATGCACCACAATAATATACTGGACCCTGATACGAACCAGATATCTAGGATACAGCTGCAAAATATACCTTGAATTCCGAAAACAAGCCTACTCACTCATACTTGACTCCTCTTCAGAATCATCCTCAGACATGTCCTCAGAATCGGATAAGTCCCCACCAGCTTTGGCGCCATTTGCGTTCTTCCTTTGCTTGGCTTTAGCCACCTTACCCTTCCCTCCAACCCTTGTCCTCTTCCGCTCCAACTGCTCAGATCTATCAAACAACACATCACCCTTCGTATCGGCCTGTATGTTCCCAGCCGCCACAACGAATTCCTGGTCTGCATCAAATCCAGTGTCCGCAGCATCCTTGTGATACGTCTTCGACGTGTCTATGAAAAACAGACTTTCGTCATCCTCTCCGCCCTCCTCCAAATCCATGCTGGCAGCCGGGACGTCCTCCACACTATCTGTCTTCGGTCGCTCTATGTATGCCTTGTCCAACACCACGTTGAAGTCCGCCTTGCTTGCATTCAGAAGCCATTCTACCAGATCCTGCTGCTTCCCAAGCACGGCTGTGCTGATCAGCACCCTCAACGAGCCCCTCTCGCCCAACCACTCTCCAAGCTCCGCAGGTGCGCCCCGTCTGTGCAGCCCTGCCACCAAATCCGACGCTCGAAGGTACTCCCCCCTCGACCTAAACTCGCCAGCCAATTGCCGTGCGATCATCACTCTCTTCAGAAAAGCAACGCTCTCCCTTCCTGCACTATCCCCTGCAGACAGAGCGCCTCTATCCTCCTCGAACACCCCAGAGTTCGGCACCCCTGCCACCGCCATCTCACCCAGCACATCCCGCAACATCGCCTCCTCCGACTCCGCGAGGATGCCACCCACCTGTAGGGGCGCATCCAGGAGCATGTCCAAAATGACACTTGAGCTACCCAGGAACCTTGCGTACACCACCACATCGTGCTTCAACTTCTTCTCGAGCTCATCCTTCTTCGCAACACTCGCAGACGATCGCCTCTCCAGTACCTCCGCCACCAGCCTCAGCAAGGCCACCTCCGTCTCCACGACTTCTCCCAAATACAACACCGACTCTATCGAATTCAAGAACCCATCCACCTTGAGCTGCGACGCAAACGGAAACAGAGAACTGAAGTCCGCACCCTCCGACAGCCATATGTCCAACCCTAAATTGACCGATGGCGCCTTGAAGAGCCCATTCACCACCGGCGCATCCTTGTGGTGGCACAGACTGATGAACCCGGAGACCTCAAGCATGACCTTCCGCAGGCTCTTCCACAACTTCTTCTTCCGCGTCTCACTAACCCCCGCATCCTTCTCACCCCTAGTAAACGCGCCCAAGGCCTCAACAACTACCTGCACAACCGGAGCCGCTGCAGCAACGGCCGTGGGGCCACTGCAGAACCCGGCAGTCACCAGCTTCAACGACTGCAGAAGCGACTGCGCCACCGAGACGAGCGAACCAACACTCCCCAAGCCTCCAGATTCCAATTCTCCCACTACGCCAACCTTCCGAAACGCAAGAAACGCCCACAACAGAGCCAGAGGCGAATTACTCCGGGACTGCAGAAGCCGCAGCGCGGCATCTCCCCATTCCCTGCTGTGCTCCCTCCCAACCCCTCCTTTCGCTACCTTCACAGCGGCTTCCACTGCACGCGAGTACGCCACACTACTCAACAGCGAACCCCGTGCAACACCCACAGGCCCGACCATCTCGCCCTTAAACCCTAAACCTTAAACCCTAGAATGTCAAAAAATGCGAGCCATGTGCATGGGCGAGCAGGTCCGGGGGAGATCAGCTGTGAAAGACAGGCGTTGCGGGCGAAGCAGGTGCAGGGGCGAGGAGCGGAGAGGCGTTGCAGGGGGAAATTCAGATCAGTTAAAAAACGCAAAACTTACGTGAATATCCCCATCAGCGATGTTAGCAGCAGCCAACTCCTCTTCCACTCGTCACATCTTTCAGCTTCGTTTGCGCAACAACTGCCGCAGCCTTGGATCCACGCTTCTCGGCAGCGGCAAGCTCCTTCGCCGCAGCCTTCTCCTTGCTTGCAAAAATCACAGAAACCCTAAAATCGCCACAAAACCGAATCCAAAACCATGAAAACCTCCTCCACCCTGCTTCAGCACGCCAAACAGCTGCCGCACCAAACTCACTCTAACTAAAACCCTAGCCGGCATCAATACACAACCAAAACGCATATTACCGGTATGTATAAAAATTTGTATATAAATCTGCTCTTACTTGAAATGTTGAAAATGTAGAAACTAAAATTATTGTTATGTATTTTCTTTATGTTTTCTATTTTGTATTTTTGTATTTTTTTTTTTTAATCTGCATTAAATTATCAAATAATGCACAATTAGATTTGAAGGTAGTTGAAAAGGTAGGTGTTACATCTTATTTTGTGTTATAATACAAAAATATATCAATTGAATTTTGGTATTTTTACGACCTTGGTTTAAAGGTGCTATAGTATTGAGCTCTGGACTTTCAATATTAAAAACATTAAAAACATTAAAAATTTAAATTTTTAAAAAATAAATATAATTTGAAGAGACTTTTTTGAAGAAACAATTCAATGTTAAGAGTATCGCAAATAATTTTCAAAATTAGATTATGTAGAAGCTAAAAATTTAGATATATAGAGAAAATGTGAAGCTAAAGAAGCAAAGCTTAGAAGCAATATTTGATTTATTTATGTATAACAAATAGGCATTAAGTGACAACTTCTAAATTTTTAAACCTTTAACACTAAAATTTGAGGCTAAAATGTAAGAATTATAGCAACATGTTTATTTTTTGATGGAAAAAAATGTTTTATAAAAACATCTATAAAAAAATTCTTAGTTTCTACCATTTTTTGAGTTCATACGTCTTATTTGATACATAGTTGTTTTACAAGTTTTAATTACAATGACATTGTTTACATTTGAAAATCCATTAAAATCCTAATAATTTTTATTTTTTTAAATCTCAAGAATGTAATATTTTTCTAATAAAATCCAATCTTAAAGATAAAGGTTGCGCTTATCCAACTTGGACCTTCACAATTTATGACATTCCTATGTTATCAAAACATATTTAGACACCACAGCCTTGGTGTAGTGGTTTGAGTCATGGCACACCGGTAAGGTAGTTGTGAGTTCAAATTCACATGCTGACGTGGTGTCTACTACCATAGTCTACCCAACTATGGTGGGGGGTCTTGAGACCTCGTCATATAGATACTCGAAAAGACCTTTGAGGGATGACATGTCGATTGTCTTCAAGACACTTAGTATAGAAAAAAATTTACCTTCGAAAAGGGGGAGTAGCTCTAGATTCATTATCCTTTGTCTAGTGGCCATCAGAACAAACACTATATACAGGTCGGCTCCTTCCAGGCCCGAGTTCTTCTTCTTCTTCAAAACATATTTTAAACTTTCAATAGGTGCAATCCTAGCACCAAGAAACGAGAAAAAAAATCAAACTCTCCGAGTCTACTGTAACGAAGTTTGACTCCCAGCTGGGGACGAAAAGACGACTCCGTCACGGGTGATGAAAAGCTTCCGTCACCGTGGATGAAAAACTCCGTCATCAAAGATGACGAGAAATGCTGGAGACTCCGCGACCCCGTTCACACCGCGACCGCGACCGCGTTCACACCGCGACTCCGCGACCGCGTTCACACAGCGACCACGACCGCGTTCACACCGCAAGCGAGCCAGCAGGGGCGGCGATGCGGAAAGGAGTGAAAGGAGGGACTGTTCCTACTCATTCCATGTCGCCGAACCCGAAGAAACTACTCCGGAATCGATGGATTGATTGCCGCTGCATCCCCACTCCACTGCATGCATCAATCAATCACCTCCACTACCATCTCCATCTCATGCATGCTCCCCTCTCGTCGCATCTCAAGCAACTCTCACTCATTCCTCCACCTCACTTCTCCATCATTCTCTCGGGCTGGAGCGAGGAGCCTGGATTCCGACCGAGCTTCACCTAATTGATGCATGCATTGTGAGGCTGTGTTACATGGCTACAGCGCACATCGGAGGAGTGAGCATGAGCTTGGCTGAATTTTTCTTCTTTCCAACATCAAGCTGAATCCGAGGTGGGTTGAGTGGAATGGGCGAGATCCGAGTTTGATGCGGGAGTGGAGTAGTGGTTCATGGAACTCATGCAAGTGGGGTTGAGTTTTTTGGTGGTTGAGTTTGTTGTGATGAGGGGCGAGAGTTTTTAGCTTCGTGGTGATGGCTGTTCGACCTCGTTCTGGTGGTTTGGGTTACGAATTTCGGGTTTTCGTTCGTGTAGGGTTGGTTTTGGTGTTGGATTGCGCCCATGGAATAGGTCTGGGTGGTTTTTGGAGGATGGGTTTTCGTGGATAGATGAAGCTAGGAGGTGGATCTGGAGGAGTATCTGAAACCCCTGGGTGGATGTGGGGGTTTTTAGTTTTGGGGAGGAGAGTCTGCTCGGGATTTCGTGCTCTGGATTTTGGTGTGAGAGTTCGAATTGGAGGAGCATGTGTACGAGGTGGGGTTTTTCTGGGGATTAACGCGTGAACCCTAAATTTTCTCAGTCACTGGGCTTGAGTTGTTGCGTTTGGGTTTTTCATGTGAGTGCTCGCAATATGCAATCCCAACATCGCCAACATCGCTCAATGTATGCGATTCTGTTTGGTCCATTAGGTCGATCGAGGCATAGAGGCTCTGTTGCTCAGACAAGGAGTCTTGACGAGTAGGTCATTTCCTTGGCACTATGTCTGGGCAGCTCACTTTCCCTGGAACTCCACGCTCTAGGAAGCGGATGAACTCTCGCCGATTATTTGGCCTGGGTTTGGCGATTCTTTTGTGTGTTGTGACTGGGTATCAATTAGCGCCTTATAAACATCCAAGTCGGGAATTTATCCCGGATGGCTCTGCAGGCCCTGGCAGTGCGGCTCCTTTAGCTCCAGAAGATGGGAGAGATGTCCTTGCAGGGTCTGCACAAGCTGAATCTCTCATGGAGGCTGTTCAGCCGGTCGATGGAGTGGAGTCTCCGAAGGAGAGGAACCATACGACAGCTGATGACTTCGAACTGCGACAGTCTGAACTTTGCAACAATAATTGTAACAGCTCGGACATTTATAGCAGATTATGGTATGATGCACGGATTAGAGAGAACACTCGGAATTTTCAACCGAGCGAGGATCCGGACGATCCATATCGAGAGTCGATTGAGACGAATCTCGTCACCAAAGACTTCCGTGTGGTTATCAAGGTTCTTGCTTTCAACAGGTTGGAGTCATTAAGTCGATGTCTTCTTTCATTGGCAAAGGCAGACTATGGAGGCGACAGTGTCAATATTCAGATTTTTGTTGATCATTTCCGGTATGAAGAGATTAGGAGAAATGGAAGTTATGAAAATACTGCTGGTGCCTCAGGTGGAGTTGATAATGTATCATATTCCGAAACGGAGGAACCATCTTTAGACCCTGTAGAGCCAAGTAAAGTAGGAGGAGGAGCTAGGAGGTTGCTTTGGAGTCTCTTTAAAAGAGCCCCTGTTCACGAATTCAAAGCGGATGTTCAAGCGAATACTACTACAAATGGGGAGGTGGCCAATGCTCCAGATTCTGGTCATAGAGATTTTGTTCTCAAGAATGGGCAGGAAATTGTTAGCCGGTTAAGCGAAGTTCCTGGCAAGAAGAAGGAACTTCGCGAACGGGATTCTGCGGTGGAAGTTACTCTTCGTGCACAGAGTTCTATTGATGTGCAACATGAGAAACAAGAAGCCTTGAACGATGATATTCCTCGTCAAGATCTTGAAATGCAGTCCCTGGGTGCCCAGCTGGGAGAGGCGCATGAGATTCTAAAGTTTGTGGATGAGTTTTGGTGGAAGCATGGTACGAAGGAGATCCATTACAGGAGCCAGAATGCAGGGTTACAAGCGCAGTGGATAGAATCATGGTGGCCAGCTAACTTGGACGAATTTGCATTCATAGTTGAAGATGACATGGAAGTTTCGAATCTTTACTACCGATTCTTGCGTACTGTGATTGCGACATACTACTACAACCCAGAGCAGTATGATCCTTCTGTTTACGGCATCTCGCTCCAACGTCCGAGGTTTGTACCTGGGAAAGGAGGCTTGCCTCTCGAGGTCAATAGCACGAAAAATCTTTTCTTGTATCCACTTGTTGGAACTTGGGGCCAGCTTTTGTTTCCAAAACAGTGGAAAGAGTTTCGGTTATGGTATGATGACCATAAAAGTAAAGGAGAGCGGCCCTTTCTGGAAGGGATGGTTACAAACTCATGGTATAAGAAATTAGGGGAGAGGATATGGACTCCATGGTTCGTGAAATTTGCGCATACTCGAGGTTACTTCAATCTCTACACGAATTTCTTGGATGAGAGAGCATTGTCCGTTTCACATCGCGAACCGGGCTCGAACTATAAGAAAGCAGCGGGGCCTGACTCTGAGCTTGTCAACACAAAGGAAGTGGGGAACGACACTATGCTGTGGGTAATGTCACCTCTCAAATCGTTACCCCAATTTGATTTCTGCTTCCGAGATGTGAAGATATGGAACCTTGCTAGAACTCCAACTGAACTCAGCCCCATGCTCGCATCCATGGAAATGAACAATTCTGTCGTGCTAGTGAATACCGTTAATGTGCACAGCATGCTGGTTCGCAACTGGCTATGTCACATGGAAAGGTTAGGCATGCGAAAGTTTGTTCTTCTGGGGGATGAAGGTGAGTTGATTAGTGACCTTGCTAGACGAGGTTATGCAACGGTATCATCTCAGCTTTTCACTGAAGCTGAGACCGCAGTGACGCGTCTTAGGAGAGATATGATCGCCGTGCAGGCTGTGTACGAAATACTCAATCAAGGGTACAGTGTGTGGCTAACCAGGGCAGACACGGTGTGGGTAGAAAATCCTATTGATACCGGGGTTGATGTTAGTCGAAGTGGCGACGTCATGGGGTCAATACCACTAGATGGGTTCCATCCAGCCCTTTTGTACATAAAAGCCTCTCAAGGCATTTTACGTGTGTGGAGTAAGTGGGTCGGTAACATATCAGTCATAGCTAGGGACTTGAGCAGTAGCAACTCTGTTAGTCATAGGAGTGTGTGGCCTGGTCTCCGGAGCTTCATCACGTCAAATAAGAACTGCCACTACTCGGCCTTGCCGTCATACTTCTCTGGAAGTTTTAGGGAGCTAAAATCCTTAGCATCTGGCAAAAAAGTCTTTTTGTTCAACGGAATACAGGGTAGGAACGTGTCATTAGTTGTCCACACACTGAAGGCAGCTGGTTTGTGGACCATCGACAAAGACTTGGCATGTAAACGAGTATACTGTTAGCTACAAGATGCAAGTCTAGGGGTGCGATGAGTATAGCTACTAGCTTAGTGCTACCGGTGCATTTTTTAACTGGTTGTAAGGATGCGTTCAAGGGTATGCCTTTACGCAAGGATAGTTAACAATTTTAGTACCAGTTACGCAAATCATTTTTTTCAGTGCTTACTGAACCATTGAATACTTGTCACCCATACAAGCTGATATAATACCATGGGGAGATTCTTTCGTAATCATCTCGTAGTTGATTACCAATTTCCATCTTTCCTACTGTGCGATCCATATCGGACTCTTGAGATTGGCGTAGGATTATCTTGTTGTCTTCACCCTGCGAACAAAACTTTTGATCTCGCAATTTTGGTCTGGAATTTTGCAGAAGTGACAAGCTTTTTGTGGTTCTTGTGAGCTTTTTTATGTAACCAGGAACTGCAAGCTTGACGTTTCTGAACCCCTAAATGTCAGTATCTTATTTTTTTTTCTGTATAACACAGAGAAGTATAATACAGTGTATTTGGAATGGACCTACACCCTTAATAGGTTTGAAAGAGAAAGTGAAGTTAAATGTATCATAGATCAATATGGTCACTATGAGGGTCTTCATTTCGAGCTACAGAGTATCTAGTATTCTCATGGGATGTTTAGGAGGTAGTAGGATTGGTAAGTGCTATTATGCTTGTTGGGTATCCTTAATTTTCACCTCCCGTTGCACGATGGAAGTAACTAACAAAGACAGCATCCTTTTACAAAAAAAATTAACAAGTTCAACAAAAGATCCTGTTGGATGTGATCCCTGCTATAGGCCTGCATTGGGTTTTCACCTGATTTTCGTGGACATGAGTCCTGTCCATTAGTCGATTAGAATTAGTCAGTGCAGCGGTGATTTGAGAAACAATATCATTGTACCCACAAGAAGACTTTTCTGAGCCCAAAGAATCAACAGTTGACTGTATCACCACTGTGTACTACAGGAGGTGCAAATAAGTAATTTGATCACTCAAACTGAAGACTAAAACTCAATCTTATCACAGGATTTGGGAGAGGAAATCATCTATGTGCATTGAATTGCACTAAATTGCATGAAAGAATGGGCTTCTGTGCTATTATTGATACAATCATCTAGTTGTGCCTGTGACAACAAGGGTCCAAGAGTGAAAAAGTAACTCAGCAACATCTCTTCTACAAAAATGAACACATAGCATGCTGCACCTTCACCCAAAAACCAAGAATCTAATGCCCCAATGTTAGGGCTTCCATCAACTTCCGTGACTATGCGCTGATCCTGGATGCAAGACACTGTCGACGAATTCCTGAATGGTAGCTTCTCAATATCGGTGGTTCTCCTAGTGTACAAAACTGTGAAAGCAGCTATACCAAGTTACTTCTTCCCCTTGGCTTTTGTCTCCACAACCAAGACTTCAGAACCAAGATCGAACATCCTTTCCAGAGCCTGCATGTTCTCAATTGTCTCACTGACTGTCTTCGAATCGTTTCCATCAGATCTCAAGTGCTGCATGGGCCCATGTAACAACTTGTTCACAATGCTTCTGCTTAAATCTTCAACAGCTCGTTTTTGCTTTGACGTTATGTCCTCTGGTAGTTTGCTCAAACATTTCTCTAGTTCTGATTGTCTGATGCGCTCAGCATAAGACCGCAACTTCTTAATTGTAGGTACCGTCTCTAAAGAATCCCTCCACGCTTCAAAATTTTGAATTTCATCATCAATGATAACTTGCGCATCAGCCGCCTTTCTCCGCCTATCCTCCTTGTTTGCAGCCACCACTTCCTTCAAGTCATCCACATTATACACACGTGTTCCTGGCAAATCGGCGAGACACGCAGCAACATTCCTCGGTACTGAAATATCAATAAAGTGCCTCACACCACCGCTGATCTGTACACCACAAAAGACGGAATCAAGCCGTGTATTAGGAAACACACGATCTTTTCTCCTCATCCAGCAATAAGCACGATTATGTAGACAGTCCAAAGCTATCATATCTTTGACTGCCACAGTTGGTAACTTATGAAGAGTTGAAAATAATATGGGATAAAAAAGAAATCATGAAAACCCTGACTGACCTGTGATGCAGGGGACAGATTTCCCACATTCTCCTTCGTGAACAAGGGAATCTCTGACGAGGTGCTTGTAAAGACAAGATCAGCTTCTCCAGTACAACGAAGCATTTCAGAGAGAGGCTCATATGTAATTCTAGCATCTGAAAACTCATTTTGCAGATCCAGGACTCTTTGCTCTGACCTATTAACAATGATCATGCGCGTGCATCCTTTCGAAATCAAATGCTTCACCAACAGTTTTGACATTTTTCCAGCACCCACAATCAATACATTCACTCGTGACACACCCCCTGCTGGAAGCTTCATTACGGCCAATTCAACCGCTGCCGAGCTTACAGAAACAGCTCCGGCAGAGATATTGGTCTCTGTTCTCACCCGCTTTCCAGCGGTAATAGCTTGCTTAAATAGGCCTGTGAGATTGCGACCAAAACCAGAAACCTCTTGGCCAACCTTCAAAACTTGCTTGACCTGCACATAAAATTAAAATAAAACCATTCCTTAGTGCTTCCCTAAAACTTCGATGCGAGTGATATTCAGCAACATGGTTCGTAACATATAATTTGAACCATCCAGTTCACATAGATAGATATTCACTGTGAACACAGTTGGCCATCAACACATAAAAACCAAACAAAATCCATGACAGAGTCAAAGAGAAGCATCATCCTCTTACTTGGGCAAGAATCTGGCCTTCTCCAAGAACTAGGGAGTCCAGGCCGGAAGAGACTCGGAACAAATGCTGAGTCGCATCTTGGTCCCGCAAGATAAATAGATGCTCCATCAGATCCTCAACTGAGATTCCGCTTGTCTGCAGGTCTCGAGCAAGTCCCAAAGGTTAGTGGCAACATCTACGTACATGCCCATTGTCAACCAAATGAAGGAAAAAAAAAAGACAGCCTATAATCAAAAGAGCAAGAAAATCCAAGAGACGCTTGGTTAAGAGAATCAACGAGCTCAATCAAAGAAACAAAACCAGCATCATCCATCCGACCGGAATAAATATTCACCTTCGACATCCATTCAGCGACCTCCTTGACTCCCCTATTCCACGAAACTGCAACCACATATATCTCAAACCGGTTACACGTGCTAAGGACTCCCGCTTCCTCAATATGGTTCTGGCTTGAAAGCTCATCAATAGCACGTGGCCACTCAGCTTCAGGCACTGCAAGCTTCTCACGCATCTCCACAGGAGCAGTGTGCACACTCAATCCCAACACCATGATACTACTCTTCACTTTAGTATACCCTGCACACATGATGGAGCATTTTTCAGTAAATTAAGCATGACCATTTTCCAAAGTTCATTACAAACACCCCAAAGGACTCCAAAAGTTGCACTTCGTCACCAGATCTAATCATGCCCCTGCTACCACTCTTGTTGAGAAAAGGCTATCTCAACCAATTCCTCTAAGTGACTAAACCATATCCCATGCAAGGATATCCCCACGACATCCCTTTCTGAGCAGGGTCAAACAACCCAGATTAAGAGCCTCCGATACAATTCTTCAAACTTAGGAATTGAACAAAGTTCTCGAATCAGTGCTCTTCCTCAGGGTTTCCCAATGGTGATCAAAACTACTCGTAGCAATTCAGATTTCGGAACAGTAAAACCTAAAACCCAGAGATTGACCACACCCAGGCATTGTAAGAAACTCACGATTAGCTCTGGCATTCTGAAACTCCTGGAAGGCAGAAACGCTGGCGGCCTTAATCGTATGGCTAGGAGGCATAGCCGGCAACCCATCAGACCCCGACATATCCGCCCGAGGCGCCCTGCTCTTCACTGCCCGCTCCACCAGCTTCACCGCCCCCAGCCCCCTGCTCGTCCCCCACACACTCGACCTCCCAATCCTCAACCCCCGCACCCCCACCGGCGATGAGCTCACAAACGCCCCTTCGAATGTGGGTGCCACCACGCCCGACCGCATCGTCGCCATGGCCACCCCCCTCCCCAAACCTCCCCACTCCAAATCCAAAACCCACCTCCCTCCCCCCTCCCTCAAAACGAAACCACGTGCTCAAACCCCCCACACCGCAACCATCACTCATGCACTCACTCCGTCTTCAAAATCTCCAAAGTTCTCCCCTTCTGAAACGACCTCCTGGTCACTGGCATAAACTACCACTGCTCAAACTCCAACCCCACGTCCCGGAACGATCTCCTAGTCGCGGAACAATCTCCTGGCCACGGCTACCATATGATGAGGAACTTAGCATGAGCTTGAGAGGAGAAAGTGGGAGAGGTGAGGTGATGAAATGAGCAACAGTGAGTTGGTGATGGTGAGGATGGCATGGGACGCTGCGAAGGCGACCGTGAAGGCTCCCCGGGAAGGCAGGCGGGGTGGTCAGTGGCGGCAGCTGGGCGCTACCAGGACCATGACCAGGACCATGAGCATGAGAATCCGCAGGTGGAGGTGGGGGTGATGCGCGTCGACTCGCTGCACAGCGGCGACTTGCAACAACCAACCTGGTTCGATCCTGGGCTTGGGAGCAGCTACCAGTGCCATCTCAAGCATCCTGGTCAAGGCCCCTGTAAGGGTGTTTGGTTGGGGCGTGGGCCGTCGGATGAGGATGGGGGGGCTATGGGGGCTGTCGGATGGGGGAGGAGGGGGGTGTGGGAGGCACATGGCCACGAAGGTATGGGGCCTGGCCCACTGCGGTGTTGGTGATGTTGCGATCATATGATGTTGAATGTGTTGTTGAATGTGATGTTGAATGTGATGTTGAATGTGATGTTGAATGTGATGTTGTTGGTCTTTGATTTGGGGCGAGAGCTGGGGATTCGGGATGACAAATTCTGATGCGGTTACTCTGCATGCGTGTGACTCTTTTTCGTTTCCTTCAGAACTAAGGTGGAGGCACCTATAACCGACCAGTTAAGAGATTTGCCACTAAGATTGAAGGTGTATAAGTCGAGGGAGATTTTTCCTTGAAGGGGAAATAGGTTTAAGGAGGAATGCAACTTTAAATGTCATGTTTACTTCAATATTTTATTTACTATGAATTTTGAACGACATTTGTTTTGTAATACATATGACCGATATGTAGGCACACCTAAAACCGACCACCATGACACCAAAACTTGATCACTCTGCTACTACCAAAATATTCCCACAGGATTCCCTTTGATTCCCTTTGATTCCCTTTCTACCAATCATGCTTGATACTTTCTTCTAGATCTCCCAAGATTTTGAACATTAAGTGGTTGGAAATGGAGGTCGGAAATGGAGAAGTCTATTGATTAGTTATGGGTACCTGGTCGGTTATGGGTGCCTCCACCTTAGTACCGTAATCATGTACGGAGTAATGTGTTGCAGGCCTTTTATTTTTGACGAAATAGTGTCAGATTGCACCAGAGAAAAATAGTCTGGTTAACCCCTAAAATTCCACAAAACCCAAAGTGGGTTGGAGGGAACTTTGGGAAGCTACCACAGTTAGGATTTTTAATATTTCTTGACAAGATTTTTTTTGGTGAACACGATAAATAATAATTGTTATTGGGTTGAAATTTCAGCATTTAAAAAAGTAAAACATAGAAGAGGGATTCTTTTCTGAAATTTTCAGCATTTTAGAAGTGAAAATTGGCAAAAATGGGCCTGGAATTTTAGGGGTTAAAAAATGGCCAAAAATCATGAATTTTTTTGCAAAAAAGATTTAAACTAAAATAATATCTTGGATGAAATCGCCAGATTATGTATTAGATAACCGATGAGCCGCGATAGCAGCGAGTAGGTTATCATACATAACCGGTTGTTAACTTTTCAATCACAACCCTTGATCTTCATGATCCAATGGTGTAGATCCTAGTTGAAAGGAGATGGAGTCACGTTAGCGATAAAAATGACAACAATCGGTTGTGAATGAATATAAAATTATCAATATGTGATATTTTTTATCTAATATGTGGATGAATGTTGAAATATGCAGCACCACTATAACAATTTATATCGCCACTTCTGCACTTCATGAAAAATGGAAAAAGAAAAACAAAAAAACAAAAAAAAACCGTGATGTGTTGTATGGCTCTTTACAGTGGGGAGTAACTTGGGGCTACTGTAGAAGAGTCTTTCAATATGGTAGATGAGGCATACAATACGGAAGAATTTAGGCATAAAAGAAGGAGCTGGCCCACTAGCACTAATGTAATGGAACCGATTTCCGACTGAATTTTAGGTTTGCATACTTAGACTTATGAAAGAAAAAAAATTATAATTTTTTTATGCTCAACAAAGTTATCGCAAAGGTATCCCCAAAAAACCATTTTTGAAGCATTTTTATAGATTTCTATGATTTTTTAAGTATGAAAGTTTAGGGTGGCCATTAACCACTCATAGAATCCTAGTTTTCAAGAGATGTTGGATTGTGAAAATAGAGGGCTTCTACATCAATGAGAAACTCTCAATTTCCCAAGCATGGATGTAATTATAACATTCTCTGACACTTTTTGAAACTAGGATGGTTGGTGGGACCCAACCCCAAATAGTAAAAGCCGATAATTGGACCCCTCGCAAATTGGTCTCCCCACACCTTAGCACTAGCAGACTAAGGTAGCAACACCCATTCCCGTGACTGCACCCGTTTCCATTTGCATACAGTGCACCTCAATCCGAGTGACTCTGATCTTGGGTGGTTGAAGAAATTTGCTATTATAAGGAATTTTTCATGGCAGAAATTGATTCTCCAAGTCACGGTTTGAAGGCCATTTAGACACGGTCAACATGTGCAAATCAATTTTTGACTTTGACTATTGATAACGTACACAATGTTTATAATTTCATGACTTTTTCGAGACATTCTAAATTAATATCTAATTGCCTTTCCATCGGTATAATTACTTTTCATACTGCTCATTTAGAAGTATGATAATTAGCTTAAAGTCACGGGAATAGGTGTCGCTACCATAGCACAAGCACAAGCACTGATGTTGAGCACAAGCACTGATGTTGAGATAGTGTTGGTCTTTGTTTCAGGGCTTGTTGTGCGTTTTTCTGCGTAAGTTGGGGTGAGTCGTGGTGACATTGTGGTGCGGTTACTCTGCCCATGTGTGACTTTTTGGTTTCGTTGAGTACCGTATTCTATTGCATTGTATGGCATAGCTCTTCTACAGTGGGGAGTAATTTAAGTTGCATTCTCTTGCCAACTGCTCAATACAGTTCAACTAAGTTAGAGGAAACAGGGAGACTTGGGGTCTGTTTCTGTGTGCACGCCACTCTGGATTCATTGTTGGACATAAACGTGGACTCAATTTTCAACAAAATCATGTTGTTTGAACTTTGGAAAATGCATACTCCTGTTTATAGTTGAGTTTCTCAAAACATAATTGGATGTATAAGTGAGACATTATTGTTGGAAGAATTATTGACATGGTTTGGATTGTGTCTTGTTTGGTGTTCAATTATGTTTTGGTTGTTGTTATACCATAAGATGAAAGTGGGACAATGTTAGATAGTATGGATTATTTAATTTTTGAAGAAATAATAAATGAAACATGTTCCTGATCGATTTCTATTTTGTCAGGTCGTCACTTGTGTAAGAAAATCGGTAATCAGATGCGTGAAGTTATATTAACCCTTAAAGGTCATTTTAGGCAGACCGAAATTGGATCACAACATCTTCTGTACTTGGGCATCATGAATAGTGCATTTTTTGAACGTTGGGCATCATGCATAAACCAATCAATGATGAGCTTGCAACCTCCTACAAGGTTAAGTGCAACCCCAACCTACCTACCATAATCCTTTCACAACACAAATCACTCATACAAATTGTGAATTGAATTGTAAAATTTCACTTTGAGAATGCATCATAAGAAGGTGATTAGAATGATATAAAAAAAATAAGTAAAATTTGGGTACAAGAGGAGCTACAAAGAAGATTTGGTAAAACCCAGCCTCTCGGGTTGGGTCTGACCTTTAAGGGTTAATCCCTAAACTCCTAGGCAACCAAAATGTGGTCACTAGCTGTTTTGGGTAGAGTCTCACAGAGTCAATGATAATTACCAAGTTCTGAAATTTTGAATGTGGATTCTCTAGGTTATTATGTACATGTCAAGCTTTATTTTATAAGTTTTGGATATCTAATGCAAAAGTTATGAATGGTTGAAGGCTTTAAATCTCAACACGGGCAGCATTTTTGCATAAGTAGCTTTGATTCAATTCATTCCAATAAGTGAGGTAAGAGATATGACAAGTCATGTTATGTGGGCAATTTGGTCAAACTTTTATGAAAAATAACTTTAACAACTCATTTCGATTTCAATTTTCACAATTTTTCAAAAATAAAAATTGAAACAATTTTTGGATATGTATCACATCATTTTTACTATTGGAATTGACATTATCCATTTTATGTGGATGTAAATAGCAATTTAGTTTTTCCTCTTATTCCACATTTTACTTTGAATTACATGACTTTTGAAGATGAAAATCTAGGTTTTTTCTTTTGAATATTTGGTATACATTCTCAAGTCATTTTCCTAACAAAATATGGAAATGCCCATTCCAAATTTGTAAAGCTTAATTTTTGAAAATTCATTGAAGGTGAGATTTCAGCTTTTGAAAGAATTAAAAAGAGATGTCCCAATAAGTTAACTATAAGAACCTATGGTTGAAATTGCAAAAAAAGGTCACAAAATTGAAAAACTAACTTGCTTCACCAAGGAGTGTTGAAAGACAATTTTTGATGTGAATTCATCGTGGGCATTTGCGGGTTAATATAGCACATACTTGAGTCACCCTGGTATCTGAAGATCCTCTCCCTCACTGGAATCTTCCTGTGTCAAATGTTAGTTACCACATTTCTTTTATTTCACATCACAGGGAATGGTCCAAGGCATATTCTGCTCCTCTATCGCTCAAGCATTACTTTTTTTTATAGTTCATTCAAGTCCAGTCATCACCATTCGTGTCCATGATCTAATTGATGTGTTCCAAAGGCTAGGATATTCATAAAAGTAGATATCCTTTTGGTGAATGCTGGCTGGGGTCTAATAAGGTAACATGAAGTTAGAGGATACAGAATAAGAGCAACATTGAAAATTATTGTTTTAAGAATATTATATATTAATTCATTTTTAGCTTTAACAAATAAAATGTTTTGTTTCATTTTATAATCGACTATCTTTTATTTTGATATTAAAAATATACAATGTTTTCTAACAACTTTTGCTTTGAATCCACTTTTAATTTTAAAAATAGAAACATTTTTATCTTTTTACTTTTACTTCATTATATAAGATCTTCATCACATAAGATCATTTTATATTATATAAGGCTCCTCACAAATCTCATCTCTCTTCCATGTTTTTTTTACTGAAATAAATTCATCTCATAAAGTAAAACAAATTGCTCTCATTACGTGAGTTGTTACACGATGGCCTTCAATGCTGCATTATGGAGTCAACTTCCTTTGGAAGTTGTTGAACAAGTATTGTCTTTTCTACCAATGCCGGATTTGTGTAGATATCGCACTACATGCAAAACATGGAATGAGCTCATCAACAACTCCACCTTTAGTGTGCTACATGTGCGTAATAGGAATAAGAATTCACCTTTTATAGCAATACATTCTATTACCACTTTCATTCAAAATGGACGTGGAATGTATATAGATGGGAGCCAAGTATTGTGTTTCCTTGACATTAGCTCAAAGAAATGGCACTCAATGAAACCTCGTGATGCTCTTGAAAAATCATTTCTATTTGACCCTCAATACTTTCAAATTGTGGCAATGGATAGAGGGCTTGTGCTTCTCAAAGCTCTCAAGAGAGCTTCTAAACTATGTCATCATGAAAGTGGTTGTACACAACTATGTGTATGGAATCCCATAAAAGACATGAAGATTACATTGCCATGTGTACCAATTTATAGCAGTGTTTTACTCATTAATTTTATTGTTGATGACATTGCCGAGACTTTCAAGGTATTTATTATAAAACGACTTTGTGATAGTCGTGTAGTAGGCATATATGATTCCGTTATGAAGGAGTGGAAGACCTCAAGCAAACTTGAAATGAACAATATAATGATGTTTGTGATCTCACAAATTGTATTTCAAAATCTCCTCTACATTCTATGTTTTGTTTATGATGATAACCCTGGTTTACCTACTTACTATGAATTATGGAGGTACAACCATGTTGCAAATATTTGGGAAAGATTGCATTTTGGGGAGGGTTGCTTTGTCAAACGTGATTACAAAAACAATCGACTATTTGGACAGTTCGTTGTAAGCGGCGAGCGTCTTTTTCTCACATGTTTTTGTAGCGATATACCAGAGGATGTATTTGAAGTGCATGAAATTGATATCCAAAGAAGGTCCACAAAGGTATTGTTGACATGGACAAGAACAAATATTCATAGATTTTTTGATATAGAATTAAAATATTATCCTCAGATATATGTTATCGGTTTCAATAAGTCCCTCATGCTTGTGTCCAATTTATCAAGAAATATTGTTATTTTTGATGTAGAGACAAAAGAGACCAATTTTGAGTGGCCTCAACTTCCTTTGAGAAAATTAAGGGTGGAAGATGAGAGATATTCATTGATCGGGAAGCAAATGGACCTCCTTCTTCCTGGTACACTTAAGTAACCAATTATGTCACTTGATGTAGATTTCATTGTCTATATAATAAAATGTTTATTTTAGACGCCTTGTATCAAATGTATCTTGATAAAATTTACTTTATATGCTATTTATTATGGCTTAGCATATATATCTTAGAAAAATCCACAAGTGAGGGCATGTGTCCACATAACGATCTAAAAGCTAGATTATGTTGATAGGTGACCCAAGAGAGTCAAGAGTCACGAGTGTTCTGAAACCTACAAGTATGATTTGTCTATAGCACAATTTTCATGCTCATGGTAAGACTACGGTAGTTGAGATCTATATGATTGAATGACATAGTGCCATTTAAAGATTTTTTATATTATTCTTTAGAAATAATATCGAAATGAACTTAGCTGGTTTTAGTTTTATTCCAATGGATCAATTCATCACATCTTCCATTACTTTGGAGAATTTTTATTTTATCTTTTAAAATACGCTATCTATAACTATTTCTTGTTATGTTTCACAAAGTTGGATAATGGAATGACAAAGTTGGAAACTTTTACATCCATTGGAAAAGAAATTTAATTTCAGAAAGATAAAATTTATTTTTATTTTAAGAATGGATAAAATCTCATAGATTTGAGTATGGCCATATGTTTTTGATAGAATGCAATTTTATAATGATCATTTCTCATTCATTGTTGACCATTTTTACAAACAACTTCTAACACATACAATTTAAGTTAACCAAAAGTTGCGAGTGTGAAAATTTGTTAAAATGAAAAAATAAAATAGAATATTTGAATTATAATAAACGACTTGTCATGTCATAGTAAACTTTTAAGGGTTATGATACTTCCTTCAATTTCTATGGTTTGCATCACTTTTATAAAGAGTTTTGAAGAATCAAATAGCCATAATTTTATAATGACAAATTGAATTGACCATATTGTAAAATATATTTTGAATTGGCTCCGATTTCAAAACGATGTAAACAATATGGATCCAAATTAACACACATGAATTTAGCATGGATCCATGGTATACTTGGCACCCACCACTTGTTAAGTTGCCATTGCGCAGGCAACGGCTTCAAATAAATTTCTGAATAGTAGAGTTTGCCTAATTTTGCATATAGATTAGAAAATATGTAGAAATGTATTTCAATCTCTTAAATCAAGCACAAAAAAAGCCCATTTTTGATTGATTAAGGAAATAAACTACATTAATATTACATTGCATTTGTACAGATGGGAAGAAAAACTTTGATTGTGTAAAACACTACTGATATAAAATTGATATAATGATTTTAATATTAAAATTTAATGTTACATTCTAATGTAAATTAGTATGCTTCAATATAATAATACTTAACAATTTAATTTAAATTTAATTTTAACAATTTTTCAATAGTGAAGATTGCAAATGTTCTTTGTTGCTTGTTGCATCACTTCTATCATTGGAATTAACAATGTAGACATTTATGTAGAAGTAATTAGCAATTTAGTTTTTCTTTTAATCCTATACTTTATTCTAATTTACATATTATATTTTGGAAGATTAAAATTGAAGTTTCAGTGTTTTGTTTTGTTTCCTCAAGGGTTGGATTGCTTGATTGTGTAGCACTGGCAGTGAGCCACATTAGGCTGCTGTTATTCACCCAAGACAACTAAGTGGGGATGAGTCACAGCTCCTTTCTTTCACCCGATGCAACCATGCCAAGATAAGGTTGAAGCACCCATAACCACCAAAATAAGGGTTTTTGCTTATTTGTGGCAGTTCTATTTTCAGGGAGTAATTTTCTTGGATCGGTAGATAGTTTTTTAACATAACGCATATTTTTCCATAATTTAAGTCCTCATAGATTAATAGATACAAATTTTCAAAGTGAAAAGTAGTGTTTTCCTATAACCCACCTGTAGGTTTCACTAGAAACCACTTCAGTCAATATGTTAAACCACCACACAATTTATTCCAAATTCTACAAATTTATTCCAAACCCTGGCTTGCCATTGCTTTGCTTGTTTCATGGGTGCTACAGTGGAATGGTGGTGATGGGTTCTAACAAATGGTGGTGCAAGGAAAGTCTACAGTTTGGCCAAGTGTTATGTGGTGGTAATGGGTACATCAACCTTACTGCGGAGTACGTTTGATGCAAACAATAGTCTTCTCTCAAATCGTGTAGATTTTGGCTCAGTGGTGGAAGAAACAAAAACTCTATTATTAACGGTGGTATCCTAAAACCAATTAAATTTTTTCTTCTTGTGATGCAAACGTGATCCTGGTGAGGTATTGATCTGTTGCTGCCACTCCCCTTCCACATTACTATGAGTCACATTTCTCTACACGTACGAAACCCACATCAACCGTGGTGTGGTCATGTTGGCTTGTAATTTTGGAAATCGCAAGTTGGCTTCAGAGTTTCAAAAGTTGACTTCTATGCAACAAAATATGACTTTCAGGGTTAGAACTGTTACCTGATTGCAGCACAGTTGTAATTTGCATCATACCAAAAGTTTTACAGCTTGTCACGCATAATTTGGATAATCTGTAGGCATTTTGTGACTCGCTCCTGTGTGTTGAATTTGACAAATATGGCTGCGTACACAACCAGGCTGTCTGCAGAAAGGTCCTCCATGGTGTGACTCTGTGTCTGTTTACAGTGCATTCTAATGGTGGTGATAATTTATATTTGAGTCCAGCTAAGCCTTTGACTTGGACTTTTCAAGCAAAAATAGGGATTAGTGAATGGTAGGACCTTTTTACATTCTATTAATTTTCGTTATTGGATTGCCTTAATTATTCTGTCCTACTGATGATATTGATGATCCTAATGCACAAGAATATATAATATTTTAAAACTATCAACGTGCATAGAATATTTTTCTCTGACTGTATTAATTATGTTTAATTATATATTGAAATGATGAATTTTCCTTGTGTGATATTTAAAATCCTTTAAAAGTACTTGCTAATAGACAAACAATGTTCATTGCTTCTTGAAGGATTTTAATTGATTTAAGATGAATGAGAGAGCCCATTATGGTAATACTAGAAAGTAAGAAAGAACCTCAAATTTAATGATCTCATGACTCTTTGAAACTCCCATAGAGAAATCAAACAAGACACTACTAGATAAGAGGGCTACATGCACTTGTTTGCTTGTGAGTTTTCCCAACCAAAATTAATTCATTATGGAAGGTTAAATATGTATAATTTCAAAAACTTGATATTAGTGAATTCCTCTCCATTTTCATCTAATGAAACTCAAAAGATCAAAATCATATTTAAACTTATTCCACAATACAACATTATCAAAAATGATCATCTTCCATGATATTACAGGTGGAGCTGCGGCCGCTCTAGTACTTCGTTGCAATTCTATGGTCCACCTTTCCAACTAAGGTTTTCCGGGACAGGCCAGCTCCATCTTCTCTAAATGAAAGATGATGATGAAGATTGTGTGAACATTTGCTAAGGAAGAGGACTGAAGAAGACACGTCAGAAACATACATTTAACAAACAATTTAAACAAGGGTCTTCAAGTCAGTGACTTGGCAGCTAATGGCATCTTCGCAATAACTTATGGCACATTTTGTAACGTGCGTACGCAATGATGCCAAAATCTGTGAGGAGGATTTATCCTGAGTCTGAGTTCAAGGCATTCATCCAAGTCTTTACAAGCTTGATAATGTATGTAAATTATGTACAAGTACAAAAAGATATTCCTGGTACTGTGCATAAGGATTATATATTCTCTATGTTGCAGTGCACCTGATTTCCTCATTTCTGTTGCTAATATGTATTTGATAGTGAACTTGAGCAAGCTAAGTATGTGAGAAACCATGCCTGGTATTGTGTATCCCATCGGGAACAACGTTTGAGTTCGATCATGAATATCATTCGAGAGACTTTGTTGAGTCATCACATGTAACTGATTTGTGAGTGCTGTCGTTGGTTAATCAGTGCGCTTGCAAAGTTGGGCTCTGGATCTGTCTGAAATGTATCAGCATTTGTTTCCATTAGACAAACACAAGATTTTCACATCAACTAGTCTAGCAAAAAGACAGATACTACGTTTGAGAGGAAATATGAGGATCTCTTATCATCACCACTTGAAACAAGCTTTTACATGTTAGTGTTTTACCTGCCGGGCAGATGATCCTTCGAACTGCAAGGTTGCCGAGGGCGAGGCGAGCTGTCCTCCTACCAACGAACAACAACATTAACCCTGTCAATGTTAACATGTGTACTGTCCATGAAGAGTTCAAATTGAGAAAATTGTGATAAACTACAAATTAATGAAAGGTTACACAAGGAGGATTCCACACCATGGTATTAGCGAAGCCACGTGTATGTGATGTACCCTAGCTGCAATGGTTACAAATGCTTTCATGGAAATAGCATAAATAATTTACCTCAGACGTTGTAGGCTTAACTGGAGGCTTGATGGGAATAAAGCTCCCAAGAGGCTTCCGGGACAACTTTTTCACCATGAGAAATCTCTCTGGCGGAAGAGTGTTGGACAACCATGACTCCGAAGGCATCTTGGGAGATGGAGGAGGCCTCAACGATGCAAGTGCGTCCACCCATTTGGTCTTCTGAACTTCAGCTGAAGAAGGCAAGTTCGTTGTTCCTGAGGATTTGTGGCTGGATTCCCCTACTTTACATTCATTCTGGTGATCATCGTGTACTCTAACATTCCGTGACTCCATGTAGTTCGTCTTGCTTAGCATTCGAGTCAGTCGGGCTCCAAGACGGTCCACTTGCCTTGCTCGTTCCATCTCTCCACTGCTAAGATTGGACATCTTTGGCACTCCCAGAAATCCTCGATGATCGGGCGTGTGGACCGTCTCCATGGAGTGCAATCTGGCTGGAGGTGCCAGAATCTCCGCTACAAGTCTCTTCTTCATTTCTGAGGAAGTCATGCTCTCCCGTTCATTCATTGAATTGACTGAAGCCTTACCGGATAGGCTCACAGCATCTTCGAAAACTTCCTGTAGTTGGAAAGTATCGACAAGAGTTGGTATATTGTATCCATAAAAGCAAAGACAAGTTGAAACTTAATTGGTACAATTGTTTGAGAATATCTCACCTCATCCGACCAGAATAAATCATCTGAGTTGTCACTGACTTCGTCTTGAATCACTTCCTTGGAGACCTTTGTCATCTGAGGAGCCCTGCCCCGGCTTCGTGATCTTGAAGTCCGGAAGCTGTATCTAAACTGTAGCAGAGTCAATCTCCCCAAGTGAAGAGGAAACCCGCAAGCACTGAACCTCTCCTCATCTTCGTCATTACTGAAACCGGACACATCTTGCTTAACTTCATGTATGAACCGGCTTTTGCTTCTGCTCGATGCTGACTCGAAAGACCCTGGTCGTGAAGTCCTGACAGAACTTGAATACTTGGGTAGAGACGCCGACCTGGATAACATAAGGTTATCCTCATGAGTACTACTAACCTACATTTGAAGATGAGAATGATTTTCAAACGTGAAAATGTCACAACGTACAGAGGAAAACAAGGAACAGGACATGTCACAATACCTATGTTCTGAAGGTAAAGAAGATTTCGGTGCTGACGATTTTTTGTCAGCTGCGGACATCGCTTTTGCTGCAGGTAAGAACCTTTTCAGGATGAAATCTCGAGAGGCAACGTCGTTGTGGCACTCGGTGTTACCATGAGGTCCAGAGGATACTGCATCGTGATCCTCATCCGCAGCATTACTGGGTCGCGACGCGAATGTGTCTCCAGCATCCGAGTAATCAGAGGCCATGATCTCCGGACTTTCGACGTTTTTGTTCGACTGGTAGTAACCGCTATTCCGTGAGAAGTGATAATCTGGGACCAAGTCACTGGAACTGCCGCGGCATTGGGACGACTTCACACATCGAGTAATGCAGCTTGCGCTTGGTAAGTTCATCTTATCTGAGAAAACCACACATTCGTCAGCAAACACACACACATAGATGCTCACACTGCCAGAGGATCAAAATGTTCAGAGCTAAAGTACAAGTATTTATAGTCTCCGATTACATGGTAGTATGGACTAAAACATTGTCAAAGGTGAGCAACCAATGTACATAAAAATCCAAAGCAGCGATCTCTCACCTCCAATGTAAGCAGACTTCGTTGTTTAACGTTACGGGTCGCAGAAAACGGGGGTTTAGGACGTTAAGGCCGCGACCAACCTCCCTCCACGTCTCACGGCTCATGCATTTAAGATATCCAATCCCCAACTCTTACACGGCAAGTAGCCCTTGCCGCTGCATGATTGGAGAAACTCTTGTTATAAACAGGGTGCAAGATAGGTTTCGCTTAACACTACCAAAAACTGAGTAACCCATCAGGGTTATGAGTCTCGCGAGCGTTTCTGTCAGCAATGGGGGACTACTATGTGTTCAAATTACTTCCAGAGTAACCACAAAGGTGAGAAAGGAAGAGAGCCAAGCTCAGATGGCAAGGCTAGCGTCACGCAATGACGAGAAAGGTAACATGCAGAAAGGATGCAACATGAGGCTAGACTAGAACGCAGTGACATAGCTAGCTGGCTTCGGGTTACCAACTTACCATCAATGCGAAATGGGGACCAGTTGCATCCCAGCGTGAGAAGAGAGAGAATGCGACAGGCAGAAGGCGAGCAGCAGTTATGATGCGAAAGCGAAAGCGAAAGAGGACTGGTCCTGGCGATGGCGCTTCACACCAACTGTACTCACGTTGTGGGCATGGCTGCCTTAGTAGCGGCGCATCGCTCATTGCAAACTAGAAATACAAGCCTAAAAGACAGAGTAGTGATTGATTTGTACAGCAGTAGAGATACTCAGTTGGTTGAGAAGACACAACAAGGTTGGCTATGGCGATGTGACCTACATTAAGAAACCTGCGCAGAGACTCAAAGCTGCACAATGTTGAGCAATCTAGAATACTAGCTATGTCACAGAATGAAGAAATCTGAGGACATGGGTTCAAAGCGAACAGCATTGCAACTAGTTAAGCAGTCTTGTTCCAAATAAGCAGAGTGATCAGAAGATTCAAAAGCATGTATCTTCACAGCTTTGTATGACTATGAATTGCAGCAGTAGCTAGGTGTGATCGATTGCAACTCACATGAGATGTACTACTCCTGTGGCGCTGCAGGTCCAAGGTGCCTAACCTGAGAGTCACGAAGTGAGGGCAGAGTGGTCGATGAGGAGCTGAATCAGCTTGATCAAGGTGAGAGAGTGGTGAAGTGATCCGGCTGCACGAAGCTAGGTCGATCAACTTGATCAGTTGATTGATGATCAATCCATGAGAAACATTTGGGCCTGCAGGAATGATGTTAAGAAGTGTAGTTTGAATTGCGGGGAGAGAAAGAGAGAGAGTTTAACCTCGAAAAGGAAGAGCTTCGCTTGGTGAAGACATTGTCAGACCTCGTCTAGACTGACGCGCCGCCGTGGCTGCCGAAGTTCTGCAACTGCTACGAGTAGTCAGAAGTTCTGAGCTCAGAGGTACCGGCATGTTTTCGATCAGGTCTAGAAAACCGAGCTTGAATTCCTTTTTATGAGATCTTCATGATGGATGCGTAACAAAATGATGGATTTCAATGTTTGGTGGTGATCTGTAACTCATTCATGAAAATTCTTATAATTGTCCTTGCAATCAATTCATTTGTCAACAGGGTTTCTGATCCAACCAGGTCAGCACGGCGCATGCTTGTTTTTCGGTGTTCAGAATGTTACACTTTAGTGCAGAAACAGAAAAACTCTGATCACTGCCTAAAAGGCCAATAAGGAGAGACTAGTCCATCTGACAATATCTCAGGTAACTTGTACATGACATTATACTATATTTTAGAAAACCATCAGTGTAACTTTATATATATATGGTTACACTCAATAGCTCCGCAAAGTCTCAAAAGTCCGGAGTCTGTTGTGAAACGGTGCTTTTGTGCTTTCAGCCTTTCACTGACTTGTCAATCTAGAGCTTGTTTTTTTCCCTTTCGCACTTGAGCATAGGTTAGGGGTTGATCATGGACATTTGATAATGTGAACCTAGGTCGATGTTCAGGGGGCTGTATCTAATAAACATGAGAAACTTCACTGATCAGTGAGCTATGGAGATAAATATTGTGAGTCCGAAATTACTTCAGCATTTGTGTTGGAGGTTTAGAACGAACACTTACTGCTGCACTAAACTACCAAAGTTGATACACTTGTCCATTCTTGTGTTAATATTGCTACTATTTTCCATGTCAGAGGGAAACATTCTACTTGGAGGAGTTACATAATAGGAATTCACTATCCATCATTTTTAATTGTGTCAGCCACGTTATAGAAAAAAGGTCGGAGCTCCACATCAGATGAAATGTCGAGTCTGCAGCCTGCCAGCCACTAGTACTGTACATACTAGAGAGTCATGCGATCCAATTGCAGACTCTTACAATCCACATCTGTCACTTGAATTTCACGCCGATTAGTTTGCAAGTTACATAAGTTAAGCAGAGCTTGATCGACCAGGTGCTAGAATATAGCTAGGCGGAGGCAGCTAGCACTGAGCATAATCTGAGGGAAAGGCCACAAGTCTAGGTTAGAGCATCTTTTGTACTCTGGTTGCAGCACTGCAACACCACGATGTCCGTTGAAACTTCAAAACCAGCACCATTGAGTTATCGTGTTCCATGAGCAGGGTCGAATTTGGCAGTGCCCTCTGCAGGGTGCCCTCATGTCAGGCCAACCTCTTGCAGACTTCCACGGAGGACACAGATCTGAGTTGCCTGATGAAATGCCACAGCTCCCCAATCATGTAACTCCTGTCTGATGCACCAAGTCACCGACCCCACCTATCTGACTCACACTTTGATTTTTGTTAAGTTGAGGTTTAACCATCCCCGGTACATTCTAGGCTCTAAATGTCGCAAAACAAGAATTTACTCTAAACACTTGGTATTTATGAATGCAGTATGATGAGTAAATATAACAGGATTTAAAGGTCAATTAAAAAGAAGAATTTACTGATCATGCTGCATTCATAAACACCAGGTGTGTAACGATCATCGGTGAGAATGGTTATCGTCTGTTTGCAGGATAAGTGAACCCTGAAATGGTTGCACACACCTCGAAGATTAGTTGGGCATGTTCATGGGTACTCGTGTAGTTTAATATCAGATTAGTTCAACACAAGCTGTTGAGCTTAATTCTAGAATGTTGGGCAGCCTGCTAGTACTTCATCCATTGTCGTTGAGTGCCAGGCTGATCAATCAAGTTTCAGGGAGTAGTTACTACCTTCATCACGCCTTCATCACGTCGACAGTAATTAATGTACAATTAATCCTCCAAGTTTCAATAGTTGCAACGTTATTGATGAGCTAGAAGGGAAGCTCAAAAGAAGACTGAAAACTGAAAAATTGAAAGAGGCCCTTCGGTTTTATGTTAACTATGCAACTAATTCTAGCTTCCTTCGTATGGATAACACGAGGTTAAAAACTGTGTGATATCCATATATACACGAATTACATGAATACACCTGAAGACAAACATGGCACCACATTGGCACGGAACTTATAATATTCATACACCACAATGGTAAAATTGATCGGTAATGAAGCTGTAGTACAGAGTTGCATTGACTAGAAAACAAAGTCCTGAATAGGTGAGGATTTTATACTGTAGAACAAAATCTTGGTGGGGGCAAGGGGAGAGTACAGATTTCTTAAGTCACAATTCACAAACCGCAGCGCTCTAAGGAATATGCTTGCATCGTGAAAGGCATCGCTCACCAGTCTACGACACAGCAATCTGGCCAAGATTTTTCCTCCGTAACGCACGAAGACCTGCACAAAGACCTGCAACACGCTTGATCAAACTCCGTTCACACCATCGCCATCAACGCTCCCCGTTTCTCACGTGAGGAGCCACGCCCCTTCAGCCTACTCAATTGATTATACCGTCGATCTAACTTAACGTGCTGATCGATCATCTTTTGCAAATTTGACACCCACACGGGCATCGTAAATTAATTTCCTTCCCGCCGGTCGAGGCCATCATGTCTGTCCCCAGCATCATCGCTGTAGCATATTCCGACAATAAAGGATGAACGACATCATCGTCTGATCGCCTGCACATCTCCTGCGCACATGTGCTCCAGCAGCTGCTAGAAAGAGAATATTTAGTCGCTTGCCAGCTGATCTTAACTTTTACGTCTTCATGAAAAAATCTGATCAGGTGTATTGGCAGATCATGTGAGTTGATACTCCGTAGAGAGGCTGTGATCTTGCCGGGTTCGAGATGGGGACTGGAGCCGCTACGATTGGGTTGGTGATGAGAAGGGTCGCATCGAGGAGGAGTAGGAGCGAAGCGAGCAGCACATCTTGACTGATCAGTCTGCAGGATGCATCAAGTAACCAGTGCATATTTAGGGAGGAGTTCGTGTGAGTTTTATGGACAGTCGAGCAAGCAAGAGTTCGTTTCGTGTGAGTCGCTTGTACCTAGAGTTCGATCGAGTTCAATTTTTATCTGCGTTTTGAGCCTTCGTTTACCGAGCCTGGGACTCTTTGCGTGTCTAGCTACTGGAGTGAGCAATTGAGCCAGTTACGTCGATGGCTAGTGCTTTGTCGATGGCGAGTCTCTCAGTTGAAGTTCAGCTTGCGAAGGCGGCAATAAGAGGAAGAATTTTACGGGACAGCGAAGCTCGGGGCGAATCGACGGGGACAATTGGGTACGGCCACCAGTTGAGTCGAATGCACGCCTTTCGAACGCCGTCGTTGCGCTCATCGAGCTCGCAAACGCGCCCTTGTGTATCAGCCCGCGCGCTGACGCCAGCGCAGGAGTGGGTGGGGTTGCCGCACTGGCGGACTAAGCCCATGAACGAGCTGCGCGTCTGGGGGAAGCGCGATGTGCCAACATCCGCCAGGAACGAATGGGAGGACATCGCGGCGGTTGCTACAACGGATCTGAACGCGCACTACAAGCTTCAGCTACATCAGGAGAAGCTGCATAGCTTGGAAGAGAGAATAGTTAAACTGAAGTTGGAGCGAGAAATTGCGTCCCTCGCTGAATGGGGCGCCATCGTGCTCAACACTGCGGACCCGGTCGAGAAGGCTGTGTTGACTCACCAGGCGTACCGTCTCTGGTGCCGCGGCGACCTCCCACTGGGCGTCGCGTATGCTCCCGACTCGCCTGCGCGTCCGGCGAAGCCTGAGCTAGTAAGACTCGCTGCCAACTGGGAACTCACTTGCTGTGCATATTCAATTCCTTCTTTCAACTTTTTTTTGGTTTCGTTTCCTTCCTTTCTAGACCCGGTATTTGAGGACCATAGTTTCCGAACTTTTCAAAAGACGTCGAATGAATGTTCTCTGCATTTGTCAAGTTTGGTTGAAATTATCTCGAGTTAATGCTAGTTAGACCTGCATGCATCTGTGCAGGTTCACCCGAGGAAGATTCCGCCAGTAGGCACAATTCTTCCTCCGAGCGCGCATGCTCTTCACAACTTGGCACACATAGAGTTGAATGCCATCGACCTGGCATGGGATACCATTGTCCGCTTCTCCAGCGCAAGTGGAGAGCTCAACCCACAGTTCTTCACAGACTTCGCACATGTTGCCGATGATGAGAGTCGGCACTGTTTGTGGTGTCTGCAGCGGGTTGCTGAACTTGGGTATAGGTATGCATGGTGACGATACTCTTAAATGCTTCTCTAAGATTTTCCTGTTTGATCACAGTAGTGCTATTTTCTAGATTTGCATTTAAATTGACTCATATGTGTGTATCTGTTTTTGGAATACAACAGCTATGGCGACATGCCGGCACATAACCTGCTCATGATAGATTGTCAAAAGTCATCCGGAAGTGTGATGGAACGATTGGCAATCATCCCTATGATACAGGTGTACACCTCATTCTCACTCAATCTTGCTGGAAAACCTTAGGTTTTTTTGTCGAAGCGTGAAAATGTTAGGCTAAATTGCTGAGTGTAACGTGAAAAGAACATCTGTTTATAGATTTTCTTCTACTGGATGGTGTGAAGTTTTTGCATATATATGAAATGGGCTGATCTGTTTGAAGGTGCAACAGGAAGCACGTGGATTAGACGCTGGACCAAGACTGTTCGAGAGACTGGTTGGAAACGGTGATACTCGAAGTGCAAGTATGACCAAGCGCATCGCTGAAGAAGAAGTTGGCCATGTTGCAGTTGGCGTGGCTTGGTTTGTCGATGTCTGCAAACGACTTGGAGTGGACCCAGCAGATCGTTTCCAAGGTATTTTCATGCCTGATCCTAATCAATATATAATCTCCACTTCCATCAAATCGGTACATTTTTGTTCATCTGCCGATTGCCATTATAATTCATACATGTATTAAAATTAAGAATCACCTATGTTGTGACACTTTACTTGTAGTACTTTGTAACTGATTAAATTTTTAAATGTCATTTCGTTTTCCAGGTTTGATGATTGAGGGCGACTTGGAGCTTCGAGGGCCATTTAATCACCCAGCACGGCTGCTGGCTGGACTGCCACGAGACTGGTAAGCTGTTGAGGTTGATGAATTTCTTTAATGGACATTGATTGAGTGTGCTGTAATCCTTTCGGTATTTAATTCACCGCAGGTATGACTCGTCCTATGATCCTGCTTCTCCCGACGCCGAGGATTCATCCGATTCGCATGACGAGTCTGCTTACTCCACAGTCGTGAGAAGGAGCAGCGTGCAAGCTGTAACCGATCTGAAGGTATTATGTGCGCTCCTTTCTACGGAGTATGATTTATGTCCAGCTTTCTGGTGCTAGGTTTGATTTTTTTTGGTCTTACAATATTTGTAGGCTTTTGTACGATACTAAGTGATGAGTTAAATTGTATGATTCTTCAGGTGGGACCATCAAACGACGGTCATGAAAATGGAGTGCTGAAAACCAGTTCTCGTCTGTCGGAGGTACATTCTCATGCGACTGCTGAATTTAAAAGACCAATCCATACTCTATAAACTCCTGAACTTTTGTTTTCTCTGTTGTTCATCGGTGGTCACCGGATTTTGATTACTCTTGAAGTTATTGCATTTTGTGATCAAGAGTCAGCAAGTGTTACACTACGAAAGAGAATTGACGAGCTTAGATATGGGCAATTGTTGCAGGTTTATGATCGACTGGCGACGGTGGTGGCCATGGAGCAAGACAATGCTGATGCCTGATGAATTCAGTTCCATCTCTAAATCCAATTTTGTACGGCACATCACTGCAACTGCCTAAAACTCATACGGACGAATGCAAAACGTGAAGCAGTCCATCATTACACGTCTGGGCAGCACTATGCCCTTGATACAAAGACATCCTCATATAATAAGGCTGCCATTTTTTTAGGCTCCAAAATCGACTTTAAGTTACTGTTTGGAGTCTGGACATCATGGTCAAGACCATCTTTTTAAGTTATACATTGTCAATTACAGGAAAATATTTAATTAACAGCTTGCGAAGAATAGTGTGAAGAGAAAGCTTGGGAACATACAACGTCAAAGTGTATCCAGGTGGGATGAAGCTGGAGACAAAACCAGAAGCAACATCATGAGGTTTCAGCAGAAGGGCCGATCAAGAATGAAGAAATTAGAGGGAGATTGGGGGATCATGTGACAGGTTACGCAAGATCAGTAGAAGAGGCTTTTGTGTGGAGATCATGTGACAGTTTACTGTGATAACTTGACATGAGTGACAGGCAGATTGTGGGTGAAGTTTTGAGCTACGACAATGACTTGTATCTGTTTTGTGATACTCTGATGTACTGGTTTTGAAATAATGCAAAAAAAATAAATTATGACTGGAAATATCAAGTCGTTTTCGATCACACCTTCCATAGCGGCAGTTGCAACACAGCATGTTGCGGCTAGCAATACGAATGCTGCAACACCCCCAATTGAACCACCCCTAATTCCCTGCAGATTTCAGCACGCAGTTATCAATTTATGTAGTTCAGATGAGCTCTCTTCCTCAGTGGTGAGGAATTTCGCTGCATGAACATAACGGATGTCCACAACACGCACTAAACTAGAATCTGTATCTTCAGTGAAAGATTCCAAGGAACAGGCAGAGATTCGAGACAAGAATCCGTGATTGAAAAAAATATCCCTACCAATTCAAACGAATGATTCCATAAGACCAATGAGCGAAACAAATTAGTGCTAAAAGTACAGAACTGCTCATGCGGCAAATCTGCGTGATAACTATCGACACAATCCTACATATTCTTGGAATTAACCGAGAGTAAAACTGACTTGCAAATTTTCTCCAACCTGGAAAATCCCTTACCTTGTGTCAAGAAAACATAATCGTATAAAATGCAGGAGATGCCCTTCGGGAGCTTCCTTGCAAGCATGCTTGCTGGCAGGTTCAAATGGAAGAATCCGCAGACACACATTAGTAGCACCTTGCACCAGTAATGACCTTTTGCTGGAAATGGGCAGCACGTCAAAGAGAACTCTGTCCTCTTCACCAGATTCACTAAGTCTCTCACAAACCCTCACAACCAACGAGCGTGAAATCATATCAAAGTAGAACCGGCATCAGACAACTATGAGCTTACAACACAAAACAAACCTAAACACACTCAAGAAAGTCCAAAGAAGCCAAACCTTCGTCCACAGTTGGGCCGGTGCACACAAACAAACTCTCAAGGCAGAGCAAACTGTGGCAAAGCTGTCACTAAATCTAAATGTCCGGTTCTAGCGATTCAAGATGGAGAGATTCAACTCTTCTACCATGGTCGAAGCCATTTTTTCTCCGTGAATCCAAGCCAGGAACAGCACCACAGGCACCTAACCAGAAACACACCTCCCACAAACGCAAATCATACTCCTCTCCATGGGCCCCTATTTCTCCGAACAAGTTCCGGACCTCGACAACTGTCAGTTAACACATATGACAAAAACGATTCAGAGAATGAATACCAGAAAGGCTCATCGAAATTCTGTACCCATGGCTGCTATGGCGACAAGTGTGACGATCAGTTGCATGTAAAACAGCCCAGATGCGAACCTTGATAACCTCGGTTTCCGTTCCAGAGAAGAAGTAAAACCCCATCATCTCCAGGTCTAGATGTGGGCTACTGGCGCTTCCATCGTCTTCATTCGATCATTCGTTTCGGGCAATCCTGCGCCAGTAAAAGAGCTCCCAAACACCTTCCGCAGCAGCGTCACGCAATGTCCATTGACGTGGAGGGCTGGGAGGGACATCCGGACTAGGGTTTAGTGGTAACTTACACGATTAGAAGGCTATGGATGCCAGGTCTCGGAAACGCAGCCAAATGAAATTACTACATGCATGACTTCCTTCCGAAGAAAGATGATGTCTGATGAATGCCCAAGTTACCGAACACACTCCACATGAAGATCTGGGGCCTTGGATGAGAGGAGACATGGGCCAGAGGAGACTCGACAGCTTCTTTGGAAGCCTCGTCTCCGTTAAGTAAGGTTTATTCTGGATCAAACAGTTTCTATCCGCAGTCATCAAGGTCATCAACCTCAGGATTTTGCAGAGTTTAGGGTGCCAGGGCAGTACGGGTATGGAGATGGCCAATGCAGGGCTTCTTCGTTGCAATGATCGCCGCTCATCGTCATGGCACTCTGTCACCCTCCCCTGAGTCGCTCGCCATCACCCAACTCATCACCGCGACCATCCATCGCACGCACCACATGCGACTACAGTAGTTACACTGCCTGAGCACTCTCCTCGACCATCTCTTGCTCGGGCCCACTCCTGCCCAGCTCACATCACTCGGGTTTTCATCGGGGAGGACTGTCTCTCTCTCGAGAAAACCCTCAAGCTCAAGCTCCCATTCTGAACGCCTTTCACATCTCTTGCTCGGACTAATCCCTTCACTAGGGTTTGCTCTTCGCCACGCTCATCATTTGCATGCTCAGTTCCATCTCCCAAAGTGAGATCAGTGAGATTTTTTCGCTGCATTTGTAGGGTAGAATTTTCTGGCGAAGAAGCAGTTTGGTTGGGTTGTGGAGGGATAGTTCGAATCGGAGAAGGTAGCGTATTCAAGCTTCTGGATAAAAAAATAATTCCGAGTGAGATTTCCGAAGATTGCGTGAGATTGGTCACTGTTGGGTTGCGAGGTTTTCTGGCGCACTGTGGAGATAGAATGGCGTCAGCTGCAGGTGGAGGCTGTTGCGTGAATTCTCTTCGTATTTGAGGCTAGAGCCTGTTTGCCAGTGGCGATGGGTTTTGATGCGCGAGGTTTTTAGTACATTTTTAAGGTGTGTGCGTGGTGTGGTGGTGGCGGGGGTACTGTCTTCGAGTAGCTTCTGAGCTGGTCGTTTCAATTTTTTTCCTCATCCGTGAGTTATTTGGAGCTGCAGCTGCAATTGAGACTGTGCTTCGCAATTGAGCGTCAGTGTAGCCTCTGTTTCCTTCATTTCGCTTGAGTTTCTGCGCGACGATCCTTTTCCGTTCCTGCGTCTGCTGCTCTTAGGGAGCCTCGGTGAGTTTATATTTGCTCCTGCAAGTTTTCTGTCTCATGCTTTGTTTGTGTTTCTGGTCGATATGTGATGCTGCTTGGAGTCGGTTTCATCTTCTCTTGAGTTTTTATTTCTGTCAGCCTCCCTTGCATTTGGGAATTTTTTTGAGTAATGACGAAGTCTCTAATAGGTTGTACAGGTTTTGACAAAGCTAGTGGTCAGTTACTTGGCGACAAAGCTGATAACAGAGCCTGCCCACTTCAACGACAGTCAACGCCAGGCTACCAAAAGAATCACTGGTATGTTGAAGTGCTCGTCATATATTGGTTGCTTACTATTTCAAATTCAATCATCCGTTACGGAGAATTTATTACTCTCGCCATGGTGTCTCTGTTTACATGCAAAGACCTCATTTCATGTTCAGGTATCGTGGTTGCCTTGATGGTAAGGTGATCAATATATAAAGGTGCACGCTACTGTTGTCGTTTTGCTAAGAAACATATAAAATGGTGATTGCAGTTTTGGAATCAGGAGACGGTGTTATCGAAGTGCTTTCTGAAGCAGGTGACATCCATTGTATAGTTTGTGGGAAATCGCGGGAGCACCATGAGCACCGCGATTCGCCGGAAGGGGAGTAAGCAGGTGGAAGATGAAGGTACTGCTGTGTCGTCCGGGCACTCAAACAAGGAGGAGAAATTGAAAGACTCCGATAGTGAGAGCACCAAGGCAGAGAAAGAGAAGCAGGTCAAGAAGCACAAGAAGTCTAAGAAGTCCAAGGTCTCGGCCTGGGGTTGCATAGATTCATGCTGCTGGTTAGTAGGTTACATCTGTGTAACCTGGTGGATTTTAGTTGTCCTGTATAATGCACTACCACATTCCCTGCCGCAATATGTAACAGAGAGGATTACAGGTCCCCTTCCCGACCCCCCGGGCGTGACTATGAAGAAAGAGGGCTTAACTGCGAAACATCCCGTAGTGTTCGTTCCTGGAATTGTTACAGGAGGATTGGAACTCTGGGAAGGGAAGGCTTGTGCCGATGGGCTCTTTCGGAAACGTCTCTGGGGTGGAACGTTTGGGGAGATTTACAAGAGGTGAGTGATAGCGATTCTATCTCTTTGTGACGAGTCTTCGTTTGTTTATTCGTCTTAAAACAAATCAACTCAAACGATGAGTGTAATCCTGTCAATGTCCCTTCATCACCCATATCTTCCTTTTACCTTGAATCTGACTTGTTCAGATCTTACTCTTACATGTGATATAATTCTTCACGAGTTAGGGTTTCGTGTGGTACTACACAGTTCCTTATAAACAAGTCGTAATTGAGGTTTCTGCTTTGCAATCGTGATATGAGATAGGGACGTTCGGTGTGAGATAGAGATCTGTCTGTTGAATTTCCATGTAAAGCTATTTTCAAAAGAGAACAACTCAGTAAGCGAGTATTTATAAGCTCAGAGATCTTTGATGCTAGCATGAACAGAAGTGGTAATGAGTAGTTGCTGCGTGGCAGGCCAAGATGCTGGATGGAGCATATGTCTCTCGACAATGAGACTGGGTTAGATCCGGAGGGCATTAGAGTTCGACCAGTATCAGGTCTTGTTGCAGCTGATTACTTCGCTCCAGGTTATTTTGTATGGGCAGTACTCATTGAGAACCTTGCACGCATTGGGTACGAGGAGAAATCTATGTATATGGCTGCTTATGACTGGCGACTCACTTTCCAAAACACAGAGGTTTCTCCCTTCTCTCCTGCCTGTATATTGTATGTATTTTGGTGGCGGCTTGTCTTTGACTGATCCAAACTGTAATTTCCATATCATTTTCCTTCTTTTGTGATCAGAGACATTGGATGAGAATATCACCTACGAATTATGTGAATGTGAATTTTAATGTTAATGTTTGAAGCTGCGAGACATGCACTTGTCTTGGGCACTAGGAAATTTCTTAGTATGTTAATACATGTATTCACTAGGGATTTTCTTATGGCGTAATTAGGCATCGTAAGGCAGTTCAGCCACCCATCTTTGTGGTTACTCACTTAATTATCTGTGGAATGCTGTGCAGGTGAGAGATCAGTCTTTGAGCAGGTTGAAAAATCAAATAGAGTCCATGGTACAAACGTCTGGTCACAAGGCGGTAGTAATACCGCACTCTATGGGCTCTCTTTACTTCATGCACTTTTTGAAATGGGTTGAGGCTCCTACGCCCATGGGTGGTGGAGGTGGACCTGATTGGGTAGCTCGCCATATCAAAGCAAATATGAATATCGCAGGTCCCTTCTTGGGTGTACCCAAAGCTTTTGCAGGCATCTTCTCTGCGGAAGCTAAGGATATTGCAGTTGCCAGGTACTTCTCACTGCTTCTCATGCCTGGGTATCATACTCTGTTTGTTTCTTTCTACATAAACTTATCTTCCCTTCTTTGTTCGAGCAGAGCGATAGCGCCTGGGGTTTTGGACAACGATATATTTGGGCTTCAAACGATACAGTACATCATGAAGGTGACACGTACCTGGGACTCTTGCTTGTCTATGCTTCCAAAGGGGGGCACCACCATTTGGGGCAATGCTTCTTGGTCACCAGAAGAAGGTTACGATTGCTCAACAAAGAAGTCAAACGAAACTGATGGAGCTGTAAAGGAGCAAACTGAATCTGGGTTGCAGATTGGGTCACATGGTAAACCTGCTGCCCATTATGGTCGTATGGTTGCTTTTGGAAAAGAAGCTGCAGCAACCTCTTATGAAGTTATTGCGGAACGAAAGAAGGAGGTCAAGGTACCACCCTGTCCTGTTTAAAAATATATATTAAAGTTTTTTTTTTTGTTTTTTGTTTTTTGTTTTTTTTGGTCTCAATTACTGTTGTCAACGGTGAATATTTACGTTTTCTCTTCATGAGTTTGTAAATAGGGCTGAATGGTTCCACTGTTAGCGTGTCACAAAGCGTTCGTAGTTCAGGGACTAACTTATATGATGCTATTCTATATGCTGACCTCACCTAACACTGAGATTGGAGTTCTGGAAGGTGCGTTCTAATGATTCAAATTTTGATTGGCTAGGCTCCAACAAATACCACATTGCGGAATACCACCGCCTGTGGTGATGTTTGGACAGAATACCAGGAACTTACTTGGGAGGATGTGGAGGATATAGCAAACCGTGAAATCTTTAATGCCGATGATCTTGCCGAAGTTCTGAGGAAGGTGGCTCCAAAACTCATGGCTCGTGGTGATGAAAACTGGAGTTTTGATATTGCTGATGATCCCAGTGACAAAAAATACGACCATTACCGCTATTGGGCAAACCCTCTTGAAACTACGTTAGTTTCAGACCCTCTTTTTATCCCTCTCCTAATGTACTGACTTTTACGTCGAGTCTCAATGTCTGATGTTCCTGTTTTGTCTTCGTTTCTTTGCTCGTCCCATTCACAAAATTCCAAAGAGCTATCTGGATTTGTTAGATGTTTATAGTATCATGTTTTGTTCTGGTTCTTTCTTTTGCCTGCTTTCTTTGCGTTCAGTTGATGTACTGATAGACTATCAACTGTGCAGGTTGCCTAATGCGCCAGATATGGAGGTCTACTGTCTCTACGGGGTGGGCATCCCGACAGAGCGGTCATATATTTACAAAGTGTCACCTTCCTCAGATAATTGCTACATCCCCTTCCGCATTGACACCTCAGCAGATGGAGACTCTGAAGGTTGCTTGAAAGGTGGTGTACAGTTTGTAGATGGAGATGAAACTGTTCCAGCGCTTAGTGCTGGATACGTCTGTCATGCACCATGGAAAGGAAAGACAAAGTTTAACCCCGGAGGAAGTCCAAGTTATGTCCGAGAATACAAACACGCTCCGCCTGCGAATTTGCTCGAGGGGCGGGGTACGCAGAGTGGGAGTCACGTTGACATAATGGGTAATTTTGCCTTGATCGAAGACATTCTGAAGGTTGCTGCAGGATGGACTGGTGACAAAGTAGGAGGTGACCGAATCTACTCAGACCTGCCAAAGTGGTCAGAACGTATTAAATTGAAGCTGTGATTCGACTCTTCCGCAGTTGTCTTTGTTACAATACTTGGAGCGTTTCTGCTTCGAGGATGACTCTTCCGGCGATGGTAGTGCACATGACGAACGTCGATTTCGAGATTCCGGTGTCGAATCTGTTGATGTTGGGGACAATTCAGGGCTAACCAATAGTCTGGCGATGGGACCTAGTGATCAGTTCTCCATCATTGGCAACATTCAGCAGCCTGATAACCTCATTGTACATGATGTGGCATGCCAGCGCATTGGCATCTAGGCATTTGATTGTGCTAAGTTGACGTAATCACTTTCAAGCACTTATGGCCGGTGTCTGATACTTTGTAGATGCTGTTCAAAACATGTGGGCAAGTAGTAGAATTCGTCGTTGGTCATGCATTACAGATAATTCTAACATGTAATACAGAAGTTGTCTTTTTTGGTGCAGAAATTGTAATGATTTCGTGCATCATGCATCCATTCACTCCCTCTACTGCCTGAGAGTATGTCCAAGGCGAGAGAGACAGTGAGCATGATGTAATTGTTGAAGGTTACAAAATATTGTCGAAATTCGTAAATGAAGGCAGAATTATGCCTTCGGTTGATCAATTCAAGTTGATTTCCACCTTTGGTCGCCAGATGTGGAACCGAAAGATGGTTTCTCTATCCGCTTCGGAGCATGTCATTTGATCCATTTCAGTCACCTCTATTCGGTTACTGTGTGCCGCTCCTCTCAGTCCCATATTAAATTGTTGCTAAAATCTCAAATCCGAGATTCAGTTCTCATCAACTTAAGTGTTGATCTGGACTCTACCACCGTCAACCTGTCACAGTCTCCAGTCACACAATTACACAGACCAAGAACATACTATTTGCATAGATCTCGTTTCCAGAACTAACATTGCGGAGATATGCAGATTGTATCTACAGTGCAAGCTAGCGAATCTCTGCAACTACATTTCTCAGATACCCACAGAAACAGACACAATTCTCCAAAAGCAAATTTTACACACGTTGACAACATACTCAACCAATCCAACGACTCACCCAATGTCCAAACGGATACAAAAAAATGTCAGGCCATCATGTCAGCAGATTACACTCACATTTTCAAGACTATGGCAATCGACCACTGTTGATCAATCCTCCAACAAACCTGAGATGCAACTAGTAGAAGAAAACTGCATGCCGATCTGCAAAACAATACAAAGACTGAGATCTTTCCGAAACAAAAAAACGACAAAGCCCAAGTATCCGGCTGCTCCTCCTCCGGCGAGGCGCCACGGCGCCTGCAGAGGTAATAAATTCTTTCTAAAGGCGCCAGGAGTAAGTTCATCCAGCGACTCATCGAAGCCGCATCCCAGAAAAAGAATGGCCGTGATGCAACAATACTGCACTTCTCAGCTCTTATCCACCGCCCTCCCTCGCTAACCCTAAGGCACTGCTCCAGAGACCCGGTAAGTTTCACCAACACCCGGACTCTCCCATCGTCTGCACCATTGCAGAAAATCTTCACAACTCAATCTTCACAGATGCCCACATAACCATCTCTGGAGCGCCAGTTTTGTAAATCAGCTGCAGGTTTCTAGACTAACTTCCAGGTTTGAATCTCTTCAGCTGGGGCCATCTGTGGGTGAATTTTGAGATGGGTTATGATGTTGAGAGATGGAGTTTGAGTGATGAGATGCCATCATTGAGCTGGTTTTATGGATATGTGGATTATGTTGAGGACAATGTTTATGTTGTTTTGTTTTGAGCTATGTTTCGATGAGTTTGCAGCTTGTGGATTCATTGTTGTTGTGGAATTGGATACTTCCTGTGGGGTTATTTGTTCTCAGGGAGGATTTGATTGGTCTGGGTTGGGTATTTTTTTGGTGATTGGGGTTTACTGCGCTGTGCAGCATTGCTTACGTGAGTGTTGTATGCAGGAGGAGAGAAGTTTGGAGTGGAGCGGAGTTTGAGGGAGGAGAGAAGATGGCTTGTTTGATGGCTGGTGCGGGAATGGTAGGCGTCTTTACGTCGTCCCAACTGAGCAGCCGTTCCGCGTTTGCGTCGCAGTCTAATGCTCTTTCTGGGGCTTGCGCTCCCGTTTCCGTTGCTCCGAGGGGTCTCGCAGTTCGGGCTGCAGGTATGGAATTGACCCAGAGTGTGATGGTGGGATGATGAGGGTTCCATTTCACTCTCCTGTTAGCTCATAATTTCCTTAGAATTGATCCATTTGGGACGAAAACTGAGAATTCTGGCATAGAATGTGGAGTAGCAGTTATGTTTCGGAAACTGCAATTAGGTTGGGGTGCTGGAATTTCAATGGCATTCACTTTGGGGCTGGGTCTCAATGGTGACGACATAGCCTTCCCCATCGCATGGTATTTTTAGGGATACTCTCAGAATGATATTACAGGGCTTATCATGCCTACCAGTTGCTCAGGACATGGCATGAAGGGGTTGCAGCAGGGAGTCTAATCTAATCACTGATCAAATTACTTATTCCGCATTTTTAACCCACAGAATCTTATTAAGGATTGGGCCCTGAGAGTAGGCTACCGGACAGCAGGGTTTCCATTGACCAGCACTGATATTGCGATTTGGAATTGGAAACTGAATTGCAACATAATTTCAAACATATATGGGATTGGTGCCTAAATTTTGGGTCTGGTGTAGGAGAGCCATCCGAGAAGTCACTGGAATTGATGCGCAAATTTTCGGAGCAGTATGCCAGGAAATCAGACACCTTCTTCTGCGTGGACAAGGGTGTCACTGCTGTTGTTGTTAAGGTGTGGTGCTCCTAACGTTATTGATGTTACTATCTTCCATTAATTGGTCAATTCGCTTGAATCTTCATCTCTTTCGTTTAGGTGCAGAGTTGCTTGGAGACTAAGTTGGATATTCGTATTATTTTATGACGTTTTGTCGATTTTCCTGGGAGATTTGAACTGGTTGTTGTTTTGCAGGGTTTGGCAGAGCACAAAGACACTTTAGGCGCTCCTCTATGCCCATGCAGGTTTGTAGTACAAGGTTTCTTTGTTATTTTGTGAATTGTGTCAAGAATCGTTGTTCTATATCCATGACCATCCTTAGGAATTGGTTTCTGGAGACTCCATTTTTCAAGCGATTGCTCTTGAAGTAGAATCATGTTGCCTGATCAGGAACTAGTGTCAAGGTCGTCACAATCTTGCGGAATTGCATGGTCTCACTCTGTTGATTACGCAGGCATTACGATGACAAGGTGGCTGAAGTTCAACAAGGGTTTTGGAACTGTCCTTGTGTTCCCATGCGTGAGAGGAAGGAGTGCCACTGTATGCTGTTCTTGACTCCTGATAACGACTTTGCAGGAAAAGAGCAGGTTCATTCCGATATACTTGAACATGAATTGTATTATACTGCCGGTCATGAAAGCATTTCCTCATATCTTTTCTATATGCAATGTTTATTATATGTAGTGTGTTCTGAACCTCAGAGCTTTAGTGTTTTGAAGCTTGGCAATGCGATGGAAGTCGCCAAGATTCGTTGATTCAAGATTATTGTCCTAGGCTTGGAACCTATTGGATTGTACAGCTGATAAAGGTTGTGTACATTTATGCCATTGGTGATGTAGTAGTTTGTCTCCTAATGTAGTCTTGTTTGGGTGGTGTTCGTGTTCAGAAAATTTCACTGGAAGAGATTTCAGAGTTGACGAAGAATTTTTAAGACCCTCCTGAAGGTGGCATTTGTATCATGTTTTTTCCTGTATTGGCTTCTTGTGCATTGTAGGAGGACCATACTCTTGCTGCCTGTGGCACAAGAAGCTGATGGTCTTATTGTCAATCACATAGCACTAGCCTCTGTATTGATACGTTCAGAGTGTAAATTTTGAGTTGGAATGTAGCATATACCCTTGTTTAGTCCCTCAAGGGCCATGAGAGCCGCAGAGGTTCCTTGCATAAGGAGAACAGCTGCTCCCATTTTATAATGTGCAGTTTTGTTTACAATCAACTTTTCATTTCTGTTCTCGATTGTTTTCCATTCCAGATGTGCTCCGAGTGGGTTGTTTTTGTTTCATCGTTGTTGGATCTTTGTCCTTTTTACTAAAGTGCATGACCCAAGGGCCATCATTAGCATGTGCAATCCTCAGTGATACTACAGCTAGGATGTACGGTTAATTCACATTCAATTCAAAAGCATCTCTCTTATGAATGAATCAAGGTAAAGGCCCCAGAGACGAATCCAAGAACTAAAATACTTGAAAAAACCTGCCCAGCGTTGAAGAGAGATGCTTTTGTTATATATTTTCAGGCATCTACGTTGCCTTTTTTGTTACACAGTGTACCCTTTGAATTGTCCGTAATGTATGACGAAGACGAATCTCACTTCCTGTTCACATCTTTCTGAACAGCATCTACAAGGTATCAGACATCGGCCAAAAGCTCCCACTAGTTGTTCAGCTTAAAACTAATTACAACGTAGCACAATCAAATGCCTGGAAGCCAACGCGCCGGTTCACCACATCATACACAATGAGGTTATTCTGCTGCACAATGTTGCCAATGATGGAGAACTGATCACTAGGCGCCATCGTCAGACAAATGGTTTGCTCTGCGTTGTCCACATACGAAAACAGATTCGACACCGGAACCTCTAAATCGACGTTCGTAAAGTGCACCACCATCGCCGGAAGAGTCAAGCTCGAAGCAGAAACGCTCGAAACATCATAGCAAAGATTCAGACCATAAGTAGATGCATCTACCTCCGAATACGAAATCTGTCGTCTGAAGGCCTGTCACCCACAGATTCCAAAGCACAAGATCAGCCAACACGTAGGCACTCATCTCACCAACATCACACTCCCCAAAGAACAGACAGAAACTCATTTATGTTTACGAAGATTAAGGCAGAGTTAGTGAGGGAAGTGTTGCAAAATTACCGCTAAGATAGGATTGAAGGCAGCGTTGGTCCAGTAAGTGAGAGTGGTTCCAGAATCCAGGATAACCCCGCCACCACCATTAGAACTAATCCGAAACGCCGAACTAGGAATTGAAACTCGCGACGACCCAACGCTGATGCCCGTCACGCCCACATAGTAATACGTTGGGTTAAGTGTGTTGGTAAGCAACGGAGTGTAAGTCGCAGCCGAATTCTCCGCAGCGTTGCCGAATGTGATGGGACTGGACCCAGAGTCCGTTGTAGTCTGCTCCACCAAGCAGTAGGAGAAGATCTCCGCCACGGAGGGGCTCAGCTGCGATGGCAGCGACAGCGGGCCCTGCCCCAAGCCTATCAACCCGTCCGCCCCTGCGAAAGTCCCCACCTGGTAGTGGCCACACCCGAATCCTATGTGCGACACCGCCGAGTTCAGAGTCACGGTCTCATAGGCCAAGTCACCGCGCGTGTTGGAGCCATCGCCGTAAGCATAAGCGTAAGTGCAGGTGTTGGCCCTGCTGCAGATTGGCCCAGGTAGAGCCTGCCCAAGTCACCACCACAAAACCATGAATTCATGTGTGAGTTGGTCTTTTTTTTTCGGTGGATTTCATGTAAAAATAAGATGTTTGTGTGTGTGGTTTTGAGTTTTTACCCTACAGAGAGAATCGGTGCAATTTGCTAGCCTGTATGTGCTCGACGCTAAGGGGTTGAAGACGGCGTCTGGTTGCTGGAAGCAGCGCATGCAGGGGGAGCATTGCACCCAGCAGAGGTCGCTTCCCGTGTCGACGATTGCTGTGAATCTCTGTGCAGGTGTGCCCACGGAGAATTGCATCACATACTCGCCACTGCCAGCCGACACTGGGCTGTTCAGGTCCGCTGCCGCAGCTTCGACATTTGTGAGTTTGAGGGACTTTTGCAGCTGGTTGACGCGGCTCTGGCTCCGTTTCACGGCGTCCAGGAATCTCTCGTTGCGTGGTTTTGCTGTGGTGTTGGTTCCTGTTTCGAGGCTGTCCCTGTGCACAAGGTAGGACCGCAATACCTGACAACGAAATTGTGAGAAACATCAGAACAATTTTTCAAGTAATTTACAACTACAGCTGTATGTCGTCACCGACCTTATGGATTCTAGCTCAATTGCCTTCAATCTCTTATAGAAATCGATGTTAGGATTCGTATGCCGTATTTTCCTAGGTAGCCAATTCCATAGATGATGTTAATTTACTTACATTAGCTTCGTCTGCGTGAGCCAGACCTCTACGTTTTGGAAGCTCCAGCTTCCGACCCCCATGAACTCGAACTCCTTCGTAACAGAGACTAGAGCTGAGGAGCTGAAGGAGGACAAGTGCGCACAACATCGTGTCTCTCACCACGATGGCCATATTGTTCAAGCTGCTTCTACTCACAGAAAGAAAATTCCACCCAAACCTGCCTCTCTCGAGAGATTGATCCAAACGCCTCCCACTTGAGAAGGAGCTCGAATCCTATCTCCTCAAGCAGGCCAATCTTTCTGAAACAACATATCCACAAGGTCAGACTTTATACAACACATGAAGGTGAACAATAAACTCACAACCAACTACATGGACACACTAGTGACGTTGTCCAGGCAACCATTAAACCAACCCATGTATTGCAGTTTTATGTCAAATTCCAGGAACCAGGAAGTTACACTCTCCCTCCACCGTCCTTCAATATCCATACAGCCAGAATATTCTATTCAGGTGTCCACTTCGAAGAAGCATCGAGCTAGGCATCGCGTTGAACTTCACCTGATAGCATCCAGAATCCGGGGAGCAGCTGACACAGACGGAAAAGACACAGCACCGGATGAGTCTGCCGTAGATTCGTGAGCTGCAGGGTGGAGTAAGTCACACTCCGGGGCCTGGGAGAGAGTGAGGAAGATGTGATATGTGGGGGTATTATATATACTTGGGGGATGAGCAAGCCAAGAGATTGATCATATCAGATGGCAGTCCGAAGCGGCGGAGGCGCCGTGTTGGGAGGGGCGCTTGATCTAAGTGTACTGGTATGACCAAGCTGGGCACTGGGAAAAGGAGGCAGCTGCAGGTTGCTGGATCTTCGACTTGGCAGCTGCACGGCATGAGCTGACCAGTGCAAAATGATGCATGCAATCTAAGCTGGGAAAACCAAACTAGAAAGTATGACAAGCTGCAGCCGAATTGTGGGTTGCTTGGTCGTTTCCTCATGTCTCCAGCGCCGGCGTGGCCCTTGCTTCGTTTGCGTTAGTGTAGGATCTCCTGAATCATCTTTCCGTGAATCACTTCACCGTCCTCTTTTTTCCTTCCACAACAAGCTATCACCGCCGCCTCAATCCTTTAACATCATAAACAATGGTTTTCTTCTCCCTGTTTCTTCTCCCTGAGTTCATGGCTTGTGTCACTCGGTTTGATCTCGTATGATCATGTATCATTCCGGACTTCTCCCTAACCTTCTCATGACTGGAGTTATGGTTATTTTAGTACACAAACTGTGTTCAACAAATCGGTTGTATTGTTTCGTTAATCACCAGGTTAGCTTGATCACTTGGGTCATTCTTCATGAAAGAGTCTGCTTGTTGCAGTGACAAGGCTCTGACTCATCAGTAAACTTGGGCTACATTTTTCCGATATCGTGATGATGTCAATATCATAATCTGCAATGTTGACAGCATATTCATATCATGGTTAGAATCTATTTCCTGCCAACTTAGCATCCCTGTGATTTGGAAGCAGTAAACCCAACTACAATGGTTGTGATCATTCTGACACCAAATTTTTCTGCTCTCTAGTTCTTCTGTGGCTTGCCCATGCAATCCTGAGATCAACCATGATTACAATGATCACAACCATTGTAATCAGGTTTACTGATTTGTTTGATAATTGAAATTTGACATGATCTTTAGAGCACATTTTTTCAGCAAAGGCGTGTAACTGCCTTTTGGATTGACAGTGAACTCTCTTTAGCATATACTTGATTTGGTTTACTTAGTGCACCTAACTTGATCAACAGATATGATACTAAGTCTTCATATTCAATTCCAAGTTGAAAAGGATTGTGCAGATTAACATACCATGAGGTCACTTCTAGAATTTGAAGCAAACTCTTGAAATTTCAGGCTAATCTCAATTACATACAAGCTGGGTTTGATAACAGGCTGGGCTCAAAATACAGGTTGGTTCTTCATGACTCAAGTTAGGCTTGCTATAACTGAAGCACTGCAATTGTGTAATAAATCTTTCAGATGATTAAGTCTATGCTACCATATCACCACTGTATTTAGTTGTTTATTTATGTCATTGTTATTGATTTTAATTCCTAATTCATGTAAATATTATTCATATTAATATTGCATTTATTTATTTTTTATGATTTAGTACGTGCTAAAGTGTTAAATCTACACACCAGGTACAAGTTGATTTGCTCCAAAATGTTTGGACTACAGAGGTAAGATGTACACCAAGGCTCTATGTCCCAATGGACGACCACTTTTTTAATGTCTCTATCTATCATTTCATGGTCAAGCTGAAGCATTTGAACCATGTTAAACACATCAAGTGCCATCAGAAAGTGTTTGGTTTCAAGGATTTAATACCATTTCAAAGCCTTCTATTGATTTCTTTAGGGTGGATTGAATATACAAATAATAGAAAGTGAAGTTTGTAAGGATTGAAATTTGACATGATTTTGAAGTGCATTGCATGGCTTGCAAACTCATGACCACACATGAAAAAAATGGGCCAGGGCAGCCTGTAAAAAGCCACGTTTCCTAGTGCAGTTATTGTTTTATCAAAATGGAAGTGGGCCTCCTTTCCTGTTAAGTATTGGGCATCGTCACCTTTGGCATTGCAAAAAATAAAAAACAAAAGTGGTAGTGGGCCAAGCTGCACTGAGCATAGACCATGGTTTAAATGGTATCACCATAGTAGGTTGGTCCAGAAAAAAAATTATATAAAAAAAAACAAGAAATTGGAAAGTCATGAGGACCAAAAAATGAAAAATGGATAAATTATTGTATGTAATATTTTTCTATATTTGAGCTGAATGAAATCATTTCTGGTAATGTTTTACTAAATTCAATAAATGTCTAGAATTTTTGAGAGGTGAACCTTACTTTTTTGAAAGAACAAAAAATATTTATATAGCAAGGGCCAAGGCAAGTGGCAAACCTGCTTTGTTGCATTTTTTTTACGATGCAGGATTGGCCCACATTCGAGCTGGAGAGGGACTGTTATCACACTTGGCAGACTATCCTAATCTGTGCATCCCAACAACCCAGCAGCTTCTCCAACATGTTCTCCTCATCAAGCCTATTGTTGAACTCCCCTTGTCGCATTAGCTTGCAAGACTCATGCAAAGTGGTGAAAAACATACATGATGCTTGCCTTCCTTTCCTTGCACATGTATTGTTCTGGCTGGTGTAAAATCTCAATTATGACCTGCTTCCATCAAGATTATTATAAATTCATATGAACATGAACGTATTTGAATTATTCACAACTACATGGGCAGAAATTTATGTAACAATGTGAACATAATACCATAGTAGCATAGCAGGTTCTTCCAAAAATAAATCTAAAAACATGAAAACAGAAAAATTAGAAAATTATGATGACAGAAAAACAGAGATAAATTAAATTATTTTTTGCAATACTTTGATATTTCTAAGCCATTTAAGGTCATTTTTACTGATTTTTATTTAATAAATATTCGTTTCGCAGGTTCATTACCTGCTGTGGTGTTACTGTGATGGGTGCTTTTGCAGTAAAACATCCTGGTCTTCCAGGTTAGCCTGCTCAGAGTTGTATGCTATGACCAGTTATTTGGGCATCATGAAACTGCAGCTTACACTCTATATTTTTACATTCTGTACTGATATCTTGGCTCATACAGGAGGGAGGCTATGACATGAGCAGTGAGCAATGAGCTGTAAGCCATGAGCGTACTTTTTACGCTCATGGCTCATGAAATTTATTTAATTATAGTAAGTACGAGCTAATGAAAATCTGCATCAGTGATGACTGAAAACTTGTGCCGAATGATTTTCATCCAATATTTCAAGGGCCAGGCTTACAAAAAATAAGAAGATACATAGATTGTAAGAGGCTAACAGTAAATAAGGAGATATATAGATTATAAAAGGCTTACAAGAAACAGAGAAGGATGCTTATTTAATTCGCAGAAATCCAATCTAATCCAAACTACTTGCCAATTAATACTAGAATGGAGAATGAAACATACGCATCATTCTCTAAGACATTCTAACACTATACTTATAGCACTAATGCATCCTTAGAGTACTCTCGAGATAAAAGTTACTCTGAAAAAAAAACAATTAGATCTCCCCTGAACATCTGTCTAAAAGCATCCCAACTTCATTGAATGTCCAAGCTGGACGATGAATGAACTTATCATCCACCGTACATCCCATGTATCGCTGTAGAAGACAGTAGAGGTGCTTGCAAAGGATCCACTTTTTCTGCCCACGACCAAGGGCTGTGGTCTTCATAGTAATAAAATCAAGGCACGTACAGGCAGGAAAATCTCCAATGGTAACCTCATAAAGTTGATTCTTGGCAATGGAACCAGGAGTGTGGATAGTGTAAACTACTCCATATCCTGGATACGGAACCTTCACATATTTTACCACAGAGCAGTCGGTGGTAATTGATTTGATAAACTTGGCAACATGCTCAGGTGAAGGTTCAGAGACATTTTTGAATTTCTTACCATCTCTCATGGTGGGACGGTAATCTCCTGATGCCTTTGGGGGTCTTGGACCATCAACAGGCTCAGATGGAGCGTAGATAGGATTGCTCCAATGAAAGGCATCAGTAGACTTTCCTTTTTCCATCATTGGCGGATGAACATCTAACTTCTCATCTTCAATCTCCTTAGAGGGGGCAAGGTGATCTTCTTCCAGTATGAAACCTGCAGATTCCAATCCGTCCACCTCTGCTTGTGACAAATTAGTCCCAAGCATAATAGGCCAGACCTTGGGAACAATAGGGTAATGCAAAACATACTTGGATCGACTCCCCATAACGCAAGTCGCCAGTTTGGATGGACAAAACCAGAACTGCTTCTGCTCTGAATCTTGAGATTTAAATTTCCTTTGAAGGCCAGTAAATGTTGGAGCAGCTGTAGCCCTTCGATACTTTGCCATCACCGCATTGCATCTCTTGCCATCGCTGTTATAGCCTCTGCATTGGTCCTTGGATTGAGGTGAAATTCTCTCAATCCGCCAGTCCATGGGATTGTAACAAGGAGTCTCACGGATTGGAAGGCCGTTGCGAGTTACCACACGTCCTTCTACAGAGCCTTCAGTGACTGAAGGATTGCTCGTGGTGGAATTCTGATTCAACGAGCGGCTCTGTCCAGGCGTCATATTCTTCCCTATCTTGGGAAGAGTGAAATTCACTCGGTCATGACGATGTGAATCATCATCATCACCAGGAGCCAAATCAAGCTTCCTCTTTGCTGAACCAAAAACGTTCTCACCTTCAAGATGAGGCAACCTCGAATTCAAACCGGCCTCGCTTGAAATTTGACCAACAATCTGAGCCACTTTTACAGGGTTACCCTTACGAGTAGCAAGACGGAGCGCCAATACATTCCGACATGGCCCTTGTCCACCAATACGCCCCTTCAGGAAGTTGTGATATTGTGTTGACTGTAATGCGGCTCTGCAATAGTCATCAAGTGTGGCGTTGTAGAGATCCACCATATCATTCCCAGATGCTTGAAGCCATTTGTTATGTACTGTCTCAGACAAGTTGCAAGTTGGCATGGATGTCTCTTCCTCAAATGAGAGAAACTGCAATCAATAGCAATGTTACATAGGTTAATATCACAGTATATAAAAGCACTTATAGTAAAATGAGAAGAATTTAAAGGTCAAAAATGATGATAAAATGTAAGAGGCCGAATTAATTAACAAGCATAGAATCGATTCATTATAAAGAAGGATAAGCCTCTGACACATATCCACTAAGAAAAGATTGCATAATCGACCAGAAAGTATTGCATAATCGGTTAATAGTATAATGGAAATATAGACTGCAGAAGAATAATGCTACCTGTAAAGAACATCATCCTAATACCAAATACTCGGGCCCACTGTGCACTAGTAAGGGCGTTCTGTGCAGAACTACCATTTTGGTACCAACGCGACTTAAAGCTATGGAATGAGAACATGCCGTTCTGCACAGAACACCTCCCAGGGGTCCAAAACATGGAAATCCAAAATGGACGGAAGATGGTGTTCTGCACAGAACAACCTAGTTTATCGAAGATCCCGTCACAACTTTTATGTGCACATAGCCCACTAACGACATCAATATAGAAGCAATTTTATAATTTGAAATGACTCTAGCGTTTCGGAATTTTACCTCTGAGATGTGTGAGCCCCATTGATGGTAACGAAAGTGCCAAAAATTTATCCAGTCGTGGAGCTCTTTTAAAGAGCTCTCAGCGACCGCACCAGATGAAAACCACCAAGCCTTAATGGCTGCCAGAGCGGTATCAGCATCCGATTTGGTGCGAGATTTTCGATAATCTTGGCACAACTTCAAGTGGACTTGTTGCAGCTCTGGCTTGATAAGCTGCTTTGTGTGACGATCTAACGCCATAGTCCAATGAAATTGGCATGTACGTTCCCTACCTTCCATCGGCTCTTTTGGATTACCTGATCCAAATAAGGATCTCACAGCATTGAAATTGGCTTGAGCCGAATCCGCCATGAAGCCTTTAAAGTTCACGTTTGTGACCCCATGCTTTTCAAGGACGTTCAGCATTGACAACCACATTCGCTCCTGAGCCTCTGTTGTCTCAGACTGCATGTCACAGACTGCTATGGTCATGACCTTGCAATAATCAGGGTCATAGACATGGATTCCCAGGGTTGTCCACTCCTTAGTTCTCTTGACGTGGTCAAACATGACCCACTCGTTCTCAAGGTCACCTCCAAGCTGCATCCTCTTCACAAGACCAACACCGCTCCCTACGCCACAAGTCGACATCTTGAAAAGATACACTAAGTCACTCCCTTGTCCAGGGAATACACTATCATGTATATAATCGTAGGTTGAAGCCTTCTTCAACTTGAGGATGTTGTCAATGAATCCGCCATCGCCACAGAAGCGCCTAGCCTCTGCTATCATATTACGGATGCTTGGAGTGCTAAGCTTCGCCCATTTGTCAAACACTTGGGATATTTCTGCCTCCGTGAGCTTCTTGCCGTCGCCACTTACATCAACGAGGCCTTTAAGTAGAAGCTCTCGACCTACTGCCATCCCTATCGCCGAAACCTTAGCAGCTGGTGTCTTGGCCACTTGGGTGAGGATCTCCTCCTTGATAAGATCTAGAGCCTCTCTACATTCTCCATTAGCAACTGGGTGATCATGTGTTCCTATGTGAACAGCAGCTCTCGACATGCAAGGATTCTTAGAAACAATATAGAACATCCTGGCCGTGCACAACTTTAGACAAGCGGGGGCAACCTTGCAGAATCGGCAAAGGAGAGAACACCTCTTTGGGAGAAGAGGTGTTGGTCCAGGTGTCAAAATCTCAGGAGTGGATCCTTCCCAGTACATGTCGTTATAATCGCCATTACGAATCAAATTAGGACAAGTAGGATTCAAACATCGGAGATGTCCCAAACACTTGACGTACTTGAAGGAGAGCTCTGAATTTCGATCAGAGATGTTGGTTGTGGCCGTCTCCGTCCAAGCATGCCCATCACATCTTCGATCCATACCTTCAAGCAATCCTGCTCCTCCTCCCTTGACACAAGGCAAAGGCGGCAACTCAAAAATGACATTCCCATTGTATTGAACAGGTAAATACTTCACCTTCATATGGGAAAATGATGACAAATCCGAAGATTTCAAAATACTCTTGGAGGATCCTTGATTACCAAGGGCAACAATCAAGTCATAGATGCTTATTGTGGATGTCTCTGTGGTATCTGCCACAGAAACTTTTGTAGACTTGATCTCAACAGAAGCAGTCACTTCAATAGATTCGGACTTCACTGGCATGGAGGTCTGAGACTGTACTGTAAAACTAGCATCACGTTGGACAGATGCCGAGCATGGTGTGTCAACAGAGAAGGACTCTGAAACAATATTCCGTGATGGCGTCTCAGAAACAACGAAAGAGTCGTCAGCAACAGCGTCAGAGGATTCACAGATGCGGTCTTTCTGATCACTTGGTCCATCTGCACTGAAATGAAATGTCTGCATCGTAATGTTATCATCATCATCTTCATCATCAGAACTCAACAAGTTGATACTATGCTCAGGAGACTCTTTAACGGTTGGTAACGTCCTCTTAAGATAATCACGACCCCGTCGCTCCAAAGTAGCTATAGACCGAGGAGTGAGAGTAGATGACTGAGACATATCAAGAGTGGGATAGCCTCCCATGACAGTATAGCTACCTGCACTGAGGGTGTAAACTATACGGCCATCTGTAAGGTTAGGTTTCTGATAGATAGTCCTGACAACCATTCCATCAGCTCCCAACTCCTCCTTCTCCACTATTAAAGAGCTCTCATGTAACTGAAACTTAAGACACAATAATCTCTCATCAACACTGACAAAGCCTGTGTCATCGACATGAAGAATGAAAGGAATCGGAGAAGTCAAGAGCCTGAACGACACTACTTGGCTAGCCATGGTTGATTCAGAAGGAGTGGTATAATGAACTACAACTAATCTCTAATATACTTAGTACCTTAGATCCATTTCAAAACATCTGGAAACACTTAAGTGCATTATATTAATTATGTACTCAAATCTAGATTTAAACATCTGGAATCACTCCTTTTTTGGATCTGGCCACATTGAAGAAAATACGTGTTATATTACCTTTATCAGAAATACAACTTGTTCTGCACATATCGGCTGACATATATTTTTGAGCAAGAGTTGAGTTGCGAAAATAGAGCCACTAAGGTCGTTCGGCACAGAACGGCTGACATATATTTTTGAGAAAGAGTTGTGTTGCGAAAATAGAGCCACTAGGGTCGTTCGGCACAGAACGACTGACATATCCATGAGAATGAGGCCCTACAGTATTGCATAAGGCAAGGATAATGGGAACAAGAGAGCCAGCACTAGTGCATTACAGAATGTAAGGTCTCCTGAAATATGGTGTTCTGTACAGAACGGCCTTTACTTACATGCATGGAACACAGAATGTTTCCAGGATATTCAAATGCTTGGACCATGGAACACTAGGTATTAGAAATCATGAAGTGTATTACGTAGCATTACTTTGACAGTTCTAAGTATTATATAAGTCTGGACTATTCTAAATTCAATTATTGTGCCATGAGAAAATTATTTAGTCTTACTTGAATGACTAGGAAATTCTCAATTCAAATAATGTAATAACATATTTTATATTATATTCATAATGAAAATTCACCGAAATGGCAAACCTCTTAATGTGACTTACACTTGTCTTTATTCCAGTAACGTGTCCAAATACATTTACTCTTTAACTTATAACAATAACATCTACTTCATAGTAGTTCATACATACGTTTTTTACAATTTAGATTTAAGTAACAATGAATTCTTTAATTTATAACAATTTACAACGATGAAAATACATTCACTTAATAAAAATTCTGATAAAATTGCTGAGAACACATAATGTGGCTTATACTCGTCAAGTTAGGGTATATTGTATAATGGCAGATTGAATAATTATATAGTAATGGCCGAAAGTGCATTACAATGTATAGTGCGCCAGCAAGACTTGAGACAAAACAAAATTGTAGATGTCAGAGTGGGAAACCATTTTGACGGCTACCTATTCTTATTTAATATTGATAGATATCTAAATAGCACTCCAGCCGCTTATGCGCTTGAGATCCAATGTGAACGTATAACAATTACCTTTATGCCCATCACTTTCCAGCGAATGAAATACTATCACAAGGGGTTGGTTATACACATTTAAAAATTCCTCCAGAAAGATATTTTACATATATTAACCGATAATATCTGTATGATTGATAACTTCTCTCTAGTCCCGAGGCTAATTAGTTTTAGAGGGTAGACTGTAATTCTTATATAAGTCTTGCATACTTATAAATCATAACTTGTAATAATTACTTTTATATTAGAGAAAGAATAAGAAAGTAACTCTTAATTCTTTAATTCATAACAACTTAATTCTTATAAATATTAGACTTGTAGCCATTAATATGTACTTGCATAGAATAAGGGAGTGTTTTAATGTAGCATGGAACACATTGTTTGTAATTAAGTGTATAGATATTACACATGGCAGAGTGTATAATTATAATATTATCGCCCAAAGTGCATAACAATTAACTGTGCGCCAACAAGGATTGAAGCTAATTATAATTCTCTAAGTCAGTTCCCACAACACATTGACAGCTACGTATACTTCTATCATGCAAATATATTTCTAAATAACAAACCAGCCGTCTATGTGTTTGAGATCCGATGTGAGAGTATCACAATAGCCAATGTAATGATCACTATTCACCTAATAAATAGGAGCAAATTGGGGCCCTACTTTAATTTGAAAGGTTACAGCTAGTAGTCATTAAATAAGGAAATTAAGCCACATAAAATAATCGGACGGTCCGTAGACGCTGCCAAATCAATATAAGGCTGGTCATGCTCACATACTTCACACAAGTAGTTCAAGTAGATGTCGTGATGAGTTCCTGAGTTATGGTTGAGACGAGAGCAGTTAGAAGAGCAAAGGCATTGTTAGAGATTGCGAACAGATCTTTGACTGAGGAGACGAGCCTTCCATACGCAAGTGACTCAGAAAGTGACTACTACCCAAAGACATACTCTAGACGAAGATTAGCTACATTGGAGACAGTACATCATCAGGTAACTTACTTCCAAGTGCTACCGCTCTAAGTTCTGTAACATGCATATATAGATTTGTTTGTTTTAGTTTAATTCAAACATGACAGTCACAATTGAATTTGATTTTCCAGAGTACGATGAAGCATGAAGCAGCATTCACTTTAAACATTGTAGTGGAGATGTCAATTGAGGCAATTATATTAGTTACGATAACGATCGTTATTGCCACGTATTTCATGGTCAAGAGATGGGATGTTCCCAGAGAGAGACAGATTAAAGGGCTCAATTTCGGAGCGACAGTCCCGTCAGATGTCTCATCGGGTGATTCCGCTGGTAGTGAGAACGATGAAGATCACTTTAGTGAAGCTGATGACGTATGGACCCATGAGGAATCATATGACTTGTACTGTGATTTCTATGAAGGGCTTAGCGATGAAGCCCTTCACAATTTAGAGAACATGATGGAGTAGAATTACGTAGAGTAAGAATTCAAACAGTAATAGGCTCGGCTGATGAGGAGATCAGCAAAAATTACATGTTAGTTAGGTGAATATATAATACACTCTGCTGAAATAATGGCAATCACTTTGATTAAATTGACTATATATTCCGGGAGGCCTACCATAGCGAGTCACCAACGGTCTTGAAACATGAATGTAGCTATTTCAAATACAATGAATTCTTTTTATAATTCACTTTACTGTTATAGTCATCTGGTGGATGAATCCAGTCTGGATCCGTAGCTTCCTCTAGGGTTCGTGATCTAGTTTGTGTTCGCCATTCTTCTCCCATAAGTGTCATATTGGACTGCTGCTGGTTTGGAGGGGGAGTTGATCTTGGTTTGCTGTGGTCGTGGTCTCGAAGTGGGTACGTGCTTCTCTAACCAGGATGCCATTCTTCTGATGTTACGATGATTGGTAGCATATCACTGTTGATCTGAGAGGTCAGGTGATTTCAGTACTTCATGTGATTTTAGGTTGGATGTTGTGTCTTATTGAAATGTAAGGTTTCTGTTCAATAATACTAGGTAGGACTGTATCTTCTCGGCCTAGTATGTCTAAACAGACTTCAAGGTAACTGTACTTTCGTTATTCAGATTTACATTGTCACAGATTCAACAAATAAGCAGTTCTGTGCCGAACAAAGGTCCGTAGGGGGCTTATCACCTACATGTTGATTGAGGTCGCTTAGAAACAATTCATGCTCTGATCCAGAGAGCGGTCTACTCGTCACACAATTTCCTAGATTTATAAAGTGATAGTTATACTGGTTATGGACTAGTGTCGAAGTACGGTCAAAACTCATAGTTCGGATTGTTGATATTGGATTCATTTCTTTCTTGAGTCCCTCTGTGATGATCATGGATTTTGATTACTCTGGATATTAGGGGCCGAACAGAGGCCAGTCTACATAGGAAATGTGATCTTGTTATGTTTGGGGTATGACACCATATCGTTGTTCTGCGCCGAACAGGGCTAACCTTAGAAGATAGGTACTCAGATGATAATGTTTTCATATGATGGGATATGGTTGTTCTGCGCCGAACAAGGGAATTCTTGGTAGAGTCGTGAACTCAGAAATTGTTTTTAATGTGTTGAGTCTGGGTTTAGCTTGCCGAACAGGAGTATCCTCGAATATTATTTTCATCTGAACTATCTATTTGTATGTTACGACATTGTTGTTCTGCGCCGAACAGGGGTAACCTCGATAGAAAGCTTTCCAAACCGTTTCTTTTTTTTATAATGGAATACGGTTGTTCTGCGCCGAACAAGTATTTTCTTGGTAGGGGCTGTTTTAAGAAATTCTCTATGATACGATGAGGCTGGACTGTTCTGCGCCGAACAGGGCTATCCTCGAAAGATTATAACATCTGAATTCATGTTATGTATGATACCATATGGCTGTTCTGTGCCGAACATGGGTTAGGTAGAGGGATATTGCGATGTGAATTGTTTCAATACATGACTGTACCATTGTTGTTCTGTGCTTTTTTTTTACTGGTTGGTGCTTAATTCCTTTTTATTTACTAACATGGTTACTCAAAAGTAACGTACTGCACCGATTATGTTGTTTAATGGTGATGAAGTGGCCATTTTTCACTATAATCTTAGGATTCAAGAGATAAAAGTCACAAATTATAAAGAATATGTCGAGTTTCACTTATTTCAGGGCTAGGTAAGGTATTACAGTTTGGCTTGTTTATGCTGTTCTGCACCGAACGGGTCACTGACCGCATATTGTTCTTGCAGATAGTACTTACGGATCTGCTTGCAGAGCAGCAAGGGAGTAAGATGGTTGAAGAATTCGTCCCTGGAGTAATTGGTATGAGAATAAATTTTAATCTTTCTTCTTGATTCTAATTGTTGAGACTACTTGAATGTAATGTGATCCTGGTTCCACCGAATGCTAGCACATACTAAATTCTCTCTTCATATGTTTAATCCGTGATTTCAACCAGATGTTGCAGACATGGACCTGGAGCACATTACCGTCGACCCAACACAAAGAAGCGTCAGTAATGCTGATGGTGACAACAGTCCGAAAGCTGCGGATCCTGGTAATGTATTTGTGACAGTTTAGCACGGTTCATATTGGTTCAATTGAAATTACGCCGCACATTCGGATACATCAAGTTTGGCTGCTTTTTTTAATAAGTGCTCCACCGTACTATGTGACTAACTAACAAGCCTTCTGATCTGCTATGTTAGGAGCTGGCGGCAATGACTCCGACATAGAAGGAGATGACGATTTTCAGGGTGTTGATGCGGTCAAGGACATCATTGATAGCGATTTTCAGGAGGACGATGCACCTGATAGAGTCGTGCTCCATGACCGCAATGAGGATGATGGCGATGGTGTGAATGATGAAGATGAACCGGAGATGACTGGACCAGCATTAGATTCTGCGCAAGAGTACGAGCTCATTGTTGCACATCGCGAGACCAGGGTGAACTCTATCCAGATCCTAAAGCGCCTTGAGATGTTTCAGAATGGTAAATCGCACATAGACATACCTCTCTGCAGAATGAGGAAGTTGCAGGTCGTACGCCCAGCGCTCGAGATGGATATCACGAAGATGCAGGCAGAGTTTGTCCATGGGTACCGTGACGGAGCTGCTGCTTTCTATGTATCAACAACTAATTTCGAAGGACATACGAAGTTGGTTACTGCAGAGGATCGAGCAAAATGGAGTCCATGCTGGCAGCAAAGAGATTTGGAGTTTGAAGATTTTTTAAAAAACGACAGTGAACTTTCAGAACTATCTGACAAATATTTCTACGTGTGGGATGGTAACCACCGTCTGGTAGCCTGGTATGACTTCATAAAGAAATCTCACAGAAATGATTACGCATGGCACTACAGGGTGAGGTCAATTCTGCTCAAAACTTCAGAGGACGTGACGGATGTGCTAACTGCTATGCACGACATCAACAAGTCGAATGAAAACTCTCATGTGAAGCAGAACCAGGTCCATACTATGCACCGAATTCAAAAACTTGGGTCTCTGCCAATTGAGCGATTTCGGGATGTGCTTTCAGCAGATGAGATGAGTGCAGCAATGAAGTCCCTCGAGTTACCTTTGGAAAAGAGGCCATGGTACCCGGTACCGAGAGCTAGATTCCTTGAATTCATTTACAGTGTAAGTATTCTCTGTAGATTCGTCATTGTTTTATGATTTTGAACTACCATTTAAATTCTTGCATACTTACTATCTCTGAAGCAAATGTTTGCAGCAAGAGATTACAGAGGCTGGTGATGAAGGTCAGAGGAGATACGAGGAGGAAGTACCGAGGCGTAGGCGTACAGCAGAGGGTTTGCTACAAGCAATTAATGGAGCTATGGAAGCAAAACGAAAGAGCTTCTCCTCCGGATTCACGAAGTTGTTGACAATTTCAAACCCTGGAAATGGAAAATCCTTTCTCACCGAGGTAATACTCTTGCTAAATTCACCACTGAAACTTAGTAGTAACATTTAGATTCTATGCACAAGTTACCATTTATGTGCATTCATCTTCTCAGTTTATTAGCAATGATTTCGATGTGTAAATAATATGACATCCTTCGTATCATGGGGTCCACACTCCTGCTCGTCAAACTAGGGCTGTTCTGTGCCGAACAGGACCCTGAGCCACTCAGGTCGGGCTTGTTCTGTACCGAACACCTCTACGAGTGAAACGGTCGAGGCAGCATTACCTTCAGCTATAAAATATCCTTTTGAAGGCTTAGGTGTCAGCATCGGTCTCTGTTACTAATTGATCGAATTTCAGCTTCTTCGAAGTCGAATGCTGGGTGACCACCAGTTTCGAAGGTTTGACTGTTATTTGGCACCGTGTATGTTGGAGCATCCTCCAGATGTACCCAACCGGCAAGGTCTTGTGATCCTCCAGATGTACCCAACCGGTCCAACTTCACCAGATCGTTCCACCATTTCTACAGCTGCCGGAGCATCTGGATAAGTTACAGGAATACTAATCTCAGGAGTTTGTATATCGACTTTTCCGTTTTCTTTTCTGGTATGAAAGTTCTCTGTGCTTTTGCCTTGCCGTGGTGAAACCAAAGAGTTCGTAGAATGGCTATTGTATCCAGGATCTTCAGTCCGTGACATAATCTTTGGAGCTGAATCTTCTACTCGATCCTGTTGACTCCCCTGTTGGAGCTCATGAACTGAGTGAGGGGTTCCTGAATTGCTATTTGCCCGGCTTATAGAGCCCTCGTTCCTGCCATTCTGAACCAGAGTATTCCGTTGTGAAACTTGTCAAGCATAGATACGGTTGGACAGATTGTGTCAATTATAATGTAGGTCGGGTAGAAAGAAAACATTGTATCTAAATAAACAAGGAATGGAACTTGAATTTAATTTCGATGACGATTTCTGGAATTTAGGGCTCTAACAGGCTGAAATGAACCATTTAAAAAAGCCAAAGTGATAACATACCGAATTTTGCTTGGCGTAGCTCTGCTCCAACTCCCGTTTGCTGCTTTCCTGAGCTTCGAATGGCTCAATCAATGAGGCCACTTTCTTTAAACCAGATGATGATCCATTAAGATGGTGACCATCAGTTTCGAAGGTTTGACTGACTGCTGGGATTCAATGAAACAATTAGATGTATGGCTTGCACATTAAGCCGAGTTTACTATGTGTCAATGCTGTGTCACATTTCTATGTCGTCACATTTATATGTCTCAGCGAGCAGCCACGTACCAGGTAAGTGTTTTTCAGTATTAAATATGACTGGTTCGGTGCCGAACGGGGTGAAAGCTAGAGTGTGTATTCAATGTTGCTCTGATCTAAATATTCTAACTAACACTTCCTGTGTATGACCATGTCAGATTGCGAAGCATTGGTCGACAAACTCAACCCCGGAGATGACAATAGAGAAGTTACAGAACCTGGCTTCTTCCTGTATACCCTCCACTGAAAAGGAGCAGATTCTAAAAATATGGAACTCATCAGATGCAAACAGGAAGCTCAAGAAGTTTCCGCTTCATCCATTCAATGACAGTACATTTAACACTTACCTCCACAAATACGTTTTTTGGCATATGTTGAAAGTGAAATCTACAGCGTTCTACGCGGATGTCGTAAGTGATTACGAACTGACGGATATTAAACCTAGCATAAAGTTCGAGGCCTATGTAGCTTCGAATCGAATCAGACAATGGGATTATGCCTTCAACAGGCTTATTCTCAACAAGGAGATTCAGAAGTCTGCGGAATGGGGAAGCCCGAAGCAGCCCCATGGCGAACCTGCAATGAATCGTCTCATCTACCGGTGAGTTCTTACTAAACTCTCAATGTTTTTTGTTGCTTTCATTATGAAGAACTGGAATCGTGCAGCTACGCTATTCAACATGTCTTACTTATTAACACATTTTCTTGTTTGTTGGTTGTAGCTATTGGACACATGTTTTACAAGCGGAAGGTCATGTGTCCGAAGCACATCCGTGCTTCGCATCTTGGCTTGACCTTAACAACCAGGATTGCATGTTCACGGCTGACCAAGCAGTGGATTGGACTGAGGAGCATTTAATCAAATGCCACTGGTACTTGGAAATCGACCCAAGTGACACGCCTCCGCATGAGCTCGAAAACAGGAGGTCTGTTGAGCCCGCGTTTCAACGGCCCAGTGTTGCTGCTAAAGAGAATGATGAGCATCCAGGACAGCTCGAGGTCGCAGCTGGAAAGGCATCGAAAGCAAAGTCGAGAGGGGGTGCTCTGGCGAGTAAAAAACCGGCTCCTCCATTTAATGTTACAGGTGCTAAAGAAGGAGCTAAAGGGAACAAGAGGGCAGGTGGAGCAGACAATGAGGAGGCAGGTTCTTCGAAGAAAGGGAGACATGATATGGATGGAGCACAATCCGAAGCTAGGTCCTCGAGATCCCATTCACATGTAACGAGAAGCATCGGTGGTGGTTATTTGTCCACCTTGCGGACCTCTCTTGTGAAACGCGCTCCTGAAGGTGTGAAGTACGAGGAGCAAATAATAAATAATTCGGTCGGGGATTTTCTCCAGAGTGAGGCATCAACGTTTGAAGAATTTGCATTCAAGGTACAGTCCTCTCAGTACCCGTAAACCACTTCAAACATTTAAATTCCGATTTTCATGGTCTAACTTTTTTCTAACTGTGACAGGCGAAGGGAGAGGAGGAGACATTTCTTCGTGGAAAGGCCGGCATGTTCCCCGTAGCGAACCTCGTCATAATTGACCAACCGTTTAATACACTTGTTCCTGGTTTTGGAGATAGCATACCCGTGTGGAACTCTTTGGATGGTTCAATTAACGGTTGGTACTCGTCGCGTTTTGAGTTTGCCTATGACTATCTGCACGATGATGGTGCTATCCTAGTTCTTATGCCTATGGGATTGAGCCACGAGCTACTGCATTGGGTTGTAAAATACAGACTCAAAATCAAGTGTGAGTGGCAAGTTCACCAGTCCGAGCCCATCACTCATCCAGCCTACGAGGGTATGATGGTATGTCAGTCTCCTACCTTACGTGCATGTGCCTTATATTCATGTCTCGATTGTGCTTGCTGCCATTTCGGTTGTTACATGGTTCTGATAAAATTCTGTCTTCAAATATTTTGACTCGCTTAAGTGTCGAATCACCCAATACCGTGGACTGTCTAGGTAACGCTGCCATGTCTGGTATTCTCCATATTTTATGCTCCTTGTGTGGGTAGGAGGTTCATATTCGAGCTTCTACCTTGACTTCGCATTAGCTTTCAGATTATACCTTCGGTTTCATTTGAGTTTTTATTTTTTATTAACCTGAAATGATGAGCAGCTACCCATGCCTTTAACACCAGTGGCTTTTGAATTACCATGAATTGTGCATTGATCAATAATATGGTTTTGAGCTCGTTCCTGTTTGAGCTTGCGGAACAGGATTTTATAAGCTCTTTAAAATGCAGACTCCTCTGCAGTGACTCGTGCTTTGTTTTTGGTTTCGCCATGGTCGTTGCAATTTGTTTTATTTAAAAGTTCTCATGCTCTTTTTTTGAGCAGCAGTTTCGTCTTAGAGCTTCTACTTTAGAATCGTTTCAGCCTTTAAATTATAAGCAGGTTGAGCTCATTGAGATTTTACCTTGGCCCTGCTTCGAGTTCTTATTTTGTAACTGTTTTTTTTTTTCCATCTCTGTTAATGGTTTTTTTTTTGTTTTTTATTCAAAGTTCATGAAGGTCATTTAAAGTTGATGATGGTCATTTAGAGTTTGAGATCGTCATCTAAGTTTTTGCACTGAAGCTGAAAAAGCATTTTCACATTGTTTGAAATGTTCTCTTATTAATGAGTCTTTTACAAGAGTCACGAATCTGGGTTGCATGCTGAAGCCTCTGGTCAGGGTCGCTTTGGGATCGTCGAGAGGCTGTTCTGTACAGAACACCTGTTTCGTTGCTTTGACTGCCATTTTATACCTCGGTATCTCTGTCTGTACTAATTTCTAAGTCATAGCGTTTCAATTCGAGCAACTAACTTGCAATATGGAGATGCTGGTAGCTCCAGCCTAGCGAGAGATTTCGATTTCTGACTTAAATGATTTATGCAGGATTTGAGCTGTTACGTAGCGATTTTGGATGCTGCTGGTTTAGAGCTATAATGCGTCCTCTTTAGTCACAGGGGATTTGATTGATTATGGGCACATCAATTTCTAATGCTTGTCCATACAGAGTGCTCTATCTCCAGCAATTCCGGTGATAGCATTTCGTTTCTTTGTTTACCTGTGATTTCAAAATATAAACTAACAGTGGAAATGATGTTCGTTTCAGACATTCAATTTCTCGGCTGTCCTCTTAGTCAAAACGGGACGACTCAAGGACAAGCATTGGGACAGGTTGCCAACACCTTTTAAGTTGAACGCTGACCCGATGCTAGCCAATACTGCGGATGATCCGATGAGGTACCTTACGCTCACTAACTATGTGGAAAAACCGTCCACTAATAAACGCGGGAATCCATGGCGTGGTCCCCATGAGAAGTCCTCTACTTTCTTTCAAATTCTGATCGACATGTGCTCAAGCCCAGGAGACATAGTAGTGGATCTCAATGCTTCTACTGGGGCATCTCTTTTGGCGAGCAGAGCTTCAGGGCGCCATTTTTTTGGAATCGAAGAACACAGCGACATATATGACGCCGTACTCAAGCGGCTAATCCAGCCAGTAGATGCGGTGAAACACAAGAATCGTTGTGGTACAGAGAGTACCCCTAGCCCTTAAACTACACTGTCAACCTTCTTTGTTTTCATTTGCATTCCTTGCTTTGCCACCTAACTCGAAGACTGTGCTCATCTTCGTGGCTTTGAATGTTTAATTACATGGTCACTTTAGCTTGAATTATCAGCAACACAATGTTAATTTATTTGTAGCCTCCCATTAAAATATCTTCTTTTCTTGGCACCTGTCTCAGTGGAATAGCATACCAAGTCTTTCATGGTTTTCATACCAAGGTGATGCTTGGTGATTATTTCAGTTTACTTGGAATATGTTGGATTAGAATCTTATAGTTATAGTTTCCATCAGTTCTGGTTCCTGTAATGATGGGTCGGAGGTAGACTGTAAGGTTTGGTTTATGTTGGTCCGTCTATGCGTGGAGTGCGATTTTATGGCTGAACGAACAATGAGTTTGGTTGAAAATTTCGAGCTGTCAAATATCCACTTTGGTGCCCATTCATATACTCTCTGTGCTGTGGTGGCAGTAGAATACTGTAGTTGGTGACCATAATAAGAACACTTAGTCATTTCTGGGCAGGTTGCAGTGTCTCAGGACTGTTCTCGTACGCTGTTAAGATATGAACCTCGGCCGTTGTTTTCCAGAGAATATCTTAATCATTCATCAGAGCATCTATCACATTTTACTAAGAGAAAGTCAGGGTAGGTAAGTTAGATATCTGATCAGACCGCGTAGTGTATTTTTATGGAGTTGCAGTTGCGAGGTGAGGCTAGGTTTATGGTGCCAAGGTGATCTGTAATCTGGAAGGGTATTCCCCCATGGTGGTGATAGATAGCGAGTTTGCATTGTATGTCTCTGATCACATGCCGCTACGTACTGCCGGGCTCTGAATATCAGATAATTTATTAAGAATCCGACCTTTTAAGGAAATACGCCCCCACATACTACACCACGTGTACTCTTCACTGAGCCAATATGGTATCACTTTCTACAAACCAGATCAACTGAAATTACGTAACAAAATAGTTATGGTCTTATCGGAGAAAATCTCATGATGCAGAATGCTAAGTCTTTGACACTGTTTGCAGGGGTTCAACCCAGAAGGATTCCGTTCTTTGCAGATCCTAATTTTTTGCGAAGTCCTTCACCAACGTTCTCTCTTCCACCTGAGGCCGCAGCACATGCTTCATACCTTGCCGTCCAAGTATCACCGGAAAATCAGTCTGAAGAATTCAAGCGCCGCCCAAAAGCAAGTGTATACATCGATTCTGAAGCAGTGGAATCCACCTCTGAAGGTGACAGAACCATAGATATTATGAACTCGGAGTCTTCTGGATATAGTTCATTATCTTCGTAGGCAAGCACACTCATAAAATCAAAGAAAGATACCGTGTTTAGAAAACCTGGTTAAGGCTTAGCTTTCATAGCAAAACTGATTAAGTCTGAGTCGTCTCGTTTTAAGCTCCTCAATCCCCAGCATCTGTGTCTACGAGTTACTTCTTGAGAAATATTTTTATTTCAAATAATTTTAATGTTTTGATTAGTTTGAGACTACTGCAACTCCACTACATATTTTGCTAATGAGTCACTACAGTGATTTCAAATTCGCTAAATGTGAAGTATGTCACATTACTTTAGTAGTATCTCAGAGTTGGAACAAATCACCACCTGCCAAGCCCTTTCAAAATCTAAATCGTATAATTATTAATTATTAAAAATACCAACATGCTATTAATTCATATCCTCATATATATAAATACATGCTCCTACAAAACAAAATAAAATTATACATACATAGCGATGGATATATATGGAACATCGATAAATATATTTTTAGATATATATTTCTATATGTCTTTATATTTATACATATCTATACATAAACATATAGAGATATAAATATATATAGACATATAGAAATATCTATCTTTATATAGATATATAGATATATTTATATTAACATATATATATATATATATATATATATATATATATATATATATATATATATATATATATATATATATATATTTGGATATATATATATATCTAAATACATATCTCTAAATATATATATTTATTTATCTTTATTTTAATTAAGATATTTATAAAATAAGAAGATTAATAATCTACGCATATAATAACATATATCATTATATATATATAACTATATATATATACATTTATTTATTTACATATACATGTCATTTATATGGAACATCTACTAGAAAGGAATATCCCTAAAAATATATATATAAAAATTTAAGTAATCTATATAAAAATTATATATAAATTTAGATACGTATGTATAACTATATATATATACATATATATATATAGATATATTCATAGATATGTATATATAGATATTTGTATATAGATTTAAATGTATAGATATATATATGTATATATATATATATATATATATATATATATATATATATATATATATATATATATATATATATATATAACTATATTAATGCATATAAATTTATATAAATCTTGATCTAAATATTATACCTACCAAAAATTATATATATATATAGTTAATGTATATTAAGATAGTGATTTATACATGTATTTATACAAATATTTATAGATATTATAAATATATATGTAGTTATTTATATATATATAGTTATTTGATTATATACATGTTTTTATATAGAACATTAATGTGGACGAATATAATTGAATAAACATATATATAAATTAAAATATTGTATATTGTATATTGTATAAGAATTTGAAAGATTTTTATTTATATATACATGTATTTATATGGAATATCAATACAAACATATATAATGTTCATAAGTTTTATTTACAAATCATATAATATGATTAATGTATATAATGTTATTACAAACGAAACCATTTATTAATGTTTATAGTTTTATTTAAATCCGTATAATTTTATTAAAGAACCGTTATATGTTTAAATAAATGCATCCATGTACGTATTTATATATATATATGTATATATTTATATGTATATGTATATTTATATATTTGTATGTATATGTATATACGTATATTTTAAACCAAAATTTATAGTTTTATTTATATAAATATATAATTTATTAAATCATGAATATTTAATTTTAAACAAACATTATTGCATGTTTAATTCATAGAAAATAGAAGTTTCTTATATTTATGATTAATATTTCATTTTAAATCTTGAAGTTATCTTTATATACTAAATTCATATACTAAAACTTGAAGTTACCTTGATATACTAAATTCATGTACTAAAACTTGAAGTTATCAATTTTTCATTTCTCATAATTCTCTAAAGCAAGTCACATGTTCGGCAGAGAACCATGGTCACCCATGGACTTGAAATGAATTCATTCAAATTTCCATCGATGTCATTTACATGTCTTATTACAATGGACCGAGAACCTTGTAAAGCAGGTTCATGTCATGGTCGATGAGGATGGTCACACTGACATCGAAGAAGGAGCGGTATTCGGATCTCTAGGTCGATATGAAGAAGACGATGAAGACCCTAAAACAAAGGCAAGGTATATGAGTAGGTGGTTAAACATCGGAAGAAATATGTAAACTCAATCAAGATTTAAAAAAAGCTAGAGATGTTATGATAGATGCTTTTCCAGAATCGTGTGCCTACTACACCACTTATATATATATTTTTAAATATTAATATGTGTATGTATATGTATATACACATTTTTTAAACCAGAATTTATAGTTTTAGTTATATAAATATATAATTTAGTAAATCATAAATATTTAATTTTAAACAAATATGTTGTGGTTAAATCCTTCTATGTATTTATTAAAATGATTTTAATTATAAATATAAAGGTTAATAAGAACACATATAAATTTTAACATTTCCAGTAAAATATTTAAAATACAAAATTGCTTAAAACTATATAATATTTATCTATTATTTAAATAGATTAAAATATGTAATTAAAATTCTATATTAAAAGTACACTATATATATATTATCGATATATATATATATATATATCAATATAATATATGGCTAGATATATATATATATATATATATATATATATATTATTGATACATTAATATAGAAATATATATAATTATAAATTTCAAATGTGTTAATTAATTTATATATATTCTATTAGTTATAAGAAGCATACGCAATTAAAAATGTTATAGATATACCATCATCATGTCGTCGCCATAATATACAATCATCCAAGAAACACTAGGTAGTTATGTACAGAACATGAGATCACTATGCCATACGATTACCATTTCATATCATCCAATACCATACCACTTCATACCATCATCATGCTATCGCCATACTATAGCATCATTTTGGGTTCAAGGGTGTTCTTTATAGAACAGAGGATCAATTAATTATATGAAGCACTTATAAATAAAAATGATATAACATTAAAAATTATATATATTTGCATATATGTAAATATTCATATATCTATATACATATGAATATATGTATATATATATATATATTCATTTAATGTTATATTATCACCTTAAGTCTCAAATACTTATATATACACGTCTATATACATATATACATATATGTATATATATATATATATATGTATATATATATAGATACATATACTGTAAAATTTGTATATATAAATAGTAGTTAATGTAATTTAATACTAAATTAATCAGGTTTTAGGACCATAAAATAAAGAAGTTAATAACACGCATTATTATACGCGTCATAATTTAATATTTTATATGTTTTAATTTCGTAATATTATGTATAATATATTAACTCATGGAGCCCATTCTACTTCAAGATGTTTTTTAATATAAATCTACGTACATTTACTAAAATAACTATGAATAAGAATATAATAATATATTTATATATTATTTAAATCTTTATATAAATATATATTCAATCACGTAATATTAAATTCATATAAATTAATATAAAAAAATTGTAGATTTAAACAATTATATATAAAAACTCAAATTTAAAAACCTTATAGATATATGAAAAGATATTTATTTTTTTAATAATATATTATATATTATTCTTCAATAGTACTATATATAATTATGCATTTGCATATCTATATAAAAAAATATAAATACATATTCTGATTGCTATGATAAGTATCTATTTAATAAGTATATATAATATGTATATATATTGAATATATACATCTATCTTTGGTAGTTGTTCCATTATATATATAACATTATATATGTAGTTGTTCATTTAATGTTATATTATATATATATATATATGTAGATAGATGTGTATCATGTATATGTCTATATACGAACGCTCGTACTTGTATTTTATAATTTATTAAGTACTTGAAGTGGTAGCGTATCAAATGTAATAATGACTATTATTTGATTGCAATTTCGTCTATATATTTATTTGTCAGAAGTAATATAATATTATTTTATTATAAAAAGTTTCCATTTAATATTTATCTTAATTATAAAGTTAGAATTTTTACACCATATATAAGCAATAAAAATAGATCTACGACTACACAATACGGTGGAAGCCCCTTTTCTTTTCTTCCACGTGTGTTTCCAGTTGTATGTCTAAAAAAAGACATACTTTATGCCTACAAATAGGTGTTCTGGACGAACAGCAGTATTTAAGTATACGTTAATCTAAAAATACCAACGTTTTTTCACCGGCTGGGAATAAACGGGAACCGATAACCTACGTTATCTATTCTACACCAAGTAGTGTTCGGTACAGAACTAGGTTCTTCGAGTTTGAAGAAATAGGTGTTCGGCACAGAACGAGGGGGAAGGGAGTATGGGGATAGGGAGGGATCGGGCGATGAAAGAGGCCCTACTCAACCTGTTCTGTACAGAACACGTATTTAAAAACCACAGTTGTTGCCCATTCGGCACAGAACAGGAGATCTATCCGAACATGATGGTTCTCGCAACTGTCCAATGTATTGTCTTTAGATGAAGCACCAATTTTCTCCATCAGTTAATTTTTGTTCATAGGTGCTAACACTCGGCCATACAGTCTAAATGATCAACAGAATAAAACCAACCGAGACAATATTACTGCTTGTAGGAGGAGCTGCTGCCCACTTCCATCGTGTCCACCTAGAGGTGTTCTGCACCGAACGGCTCATTCTTTAACTTCCCCCAAATTCTTTTTACATAAAATCCTAGCTTTTATATCAGAGCTTTCTGTAATATCTTTATACTCCAAACTGTCTTAGTTGTACAGTGAAATATAATGTGGGTGTTTTAGGTTTCCGATCACAAGGACACTCTAAAGCACCGATATCACACGCAGGATAGCTGTTCTTTATTGTTTCTCCTCTCAGCGTCTCCTTTCTACCCTTCTCATAAAGTGCAGCTGAGTATTGTGCTAACCTCATTTCGTTTTAATGCAGGTCCTAGTTGGTTGTATTGCTGTGTCAATGGCATATTCTGGCCTCTTACATCGTAAGTGAGCTTCCTTGAAGTACATCCACAAGAGTGATAACCAAGCAACATATCATATTTATACCAAGCAAATGTCCGAGAGCACATACTCTTGACAAGCAAAGAATGCATGTTTTCAGTTTATAATGAGATTATCTCTAAGAACGATAATCCTTCTGGTCTTTACAAGAATAGGTTTTCTAAGTTTAACATGGTACGCAGGACACTGTTGAGTGAGAGCCAGATACGTAGGTGAAGAGGTTGCTTTTGCACAATTTTTTCCAATCCAATGTGGGTCTCAGGGGTGATGCGTACTGATGGATCTCTAGCCTGGCAGCTGGCTTAGTTGCACTGATTGTAGCCCGCGATGGTGTCCTTTTGGTTGGCTCGTTTGTGTACCGGGCATACACACTTCGCTGGAAGGTGATTCCTCTCGACCGATCTTGAGAAGTGATTTAGTTGTAGACTGTGTGGACTGTCCCAGTTTGCCCCTGGGTTGTTTTAATTATAGGACTGAAGTAACTGAAGCGTGATGTCTGATTCCTTTCTACAGTGGTCAGGTTTGGGTGAGTTCTTCAAGATAGGCGCAGGTGGTGTGGAGAAAGTTGAACCTCTGTACATAAGCAAGGTATGTTGTTCCTGATTTTTCTTGGACGTAATTTCGCAGCACTCTGCTTATGGATAATCAAATTCCAAGTTATCTTCTCTTAATTTGTCTAGAAGATTGAACTCGTCGAAGTTACTATGCCCTCGCTGTTAATTTACTATGGTGCAATCAGTGAGCATCCTCCGCAGCTGATCTTGGATTCCAGAGCAGTAGTGATGAAGTGAATCTGCTCATTCGTTGATGTGATAAGCCTTTGCTTTGTGGAGCAGGTGAATATGGTGCTGCAGTTGGGACTTATTGGCACTGCGCTGGTGCTGCCAGCAATGGAGATTCAGTTCATAGCTGAAGACCAAAAAAAATCAGAGCTTTCTGTAATCTCATTAGCTTGAGTTCGATTCCACTGATTTTTAAATCACATCATTAAGTAGACATAGTTCACACTGGATGTCTGACCTGAACTAGGATACAACAAGCACTTTGCTATAATACGTACTTCACAATACTATGCAGCACAGTAGTCATTCATGAGAACTTTTGAAAAGGTTCATTGAGATTTTGGAACCATCGACAAAGCAAAAGCTACATTGTCAAAGTACATCGTGGTGAATGTTCAGCTCAAAACAATTAAAGCTCAAGACCCGTTCTGCACAGAACGACATTAGACCGGAATCCCAAAACGCGTTCACCAATAAAGGAATAACGCAGTGGCTGCAGTCTTTCAGGGCCAGTAAGGACCCTAAGCTCACATGGCTGGATTCTCGATTCCCCACTTGCCACGATTGGTGTTGTTTATCTGTACCCTAACATATAGCAGCATGACATAGATTGTCCGAACTTGACCATGCTTAGTCCATTGCAGTTATCTGCAGAAACACTGCGAGGATGTTAGAAAATTAGAAAATATATATATTTGCATATGTTGATCAATGAAGAAAGTATATTTATCTACATTACCTAGGATCAAAGCATGGACAGAGATTTGTTTTTACCTTTCATTCTGAGTTATTACGCTTCCCGTCTTGGCTTGCGAGCGTAACTCGTGCCCCCAATGTCGCTGTTCAGAAATCTTCTCTTCTTCTCCGGATTGGAACAGTCAGCAACCGTAGCTTCCTTTGGAATATCTGTTTCATCATATTTAAAATAAGTTGCATAAATGACAATCTGCAGAAACAATGCCGAACTGAATTTATTTCTTTTGACATACCTGGCATTTTGTCCAGGCCTACACTTCTCTTCCAATTTTCGCTGAACGGTGTCCCACATTCCTTCTTTGTGCATCGATTTTCCATCCATGACTGCATCACCATACACCAAGGATGATACGTGCATCTGCAAGGTGCGACTATAATGTCCATGTGCGTGAACTTACCATTGCACAAGGGACAAGGAATAATCGTGATCACATCTGAGTCGTGGCCTTGTATATCTTCTAGAACATGCAGACTTGGTCGCAGGTTTATGGGCAATTGATTCCGTTCCTTCATCATTTTGAGGACGCCCTTCATTCGATCCATTTCTCCGATCAGATTCGCCATTACAGTCTGCAATCGATCCATCTCATTGAGAGCTTCAAAAATCTCACCCTTCGAATCAATTAACGCAATCTCCTTCTGTTTGATTTCATATTTCAGCTTGATGACCCGTCTCTTTTCCTGGCTCATTCTCTCAGCAACCTTCTTCGAGATCTTCTCGCTGCTGCTACCAATCTCAGTTTTCTTCTTGCACTTCTCTAGGACCTCCTCTGCCTCCTGCAACAGAATCTTCAGCTCCGACAGTCGCTCCAGTAGTCCATCTCTCTCGGCTCCCTCACTTGGATGCTTGGGTGATGTCATCCTAGACTTGATGAATACACGAGTGTTGGTGTAATCTGCATCTGCTTTCCCATAAGCTACCCTCGAATCCTCAATCTCTTTCTCGAATTTGGTCTTTGCTACATCATAGTATGTCCCTTTCAATGATTCTGCTCCAACATACCTGATCACAGTTTCACTCTTCAAGTCTAAGTTTTTGCACGTACTCCATCTCTCCGCTGCGTACTGGGCCCAGTTCATTGGGTACCCATGGCAAACTTCTGACACAATTGCTCGAGCCAAACTCTCTTTAATACATTGATTCTTGGGCATCTCACTGAACTGGTAGATAGCTGGATACAATTCCACAACACGGCTTTTCACTCTCTCCGACTTAGCACCTGGGTAGAAGTATCCTAAGTTCTGCTGCCTGGCCCCAAACATCTGGATCAGCTCTGAATTCTGCACGTGGTTTACATCTCTAGAAGGATCTAACCCATAGTTGGGCAATGACACCTCCGATGCGAACCACTTCTCCTTTCCCCTCTCTACATTATCCCTCCCCATGACCCCAGCATAAACACCTGCCAAGCTAGTGCAAATTCCCTCCTGAACTTACGCCCCTCCAAACTGAGCACTAAGCATGTGTTTACATCTGCAAATAAAATTGGACAAACTCATCTTAGTTTCTAAACATGATCAGTCCACCCAGACCAGCCATGGAATTAACCACCCATGTTTTCTGAACTCTTTGTTTTCTGGAAATATAATTTGCAAAACGATTATAATGATTGTGTAACCTGTTCATAACTCTACACTGATTGTATTATTTCCAACTGATTCCAGAACGACACGACCCATGGTTACATTACAAAACAGTAATAGCTGAACTCATTTTCCCTGCTTTTCATTCTACGAAAGTGAATTAATTCGCAGGCAGCGACCGATTGCCAGGACAAGAAAACACTTACCTTGTAAAGCTTCACGCTTAAACTGAGGGTAGAGGGACGCGTTAGCAGCTTTGAAATCAGCAACTGTGAGCAGCCGTTTTCCTTGATCAAGATTGCAAATTGCTCTAAGCCTGCAAAATTAGGTACGTCCAGAGTAAATGAGAAATTCATCACCTCTAAAAGGTGGTTATTCATGTTATTTGGATATTATTTAATCAATGTCAAAGTGTCAGTATAATAATTTCAGCCAACTTTACGTAGTAAATGTACAGAGAAAAGAGAAGTCACTGACGCTCGCTGTGGAGAAAAGACATACCTCATGCAGTTGTTGCTTAAACACAACTTCCAAGCGTGCATCTAGACTGTTCTCCAACACAATGCGACCATCCTTTATGGCCAACACCACTCCGCCAGTGCTGCGGTCACAGAAATAAAGATCAGCGAGCCCCATAACAAGAGCTGTCCTCCAGATAAGAAGGATGACGAATTAAATCAAAAATTCAAACGACAAGGATTCTGCTCATCTACAATGATACATCCCGGTTGGAAACCCCTGTACCATAACAGTAGTCCTACTGTAAACAGAAATTCTATGCTAAATTACCAAAACAAAAAATGCTCGATGCAAAACCAGCAGCAGAAAAGCAATTAAAAGAGGGTATTAGTACCAGGAAGAGCCATGATTAGCAGATCCTGGCGGACCGGGAAGGAAATGCTTGTCGTCCACAAAGACATCAGGTACATCAACATTCAATTTCTCTGCGTACGCCTGCTTCGCTGATTCGATTACTGACTGCACTGCCTCAAGATCTTGCTCACGACAACGCAGCTGAGTCGACGGCTCCTTCAGCCTCAACAGACCCTGTATGTGCACACGTTTCCCCTTTCAACACAGGAAATACCTCAAACTCGCAATGAAAATGCATATAACGGCCATTTGATGAAAAACGACCAACATTTCCTTCAAAACTGCATTGCCCTCAAAGAAATCAATTGTCATACATTGAAGGCTGCTTACTTGAATGATGAGGGCTTCCAGAAGTTTGGGATAATCCTCATTGTTACTAGAGCCAACCTTCTGCAGCTGCTTCTCAGCTGCATCTTTCATCTTACGAACCAAGTCATCCTGAGCTTGCAGTAACTTCAAACGTGAAGCATTCAATTGCGGCGAGTACTCACTGGATCAAGATGCGTACATCAAACATCAGTTAAGATTCTCAATGCCCTCCATAACAATGTTTCTGCGCTGAACTAGGCATGTGGCTACTTGATAATTCTTAGCTGGGTAAACTTCAGCTTAAAGAAGTCCCCTCACCTCAATTAAAATCACCAGAAAGAGGAAAACAAGCCACTTCCTAAGTTTTCCTAGATTCAATGAAAAATATCACGAGTTGCTGAAACTTCAGTTTTCACTGCATTACCCAAGGCCAACCATGCTTGATGCTGAAACATTGCAACCTAAGCATTTGCGAGGTCCTAAACAACGTCATTATCAATATTGATGAGCACGGAAAACTATTCTGTAGGTGTTGATTTAAGTATTACATTTTACGGCGAACTTCCACCTGCTTCTCCTCGCGCTCGAATTCCTGACGGATTTTCTTCTTTTCAGCTTCCACAATCTGTAGCTTCTCAATGTTGAATTCCTGCAATCGACAGCCAACCACCAAGCATCAGCTACAGTGTAGTTTGACTACAATTAAGACCTGGTGAAACAATCAAAAAAATTGCAAAGGAGGTTCCCCGCTATTGTTCGATGGCACGAGGCCAAACTGAGCTTGAAACTCAACAACGCAAACATAGAGTTCCAGATAACTGCGTAGTAGAAACGCAAGAACCAGTGGGAAGAAACGAAATTCAAGCTCCATAAAAGACCGCAGGAGAGACAGCTCAATCGACTAAAAATCACATTGCTACTCTAAGACATGCCTCCGTCGCAGTGTAGCAACCACTGACCAAAAATAAAATGCATCATAACTTCTCTCATCATCCCAATCCTTCCGAATTTCAGTGAACTTCCAACAAAGAGGAAAACGACGAAAGTCACCCAATCCACTAACCAATATCGAATTCAGATCGAAAAACCCTAGAAGTCCAACAGTGAGCCCGAAGTCCATCCACTAAGATGTCGCTCATTCGCTAACTCACAAATGCGAGAAACAACACCAAATCCAACAGTTACTCTTCCAGACCCAAACCCCACGCCGATGCAAAATCCTCATCGCATGATCACGTGCGCTATCATTCAGAAGCCCTGCGTCACCGAGATTCAACAACACACATCAAAAGTCTTCCGATGCCCGGAGCTTGGTTCAAACAACTTAAACTTTTATCGGTAGCTCCAGCTACTGCAAGCTCAGGAATGCAGCCACCAGGCGACAACACTTGCACCACCACATTACACTCCCCTAAAAGCGGAAGAATCTTGACAAGTATGCGAGAGCAGTGAGTACTGTATACTTGTTATTTATATTACTTGTGTATCAGGAGCTTGAGCTTGTGAGAGTATGTCGCTCTGGCCTTGGCCATGGCTGCTAAGTGGCTATGGTTATTCTTGAACAGGTCCAAATTGTCATCAATCATCAATTGTAGTTGTTTCCCAGCAGACGTTTTGTTACCCTAAATTGACCATCAACTTCATTGAATTTGACATGTTGGTGTACAGGTCATCATTTTAATAGGAGTAAACTTTGATAGTTGTCAAATAGTTCATTAGTAATGGATGATTTCATCCTCATATACAGAATGAAACTGTCTTACTAAATAAAGTAATTCATTCGCTCATGGCTCATGGAATCCTGCTCATGGCTCATGTGCTCATGGCTTTATGCTCATGCTCTAGCATTCCCCGCTCATACAGTAAAGAGTTTTTCATGTTTGGATTCTCCCTCAAGATTCAACTGTGGCAATCTGAATGTTGTACAAGTGTCCAGTACGATTTCAGTTTCATGTCTCTGTGTTCACACATGGGACAATTAGATTTCTCGATCAGCTTTCTGGGAATGTTTCAATTCCTCTTTGATAATAGAATACCAACTCTTTGGTCCTTATTCCATAACAGAAATGTGCAAGTTGTGTACAGGCTCAAGCCAGACTCAATTAGGGCAGGCATAATCCATAGTACAGTAGGAGTATTGTGGAACCAATCATCAAAATTTGAGACTGTGTAGTTGCGTACATGACTTTCTAATACACAATATTCAAAATGTTTGCTTGAAGAATGTGGCAGCATGGACAATGATTGGCAGAGTGTAAATCACACAATCCAGAGGACTTCATTCAATTTGAGTTACTTGCCTGTTTCAAGGGACCCTGGAATGGCCATGCACTTGACATCAGAGCTACAAGAAGAATAAAAATACTACAAGTTTTGCAGTACTGTTGGATGTCATCATTTGGGTGGACAATACCCTTTCTTTCTCATACAATAGTTCTAGACTTTTTTTTTTTTATGAACCCCCAGACCTCTTTCAATGAAGACCTCATAAATTATAATAGATGTATTGTACTGGTTCCAAGTTCAATGATTTTAGCCAGAAATGAAGGCTTCCAAAGTCTGATTAGTATTGTAGAGCTGCTTGTACATTGATTACAATTATATATTGTGCATCATTGTGTAAATTCTCTCCATGGCCACTAAAAATTTTAATTATTGTGCAATAATTTTCCATCTACACGAGGCTCTAGTATATTATCAAAAGTATATTGTAATTGCATATGATAAGGTACAACAACATGAACACTATCAATATACATAGTATAAGTAAAAAGAATCACTTTAAGAGCATGTTAGAGTCTTGAGTAAACAAAAAGTAAAGACATGCCAATTCAAAAAATTTAGTGTAGTTGAGAACCCTGCTTACATCCTGTCCAACCAGCTCAATACCCAATTGATTGCATTGTGTGCATTCTGTGCTTTATTATGTTTTATAATTAAATAGTCAGTCCCATAATAGAACACATCTCATTGGTGTCATCCTGAAAGTCCCAACAATGTAATTTTATTGAAGACAAGAATCAACACCAAAGTTTGCATTGTGTTTGGAAGAGCTTTGTAATTGTATTTAACAGCTACTAATTACAGTCATTGGAATGACACATAACACCTACCTTTCCCTCAACACAGGCTTGCAACTGAGCTTGTCCACTGGTCATGCAGATTGTCATGAACACCTACTTGGCAGTAATTGATCCACAATATCAAATCACATTGCAAGCATCATTCACATGCCAGCAGTGTTAATGTATTCATTCAGAACTAGAGATCAGCACTTGACAATCAGAACATATAGCAAGTAATTTGTCTCCCTTTGTTAACATCTGAAACAGGTAATTAAAACACCAAATAAACACATGAAGAAAACAAACTGTTCCCCAATCCACCAGTCAATGCTCCCTCTAAAGCAATCTCTGGCCAAACCCAAAAAAATATATAAAAACAGTAGGAAACAAGTCTTCTCCAGCATTGCGTATGCCATTATGACAACGATACCAAGACTCAGCAGAACTGTAATTGACAAATGAACATTACAGTTTTGTAATAGTCATCTAGTCCTTGCAGAAGAAAAAATCTTTGACGTTTGGCAATCTTTGCACACAAGCAAGCAAAAAAATCTTGTACTCCTTGCTCAAGTTCGACATGCAAACTGCAAATGGTAGTTCTGAAGATTTGAAATGGCAAATGCTTCTAATTCCGGCTGGAAAGTCTTTCATCACTTGAAAGCTCCAACGACAGGCCCGCTCAAGCTTGCTCGGTGTGATTGATTGAATTTAGAGGACCATTTGTGTCTTCGAATGATTCTATGTGTGTTTGGAATATCAGCTGTCTTGCACTTCGATCGACCAGCTTTTAAAAGGGGCTAGTACATCAAATGATTTGTTGCATGAAGGATAATTCAAATACTCTTGAATTGTGTGCAACGTGTGGTAACATCACGTAAATGGTATGATCAGTCCTACTCAACTTGAAAACTAATGTTTGAGCTTTGTGTACAAAAGCAATATAAACAGCAAAAAAACCCAAATAAAGGCGTCATCTAACGTATGTACATACCTTCCTGAATGATTCTACAGCACAGGCTCAAAAAGACAACCAGGAGCATACTTCTACTCATCTGCACCTGGTTCTCTTGCCCATTATCATGTCTAAATTTTAGTTCTAGGCTTAAGTTTTAGTTCAAACGGCCACATAGGATAGACTCACCCCAATGTTGGGATGCGCTTTCAAGTCCGTGGAGTTTACTTCGGCAAGAAGACTGAATGTTACCAGAGGGTTCGGTGAGAATTGCAGAAGACCTGCCACCAATCCCCTGTCATCGAATCGTCCCTTCAACGTGGTTTGGCTGTTGTAGATGTATGAGCCAGCAACCTTGGCAGAGGTGAGCCCCTTCTCATACAAGCGGCTGATGTGGGTGCCAACTTGACATCTCGGTGACAAGAAACGTGTGAAGTAAAGATCGAAACTCTTCGCAATTAGAGGGTCGATGACTAGAGACCCTGTGAAATCATCAGTGGTGAAGCCAATTCCTGCAGAACATTACCCACATGCCTATCAGTTCCGTAAACTGCAAGGAAAAAAAACTTGCTTCACAAGTTATGATACCATAACATACCTATAGATCAGTCGCAAGCAAACTAAAGGATAAAAAATGATAAAAACTTTCTGGCTAGGACTCAATTTGTGGATTCAGATGGCCAACCAGCTTTTGTCATTCCAATGTTCCTCGTCTCTGTGTTGTACAGCAATGACCCTCCCGTGAAGATTCTCTTATTTCCAAGATTTGCAGACAGCTCAAGATCGGGTGCAGCCTTGAATCCATGAATTTTGGCGTGGAGAGCGGCAAAATCGTGTTGATAGGTGATCTGTTTGCAGGTGCAACATAATATTATAAGGATAAGAGGTGTGCATTCCATCCCAGAAATTCATAAATATTACTAGCACAGGTATACAAATACAACAAATCGCAGCTTGTAAAACAAATTATGAGTTGGCGTTATACGGACAGGTGGACAGTTAGAGCAGAAACATTCACGTACATGAGCTTTGCCATATTCCCCGCCCGGAAAACTTGTTTGTACGCCTGCAGTCAGCCCCGCCAAACCGAAGTTTGCTATGGTCGATTGGGCTTGAATCTGCACAAATGTACACCTGGAAGTAAATTAAACGAGACGATAAGAAGTTGTAAACATGCACAATGAGCAGTGGTATCGTCACCTACAAAACTAGGCTCTGGAAAAGCATTCAATCTTGCTACTACTTCTCAATAACAAGTAACTTTTGTTGCAAATTCTAACTGGATAGTAGTAATTCAAATTTTAACACAGAATCTCCTTTAACCAGTCTACCTTTACTATCAAGGAGACATTCTACAATCAAAATGTTAATTTTGTATGTTCAATTCATCATCCAAGTCATTCCAGGGTTCGCGTTCCAAGGTCTTTTTTCTTTCAAAACAAAATTCTGGAGCTCGTTATTAAGCGTTGATTCCCAGCTTTATCATATATTCATAATGACGACCTGCACTTAACATTCAGGATCCCCATGCTCCACCTTATAATGGAACACAAAGTATATCACATATACTTTAGCGAAGTGGTCATGGCAATCCACTTCTCATTCGTCTTTGTACGCTTAATTATTATTCCAGAAATCCAACAATACATTCCCCCCGAATAATCGTAAAACCCATTACTATGTTTCTCACAAGCTGCAAATCAATCATTACTTAAGTACCCTGCTGTCCACGAAGGAAGACCTAATTTGCAGACTCTGTTTCTAGTGTTAACGTCTCTCTTAAATCACAGGACGTAAAAATACTCAAGAAATCTTAGACTCTGAGCAGAGAAAAAAACAACCAATTCAACTAAACCTAAAACCAGTGCAATCCGACATTCCATGATCCGGAACACACTCTCCAGAACCATCTCCGACCCGAACCACTTTCCCTTTTATCAAACCATTATCAACAAAACAAGACGAACTGAAAGATAACCTGGAGAAGTGAAAGACCAAGTAAACCTCACTAAAAAATTCAAACACCATTAATACTTAAGAGAAAGTACCCCGATGAAGGCCAGAACTGAACAACGACAGAGGCAATATCATCAGAGCGACAATCACCTGGTTCCCAGTGGTAGCAAAGGAGAGGTTATGCGTAGTATTCCCCTCCTGGAAGGTAGCCATCACGATCCCCACAGTCACATCCTGCACAATCGTAGCCGTGGTGGTGATCGTCGCGGCCCGCGGGCCCCGGGACGACACCATGACGGTGTGCCCACCCAGAAACCCCTTCGTCACTAGATCCTTGGCCTGCTTCCCCACGTCCGAGAACAAGGGCGGCCCTCCCACCCGGGGACTCGCCTTCCGCTCATCCGCCATCGCTGCAGCTCCACTAGCCCCCGATCAACCCCCGAAACCAACCCACGCAACCGCAACCCAAAGTCCAGACACCAACAATCCTCCACAACTTTGAGGTCTCAGGAAGCTAGGAACCTGAGCCTGGCTGTGTTCGGACGGGTGCTACGATCGGCACAGTGCACCGATTGAGCCGATCAAGGGCGCGTTGGAAAGCTAGCAACGAGCGCTGTAAACTGCGCCGATCAGAATCGGAGCTTAATCGCAGCTTGATCGCCGCCGGACGTGCGTTGTGAAGCGCGGCTCCATGAAGACTGCAGAGTTCGATGCCCACGGTGACGGGATGCCGAGTCTCGTACGTTAGTGTACCTAAGACCGGGAGTTATGTAGTTGTGGTGTAGATTTTGGGCTGTCGGAGCGTGGTGTGGGTTTTGGGTGTGGGTTGTGGTTTTTGGGTTGCGTCTTTCGGGCATGGGAATGGTTTTTATGGTTCGCCACGTGGAGTGGGGGTTGCCAATGGGAGGTGGCCACCTGGCGTTGTAGTTCGATGGGGTTGTCAGTGTGACCCGGTCTGGATTTAACTACCGGTTAAATTGTCTAGTTCACCTTCAATTTTGTCATTATATAAAAAGGGGAAAAAAATATAAAAGCTTAATACTTGTAGTAGATGATTACATATTAATATAAGTTTTAAAAAGTTCTCAAGGTTAAAAGGTATTAAAATTCGAAATTCCTATATCTTTTAAAGTTATTGAATATATATATATATATATATATATATATATATATATATATATATATATATATATATATATATATATATATATATATATCTTTTTTGTGATCCTTTATATTTTTTAAATTATTTTGTTTAGTTTTATTTTCAAGAATGAAAAGTCAAAGAAACAACAATATACAAACTATTACATTGTCTATCTATCAAAATGATGGAATTTTAAATAATAATTATTTATTCACTTCAAAATATTTGTGGAAAACGTGACATAATATACCATGTTTTCTATTATATTTTGAAGCAAATCCACAATTCTAATGGATGTAAGGCTATATAAGATGCAATTGATCTTTTTATTTCATATGCTTGAAAATAAATTTGGATGTGAATACTATAAATTCATGTTGATAGGAGACACATATGAAGATTGAATTTCTTCTTTAATATGGAAAAGACATCAAAATATATTTTTAATAGATGCAATACTCAATTCTATATTTCTACAACTAAAACATATATTCCATTATTTTAAACCATTAATAACTATATCATTGCAATTATTACATTTGCAATATTTACAATCTTCATTTTTATTTATAAATTACTATAAGACTATTTTACTATAACATTATATTGAAAATCTTCATCTTATTTGAATCAAAGTAAAATGACGTGTATGCAATTTTTACTTAATTATCTTCATGAACGTATTCACAGATATTCATTTTTTGGAATTTAAAGTGTATTAAGTTGGGCTCAATTCTAATTTAATAAATACTTAATACACTTTAATTACCAAAAAAACTATTTTCTTTTCAATAGGATTGCAATTTAGAATAACTTCCTCTAACTTATATTGAAGAAACATAAAATCTTTAAAATGATGTAAAATTTTGGGCATACAAAATTTTACTATACATGTGCTTTTAATAAAATAAAATAAATACTTCATAACATATCAAAATCTTCATACACTATACTTCAAACATCTTTTACTTACTCCTTCATGACCAACACAATTTTACAAAAAAATAAACTAAAATAATTAACCTATTCATACAAAAATAAAATACATGTCTCAACATTTATGAAATTATTGTCACAAAATAGTAATAAAATATAAATCCAATCTAAAAGAAGTTCAACATGAAAATGTCATATACAAGTTATTAAGATTATAAATATTAACTATTCCAACCGAAGATTTAAAGCATAATAAAAACTTTTCAATCACGATTTCTCCTGAAATTCATATTATAAAAAAATTAAAAAGGTTATGTATGTCTTTTTATTGCAAGGCAATTCTAAATAAAAATTTAAACAAAACCCTATTTATGTATTAATTTTGAACATGCAAACTTAATTGATTATTTCTATCGTCATTTGATATACTTTAATGTTTTTTAAATATATCTAGTGATATCTCATTCATTTTGTATGTATGCCATTTTTTGTAATGCACATTATATATACATTTGTGATGCATTCTTTAAAGTAGTTGAAATATTAAAAAATTAAACAATGACTTTGAATTTCAAATATTCTTAAAATGTAGATTTTTTAAATCTAATACTAATACAATCTATGCAAATTACTTTAGCACATTATAGAAATTCAATACATCATGTATTCGGAAGTTTGTCTCTGCACAAGTTTTTGGTGACAGTTCTTTCACCATGACCTTTTTGTTGGAACTCACTCACTTGATACTTTCCGCAACGTCTTCATAAGAAAAAACTCCTTTTTAGTTTTCTTTTGGACTCCAAAAAACATAAGGTCACTGGCTCACTTGAAACATACTCTCCACCTGATTTAGCCAACCACGTTGACCTCTCTTCAAACCCAGCTGACTTCTTCCCACAAGCCTTAAAAAAGGGTGCGAGAACAACGTCATAGAAACATCGCAAAGAAAGCAACATCCCTTGGTGTAAAAAAAGCTTAGAAAGCTCTAATCGCTCCCGTAAACACTTCGTCTCTTTGGCAACGTCATCAAATCGAGATTCCCACCTCTTGGACATGGATGTGAGTGCCTCATGTAAGTAAGCAACTTGCTTCTCCAAGCAACTTGCAACTTCCAATTCCCGTGTACTGTTTGTTTAGTGCAATATCAAATGTTGCTTTATGCCCAAGTATACTGATATTTTAAAGGACGCTATGTTCAAAGTTTTTGCAAATAGATAAGACAATTTTAATGTTTTCATGGTATTGGTTCTAATGGTGGGAAAAAGTCTACAATCGGACTGAAAACAATCACATTTATAGTTATATAACAATATCAAAATAGGTGTCATTAATCGAGATGGCAAGTGACATGTCAAAGCAAATGATTTCATCAACGCCAATGTCATATAGAACTGTGTTGCTTGGACAAAATATAGCAACATCTATAATCAAAATATTAAATAAACATAGAATGTTGGTATAACTTCTTAACATTTTACATTCCATGTCATATTTAACAACATTTCATTACCATAATGATATAAAAGTACACTTTATAGATGTGAATTTGAAAAGGACCTTTAATAAACATTGGTTGGAGATTAGTTGATGGAAGGCATATTCATTGAAAGAACACGCCATCCGCAAACCGTACACTATCTATCATATCTTTCACTTCCGTCGCTGAAATCTACATTTGTGCTAGTTTCTAGTCAGAGAGTGCGGTTTTACATATCATCAATTTTTACATGCAATGCTTCAGCATTTTCCAAAACTAAGTTTTTATAATCTATATTTATTTTTTAATTATTTTTTAATTTTTTTTGACTAAATTTAGCTTTGTATTGAACCATTAGCTAGTCATGAACTTACCACCACAACAACATGATTATGAAGATGATGAATAGGATTGCCATGACAAATGAGAAGTATTTTTTATGTGTTTAAAGTATTGTAAATAATTTTTTTAAAACCTACATGTAGTTTTTGATGTCTGAAAGGCATATTTTTTTCCTTAATCCTACAAATATATGGGACTTTTTAACATCAAATGGAATAAATTATTTTACATTGATTAGATGTAAACATTTGTGATGACAATATACAAGCATTGTTTGATTGGCTATGCTAGTAATTTTATTTTGAAATTAGTAATCATTCAAATAGAGTTCTTAATTATCTTTCTATTATGTATTAATAGATACAATATTGATAAGCAAACATTAGTTATTTTTTATTTGCCACATAAATCATTGACATGGAGTTGTGTAAGAAAGATTTACGTGCATGATATATTCCTTCTGGATACGTTTTTCATATAGAAAAAACACAATATTTTTTTTTAAATGGAAAACCTATAAGAAACAATTTCTTTCTATTGCAGTCTTCTAAGTTTGAGTTGATAGTAATGACTAAGGTGAGATTGTTTTGTTCATTATTTTTTCCAAAAAAAGACTTTCTTCCATTTAGATGTGGAAGAATTGAATCAGCATAAAGAACAAATTACGATCATATGAAAATTTATGAATCTTTTTTATAAGTTGATGTTTGCTAATAAATTTATGTAGGAAAAAAGTTCATGCAACAAATAATTGCAATTGGTGGCAAATTCCCACGATTTGGATTTTAAGTGTCATTTTTTTGGAGTAAATTCTCACATTGTCATTTTCTCAGTAGATTCTTACAATGTCACTCAAGGACAAATCTTCACGATGTTAACTCCAAGTATCATTTTCACAATGCCAAATTTTGTTGTTATTATTCATATACGGATTTCAACTATCATTCTCCTTGTATCAATTGCAACGGTCATTTTTCCCAAATCAATTCTAAATATCATTCTCCTTGTATCAATTGCAACGGTCACTTTTCCCAAATCAATTCTAAATATCATTCTCCTAGTGTCATTCTCTCAGTGTCATTCTCTCCATATCATTCTTTAGATGTCATTCTCTCCATATCATTCTTTAGATGTCATTCTCTCAATGTCAGGATCAACTGTCATTTTCTTTGTGTATCACTTTCTCTTGATCAATTACTGTCATTCTCTATTTAGACTGTCGTTATCCTAGTGTCAGTTTCAATTGTCATTATTTCTATGTCATTTTCCATATATCTATTTGAACTGTTGTTATCCTACAGTACTCTCAGTTTAACCCCTAAAGGACAATAGTCCTAGAATGGGCTTTTTTGAAACTTGGGCATGTACCTACGGTTGCAATTTGAATCATGATTTTCTGAAATTTTAAATGGAGGTGTGCCGTACCGAGAGCTCCGTGTGTATATTTTTATTTTTCAATTCCGACATTGTGATCAAAAGTTATGAAGGTTTAACTGTCAAAAGCTGCTCGATGGTCAGCTGCTGAAATTTTCTAAGCCACTGTGAATGCAGCAAATTCTGCCCAAAACTGCCCAAGACTGCCCAAACCTGCCCAAATCTGCCCAAAGATGAAACTTTGAAATTCCACCAAAAATTGAGATTTTCATATTTTTCAAAAATAAAAATTTCTATTTATAGAAAAGGCAGTAGAGCATGTTTCCACTGTTCGGATTTTCAATCCAAGAATTTTTCATATGCTATTTTTATTGTCAAAAACCTGCCTTTGTATGTGAATTTCAGCATACCCCCTAGAGGAAAATGATTTTTTTGGAAACCTTCCACAACTTTTTTGAATATGATATTTTTTGGACATGTACCTAACTCAATTAGGAACAATAATATGGAGAGATTCATTCCACATCTACTTTAAAAAATGGTTTTTTGGGCCTTCAAAACTCTGCTGTCCCCTTTTTTTGCAGGGAAAAAAAACTTGTTTTTCTACTTTGAGCGTTGTGATCTTGCAATCGGTGAGGAATGAGTGTGTGAGATTTGGTGGACATGTAGACATAGAAGTTAGCTACAAGATCTTACGGTTAGATGTACTAAAAAAGACCCCAAGTTTGCAAAATCCACCTTGCTTTGAAGAGGGGCTGTTTTGAGGCAGTTTTGATGAAAAATACCCTCAGAACTTTAGGGGTTAAATTGTCATTATTCCTATATCAATTACAGCTGTCATTTCAAAATACATCTCATACAACAAATATGAGGCAACGTCCGGGCAAAAGAAGGAATAAAATTTAGATGAACTCAGAAATTCAAACCAGATAATCTCGCCCACAATCAGATACACTCAGATGCAAATCAGCTGAACCAAACACGTACTCCCTACACTGAAAACCAAAAAGCACATCAAAAACCTCATCCAGAAAAGAAAACAAACAAATCCTTAAAAACAAAAACGAAAACAAAGGGGCCCCCAGAACTAAAACAAAGGGGCCCTCAGAACCACATAAAACCCCTCAAACCACTCCCTCCACAGAATAACGCAAAAAAGTCCCGGAAAAAGCACCCCAAAAAAGGAAACGAACCGGATGAAAAGTAACCAAACCCCGACGAAAAACACTTCAAAACCAGATGAAAAACCGACTGTTGGAAAACGCGTCCCCCATGCGGAACACGAAAAAGTAAAGTAAGCCAGAAAAGGAGGCTGAAAAAGTGAAAGGAAGGGAGGAGCAGGAAGAAGACGACGGAGGAGGAGAAGTAGCAGAAGAAGAAGGAAGAGGAGGCAATGAAACAGACGATGTGTGTAAGAGAATGGGCTGTGGACGCCGGAATGCGCACCTGCTCGCGGAGAATCTCGTCCGCAACCGGCGCTTCCGAACGCGACTTGTGAGCTAGGAGGATCCTCGCTGAGCCGAGAGATTCGCAGAATTTTACAGAAGGTTGAGGCTCGTCGTGTGGAGGTCGGGGGGGGTCGGATGGTGGTTTAGGGTTTGGGGGAGGACGTCGAGGAGCGCGTTGCTGCGATGGACATGGGCAGGGGGCGTCCCCAGGGGACGGACGGATACGACTTCGCGTACCGGATGACTGTTGATGACAGTGAGTGGTGGTTTTGGTGGTTTTGGTGATTTTGGGTTTTTGTGTGGTGTTTTTTTTTTGTGTTGTGGAGGTTGTGGATTTGGGGGAGGAGTGGTGGAGGGTTTTTTTTAATTTGTTTTATTTTTTGGGGATGGTTGTAGGGTACAAGAGAGCGGCGGAGGGGCGGGTTACGCTGCGGAAGTTTGTCTCTGCGCAAGTATGTGATTGTGATTTTGTGGTATCATGGTTTGTGATTTTTTAGGGTTACTGTTTGAGGTTGGGATGGTTGGTTTGAGAGGAGTGAGGAGTTTGCGAGGCATTCAGAGTTGCATGCAGTGTGTAGATTTTAGTGACGTGTTTCGTGACACGATCTTTGATGGTATGGTGATTTTTAGACTCGGGCTTTGCTTCTTCTAGTTTGGCTGGTTTTTGAGGGAGTTAGGTTTTGAGCCTTAGAAGAGGCAGTGGTTTTTGGAGGATCCGGCGTGGTGAGCTTCGGGAAGAGTGTAGGGTATCTTGGTGCATGGGACATGGTGGAGCTTTTGGCTTTGCAGTTAGTGATGGATGGATGGTTGGCGGGATTGTCATCACTTTGAGCCTAGAAATGGGAGGAGCCGTCTCTTGAATTCATGAGCATGGAGAGAAAATCAGGCACTGTGGTAGTGGCGGGTAACAGGAGGCGTGGTTTGATAATTTTCGTTGTGTGAGTTGAGCATTAATGTCCAGAAGACAGGAGCAGATGTCATGCGAGAGTCCATTCTCGACTTTCTCGCTGTTCCATAGGTGAATTGAATGCTCATTCTGTTGTCTTTGGCAGGCCGTTTTGCAGATCTTGAAAGCAACGTGGACGTGTTTAGGGGCGCTCTATGGAGTACCTCCTAACGTCGAGGCAGTGAGTTCCTGTGCGTTTGGTGGAATTGCCGTCCTTCTAGGAACTTTAGGTATGTTTCATTGAAAATTATCCTATGGGGTTTGAGAGAGTTTAGGGTTCACATATGGTTTGACTTGGAGCTTTCTGAAACTTCGTCAATAAACTAATATGTTGGATCACTGGTGGATCAGGGTTGAAGGGAAGTTCCAAATTGCTCCGGTTCTACATCTTTTTTACAATTGTCTCTGTTGGGTGTGCTCTGATGCCTTTCGCATCAGGGAATTACGTTGGAAAGGTGAGTTTTCTTTTGCAGTTGCGGTCCTGGATTTATTGCGCCTGTCTTTTTCCAATTATTTTGGCCATTTGTTGGTTGACTCGTTCTGGGTTTGAGCGTTCTCAAGTCTTCTAGTACGACAAGGTTGAAGTTTGCTTTGGATGCATCTACTTTGTTTACGGAATATTGCACCCTATACTCGTCTCAGAGGCGTCCTTTCTCAAAATTGTGCTTTTATTTCTTTTTCTGATATGTTAACGTTGGTTGTACAGTGGAGAGATAATTGGGAGTACCTTCAAGTTACTGGTGACTATCAACGAGTTCTTTACTATACTCTAGAGGGGGTGCAAGAGTTGGCAGGTAGCCTTCTGACTAATTTGAAATGTTAACTTATATAGTAGGATATTATTTCCATCTTTCTATTTGAAAACGAGGCTTTACTACAGTTATTTTGACTTTTCTTGACCCTGTTATATTTAATTTCGAAGGTATTCTTTCTCTCTCTAGGTTTACTTTTAATTTAAAATCGATTTTTTTGGAATTGACTAAATTATTATTTCTAATATTATCACGTCGCACGAGCAGAGTTTCCTTCAGCTTATCCCAGATTGGATTTATTTCTATATCTCTGATGGTCATGTGGTTTGTGCAGGTATTTTGTTACAATTGGTATCTGTGCTCATAGCAATCAGCTTTTTGAAGAATGTGACCCCTCCTAAGAAACGAGATTGAGGTTTCTTGAATGGGGAGGACACAGTTGAGACCTTGGACTAGTTGGAAGTGGTAGCATTGCCCGCAATGCATAGTTTTTCACATCTGTACAAAATGATCCCTCTCATACAAGCAAGAGTGGAAGATGTGGGTTACAAGTAAGTCTGCGTGAGCCATACATCTTGAGCAGCCTTGGCTCTGCAAGTGGATTTTTTTTCAGGTTTCACCTCTTTTAGTTCACATGAATGTGCAGTTGTACTGGCTGATACACATCGTCATGTACTACCTTTACGGACTTGTTTATATTCACCCTAGCAGGACTTGCGAAGGTAGGAGACGTAGACCCAAATAAGCAGCTTGCTGACGGTGCTGGACTTTGTAAGAGTTGTTCTCGATGTTCTTCTTTGTTGTGCCATCTGTTCCCTGCATAATCATGCAAACAGAAGCATTGTGTTGAACATTGCAGTAAGGTTTCTCATTTATAACCTGCTTCAATTAAGTTATCCTATTGGAGGTTCGGTCCATTCATGTTCACAAATATTTTTTGACGCAGTGCTGAAACGCATGATGTGGAGAACCCTCTCGTTCTGTCTATGCCTCCTGTTTGAACAGAAGCCTCCTTCTGGTTGGAGGTTGGTTATGTAGTCAGCACCTTCTGATTTTTGAGTATACATTGGATATCATTTTGAACTTTCGATTATTTTGTGCATTGGCGAGTTGACACCTGACATCCTTTCACATGATGTTACGCAGTTTGACAGTTTTCTGTCGGTATGAATTCAGTAAGGTAGGTGAACCTCCTGAGTACCTTTTCAGTGACCTTTGAACTCAGCTCATTAGACTGCCTATTTGGACTTTTCTGTATCTTTTCGCTGTCTATGGACCGTTCCGCTGAAATGCAGGTTCGTGTTGACGTAGGTCAAATAGAAGTTAAAAGATGAAGCCTGGTCTCACTTGTAAGCAGGTCTCTTCTCAATTGTAAGAGCACTGTAGCTATTTCTAAAGTCCTTGGATCGCTATTTCCATCCCACCTCTAGGAGCAAATCAAATGTGCACATCCAGGTTAAAACTCGCATGCCAGTTTCACCTGTTAGTGTGACATACTTGGTATAATTGTGTAATATTGTTAAATTGATCTACCGGTTTATAAATGAGTTGTGGCAGCGACTTGTAACATATCACTATCAACCTGGTGTTCAAATCACTTCTTTGATGCTCGCGTTGTGTTGGCTTGGACTTGTTTTACCTTTTGTACCCACAGACAAGATGCCTGGTTTTGCTTGACAATCTGCATAGTCCAGACCTCTGTTTCAAAATTCGAGTAGTACTTAGAGCTACTGAGATTCACTAGAAACTAACCTAGGTACAAAAGTACTGGATTAAATGGCATGACATGGTCACATAAAGCAGTAAAGCTGGATTAAAAGCGATGAGAATGCAGAACTAAAAGAATATTAATCTTCATGAGGACATACTCTGCTTGACAAAATGTGATGCATTCCCACCCTTTTTCAATTGAGGTGCTAGTGACTGACATGCAGCTGAGTTACACATGATTCTATCATCACAGTGGATTCATAACTGTTGGTAAGGTTATCAAATTCTAAGGCCATATCCTTGAAGTTTGTGATCTTCTAAGGTTTTCGACAAGATAGTGCCTCCTTCCCCGCATTTTCACTTTGGAAACTGGTGCGGACTGATTACACGACAATATATGCTGCTCCCGTCAATAATTGAACTCCCTATCCTTTTTTACATCTCTAATTCTGGAGTGAGAATGAGACCTACAATTCATAGACTCATTGTAAGTCAAAGTCTTCAAGTCAGAGTGCACCCTCACTTTATACCTGCACAAAGGGCCGGTTTACTCAAAATACGAAACCACAAATAATAATAAATAAATAGAAAAACAAATGGATTGGAGCTTAGAGAAACTTGAGAGTTTCATTGCTCGATAGCATTGGTACCTAGCTTTTGGGTTAACTCGAAGGAGAAGTTGAGTTGGAGCCCAAGTTTTTTGTCCCTGGTTGAAAAATCATTCGGAATCCTACATGGCAAAAAGTCAGTCATGTTTTCCTAAAGCTCTAATTCATTAATATTATTAATTTTATGAAGCTTGCTAACTTTTAAGGCCAACTAGAAACCCCATTCCCAAAATTTTTGGAACATAAACCTTTGGGGGCACAACTCACTTGTAATTCCATCGTTTTTGGGATAGTACCTGCTTGCAAGGTCCAAGGTTTTTGGTGTAAACCGGCCCTAGGTTCAAGCTCGAGTGATAAGGTCTCTACTGACTCTGGCTTCAGCTCTAGATAGCAAATTGTGATGAGCATTATTGGTTCACATGAGAAACGTAGGAAACAAAAGCATGGGATACTGTAATGGACTTGCCAATGAACAATGTGTTGCACCTGATGATTCACCTGGTGTCGGTGATGGCTATTGGCCGCAGTAAAAATTGAAGCTGGACTGATTCAGCTTTTGACTTGTAGCTAACACCTGAATCTGCAGGAATTGTGCACGGTGCTCCTTTTCTTTTATCTCTTTTTTCCGGTTTTAGACGTTGCAAACTTACTAGAAGTTGACCGACCACTGAAGCCCTGCAGGAGCTCTATCTTGGGGCTTTCAATTCTCATGGTCTTTTGTCATGTGGCTGACTCGTTCAAACGGGGCTGTTGGCCAGAAAAATTGGCATGTGAGGTCTTCATCATCAGAATTTGTGGTCCAGCTAAATTTTATATTAGCTCATAGAGATAACTTAGAGTACGATGTAATATTGTGTTACTAATTGACATTACAAAATCTCCATGAAATCTTGAAAACTGAGATATTGCAGCACTGTCCATTACCCATAAGAAGTTTATCTGAAGCGCCAAGATATATTGTTTTTAAATTGAGGGATGTTCTTTCAAGAGAATGCAAGAGTATAAATCAATACCACTATTGTCGAGGATTTGACGAGTTTGCCTCGGGACGAAGTAGTTGTAAAATTTGTAAAAGTGGTGGTCCTTCCAACAGGGTGTTTCCTTAAAAGGAAGTTGCCGACCTTGGAAGACGTACTGCCAGAGTTGGTTAGATCGAGTGAGCGTTACACCCCATGGTTGCTCCAATTCTGGGATTTCCAACATACTGGCTCAAGCAACGTATTGTATTGAAGTTGATATAGGGTGACGATTACTCATTCAGGAATCAGAGCCAATGGAGGCCCAAATTTATTGATGAATCTGTAGCTGCAGAATTGCGACAGCTACCGGAACCTAACCAATTTCTCATGTAAGACAATATTGCAGCTTTGCAAGGTTATGCTACATTCTGTTACACAAGTATACATGATGGACTCCGAATGGGCTGTACCAATGTGAAAGGCCTAGCCTTATTGCTCCCACACACTATGATGAAATGAATCTCCCATGAAGACATTAAAAATCTGCGCCCAAGATAGTGGCCACACCACAGAGACTTGCCACATTTACGGTGGCTACGGCGTCTCTAGAACTCTCCTCTTCAGCAGTACCGTTTGCTTGGCAAATTAAGTACTGTGCCACGACGAGCTTAGCCTGATGGAACCCAGCTGCTACCATCTATGAAACTCATAGACGAGAATGCATTAGCTTGCGAAGATGTGAGCTCATGGGACCAGCCCACTCTCTTGCTCTCATTGGCACCGGCACCTGTGCACTTGTATTGTCCATAGAAGACCGTCCTAAAATGAGATCACGAGCAGTCAGTGTTAGAATTTTATTTTAGTATTCAAAGCCATGAAACGAAACTTGTGATTGATCATGTTTATGAGGTGGCTTACTTGTCTCTGCTAGAGTCTCCCCAGTTGAACCACCCTTCTGGTCTGATAATGTTGGCGATGTTGCAATAGATGAAGACGGTTCTGGAGTTTGGGCCCCAAGCACGACCCAAGTAAATGGGTCCAGTGCCTGTGATTGTGCAACCGACAAATGAGAAGCCGGTGGCGGTGTTGCCAGTTCTCTTTTGGGCAGTCAGAGACCCACTTCCGGGCTTGGCTATGGAGTTCAGCTGGCAGCTCTGCAGCAATAACAGAAGATGGAATGTCTAATTGTCATACTTCAAACATTCATGCATGGACACGACAAACTGAATTTGGCTATAAGTAGAAATCATGAAAAAAGTGAGGCGATCTACATGCTTAGAAAATATCAAGTGAGCTTGCAGTTCTAGATGTGAAATGAGGTTATGGCGAACCTGGTACAGCGATTGTCCATCCCCACAGATGAAATCGATACTGCCTGATACATCCCACACTTATTGTGAGTGCAACATAGATTGAAGCTAATCTAGATGAAAAATCAAGAGCTTGTCGGAAAAAATTGTGACGAAGCAATCTCAGGAAGTTCTACCTTCGATGTAGCAGTTTTTAAAGTAGTGGCGACCCTTCTGGTCGTAAAGCGTGTCTTGGGCTCCATAGAATTTGCAGTTGAAAAAGGCTCCCTTGTCACCCGAAATCAGTAGGGCCACTCCTTGTTTGCCTGTAGCTCCTCCGGGTGGAGCAGGAGCAGAGTTCTGCACATGGAGCATGAAAGCAGTTAAATGCCGGATGGTGTAACGTTCCTTCCTTTTAGTATGGAAGATTTGGGATAATTTTACACATTTTAAAGCGAGGCAGCTAGACTTAGATCCATACCTTGAAAACCACACCTCTTGCGATGAAATTGTCCGCAAGAATTGACACTGAAGCACTCTTTGAAGTACTTCCTGCTGAGCTAGCGGTGTCACCGTAAACCAGGACTGGATTGCCAATTCCCTCGAAGGTGATGGTCTTGCCCTTCGGCACCTTTACCTTCCCCCTGCAAGAACGAACCAAACCCCCTCAAAGCCAATCAGTACTGCAAATCGAGTCCCACAACAGACAAGAATCTAAGTAAGCTTTCCAGGATCCAAGCATGGGATCTAATCACAGTTTGAGAGTGCGATCATTACATTCCGGAAGAACTGAATGATTCTGAAACTCATCCCAGGAGAGTAAACCATAACACAACAAAAAATCACCGAACTGATTGTCTCAGCTAGAGCAGCAAGGAAATTTTGTATCTAGATTCAACAAAAAAATTGTGACTGGACACTCTGCTTCAGAAAGCTTACTTCCAGGTTCCCGAGCTAATCTGGATGGTATGCCGACCTCCACCTGAAGGAACAGCATCCACCGCTGCCTGCACCGACTTATACCCTCCCTTCCCAACGTAAAGGGTGTTGCCACTTGCGGCAAGAGTGGAGACGTCCATCGTCTGAACCGCAGGGTCAGCTGTCCCTGCCAAGACGGCAGCCTGGTGGTTCTGCTCCACGGTCGCAACCCATTGGTAAAAATCTTGCTGCGTTGCATCCCGGTTGGCAGCCTTTGGGTCCACTACTGCCTCAACTGATGATCCATAGGTGAGGCAGAGCAACGAAAGAGTAAGCCAGAAGTTGACAGACCGAGTGCCCATGGTGCATGCCATCGGGATGCAACCACGCAGACGCAAAACAGGGTTCGAACAGCTGCGTGGATGGTTGAAGTTGATGGTTCTTAGGGCTATATACTCTGACCAGCGTCACAGGAAGTATGGAATGCTCGAAGTGGGTCCCGGTGTTTCGAGCTGCTTCCTGCTCAACACTCGCATAATCAGTGCTGTTGACTACGTGACGAGGTTGTTTATTTTCATAATAGAGCCTTATCCAGGTCGACCGAACGGTAGACAAATAGTTACTCGATTCACCCCGAATTTGTGTCAAATATATTCTGATGGATTCTAACTGCGCGTGCACCGCGTCTCTTGGTGAAGGACGATGTGCTTTCGTATGCACATCCCAGTAATCCCACCGAATCACCGATCTTACTGATTCCGGAATTCTGTGAAGTTCTCTATCTTGTAAGTTTGGCGGTCGGAGGCTCAAAAGTTGCAGATTATAATATAATCCTTCTCAAGGGAGTAAGTGCCTATCTCACTGGAAGGATATTCCTTGTAACTAGAAGCATGCTGGGATTTTGGCCGGATTTACTCTCCCGTTTTCTTGTCAACCCTCGAGGTGAATGTACAGTGCAGTGAGTTGAAATATAGAAGCCCCCGTACGATCTGGGAGGAAAAATAAAACCACGAGTCTCAGTTTCATTTTCATATCACGAGCTGCTTCTTGAGAAGCTCGGCTGTGAGGTGGAAAGTGAGGGTCGACACGAACAATCTTCGAGTGGGTCACCGGTGAACTTCACTACAATTTCACTGAAAGCAGAGAACCTGGTTGGTTCATCTAGAAATTAACTGCGAATTCTCTAATGCGGTAGGTGAGGACAATCTAGCTATGCTTTTCAACAGCAAGTCTGTTTTGGTATTAATATACCGAAAGAAGTAACCATAGTTGTATCTCACAGAAAATGGAACTCTCAAGTTTCGGCACCCCCTCCAGAAGTACCTTCTGTTTAACCCGAGATGTACCTCAAAGGAACTTCCTTCTCAGCATTACGGTGACAATCTTTCCCTAAATCGCCAACTAGCCTGTCATTCTCGCTGGGCATGATTCACACTGCAAGTAAAGAGTTTAACAAATCACATTGTATCTACACCAGAGAAAAGCTTTCAAGCTTACCTGACTAGAAGTGAAGAGAAACGAAGAATAATCACGCGTTAAGCAAGTGGAGCTCTTGCTTACACTATATACGAACTCCAATCTTCCGTGAAGATGAGATAAACAAGAAATAACTACTCCATCGTCCATGGTTGAGAGTTAAGTTTCGAGATTTAACTTCGAAACAGTACCTTCAAAGAGTAACATCATGTTAATCACGTAGCGTGCTAGGAAAGCACTTGCAAGTTGGCATACGTTCGACGTGAAGCATCTCCGAACAGCTATGCACACCAACTCATAGTATTCGATCGCAAATTTGGCTGTCCGTGGAGCTGCCAGCTGAAAGGACGCTAATCGTTTTGAAAACCGCAATCTCTTGTGGTACATGTACGTTTATGTGCTTGGGAATTTGCTGATGATCCCTGGAAGGATGCATTCCACTTGAAGTCTTTATGATAATGTCTGAAGGAGTACAATATTGTGGTGCCTTAGCTGTGCATGTGAACACTTCAGTTGCAAGCTAGCTTTCAGCTTTCTGCCAAGTACGTGGACTTAGCTCATTGTCATGCACATTTGCTTGCATATGCACAACTTCTTAGTTGCAGACTTACATTTGTCTCGCTTTGATTAGAAAAACCTCCTGGGTCAGCCCATGTGCAATGCTGAAGTAAATACCTTGTCAGACACGACTTCGAGTCATGCAGTCTGCAATTCACTGCACAGCCATGCGGCATATCCGAGCAGCTGTCTAGTACTCTGTTTGCTTTGGAACTTTCACCACGTCAAAATGATGTGGATTTCCGTAAAATTATCTCAGACGACTGTTCATGATCCCTTCAGCAAGCATCTGATTCCAAACCTTCCGCCAAAAATTAAGTTAAATGCAGGGACAGTGATGACTGGGGGAGCTTAAATAGTAGGGTGACACCTGAATGTATTTAGTCTGGATGTCATGCTTTCTAAGGAATGGTATTTGCTGGCTGGTTTGATGTTCATGTGATTGCAAATTGCGCATAATTAATATTATATTGTTTTGCAAATTGTCGATAGGTGCTGCCGTGTGAAGATTGTACAGACCATGGTGACATTTTTCCTGGAGAAGCAACCCTGTAAGGACATACTACATGAGGGTGGACATATTACAGGGTGGCATACCAGACTAAATATGAAAGTAATCAAGCTGTAAGGAGGAGTCTTGTGAGGAATATTTGTGGATATTCCAATTGAAGGACAGTGTTTATTTGCTGTGCTACAGTAACCTTCAGAGTCAAGAGAGTGGAGTAACCTCCGTCATGTTAGAATGAGTCAGCAGGCACATTATCAGCGTGAAAGCCATCAACGTGAGTGATCTGGGTGATGTTTTACACTGCTTATGTGCAGGTTGAACTTTATCCAGTGCAATAAAAAAAAATTCAATGTGTCCTGAAACGTAGTAGTAAATTTTTAAACTATCAATGAATCACTACCAACTACTGTAGAAGATGTTAAGTATGCCAACTAAACTTCATTTAGACACAAAATCCATATATCATAATAAATCTAGTATTTTTAATTATTCATTTAATTTAATTTATTATTATTATTATTATTATTTTTTGACGCAAATGGTGACTTTATTCCACTGCCAGAGGACGAAAAAATAAAACACCGCTGCACAACCGAGATTCAATTAATTTCATTCGTTATTCTCATGATTCTTATTAGAACAAATAAAACATAAAACTAAGTTTTGTCATATGCCTCCGGTCCTTTACAGTTAGGAACTTCAGGTGGAAAAACGCATTTTTATCTGCCTGACAAGACGACAATGAAAAGGACAATCTAATATCATCGGTGCCCATATTCAAGCACTATCGGTTCACAATAGCAGGTCCGCCACCTGACGAACGAAAATCAATTTGTTTTGAAAAAGATAAAGGTTTGCCTCTCAAAAAATAAATTTCTCAAATTTTGTTTTTAAGCAAAAAAGCAGTAAAGATGACCTAAAATGGTTTAGAAATAATAAAATATTGCAAAAACTAATTTATTCTATTTTCGTTTTCCTTCCTTCAGAATTTTCTTGTTTTTTATTTTTAATTTTTAAAATAATTTTTGGACGAACCTACGGTAAATTATCTTAATCGAAACGAGCAGGAAATGACAGAGAATGAGCTGCAGGTGTTTGCGTCATGGCACTCAGCAATTCGATCCAAGCAAGAGCTTCATGCCGTCATGCCACAGCTAGTTTTTTTAGAAACCATCTCATAAAAACCAAACCAAACGTGCTACTATCAACGCAATAATTTTCCTGTCAACGGAGCAAATCCGAACTCCATTCGGCTCTCTAGACCCCACCTTGTGCATTATTGACACTCGACTCAAGTTCCAAAACCTTTTGTACGACCAATTTCAGTAGTAGTCCCATTCTTGCAAATTTTCAACTTGCACAAGATTAATAATATGTTCCACTTCACATTCACAAACTTCACAAACATGCTTGGCTCCGAAACAGTGCATGAAAAACTATCAACTTGTCTCCAATATGTCACTGAAACCTTAAGCTGCTGATCAGAAAATATTGTTCATGTTCTGTTCACTCACACTGTAGTTGTACTCTTGAATGTCATGAGCTGGGAATGGATGTCAAGCTCCGATCATGTGTGGAAGCTGCCGAGAATTCTTTCAATTTTCAGGCTTCAACTGCAGGTTGCCGCTTCTGATCCGGTTGTTAAGTTAGTAGACTAGTCCATGGATTTTGCCGGACAGGAAGGTGATGACCGACTTGGGCATGAGCATCTGATTCGTGGGGTGGCGCTTGCGGTGTCCGTTTCCAATCATGGAGGTGGAGAAGGGCCCACTCATGATTTGACTTGCAGGTGGTACGTGAGGGGGAAGCCATCTGACAGGAGCCGCCTGCACGGATTCAGCTGTCACTTGCTTCACTGGGAGTCTGGGACTGGTGCAGGGCTAAGTTAGCTTGCGCTGCCGCCGAATCTGTGAGGACGGTCGATGGTCAAGCGTCAGATGTTGTAAGTGACTCTTGTCGTTGGTGTTGGGCTTGTTGGTAGGTTGTGCACACGGGCGTCGACGTGCAAGTCCTTGCACCGACCTTTGGGATTGAGGCTTGTGTCCTAACTGTCTAGGTCTGTTGAACCATCTTCGGTGCAATGCTGCTGTATTTTGAATGATTGTACATTGGGTCCAAATGCATCATGGAATTGCAATAATCATGGTGGGAGGTTTGATTTGGGGTTCACCATAGGTAGGGTGAAAGGTTGGAAAGTTTGAAATGATTTTAGCATTGTTGCAATCCTGAAGCTTCAGCCCTAAACCTAACCCTAAATTCTAAAGGGCTTATGCTGTTGTCTTCAGTTTGTTCTGAGGATCGTGAACGGTTGAGAAGAATGTTACATGGGAGCGTGCCTTCACACAATTGCTATAGAAAAGTTGTCAACGATCTTGCAAAACTTTTGGGTATGTCTTCGAAAGCTCTGACTCTCTGGAAGTACTGTGCTCTGTTCAGAATATACGACGGTACGCCCGAAGCAGTTATTTCTTCCTGTTTGTTCCGTAAATAATTGGTTGAACCTTGTAGCCTCCTTACGTTTGTTTTGTGGCACGATCGAGAATGGCAACCTATAAATTTTCCGCTGGACAAGCTTCAGGTGGACAGCGACTTTAATGTATTGCTGAGAGTTGAGAAGCGTGAAGCTGTCTCTTTTGCACGCAAAGGTTCACAAACTGACGTCAGAAGACAAGACTTGGTGGCTTGTGCAATTCATTTGTAAGATTTCTCGAAGCTTGTGATACCCAGGTAGGAAGGGGAGAGGATCTTCAACCTTTCTCTTTCTTTTCTGAATACGACCCTGAAGCTTGTGTATGGTTGTTTCTAGAATTCATTACTGGACTTCGTAACTCAGGAAATTGATCAGGCCAGTCAATTACATATACTTCTCTAATTAGACTGCAAAAGGAATTCAACCGTTTCAACCAATACTTTGGATACCAATGACTTAGGATGTATTTGTAAGTTTCATAGTGGTGTCTAGTTTCTGTTGCTCAAAAGAATTTCTCAAGGTGTTGTGATGATTAATATCAACAAGAGTTATGATGTAATCTCATCTGAGCCTCGTAGCTTCAGTCCATCAATGTTTTCTAGATCCATTCAGAAAGTAAAACTGGGCTCAGATTACGGCATGGAGCTGGCAATTTCCCAACCCATGTCAGGTTTTTGTTAAAGCATTAAGAAGCAGTTCGCAAATCAATTAGTACACATATTAGCTCATTCTGTCAAATGGATCAGGATTAAGCAAAGCCAAGATCAATTAAAAGTGCTGCAAATTTCCGAGTGTTGGCTTGCCAGCTCATAGCGTTGGATCAGGTGGAACTTGAAACGTTTGATAGCAGTTGGCTCGCTACATTCAAACGGTACTGTATCTTGCTTCGGCCAGCAATCAAGTAACCCCATCATTTGACACATCCAGAATTTGTAGTTTGGCACATTAATTCAACCTTGAAGGTGTTCTTGATGACGTAATCAAGCATGAAATAGGGATGGTAAGTTTACGGTGTTGATCCTTCCCTTGCTCTTGGAATTTGGGCCAGCCTTGTTGGCCTATTGCAGTTTTGCACTTCATTTGGATATAGTGCAAATTTATGTATGATTGGGAAATTCGGACTGAGCAGGTTGAGGGCTAAGGGTAGCTTATGGTGAATTAACAAACTTCAGAATCTTCGCACTTTAAGCTCGATTTTGTTTCCATGGGAAGGCAATAACCTAACCACCTGCAGGCTTGACAAAGACGGCAGAGAGATACATCGCAGCTCACTCAAATGCTCAGGTATGTAAACATATAATTGAAAGCTTCAGAGTCATCTGCTGCATGAAAGTCCGTTTGGAAACATTCCATAACCTGTTTCGTAAAAGAGAGTTGTACACAAAGATAGTCACAAAAAACAGTCATGTTGTGGCCAATCGATCTTGGTCTTGATCATGATCATCATGAATGTGCGAATTATTTAGACTCTGTAAACGTGATAGTCTGTAAACACCACCGTGCTAGAAGGATAACAGGGTTAACAGATGGGAGAAATGATGCGTACTCTATCGAGTTGCCTAGTTATCTTGTTCGTCTTGATCTGGAAATGCAGCTTTCCATCTACAATGGATAACTCTCCGGACATAATATCCATTAGCCTTCAACAGAAAAACCATACTTCAACATATAATCGGTGGTGTTTTGATCTGCATCAATGCCCACAGTGGTTCCCAAACCGGTTTATTCCTGAAACAATTTTGCTGCGATGTCCATGACAGAACTCTTCGCCAAATTCTTGTAATACTTCCTTGCGTCTATTTTTTTTATTAATTGATACACTTGCTTACATCTTCAGTCCTCACATTCTCAACTGTGATTGTTAAAGAAACACATAATCAAACAGATATTCACTGTGTACATTTCACTATCACCTAAATTGGACTAGTCTCCATTTTTTGTATCAAAACCGTGCCATTAATTATAAGTTTGAATATTGCACCAGGCAAGCTACCAAGTTGGCTGTCAGAGCTCGTTGAACAGAAAGAAATCAAGACCTTGCATGTTGCACTTTCTTCCCAGACGCAAAGGACAACTCTGGGAAGCTGTGAAGAGCCATTCCATGGACCAGGTGTGCTCAAGCACTTGAGTCTTGGCTCATTCTGTGCAGGAGTGAGCACTGTAGCAAGTCAGCTCACCTCCGAATCGATCACTGAGGCATGGAACTTGGAAGTCACATCGAGATGCAACACTTTTAGTTGTAATTAGTGTGGACCACACAACTTGGAACAATCAACAATATTTGAATACCCCTCTAGTAATGTCAGCCACTTCAACTAAGAAATCCACATTATTTTAGCATTATCATGACCCACATTACTTGACAACTTGAGTTGGAACATATCCTTGTAAGTCATGCATTGATATGAAAATTAAAGAATCTACATTATTTGAGATAGTAAGTATAGTGAAGGTGGGCATTGCATCATTTAATAACCCCTCTTATTTGACAACCTACATCAAAAATTGTAGTATCATCTACCCAATTTGCTTAGCACCCAAATAATTCATTTCTTTCTCATTGGTAATAAAAGTACCATTTGTTCAAAAAAAATAAAAAAAATCATTTCCTTGTACACTGTTCAGTACATTTTCACCGGGTAGGAAGAGCGGTCTAGAGCAAACAGAGTAGTACTGAATGAGATGGCGTCAAATTGGGAGGCACCATTTGGCATAAACTTTTTTAATTTTTTTTGAAGCAAAATTAATTGCAAGAAGGAAAGAATACAAGCCCTCATCAGGCAACCGCCCAGGGCAGGAACAAAGTCACCAGAACACTAAAGGCTGATTAGAAGGGAAAGGTTTCCAAACAACAGAGAGACCACTACGAGTACAGAACAACTCATGTTGTAGATTTGGCATAAACTTTGGGAGATGGACAAGAGAGGAATGCAGTGAGCAGTGACGTTGGTGGCAGTTGAGTTGTGTTGTGCACCGCAAATTGACCTGGTTGTGAGGCGACAAGCATGGCCACTGTCTGTTTCAACTTCCAAGAGTAGGCCCTCCCTTCTTTACAAACCTCCACCATTCTCAAAAAAAAAAAAAAAAAAAAAAAAACCTCCACCATTTGGACGGACAAGCATGCACCTCTGCTCCTGCACAACAATGAGGGCAACTGCTGCAGCAGCAGCACTGCCAAGCTCTGCCTTTTTCTGCTTTACCATGTAATAATTTACCCCATTTTGAGTGCACTTTTTAATATCTAAAATCAAGTAGAATGTGGAGATAGACCACTTTCATACAAAACTCTATTCTTAGACCCTTTATGCCTCCCTGTCTCTCTTTGTTCTCTCTTAGCTTCTCTTTATTCTCATGTTGAGCGTATAGCAAAATTGATATTTACCACATGGAGTAATTTTCATATACCTTAACTAAGGTTCTTTTGGTCAAACATGGTCAAAGTATTTTAGAAGTTAATCTAAATATAAATCTATAATGGATTTTAAGAATATCTTGTTTTGTCATAGAAACATATTAGACTCATATGTCTTTACATGTAATACAATAATTATCATATTAATTTCACTCATTTTTTTATAAATGATTGATTGTTTACAGAATGATAGTCCTAAGAATTTTTTATCTTTAGAACAAATGACACTAAATCTATTACTAGAATAAAATCAATGTGTATAACATAGTAAGACATGAAGAAACAATTTTTGTTTTAACCCCTAAGTGCCCAAGCATGTTTTGGGTCTCAAAACCTCCAAAACAGTGATTTTTGACCACCTTGTAGAAACAACAATTTGAACCAAACAAATTTGCTTTTTTGAGACATCCAGCCGTAAGATCTTGTACTAACCCTTATTTAAAAGTACTGATAAAATTTTCAGCCATTGGATGTTTACCATCTTAGAGATTATAATATTCAAAGTTGCAGCAAAACTTTTTTTGGGCATTGGCTGAATGACATAGTCAAAATGGTGCAAAGGGGGAGTTGAAGATTGTTACCCCAAACATTTTCACCATATTTTTTTCCACGTAGGTAATCAAGTTGAGTACCTCCATGGAAAATTTGAGAGACTCATTCCTTTTTTTGGCTCTCATAAAAATTGTTTTCTAGAAGCAGGTCTGTAAACGTTGATATAGTAAAACATGCATGACGTCACGTATACTTGGTTTTAAAAAAATCTGAACGGTGGTTAGGTGCCTTTATAAGTTTTTGATTTTTGAGCAAAATTAGTTTTGGAAAATTCTATAATCTCAAATTTTGACGAATTTTGAAAGAAGTAATTCAAAAATTACTGAAAATATTGAAGCTTGTCTTTGTAATTTTTAGAGGCTGCCCTTGTAAAATTGGTATATTTTTTTGACTTGGGTCTCTTTGGAATTTGAGTGGTGGTTTGGTTATAAACATATTTCAAGAATTGTTTTTTTTAAAAAGCCTAATTTTAAGCTGCCCGTTTTGGACTTGAAACCTAAAATTTCTAGATGAAGGTCTTCAAATTGGAATTTGGCTTTGCAAATTTTGCCACATACACTTTGCAGTACAAGGAGCATCCAATAAAAATCTTAGGCAAAAATATCAATTTTAACCCCTTTATCTAGACTGACCGAAACAGCAAAAAGCCATTTCGGCTTTCCTAGGCACTTAGGGGTTAATTAAAAAATACATGTATAAATTTTGCTCAAAATTGGTGTTTTAGTTTTTTTAAATGTGAAGGTACTTTTTCATTGTAGAATGTGTGATCCAATCATTAGCACAAACAAAGACAAAGAACAAGGTAAGATCACTAATGAACCTCCGGTCACGAGAAGAAATGACTCTCCAAACAAGTCTTCCACATCTTCAGACGCAACGATGGGAACAAAACTAGCGATGAAGTGGTCAAGGATTTCAGCCAAGTGTAAGACCCTGGCGCCAGGAGACCAAAGCAGGATGCCGGCCTGCACTTGAAGCCGCATCGAATGCAGGACACAGTGGGAGAAAAACTTCGGCATGGCAGCCCTCTTTTTACTGCTGAGAAGGAGCTTGTCCACTGGTAAGCTGCCAATTTAATCCAATCTATATTTGCACTTATTCCACAAAACTTTATCATTATTTTTATTATAATTATTACACTACAGTTTCCAATTGGTTTGGTGTTCTAGTACCACACCACTACTTGTAGACTCAGAATGTGCGCCTCCATAATCTCACGTCTAAAGCACCTCAAATGCATTGGCTACAACATCTACTTGGCACAACTTATGCTTTGCATAGTACAAGAATGAGGAGGCTCATTTTGTTTCACTAGAAAATGAAAAAATATAGTACAAGAGCAGGACTCATTTTACAGGATACAAATTATGAAATAGGAATCCTTTTTCTGGATGCCAACATGATTCCTGGGCACACAAAAAGGGCACCAGGAAGGACTGTGAATGAGAGAGCGGAAGAAACGTATCTTCGGCAGGCACCGTTCATTGCAAGTGCTTGCACAAACGGAGCACAGACACGTGGTGTGGTCATGTTTGTGTTCCCTAGGTGGAGATTTAATTAGAGATGGTTTATAAGCAAAGCACCTCCAGTGATCTCTCAAACTGTGGGTTCTCCGTCAGGCTGCACACTTTGGGGACCCACATTTTCTCCCAAGTTTTAAGCTCTCGAAGTTTGGGTACACTGCACAGTGGTGGTTTGCACAAGTGCAGCTGGGCGTTGTAGACCTCACAGGAGCTGGAATGATTCTCACAGTCGTCACTGATTGCACAAGTTGAGCAGTTTTTTGTTGCAGTGTGAGAATCTGGAAGGTGTGTATTTTATATTTTGGTTTATGTTCAGATGGAATGTTCCATTGAGGAGGAGTTGCTAGTTTGCGAGATTGAACAGTCGTGGCATTTGTTGTTTTGCGGTGATGCATGGCGATCAGTGGGCAGGAACCAAGCGTGGGTCCCTAGAATTGTAGAAGCGTTCCATGGTCTTGCATTTCGGTCCTTGGGACCTAGCTTGAGGCTTTTGTTGGCTGTCTTGATGCGTTGCTTCGTGAACTTAGAGTTTGTGTTCAAAATCGGTGATGAGGTTGACCCATTGTGTGATGATGTGCTTGCAGCTTCAGCAGCTGCAAGTCTCGGAGGTGCTCTGATCAGTGGCGCATAGAGACATCACCATGTCAACTAGTGTTCACGTGCTTGCGGCTTTGCTTTGAGGACAGTGTTCAGGATATGACTAGAGCTTTTACAAGGATCCCAGGTATGACCATGGCTCTTGTGCGGAGGTTCCCAGTCACCACCTTGTTGGTGAACCTCGGCGTGCTCTTCCTTGTGCTCGTGGCCTTCAGCTGGTCGCCGACAGCAGTGGGTGAGAATCAGGTCGGGTATGGCTACCGCGTTGTTTGCGTCAACGAGGTGCTTAACGGTGATGCCATCATCGCTGATCTTGATCTCATCAAGGGGACTGATGTCTACGGCCCAGACGTTGAGCGTTTGCAACTCACCGTGAGGTACGTAATTCAAGACATGAAGCACAGCCCGTGTGTTGTAACGCATCACATGAAACTTCAATGGAAGTGTTGATTCCTCTGTTTTGATCGATTCGGGATACGAGTCCTCCTGAAAATTGTGATCATGTTCTTACACTCTGTTGGATGCTGTGTGGTTTCAGGTATGACAACCGGGATCGGATCCGGGTTCACCTCACAGACACGAACTCCCCACGATGGGAAGTGCCAGCTGACCTAATCCCCAGGGCGACAGCTCAAGAGCTCAACACTCTCCGCAACGCAACCTACTCTCCGGATTCCTCCAAAGCTGCATGCCGCAAGCTCAAGGTTCCGCTCTCGCGAAAGCCAACCATCCCAGTGCAAAACACGGCGCATCCACTAGAATTTTCGTACACAACTGAACCGTTCGGATTCGCCATTACGAGGAGATCGAATGGGGAGGTTCTGTTCAACAGCACGCCAAGCATATCCATGGTTAATGAGAGCGCCACTCCATCGTTCAACAACATGGTGTTCAAGGACCAGTACATCGAACTCTCCACTCAGTTGCCGAGCGACTCAGCACTCTACGGTTTGGGTGAGGGCACCCACGCAGCGGGGCTTCGTCTTGCGAAGGGACACACTTACACTTTGTGGGCGACGGACATCGGCAGCTACAACTTGGAGATTGATTTGTACGGGAGCTACCCGTTTTACGTTGATGTGAGGAAGGGTGGGTTGACGCATGGAGTGTTGCTCGTCAACAGCAATGGCATGGATTGCGTCTACGGCGATGAGGCTCTGTCGTTCAAAACCATTGGCGGTGTTTTGGACCTTTACTTCTTCGCGGGGCCGTCACCGAAGGCTGTCATGGACCAGTACACGCAGTTCGTGGGCCGCCCTGCGCCCATGCCCTACTGGACACTCGGTAAGAGCTATAGCATCTAACTCTTGAGAGATTTCTCTCGACAACCTGCAACCAACCTAACTCGCTCACTGAAAAAATGATGGAGAGATTTAGCTGAACGATCAATTGTTGATAAATGCAGGGTTTCATCAGTCTCGCTATGGTTACAAGACCCTGAAAGAGATTGAAACGGTGGTGGCAAAGTACAAAGAAGTGGACCTCCCTCTGGAATCTATGTGGTCCGACATCGACTACATGGACCGCTACATGGACTTCGCCATAAACCCCGACACTTACCCGCCAGTCGAATTTCGCAAGTTCGTTGACACATTGCACGCCAATGACCAGAAGTTTATGATGATCGTAGATCCAGGTTTGTCATGTCACCTTGCTTTTGACCTAATTGAATTCCCATGTGAGCCTTCTTGACGCAAGAGCTGCAATGCTCTAGGAATTTGCAGTCAATAACCCAATTTCTGAACACAATGCAGGTATCAAAATTGACGATGACTACCCTCCCTACGTGCGCGGAAAGGAACTCGACGTGTTCGTGAGGAATGAAGATGGAGAGCTCTACCTCGGCCAAGTATGGCCAGGCGCGGTCCACTACCCCGACTTCCTCCACCCGAATGCCAAGCAATGGTGGGCGAAGGAAATCTCTGAATTCTACAAGCAAATGCCCTTCGACGGACTATGGCTGGACATGAACGAGCCGTCCAACTTCTGCTCGGGCCCCAACTGCTACTACCCTCCAGACGTCGTGTGCCCGGAGGCGCTCGACTGGTGTTGCATGGTGTGCGACAACACGAATGTATCGAGATGGGACAGACCTCCATACCACATCAACACACACTGGAACAAGGAGCTTTACGAGAAGACCATCACCATGACAGCCCGTCATTACGGCGATGTCAAGCACTACGACGCGCACAACATCTACGGATTCGCACAGACTGTCGCTACTAACAAAGCCCTGAAAGAGGTAACGCTCTCGCCCACACCATGAATGCTTGTTGAGACAAATCTAAGACTCTGGACATCGAATTGTTGAATTCTCTGCATTGTAGAGCCTTAAAACCATTGAGGCTCATGCTAGAAACCATGTGGGTATGGTGCAGATTACAAAGAAGCGGCCATTCGTGATGTCGCGGTCGTTGTATCCCGGCGCGGGCCAGTTCACAGCGCATTGGTCTGGCGACAACGGCGCGTCATGGAACGACCTGCGTTACTCCATCGCTAGTATCATCAACTCAGGCCTATTCGGCGTTCCAATGGTGGGAGCTGACATCTGCGGATTCTTCCCGTCGACGTGGGAGGAGCTTTGCAACCGATGGATCCAGGTGGGCGCATTCTACCCATTCGCCCGCGACCACTCCGACGTGCACTTCGGCCCTCAGGAGCTCTACCTCTGGAAATCCGTGACCCACTCCGCGAAGAAGGTCTTGTCCATGCGGTACAGGCTCCTCCCCTTCCTGTACACGCTTCTGCATGAGGCGCACGTCACAGGCTCGCCCGTGGCGCGTGCTCTCTTCTACGTGTTTCCAGAGGATGCTACAACGCTGGATGTGAGCGATCAGTTCCTCCTCGGAGACGCGATTCTCGTCTCCCCTGTCCTCAGCGGAGGGCAGTCTTCGGTGAAGGCTTACGTCCCCAAGGGCACATGGTACAACATCTTCGATTGGTCTGCGATTCGCTCCAACGGGAGCCATCACGTCCTCGACGCCCCGTGGGACTCCATCAACGTGCACATCAGGTCAGGCTCAATCGTGCCCATGCAAGAGTACGCCAACACGACTGCGTTGGTTCGGAGGAGCCCCATTAGTTTGCTAGTTGCATTCGATGGTCAGGAAGGAGATTCTGCTTCTGGTGATATGTTCCTCGACAACGACGACGACTTTGGCATGGAAGTAAGGCCAAAGTCTTCCACCTACTTGAGATTCAAGGCGTCTCTCTCAGCAAATGGAGGCTCCATTCGGAGTTCTGCGACGTATGGGGATTGGGCGGAGCAGCAGGGGTTGTATGTGCAGAAGATTGCAGTTCTGGGAGTGCAGAGCATGCCAGCTTCGGTGCGGATTCACGGAGTGGAAGCGCCGGAGAGTGTGAGGTTCGATTTGAACACGAGTGCTGCACTGTTGGAGATTTCGGGGTTGCGCTTGCCGGCAGGAAAAGACTTTGAGGTTGTGTGGGAATCCACCCCGAATGCTGCTGTTGGTTTCGTTGCTTCGATCTAATTGAATTTTTAGAATTGAATTTGTGACGTCGATTGTGTGTTTGTAGGACAGGTCTTGTGCAGAATTACAGTAGTGAAATAGTAGTCAAGCTTGTTGTCAAGCTTTCTAGATGATCAGCCACTGCTCTAGTCTAATTGACCTAGTTTCTGTCAATTGGGAGCATTTTTGCGCTCAGAGTTCAAATGTACTATCAGATGAATTGAGGACTTCTTTGAATACTTGCCTCTATTCAATGCGTTGCAGGTTTTGCCATGGATTTGCTAACAGTTAAATACAATTGACAAGAGGTTGGAACAGGAAGCACATTAGAAAGCCATCATATTACTTGTTAGAGAATATGTTAGATCTGAGCAAGCTGACAGGTGCTTTCATTGTCGTACACTTCCCTTCCAATTCTCACAGCGATGCATTTGTTGAGGCACCCTGATGAGTAGGCGACGTCTGAAGGAGAAAAATACGATCATAGATGATAGATTTGACAACAGCATCAAATTAAATTGCGAATAGGTGGTCATTCGAATGGGTCATTTCACATTCACTGCCTCACATTGCTTCCTTCTCAGTTCCCCACCAGTATCCGAAAGAAAGTTGACACAAAGATTACATGACCGGTTTCTCATCACCCCCAAATCTGCACGTTGTATTCTCCTCGCCAGCAGGGCTTTGCCTTGCTCGGTTGGCAGCTTGTTATTTCTTCACCATATGTAAATACATAGCATCCTTCCTGCCCAAAAAATAAAATAAAATCTGCAGGTTGCCAAATGTTGGCCCTTGACGAGAAAAAGGTCATTTCATCATTTGTCGCAGAGAAGGTTCATAAAACATCCTGTCTATATTGTGGATACTGTTCTACAGACCACTCCAATTCTACAGATAAAATTGCTGAATTTATCGATTTGGATTGCTGTTTATGTTCTGCATTGGGTTTCCCCTGGGAGGGGAGGGTGAGGGCTGCGCCAGCTGAGGAGGTAGTGCAATACCAAGGCGACGCGCGCGGGTCCGGGCAGCAAGCTGCCGGATGGACCCGCACCCGAGAAAAATTAGATTAATATCATGAGGGACGATGTCCCTCGTATCAGATATTAAACTGATAAGAACAGATACTACACTTGATCTTAGCCAAAAGGCCGAGAAAGGTATGCCCCTTCTGAGTTGAGCTCCCTAAGTTGTACCCACGACGCCTTCTCTCCCTCACCGATGCTTATGGCACATTTTAGCCTATTGCACTCTTCCCGTTCATTTCGAATCTTTTGCACCGTGCGTCCTTACTGAGTGTTCTTACTATCTCAACACTAAGCTTCGGAGAGAACTTCTGCACCATTCTCAGCTGGCTTGTCTTACCCCTCTATAAGACTTGCTACTTCCCTTCAGTTGATCATTCAACTGCTCTATCATGGCTATTAGTCCACACACAGTGTGCAAGCAGTATGTTTCATGAACTGGGTAGCTTCATTTCAATTCATGATAGCTGAAAACAACTTGCATACATTTTGATGCTTGAAGCGCAAGTGATGGTGATGAACCAAACAAGACGGTGATGAACACGGTGATTGTCAGGCAGGAGTTCAAATGTTTGCGTTAGGGGACTCGGGGATTGAATACCTTTGTTGGTAGGTCGTTCAGGATCAGTTTTGAAAAGAACAAATGTGGAAGGAATGGAATCCGAGCACTATCACACTTCGTACACAAGACAGCATTGTGACAGAACTAATGATCACCTGCAATTCTTTAAAACCTCCGGCACTCAATGATTCCAAAGGAAAAGCCAATTGGCGAATAATTCAGAACTCATGGAGGACTTAGTACGGATGCAAAAATCCGATTGAATCGTAATTATTGGATACTTTCGAGTATTACAAGGAACGTTACCTTCTGTACAAAAGGAAGCTCATCGAAGGAGAACACACTCTCCAGAGGCTCTTTCGCTTCACTAAACTACCTCACAAGCATGGGACTGATCGATTTTTACACTCAACTCACAGTGAACCTGCTGCGAAAGCATAAGTAGAACGCTAAGGAGTAACGAAATTATCACCGGTTAGTGTTTGTAGTTGCGCGGGATCATAAGTCGATTACCAATAGAACAATCTAAAGTAAGTCAGCACTGAAAATCGCATCAATGTTCACTTATCTACACGTATTATCTAACATTGGTACCTCCCTTCAGGCTGTACATGCATCTCTCAGGCGTTTGGAAAACCAAAAGCTTAAGGTTGCATAGAACGTTCTGTCCTTCACCTTCTATACTTGTATGCAAAATTGGAGGAGCTGCCACCGAGAGACTCCCTAAAAAGTGAGGATGGACTGGTGGTTGGTCATGTTGGCCTGGGATGTCATGCACGATATCAACTGATCAGTTTCTCTACACGTAACTGTCTGTGAGGCCCTCCGTCATTGCTCTAAAGTAAGTGGAGCTCGTTGAGGACGAAAACTAGAAAAAAGATGATTGAGTCATTTCTAAAATCTCATTCAAAGATGCGCTGGTCAAGAGGACGGGGATGGCTATCCTCAAGACGAGCTCTGGACTGGGCGTCAGCAAGCGACAGGGCCATGGCCAACATCATCTGTTCTTCGAAGCTTTTGGGTAGCATTACCTTCCCGTCTGCGTCGGTCGCACATCTATTCATGGTTACAACCGGCGAATTCATGGGCGCCACACACGACGCATCGTTCGAATATGCACCACAAGTCGAGGTACTTGCTCCATCCTCAGCTTGTTGAGAGCTCTGACCATCGCAGCAACTCTCCATCGAAACATCACTCTGGTCGGCCTCGCTGCTTGAACTTGCAGACAAACTCCCACTTCCAGAATCGGTTGCAGGAGTCACTGCCATCGCATGCAGATCACTCCCCCCAGATACTAATCCCGATTCGTCACACCTTGCAGAGAAACGATTATCAGATACAGACTTAAGAGCATCAGCTTCCACAGCCGATTCTCCTAAATCTTCATCGACTGGCTCCGGCTCCGGCTCCGACGGCGAGGCTACGTTGCTGGTCTGCTTTGAGGCAGGCATGGCTTCCCCTTTGATGGCATGCCGTTCTGCCAATGCAGCAATAGCACTTGCTAGCCCCCCTGCCATTCTACCGCTTTGATGAAGATGTTCCGTAGCTCCTGATGCAACTACTGGAGGTGAAGCTTCTGATACTGCTCGTCCACCTGCATCCTCTTGGGATTCGATATTGAAATCTGCAAGTTGATTTGGCGCCATTCGAGGAGGCTCCGACACTGTGTACCTATGGCGCGTTCCTTGGTCCTGTGAATAGATATTATCTCTAGTATTAGCACAGCACTTGAATGGGCTCAAAAATTAAGGTCTCATCTCCAATGACAATCACAGTGCTTTAAGAAAGAATTCTAACTACACGCAAGTAAAGACTAATCTCTACGCTAAGTTCCTAGGTGGCAGCCAGAAGCAAAAATGCATACCTGAATTGATTGCCAGATAGCCTCCATAACCATTATGTCTTCCAAATCGAAGTCGAATTCATCGTCTCTACACAGATCACCACAGATGTTCACGTGAGCTTCTAAACAAAAGGACAACATGATGTGCAACACACACTGTCACGGTATCCAAAAGTCTACCCTTCAGGGACATGCTCTCAGCATCTACAATCCATGTACACTTCTGGATCGAAAAGTCACGCAAATTAGATAAACCCGGGTTGAATTCAGTCCAATTCTTTAAGCCACACCTGTGCCGAGTATAGCCAGGTGGGGCTGGTCCAGGTTGATGCTGCGACGTCGCAGAATCCATGTCGCTACGCGGTTGGCTGCTAGGTGGTAAAGGCGCTATTGACTGTCGGGGGGCAGGAGTAGGAGCCAAACTTCCTTCACTCCCGTACTCCTCACAAACCCATGATGAATCCAGATCATCACATGAACTGGGTCTGTCGGACATGCCTGATGTCACAGATTCCTGCTCAATTCACACTACTCTTTTAATTGTCACCTTCCCAATATACCAGGATTCTTGTGTACAGACATGAACTGTGAATAATCAGTAAACTGGCTCCTCCACACGACTACGATCATGTTCTTAAATAACCCACATGCTTTACGAACTGGTATCGTTTAAGATCTAGAATTTTTCAGAGCCATGATAAAACATAATCATGTATTAGATTGTGTGATTGTTTCAACTTTCCATTTTCTTACTTGTGCAAGATTACTAGCTTTTTTTTGTGCCTTCTGGTCCTCACATACAAACAAGCCATCAGGATGTGATGATACATCCAGCGAAGGGTGGCCCAAGGCTTCAGGGTCAATTATCCTGGAATTCCAACAATGATATTCCGGCATCCTACTTGGTAATGGGAAGCTGCGAGACAATGGGGAGTTATGATTTCCCCAAGTCGATCGCCACCTTCCCATAAAGGGTTCAATTCGGTTCTCTTTCAATATTCCTGATTGAGGAGTAATCACGTCCAGCACATCATAAACTCTTCTCTTATGAAACGTCATTAAGCATTTGGAACAATTAGGTTCACAATGGGAACCACAGGCTCTGAAGCTCGAAGGACCAGCAGTAAGGCTAGGTCCACACGGCTTCCGCAGCCATTGCTGATCATAGCTATAACTGGGTTCACATAGATTTTGTTTCCAATTTTCAATGTTGGGTGTGAGCTTCACCTGTTGGGCGGGACTTGATCGGACTTCGGGAAGCTCTACCAAAAGGCTTGTATCATGTGCATCAACGGGAGTCGTTGGCGTAGTTCGGCCTTCCTCCTTCCGCAGTTCCCTCTCCTCGTCATCCAAGAGTTCTTGTTTACGCATGCGTATCTTGGCCTCTATAAACTTTTGCTCTTCCTACAAAAGGATAGCAATCGCAAAATTAGACAGCAGTCTAGCAGCTGTTAGAAGCTCACTTTTAAAAACAAATGTTCCTCAGCATCATCTGTACAGATGCAAAATTTGATTTCAATGTCCATTTTCACAGTAATGCCTCGCTAAAGCAAAGCTGTAGAGGAATGAGGGCGAAAAATACTCACAGCAGCTTCAATGCCCTTCTCTTCCAATGTCTTGCTACCACGGTACTCAACAGCATAGTTGTGAGACTTGCAGAAGGGGCACCTAAGGCATCCGCAACAATGTTGTCAACGACTGAAGCATGAATGCTTTCGAAACGAATAGCAGAACATCTGATACATTAATACAACCGGCATTAAGGTTATGGGTACTCACTGTGTTGATCGAGCTGCCCGTGGAGACTTCATCTGCAGAAAGCACTCTGTGGAACACACCATACCAAGTTAGGGCTAGACCAGAAGCAGGAAAAATATTATCAAAACTGCAAACAGATAGACGTAGGTAAAACGTAATCCACTGGAGTCTAAAATTTATATATGTTTCGAGCAATTGTGTTGATGTATACCAAGGTTAGGCAGTTCACATTAGGACGATAGGCCTCACCTGTGCATACGCCTTTCGAGCAGCATTTTGATCGATTCAGGCTTGGGTAGTACTGTAACATCAAACCACGACATCCAACATGTTAGCCTTACAACATCCAAAAACAAGAATGGAACATAACACAGCCCAGGCCACGGGAAAAACAATAGGAACAATTGCATATGTTACGCACTAGGAAGCAGATTGGACACTCTTCAAAATCGGCACTTGTTTCGTCTTCGCCAGGAAAACAAGGGGCAAGTTTAGAGTCCAAAATGAGGCGGCGCAGTTTTTTCTGATCGACATCACGCTGAGGATACAGGCCTTGGGGCCGAGTGTAGCGCTCATCGACAGTCGAGCACCTTCGAGTGATTTTATTCCCCATGGCACTGAATGCACAGCACGTCTGCACCTAATTGTTCCAGGAGATCCTGCAAGTTCGAAACAACGGTACTGGTGAGCTTGTATCTCACAGTCCAGGGCGGTTGCTGCATGTGAAGATTACCAATACGGTTCTGAAGTATCCACAAATATCTCCCAAATGGGCAAGAAAATTGGCCGACCAACATGGGGTCTCTGTTCTCAGAATAAGCAAATCAGTCTCATTCAATTAGTCTCATTCACTCCCAGCAATACACGTATTGCCCTTAACTATCACGTCAATCTTTTAGTGAATTGATGTGACCTTCTTGCTGTGATGGAAAGTGTGCAGAGCCGACTCAGAAATGACTACTGGATGCTAACCTAATTATCACAACCTACCATGATTAACTCAGATAAAAAGGCTGTCAACCCATTCAAGAATCCTTTCATTAAATTCACCACTAACATCACAGAAGGGAGAAAGAGAGAGTTCACTGGTCTGTAAAGATAATGGCCAATGTGGGATTTCAAGTGTCTAAAAACAAGAACGAACACAACAACCGCATCTACGAAATACTGACAATGTGGAATAGAACCAGAACTATATTTCCGAATTCACTAATCACACACTTAACACTGTAAATAAAAACATATTCTTTCTACACATCGGTTAGTATACACTAAAGACCGTTTTTCCTTACACAGTGTAGAACACAACTACATCCAAAGAAACAGACTCCACTGCAAACAAGAAACAAATCCAAATCCCCGGTAGCACCATCACGACACCAAAACATCCACAAATGTAGCAGCAAAGAAGAATCTCTCCGAACAAAGCGAAAGAGCATGAAATCTGACAAACGACACACGCCACATGGTAATGCCATTCACTCATCCAAAACCAGTCCTCCATTCCACATTTCCTGACTCTTCCACTAAATTCTCATATCACAACTCATCACCCTCCACCTTCTACATATCAAACACCACGCCAGAAACTGCAACAAATCCCTCCACCCACATTGCTTCCAACTCTCAACCCTCCCTACAACACCAAAAACTTAAAACAATCCACTCCATCTCCAGGAATGCAAACCCAACTTCCAACCCCTCCATCACCAAAACTGAAGCAACAACCCAAACCACCACCACAGCACCAAATTCACAACACAGAAAGGATACAAAAACCACTACCAAATTCACATAACATCACCAATCCTAGACCAAAAACAACAAAACAAAAACCAAAAAAAAAAAAATTAAAAAAAAAACATGACAACAAAAGTCATGGAATGTTACTTACATCACTGTCAAGACCCCACCTTGGCAACTGAAACAGAATCTCCTCCACACTGAGTGTCCACCTCAAGAAAAAAAATGGGCACCTTGGAAGGGCAATCCTTGCATATGATGAGACACAACATCCCTCACAACAGTAGCAAGGCGCCAGAGCGAGGGACACGTTACCCAACAGATTGGACCGAACCGGGGACCAAACCGGGGACCGAACCAGGCGGTAAACCGAGCGCCGTCCTTTGGGAATGGGGTCCAAACCAGGAGCGGAACCGAGCGGGAGGTGAGTGATTGAGAAAAGCCATTTTCTAGAGGCAATCTGGGGGGCATTTTGGGGTCTTTTGAGTTCTGGAGCTTGTGGGGTGCCATGGTGGCGATGGGGGGTGTGAGGTGGCGGGCGGGAATTGGAGGGGGGGGTTGTTGTGTTGTTGAGGGGGGAGTGGGTGGACTATTCTGGGGTTGTGGCTAGTGGGGTGGTGACACGTCAGGGGTTGGAGGCATCTAGTGGGTTATTGTTTATGTTGTTTTTTTGTGCTTTGGTGATGTATGAGTCAAGTGGGTTGTTTGTTGGTATCTTCGCCATGAATCGTGTGTGTTGTGACTCTTGCATGGGGTGGATCCTTTGCATGATGTGTGTGTGTGTTTGCTGATCTTTGCATGAGATCAGCAGCTTTGGAGGCCCATTTGAGCGGATCATGGTTAGCAGGTTTTTAATTCGACGTGGCACTTGGTTTTAGCTTGGTTTGGTCTGGTGTGTATGGGCAAGATGTTAGATGTTTGTTTGGGAAAAGTGGGACCATGTAAAACAGTTCGTAGACACAGATTTTTGACAAAACTGTGTTGGATTGACATTGTTCGGTGAAAAGAGTGATATTCAGAGATTAAAAGGTGCCACTTGATTGTTATGTTGATGTGGAATCTCAAATTGGCCGATATTGGGTACGTGTGGGTGTCCAAGCATTTGCAGTATCATCGGAAGTGCATAAAGTGTGAGTTTCTTTAAATTATTCTTATGTTCCGTAGAATCCATGTAGGCTGAACATGAGTCTTCACGAACTAATTGACACTCTAGAGGAATTAGAAAAAACACTCAAAACACCGTTCATCTACCGAAGTTGTCTTCACAACATCCAAAACATTCTCGAATCGAAACCGGACATTTGATAATTTAATGATCTTGGTGATTTATAAGTACAGAAGCTTCAGTGATGAGAAAAAGATGACTCGTATGCAGAGCACGGAATTTGCCAGCAGTGTAAGGTGGTTTCGTATCCAAGGAAATCAATTAATGTCCGAAGGGATTGGCATTTAATTTGTCTTAGTCAACTTTCTACAGCTTGGACAATCGATGGCATAATTCTACTGTGAATTGATTGAATACATGTGAAGATGTCATACAATTAGCCATCCACAAATATTAACAGTGATGCGGAGTCTAAGAGTAAGTGATCTACCACAGGATTTAAAGAACAGGACCAGAAAAAACAATTGCACGAGGAAGTCTTGAAAAGTATGACGAGAAGAGAGCTACTTGGTCCCGGACTTCATTGTCAATTTCTCACAAATGTGACCTTTTTGTTTAAGTCTCTCCCCTGCTACAGTTGGGTCATTGTACATAGCTGAATCTTTTGGATAACCTTTCTGCAACCACATTCACAAATAATTCATAAGAAGATAAGCCTCACAATAGAAACAAATCACTTAATAAACTGTAATACTGCACAACTTTGACGGTTGTAGGATAACAACAAAAGCAACGGTACTACTTTAAACTCTAAGTAAACCCAAAATATAATCGATAATATCCAATACTGAAACAACACTAGGCAGTTCAAATCATAAACAAAGTATCAACTAACACAGACAAGAGCACATAACACAAGACAGTGTTATTGAACCAATAAACTATCAATTCAGGGCCAAGGTGAAAGCACTAAGGACGACAGAGGTGAATATAAAAACATCGACAAGGTTGTCAGAATCGCCACATACCAAAGCCAAGGAGTCGAAACTATCCTCTTTGATATTACGCTCCCTTATAACCACAGGAAACGTAGTCGAATCACTTTCGATTCGACAAAACATTCGCGTGTCTCTGAGTCTCATAAGAGCTCCATCCACCCGCATCTACTCACAAATAAAAGCAGCAACTATTATTCAAAGGTGCACCAGTACCAGAACTTCCTGAGAGCTCCCATGTATTATGTTTATGACTGAATAAATATTTCCCACGAAAATGCTATGCAAAAATGGAAAAAGCATAATAGATTTATGTGCTACTAGATAGGTGCGAGCTAAGAATATCTAAAAGGTGAACTAAGAATGAGATACACATTGTGTAAAATCAGAGCAGGTAAAAAGAATTTCCACATCCCAACGTTTACGGCCATCGTACACGGCACCTAAACGAACTCAAAATTGAACAGAACTGAAAAAATCCCGTTCAAGTTCTCCAGGATCGAACTACGAGGATGAGACTTACCCAAAAGCGCAGCAAAAGAAACCAGCAACTAGGCATTACTCTCTGTGACAAATACCCACAACACTCAGTAAGGAAAACCAAATCTGAACCAAAAAAGGAAAAAAGACACACTCCATGCAACTCAAGAACCCTGCAGCGATCATAAAGAGGACAGGATCGATTGCATACCACTTTGGCAGTCAAAAGAGATATCCCATTATCATCCAACTCGTCTTCATACAACACCACCTGTTTGAACTCCCACAATATAAGCAGACGTAGATAACCAAAATGTCCAGATGTTAAACTCCAAGGTATATCAATCCACTGCGGCATGTATAAAGAGCCACGGCTTCTTCAGACCACCGTTAGCAAATTTTCAACACGTCGCTTCAGGTAATGGAATATGTATTCATCAGATTCCAGCTACAATCATCCACATTTTCTAGAGCAAAGGCTGTATTCAAATAGATGTTACGGCCCTTGTTAACAAGACCTACGGAGTTGATAATAAGCAGCAGGTCCTGCACAAGTTTAACCTGTTTGTAATACAACCTCACTCGAAACACACACTAGACCTGCCGGCATTTACGGTATATGCAGAAAATTAATTATGAAATCAATCACAATACATGCAAGTCGTCAGATGTTAGGACGATATTAAGGACAAACAATGACCATGATTACCTCGTCGTAAAACAAAATTGGATCCTTTGCTTGTAGCGCGGCCATGTCAATCCGTTCTTGGCTTTCCACCCACTCCAACGTGCCATCCACGACGCCCTGATCATTCTAACCAAGCCCCGAATGGAAAAGATCTCAGGTCACAATAACATCCCTCGTTCTGGCAAGGTTTGTTTTGCATAATTAAGGCCTGCCCTTTCGGTGAAAGGCAAGAATAATCCATTCCACACCAACTATGCCCGATACAATTAAAAGACATAATGCTAAACGCTAACTGCCGAAGCGTCAGGTGGTGCAAGGTTGGGCACCACTGACACATAACAATCATAAGAATTTGACCACATAACTAAATGATAACAAAAGTCAAACCTCTTTGTTTTGAACACACTGGCTCCCAGCATATGGTGTTGTAAAAGTGTAGTCATAGTCCAGTATCACTTGTTCAACTGGCTTTCTGCTTCACAAAAAACAAAGATATGATCAGCAGAGCATTTCCTCGAAAGCTACGCTATTCTCATCATCTAAGACAAGCTTAAGGCAAGCTACTTCATATTGGTTACTTCCCTGCTGAAGTGCTTATGCCCACAGAGTAATAACCACAACAACAATCCTGAATGCCTTACAGACAATCATTAAGCCAAAACGAATTTCGGCCACCACCTAAAAATCTCCTAACTCGCCTATAATCCCACCTTAACATATACACCAGCGAAACAGATCAACCAATTCGCAGGTGCAATAAAACGAGTTAACAAACCGTACATACGACTCTTCCACTTGGCAGCAGCAGGAATCTGAACAGGAGGAAGGCTCTCCACCTTCCACCCTCGCAGAGCATCCAGAGCATTAAAATGGATCTTCAACCCAGTAGCCTCGTGCACAAGCTCCAGAAAATTATCGCCAAATACCATCTGCGGCAAATGCATCGAACCCAACACTTTCTCCCACCTGCACCCCATCACCAACAACATCCCCATCACTCATCACCACATCCCAACCACGATCATCACATAGCCCACATCCCAACTAAGTCCCAAAAACCCACCACCAATTTCACTCCCCGAACAGCAATCCCCTAAAACCCAACAAAACCCACCATCTCCTCATTACATCACATCAAATGCCCTCTCCAAATTCAACATGTCATAACATCCTGAGCCACATCAATTTAAATTCACAACCCTAAACCCTCATAAACCACCGAATCACTCCCACGAGCTGATCATCGAAAATTCTCGTCCAAATTCGACATCCAAACCCTAATCCAAAGTCTACCGATTCCGAATTCACGCTCATCCCTCTCCTCCTCAAAACCCAGCAAAAATCCTAGACGCAGGAAATTAAAATTCAATGAACAATCAATCCCACTGATGAGCAGGGAATCGGACGGAGTCGACTCACTTCTCCCGCGGGCCCATCTTCAGGATCGGCGCCTTGCGCGTCTGGATGCGCCATCCCCCAACGCTGATCCCACTGACGCCCTCCCCCCGAATGAGCTCCGCGCCCGTCGCCTTGAGCGCCTTGCGCCTGCGCGACTCCTCGTCCTCTTGCGTCGTCACCTGCTCTAGCTCGTCCGCCATATCCCCGCACGCCGTGCAATTATCACACGCCATCGCTCAATCACTCGCTCAATCGCTCAATCGCTCAATTGCGATGATCGATGATCGATATCGCGCAGCTTCTCTTCTCTTCTCTTCTCTTGTCTTGTCTTGGAAATGGCTTCTTTGTAGGCAAATGCCATGTCATCTGTGTCACTTACTTCACCAAAAAGCTACCAAAAAGGACACAGCTTCATCAAAAAGCTACCAAAAAAAGGCACAGCTTCACCAAAAAGTTAGTTTATCCAAAAATAGAAAAGGTAAAACTTCACAATAAAGCTACCGAATAATGGAATGGGCCTACTATATCTACAGAATAAGAGAATTAAATGGAAATGGTATTAAATTTTAGCCAAAATGTATACCGTAGTATTATAGGAGATTTGTTGGAAAGTAATTCTATAAATAAGAAATGTGAAATTTATAAAATTATAATGATTGGGGAAAGAAAATTTTGGATAAATTCATTTTTGTGGTATTTTGTCATTTTTAAACTGGAGGTGCGGGTATGTAAAGCAGGGATACATATTTTTAAACTATGAGAGCTCTCCATTTCTCTTGGAGCTCTCTGCGAATTACAAGGTAGTAAAGTTCTTTGGATCTCCAAAAATAGACACAGTAAGGTAACCACCACGTTTAGCGCGAATGGGCACACAAATTTCTAGTTTAAGCCATTAGTGGATATTTTTAGTGATTTTTTTGCTGAAATTGAAAATCTAGAAGTTCATTTTTTGAGAGGTAATTCTTATTTTTTCCAAAACAAATTAAAAAAATATTTGTGCTCCACGTGAAGCATACTATGGTGTTACGGTATGCTATAAGTATGTAATAACTTTATGATATCATTTTCATGGATATCAGTATGATATCACTTCAATATCTTTAGGGTATTATAGGATATCATAAAATGATGAAATGTAGTGTATGTATGTAAAAGTAGTAAAACATTTAGCAAGAGTAGCTAATATTTATAACAAACAGTTATAGGATCATTACATTTATGTGACATATAGGGTAAAACTTTTGAAGCTTCTCTACTAGTTATGTAGCACATTTAGTAGGATTCAATTTATAAATTCACCTTGAGATTTGTGGAAAAATACCATGAGTTTTATTTATTGAGTTGTTGTTTTTTACTTCAAATAGTTGATGAGTATAGATGAGTTTGGTGGTTTTAGGGTATTTGTTGAGAAAGAATTTGGTAATAGAGTTATTTGTAAAGGCATCCGGTATTTGACTTAGATACCATGAGTTTTGCTTAAATATTGTATTATTTTTTTTTACTTCAAATAGTTGGAAGGCATGGAAGAACTTCGTGGTTTCACTATATTCGGTGTGTAAAAGCTTGGTGGTCTCTAAACTCAAGGAAAACTAGTTTTGCCGTCATTCCATCCTCGAAAACTAGTTTTCCTTGAGTTTAGAGACCACCAAGCTCTTACACAACGAATATAGTGAAACCATGAAGTTCTTCCATGCCTTCCAACTATTTGAAGTAAAAAAAATAATACAATAAAGCAAAAATTATGGTATCTTTTTAAAACATAAGGTGACTTTAAGGATAACTCTATTGTCTACACTTGAGAAAGACTAGTGTTGTTGTCATTCCATCCTTCATAACGAGTTTTTTGGTGTTTGGAGACTGCCAATTTTTTTTGGGCGGCATATGGAGAGACTACCACCCTCAACGAAATATACTAAATGTTTTGAGTCAACCGAATACCGTATATTAATTGTTTTGAGTGTGCAAATAAGATTATGTTTTAAATGAAAGTCATGGTATTCAAATCAAATACCGGATGACATGTAATTTTGATGTCTACAAACAAATATATACAAGTGAAGCAGTCAAAAAACAAAAAAAAAAAAAAAAAAAAACGTTGTGAAAATCGGTCTTGAAACTGTTGGTGTTTTACACTGGAATTAATTTTCTTCTCAAATACATGTCAGTCCTCAACAGACTTGTAAAACTAATGCTGAGAGAACATTTCCAGTTTTGAAATGATTGCCACCTTTCCCCGAGTCACGCTCCTTCAAAATATCGTTCATTATACTTTCTAGAGTCTAAAAACTCTTCAGAGTGGAGTAAAGCTGTTCCAATCCCCACATTTCTATATCAATTCATGGTGACGTCTTTGCTTCCACAAGCGTAAAACTGGCCCTGCGCAGCTCCTCCGATAGTCATTAAACCCCAGAGGTACCAACACTGGTGTATATATGGACACAGCCAAACAAGGCGTGCTGTCATTGATCAATGGTGAAAAAACTGAACGAAAGTTCTACTAACCGTCAGTCCACCATGCAGCGTCGTTTGAGACTTCAAGTTGAGGCATGTACGTTGAACTTCGCATGAAAAGCATCCTCTCGTCCCAGCTGTCTCGGGAATGTGCCAGCAGCAGTTTAGGTCGTCTCCTTAAAAGATGGACGTGACCTGATGCCCTGAACTGTTGCTACATCGAGGTAGCAACAAAGAATCTGAAAGGAGGTATTTGATCCGTCTAACCTAGTTGAAAAAATACGGCGCTCTTAAAACCTCCTCAAGGTCTAAGTCACCTCTGGTGGGTACTTCGGGGAAAACGAGGTCAGGAAATCGCTCCTGAAAACTTTTTAGAAGCTGTTCCCCACATAAAACGAAAACCGTATTAGAATTCCAACCAACCAGCAAAATAAGACGATAGTAATTAAGAGAAAATTTACAATATAACAATATCCTCAATGAGATGTACCCTTCGATAACGAATATTATAATATTACGAGCACAATTTACTTACATTTTCAAGAACTGGTTTACTATAAAGTTCAACAAACTTTTCACGTAGCAGAGTATTCATTTGTTCTATATCTCCTGCGTGTGTCCAATATGAATCATGTACACCTGCAGTTTCAATGAACAATGTACAACGAACTTGTCAGGATGTAGACTTAACAGAGAAACAGGTAATATAGCTGAAAAGCTGTGAGCCGAATAAAAGTGCCGAAGTGCTTAATAATTCTCATATAAAGCATATTCCAGTGTACAGCCAGGTATGTACCTGCAAAAGTAAGGCCAGCCTCTTGGCAAGCCAGGGCAGTCATCATCATGTGAGTACTATCAAGAGAATGTACGAAATTCGGAGGAAAGGCACTTTTCTGTCGCTGTACTAAAACAGGTTGATCGGCGTCCAGGTTTCTGAGAGCAAGAATTTGCAACGAAGTCTTAACCTGTTCAACATCCACAGCCAAAGATATTCAGAACACAAAACCCTGATGTATGACCACGTAAAACTCAAAGCTTTAGCACTGCAAATGCGTCCAGAAAATGTGATTTATGTCATCTAGAATTTCAAAGAACCTTGAACTCTTCTCATACCAAATGTCTGCCAGGCTTGCGATAAGGCTGCACAACAGGAAGTCCAAGAGGAGTCGTCCATTTCACAGTTTCTCCATTTGAAGCAATAATCTGCACAGAACGGAAAATCAATTTAGTGGTGTGATGGCTCTCAATAAGAAATGAAAATCTAACTTGAAAATAATCACAACTATAGATAAAATCACGGCAAAATAGTACTCATGATTTGACAACTTCTGAACTACTAAATCCTGTTACGACCACATTATCTACATAAAATATAGTTATAACTATCAAAGCTATATACTCCAGTCCGACCTTTGCACAGTCTCCAAGCCAACTCATAATGCAACGGGCTTCTTTGAACATTTCTCCCAATGCGTTTAACGTTGTCTGCACCCACGAGAAAATAACAAACAGTTGAGAACCCAACTTACAGGTTATCGGAGCAAAAACTAGTCACTTAAGAACTCAACTGCTAGAGTGCCTAGAGGCCAAGGACTCAACATGATATTCAATTGAAGCTCAACAATAATATCCAACTTCGACACAATACACAGCATCGATGCCCATTGACACACCTTAGCAGCATAACAGGCAGCCCTGTACATTTCTGTCTGCTCTTGAATAGTCCCACGCTCCTTTAATCTATTGAAAATTTGCATGCGAGCACCGACAAAGGTAACTCCATACACTGATGTCATAACTGTCTGCTTGACGAGCTTCCTATCAATCTGCACAGGTAGCATACGGAGAGGTCAGAACTGGGAGGAGGAAGCCATAGCTAAGAGAACAAGAGTCCAATCATCAATAACAGACCAGTAGAGCAGAGGAGACTAAATATGAACTGGCCGGTACATACTTCGGGGAGCAACATCTTTGCGTTCGCAGCATTGCGACTGGTTTTTGGATCTTTCAAGGCATCCTTCTCCATGATCTCACGAACCCTGTAAAAAGACAAATACACTTGAGGTTAAAGAAAAATGCTCCATTCAAAACAAAAATTCTTGGTGCTCATACAGTACCTGTCCAATTGACTATTGTTGAGTATGTATCTTGCTTCAAATGCAACCTGACTACTTTATAATGGCACAACAAAGACCTTAAAAATCTAAGAATACCTAGCTGCTATGCCGGAGTAAACATCTGCTGGCTTATCACCGGCGATTAAATTTACGGATTCCGCTCCAATCTGCACAAAGTAGTATGAGTCAACAACTAACAAAAAGCAGCCATTTCTACTGCATTCAAAGGGAACAGAAATCAAGGATCAAAAAATGTCTGGTACGATGCAAAAGCAGAACATAACTTGAAATAAGATCAATAAAGTATTCAGATACTCACCCTATCACGTCCTAATGCTGCATAATGCTGTAAGCCATTACAAGAGCCGTCCTGTAACAAATGCAGCAAGTAAGCAACCTCAGATTTAAGATTGGAAACATACTTAAAAGATAAAACATTCACATACTAAGAATCTTGTCGAATGTTTCGAGATCACTGCCCAAATAGAGCCCGGCAAAGTGCTTGTCGCATCTGGAATGAATAAAGCTAACTACTTTCGCAGAAGAAGACCAACCTGATGCACAGGTAAGTGCGAGATAAACGTCTCCGGGCTTCCAGAATTGATGGCATTCCGAATATCCAAACATGCTGCCAAGCACTGAAAAGGGTCTTCGGCTTCTAGCCACCATCGATCTCCTTCCAAAGGTCTCTCAGCAGAATCGAACACTTTTTCCATCATTTCGTCCACCCAAGCAACTCGTGCATCGAATGACATCTTTCCTACTTTCCCACCATACAAATTTGCAAGATGGACTTTGAGCCATCGCAAACCAGAAGATCCCAATGGTCGACCCTCCGCAAACTGCAGTATACCTCGGCACATATCTGATCCCAAATGGTTCAGGTGCGGATGGATCGGATAAGCTCTCCCTCGAAAATCTAAATTATGTGGATAGAAAAAACCCTCTTCATCTTTTAACTTACGAGCTGCCTGTAGTAGTAAAAAAACCAGAATTATATCAGTTTCAAAAAACAAACGCTTCGCAGGTTCTAAAACCCAGAGGCCCTCAAATACTGCTAAGTGGTCAGTGATCATTCTCAACACCGATTATCATGGCAAATTGCATACGAAATGATCATTCCCAGCGTAAGAAAATAACATTGACATTTGCATAGAAATTAGAATATTCTTATGTAACTTACCGCGAGCTTGAGTTCAGTGTCACAACGCATAGAGTGCCGTTCACTATTAATACGCTTTGCTGAAGCAGTATGCCGTCTCCAGTTCCGTAGTTCCTCGAAATCATCCGATTCAGGCTTATCTGGAAGTGGAACCTGAAATCGTGAAACACGCAACATAACCCAGTAAGACAGAGTCAAATGAGGTCCAAATTCGACCAAAGCAGTAACGTAGCTGGCGTTGTAAACCCGACAACCTCATGCGTGCAAAGTAAAATGCAGTTTACTGCAACTTGATTTAGCCAAGACAGTGCGATAATACTTTATAACGAGGATGGTACTTCTGGCTAAAAAATCTCATAATCTTACATCATCTTGATCCACAAGATCTGCCAAACGCCCACCACCTGACCACATTTGCTCCAATACGTCCAGTACAACGTTGTTGATGTTCCATTGAGTTGAGCCCAATGCATCCAAAGCCTGAAATGAAGCAATACTGATTTAGAAACAGCCACAAAATTGTCATCACCGGCAAGGTCTCAGCTGAAACATATCTACTGGCAAGAATCACAGGAGCACTTGGTGGAAAAAGTTAACACCAGTAGAAAAAAGCTGGATGCAAGAGGGACCGAACGCAATAAGCACAGGAGGCACACCTGTACAATCTTAGACATATTTTGACGAGGAGTAGCAACGATTGTATCACGCAATTCCTTTGCACCATGTGTCCGCATGATGGTTGACTTCAGATGCAAATATCCACCGTCATAAAACCTGCAATTGAAAGCACTCCTTGAATACGTATAGACAATCCAGATAGCAAATCAAGATAGCTCTGCACTAATACGTTTGTACCACACTTTTATCATGAGAATATGTAAAATATTTTTTCAAAATATACAAATAACTCCCAACAAGTTTTTAAAATCACCGAATAACAAGGAAAGACACCAGAGGGAATGTAAGTGTACCCATTCCATGCACGTGGTTTCACCAACATTGGCATGTACGGCATCACCATATGTTGCACCTGAAATCAAAACTCAAGACATTAAAACACATCCTACCAAGAATATGCAATACCCTAAAAAAATTGCAATAATAATAAACATAGAAAATGAATATCTGGGAAGGTAGATGAAAATACAACTATACGTTAAAAATCCACCACATCCAGGTGTGGAAGCGATATCACCCATCTGATTAATAATTAAACAGCTAGAAAAAGAGAGGACACATATACTCTGCTACTGAAAAGCCTGAGTGAACTCACCGACTTGTCCAAAGCACTCATGACGGCAGGGTCGCACTCAATAACACCGTATATTCTATTCAAACTGCAAACGATACACGAAAGATAAATGTATATTAAAATGAGTTTTTATCATTTGATGACACTTAAGATAATAAACTTCAAAATCTAAATCTAAAAACAGGAATTAACAACCAGGAATCCTGACCAAGCGTGACGGTAGAAAATATGAAGGCATACAGCTTACTTGTTTTTGTTCTTGATAGGATAATTTCTCAATGTGTGCTTGAATGCCGGGCGCATTTCGGTCATATCTTGGGCAGTTTGGTCAGCAGGTGGACGCATAAAAGACGTTTCTAGCATGAGCTCAAGCAATCTACTCCCAACCTACAAACAAAAAGGCAGTGTTTCAGAATCTCTGGAAAGGATGACCGGATGATGACGCTACTCAGCCTGGCACCCGATCAAAGAATCAGTACTTACCATCAACTGACTTAAAGTATTGGACCACAAACGATACCCATGTCGTGCAAAAACCTATTCCATCTGCCAAAAATATAATCAGATCCCGTACCTTGACTTGAATGGCAGGTCCCCAGGGCTCGTCACCATTGGCTTGCTGCACTAACTTTCCAACCAAGCGCAACTTTTGTTGTTTTACTAACTTCTTCACCTTCTCCTTAGTTAACTTCAACTTTAAATTAGCTTCTTGAATAGACTCAGCACTTAAGCCCAACAATTCATCAGTAGAATCTGTGTCAATGTCGTTAAGAGCAGCCACACCCGTCTTCTTCTTTCCCTTCTTTCCGCCTTTTTTCTTTGAGTGCAGAAGCTTATATATTCCGACCTGTCAAAGAAGGATCATACAGCATTCAGAACTCTCTTAACAGCCAGTAAACCATAAACATAAGTGACCCACAAAGTATCAAGAAGTAGAACTCAGAAAGAAAGAAAAAAGTTACTGCTGCATGCGAGCAGTAAGTAGCAACTTCACAAATCACATTCCACATCCCAAATTCGCGAAACTGCTAAGACATGCTAACATCAACTAAATCAAGCTAAAAGATTGTAGGAAGACCTCTTGCTCCACAGCTTCTCCAATTTGCAGAGCTGCATGAAGTACTTTTACACATCCGTGTTCCTGATCGCTCATCAGAAGACTCATTAGGCGATGCATGGTAATGACTGCTAGCATGTCAGCTGGAAGCTGTGCCATAAACGGGCCATAAACAGCACGGTGTTCTCTAAAGTTGCGGTCATCGTAATCCTTTTGTTCTTGAGCAATAGCATCCCTGTAGAGATGAGAATTCACCCCATCACCGAACTAGGTCAGAATGACGATCGTTCAAAAACCACCGCATTTTCGATAATTCTAAACTAATCGCGTACAAGACCAGACAGAGTGTCCAAATTCTGCAGGCACGTAATTAGGTCAGGTGTAAAACCCATAGGAGAAGTAAGGTTCGGTGCGGTTCATTACCTCAAGGGCTCGAACCAGCCAAGAAGTAACGACCGAGTAGCAGGCAGGTTCGGGGCTAGGTTTTTCTTGCACATTTCCGCAACCAGCTCTTTGTACTCTGCCGCTGCTTGATGCCATGCTTCCGTTTCAATTTTGAACTGCCGCATGTGCAGTTCCTTCTGCTTTTGCCTAACCTTCCTACGCTCCTGAGCACGCCTCTTCGCTTCAGACACTTTATCAACATCCTCTAACGGAACCAGCACCTCAGGCTCATACTCTTCCTCAACTTCATCCTCCACCACTACTTCCGCCGTACTCGCAAAAGCACGGCTATAATCTAAACCCGCTTTATCCCTACTCTTCAAACTAACGCCTCCAACCTCCTGCCCCGGCACCCCCTGCAGGAACAGCCACGGCAAATTCACGACGTTGTACAGAGCCGCGTCGAGCGTCTGATCCACACTCGATCCCCTGGAATCCGCCACCGATCGCACCAACCCCACCCTCCCCTCCTTCAACGGCCACCGCGCCTCTCCATTCACGTCCTTATCAACCGCCCTGTCCAGCGCAGCAGCCTGCCCCGCCGCAGCTGCCGACGACCCCGACGTCCATCGGAACCTGGAACTCTCCGACCAAAACGGCGACACATTCCCCTCAAATCCCAGCCCTCGCAGCTGCTCCCGCGGTTGTCTGGACAGCTGCCGCACCGCCGCCCTCCACATTCCGCAACCCCTTACACCACCACCACAACTAATCCACTCCTCCCGCTCGCGCAATCCAGCAACCACACCAACATAAATTCCCCCTCTCCCCCTCCCTGTCCCTACTCCCCACTCGCAAACCCCAATCGCTGTCATAAACCCCCCATTCTCCCCCCTCAGCGGCTCAAATTGGAAACGGAAAAAACTGGCAAGGAGACGGCGATGGGGAGAGAGCGGCTGTGCTCCAGGAAGGGGACGCAATTGCGATCGGCGATGGCGGCAGCGCCTGCGAGTGCAGCCTCTCTCTCTCCCGGAGTGTCTTCTCCTGCAAGTGCAGCCTGCCTCTCTTCCAGGGCTTTGGCAACTATCGCCACTGCCAGTCCAATTAGGGTTTTAGGGGTTTGGGGAAGTGCTCCTCTTTTGTTCCTGTGTGTGTGAATGGGGTTCTAGCTTTCGTGTTTGCTGATGTGGCGGGGTGCTTTTGCCGACGTGGATTCTGGGGAGCGGCGGTGGGCCTTGAACTACCTGAAGAATGAATGAATATTAATTGGCAGTCATCATGTCCAGAATTTTCCTTTTTTTTTTTCTTTTCTATTTTTTTTTCTTTTCTATTTTTTTTTCTTTTCTTTTTTTTGAGGCAAATGGTGAAATTCCATTGCAAGAACTAATTTACTGAATGTTCTTTTTACACCAAAGTCACCAGATACTGTAACACCGTAAGAGGTTTGGAAAAACCATATTTCATTTTTTTGGAAAAACAAGGTTCATTTCTCATATTTTAATTTTTTTCAAAATAATGCACAAGAATGCTTTTTCAATTTTAAAAATCCACTAGAAGTAACCTTTGATGAATTAAAAATAAACAAATCTCTCATAATTTAATTTCTCATATTTTGTTTTTTCATCTATAAAGTTTCCATATTTTATTGTTCTCTTTTTCTATAATTATTTATAAACAAACATGCTATCAACATATGGTAATATATTCATAGAAATTAGAGTGCTTGGAATTGTTGAATGGTGGATGAGGGTTCATGAGTGTCTGTTTAAAGCGGAAGTTTGTGCGCCCATCTGCGCTCAACGTCAAAATTACCTCACTGTTACTATATTATGAGTCAAAAAAACTTAACCACTCTTTTTTTCTTTTTTTTTTTGAAACACACGGATTACTTTTCGCAATGCGCTGCTAAGCAGACGAGTTGCTTTTCGCAACCTATCGCCGGGGTTATCCATCCGGTACAAGTGAGATTTTGTAGCCAATCGGAATCGAACCACCAACCTCTGAACACCCCGGCAACAACCGAAGGTACCCTAGTCCATTATCTCATAGTTTAAGGTCATTCCAAACCACTTCAACACTCCTTTGCTTTGCAGAGAATTCTCACAAATTAGGGTCACAAATGGTAAAAAATGTGTCCCCGCTTTATATACTTGGACTCTCGGTTTAAGTTGATCGATGGTTGGGTGAATGAGAAGCCCCATTGTATTCAATCCCTCACATTCAATGTGGAATTCCAAGTGATTGTAAAATTAGGCATGGTTTTAAAATTGGAAAAAGCATTCAAGGTTTTTTTATTTTTTTATTTTTTTATTTTTTTAAATTCATCTATGGATTTTGGTTTTTTGATATCCAATCAGTGATAATTATATTTTGAAATAGTCAGATATTTAAATTTATGGATTTTGGTTTCGTGACATATAAATCATAATAATAAAAGTTGAATTTATTCCAAGTTTGGGATCTGTACATGATTACAATGAGGATATTTGAACTTGAGAATCATTTTAGATTTATGTGATGTTCTGCATAATTTGTTTGAAAGTTGGTCTTAAAAAACAATAAAATTTAGTGGACTAAAAACCATTGTAGTCAATGCAAAAAATATGATGATACAGACTTACATTCATTCTTAAGGCTTCATATTCCAATGATGATACCTTATATGAAACTAAATTACAGTGTCTTTAGAAACATTTCTTTATTATAGAAACATTTCTTTTAACCCCTAAACGGCCAAGGGTGTTTTTCATCAAAACGGCCTGAAAACAGCCCCTCTTCAAAGCAAGGTGGATTTTGCAAACTCGGGGTCTTAATTAGTACATCTAACCGTAAGATCTTGTAGCTAACTTCTATGTCTACATGTCCACCAAATATTACACACTCATTCTTCACCAATTGCAAGATCATAATGTTCAAAGTTGAAAAACAAGTTTTTTTTCCCTGCCAAAAAGGGATCAGCAGAGTTTTGAAGGCCCAAAAAACCATTTTTTTCCATTATGGATTTTGGGGGTTTTGATGCACGTCAAAGAAGACTGAGTTAGCTAATTGTGTTGAAAAAATTATATTCAAAAAAGTTGTAGAAGGTTGCCAAAACAATCATTTTCCGCTAGGGGGTATACTGAAATTCACAAACAAAGGCCGTTTTTGGACAATAAAAATAGCATATGAAAAAATTTTGGATCAAAAATCCGAACGGTGAGAACATGCTCTACTAGCTTATCAATACATAGAAATTTTTATTTTTGAAAAATATCAAAATCTCAATTTTTGGTGGAATTTCAAAGTTTCGTCTTTAGGCAGATTTGGCAGTTTTGGGCAGTTTTGGGCAGAAATTGCTGCATTCACAGTGGCTGAGAGCCTGCCCGCGGAAAGGCGTTTTATGCTCAGAGGAGCATAACTTTTTCTCACTTCATCCAAAAAAAATAAAAAAAATATCCCCATAAACCTCTTGAAAAAACCTTTTATCACAAAAAATTTCAAATAAATTTGAATTTTTAGGAACCTGCCCAAATTTCAAAAAAGCCCATTCCAGGACAATGGCCGTTTAGGGGTTAAATAAACATGAAAGAGGATTTATGTGTAGGTTAAAACTCTTTCATTATTTTTCTATGTCTATGTATATCTTCACAAAATGTACATTATTGATGATTTTTATTTAAAAAAAAAATTTTAAGTGAAAAATTTGGAACTTCTGAGTTTTTAAAATTACTTTGAATAATATTTATTTGAAATTAATAGTGAGATTCTAAATTAACAATAATATTCAATGAAAAAACTATATAATTAGATATAGAAATTTTGTAAATTAATGTGTAATTTCCACAAAATGAACATTTCAACATAAATAAATAAGGTTCGCTTCTCAAAAATTGAATTCCATGGTTTTTGTTTTTTATCCAAAATTCAATAAAAATGACCTCAAATCAAAAGGTTTAGAAATTAAAAGAAAATAATTTTTTTTTTTTTGTCTGTTTTTCTTTTAATCTTCATAATTTTGTAATATTTTACGGTTACTATTTTCAGAAACCCGATGGTTCAACACCCCACAGGCGCATAATTTCCCAATAACCCACGTCCACGTCGGCAAAAGCCCTCCGCCACATCAGCAAACCAGAACTGTAGAAACCCATTCACACGTACAGTAACAAAATAGTGGCGTTGCCTAAGCCAGAGAGGCAGGCTCCACAGGCAGGGGAAGACACTCCGGGAGAGAGAGAGAGAGGCTGCGCTCGCAGGCATTGCCGCCATCGCTCATCGCAATTGCGTCCCCCTCCTGGAGCACAGCCGCTCTCTCCCCATCGCCGTCTCCACGCCAGTTTTTTCCGTTTTTAATTTGAGCCTCTGAGGCCGGAGAATGGGGGGTTTATGACAGCGATTGGGGTTTGCGAGTGGGGAGTAGGGACAGGGAGGGAGGGGGATTGGCGGAGTTCATGTTATTGCGTTTGCTGGATTGCGCGAGCGGGAGGATCGGGATGCGGTTTATGGCCCACGCGGATCAGGGCTGGCGAAATTTGGAGCGGGTGGGGCTTCCACGAGATCTGAATCCGGATTCTGATTAGGGCAACTGGGGCTTCGACATTAGGGTTTAATTCTTGTGCAAGCAAGCGGAGGAGATTTTGGACGTGAGTTTCTTCAGGTTGCCGTCGTCGCATGTGTCCTGATTGAACTGCGAAGGGCAGCTCCGCTTTCTGTGTATTCAGGTATTATTTCTAATGCTGGGTTTTAGTTCGCCAGGGGTGATGCTTATCAGAAGCAATGGATTGAATACGGATGAGAGAGAGAGGGAGAGAGATGGAGAGAGAGGGAGAGAGGGAGAGGGAGTGTGTTTGTTATATTTATTGTGGGGCTCTCATTTTGATGCCTTCGAGTACGCCTGAGTAGTTAGACCTCGGTCTATGAGATTTGTCGTTGTGGCATTGGTGCACCAATTAAAGAACTATGAAATTTATTTACAGTAGGACTTAATACAATTTTGCAACCCTAATGTATTTCCAGAGCTCCCGAAATGGATAATACAACAGTTCACGAGTCACACAGCGACATCGAAGACCTGTTTGATGAGGAGGAGGGTGAGCGACCATGTTACTTGTCAGATGAGGAGCATGCTGAGAGTGTGACTGGAGCACCTGCTGTCAGCAGTTCAGAAATGGAAGCTGATAATGTAGCGAAACTCTCAAACCTGGACATAAGTGACAACACACAGGAGGAGAGTCAGGTGCATGAGGGGGGGTCAAGTCATGAAATCAGCGAAACAACACCTGGACATCAAGGTGAAGAAGGTAATGAGCAGTTTTCATGCAGTTTTATGGGATGTCCTGACGGATGTAAGGAAAGGGTTACAGTGGTTAACGAAAGGACAGATTATGCCTAGGGCCATTTATCTCTCAAGGTTTATATATGTTTATAACGATTGGAAGAGATCGTTATTTCGGCTCCATGATATATCTTGTTGCTTGATTAATGATGTGTGTTTGTTTTGGGTTTGTATTAGGCGGGAGGAGCAATGATCCAAAAGGCTTGGAATTGGGAGATGGAGATGGTTCTGCGATCGCTACATCTTCAACCACTGATGTAGGACCAGAGAGTACAGACTCTGGGGTTTTGGTGACTGATGTCGTGGATGGAGATACCTTGTCCGAAGATGGCATTCAAGAGAGCCCTGGGAGTCCAAGCAGTAGTCGCGAAGGAACCAGTGGCTACCTAGCAGGCAGTGGCAGTAGTGCTGCCAGTGTCTGTAGTGCAAGCGGAGTCGATGAAAGTGCCGATCGAATTCTGAATCAGGAGTCTACGCGACCGACGAGGCGATCTTGGGTTCCTGGCAAACGCCATCCAGATGAGGTCTCTGCCACTTATTTAAAAATGGGTATAGAGCGATTCGCGTTGTTGAGATAGCGAGACGAGTGTTTGAGATTTAAGCTGATAACATTCTTATGGAGTGTGTAGGACTTGAATTTTAAGAGTGATTCTTTTAAAACCCTGTAGGTGTCACACCTAGAGTGGAATTGCATTGCGAACTTACTGAACATGGAAGTCCTTTACCTTTTGCAGGATGACACGTCTCTTGCATGGCGAAAACACAAGAAGCATTTCTTTATTCTCAGTAATGCAGGAAAACCGATATATTCCAGGTTTGTTCACGAGATGTGAACTTTTATCTAAGGATAATAATAGATACTGCCTGTCTACTTAGCGAAAGCCACTTTTATGTTATGAATTCAGCTGATGCGTGCATTCACATGGACAGTGACCGAAGCCTACCTTGGGATGAGTAGTCACTTGTATATTTTCTGAATGTTGTTTTGGTCCGATGTTCTTATCCTATATGGTTTATTCTGAGCAGATATGGGGATGAGCATAAACTTGCAGGTTTTTCAGCGACCTTGCAAGCTATCATGTCTTTCGTTGAAAACAGGTACTGCTAGAAGTTATCCTATCAGACGAACAATTATTATGGTTATTGCAGCTGGGAAACTGTAGCTAGGATTGTCTTTTTATGATCAGACATAGTTACTTTACTATGGCCTGGCTTGATACAATTTTAATGGACGGGTTAGGTGAATGCTGGTTGTGATGGTGTTACTAACTTGGGGTCTTCTTGGAATACGCAACTTGGTGTTGAAGTGGAGACACGATTCGGTTTGTAAAGGCTGGCGATCATCAGGTACGACGTTTTATTCTGCTTGAGATCTCCAAATCATCTGAGCTACATATCTGAACGTGAAGTGCCAACTCTTCATGCTTTCATACAATGGACCCTATGATAACCTCCTGATTTGTAGTCTTGTTTGATAGCCAGTATTATGGGTCCAAAAACACTGCTCATCATAACTCTTTTGTGCACATCTTTATTATCTTCGTATTGTTATTGCTTCGAGAATGTTGTACTTAATATCGATTAAGTGATGTATGTTTTGGTCATCTCACCGTGTGCTCATAGTCATGCATTTTGTTGCAGATAGTCTTTTTGGTAAAGGGTCCGCTGTATCTGGTGGCAATTAGTGCCACTGAAGAGCCAGATGAGGTTATTAGGTGCCAGCTGGAGTTGTTACATGCACAGGTTTGTCTCTGCTTTTTGTACTTGTCTTTTTTGGGTTTAATAATTAATAACCTGTCTATGTCAGAAGAATTTTACTTCATCTCATGCCTTTATATACAAAATTTCAGAAGCCGTCGCTTGTTTTTATTCTAGTTTTTTTTTTGTCCACTTTGAGATGTCAGTTGGCTTATTTGATCAACTGACGTGAAGTATCTTCATTTTTTTGGATGTAGCTCATTTTAATTTTGACGAAGGGAGTAGAGAAATGCTTCGTGAAAAATTCCAAGTTTGATATGCGACCCCTGCTTGGTGGCACAGATATGGTTTTTTCTCATCTTATTCATGGATTCAGCTGGTATGTAACTCTACCTTGCATTGTAAATTATGAAGTCGTTTTTAAGCAATTTCTGTTTTCTTTAACCGACGGAGACAAACCTTTGGTTTTGATTAGTTAAATATCATCGCAGGAATCCAGCCACTTTCTTACGTGCGTACACTTGCCTCCCTCTGCCTTATGCTATTCGGCAGGCGGCTGGTGCTGCCCTTCAAGACATGCCTAATACCGGTCCTTTATTCAGTCTCCTAATGTGTGGTTCCAAGGTAAGTTGGCTGTTTAGATTAACACCTGTGGTTGTCCAGTCTTAGTCCGATTTTAGAGCTGTTGTGAGATGTTCCACAAGAGTTTCTTGCTTCCCACGACCTCGTGTTCAATTTTACAGTATCTGTTTGGGCTGTATGTTCATTTGTAAGGAACGAATGACCCCAATTGTTGCAACTTCAAATAGATGTCCTTGTCTACTCTAACACTGAAAACTCTGCTGGATGTTTTCTTAGGTCATAAGCCTCATGAGTCCTCGTAAAAGCTCAATTTCTCCAAACGACATCCTCCTTCTCAGCAATTACGTTGCCTCCTCTGACTCTTTCAGGTGAGGCTCAGCGTCTCTGCAGCTCCTTATTCCATTATGATGTAGTCTTAGCAACTTTTTTTTCTTGCTTTCTTTTGTTTTGTTTTGTTTCCCACTAGTATCCAGGTTTTCTTTGGAGTTGGATTTACTGGAATATCATTCTTTGTTTGTAGGAAAACGTGAACTGGATTTACTGGAATATCATTCTTTGTTTGTAGGACAACGGAGTCATTCTTCCCCGTCTGTCTACCAGGATACAATCCTACAGCATTTCTCTATGCATATGTGCAGTACTTAGATGTAAGTTTCTTTGGAGACCAGAGATCAATTGTATTTATTTGGAATGTGATTTGGCATGAAAATACTGAGGTGCTTTTCTAAGTCACATACCGGTCGACATCTCTTATTTCCTTTCACTTAGACTTCTTATCCTATGCACTTTCTGAGATTAGCACTCTTCTACTTGACTTGTCTCAACTAATTATCGTGCAAATTTCACATCATTTTACCCTGTTCCAGAAAGTAGATTTATGTAATTTGCAAAAGCTTTGCTACAGGAGTAACAGTGCCATGCTCACCTTTCCTTTGTTGACACAGAGCGACACATGCCTGTTTCTTTTGACTGCCGATCCAGATGGGTTTTTCCAGCTGAAGGAGTGCAGGTAATTACTCGGGCAGTTTTTGCTTTGAGGCAGATTTCAGTAGGAAACTAGACTGTCCTTTTTTTCCAGTACAAAATGCTTATTTTACGTGGTTTTAAACTGGAGGTCGAAGGGCTTGAGTTATTCATTTGACTCATTTGGAAGTGCTGTCCTTCGCAGAGGTCGGATTGGAACTATTTTGAGGCAAACAAATGTGCTAGCCGAGGTTGCAAATGCAGTGCGCCGTGGGGGCCTACGAGTGGAGCACTTGCTTGAGACAAAGGCTTCACATCCGGTTCTGGATCCCAAAACAAGTTCTATTTTTGGCTCTGATGGTGACCATGAGTTGCATGGTTCTGCAGGAGTTCCTAGGGAGGGTACTATAGGAATTGGAGGACCTGCAGGGCTTTGGCATTTTATTTACAGAAGCAGCTTCTTGGATCAGTATGTGGCTTCAGAATTCTCTTCTCCGCTGCACACTACAAGCGCTCAAAAAAGGTATTGAAGTCTTTATCAATGAGCTCTTTTTGTGCTTTCATTTCCTGTTTCAGAAAGGCAGCCGTTTAATTCTCTGTTTTAAGTCACTTGTTTGTCCAAAATACATTTCAGGAGGAAACGGTACTAAAATTTCCTTACGACTTGCTGTTAAGAAGATCTGTACAATATGTACATTTTACTGCTTCTTTGCTAAGTTATCGTTGTCCTAGATTGCTTTTTAACGGCTTCTGAACTTGTTTTGAACTCTTTTTGGTTTTTTCCAATATGATTCTGTAACGTTCCTAGTGGATGGTTTTACGAATGTCCAGTGTCCTATGCATGCATTGGGGACGTTGCCCAGTGTTCTATGGTTGGCATTCTGTATCGAAGGTCTATGACTGCACATTTATTTATTGTTTTTGCTTAGTTATGTAGGACGTCAGAGAACTTACTCGTATCACCGCTTTTTCATACAGATTATATAGAGCATATCAGAAATTATATACATCCATGCACGGTGCCGGAGCAGCAGGACCACACAAGATGCAATACCGACGTGATGAACGCCACGGTATGTCTCGTTCCAACTTTAGTTAATTTCTTTTGTAGTTCGAGCTATTGGATGCCCTTAAAATTTCTACGTCTTGGTTCTAGACAAAACTGACATCCCTCCCGGGTTCTTTCCAGTGTTATTGTCCTGGAGAACCTCTGATTTTGAGCTCTATGCGGCCTTTGATCCTTTGGCAGACAAGGTATGTCTTGGAAGCTTGATGACTAAGAATCTTTTGCATTGTAGTACTTGTCCATTTTCCATCCTTTTCTATGTTTTCTGAACAACTGTAAATTCTTGTATGCTAGGCTTGTTGAATTCTTATAGTGTTCTGAGATGGATGATTATGAATACTGCCAGCGTATAAGATGGTATTTTCAGTCATGTTTTGTGTAATCATGCGGTCATGTGAGTTGTCTCTCGTGGATTTCCTGATTAATCTTCTCATCAGCATGTTGCTAAGACAATAATTAGATAGGTCTTAAGTTTTGTATATCTCGGCTTTATCTCACTCTAATGTAGTGGACACGGTTCTAATTAACTGCTTTCATGATGCAGAGCTCTGCTGTGGCAGTATGCAATCGTGTTTGCCAATGGTTGCGAGATTTGGAAAGTGAAATCTTCTTATTAGGAGCGACTCCTTTCAGTTGGTAATACCCTATCGCAGGCTGATATGCTTTTTAGTCTTGGTAGATGATACAATCATTTTTTCCAATATTTGCAGAGTTCAACAGGTTCTATGTGGTCAGCATATTTGCTGCAGACCTTTAATTGATCCACTTGTCAAGTAGTCATTACACGATGCACATGTACAATACCACTCAGTAAAGTTGACGCATTCTCATTCTCAGTCTGCTGTTTCAGAGTGTTTTATCCTCATTGTTGGCTGTAATCGTGATGGGAGGAGTGCTAAACTTGTTTCTTATATGTCATTTTAGCCATTCGAGTTGTTTTTCAACACTTCAAAGTTTGACTAAGAGATTCATTAGTTTTTAGCTAATGGAGCATGATTCTAAGCTGGTCATTCGAAGTACTATCTGCAGACTAAATTCTCAAATGGTAGATTGCAAGTCTTAGGAATCTTGTCACTCGGTAATAGGCAGTGAAGTGAAGGGATGTGTCAATTCAAGCAGGTGCAATTAAGTATGTGAGTAGCCCTCCATGGAGCTCATGAGACGAGCTGTAGCTTTTACGGTTCGCCTGGAAAAATATTGTGGCAGGTATGTGAAATACAAACACTCTGGTTTACTCAAATATCATGTAGTATGTGTTCAAATCTATTTTGGTAAATTTAGGAGTCTTATTATCTATTTAGCAGTCGACATGACATAATAGTTTTACAAATTATGTAATGAGAATGTTAGTAATATTTTTGTGAGCTCCGCTGACACGTTCAGTGGTTAATGAGTGCTGTAGTCGGAAAATGAAATGAATGGCGATGGTCCCACTGCCTCAAACTGGGTATAGGTCACTCCTATTGCTGCGTTAGTGTCTCTTCGGAATTGGGAGTGACTGAAACGAAGTCCACGGGATGCATAGATATTGACTTGTTTTAGATATTTTTTAACTCCTATAGCTTTGCTATTATTCTCCTAACATAACACATCACGACAATAACATTTTGCTGCATTATGGACAGGTAATATACAATCCAGACTTGAAAGGCTGGCTGTGAGTACAAGAGCAGGTCGGAGAACTTGAGCTAACCCACTTGGCCTTGTTAGGTTCAATCTTTTCCAAGTTCTTTGATTTCAGTTTGTGATAGGTTGTAGGTGTTAAAAATTGTGCATTTGTGCACACCAAAAGTCAATAAAAATTTATGTATTGTTTGTGAACTAATTTGTACCTTATCTTGGGTGGAACTTATTGGAGGTGTGCTGTAATTTTCTATTTTACTGATTTTTGGTCGAAATTGAACGTTACTTTTTGTATGTGATTGCATATTTGGATAAAGCACAAAAAATCAGTAACTTTAAGCGTTGAAAAAATAAATTTACGACGTAAATTGCATAAGTTAAGATAAAAAGTAATTAAGTAACGTAAGACAATTAGGATTACTAATTAATTAGGGTTAGTAATTATTTATAGTTACTAGACACTTAGGGTTAGTAATTAATTAGGGTTAGAGTAAATTCCATTTACCTTTTGCCCTAAAATATTTACTGTGGTAGTTTTTAGATTTCTTACTTCAGTAACTAAAGTTTTACCATAGGTTCGTAGGCCAGAAGTCAACCACTTTGGATTGCGCTTTTTTGGTTTACACATAGCATTGAGGAGCATTGAGCATTCCCCATGGGCGTCGAGTAGAATACAGTCAATAGAAATGTACCTGTCATGATTCTTGGAATAGTACTTTTTAATGTAACCCATCCAAGCCGTCACGCGGAGGTTGCCTTCGTACACGTAAAAATATTTGTTCCGAAACTGATGGAGAGTAGGATCAGACAACAAATACTCTTTGAACTCATCATTAGCGGCCTTCCATAGTGGGTTAAACCAGATGGCGTTGTCCTCACAAACCGCTAAGTCCTTGTCTTTGATGTTGAAAGAAGACACATACAAAATTTGATCCCCTTTACAATACCCTTTGACGAACTCGTTCACCAACATCTCGACGTCCTTATTGACAATTGTACGCAGCTTCAGGTAGGTCTTCAGACGGAAAAGAGGAATAAGGAATTGAGACTTCTTAATCAGTTTGCTGCAATGCCTGGAGATGACGGTTTTGTATTAGTCACTCTTCTGCAGCAACCTCATCTCAATTGTGTTCCACATGGAGTTCTTGTCCTGCAAGTGAGGGGGCATGTGAACAATGCCAAATTCAACACCACTAGCATGCCGTAAGGGTTTTTCTAAGCGTTTGTCACTAGACTTGGGCACTTCTAGAGTGGCCTCTTCCATAATTACGGCCTCCTCTACGGGTTGGCTAATCTCGGCAACGTGCTTGTTACGAGTAGACACTCGTCTGGACTTACTCGTACTTAGCAAGGAGGTAGTTAGAGCGGTTATGGTATCTTCCTTATAACAAGTGAGAGGAGGACTTTCCTCTCACTTGTCATCTTGTTTACTTAATAAAGATTATATTGTAAGAAACTTTGGTTTATGATGTAAGAGCGTCGACATGAATGGATTCCTAACATTATGACAAGTCATGAGTGTTCACGCTCTTTCATGACATCAAGGCAAAAGGATCAGCTGTTGCTGGAATTTTCAAAATTAATGATTTTAGTCCAGTACGCCATCGCAGCCGTGCTTACTGTTTCAGATTCTTTACTGTCGCCATGAATCTTCTCACGAAAATAGATGAAGAGGACTCTTTTCAAGTGTGTCCGCTTCAGGTTATCCGGAGCTGCACCTCCTATGATGAAGGAGCTCCATTCGTATCAGACAGAAGCGGACAGAGAAAATGTGAAGACTGATAACATGAAGAATTCTCATGCCGACCCGTTCGACATCAAGCAGCAGGAAAATATTCGTTCAATGCTGCTTCGGGCCCCACAGATTTCCTTTTTTGTATCAGTGTTCAAATCGACCTCGATGCCAGAGCAGGACACAGAGCACTGAAAGCACTGAGCAGCATTCCATTTCTTAAAGCATGTCGTCACTCCCCATTTCCAGGGACAAGGAAGCAATCACCGATTCCGGTCTCAACTGACTGTAACTTACACCAGAAACTCAAGTGGAACCTCCTCCCCACCTCCTTGCAGAAAGACTTCCGGATTGAGGATGAAAGGGCTGCAGCCTGCTACACTTGTAATCGTACTGAAAGGACCATAATGATCTTGCCAGTTGACTGCAATCGACAATTAGCGATTAAGAAATTCGGTCTCCTGATAAGGAAGCGGAACCCGGAAGGCCGATCGAAGGGCGAAATTCTCGCCAGCACCTCTGCAGAGGTTCAAGCAGATGCACATCGTTTTAAAAGCACCTCGCCGTTTTGATGTGCAGAAACTCACCGGTTTGCAGTAGAGCCGTGGTCGAGGAATGCAAGGAGCGAGGTGCAGCGGGACTCCATTCTGATCGGCGACCATGCGGAGTCGACTTCGAGCCCTTCGGTTGTGAAACTCACCGGTTTGCAGTTACGACAGTTGCTTTTTGAGGGCATGCAGGCAGGCGTGCGGTTTCAATCTGATGTCATCTGACCACCGTCGTGATGGAATATCTCATCAACCAAAAGACCTTCTTCGACTTGAAAATATCTGATGTTGAATTTCATGAGTTGGTGTGGTGAGTGTAGAAATTCTGGTCTCTTGCTCTGCAGGTGTTGTGATTACTGTGCAGGTGGTGTTCCGACTTCAGTTGGAGAACACGAGCATCGATGAGAGTAAAGCACAGGTGCAGGATGATGTACTTACGATCTTCAGGAAATTCCGAGAAATAACATCATGGGGAGATACCGTCGACGGCTCATGCCAATGCCGAGACTGGACTGATGCGTGAGCTGTGAATTAATATTTGGTTGAAGATTTTATGTTCACGTATTGAAAACATCGAGTAATTCCAAGTCATTCTGATCTGTGAGAATAAGCAACTCGACACAAATATTATCCGCAAACTCCTCAATCTCTTGCCGAGTAGGAAAATTCTTGCTCCGTTCAATGGTGAAGCAGATTCTTATTGATGGAAGAAAGCTGCATGGGCTATGAACAGGAGACTGCACCGACGATATTGCAGTTCAGGCTTCATCCCAGCTTGCAAGCAGCTCCAACATGCATGCGCCCATCCTGGAACCGGGCCTACCAACCAAAAGGTAGCACTCCAAAGCGAGTTCAAAGCTCTAACATGCAACTGAAATCAACAGAAGCACTTGTGGAAGGAGATTCAAACAGACACGGTATTGAAACTACAGTTACTATCTAGCCAGGTCAGAAAGTTCCTTTGCCCTATCTGTACCAATTAAATTAATACAAGAAAGTTAAATTAATACAAGAAAGTTAAATTAATACAAGAAAGTTAAAATGAATGAGGCAAAGGACAAACAACGTTTCATTGCTATTCTTGGACATCTAAATTATTTTCGACATTTCAATGTACATATGACCGAGTTTTTGAAAGTCAAAGAGAGTTACCTGGAATTAAAGAAAATCACAAATACCAAGACATTGAAGAGAAAATGAAATTGGATAATGGAAGTGTACACAATCAGTTTATAAAATAAGGATCTGTAACCATGGATCAAGAAATACTTAACACGGAAGGTGCTCCGCCTGTGCCGAATGGAGTAGGTCCTGACTTGGCTTTGTTTATACAACAACAAATTGTGACCGGGGGACTGTGTTTATCTCAAAATTCATGCGCCGCTTATGTCAACTTTTATGTATTAATCCTTCTACAACAATAGCGTTCCATCCTCAATCCAACGGGCAAACGGAAAGAATAAATCAGATCTTGGAACAATATTTGCGTATGTTTACTACTCGACGTCAGGATGACTGGGCTGACTTGCTTCCGTTAGCAGAATTTGCATATAATAACTCCACTCATTCATCGACTGGCTTCTCCCCGTTTTATGCAACATATGGGTATCATCTTGTCTTATCTTTCACTACACCGACCTCGACCACCGTTCCGGGAGCAGAGGACCGCATAAGGCACCTTCAAGAGGTACACAACGAGGTGAAGACAATGATTGAAATTGCAGGTGTACGAGCCCAACGATATTACAATCAAGGAGTGCAGGTTCAACCTACATTTCAAATAGGTGAGAAGGTATTTCTACGACGTGATAATATTTCGACGACGGCTCCTTCCAAGAAATTCGCATCACAGTTTCTTGGCCCATTTCCGATTATTGCCAAGCTTTCTGACTTGGTTTATGGGGGGAAGCACAATAAAGTGAACCAGAAAGTGCAAAATGTGACCAGATCAAAGTGAATTCGCAGTGGCCTGTTTGGGTACAGTGGGAACTCTTGGGAACGCTTGGGAGCGTGGAAGGTGGTTGAACTGCGATATAAGAGAGTAGGGTTTAGAGTGACACTTGTTGCAAGGGTTTAGGGGTGGACACGGAAGCCAAAATTGTGCGTCTTCATTGTGGGGGATCCCGCGAAGATGAGTTGTGAATGCTCCGCAGCCAGTTCAGTGCTTCAACCTGATGAGCCCCTTTTCCAAGGGAGGCGAATTGATGCAGTCAGGTGCGTATCCGGCGTCATTTATGTTAAAGAGGGTCTATGCAAAATTGTTCGGGATAGGTTGCGCCAAGTAGTATTCACCATCACTTGGAAGGGTCACTTCACTGTCTAGCCACTTTCCGGAACCTGAAGGTAGTTGCAGGAAGAAAGTTCTTTCGGGAGAGTTCGTGGCCGAGAAGGGTGGGGAAGAATTGGAATGCTGAGCGTTGAAGAGTTGATTGACTGATCTCGGGGTTTGCATGCCTAGATTCACCGTCGTAGCAATTAGAAGACGAAGACATCATCCGTTGCAGGGGTGTCTGGATACAGGGTTCGCTAGCCAGTGGATCAGGGTTTACCCAAGTTAGGGTTCGGTGCTTGCGAATGCACATGCAGGATCTTGCATGCGACAGGAGAAACTAGTCGTATAGATTAGCTACGCCATGGCCACAGTGAAACGGGAGTTGGCTACTACCCTCCCCAAATCTGATGCAGACCTGAACAGGAAACAGGGGGAGAGGATCAAGTTTGCAAAAGGACTCCACTTACGGTGTAGGTGGTCTGTGTAGGATTTTGCAGAGCACCTGGAGCTAGAGGACGTGGGCATTTGCGGAAAGACAGAATGTGGAACGACACATATCAGCGAAAACCATTTCAAGAGGGTGTTTCCAAATAAAGGAGGCAGTGGGCTGAAAGTGGTTGCGAATGAATTCATCACGGAGGCTGAGTGCGGTACAATCTGGCAGAAGTATTTTCTAATGTACAACCATGCACCTCCCAACAAGGAGTTTGCTCGTTATTTTTTGAGGAGCTGGTTGGCGGAGAAGGAGGGGAAGTGTAAGATTAATTGGGCCAAATTTGCCCATGACATTTGTCGCAAGCAGTACATTGCGTGGCAGAAGGATGGAAGAGTGGAGGAGGCCCTACACTCAAAGTGGGATGAGCTTCAGGGAATTCCATGTTTGGAGAATTTAGGGCACAGTGCGAGTCAAGGTGGGGATCAACGCCAGCTTGGAGCAACGTGCGAGCCCGCTTCTTGGACCGAGGAGCAGAGTTCGGAGGTTCTTCAGATGTTGGAGGATGCCGAAGGAGACGCTGGCGGGATTGGGCCAAAGATGTGAGTGATGCGTTCGTTACCTTATCCTTTGTTGATCGCTTATTCATCTGTGGAACAATCACCGAAAACGACATGCGTAGAAAGCTTGAAATGTTTTATGTCCTCTGTGCATACCTTGCATTGTTCAGTCCGGTTTTCAATGGTTGTTCTGCGGTGTCCATGATAAAGCTCGCTTGGTTGGTAAATGTCCGATTGGGGATGAGTATCATGCTGTGGTACTTGTTAAAGGTTTTGTGGTTTTTACTGTCTGTTACGGGACAGGTGCTCGGAATGGATACGGTCTGGGGTGTGTTACTTGCTTGAATTTAACATGTTCTGTAATGTACTCACAAACATGCGCAGATCAAGTGGGGGTTGATGTTCTTCAGTAAGCGTGAATAATAGTCTTGTTCCGGTTAATGTAATATGTGATTTTAGGTTTAGGTCATGGACACAGCCAGATGCGAGTAGTACGCATTGAAACGGAATTATCAGTTCTGGTCCTCAGTCTTCACATACATGGAGTTATTAAATGAAACGAAGGAGTTCTAATGACATCATGAAACTCGTCTCCATGTCCCAGATTAAAGGTCCCGATCAACATTAAATGAAACGATCATGTGTCCATGAACAGCTTTGCAGTTTTTATGATAGGCTCGTTGGCCAGATAATATGAGCGTAGCCCGTAATCTATAGAAGCTAACTTTGAAAAGAATTTACAACAGCGCCTGAACCATAATAGAAGCAGAGGGTCCTGACGTAACCCAGCAGATTGGGAATGCTTCCGAAATTTCTTGAAGTTGCGGAGCCCTAGAATAGTGAATGTCACCTTCTGTTTGCACAATTCGGTAGATCATTTCATGGTTACCACCTTGAGCCACCCTGAGTCACGTCCAGGATCCTTGGACTGTGTTTCAAGGCCACATCATAATTGAAGGATTTGCGGTTTTCTCTTACAATTAAGCTAGATTGTAAGTTTTGGTGGCTTGTAATCAGATCACAGATGCATCTGATTCGAGAGATCAAGACGTCACATGTTTCTTGAACGGTCACCTAGTACTTGACAGAGGTTTTTGGGAGGATGAGAGGATGTGCTAATCCTACTCACCTCCAAGCTCGGTGCTAAAGGTAAGCCCTGTGTCTGGAATGAGGGATTTCGATTCTTTAATTTAGAGGGGAGCATTAAGTATGAAAAGTCCGAAGACTACTGATACAATAGGTCATTATCCCATCGTAAGTTTATTGCATAAATTTTTCCGGACCAATAGCTTTGTCTACAGGGATTTAGGGAGCGTTTTGTTCAAGCGCATAAGAAACATGTTTCCGAGTTTTTTAGCACGAAGGTTTGCGAAGTCCAGCGCGAGGGTACCGGGATAGTTGAACGCCTTCGACAGCAGCCGCTCATTCCAGAGAGCGATGCTGGACACCCTTTGACCGGATCAGCTTCGAAGGACAGAACAGATGTGGTACGGTACCGGAGCATTTTACTTCGGTGATTAGAGAAGACACGTGTAGCTCTGTTTCGGAGTTGATGGTTCTGATACCCTATTGTATCTGAGTTTCAAGGTGATAGTATAGATTCAGGGTCTATTAGCAATTCTTTAATGCATCCCTTGTCAACGTCGAAATGGCAGATGACAAGGTCGACAAGGTTTTTCTCGGAATGTATGTTCTCTTTCATGGAAATCGGACTATGCTCGTACAGTGGTAGTCAATGAGTATTATATGTGCAACAACGTTTACCGAAACTTGACTGCACATTTGAGCGTCGTAACTCCTCTCTCCCTCATGTATTACTGAATTATGCTCCTGCTCAACGTCGTCATGAGCCTTCACCATGCTGAAGTCTGCACTGAGCTTGGGAACTTGCTTTGGTCAGGGTTAGAAGCACCTTGGGGGACAAACAGGTCTGGCTGGTAAGTTTTAAGTGCCACAATCGCCGCATTGGTTAGGACGTTCTCTGGAGTCTTTGATTAATTTGGGGGGCACATTTGGATTCGGTGACGCAGTGGATAACACGGTTTGAGTGTGCGGACATGTCTGCGTACCCGACACATTCTGTGATTTCTCCATACTCAGGTAAGAGCTGAAAGGGACGCATTTGAACTGAGGATGATAGGCTCCGAATTTCTTCCTGACCACTGCAGAGTAATGATGCATGTCGGCAATGACTCTCGCCGGGATGACAGACGTCTGTGATTCGTTCACTAAATAGTACACAGCCCGAAGTTGATGCGACACAAGGGCACACACCGCGAGTGCACATGCTATAATGCCCAGAAATGCTGTTTTCAAGCATGTGTTCCCCCCCGTCTGGGGAGAAGTGTGTCCGGGTGGTAGTGGAAATGCCGCACTTCGATTTTGGTGACACGTACTGTCTACTAGGGAACATACCTCATCTGTGTTTCGCATACCTGTGCTGTAGATGCATACTAGAGGAGCGGAGCAAGGACCTCCAACAGCAGCGCAAGGGAGTTGATGGTGCCCTAGCGGAACGCCTGAAGTCTTTGAGAGAGGAAGAGCTCAGCTGCGCCAACATGAGGAGCCGTCGTGACAGTTTGGTGGCGCATTTCAATTCCATTAGAGATGCCGGGGATTCAGGGGATAATGGCGAAGACAGAATTGAAGAAACCTGCGAAGAGGAGGATGAGGAGCTGAGGCGGATCGACAAGGACTTGGAATTCGGAGTTCACATACTCAATCGGGAGAGTGCCCGCACTGAGGTGCTGAGATTCGAACAAGAGGGGCTACAGACGGAGCTCAATAAGGTTGAGCATGAGATCCGCGTACGAGGGACGCAGTCAACTCGATTGGACATGTGGGTGGGGAAATTAACCGAGCAAGTACAGATGATGGCTGTGGGCTCCGGCATGGGGACTACTCCACTCCCAATTCGAAATCCACGGGTCCCTACGGATGGACGAGCTCTGGTTATCAGAGTGAAAAATTGCCCGGTTTGTGGCTTTAACTTTGCCCGACACAACATCTCTGTTGCGGACTGCAGTTGCTGCTATCATCACTTTTGTCTCGCTGCTTGGTTGAGTGACGGTAAAAGGAGGTGCGCAAATGTGAATTGCGAAATGGAGTTCAGCGCAGATTGGTTGGATAGCTTCGGTGCAAATCAAATCCGACTTCCAGCACTTCGGCAGCCGAAAGTAGAAGGACAAGTCAGTCGATTCAACGGGCGCGACGGTGGGAATGTTGCAGCTGCGGCGTCAACCAACTGTAAGTTCCTCAACCAACTGTAAGTTCCGCAAATGGCTTCGTCATGTGTGTTCCAACTTGAGGTTCCTTGTTAGTAACCTCAAGGATATGGTTGCTATCATCCGGAGGGAATTGTAACGGACATCTGCGGCCACGTTGATCTGGGGATTCTGGACAGTAGTGTGTACGTCACTTTTTTCATACAGTGGTTGTTTTCACCTTCTGAATTTCCGGTTGGGCATCCTTGTGACTTACTTTTCGGTATAGCAGAACCCTTCACTGGTATTTCTCTAGGGATATAGTGTAACGCCCACTGTCTCCCTTGCTTTTGTCCTGGTGTGCCACGTTTTCCGGGGCTGTTGCTATGGACTTTGTTCAATTGATCTGCTTCATAGAGCCCGTACAGATGTAGAATGTGCAGTTCTGAAAGCGAAGTGGTTCACTGGCCGGGGAGGTGAGATCAGTGCTTTCGCAGTAAGTTACACCCTTAATCGTGGTCGGTGATGCCTGTCATGGATGCGTTAGCACTGCTCGACCATAAAAGTGCTTTCGGCAGTGCCTTCCTTCGGTATGATCGGTATGCTTGAGTTTATTTCACGTGCAAGTGCTGTATCACTTTGGTTTTCTGGGCTAAACCTCTCAGTCCTTACGCAGAGTGACGAGGCGTCCGGAATGTTAGGAATTTCACTGTGTTCATGTCAAGAGATTTCACGTTCACTTTCCAAGTCACTGTCGCTGTAATAGCACATCGACTCCAGTTTGATACGGGCATTAGGGTGGGCCGCTTTGGTGACTCTTTCTTCTCACTTAACCACTTTCAATTCACTAAGGAATAGTGGATTTTTTTTGTGGACATGAGGTGCGGTCGCTGAGGACTTGCTTTCTATGGTGACGGGTACTGAGCAGCAGATCACAAGGTTCACTAGTACATAGTAAACCTTCGGTCACTGCGATATTACTTGAAACAGATGAAGTTCACTTTCCAAGAGAGATTCACTACGGTAGCACTGCGAATCCAGTTTCATCCGGACATTTCGGTGAAACGCTTTGGTGACCGTTTCTTTTCACTTACTCACTTTCAATTCACTAAGGCTTACTGAATTGAATTTTTTAATTCTGTTTCTTTTTGCGACTGCATGAATTTTTACTCGGACTCAATAATGCGCAGAGCAGAGTGAGCATTGATAACTCACAGAGTATGTGATTGCTTGTGTAGTTCACGTGGGGTCGGCGTCAGGGACACCATCGTCGCTGAAGCAGAAGAGTGTGGTGACGCCTTCTTCGGGAGAAGCGAAGACCCATGCGTCTCCGAGTTGGAAGACGCCGACGTCCACTGTGGGAAGGGTAGCCGGTGAAAGCAGAGCAGGACGTTTGGATGCACTGGCTTGCGGTACCCCTCCAGCGGTGAATGCATCTGGGACACCGTCACTGCTGACTGAGCCACTATCCACAAAGACGTCCGACGAAAGCATACTCTTCCCGGATAAAGAAGAGCTCCGCTTCAGTCAGCCACAACGGCCTTCCCATGCGACTCCTGAGCGTGGAGACGGAATTATACAGAGCACTCTGATCCCGGAGACATTACCGGACACCGCTTTGGGGGTGGGAGAAGATGACGACATTCCACCATCCTCCACCGGCAAAGTGCCATCAACCACTACGATGAGTGAGGGAACTCATAGGGCAACGTCGCATTCCGCCGAGGAGGATCCAGAAACTGACATGGCAGGAACCGATTGCCAAGTACTTGACATGGACACGGTGCACTCGGGAAAACAGGCGGTGGCTGAGGAGTCACCAACTGTTGGGAAGTCCTCAGGTAAAGGAACGGGGTCTGTCGGGACGCGACGGCAGGCGGCCTTGCGAAATAAGCTCTGTCCCTCGCCGGGTGCCACTACGGGGACATCAGGTCACGGAGGGTTGGTGCAAGGGGCTAAGAAGCCAATGTTAGGGCGAGGACGTGCAGGCCAGGGCGTGACAAGGGCAGAGAAGGGGTGCAATATGAAGCCATTGGCCGAAATTGGAGTGCAAGAGAAATTCAAAGCACCAGCTGCGGTTGCTGATGCAGGGAAAGGTCGAGGTCGCGGAGGGAATCAGGCAAAGCGCAAGCGCGAGGGAAGTATGCCGTAGAGTATCTCTAATGTGGCAAAGTGAGTGACTACATGTTCCAAATTTTGAGACTGTATCGTCTACAGCGTAACATGTGATATGCAGACGACAGCTACATCAAACGATGCAATTTTGGGTTCAGGATAGTGTCAGAGGACTCCGGACGGTTTTAAATGCGACGGGTCTCAATGTCCAGATTGGTCACGAGGTCAAGTATACATGTGTATGAATGGTTTTTTTTTTTTGGGGGGATTGGACATATGAATACGATCACAGGAGTTAACGGTATTTCAATACTAGGTATTTTTTGTTCATTTGTATATCCGGCATGGCACTGAGGCTTGGCGTGTATTAATGACCTGTATAAATATATAAAATATGTGCATTTACTGAACAAAAACTCAAGATCTGCAGATGGTATTCTTGGTTCGGTATTACTGTGCCTTCTTATTTGTTTTTAGGGATTTTATGCATAAGAAGGGGAAGACGGATGTCACGCATAGACTACTGAGTTCAGGTTAGGAGACAAGTCTTGCTATCTGTATCATAGTTGAGGTGGTATGCCGCGAGTAGTTTATTCTAATATATCTGTGACGACTTTTCAGCGCTTGGTGCCTGTATGTAATTGTCCGTGCATGTTGTATATAAATTCGGACAGGCGAGACCGATGCAGGAACCTTGGTTTTCGATGAGTCATTGACATCGACAAACAATTCGATGGAAGGGAGAAGGAGACGGAGATTATACTGAGAAATCAGAAGAACAGAGCGTGCAGAGGGTTCACGCACTTGAGAATTTGCTGGCGAATGGAAGATCGAAACCGTGTACCTGAGGCAAGCTGTGATTGGTGAAGCGCTGTCAATGCAGACTCAGAATATTCTCAAGACATGTCCATGAGTTTCTGAAGGAGAAGCTGTTCCAAGTGTGTACTTCAAGAGGAAAGCTCGTTCATGTTTTGATATGCTGGAGGGACAGGGAGGCATTGTTTCTTGCTTTGGCTGGCGTCCTATATCCCCGGAGTCTATTTAAATCATGTGTAGTTATTGCTGGAGAATAGGTTTGTTCAATGACTTACTGCTGGTTACTTTACTCTAGATCCGAATTCTGGTTCCAGTTTGTAAGGTGTTCGTGACTGACCTTGACTCTTCTTACATATAGGCATGAAGGTTACTGCTATTGTAAGTGAACAAGAGAAGATAAATGCTACTCTAAGCTATCACAAGTGACAAGCAGATCATTTGAGAACTGATATAGCTGCGATGACGAGCAGGGGTTTTTTGCTCTTTGTACATCTGCCAAACCTTTACTGTATACGTATATGTTTATAATCATCAACGACATAAGTTCTTTCGCTCACGCCAGATAAAGTTTTCCCAAGCCCCTGTCAATTTCAAATAATAAAATTGGTAAAATAATGGGCATCAAGTAATATCAACTGCATTGCGACGGCAGGTCACATAATTGAACGGTATATTCAGGACTCTATTCTGCGAATGACATTTGCTTGAGGGTTGTAATGCTTAAGTTTTAGTTCTGTTGGCTACAGGCAAACGGATGCGGAAACCTGTTCATCGGAGAACTGTCGATTACAGCTCTACAGATGTGCGCTATATCCAGGTATTTGGCCAGACTGTCGTTGATGCTTCTTGCATTCCTGTGATTATTGGAGACAATCTTCGGAGAGCCACATGTATCTTATTCCTGTGAGATCTTTGCATTATTTTAGGTTGAAAGCCCATTATTAATAGAAAGCAAGACTTTAGGCTGGAACTTTCTTTTCGTAATCAATATATTTTAGAGATTTGTATTTGAATAGGGTCGGAAGAGAATTGAAGGGGTTTAGGGTTTTCCGTCAGGAAGAGTCGCACGTGCTAAACTGTGCGTTAATTTTTCAGAATCGAACCTGGCAACGCGATTGTCAGGATGCCCCTGCATTGCAGCCTACCTGCTGCTGTCGACGTAAGCAACCTCTTGTTCCATGAGTTCAGTGATAAGCAGATTTTGCATTCACAGTCATGTGTTTTCACTTTTAGGGCTTTCCGGGGCTCTGAATGTTCTATCTCAGTGATCACTGACTCGTATGATCCTTGATGTTGATGAATTTCTTTGAAACAGATGCTTCCGACGGCAGCGTATCCTGATAACCCTGCCACCAGTTTCACCACGAAGTTCGTGCACCCGTCAACAAATAAAGTGCGGTGTTCAATCAATCGAGTGTTGGTAAAGTCCTCTGAAGTTTAACTATGATTTTGATTACTTTTCAACGGCGCTTCATCCACGCACTGATTTTATGTTGATAGTGTTTATTATTTAGGTCGAGATGGTTTCTTAATGGTTTGTCTGTGTCTGAGTTCGGATGTTTTCGATGAGTTGCTTCCAGAAGTTGAGTTCATCAAAACTATGTACTGATAGCTCTAATTGATTTCAGTGGACCCCCAATGGTCGGAGGCTGATAACAGGATCACAAAGTGGAGAGTTCACACTCTGGAAAACTGCACACAAAGAAGCAGTGCGGGACTTGAGGTACACACTAACGCATCGAACAAAGCATGATTCAGTATTAACTGACACCTGAATGTATCTAATTTCATTATTTTAGAGAGTTCAGTTGCGGTGCCCATTTGATTCTTCCGATTGCTGTAAGGCGTTTCGCTGCTAGCCAACTCATCGTCAAGCAAGAGTTAGAGGGGCGGCTGTAAAGTTGATCGTTCTGCGCTAGAGTAGTTATTGATACTGCTCTTCTTGCACAGACATGGCCAGAAAAATACAGTTTTATCAGTAAAATGGAATAGCAACGGCAACTGGGTGCTGACTGCATCTCGGGATCATTACATTAAGGTATCATCCTCAGCTTTGGTGGGCGTAAATTGATACTAGTGGGATTTCTTATTATTCAAAGAAAGTGTGCCATTTTTCTGATGATTTCTTTTGTTTTGACAGCTGTACGATATCCGCACTTTGAAGGAATTGGAGTCCTATCGAGGGCATCGGAAGGAAGTCACATGTATGTCATCTACTTTAACAGCTTATTATTTAACAGTTTTGTGTGGAACATTCCTGTACAGTTGGTTACTTCATGGGTTATTTTTTGGCTTATACGAGCTTCCTTTTGCCTTGATACAGCCTTGGCTTGGCATCCATTCCATGAGGACCTTTTTGTCAGCGGAAGTTATGATGGTAGCATTATCCATTGGCTTGTGGGGTGAGAACCAAACCTTATTCCTTCTACAGCAGTTCATCATTTACGGTTAAGCAACAATATATCCAATAGTTCCTGTGTATATTTCCTGCCTGAAATCTGTTCATTTTGTGTTTTGGGGTTTATAATAGACATGAAGGACCGCAAGCAGAAGTAGCAAATGCACATGAAAGCAGCGTCTGGGATCAGGCTTGGCATCGTATGGGGCATATTTTATGCAGGTACTGTTCTCTTTTTAGCTGTTTCTGTTCCACTAGTATGTATTCAATGCCAAGCAACTATGTTCAATTGGATTTTAAGGCAATAAAGTCAACGTATGCGTTAACTCTTATCAATTGCAAAGGGAATAGAGTATTAAAAATGTATTTTTTTTAAAGTTGGACTCCTTTCTGTATCTGACAGTGGAAGTAACGACCACACCACAAAATTCTGGTGCCGCAATCGCCCTGGGGAGACCCTGCGGGACAACCGAGAGAGCAAGCACTCATAATCAAGGTAAATTTGACGGAATAAGGAAGTTCTCTATTTGAAAAGAGAAATGAATATGCATTTATTCTGGCTTTTATTTACAACTGTGTTGCGGGACTGTAGATCTCCTGGACTCTTTTTCCTAAATACGGCATTTAAATTTATATTGTGTATGGTGGAAGCAGGCGCAGGTGCAAATGATTCGCAGTTACAGGTTCATTTCTTAATGATTGTATGACAAACTTGCAACTTTGAAACCACACTAATATTTATAAAAGTTTTTTTCCAAGAGGCCAGGAATATGGGGGCTGATGGAGACAGGTGTGTGTCAACCTCAAATGACTCTGACCTGATGCTGTCTGGGTTCTGATTCCATCATGAAGCTGTAGGGTTGTTTTCGTATTATTAGCCTTCCACTCTCCCTAATTACCATTTTCCGACAAGGAAGTGGCTTGACGGGACTTAGGCCTAATCGATTTGATAGACCAAGTGATCATGGTGGGCTGTCAGGCAGGCTGACAGTCACCTCGCAGCCGTCTTCTCCATCCTCCTACCTGGTTCTTCTTCCAGAACGAAGGTACGCGAATTGTATGCAGCTACGTCCTCCTTCCGTTTTCCTTTGAGCTGCTCTGTTGTTACAGTTTCACCTCCCTCGCGCCTCAGTTCTCCCAAGCTCTTGTCCTACGCCCTCTGCTGTTGTCGTTGGCCCTTGTAGTTTCCGCAGCCATGTCTGACCTTCGCTGGATCGTAGATTGTGCGAGACACAAGCGAGGCTGCTTCGACATTGTGGCGTGCCATGTTTTAATTGATCACGTACTGGAGTTCGCCTGTGCTCCCGCAGATCCCTGGGTTGTCATCGATCGGCTCAACGTTGATAGCAGCCTGCTGTTGGAGCTCATACCGAAACTTTCGTGCTTGTCGAAGGAGTGGAACGCAGCGATGAGGTCCCGGGTAGAGTACAATGCCTTGCGCGCTGCTCCATCCCTGCGCAATTTCCATTTGCCTGTTGACGGTAGAAAGTGGCTGCTTCACCGCCGGGGAAATCGGTTGGCGGAGTTTCATACCGCCGTCGCAGTCTTCAGCAAATCCTGGTCATTCACGACCCCTCTGCCGATGAGGATTCGGACGCAGCCCCTGGGGGAGCTCCTGAACTCCGAGCTGAACTCCCTGCTTGCATTCCTCATGAGTGGGTGGACTCTGGAGGTGCACGTGATCCCAGGAGATGGGCAGGAGGAGCTAGAGACTGTCTGGGTCACGCCGGATCAGCGCTCCAAGCGCTTCTGAAGGTGTGCTCGAAACCCATTTTGCGGTGTTTTATTTTGCGGCAAAATTTTGATTGTAATTGTGAGTTGGGAGGAGATTTTCGGGGACGCCGACCACGTGGGCGGGTTTGCGGGAGCGGAAGGGGGCGGTCGCGGAGGGGGACGTGCCGGAGGGGGACAAACGGGAAGAGGGCGACGGCAGGCGGGGAGCAGGAGCAAATGCAGGTGGTGAGCAAACAGAGTAAGGTAATTGGTGGGTTCTGTTCCGTCGTGATCGCTCGCGACCACAGCGACACGTACAACAGAATGCACGAGAACGCGACATTTTCAATCACTGTGATCCGCTTCGCTGCTTGCTTTACAAGTCCGGGTTTCAAACCGGATTGTACATTTTGAGCTGCCTGTCCACATGAACCTCCAACGAGAAGAAACATTTTGACGTACGTTTCCACTTAAGTGATGCATAAGTGTTAACGGGTTTAGGGAAGTTGACGGATTTGGGATGGAGAAGGAGATGGCGATGAAGGAGAGGTGAGGCGCTGGACGATAGGGCGTTTGTTTCGCACGGACCTCGAAACTTGCCGCGACTGTTCCACTTTATGCGTGGAGCGCCTTGGTGATTGTCTGCGACCAGACCGTCTTCTCATCAAATTTGGCAGAAGCATCAAATTCTTCTGCACAACTTACCACGCAACTGGGCTCGAAGGTATAGTCAATCACCATCCACATCCTCAATGTCTTATTATTTTATATTACAAATGATCCAATTATTCACAAATGACTTCTCCACGAATTGTTAGCCCAGTACATCTCATCAAGGGGATTGCAAAGGAAGCTTCTGTCTACATGGTTATGAATTTCTTATAATTTGTTTTTTTCACGACTATGTTCAGGAGACACGGGATCTTGTCACCAGCGTCATCGGTAGTCGAGGATATCTTGCTCCTGGTAAGTTGTTGATCCATACTCTCATCACTGTTGTGTATGCTAGAACTTGGTAATCTTTGGACTCACCTAAAAGTATTCTCTGGGTCAAAATATTTTGGGGGTGATGAATGCTAACAACCCTGAGCTGTGCATGTATTGTTCAGAGTATGCGTTGAATGGACAATTGTCTGATGAAGTGGACGTATATAGCTATGGAGTGGTCTTGGTGAAGCTTCTCAGTCTTCAAGGAGCTTCTTCGCATGCTTCGTAGCAGTAATTCTCCAGAGTCTTTGCTACTTACCTGCCTGTTTTCAAGTTCTCCTTGTCAACCTCACCGTCTAAAACCAACGGGAGATATAGTAGATGAATTGAAGTTGACATGCTACGAGAAAAAAGGTCCTCTATCCTGTACGTGATCTGGAATGGATTGCCGGAGAAAGCGAGAGTGATATTTGATTGTAATTGGTCTGTTTTTGTGGAAGTATGTCTCCGCTGCATCTGCTCGCAATTTCCTCGAGACAGACTTCTTGGTCCCGGAGTTATGGACAGCTTACTGGCATTTTGTGTGCATTTTGGCATGTCATTGTCCGCAACGGGATACAGTGCTTTTCAGGAGGCCCACAGTGTCCGGGACCTACATCTTTCTTAAATTCACCGTTCATAAAGCAAAGTGTGTCTGATGTTTGTGGTACCCTCCGGTGTTTGCGCATGTGTTTAAAAAAACATCATTTCCTCCGCCTCGTTTCAACGTACATTTTAGGAGACTCCATGTTTGGATGTTTGAATTTCTCGACTTAGCAGCGCCAGTCTTACTTCAGAGTCCGTGTAAGACACAGCAGTGTGGGGACATCGAGTACGAGCACAATAGACACCCGGAAACCGTAGGGCGTACTCAGAACCCGTTTATAACGTCTCCACAGCATGCACACAGTTCGGAGAAATGATATAAACGAAGGAATTAAAATTGTGTCCCACATGTTCTACTACTGTTCTGCCACTTCGAAACGTGCCGAGTGAATTAATGTACACGGGTAGCACTTCAAGCCTCCTTGCGACCACAGGACTTTACTTGCGCTGCGCTTGGTCATTGAACACTAAGACAAAAGTAAAATCTGTGACAACATTCAGAGGAGGCAAGGAACATCACAGTGATTTGTAAGTGATTGCAGCGAAGCTAAAGCAATGTGATTTGAAAGTGCAAAGTCTTATCTAAGAAGGCAAAATGGCAGCTTAAGTAGACGGGAGTGTGACGACACTAATCCGCGAAGTCCTATCAAGTTACTGGACAGAACAACAGTGCGGGAATGTGAACACCAAAACAGCAGGTGATCTAATGTCAGCATACTACAAACATGTGTGTCCATAAAGGTAATTCTGCGAAATGTTGAGTTTGGAACCATAGTAAACACGAGTACTTGTCAACGCAGTGTCTACGATCAGTTTGTGCCCCCTGTCTGACGTGCTACAAGACCTGTGCAGAAGATGTAGATCAGACTGAAGTGGCCCTCGATTGCAGCTACGTCCTAACAGCGGGCAATTACATTGTTGAAGTTTACGGTGACATAGCAACGGTCTGGCTGGCACCGCTCATTCCTTCTTCACCACGTATCGGCAATTCGTCACCTTCGTGAAGACAATTGTGTCCCCGACCTGTAGACTGTTCATAGTCACAAAATCCGCCCACCCGCTGCTGAAGTAGCAAAATGTCTGTTTGGGAGTTCTGCAGACTGAGCTCCTGACGACGTGCTCACGGATAGGTCCCGAAAGGGTCATCAAACTACCATCAAAAGTCTCTTGCCCCATTGAGCGCCAAAACGATGTCGGAATGTCCTGCGTGAAGTGAACGAAGAAGACACCTATCCGTTATGTGTGGGTTATGGAGGTCCCGCAATGTCTGATACGAAATTTCAACAGCTCTTCTGGCAAGGACGACAAGAGTGAATGAGCACAAGTTCAAAGGATAACTCACAAGACGGGCTGATTTGTGAGCACGGGTATGTGACGGCCGCAACTTCTTCTTGAAGTGGGGCGTGCTGTCGTTCACCACCTGCGGTTCCTCCGGAGCGATCCGCGGGCTGTGTCCTCCGCGGACTTGTGCCTCCTGCGGAACGACTTCCGGGACACGTCCTCTGCTGTATGCAATGCTCGCCAGAAGGCAACGTTCGTCCACCAGTTCGAAGTCGAGGACGTCGCCGACTGAAACCGCCATGTGTTCGGTGAGTTTCGACCAACCATAGCTGTCGCTGATCGCAGTTCCGACGCAGGAAGATGACGAAAGTTGTGTCATTCGCAGGGGCCACTCCAATGGGTTGCGGAGGGATGTGACGACAGCACACTGCACAGCTCCTGGCCATCCCGTTGCAGCGGAAAAGGGAGCGGGGACCTCCTGCAAAAGTGGAGGAGTGAGGAAACATGAAGGGAGTGATTCATTACGGGGAACGGGGTCATTACAAATCACATGGTGAAGCAGCTGGGATACCAGACGTGTAGGTGTTGTCCTCGACAGGATTCGGACGGTGAAGTGGTTTCCGGACGCCTCGTCGAGGTCCTCCAAAAGCAGATTCTCGAAGCCGTCCGACATTGCTCCACGGCCTGTACAGGAGGGAATCGACGAAACGTCTAGCGGAGAGGAAGAAGGAAGTGCTCTTGCAAGGATATGGACAAGCAATGCAAGCACTCTGCTGGGCCCTCTCTACTTATACGCCAATGTGTGTGTACAAGTTGGGCTAGGGCAATGAGGCAATGAAGTAATGACCAAATCCGCCCACCGATTGCACTCATAGCTAATCCGTCGCGTCAAGAGTGAATTAGGGCTGCGACATAATGACAGTGACGAGGACTGTGGGGAAAAAAAATTAACCCGTCACTTCAACAGCTGCAGTAGCACTTACCCATTCCTCAGTACCAAGACAGCCTGCGTTCAGAACTTGGGACGCAGCTGTGCTCAGTGAATTTTGCTCCTAGCTCTAGTCCGCATTCTCCACATCCATGTCGTTTTCTCCATCTCCAGAACGGAATGAGGGATTTCACCGACAGAGGACAACATATGGGAGTTCCTGCCCACCTTCGGCAATGGCGTGCATGCAAACGGGGAATCCAAAAACAAACACGGTCAGAAATAAATGGAGCCAAATCCACTCGAGTAACGAAGTCACAGAAGACCGTATACTGCGATTACTGATATGGGAATGCCATTGCCGGGGACCCCATAAATCTTGCTGTCAAAAATCAAGATGGGGGACCTAACAAACCAACCCTGGCCGATCAAAACAGTACAACAATCCGCAACAACAATAACACACCCTGAAACCTAGTGATTTACCCCCCAAACAGACGAGACAAACACAAGTGTTGACAACGCCTTTGTGATCACTCCCGAAAACTCATCGTACAAAAACCATCCTAGTAAATAAAAGTAAACAGCGTGCAGATGCAACTCGGATTCAATGGATTCGAAGAAGAAAGTCATACCTGTTCTTCAGACATGTCTATGCTTTCTGAGAAGTGGGAATCAATAAGCTTTGCAATATTGTCGCCCATATTGGCAGCCTGCCCAAGAACAATTCCGAAACATTAGAGTAAATTCGTTCTAGAAACGTCTAGATTTGCTTTTTCGGTATTCGGCAGGTAGATGATTGACACAAACGACTTTGCACTATGACAAGACATCCCACATGATTCAATGTCACAACGTAACACATTTTAAAGCATGAACAGTATGCATTCCGCATTAGGAACCTTGCATAAGCTTGTAGCAGAAGCATTTTTTAGAACTCCAGAAACATCAAAGAAACACGCAAATAAACAGGTCGATTCTAAACCCAGAATGACCAAGTAAGCAGAGCACGTAGGAAACCATGACGTACCGTCTCGTGGCAGTACTCTGCTGTATTAACAATATAGCAGATAACTCTCTCATCTTTATCTGAGACCTGAATTGCACAGAAACTAAGGATTAGTGCACCGAAACCGAAACATAGAACAGAAATCATGTTCCTAGAGTATTATAGCAACAACTTCATGCTCGAGCACTATTGACATGGAAACAGATAATACCTTGACTTGCCCCTCAGTGCCACTTACGAGACCAGGGTGACCTCTAGTCATGTCCGCAACAAGTTTCCCAGCATATGCTCGAAGAACTCGCTGGAACACCTGCTTCAAATGAAATTTAATTTCCAGTGGCCGAAATTAATAAGAAATCAAATTCTTCCAAACTCCAGGTCCATATTCAAATCAACCAGTAGTTGCACAGTAACCCAGCCAACCTGATTACCTAAACCACAAATAAGGTAATGAAGAGCACCTGCTACAAGTTGCAGAGCGTTTGATAGCGGGTGAGTGCACTGCAGCGCTTCAAGCTTCTTGTAATGATCAAAAACACCTGCGCAGGGAAGTCTATGGGCGATACTAAAGTGCGTCTTAAAAGTCGCACGCATTAAAAAAGCAAGGTGTGCCAACTTAAGCTTCGGAGACTGCAAATTTGTCAAGCTACATGCACCAGAAAGACAAACCTGTGTGCCACTGGCTAAGATATGACTTTGGGTCCCTTCTTCAGATTCCCACGTCTCTTCCTGTTGACGATAATAATCCTATTCCAGGTCAGAAAACTGTGAGGTTAATAAAAAATAATGCGTGCACTTGCAAACTCTGTTCACTTCGAGCACTTTCACTTGCACTTCACGGCAAAACAATGTATTCTTTCCACTTGCAAACTCTGTTCACTTCGAGCACTGTGACTTGCACTTCACTTTCTCATTGGGTACTTGCAAAAGTACTTGACCTAGTAAGATCTAAAAATCTAAAAACCGAAAGTGAGACAAAGTGACTTCTAAGTGAACGCCGTTCACTAAGAAGGTAGAGGGCTGCTTAACACGAGTAAAGTGTTTCAGAAGTGGTTCGACGTGTACCAACGCTCTTCGTCTGCGCTTCAGTACACGAAAAGGGTTTTCCCAGTGAGGAGCAAATACCTAAGAAGACTTTACGTAACTTCTAGAACGTAACAGTGAAGTCCTATCACAGAAAGTCGAATCAAAGTGCATCGTCACTTGATGACTTTCCTAAACGCATAAGCAGCACTCTATGTGAAACCGAGTGCTACCAAGTCCAAAACACTTGCCAACCAAATGACGGCACTCTGCAACTTTGCGGAAGTGCTTTGTCAGTATCACTGACGATGAGAAGGGTTCAAGAATCAGGTAACTCCAAGGAAATGTTCTGCCAGTGATACGAACTACTGCGCACACTGAACTCGGGATCAGGAAGTACAAAGAAGTCCGTCGTCACTGTCAAAAACTTACAAGGAGGAGGTTAAGGGGAAGTCACAGCGTCGCTCAAGACAGTCAGAGATAGAAAGTGCGGGACTAAGAAATTCCCCGATTACTGACAACTGTCCGGCACGGCCATGTAGCTATTGTAAGCTTCTGGAGTATTAGGAGGGCTGATTTAGTGGAAGCCCAGGCTGTGTCCGGCATGGCCAAGTACGTGACAGAGGTGAAGTAGATTCCTTCTATGAAAAATAAGTGCAAGCCCAACATACCTCTGTAACCACGTTCGCACATGGACGCTTCACTTGTCCACGTCCAGGAAGTTGACATGAAGTTATCACTACGGCTTGCACGGCGTCCACCTGAACGATGGTATCTCGGCTGAGAAGGAAATGAGAAGTAATCAAGCAATGCTGAAGTGGACTGAAATATCCCAATACTCCGGACATGAAGTAAGAATCTGCTCGTATCTAGCATCACTTCGAGACTGTAGATAAGTGATAGCGTGTGCCCGCCATCTATAGCAGGAGTCCAACATCGTCTGTAATTGTTTACCTGAGACAATTCGCATATTGCTGGTGCTGTCGATTCAGAACTCCATCGCCAGTACGTTGACAACACTGATCTGTGCAATATATTATACGAACCCCACGCCTGCTCTTGATGACGGTTCCTCCTCTCCAAATAGCTGCAAGTAGAGGCAAACGCCGTAGTATTAGGTCAATGACGCAAGAGAACACCTAGAAGATTCCTATCGAACTATCGGGAACCATTTCTACATTTCATTTATAATCAATGGTTGAAGAAAATGAGGTTTGATAAATGCCCGTGAAAAGCACTGACGTTGGAAGTTCAAGCACAGTCAATTTCACTTAAAAGTGAATTTCATTGTAACGAAGCACTTGGAACAAAGTTTTCAGCGTTCACCCACTGTCTACTTCAAGTCCAGGTGCAATTGTTGCGGAGATGAAGTACCGACCCTCAGCTAACCGTTCACTTGGAACAGACATGGGAGCTTGTATGGTCTGCAAGCATTTTAGAGTTTCCCGACTCCAGAGTGCCTGTCAAAAAATGCATTCATCAAGATTGCACGTCTCCGAGTAAAACGTCCACTCATTTTCAGAAAAGATTCCCTAATACTTACGATTTCTGCGCGGAAATTGCTGAAACCCGCCAACCACCAGACTGAACTTTATGTTAAGTTTCATAACCGAAGGCACTTATTCACCCAAAAAGCAAAGGCGGTGCAAGAGTTGTCCAACGAAAACAGGCCACAATGTTACTACTCCTAGCACGACACACTGCTCCACTATGACTTAGCTAAACACGGACCCAAATTAGATAAATTACGACTTCTGTCGCCAATCACAGTAAACTCTGCAACAGTGAGGTGAACTATTAAATGCAAGTTAATGCAGAGAACTCATGTTAAATTTCAGACATAATCTCACATCCAGCACTCTTACTAGAAGAACAATTAAATAATCACATACATTCACGTGGTAATGACTGCCAGGAGGATACGTGTGCCTTGAGGGTTCCATCTCACAATGCCGTGCAGTCCTTGCCCGACCTCGAAGACGGGCTTGCAAACAGCGCTGAACCAGGTTGCCCAGCAGGCAAAACTGCGCAAATGTTAAAGGATCAATTAAACCAAACCCTTCCAACGATGGAATGTTATCACGATGTATACGGTCAGTAAAAGGCAGAAGTCAGAAACTCAAAACAAAGAGACGGCCCTCTCCCATAATTGAAGCCAGCATGGCTGGAAGTACTGAAACAACACAAATTTTAAATACCAATATCTGCTTCTGCTAACAAAATCAAACCAGGTCGAAGTGAAGTACTCGTTAATTTCTGCCAACAGATATTTTGCTCATCAGGTTCATTTGAGTAGTAATAACTGAAGGACTGGATACATCCATGAACCAAAAAAACCATCCTTGCCTTCTGCGACCCATTGCACATCATGAATCGTGCGTTCCTTACCTGATACATCCAAAAACACAAAAAAACGGAGAGGAAATTAGTGCCATGCCCAGACTTCAGAGCATCCGTCGACGAGGGTGTCAGACAAGCACGACCAGCACACTGCAAACAGGAAGAACAACAGTGGAGAGCAATAAAGATCGGTACACGAAATAGAGCTTCGACGATCAGTTCTAATGATGAACCCGTCAACGTCTTCTGGACTCTCTGACAGGTACAGCTCCGACATGGCAACCATCACTTCTCAGAAAGTGCAGCCGAGTCTCGCCATTGTAACTTTGATTAGCTTTGTCAACATCCGATTTCGCGAAATATTGTAACATCCCCATTCGCCTTTGTTCCACACCAGTTGAGCGGCACGTGACTTGAGAAAAGGACGTCTACGAACTGACATACCAACACCTGGCAGCATGGTATCCTGCCCGAGTTCACAACAACACAACTCCGATCTGACCATGTTCAATCAATTGGAAACGTCCAAAGAACTTGCACTTCCATTAACACCCTGCACAGTAAAGATAACCGAGAGAAACAGAGCAAACCACAGTGCTTACCTTCAAAATTTTGCACGTCTCTGGAACCGTTACCCATGCTGCATGATGCATCGCACAGAAACGGGCTCGCAGGTACTTCCCCGCGAGTCAATGAGCATTATACATTTGCCTCTCCTCGACATTGGAGAGAATTGCTTCTCTAGTTTCTGGCGTCATCTTGAATCTTGGATTCTTCTTGGCGCTTTTGTATTGCATCAACTCAACCCTAGACTGCACGACAAGGTGCGAGTAGTTCCATGCCTTCGGCTCATCCTCTAGGAGCTCGTACCTGTAGGATCCGGCGTCTCGTCCCACACTAGGAAGTCTCCTGTAATACGTCCCGCTGATCAGCATTGTATCCCTTGGCCATTTACACCCCCAGCCGTCAGTGAAGGTGGCTCCATTTTTGTGGACAGGCATGTCGCAGAGCACCAGGAAGAAGCGGTCTCCGTGCTCAGGTCTGTCGGTATAGACGACGTATGTGTCCCCTGTCTCGACCCGCTGTGCCTCACTTTCCAATTCACACTCGTCCTCAACGTCGTAATCTAGGTCGTCCTCGAACTCCGCAGTCCCATGTTCCACGTCTTCTTCGGTGCCCTGCCCTCGATCGTCTCCCCTGTTAATCTGGATCTCCCCCAGCGGTAACGTACCTCGCGGTTCACTGGTTTCACCACCGTGTTCACTAGCTCGTTGGAGCCGCGTCCCTTGTCCCATGCTCTACCTCATTGTCGACATGCACATTCCACATGTTAGGAATTGGTGGAGGTAATCAGTAAGTGTTATTCTACAATAGCAAGCCTAAATCACATTACAACATGAAAACGTAAACTCTAAACTCTTTTGAGCGTTCACCATGCAGCACAAAGTCGGCAAACACATCTACTGATTTCAGTCCAAGAAATTCACAGCGATGAACGCGAAGTACGGGCGCGAATGAAATTGCTGAAACTGTCTCCCTCCTAACAATCCTTATCCATTGTACATTCCCGGCCTTCCCGTGCTGCCTACCACTTCCCCTAAATCCTCTGTCCATCGACTTTCCTCACCCCAGTCTTAAATTTATTCTGCCACTCCGAACATGCCACGGTGCTGGTCCGCACCCTTAGCTCGTCCATGCTCTCAAATTACGTCATTTGAATGAACTCTCACACATCAAATTTTTAAAATAACCCAGGGCTACAGACAGTCAGACGTAGCCTTCGATTAAGGAAAAAACAGAATTCGCACCATATACCACGGCATGCCTGTGGCCCTTAAAATGCACAGCAAGCATCTAGTCGGTGTGTAACTTCGCTGTACACTCATCCGGCTAGGTTTAGTACGAAGTCAAAGAAAACGAACACAAAAACGGGCTCGCAGGAATCCACTGACTGTCCTACCAAGTTACTCACCTGAATTGGCGTCAACGGTTGCAAGACCTTAAGGGCCCAATGTTTCACGTGATTTTGCCTTCCACAGAACATCGGGTTGTCGTCCATGCACTCTGGACAGAAGCAGCTTAGTTCTCGGACATGTAAGTACGTAACATTGATCGGTGACACAGAAGAAACGGAATGGACTGATCTAGTGCCAGGTACGGGTTGACAGTCTAGGTCACGTGTTCTATCCACGTCATTTGGCCCGATCAAATGGAAGTACCGTATGAGAGTTCTCCGAGCCTTTCCGTATGCCCTGTGCTCTTCAAACTCCTTGCGGTTGCAGAAGTCAACGACATCAGCCGCAGTCTGAAGCTTCGTACGGGATCCGAAGTTCATTTCCTCGTTGCGGAGTGCACACTTTAACATTGCCCCTGCTCCATCATGGAGCCCCTTGCCATGTCCACTGCCAAAGTAAGACCATACCATCCTACACCCATTTGGTAGATCAGCACTCATTGTCGTGGAGGGATACCTGCAGAGAAAGCAACCAAAAACTGAATTTACTTATCTTCCTCAGCAGTTTCGAAACCGGCAGATGGAAAATACAGACAAGACAGAATTTGTGATAGATAGAAATACCTTGAGACGTGGTACCAGCATCTCCGAGACTTGAACTGTGCTGCGCACCCGTCTGACCAAACAATGTGCTCGTTTGGTTTTATTCCCCTATCCGTTATGTGTTGCCAATGCAACGCAAAACAATGTTGCACAAACAGAGTATCGTGCTCAGCATCATCACTAATATAGTAGTGGTATTCTGTCAGAAGTTTAGGGGCATCAGAACTCGGATCTGCTAGATAACACGGGTTCCACCTGTAGCATATGTGGACCAGTATAGTAATCTGGTGCTGGAGCCAGTGCATGGACTGAAGTTCATTGTAAGGCTGGAAAGTGTAGTTCTCCGCGAAATCCACAGCTGATAGTATAGATTCAGGAGGGAAGGTGTCGATGGACTCTTTGTACCGCTCCGCCTGCCACTTGGCGGTGTAGTTGTGCAGGATGAATGGTCCTAACTTCAGCCTGAGGTAGTCCAAATAGAGTGGAGCAGCAGTATTCTGGTACGTCATACGCAATACTTTGTTCTCTTTACCTGCCTTAGTCACGCCGTGCACCACCATTTCGAAGTTGTGCCACTGCACCTTGAGCGTCCCTTCACTGTCCCTCTCCCTTGGGCATAACATTAACATATCCACTCCACAACGCTCGCACTCACCCTTGATACAACTCTGTGCATGCCAGCCGTCTCCCTCCAATGGACAGAGCACGCTGTGCCAAAGGTCCGTCAATCCACTGAAATGCGATAGATCTGCATGGCACCTGCTCCGCTGATCCTCGCCAGTTGACTCTCCTGTTTGCGGGCTCACGCACACCTCACATTGACATGTGCAGTGACTACCATGTATTCCCTTTGTGGCAGTCCGCATGTTGTTCCAACCCTGTCTGAGTTCCGCCATTTCACAATGGTACCGGCATGCACATGTGTTCCTTTCTTTCAACCTTCTCACGTAAAATGGCTTCAAGAGTTCGAAAGCCCGCAGCCCCACCTGATTGTGTTCGCTGGCCTCGGTGTACTTCGCATGGAACTCCAACTGCCAACCACGTAACATGAGTTAGCTATAATCTGTTCACGATCTTTGTCCTAGAACTTGAAGAAAACAGGCGGTGCAGGGGAGTTGAAGGTATAAATCATCCTACATTGTAAATTATGGTTCTCTAGCTTCCACGCTAACTACATCTCAGTTGACCAGCACAAACTTCTTGCCTTCTGCAACTGTGACCAAGTGGAGGTTACGACTCAAGTAAGAGTTGCCGGCACTTATAATCATGGCCCCGGACATCCACGTGGACAGAACGCAGACACTTACAAACATTGCACCGAAACCAATTTTGACATGACAGTACAGACCCAAACAGTCTGTTTTCAGCCGGCGGTGACGTGTCTACATTAGAGCGGAACGAAGACGATACTCTAATTTCCTAATATTAAGCCTATGGGAACAACCTAGTACTTGAAGATTTAGCCCGGTCAAGAATTAAGAATTTGGGTTCAATGCACACTACTCGCAAGTGGCTATATCCATGTCCTAATACTACATATTACAGTGACAGTAGCAAAAGAGTTCTTTAAGTTTCTACGAGAACATCTACCACCATCTGCTTCGTGCAGTAGCATGACTACCTCACAGAACAAAGATGACAACGAAATAATCGCAACCAAATAAGACATAGCCAACCTTAGACAATCCGAACCCATGTCGCACAAGAGAACAGTTAAAAAATCGAACCTGAAACCTAGGTACACCAGCGAATATATTCAAAGTTTCGGTTAACCACCAGAACAAAGCATTATCGTGGATGATCAAAACCGCCATTGACCATGTCATTGAACTTCGTAATGTCACGTCTCCACAGCCAGACCATTAGTGCCACTATCTGATTGAAGTATGCAATGGATCTTTTCACGGAGCGTATGTCAGTCGCAGCGAGAGGGCCAGCATCGTGTGGCTTTTATCCGCGTAGGTAATTGGTGTTTTCAAACATAATATGAAAGCAATGAAAAGCGCAGTGACTTAAGTGCATGTGAAAACTGTACCTGGGACACCTGCAAGTAGTGTGTGGCATGAGTATCATGCTCCTTTGCGGAAATCCTTCTTCTCTTGACATCCTTCTTGTTTGGAGAGACGGTGGTTTCCGTTTCCCACCAAGAGCAAACCGCTCCTCGGACCTCTGGAGTAAGCGCGTCACTCCTTCGCTTTCTCTCCCCCCCCGCCCACAAGTTCTCACCAGTTTCATCCACTTGTGCTCGCCGTTGGAAAGCCTTTCGAACCAGGTACCGGGACGCCCCCAACGCATCGCAAATCTTCCGCTGCGAATCGCCCTTCGAGACTGCAGCAGTCAATACAATATTTCTGACTTTTGTCTTTCCTTGGATATGTGTGTCACGGAGGTTTTGCAGCGCCCCTCTCAGACTTTGCACAGTTGTGGCAGCTACAGTGCGCAACTTAAGAACAGTTGTCGATAACTCAGGGTCAATGCCTCTAATAAGATCATCTGCAAAACAACGGTGCAGGACCATCTTCTTCTCTTCCTCTGAGAAACCTGCATCCAGAACTTGCTTGAGGACCCTAAGAACCTTCGCAGCAGCATAAGCACACCTCCGGCCGCGTGGAGTGTCTTGTGTACACTCAATGTCTTGGACACCATCAGCCGCCGACTCCGTCACCTGAGTCACGCCCTCCAAATCCTCGCCCGAGAAGTCTGCCCCACTCACTTCGCCTCCTCTTTCCCCCACCTCCCGATTGAGCTCCCACTGCCCTTCATCATCGTTCAAATCAACGGGGGGTTCTTCTCCAGACTCTCCCTGCGAACATCCTTCACCTGTATCATTCGGTATTGCAAACCGAAGTTGATCCTCCTGAACTCGGGTTCTCCATGTCCTGCGGTGCTCGCGCCGCTGTTCGACCCTGCAATGAGTTCGCACACTAAGAAGTTAACACCCATGTCACCTTCTGTTTAGGCCACCATCAGTCGCATTCTCTTAATCCAAAAAATATACCTTGTATGTCAAAAACAGAGTGCAATTTAGAGTCACAGACATTGACACTAGCATGAATGACACATCACTACGGGCAGCTGACGTCAAGAGCAGCACCTCAACACCCGAAGACGGTCCTGCTCCGCTCTCTCACGCAATTCTGTCTCTCGCCGTCGGCTCTCCTCCAGCATTAGTTCTCTCCTCCTCGGGACTGCATGCCTGCGATGCACATTTCTCTTGTTGCCCATAACTGTACGTGGTAAAAAAAGGGCTCCACACTTTCAGGGACTTCTTCTCCTGGGAACAACATGTTTGCAAGTCACACAACTGAGTCTTTAATCTTCGAAAAGTCTTAAGAAATGAACCTAATCGATTTGATAGATTCAAACAACTGGTAGTAAGTGTTGGAGATGGGCATGATCAAATACAGCTTGTCTAAAGTCACATGAACCTATCTACAAACTGAGACAAGGCTAGCAATTTCACCTTCGCAGTTGATTGGATGATAACATGAGTGCCACGCACACCATAATCATGTCTATGACACAATCAACAAACATAGTTAAACAATAGCGAACCATCTCTTTTTAGCTGAAAGAGAGAACACCCGTAAGACCAAAGTTCCTGTAGCACAGACCATAACCGAATTTTATCGTAGAATCAGATACTCACTAGGCGAGGGAAACACGACATCACCTAGTTGCTCCGCTGTTCGAAGTTGATGGAACACTTCACGTTTTGCAGCCAGCACGAAGAGCTCAAGAAGTACATTCGTGTGTGTGTTATCCTGGCCAATCTGCGACTCCAGCTACAGCCAAGTATATAAGATGAAGCTCAACACTGGATATGGATAAGGACATTTCAACTGAAGTTTTCTTCTTCTCGTTTTTGGGTTTAGAGTCAGTGCAGAATTTGAGCGTACGCAAGCTGTACCTGGAAGTAAGTCTGCAGAGCTGAGTTCTCATCCTGAGGATTTGTTCCAGCGATGGGATAGTACCAATCAGCCCCAGGTTCCAACTTAACAATTCTCTGCTCCGTATGCTGAGGTTGGAAGGGGGGTCTGGCCTTCACCAGAGGTCCTCCTGAAAGAATCTTCTCAATCTGCTCTACCAGGCCCTCAGCTTCGTCGGCCGTCAAATTCCCTGGAAACAACTCAGAATTTTAGTTTGTTTCCACGAAAACTTGGCTAAGAATCTGCCGAAGAACGAAATGTTACTAAGTAGTAGACCCGAGAAACCTTCCTACAGTCAATGAGTAACTCTTCCTCCAGTTTGACAATAGGAAAGAAATGAAGACTTTTTAAATCCTCTTAAAATCTGCCTCAAATGTGGTCGACCTAAATATAATTGTGAAACGCATACCTCCAATAAAGCACTCTCGAAAATCCGTGACAGCATGCGAGGGAAAATTGCAGTCAAATCTCGGCCCTCTACGACTCAAGGGCCAACTGATATTTTTTCCTTTGACATATTTAAACAGCACGTATCATAAGAGCTTTTATCAGGATGTTTTATATGAAATCTTCTTATTTAAACCAAGTTCAGCCCCTTATGCGTTCAAATTAATGACACCTATTTCAGATTTCCATCGTTATCCTTGTATGGTTATATTTCTGTAATGTTTGTACAGTTACATGCTTTTGCGATGCTAATAATCCAGACGCCACTTTTATTTGCCGAAACTAACATTCCGTGAATTTTTGATGTATCTATATGACCGTATGCAACGCATTGGTTCGGAGTTCGAGAACGTCCGTGTGTCGTAGTAAGGAAAGTATCCATGACTACTATTCTCCCACGAGCACTAACTAGAGTAGAATCAGCCATCAGACATATAGAACAAAAGCACTGAGCGGTTAACGTGAATCTGATAAGATAGGGATGGAAATAGAGGCATGATATATTACCTCTCAATCGCATCAGACGGCAAGGATCCCAGGTCACGAATCTTCCTCATCAAGTCTTCTCGTTTAGCTTGAAGGAGATTACGCGTACTCAATAATTGCTCCAGCTCTTTAGATTCATCTTGCAGTGTGAGTTCATATTTGTCCTCAGAACCCTGACAATACAAAGAACTGTTCATGAACTAACCTCAATCATCAACAACAAGACTTCTCTCGGCAAATGCTACTCATTGTAGTGCAGCTGTGACCAAGATCACCGTACACCACCAAAATGTAGGAAATGTTACTGATTACCTCCACCTCCAATACGTGCGAATGACTCGAATCATAAAAATATTTAACTACATCGACCACTGACTTGAGCACCTGAAGTTTTTCCGTCCCATTTTTCAATTCCCGAATTCTCTTCGAAGGCTTCTCAATCGGGTCAGTCACCGCTGGTAACGCAAACAATACAACGTCAGTAAGCGAGTCAACTGCTAAACAAGTGCAAAAGAAATGCACGCATTACGTTGTTGAGCACCTTTTCGTCAACATTTCAACAGAAAATTAAATATGCAGACATTGTAACAAGGCAAATGGCACCTACACTTCAGATGGCGCAGAGCTTCGTGTACAGCGTTCTTGGCTTCCTTCAGCTCTTGTTTTCTAAGATCCACTTCCTGGAGACTCCCCTATTATCAGGTCCAGCTAACTGACCCTGCAGCTCCTGTTGCCTCTTTTCAAGATTTGATGAAAGTAGTGTCTCCGAGGTCTCTCTTCATGGTCTCAGCCTGTGACCAAAGAACAAGAATATTATACTTCCGATTCCAGGGAACATACTGAGCACCACAGTCGAGATCGCACTTAATCTACACCCACCTTCTTAGAAGACAACAATGGCCAGAGTTCATACTTATACGAATTTTCTTGTTCACGCAGAAGCAACATATGTACCCCAAAACTTCATGTCAAAATTCCTCTTCAATGTGCATCTGCTTAAACCAATAGGTTGTAAATTAACCCTAGCGGCCCTCCATTTTTTCACCCATCAATTGTACACATTTGTTTGTTCCATGTATGAAGGTCAGATTATGCTGTGAGTATGCTCGGGCCAAATAGTACGTTGCCAAACTAATCCTATTCAGCACAGATGAATGAGTGACCCACTACTGTACCTATAACATCATAGAAAGGAAGAATCATACGCCCGTCCGACGACCTTGGCAATCAAGAAGTTGTTTCTTCACCTCCCATCGAAGCAATGCCTGCTCTTTGGGCCTGAACCTGGTTATGAGCTGTGGCAAGCAACCGTTTCTGCACATCACAAATTGGTATTTATCGTTTAGCACACGTCATCGGTATTAGTTCAGGACCTCGTGTTGTCACATCTAAAATACCACTTAAGAAGGAACCAGAGAAACGCCCATCACATTTTTGATGGCGACACGCTAAATATGGAACACAGTATACCAGATAGAATCTTAGAGAAGCTCAACAACAAAGCCCATTGAAAGTAAGATACAAACCGAGAATATTACCTACACATGAACAAACACGTAGCACGAATGAGGAAGATTCTGGAAGAATCAATACCTTCTATGTTGAGACATCATACCTTAAACGCCACAGTGGAAAACGAATTCGTAGGATGCGAGTACTGCTCCCCTTCGGCGAAACCCTAAACCATGAGAAGACGAACATGAGTATACAGCAATGGATTTAAGTACGCCTGAACTCAATTCATAATCGGACTTGACAACTCCATTATGAATCCTTCAAGCTCAAAACTACGGGCGCGTTACAATTCCCTTATGCTCCCAGTCAATATTTCTTCCTGACCGTAGCCTTCGGCAGCAACGCCCACAACATTACCCACCTCAAAAGTGGCATGAACTTCGGATATGGACAAACACTCAAAGCTCGAATTCCTGAAGCTCATTTGTGTTACTTGTTGTATCACGTTGGAAACTTGCTTACCTCATGTCCATTAGAAGACGCGGCCGCCTCTCCCTCCATCAGAAGCCCTCTTCATGCGCTCCATCGCACTCCACTGAGACTCGATCACGCCAAGCTCCCTAAACCCTAATTTCCAGCGAAGACTAAAATCCAGGAATCCATACCTCCAGTCCTCACATTCGCCGCACTATCGGAGCCGCGGCCTCAGACTTGCACTGGATTCGGTCGGCACCAAATGAGTATTTTCCGCCGCCTCCTCCAGTTGATTACCTCCCACGTGAGGGTCCACTCCACCGAGGCTCTTCATTAAAAGTAGCATTTTCCAACATTGATTACCATCGAACATTTTCTTACAAATGAAGACGTTCAGACCTTCTACTTGACGACTGTACCATCGCCTGACACCCTTTCATGTCTTGCAGGATCGACAGAACTGCATTCATTGGAAACACTAAAGACGTTCCCATGATACTGTTGAACATACGGTTATGACGTGGCAGTAGTCCACAGCACTTGCATTCCACTAGCACTTTTTTCACAGTGAATTTACTGTAAAATGTCCATTTTTAATTTAATTATTTTTCACTTTTTTTTTCCCCAAGAACTCACAGTCTTCAGGAACATCCGGAAAGAATATTGAAATTTTGAAAAAGATAAATTAAAGATCCCCAAAAGTTTCGTTGAAAACACTGTCCTGAAAACGTCGGAACGACACTTTTAGCCCATCCGAGGTTCCAAAGTACTGAAACAGATACATTTACTAAACCCTATTTCAAAAGCGGGGTGCATAGCGAAATTAAAAGTGATATCGGACAAAACCCTAAACCGTTCTGTTCACTTTTCGAAACGAGTCAGTTCACTTTGCCTGACTTTGACATCTCCGTTTTCCATTGTAAACTCAATATCTTTTCTCGCAACTTTGGGAAGTTGAAGAAGATCAAGTCTACTTTCCGTATCCCAAACTTAATTTTGCATCGACATAACATAGATCCCACTTTCTCTAGTGTTTACGGAAGGGGCTGAAATTGGTGAAAAGATAAGCACTTTTTTGGTTCACTTTATTGTGCTTCCCCCCACCAACGAACATTGACACGTGCATCTCAGATCTTGCATCCCGAAAACGACGAGTCAGGGACGCTGTCAAGTGCCCAGTGACGACTGAGTCGTCAGCCCCGAGCAGATACTTCTCTGCCACATCAGCTTCAGACAGAAGCAACCAACGATAGATATTCCTTGACACGGCAAGTTTTCCAGGAGGCTCAGGGAACAAAATTCTGGCAAGGTCAAACTCATTCCGTGGGAGATGCTGTAGCTGTGGGAGCAGCATAGGCTTGATCAATTCTCCAGAACGATCTTTCGAATCTGGTGGAAACAACAGCTAGTATTAGCACCAAATAATTGGAATTTGAGACCACTATCCAACACCCTGATGGGTGAACGCAGAGAAGAAACCCACACCAGACCTGCTTATTCTGCTTATAAACGCAATTACGCAAGAACCAAACGCGGTTCTGTACACAAGTCTCGAACAACCACGTTCTGTCAAGGACCAATTAACTAAAACTGACAGCTCCTCATCAGACTTACAGACATAACGACAGACAGGCTCAGACTGCCCTAGTCAACCCATTAACATTCGCCAGACTATCATGTCTCCCAATTAGTGACGAATTAGCTCGTATCCCAAACATGGGACAACATGGGGGTAGTCAAAGCATCAGACACAAAACCTGTTTATTCTGCCTATGGAGGCAAGAAGCCCAAAACATCAAAAACCGAAGTACAACAATCCATGCTAACGATCACCGGCCCCCAAAATACAGCCACGAACATCAGTGTGGACACAGTAAACAAACAAACAATCCAATAACACCCCAAAGTGAGCCAGAACCCCGTCAAGGTTCAAGAAAACAGCACACAAGGAAACGAAGGTAAACAGACCTGCTGGACCTGGTTGCAATGCATCCCCATCGACAGGCAGCGCGCATTCCCGTGCCGTTCCTGCAGTTGATCCCAGTACGGACCTTATATCTTGAATGGTTATGCCCTCAAATATTCCAAGTGAATCATCACCCACCGTTAGTGAATCAGGACGCAAGCGAGTCCGAGCAGCAATTCTGGAAACAGCGATCGTCCCATTGTCATCGTCAGCAAGCTCCTGCCATGGCCTCCCGTCGAAAGAAAGCCAAATGCGTGGCTTCATCGGAAACCTGCTTTCCACCGCACAGACGCTATCACTCATCATCAACAGAAGACACCAAACCCCCAACGCCGAACTCCACACCTCCAGCATTCCAAACTCAAAGAGACTCTACTTTTGAGATTCAAACCCGACCATGCCCTCAACATACAAGATGTCGTGCAGCAAAGAAAGTAGGCAAGCAGGCGGGAATCAACTCACCACCACCAAACCCTAGATCACCGCAAAGCTCTCCACCGCCTTTACCAGCTCAAGAAAGCACAACGCACCCAAATCAGATCGCACTGCGGGGCCATTGAACTCACACGCAAGAAAATCGAAAATCGAAACAAACCCTAGGTTCACACAAACAGAAACGAAACCCTCGGATTGACGCAAATCAAAGCGACAGAAGAAAGAGAGAAAGAAAACGGTCGAAATACATGCAGAAATGAAAACCTGATTAGCAAATCTTGGAAAAGTGAAACTTCAGAAGAAAGGAAACAAACAAAGTGAAAGAGATAGACATGCCTCAAATCGCTGAAATCCGATAACCTTAAGTAAACTACGACCGTGAACATAAGAAGCATGCGACAGGAGAGGGAGTGAAATCAGCGTACGAGAGAAACAGGAGAGCGATGTAGAGAGCGAAAGGGACACTGCAAATGCGAGCGTACCACTGGCCAAGTACCCCCCGAAACCCTAAACATGGCGTTCAGAACTTCACACTGGCCCTCGGCTCTAGGGTAGAAGCACCTATAACCAACAACTTAAGGATTTTGAGCCTTTTTTTGGGGGTTATTTTTGGGGTATAATTTTCACGTGTAGAAAAGTAGGTTTCTCATAGAATGCAAAATCTTCAAAATTTTCTTTCCAATATTGAAATAGATACAAATTTTTAAACACAAAAGTACTTCCTAACCAAAAACCGATCTGTAGACTTTTCCATTGTCACACCTAGTTGGTACTAATTTCCACTCATGAGTGTACCCAAAACCACCAGCTTTTTGAGTGTTTTGATTGGTCAGTTTGAATTGAGTGGTCTGACAGCCAATCTGCGGTTCTTGGGACATCTACAGGTTGGTTATGGGGGTGCTATTGGAAATGGGTGCTTCTACCCTAACAGCCCCTCGAAATGGCGCCTACGTTTGGCTGCCCGCCATATGCACTATCCGGCCCAAAAACCATAATTTCTGTTTTTTGCATTTTTTAAAGAGTTTTGAGTTTAAAAATGAGGTCTACGATTCCATTTTACCCGTGGAGAGGCCTCCCTAGTGCCATGGCTGACATCAACCATTAAAAATTAGGGGGCAAATATACCTCAAATAATTTTATGGACAGGCAGTGCACATGGACGAGCAGCTAGGCGTAGGTGCCATTCCGAGGCGCTGTTAGTGCCGAGGCTGGCCCTCGCACATTAGCCTACCCTCAACAACCAATTGTTGCAGCCCGAGGGATAAAATCCACCTGCCCCTCCGCCATTGGTTGGAAATAAATCGCGTTCACACAATATAACATGTTCCCCACCTCCACAGGTCTCGTGAAAAGTCTTTTGACATATTTGATCTAATCAATTTTCATTTATCTTTTGAGATGTAGGTTGTCCCACAGAAATTTGAGGAACAGAAGGATGACTCCGACAACGATAGTGACCTCTCCGGGATGCGCTGTTGTGTTAATCTTGTTTTAGTTGGTCGTCGTTTTGTCATAGGTTTACCTGCTGTGTCTTTAGTGGCGCCTCCATCTCCTGTCCAATTGAATCCATCGAGAGTCATTGTTGATCGGGTTGCTCGTACGAATTACATGCAAGATTGGCAAGCTCAGGCCAAGTTGCGTCGTCTAGATGATAGAGCCAAGGCGATTCTCACACCTCGTCGTTCTCTTAGAATTGCTTCTCAGACAGTCTAGTTCATATTCTCATCTTGCAATGTATCCAAACATTGTAATCTTCCACATGAACGAGTTGTAGTCTTCACATTATATTTATTTCACTATTGCATTTGTTAAAATTCATATTCTTTCGAAATGTATTGTGCTCCGTTTACCAACCTTCCAAATGACGTTATCCAACGTGTTCGTACCTGAGCAAGTCCCACCTTCACCCAATGACTCCGTTGAAGAGGATTATAACATTGCCTTGGAGAATTAACATTCTCCAAGCCTAGATTTTGTCGACTTGGAAGACGATGCTCCTACGAATGCTCCATCTTTCAATCAGCACTGTTAGGAATCCATTCATGTCGACGCTCTTACATCATAAACCAAAGTTTCCTACAATATAATCTTTATTAAGTAAACAAGATGACAAGTGAGAGGAAAGTCCTCCTCTCACTTGTTATAAGGAAGATACCATAACCGCTCTAACTACCTCCTTGCTAAGTAAGAGTAAGTCCAGACGAGTGTCTACTCGTAACATTACCCCCCCAATAAGGTTGAAGGTTGCGGCCTCTCCTCTTAGAAGGTCTTGACCCTACCGCATCCGGATGCCGGTGGTGGAAATCCCGAACTGCATCAGCTGCATTCTGTAGATTCTCCTCAGGTTCCCAAGAGTTCTCCTCTGGCCCATATCCCTCCCAACTGACTAAATAATGTAACTTCCGCCACCGGCCTTGCAGCCGCGAGTCCAAGACCGCATGAACCTCCCACTGAACATTTCCATCGGGTGTAATAATTGGTGGAGGAGGTTGGCGACGCCGTCCCTCGATGGTGTCCTCGTGGTACCGCTGGAGAAGGTTAACATGAAACACATCATGAATCCGTAGGGTCTTGGGGAGCTTAAGCTTATAAGGGGGGAAGCACAATAAAGTGAACCAAAAAAGTGCTTATCTTTTCACCAATTTCAGCCCCTTCCGTAAACACTAGAGAAAGTGGGATCTATGTTATGTCGATGCAAAATTAAGTTTGGGATACGGAAAGTAGACTTGATCTTCTTCAACTTCCCAAAGTTGCGAGAAAAGATATTGAGTTTACAATGGAAAACGGAGATGTCAAAGTCAGGCAAAGTGAACTGACTCGTTTCGAAAAGTGAACAGAACGGTTTAGGGTTTTGTCCGATATCACTTTTAATTTCGCTATGCACCCCGCTTTTGAAATAGGGTTTAATAAATGTATCTGTTTCAGTACTTTGGAACCTCGGATGGGCTAAAAGTGTCGTTCCGACGTTTTCAGGACAGTGTTTTCAACGAAACTTTTGGGGATCTTTAATTTATCTTTTTCAAAATTTCAATATTCTTTCCGGATGTTCCTGAAGACTGTGAGTTCTTGGGGAAAAAAAAAGTGAAAAATAATTAAATTAAAAATGGACATTTTACAGTAAATTCACTGTGAAAAAAGTGCTAGTGGAATGCAAGTGCTGTGGACTACTGCCACGTCATAACCGTATGTTCAACAGTATCATGGGAACGTCTTTAGTGTTTCCAATGAATGCAGTTCTGTCGATCCTGCAAGACATGAAAGGGTGTCAGGCGATGGTACAGTCGTCAAGTAGAAGGTCTGAACGTCTTCATTTGTAAGAAAATGTTCGATGGTAATCAATGTTGGAAAATGCTACTTTTAATGAAGAGCCTCGGTGGAGTGGACCCTCACGTGGGAGGTAATCAACTGGAGGAGGCGGCGGAAAATACTCATTTGGTGCCGACCGAATCCAGTGCAAGTCTGAGGCCGCGGCTCCGATAGTGCGGCGAATGTGAGGACTGGAGGTATGGATTCCTGGATTTTAGTCTTCGCTGGAAATTAGGGTTTAGGGAGCTTGGCGTGATCGAGTCTCAGTGGAGTGCGATGGAGCGCATGAAGAGGGCTTCTGATGGAGGGAGAGGCGGCCGCGTCTTCTAATGGACATGAGGTAAGCAAGTTTCCAACGTGATACAACAAGTAACACAAATGAGCTTCAGGAATTCGAGCTTTGAGTGTTTGTCCATATCCGAAGTTCATGCCACTTTTGAGGTGGGTAATGTTGTGGGCGTTGCTGCCGAAGGCTACGGTCAGGAAGAAATATTGACTGGGAGCATAAGGGAATTGTAACGCGCCCGTAGTTTTGAGCTTGAAGGATTCATAATGGAGTTGTCAAGTCCGATTATGAATTGAGTTCAGGCGTACTTAAATCCATTGCTGTATACTCATGTTCGTCTTCTCATGGTTTAGGGTTTCGCCGAAGGGGAGCAGTACTCGCATCCTACGAATTCGTTTTCCACTGTGGCGTTTAAGGTATGATGTCTCAACATAGAAGGTATTGATTCTTCCAGAATCTTCCTCATTCGTGCTACGTGTTTGTTCATGTGTAGGTAATATTCTCGGTTTGTATCTTACTTTCAATGGGCTTTGTTGTTGAGCTTCTCTAAGATTCTATCTGGTATACTGTGTTCCATATTTAGCGTGTCGCCATCAAAAATGTGATGGGCGTTTCTCTGGTTCCTTCTTAAGTGGTATTTTAGATGTGACAACACGAGGTCCTGAACTAATACCGATGACGTGTGCTAAACGATAAATACCAATTTGTGATGTGCAGAAACGGTTGCTTGCCACAGCTCATAACCAGGTTCAGGCCCAAAGAGCAGGCATTGCTTCGATGGGAGGTGAAGAAACAACTTCTTGATTGCCAAGGTCGTCGGACGGGCGTATGATTCTTCCTTTCTATGATGTTATAGGTACAGTAGTGGGTCACTCATTCATCTGTGCTGAATAGGATTAGTTTGGCAACGTACTATTTGGCCCGAGCATACTCACAGCATAATCTGACCTTCATACATGGAACAAACAAATGTGTACAATTGATGGGTGAAAAAATGGAGGGCCGCTAGGGTTAATTTACAACCTATTGGTTTAAGCAGATGCACATTGAAGAGGAATTTTGACATGAAGTTTTGGGGTACATATGTTGCTTCTGCGTGAACAAGAAAATTCGTATAAGTATGAACTCTGGCCATTGTTGTCTTCTAAGAAGGTGGGTGTAGATTAAGTGCGATCTCGACTGTGGTGCTCAGTATGTTCCCTGGAATCGGAAGTATAATATTCTTGTTCTTTGGTCACAGGCTGAGACCATGAAGAGAGACCTCGGAGACACTACTTTCATCAAATCTTGAAAAGAGGCAACAGGAGCTGCAGGGTCAGTTAGCTGGACCTGATAATAGGGGAGTCTCCAGGAAGTGGATCTTAGAAAACAAGAGCTGAAGGAAGCCAAGAACGCTGTACACGAAGCTCTGCGCCATCTGAAGTGTAGGTGCCATTTGCCTTGTTACAATGTCTGCATATTTAATTTTCTGTTGAAATGTTGACGAAAAGGTGCTCAACAACGTAATGCGTGCATTTCTTTTGCACTTGTTTAGCAGTTGACTCGCTTACTGACGTTGTATTGTTTGCGTTACCAGCGGTGACTGACCCGATTGAGAAGCCTTCGAAGAGAATTCGGGAATTGAAAAATGGGACGGAAAAACTTCAGGTGCTCAAGTCAGTGGTCGATGTAGTTAAATATTTTTATGATTCGAGTCATTCGCACGTATTGGAGGTGGAGGTAATCAGTAACATTTCCTACATTTTGGTGGTGTACGGTGATCTTGGTCACAGCTGCACTACAATGAGTAGCATTTGCCGAGAGAAGTCTTGTTGTTGATGATTGAGGTTAGTTCATGAACAGTTCTTTGTATTGTCAGGGTTCTGAGGACAAATATGAACTCACACTGCAAGATGAATCTAAAGAGCTGGAGCAATTATTGAGTACGCGTAATCTCCTTCAAGCTAAACGAGAAGACTTGATGAGGAAGATTCGTGACCTGGGATCCTTGCCGTCTGATGCGATTGAGAGGTAATATATCATGCCTCTATTTCCATCCCTATCTTATCAGATTCACGTTA